>OX465094.1:50572984-52002397 GCA_949987625.1 Chalcis sispes | reverse complement strand
CCGTGTAAAAAAAACACAAAGCCGTGATCAATCTCAGGAGTTCAGCTTCCTTGAAGGTTTATGTACACAGTGAGATTACTCCTGTGGCCGTCAGGCTATTGAGCGAAGCAATTCGAGCCGGGAAGTCGCGAAGTAGAAAAACGCGAGAAATATAAAATTGAATTAGAAAGACGAGAAGTCGCTTAAATAGCCATACGAATCGGCGTGCGAGGCGTCAGAGCAGTGGGGGAAGTGCCGCGAAGTACTATTAAAGGGCGTGTGCACAGCGCGGCTGTTCAGTCCTTGTAAGCTCCGAAGCAGATAAATGTAAGTAATAAAGATATTAAAGAAAAAAAAATTTTTCAATTTAATCCTCTACAATTACTATTATTATACATCGTGTTCAAAAAGTCCCAGTACGGCTGAATAACTTAAAAAATAATAGTCTTGGAGAAAAATTTTCAAAACAAATTTTTTAAGAGATTTCCTTTACTATTTGGCGGTGACCTTGGCTTTGATTTTAAATCAGACCTTTAAGGTCATTTGAAGGTCAAAATGATTTTTTTTAACAGGAACCCCTATTTTTGACACCGGAAATAAATAGAGCGGAAAATTTTACGTTCGAATATATTCTTGATCATTTTCAAAATTTAACCTCGAATGGACATGGTGAGGGTCAAATTCAAAAATAATAGAGCTATTCCAAAGGCGGTTACGGTAATGCGAAACAATAAAGAATTAATTTTTATTAGCAGCCTGATGATGACCATGTGTTTAACCTTGTCCTTGACTTTGAGGGAAGGAGGAGATATGTACCCAGCCAGTTAAGGCAAGGAGATATGGTAAAAAAGATCAAATTTTAAAAATGATCAAGGACATATTCGAATGTAAAATTTTCCGCTCTTTTCATTTCCGGTGTCAAAAATAGAGATTTCTATTCAAAAAAACCATTGTGACCTTTAAATAATTTTAAAGGTCCGATTTAAGCCAAGGTTGTCGTCGGATAGCCAAGAAAATTTCTTAAAAAAATTTATACTGAAAGTTTTTCTCCAGGACTATTATTTTTTAAGTTATTCAGCCGTACTGGAACTTTTTGAACACGCTGTATAATAATAAGTTACTTGTCGCCACTTTCGTACTTCATCATCTCGTTATTCTAAGATTTCTAACTATTCTCTTATCAAATCATTTTAAATTCAATTAAGGTCAATGATAACTGCTACATCATAGAAATCTTGTGAAAGTCTTTTTGTGTGACGGTCTTCAAATATGAGCTCCGATGGCGAAATCAGGCCCATTTTTATGCCGTCTAGTCAGAGTTCCCCTTAGAACGATTACCGGGCTAATTCAGATTGAGACTATCGTGCCCTCGAATATTATGCTGAGAAAGAAGTATCGAGAATATCTACATTTATTCTTTTCGTTTCTTCTTTTTTTACCTAACTTTCTTTTTTCGCAAACAAAAAAATTTTTGCTCCATTTTATTTGTTGCCTACTCGTCTTATCTATACACTTTAATTCCTAAACAAGTTATTTCTTTCAATTAACATACGATACTCTTAATCTATTTACATGTGAAATCTTAATTTTATTATTTTTGGTTCTAATTTTAATATTGCCTCTGTCGTTTATTGAGTCTACTATTGTGTATGGTCTTTTATGTATTCTAGTCGGCGAGATTGTAGGGCCTTCCATTCTTTAATAACCAGACACTGTCCCTTATTTTATAATCTTTTGGGTTAGCTTTTTTATTGTAATAATTTTTAGATTTCCATTTAGCCTCAATTAAGTCTTCTTTCGCAATATTCTGAACACCATATATCTTTTTGCTTAGATTCTCGATTTAGCAGTCGTATGTGAGCGGTTCTTCCTCGGGCTCATTGGACGATGTTCGGGCTAATTTTCCAAAGATTAATTCGTAGGGCTTGAATTTATGCTCTTCGGGCGAACCTTGTTATAGCAGAATGTTCCTAATTCTATATTTTTATCTCAAGAGTATTTGTTGCCAATGAACATCTTCATATATTCTGTAAGAAAGTGGTGTGATATCTCTAGTGAACCATTTAGTTGCAAGTAATTTGCTGTTGCATTTTATTTACCTAATTAATTTTCAACTTCATGACCACCTTTTTCATTAGATTGCTTATAAATATGGAACCTTGGTTTTTTAATATTACTTTGAAAGCACCGAATGTATATATATATATATATATACATATATATATATAACATTCAATAAGAGCAGCTACTACTGATTCTGCACTGGCTTCTGTAATCGATGTAGCTAAGCAAACTATATAAAAATTATTCTGCATGCACATTTTTATGGCTGTTGTTGGAGACTGAGAGAGGGACAAGCAATTCCAAAAAACTGATCTTACTTATGAGTGACATATAGTTGGTATATCGCTTGTAATCTCATTCTCTACTTCATTTCCACTCTCACGAGTTTTTTTGATTGACAATGTAAGAAACATCTGATGTAATCTTGTACATCTTTAATATTTTTCGTATATAAGCGCTATTTAATTTTTCTGTAAGTTTTATTCACACCTTTGTGTCCTCCAGTGGCAGAAACGTATATTTCTTTTGTTATTCTGTTTCGATCTTTTTTCTGTACATATTTCATTATACCTTGGCCAACTAATATTTTTACTTGGATTCCCTTTAGTATGTATCTTATTTTAATGATAATAATTATCATAATTGCTATTATATTTTCATCATTTTATATCAATTATAATTAATATTATATTTTCTTTTATCACGATCGATCTTAAAACCTTAAGAGTTTCATAATGTTCTTTATTATTCCTGTTATAACTTCTTAATTCTTCCTTCGATTTACTAAAGCAAATTGAAATTTGTTGCGCTATTTTAATATATTTTATTCACCTGGATCCAGCTTAAAGAATCACTCTTGCAGCTAACCTATGATATTGGATCAGTGGAATTTGTAAAACTTATTAAAGATTTATAATCGGTAACTATTGTAATTTTTCTACCAATTTAATATGGCATAAAACGCGACATAAACAATGGCGAATGCTTCTCGTTAATAATTATCGTATCTCTTTCCTGTGTCTGTGAGCACTCTCGAAACTTATGTTGTTGATCGTTCCTTATCAAGCTCTCCTTGCGATAGTCTGTCTTTAATAACCACGCCGGTAGCATTACACGTTACGACAAAAGGTACTGAAAAGTCGACAGTAATGTAACACAAGTTGATAGCATAACTTTTCTTTTGGAATTTCGAAAGCATTTTACGTATCTTTATTCCATATAAACGAAGTATCATTTTTCAGAAGATTGCTAAGTGACTTAGCAATACCAGATAAGTTTTTGATGAATTGGCGATGATATCCTACTAGTCTTTGAAATTGCTGTATGTTTTTTTGTCTTGGGTATCTGAAGGCTCGCCATACATCTAATTTCTTTGAATCCAGTTTAACTTCTTCCTCAAAATGTATCCAACGTATACTTTTTCTGTTCTAAGGAACTCGCATTTATCAGGTTATTTGAATTTGGCGACTCTTAATCGCTGCAAGAATTTTTAAAATTATAGATTATGTTTCTTGATAGTTTTTCATATATTACGGCATCGTCTACAAACAAAATCTCTTATGCTGCATTCCCTGAAAAATGCATCTATGTCCATACATCGTTGAAAATCCCTGTGCTATAAATCAAATCCAAAGGCATAGTTTTAAGCTAGAAAAATCTAAAAGTTGTAGCAAAAGCTTTTTTGTATCGATCCCCTCAAAGGAAATTTGAAAGAATCTTTGGCATAGATTAAATACAGTAAAATATTTTGCACTGCCAACTTTATCTATAATATCAAATATGTTTGGTAAAGGATATTTGTTATTCACTGTTCTCTCATTAAGTGGTTGAAAGTCTACTATTAATTGATATCATTTTTTACCCTTGCTATTGGGAGTTTTTGCTATCAACAAGACCAGAGAGCAGTAATTTAAACAGAAAAGGCTTGATAATACCTCCTTTTAACCTTACTTTAATTTTTCGATACAGTATATTGCCTAACAAACACCGGTATATCATTTACTGTTGAAATTTTATGTGTTATGAAAGTGATGTTTGCCAATTATTCTTCTTTGTAAATGAAAGAAATCAGCAAATTCTTCAATAAAACTTTTTATAAGCTCTTGCTTCTGTGGGCTCAAGTGCGCCTAATGCTCCCTTAAGTTCTTTCATTTTCTTCCAAAAAACATGTGTAAATTTTTTAAAAAATTTTGGATGATTTTTGATTTTTTTTTTTGGAGTAGGCAATTTTACAAAAAATCGAAAAAATGATTCGAAAAATTTCACATGTATTCTTTGATCAATTCTGTATAGTTTTTGTTGCTTAAAATTTTTATGTAAAGTGAATCGTTATCAAGTAAAAAACTTTGAAAGCTTTTTATTACATTTATGTACAAAAACGGTTACTCCAGTGGCCGCCATTTTGAATTTCGCTAAACTAACCATCCTACCTTTTAGTTTAGGGATGTTTGTCACCAGATCCAGAGTTCAAGTACGATCCTAATACGGTATTATGTATACGGTTGTAGGTATCATAAATCTAAGACTGGAAAGAGCGGAAAAAATTACATTAGAAATGGTATTTTCGAATTAATCCATTGATTTTTTCCCTAAAAAACTAACTCGTTGAACGAGAAAGAAAATTTAGGGTGTTTTGGTTAAAAGCGGATTAAAAAATAAAAATGGTGGAACAAATAAAATAAATTCCAAAAAATTTAAAACAATATTACCTCAAAATTTTCAAAAAATTATTTACAATAGAATATATAATTTTGTAACAAAAAATGAAACTCCAAATAAAAATCAATTTGAAATTATTAAAAATAACGGAATTAAAGATGGTAAATTATATTGAAAATAAAATCTATGAAAATTTAGGTAAAAGTTCGCCAGTTGCAATAACTTGGCTTGATCCAGCAAAAGCTTTTAATACGGTCAGTCGTAAAAATCAGTTGCCAAAAATTACTTAAAGAATAGAATACAAAAAGTGCGTTTAGAATACTGAAACTGATTTAATTTTTGGCTCCGCCACGGAGCCGTCCGTCATTTGGTATAAAAACGTGCGGAGCGCTAAGGGTTCAGTAATATAAGCCCAAGTATACCGCAAGAAACAATTTTAGACTCATTACTATTCATATTATATAACACATCGTTCAATAAGTCCCGAGACTAACAACGAAAACAACATTTTTTTACAAAAATCATTTTTATTCATCAATATAATCTCCTTTTAGAGTGATACAATCTTTCTAACGCCTTTCCAACATTTCTATACCATGTTTATAGAAGGATTTATCCTTTGCTTCAAAATAGGCTTCAGTTTCGGCAATGACCTCCTTATTTGAGCCAAATTTTTTGCCCTGGAGCATTTTTTTGAGATTAGCAAAGAGCTAGTAGTCACTGGGGGCTAAATCTGGCAAATACGGGGGGTGGGAAAGCAAATCAAAGCCCAATTCGTTCAATTTTGCAGATACGAGGTCTGGCTATTAAATGACGAGACTGGTTACGAGAAAGGGTTTTATTATAAATATTATTCTACATCTGAATGCCCCCCTTCAATATAGTCCCCATCCCTCGCCACACACCTTTCGATACGTTTTTTTCATTGATCGAAGCAGTGCTTGAAGTCTTCTTTGGTAAAGGCCTTTAGGAGCTCTGCCGTTTTTTGCTTTACTGCTTCCATCGACTCGAATCGGGTCTCTTCCAAAGCAGATTTTATCTTCGAAAACAAAAAAATGTCGCACTGTGCCAAATCTGGCGATTACGGCGCGTGTTCGAGCACTGGAGTGCGCTTACCGGCCAAATACTGCTTCACAGATAGCGCGTTATGGGCAGGTGCGTTGTCCTGGTTCAAAATCCACGAGTTGTTCTTCCACAACTCGGGCCGTTTTTTATGGACTTGGTCTCGCAGTGTTGCCAAAACTGACAAATAGTAAGTCTAGTTGACAGTCTGACCCTCTGGAACCATTCAGTCATCACGATACCGTTAATGTCGAAAAAATCGATTAACATTGCCTTGAATTTTGATTTGGACATCCTTGCTTTCTTGATTCTGGGCGATTCAGGCGTCTTCCAATGCATCGATTGCCGCTTTGTTTCAACATCGTATTGAAAAATCCACGTTTTGTCGCAAGTAATAATGTTTTTCATCAGTCCGGAATCTTTTTTTAACCTTTCAAGGAAATCTGAGCAGACCTGTTGACGCAAGAGCTTTTGGTCAGGAGTCAGGTTTTTTGGCACCAACTTTGCAAAGACTTTTGTCATGTGTAATTCCTCGTGTAAAATTTGTCTAACCGTTTCTTTATCGGCGTTTACAGCTTCGGCAATCATCCGGATGCTCATTCGACGATCTGCACGCACAATTTGGTTGTTTCTGGTCACTGTTTCCGGAGTTGAAACAGTGACAGGGTGACCTGGGCGTTGGTCATCTTCAGTGCTTACTCGGCCCTCACTGAAGCGCTTACACCACTCAAAAACACGCGCACGAGATAGAGAATTGTCCCCATAGGCCTCTTGCAACAATTTACAGCACTCAGTCGGAGTTTTTTTCAATTTAACGAGAAATTTGAGATTGATACGTTGCTTCTGTTTTTCGTCACACATGGTTTTCGACACGAGAAAAAAACACGTTCGTTTCAAACCGCTACTGCACAAATACAATAATAGTGACGAGAACGTGTTTTGGTACGTGCATAGACAAGATATCTAGATACCCAACGCACTACTTGTTTTTTTCTCCACCCCTCTACGGCGCCCTCTAGGCGCGTAGTCTCGTTATTCAATAGCCAGAGCTCGTATTGCAAAAAAGTAGGGCATATTCTAGAACATTGTAGGACGCGCGAATTTAATAATGAAAATAGGAAAACTGGAAAAACTCCTCTCGCCAGGGCGCAGAGAAGGAGGCCGAGTACGTACCGCGCCCATCTACAAGTACGCAGGAGCCTCAATCATCCAAAAATATGTACGACTAAACAAAGACGTTATTTCTCCGACCATTGCGCTCTTTGACGCGAAGCGTGAAAGAGCAATGACATTAATTTTAGACTCAGGAGCAGAATTGAATTTATTAAAAATTAAAAATATCAGTAAATGTAACGAAATCAATACTGAAAAAATTTCGGATTTAAAAGGTATAACAAGCGAAAGCATTTTTACGCACGGAAAAATTAACATTTGTTTTCCCAAGTTCAATATTGAATTTCACTTAGTTTCAAATGGGTTTCGAATTTAAGAAAAAGGATTATTGTGAAACGAATTTTTTTTTCTAATTTAAAACAAAAATCGACTATGAAAATAATAGCCTAATAGTCAGTCAAAATAAAATTCCATTAAAAAAAAAATTCAACGTGACCAACACACTGCAGGTGCAGGGAAGGAAGAAAAATGACGCAACCGAGAGCAATAAAGACAGAAAACAAGAGAGACTTGTATCGTACAACGAAACAAAGAGGCAATGACCGCTCGACGGCTGGGAGCAGGTACAAAACCCTAGGCCAAGCCGCACTGTATCTATGAATGAACATAAAGAGATAACAAGGAGTTGGGAGTTTCCAGAAAATAAGAGCAACGCAACTCATACGAAGCAACAGACAAATGCAAGGAAGATTGTAATACGTAACGAAAAACGTGCTGTAAGTCAAAATATATCGAATGCTAATTTAATCCAAGGGGTATGTGAAGAATTAAAAGTAGATGTTCTACAAATTCAGGGGTGCGGGAGAAGCCCTAATCTAAGTTGTGAATCGGAATCAAAGAAAGATTCGATTCTCTCTGAATTAAAGAATATTAGCAGTAAACAAGTTTTCGAGGCAACTACGCAAAAATATGAGTTGTCGGAAACAAATCCAAGTAAGATAAACGTAAGAACAGACACGCTTAAGGGGTTATACGCAGTTAGATTTTTCAAAAAATTTTTTTTTTTTTTTTTGCATTTTCGGAATGTACATATATTGAAGTACATTCTCTAAAAATTTCAAGCCAATCCGATAAAAATTTTCGAAGATATACCTGAATTTATAAGGCCACGTCAAAGTGTCAGAAAGCAGGTAGAGTAAGAACCGGAGTAGAAGCTGCACTCACTGCACGCGCTACCTGAGGTTCCTTTTTCTATTGTGTTCTTTCGTAGAAGGCGAGTATAATAAGTCCACTAACTACTTCAAGGTCACATTTGGCTATTATAACCTAAAATGAAAGTATTTCGTCAGTCTAAAGAGTTTTGCCACGTAGTAAAGACGTGCGTTCAGTTCAAACTTGTTTTTCGTGATTTTTTGTTTTATATTGGAGTAAATTTTATTTAAAAGTTATAAAAATACCCCTTAAATGTTAAAGATTACATAGAAGTATCGAAAAAATACAAATTTCTTAAGCTAAAAAGAGAACACAGGCTTTTAATCCAAAGACTGCTGAGACGGATAAGAGTAGTTTTAGTGCATCCGCCAGAAAATTCAAAATGCTGGAAGAGATTTTAGTTTCACGTTATCCTTCAATTGAATATAGAATTTTAAATTTCATTACTGTATTTGCTGCGATTAGTGATTATGTGAAATGTAACTCTTGTGACAAAAAAATTAAATTTGAAACTGCTTCTTCCCGTGGACTTGCTTTTATAATCGTTTTAGTGTGTGATAAATGTAAAAATCGTATTATAAACTCCAGTCCTTTTGTAAAGCATTCTTACGAAATAAACAGACGATTTATATTTTTAATGAGAATTTGGGGACTAGGATTAAAAGGCGCAGCTAAATTTTGTGGCTTGATGGACATGCCTGCTTTTTTAACACAAAACATTTATTACTTGATTGTTTACAATATTCACTCTTCTGTGAAAGTAGCAGTTGAAAAACTATTAAAAAAAGCCTGTACCAAGGAAAAAGAAGCGACTGTTGAAAACCAAGGTGATGAAAATAATGAAGAAATAACAGTTTCGGGTGACGGAACCTAGAAGAAGCGAGGGTTTAATTCTTTGTATGGAGTGACATCATTGATTGGATATTACACTGGAAAAATCATTGATATAATTGTAAAAAGTTCATACTATAAACAGTGTGAGGTTTGAAAACCTAAAAAAGATACTGAAGAGTATAATGATTGATATAATGAACACAAAGATGCTTGTTCTGCAAATCACCAGGGCTCTTCAGGTAAAATGGAATTCGATGAGGTTATTGAAATGTTTCAACGTTTAATAGAAAAATTCGAAGTTCGTTATAGAAACTATATAGGTGATGGCGATCCAAAAACATATTCTTGGATTCTGAAAGCTGCTCCTTACGGTAAAGTCGAAGTTGTCAAAAAAGAATGTATCGGGCATGCTCAGAAGAGAATGGGTTCACGACTCCGCGAGCGTGTAGAAAAAAATACAGAAACAGTTGAAAAAGGCGGAAAAAAAATTACAAAAAAAATACTTTCAGGAAAAGGTAAACTCACGGCTAAGCTAATAGATAAGCTGACAGCCCACTATGTTTTGGAAATAAAGAGAAATTGTGATTCTGTGGATAATATGTATAATGCAATTTGGGGAACATATCACTATTGTTTGACTGATGAGAAGCCTCAACACGAAATGTGCCCAGGTAGAGAAGGTTCATCGTGTAGTTTGCAGCAAGCGCTAGCAACAGACACATTATCTTCTTGCACCCATGATTATCCAACTTTACCAGCTGATGTTGCTGAAGCTATATATCCGATTTATGAAGACCTTAGCAACGTAAAATTATTGAAAGGTGTGTTTGTGGATTGACACAAAACAATAATGAAAGTTATAATTAGTTAATATGGAAAATAACTTCAAAAATCGTTCCATGTGGCGGTAAAGTTGTTGAAATAGCGGCTTAGATTGCAGCTGGAATGTTTAATGAAGGTACAAAATCATTATTGTGCTTTATGAGTGCGTTAGGAGTTTGATTAGACACCGCAGCTCATGCTTATGTCGATATAGAGGACGCAGAGCGTGTGATGAGCTCCGACGCACGAGCGCATGGGAGCACGCGAGAAGGAAGAATGGCTCGACGACAACACCAGCTGGACTTATCAGAAGCTAACGATACTGCAGAAGGTCCCTCTTATGGCCCTGGAATAGATGATACCATGTAAGTTAAAGAAAAATAATTTTAACTATGTGTAAACTACTTCTGTAACTTTAAACGCGTTTTTCTTAAAACGGTTTTTTCAAAGTCGGTGATCTCGATTTCTCAGAAATAACTCAACCGATCAGTCTCAAATTTTTACACAATCTTTTTAGATATATTCCTTAGGTATTAAACAAAGGAATAAGACTAAAAAAAATTATTACTATTTTTATTAACAATCTGGAGCAAAAATTGCAGTCGAAAACAAAAAATGTTTTTCAAATAGACGCCATTTTGTCAAAAAGCAAAATTTTTATTATTCCTTGGTTTAATACCTGTATTAATCTATCTTTTAAACGAATCTACCATATTTTTTGATTTCAGATAATCTAAACCGCCGAAATGGAGATCACCGCCAAGCGCCTTTTTTTGAAGGTCGTTCGGGACATCATCTACAGGAGCGGTGTACATCAATATTTGTACATGATCGACGCGCTATTGTATTCTTAAAAGTTGGCTATATTTGAATTACCATCATTTGTAATTGATAAATAAAAACTGATTCTATAAAAAATTCATGAAAAAACCTTTTTTTTTGAGCCTTGCAATTGCGTATAACCCCTTAACGTTTAAAAAATTACAAGTCAAATATCTCCCGATGTTCCACGAGAAAATAAAATAAAAAAAGTGTTTGGAAACAGAGAACCAAATACATTCTCTAAAAACACTATTGCGTTGTCAAATAGCATTTCTTGCCCAAGCAAAAATTTTGAAAAGAAAGAAAAGGAAATTACGTCAAGTGAGATATTACCGCGAGATGCATCGCGAGACCAAGAAAAAGAAATTAACACATTATCCCGCTCTATGAATAAGGATGAGAAAGGAAAGGAAGTCTCTTTTAACCCACTAAGACTTAATGATACAGCTCAAGGCTGTACAAGTAAAATCATGCAAGAAGCTGACAACGAAAACTAACTTTTGGAAAATTTAATCACGATACACAATATTTTAAATAAAAGCCTACACGAGAAGCACGTGTCACGAGAAAACTCGAAACAGCTAGAAGCTTCATTTGGAATGCTTTTCAAATATTTTAAAACAAATTTAAAATTTAAGAAAATTGAAGAAAGGATGAAAAATTATTTACCTGAATTAAAAAATATGAGTGAATACACTCTCGGGGAAATTATTAAGGAAATTCTCAAGAACATAGTAGATACAAAAAAATTGCTTAAAGAAAAGGGTTCCAAGAAAAAGAAAAATGGCTCGGCAATACTCTCAATCAAAGCATTCACACGCGATGAATGTAGAAGAACGCAGAGAAATAGATAAATTAATCGCCGAATACAATGTTATCTTTTATATTACGGGAGAGAGACTCACTGCAACACACATTCTTAAGATAAACATTAACTATAATAGACGAAGTACCTGTTACCTCCGAACAATACCGTCTACCGCCTGTGCACAAAGCAGAAATAGAAAGGCAGGTAACGGATTTGCTTGACAATGGGATAATAGAACCCTCGACTTCGTCTTACTTCAGTCCATGCTTTTTAGTTCCTAAAAAGGAGGATTTGCAAGGACGAAAGAGGTATCAAATGGTTATAGACTATAGGAAGTTAAAATCAAAAACTCTCGATAACCAATTCTCGCTACCGAATATAAATGAAATTTTAGATCAATTAGGTGGCGCAAAATATTTTTCTCGATTTAGCATCGAGTTACCATCAACTTAGAATCGATAAACGAGATCGACATAAAACAGCATTCACAACATATGAAGGCTTGTATCATTTTAATCAAGGGAGCTTCGGACTTCGTACGATGCCGGCAACCTTTTCTTGAGCATTGTCGATTGCGTTATCAGGTTTTATTGAAAAAGAACTCTTTTTTTTCATTGACGATATAATTTCTTATACAAAAACACTTCCCGAGCATATAAGCAAATTAGAAAGATTATTCAAAAGGCTACGACAAGCTGTTTTGAAATTACAGCCGGTAAAATGCGAATTTTTCAAATGAAAAGTTGATTAATATTATAATTCTAATAAGCGCTAAAGGAGTACAGCCAGATCCACATAAATTAGAAGTAGTGCAAAATTACCCAGTTCCAAAGAACGTGAAAAATATTAAATAATTTCTAGGACTCGTTGGTTATTATTGAAGATTTATTCACCAATGTAATGCAAATGCATTAATACAGTTTGTCAAGTAAGAGCGTGGTCGACTTCACCGACAGGTAATGAAAGATTTTGCTCCAATTTCTTCGCAAGCCGATAGAGAAAAGCTTTGTCCTTGATGCCTTGTCAACAAAGATTCAGTTGTCGTTGATTTTTTAAAAGAGAATCACGTTAAACGCCATGAGTGCTAAGTACGCGTCGCGCTACGAGGCTGTGTTCCTTTGCATCCACCCGAAAGGTCCCAAAATGTCGCAATCAGCGGCTGCTAAATATATGAGAAAGTCGAAGGCATTTGTACAGAAGTGGATACAGCGATATAAAGTGGCTAAAAATGTCGATGATTTACCAGAATGTGGCTCGATAGGAAAAGTGAACAAAAAAGATGAAAAAAGAATAGTGAATCTCTTTTCGCGGGATCCTGCTTTAACACTGCGGCAAGGACAAGCAAAATTAATGGCAAAAGGTTTAGATATATCCTACGAAACTATCCGAACCCATCTTCGTACTCATCATCTGAAATGGCGCAACACAATGAAGAAGCCTCTGTTGACTGAAAAACATGTGACAAAGCGACTCGCTTGGGCGCATGAGAATATTGATAGAGATTTTGAAAATGTCATTTTTACTGATGAATGTTCTATATGGGCACGTTCTGTCCTCACGCGAGCCTGGTCAACTTCCACCAATAGGCTTATTCAGCGGACCGTAAAACATGGAATAAAGGTGCATCTTTGGGGCTGCTTCTCAAAGCAGGGATTCGGCACTTTGCACCTCTTTACTGACAACCTAAATGCCGAAAAAATGATAAAAATCTACAAAAAGGCTTTACTGCCATCTGCCAAACGATGGTTCATCACAAAAAATGAAAATTGGATTCTGCAGGAGGACAACGATCCTAAACACCGCAGCAAGCTCTGTACTCAGTGGAAGACTCAATCTGGCATCGTTACATTGGATTGGCCGTCGCAGTCGCCCGATGCAAGCCCTATTGAAAATGTGTGGGCATATATTAAACGGAAGCTTCGTGGAAGATGCACATACACTTTGAAGCAGTTGTCTTACGAAATTCGTCGGATCTGGAGATCCTTGCCACTAGAATACGCCGTCAAATTAGTAGAAAGCATGCCTCGGAGATGCCAGGCAATTATCGACGCCGGTGGTGACTGGACACATTATTGACCGAATTGCATCATTGTTTGTAATGTGTACAATGTATATATAAATATGAAAGTTTTATCAAATAAATTTTTTTATAAATTAACACGACCACGCTCTTACTTGACAGACTGTAAGAAGGGTTATTTGCACGTTTGGAGCACCGCGGGTAATTTTGACAGACCAAGGCACAAACATTACAAGCAAACTTATGATGAAGGTAGCAAAAAGATTTCGGATAAAGCAGGCAAAATTCGAAGATATGGGTTTGCAAGCATTGTCGGGCGAAGATGATTCGCAAACACAAAACAACTCGCACAGTAATTAGGAGTTTCCCAACAAGCTGTTTCCAATCGCCTATGAGCGATAGGGAAAATTTAGAAGAGCGGTAGATGGGTACCACATGAGTTGAATGACAGGCAACTGGAAAATTGCAAAATCACATGTAAAATTTTGCTCGCTTGGTACAAAAGGAAGTCTTTTTGCATCGAATAGTAACAGGTGATGAAAAGTGGATTTATTTTGAAAATTCCAAACGCAAGAAATCATGGTTAGACCCAGGAGCACCATGCACATCGACCGCAAGACGAAATCATTTTGGCTGAAAGACGATGCTCTGTGTATGGTGGGACCAGAGGGGCGCTTTTTATAAAAGCTGCTTTCTTACTAAGCTTTGCATCTTCTTGGTACTCTCCTTGAGTCTTCATTATTGTATATTTTTCGATTTTTCGGATATTATACATTTTTAAGGTTTGTTTTTGTATGTCCTTCTTGTCTTTTTCTACAGCTTTTATTTCAGTGATATTACTTCCATTAGACAATTGATTATCTTCGACATTGACCAATGTTGTATCTGCGATTCCCTCTCAACGTTGTTATAAGAAAAATAATCGGCCTCTTCGCTTATTATTAAATCCCCGTTATCCATATCTCTACCTCATATTTGAGCACTTGTAATGTGCGCAAAGTCCTTTTGGATCAATTTGCTTTCAATAAAATGAATTCTAAGCAATTTTCTTTACAGTTTATTTGCACATTATATTGTTAAAAAAATCCATTTTCAAGGATTCCAGCTTCCTTTATCAAAAATCTATCGTTCATCACATAAACATGAATTTTATTATTTTAACATGCTTTGATTCTGCTAAGTATTGTTAAAAATATGCGTAGAGTGTATAATATTATTAATTATAATAAATGTTAAATAATATCAATACTATGATGTTCAAAAAGTAAGACCAATTTTCAATTTAAATTTTGTTGGTTTATCGATTTGACGAATCTTTTTTTTTAAGTTAATAGCACTGTGAGAGATATCTGTGTCAAATTTCATATTAATATATTCATTAGTTTGCAAGTGACGCTCGTTTTTGTGAACATTAAAAAGGGATTTCGGCGATTTTTATAATGTCAGATTTTAGTGAGTCAAGAAGTTGCATTAAATTTTGTCTTCAGAATGAAATTTCTTTTGCAGAAACGTTTAGAATGTTGCAGAAGGCCTTCAGTGAGCAGACTTTGTCGGAAAGAAATGGTTACAAGTCGTACAAACAGTTCAAAGAAGGCAGAGACAGCGTCGAAGATAAAGAGCGTCCAGGACGACCATCGGCATCAATTGATAAAAAACACATCTATGAAATCAAAAACCTTGTGCTCAAAGATCGTCGGTTAACAATTAGAGACCTTCTTGATACTGTTGGCATTTCATTTGGATCGATTCAAGAAATTTTGAAAGATCATTTAGGTCTTAAACGCGTCAAATTTTGATTGGTTCCAAAAACACTCAATTTTTTTTAAAAAGAGCGTCGTGTTAATGTGTGCGAAGAGATGCTTTCTGACTACCAGAATGTCATGGAACGAATTATCACGAAAGATGAGACATAGATCTATGCTTACGGTCCAGAAACAACCGATCAATCGAGCGAATACCGTGCAAAAGGTGAAGCAAGACCAAAAATATCACGTTAAAATCGTTCAAAAATCATGGTCATGTTGACAGTTTTCTTCGATTATCGTGGTGTTGTGCATTCAGAATTTCTTCCACCAGACCTAACTGTTAACAAGGAATATTATTCAAGTGTAATGCGTCGTACGTCTAGTATTAATTCCGGCGGCGTTTTAAATTCTTTTAACTACATAGTAATAGTAGGGACTGTATTTCTCTGGCTCAAGCTTATTTTTTTGGTGCTTGCGTATGGACTCCCTCGACCATAGTAGCAGCGTGAGGTCTGTCGTTCCCTTTCTCTTCATCCCCGCAGGAGAGAGCACTAGAGGTTTCCGAAGGACTGCCATTGCCCTGCACGTCGTGCTAATATCTGCGACACTCTCGTATATGACTCGGTATTCTGCAATAGAAGTAACTAAGTTATCGCGCGACTGCTTGCCGATAATCATTGCTTGGTTGACATCTTTCTTACCCCATTGATCATATTGAGTCGAGCTACTTCTGTAGTTGTTCGAGGATCGATAATTATTTGCATTCTAATTCACGAAGTCTTGCTCGTCTTTTCTATTGTTTGGAATAAAGGGCGTTTAATCTATATTTTATCTATTTATGATTTGTTTCTAAACTTCTTGTGTTTTGTGTAAAGTAAAAAAGATGGTAACTTATAACCTCAGTGTCTCAATGTAAGGAAAAAAAAAATGAATAAATAGACAGCAATTTACATAGATTATTAACAATAAATATAAATAAAAAATATTATAAGCAGAATTATAAATAAAAGAAAATATAATATATAGTGATAGGATAAGGTATAAGAATGAGTAAGAAAATAAAACGAATTAAGGGGGGGGGGGGTAATGTTAATTCGTGCAAAAAAGGCAAATTTTTGTGAATTTTTTTGACAACACAGTTAAAATCTATTTATTAAAACCAACAGTACATTGAAGTACAACATTCAGAGAATATTTTGTAAAATTTTCATAAAGAAATATTAAAAAATATGGCAATGGCAGCAATTATTCGGAAGCGTCTTGAAAAAAAGTAGAATCGCGGTGCCCCTCATAACTCGGTGCTGGATCATCTGAAATCAAAAAATCATAGTTCTTTCGTTAGGTAGTCGCTTTCCCCAGGTAACACTAGGACAGTTCTCCGAAATTTAAATTTTTTACTTTTTGGGAACACTTTGAAGTGAAAAACACGATTTTGACGAAAAAAATCGGCTAATTTGTTATTGTAAAATGAAAAGTATTAACAAATTCGAAAAAACTCTCCAGCATTACCTGGTAAATTTTTTCCCACAACTAACGTTTTCAAAATCGGTGCCCCTTATAACTTCAAAACTAGAGCACCGATCTTCTAGAAATTTTGAACACTATTTTTGTACTTAATTTACGAGGTAACGCTAGAGAGTTTTTTCAAATTTGTTAATATTTTCTACTTTACCATAACAAATTAGCCGATTTTTTTCACAAAAATCGCGTTTTTCACTTCAAAGTATTCCCAAAAAGTAAAAAATTGAAATTTCGAAAAACTCTTCCAGCTTTCCCTGGGGAAAGCGACTATTTAATGAAAAAATTTTGATTTTTTGATTTCAAATAATCCAGCACTGAGTTATGAAGAGCACCGTAATTCTACTTTTATCCGTAACGCCACCGAATAATTGCTACCATTGCCGTATTTTTTAATATTTCTTTATGAAAATTTTACAAAATATTCTTCGTATATTATAATTAAATGTGTAATTGGTTTTAATAGATATATTTTAACTGTGTTTTAAAAAAAAATTCACAAAAATTTGCCTTTTTTGTACAAGTTAACATTACCCCTCCCCCCCCCCCCCTCTAAGAAAAAGTTAAAGTTAAATGTTAAATAAATGACAAATACGATAATGAACAAAAGAAAATAGACGAAGAGGCTTTAAGGCTACGAAACGGCAAGGGCACTAAACTCAAAAGTCATCAAACGACGCAGTCGTTGTATATTCTGTGTAACGCTATTTATTAAAATAAGAAAGCTGAGTAAAATTTAAACATCAAAAAGTAAAAGAAAGGATACAAGCACCAAGATTATTTTATACAGAAAAGTAAATAACACGTTTTACAAACAAGTAGAAAAAAGAAATAATAAAAAATTTGAATTAGGTGAAAAGTTATTGCAAATAGAATGTCATAGAAAGCCAGTAGCCCGAGAATGCTAAAATTCTATAATGTTCCACTAGAGTTACTGTATAAACAAAAGATAAAATAACAATTTATTTTGCACAAATATATAGGTAAAGTGACTGCACAAAAAGAAATGTAGAAACAATTGGCAAAATAAATTATTTAAACACGTGGAGCGAACAAAAAAATCAAAAATCTTATTAAGCGACAAAATAGCTCGAAATTTGTGAAAATCTCAAAATTAATGTACACGTGAAAACGTAACCACGTCTCAGCAAAAAAACAAGAAAAACACATCTTTAACAATATTGTAACTTATTAAGTAATTATTAATAAAATCTCATAGAATTTGGTCTCGATCAATGGTTGGCGAGAGTATATAAAGCCAAGCTCGTCCAGGCAGACTCCACTTGATTTCAGACGCTCAGACACGACAGTCGAGAGTTAATAGACTATAAGCTTCTAACAAGAACCGATGTAAGATAATAGAATAATTTAATAATTTCAAAATTTAAACTGATTGTTTTAATCAAAGTGTATGTGTAAAATCAAGACATATTACAGAAAAATTACACAACCTCCAATCGAGGATATATTACAAGTAATGCAGATGTCAAGTATTGGTGATGCTGTAGTTTAATACTCAATGATTCTATGCTCATTCTAAAAGTATATAATTTTTGAGCAGATCAAAGATTTTCGAGCATATCGGCACTGTGTTTGATTGTACCGGGATCGGGTTTCAACTGATATATAAAAAAAAAAAAAAAAATAAATAAATAAAAAAGAAAAAAGAAAAATATATAAGAAAAAAAAAGAAACCGCACACGAATTCTAATATCGAATTTGTGTGTCTGGTTTAACACCCATATATTAGTTTGCTACAATACTGCACTTGCTAGCAAGTATATACGTATAGTTATAATCAAATTTAAAGCTCTTTAAATGCCATATGTAAACATTGTCGGTTCAACGACCGTAGTCGCGTTTCCCTCTCTTTCTCTCTCTCTCTCTCTCTCTCTCTCTAAGACGTCACACAGTGACGAATGGTCGTAAATTTTATATTATTGTACAAGAAAGTCTAAAAATGTAGAAAATTAACGTGAGTCCAAATTAAGTCGACAAATTCAATCTTTATCGTAAAAACTACGAGTACTTGTATGTTATTGTGGTTAATAATCAATATACGTTTAAACTAATAAAAATTTTTCAAACCATTTGGGATAGCGCATACCGATGGTAGAATGCTACGAGATGAACAAACAACAACATTTTACACACAAACAAACGGTAATTGTCAACAAATCAGGGTTTAGCACTCGAACATGCACATTTAAAAAATTTCATTATCCAAGTAAACCAATGAGCTAGCATAAGTTTATGCTTTCTTGTTATAACATGGCTTCGACACATTACAGACTATTTCGTAAAAAATTATTATTTTATTGCGCGTTATTGTTTCTTTGAACGTACTTTGGAATTAATGATGAGTAGTTCATCGCGCTGTACTTCGTTCTTTTGCAGTAAGAATAAATAAGCTCCTTAGTCATATAGCTTGCTGTTTTGATTTTTTTTAGACCAGCCTACGCTATCGTCTCTGTTGCAGCTTGTCTCTTCGTCTAGTATGCTGCAGGAAAATTTCTTTTCAATTTCTAATGCCTGTTCACGAGCTTTGTCTAGCATATCGACAGTTCCCATACGCGTCTTAATTTCTCGTTTTAGTCCTCTTAAGAAAAATTTTATGCAATTCTTTTGTAATTCTCTTCGAAAAGCTTGCTCATCGATAACGCACTTTCCTAGTTTTGCAGCTTTATAAATTTTGCTTTCGATTTCGCGTAGCCTATTTAGAAATGCCAATATCGTCTCAATATTTTATTTGGCCCGTACCAGCTCCCCACTCTAATTATAATATTACATGTTTTTAAAGAACCGAAGTTTTTAATACTTTTTTAAATTCGGACATCCCTGCAAAGTCCTGATCACGCATTTTGCATAGCGCTTCTCTGTATACAAATTAATTGTGTTATCTCTGCCTCTAGAATAGAAGACAAGATCTCTTTTGTTTCCGCGCAGCCATCTAAAATTCAGGAATAAAGATATATTGTATCTTTTAAATCGGAAAATAAGCTCCATCACGGACATTCTGCGTACCGATGCGGTAGATCTATTTTTCTACATTATTGAATTTTCGTTAATTTTATTCAAATTTATTAAAGTTTTTTGTCACGCACCTAGTGAATTCTCGTCATTCACATTCTTATTTACTCCCGGTTTGTTTTCATTTATGGTCTCCTGTTTTATAACTGTTTCTGTCTAAAAAATGTTGATTTTTTATCAAAATTTATTCAATAAATACAAAATCCAATCCCTTGTGTTACGCTTCTATTTAGATCTTCGACGTTTTCAGATTGTTCAAAGTATAATTTTATTAATTTAGGTTTTATTTTTACTCGTAACTGGTTCTTTATTAAATGTAATTTAACTCAAGTGTTTACAAATCATAGGTGCTTCTGAATTTACGTATAAAACTACAAGATATAGTGTTTAACTTATAATAAAATATAAACAGGACATCGAACACATATTTTTTTCATATTTTAGATTTAAATGACTACGGCAAAAAGTGAGATTAGATAAAAATGAAGATAATATTAAAAATGTTAGTAGAGGCAATGCTTACGTCAGATGACGAAGAAAGTAACAACAGATTTGACTACAAATTAGTGATTTATGTTTGAAATAAAAAAAGATGAGAAATAAGAAGAAGAAAGGAGCTCATCGAAACTTCTAAACTTACTAGCAACACTACCGTATTAACAGGAGATTATGGAGACTTAAGAAAGAAAGAAGAGTTACCAATTAATCTCTTCTTCGTCAAGAAATACTGATGGTCTTATAAATAAATATGATCAGGATATAAAGGATTAAGTCTTTTTAGCCGGTATGGGATACAGGAGTTTATTTCAGTTGCTGGCAACATTCCAAGGATTTGTAGTCCTTCACCACTAAATTCTGATCTTGTGAAGCCAATCCAAGCTCTGTACATTGTGTGTAAAAAGCAGTTTTCGGTTCCCTTACATGAACACACATGCGCAGTCTCACTTATACACGCATGCAAGCGCAAGCATAGTTACAAAAAAACATATACTTTCTTAAATTATGCACAACAAAATAACAAAATACTGAAATTCATCAATATATTAAAGCCTTCTATGTATATATGCGCTATATTCCTTCTTTCTCGAAGCTGATCTTTCTTATTTTGAAGGCATTAGCACTAAATTGTTGGCCAAAAATAAAAAGAATTCAGCATGTCGGAGCATTATGCAGTCAACCTTCTTACTATTTGCCATTTACATTAAATTCATTTCATTTCAAATATAAATTTAAATATAAAGACTTAAGCGTGAGACTTTAATAAATCAAGATGTATAAAATAAAAAAAAGTACATAGATGATTAGATTTCGATTATTTTTTATTCAAAAGCCTTTTTGCTGAGAAGACAGAGCTTAAAGTCGGGAAAATTCATTCCAAGGTATAAAATGTTTATTTTGAATTTAAGTTTTTGAAAACAAAATACGACGCTTTTAGTAGATAGTCCATTATTTAAATATATCTGTTTTTAGATATTTAATAATAATATTTATTTACAAATTTTATAAGTGTCAGTGTACACAGTATGCCGGAAAAGTTCCCGAACTTATTTTGTAGCGCTTCTACGAGTGGCGCCACCTCTTGGACGACACCGGTACTATGTTGCTACATCCCTCTAGAGTGTCTGAGAATTTTTTGACTAGTATCCGTTCATTAGTTGCCGAGATAGACGTGCTTAAGTCAACGTGTGTTTAGTACCCCGGTGCAAGCTCTACGATGGATGAGAAATTTGAACATCGTGGCGCAATTGAATTCTGCTATAAACTTAAAAAAACTTTTGCAGAAACAAAAAAAATGATCGATTTGGCTTACGGTGAAGGTGTAGTGTTGCGTACAACTGTTTACATGTGGTTTAGTCAGTTCAAGAAGGGTAAAGAGTCGTTAGAAGATGACGAGAGAAGCGGCCAGCCGTCGACAGCTGTTACCGACGAAAACCAGGCTCGCGTGCGCGCGCTACCAAAGCAGGATTGCCACATGTCTCTAAGAATGTTGGCAGACGAACTGAACATGAGCAAGGATAGCGTCGCGTTGATTTTGAAAGAAAAAATGAACCGCAGGAAGGTCTGCTCTTCATTTGTTCCGCACTTTCTCACACCAGAGCAGAAAGAAACTCGCATCCAATGTTGTCAAGATTTTATCGAGACTTGCGACACCACTCCGGGCTTTCTAACCTTAATTGTGACTGGAGACGAGACTTGGTGCTTTCAATACGATCCTTTCACGAAGCGCCAGTCATCCGCTTGGCTCAGTCCAGGCCGTGCGAGGCCTCAAAAAGTGCGCCAACAAAAATCACGGGTAAAAACGATGCTCATCACTTACTTTGACTCCAAAGGCCTGATACACAAAGAATTTGTGCCCCTAAACACCACCGCGAATGCTGCGTATTACGTAGAGGTGTTAAAACGTCTAAAGCGCCGGATTAATCGCATCAGGCCCGAGTACAAGGAACCGGGATCGTGGAGTTTGCTAGATGACAATGCGCCTGCTTATTCTTCGAACATTGTGAAGCTTCATCTCGCCGAAAATCAGATCCCACGCATCAATCACGCCCCATACTTGCCAGATCTGGTTCCAGCCGACTTTTTCCTATTTCCCAAGCTAAAAATGGCCTTAAAAGGACGATTTTTTGAAGATGTACCGAGCATTCAAGCGGCTTGCACCAAGCGTCTCACAGCGATAACTTCAGAGGAGTACCAGAGAGCCTTCGAATCACTCATGGAGCGCTCAAATGAGTGCATATCTAGGGAAGGGGACTATGTTGAAAGTTAACTGGAATAAATTTCTTTAGATGTAATTTTCGATTTTTTATTTCAAAAGTTTGGGAACTTTTCCGACATACTGTGTATTAACATTAAATAGAATTAAAGATAAAATATATAATGAATATTGATATGGATGTTTACAAAAAAGTATATAATTTGTTGTAATTGATGTTTATCTCTAGTGTAAAAATTCTAGTTTTGCTTTTGTATTTAATCTCATATATACTCAAAAACGTACATACAGGGTGAGCCATTTTAAGTGACCCACCAAAATTTCTTCGTTGGTGAGCTAGATACAGAAAAATAGTTCAGAAAAAAGTTTTATAGTTTTAAGAGGGACATAAGATGGTATCATTGGTTTGACCTCAAATAGTAATTTGAAGGTCACATAAAGGTGATCTTAAATTTCTTAAATAGAACCTACTATTTCTTGTTAGATATTCTTGTAGGTTATCTCGAGAACTTTTCAAAACATTATAATAAAATATTTTTTCATTTAGTGATTTTCGAATTATGAGGCTTTAAAGCAGTACTTTGCCATACTGTTTGTTTAAATGCGTTTATCTTACTTTTAGCATTACCCAGAAACAACGACGTGGAAGTTCTGTTCCCTTTGGTGTGCTTGATTAACGTGAGTCCCCTTGCCTCTCACTATTATAACAATTATAATTATTAACCACGAAGCAAATGTTCGAAGTTGCCTCCATTGGCTTTAAGGCATAAATTTAATTGCCTCTGGAAGCGTTGTACTGTTCTTTGCAGTCGCCAAATTAAAAGAGAAATTGGTATACCACAAAGAACGGTTTTAACAATTCTAAATGTTTTTACTATAGATATTATTCCTACCACGTAACTTTGGTTCAAGAGTTAAGGCGACATCATATTCAAATGCGCATTGAATTTTGCCAATGGGCTTTAAGAATGATAGCAAATGATCCTAATTTTTTTAGATTTGTACTTTTTTCTGATGAGGCTAAATTTTGTAGCGATGGACAACTTAATAGGCACAATTCTCATTATTGGTCAAATCAAAATCCCCAGTGGCACATATCTGTAGACCATCAAAATCGATGGATCCTTGTGGTATGGTGTGGCATAGTTAATGGTTATTTCATTGGTCCTTAAATTTTTTGAGACAAATGTTGATAGAGATAGCTATTTGGAGTTGCTAAGAGATCGGTTGCCAGAATTGTTAGAAGATGTTCCTTTAGCTACAAGACAAAAAATGTGGCTCCAGCAAGATGGTGCAGCATCACATTTTGCACGAATAGTACGTGACTTCTTAAATTATAACTACAATGAGAGGTGGATCCTTCTTGCTCACCAGATCTCACATCTCCATATTTTTATTCATGGGGCTACTTAAAAAATCTTGTTCTTGCAGAACGGCCAACAACTAAAGCAAACATGAAAGACCGTATTCGTCGAGCTTGCGCAGTGATTCCAAGAGAAACTTTACTAAGAACAGTACAACATTTCTAGAGGCAATTACATTTATGCCTTGAAGCCAATGGAGGTAACTTCGAACATTTGTTTCGTGGTTAATAATTATAATTGTATAATAGTAAGAGGCAAGGGGACTCACGGTAAACAAGCACCCCAAACGTGAGAAACAAGGAGACTTACGGTAAATAAGCACCCTAAATGTGAGAGGCAAGAGGGCTCACGGTAAACAAGCACCCCAAAGGAAACAGAACTTTCACGTCGTTGTTTCTGGGTGATGCTAAAGTAAGATAAATGCATTTAAACAAGCAGTACGGCAAAGTACTGCTTTGAAGCTACATAATTCGAAAATTAATTAATTGAAAAATATTGTATTATAGTGTTTTGGAAAGTTCTTGAGATAACCTACAAGAATATGTAACAAGAAATAACCTGCTAGAATATGTAACAAGAAATAGTACGTTTTATTTAAGAAATTCAAGGTAACCTTTATGTGACCTTCAAATTACTCTTCAAGATCAAACCAATGGTACCATCTTATGTCCCCTTCAAAACTATACAACTTTTGTCTGAAACATTTTTTTGTATCTGGCTTACCAACGGAAAAATTTTGGTGGTCCGCTTAAAATGGCTCACCCTGTATGTACAAGCGCATGTATAAATACATGCAGACATACATATAATAATTTTAGTGCCATAAACATTAATATCTGATGTAATCTTATATTATAGCCGGATACACCCAATCCAACAGTAGTACTTTATGTAGCCGATTTAGCCGATCCAATAAATATACAAACGAAGTTAGTAAAACCACCAGCTGTCATCGAGAATGTGTAAGTTAACCTGTTTATTTGCTATTTTTAAGTTTAGTAATTTTTAAAAATAGTTGTTATTAACGCCTTATCTACAGATGACACCTTTCATCGTCAATATTAAATAACACATCGTTCAATAAGTCCCGAGACTAACAACGAAAACAACATTTTTTTTCAAAAATCATTTTTATTCATCAATATAATCTCCTTTTAAAGTGATACAATCTTTCCAACGCCTTTCCAACATTTCTATACCATGTTTATAGAAGGATTTATCCTTTGCTTCAAAATAGGCTTCAGTTTCGGCAATGACCTTCTCATTCGAGCCAAATTTTTTTCCCTGGAGCATTTTTTTTAAATCAGCAAAGAGCCAGTAGTCGCTGGGGGCTGAATCTGGCGAATACGGGGGGTGGGGAAGCAAATCAAAGCCCAATTCGTTCAATTTTGCCATTGTTTTCATGGACTTGTGGCATAATGCATTGGTGCAATCGCGGCACCCACTTGGAAAAAACCTTTTTCATGCTCAATTTTTCATGAAGGATTGTAAATACGCTTCCAGATGATATCTATGTCATTTCTGGAATCTCACGGACCTTCACTTTGTGATTTTCCATTACAATTTTTAACACTTCACTCATATTTTCCTGTGTAACGGCTTCCAATGGCCTACCCGAACGTTCCGCATCGTTTGTGTCCGTACGACCACGTTTAAACTCAGCATACCAACGACAAATCGTTGGTTTG
The DNA here is from genome assembly GCA_949987625.1 of Chalcis sispes. Lineage (NCBI taxonomy): Eukaryota > Metazoa > Arthropoda > Insecta > Hymenoptera > Chalcididae > Chalcis > Chalcis sispes. Next base: position 51,976,945 of record OX465094.1, on the reverse strand, counting down.
GATGCAGAGGAGTCCGGGTAATGTTTTTCAAGCCATTGCTGGGCTTCTACGGCGTTTTTATCCATTAAAAAACAATGTTTTATCAACACGCGAAACTCGCTTTTTTCCATTTTTCAAACAAATTACAAAGTGACTTTACTCTAACCTCGATAACTCTGCTGTCTGTGATCCGATCGACGTGAAATTTTTACACGTTTCATGTAAAGGTTCGCACTCTATGGAAACGTGGCTAGTTTGGTACTACTAGCACCATCTCCGGGTTAGTCTCGGGACTTATTGAACGATGTGTTATTGTTATCTGTTACTTGATAGATAAGGTGATAATGATTATTGCAATTAAATTAATTATTATGGAAAATAATTTTTCATTTATAGTTATTTATTATTATTATAAATCGTTTGATAAAAATAAAAAAATTTAAATTGTTTAGAAAATTTACTAAATTTTTTATAATAAAACATTTAACCCTCACTAGTATCATGACAAGGTAAACATTTTTAAAATTCTACCTAACTCTTTCGCTACTACGCACAAAACACTAGACATACACATAAAACGACATCAAGAGACGACAGGCGACTGTAGTCATCCGCCCAACATTTGGTATATAATATAAGAAAAATAATTGTATTATTTAAATAATACATGTAAGCTTGACGCCTTATACTGGCAGGTACCCGTTATACATAGACACACGGAGCACAACGCGCAGGCAGCGAGCCAGTCGCTGGATAGCCGTCATGCGGCATAGATGTGCGCTATAAAGTTGTAAATACACAATTTGAACGAGATACCGACAATTGTGTTGATTTAGGTAAGGTATTAATCTCAGTGTAATTGTAGCGCGTGTACAAATTATAAATGGCACTCTGTTATATTATAGTATTTACTTGCTGCAACAACACGTGTCGATTTATTCACCTCTCCCTTCCCTCGAGGATATTAAGTCTCTGATTCCGAGACTTATATACATTTACGTAAAAATTAAGAACACATATCATTTTGTCTCTAAAGGTAATGTCACATAAGTAATTTTATTATCGAAAACTTTTAACTTTAAATGCTGAAGACTGCACACGCTTTCGGTATACCACACTATTCTACACGACGGACTCGACGGCGAGGTCCACCGCAGCAAAAGAGTTTAATATCAAACATAGTAAAAAACAATTGAACTATAGTTATCTATTTATGTCTATATCTATATATTTATTTATATCTATATATTTATTTATATTTACATCGTAATCTATATCTACATTGATGGATAAAGATGGAAAATTTATATGCTTAAACGCAATAATCTCACAAAATATTAGTTTGATTTGCAAATTCCTTTTAATTAAATAGCTTGTCTATTGATAAAAGATAGAGATTATATAACATTACAGTACAATTCGTAGAAGTGAGGCAGTATCTATAAACCAGGATTTTGCCTTATAAGTAGAAAAGCTAAATATTAGGTGTAGTGAAAAGTAATCCATTATTTTGTCAATAGATGGCTTTAGTAGTCTGTATCTCTCGTTGTAAAAGTGCGATCGGGTTACACTAGATGGCGTCAGAAAGATAGGACTTCGTACTAAAAAAGCTTCTGATACAATTTTGTGATTGCTTAACTCAGTATTTTTCTAGCACGCGTCAAAGATGAACACCAACAAAGAGAAAATACGCCATATTTCACAGTTTTTCTTCGATAAAGGCGAAAACGCAAGCCAGGCAGCTGAAAATGTAAATAGTGTTTATGGTTCTAATACTGTCACAGCCAATCACGCGCAATTTGGGTTTCGTCGATTCCGTTCCGGTAATTTTGACGTCAAAGATGCACCACGCTCTGGAAGGCCAATTGTCTAAAATGTCGATAAAATAATGGAAATCTTCGAGTCCGACCGTCACGTAAGCACTGTTTCGATTGCCCAGGAGCTAAACATTGCACAAAAAATCGTTTGGAACCACTTAAATGAGGCTGGATACAAAAAGAAGTTCGATGTATGGGCGCCACACGAGTTATCGCAAAGAAACCTCATGGACCGAATTTCCATCTGCGAATCGCTGCTGAATCGCAACAATATCGATCCATTTCTGAAGCGGATGGTTACTGGTGATGAAAAGTGGGTCACTTACGACAACGTCAAGCGACAACGGTCGTGGTCAAATCGCAGTGAGCCGGCGCAAACGGTGGCCGAGCCAGGATTGACAGTCAGGAAGGTTTTGCTGTGTGTTTGGTTGGACTGGCAGGGAATTATCTACTATGAGCTGCTCCCCTACGGCCGAACTCTTAATTTGGGCCTGTACTGTCAACAATTGGACCGTCTGAAAGAAGCAATCGCCCAGAAGCGGCCAGCTTTGGCCAATAGGAGAGGAATTGTGTTCCATCAGGACAACGCCAGGCCGAATACATCGATAGTGACTCGCCAGAAGCTCCGGGAGCTTGGTTGGGAAGTTCTTATGCAACCACCATATAGTCCGGACCTGACACCAAGTGATTACCACCTGTTCCTGTCGATGACGAATGATTTTGCTGGTGAAAAATTTGCCTCAAGAGAAGATTGTGAAAATCGACTGTCCCAGTTTTTTGACAATAGGGACAAGGGTTTCTACGAGAGAAGCATTGAGAAATTACCTTCAAAATAGCAACTAGTTATCGAACAAAACGGTGCATATTTGACCTAAATCGTATCATTCTATCTATGCTAAATAAAACCTTCAATTTAATGCAAAAATAATGGATTTCTTTTGACTACACCTAATATCAGCTGCAAAACTTATTTCTCGACGTTTCATTTGCTTGACTCTATCTTAATTCTCCTTAAGCAATTACTTTTGTACGACTGAGAAATATTTTTGCTGCATGATAACTTCAACTTATAAACAAATTTTTCTTGTATTTCAACATTTTTTTTTTTAAATTTAATTAAATCTTTAAACTTAGTTTAGAAAGAATCCGCTAAAACCTAAACAATTTAGCTAAAAACAGTATATTTTAAGCAGAAATTTCAAAAAGTTAAGCAATTAATTTTAAACAAATGGAGAAAATAGAAAACTTCTTTACTTAAAAATTGTACTCAGAGGAACATTCTCGACGAGACTTTTAAAAACACAATTATTTGCAAATTACTAAAATTAATAAATATTATAGTTGTATCTATTTGTAGGCAGATTAAGCAAGTCTATCAATTTATTTCTAATTGTTACTACCATGACCTTAAATGTACCTTTAGTTTATAGCGCTTGGATGAGGAATGCATTTACGCACGTAGTATGGGACTCCGCAGTTTTTATGCAATACCTACTGAACCTCCCTCTCTTTTTAAATCAAAAAATCCAAAACTGCTTTCGTATTATTTCAATTTGCTAAATTATATATGTATATATATATATATATATATATATATATATATATATATATATATATATATATATATTGTGACAGGTGGCCCATTGAGGTTTGGCCACCTGCTATGCGGTGAGAGTTGGAGTACGCAGCGTTATTGATCAAGCAATCGACAGCGAAGCGCAAGAAAATGGATAGGCGCGACGCGAGACGGGCAAAAGAGGGTCCTTTTTTTCTGCTTTCTCGCCAAGCCGTAACCATGTGTAAACCCACTGAGAGATATTCGAAACAAGCGAGCGTTTTTCAGAGGACGAGAACCTGAGAAACGTAACAGTAAGTGGCCACTTCAATTTCCTTCGTTATTATCGCGATTATTATTACACGCACAACCACGAACAGTTATATATTATCTGCGAAGCGTGAGTAAAAGGTTAGCTCTTTCTCACCCTTAGGTCGACAGTCACATGTGTGGGTATGCGCGCGCGAGACTACATGCGTGTAGTCTCCTGGTTGGCCACGAGAGGCCGCGTCCAACCGATAACCAGCCTGAGAGGCATTAGGGCTGGTTCACACACCTTGCTACGTAAACATAGCAAGGCGAGTGACTGATACGCATGTGCAGTGGGTGTCGCGCTCTAATTAATTGCGCGCAAGTTATTTTTATATTATTACCCTTGGCAAGGGTCTGAAACCTAGTGAGTAAGCAACTATTGTACAAATTTCTTATTAATTGGCTCTTATAAAGTTGATTGCGCATAAAGAGTGCACCTTATTCATTTTACCCCTATCTAGCGTCTCTTTCCCGAATACTGCCGCCTACGTGGGCGTGTCAACCTTCACTCGGCTTTATTGCTGCGAAACATTGTCAAACACTTGATGGAAACATCCTCGCGCTGCTGTTTGTGCTTCATTGTGAGCAAACGCGACACCCATCTTGCGCACAGCTTTCTCATGTCCAAATTTTCGGTCAAAATGTGATGCACAGCACAGCTATGTCTGCTATCTCACGCACTTTTAGTCGACGGTCATCCAATACCATTTTGTGGATTTTCTTTACATTTCTGACGTAGTGACCTCACTTGGTCGACCACTGCGGTGTTCATCTTGGCAGCTCGTACGACCTCGCTTTAACTCAGCTACCCAATATTTGGCCATTGTAAACGAAGGAGCAGACTTCCCAAGAGTATAATCCAACTTGGCTTTGATATCGTTTGGACTCAGATCTTTCGAATAAAAGTATTGTATCACATAACGATGCTCTATTTTTTACATATTTACAAATTCACTGAGAGCGTTTACTTTGGATGTCTGTAAAAAAAATAATAATAAACGTACCGTTATGAATTTTTCACATTTAGTTGTTGAAAGGTAGTATTGTCAATCGCAGTAATTGTTTTTTTAAAACTACCTGTATTCATAAGTCAGGTTGGGTACTTTCGGGACTACCCTTGTATCTTGTCTGAATAGATTAAAGCCACCAATCTGAATGACGTCGTCAGGTACATCGGAATTCAGCCAGGTCTCACCCACTCCGAAAAGGTCGCAGGAGGGATCGTCCCGTAGAGAACACATTGAGAAATCCCGCTCGCAACTCCCCTTTAACTCCCTTTATCTCTCCAGTTGCGCCATTATGCAACAGTCAATCGGCTCTGCTTGTTATATTTTCTTTTTTAGATGTTTTTAATTTAATTTTAGTTTCTTTGTTATTTTTCTTACTTCTCTTTTTATTTTTATTATTAATCAGGATAATTTTATTCGACGCAGTACCTTCGTTTTGTTTATTTTTGTTAATTACATTCTCTACAGCTTCTTCGCTAATCTCATCTTTGTTTTTAATTTTATTATTATATTCGTTATTATTATTATTGTTTATAGCATCTAAAGTTGAATGTAATGCTTGCAATTCATTAATAGAGGTGACAGAATGCACTTGGTCACCCTCTCTTCTCCTGACAAGAAATCTGCCTTGACGATGCCAAATATACTTGAAACCAAGATTTTTGGCTAGAAATTGAATTTGTTTAAATTCGTTACTGATTTTTATTCAGATATTCATTAATAAAGATCTTGCAGTTCGCCAATGCAGGAAACCTATCAAGAAATGAGGGTTCTAGATCGGTTGTACTAAAAGCAGTGACTTTGTGTTTTGCCGCCATTACTTGTGTAACAAGTCGCAACTGGAGAGTGTAACAAGCAAGGAAGAGACACTCCTCGAACCATCTCCGACCTTTCCCCGAGAAATTACATTAGCTGATAAAACATTCTCCGCAGTGATAGAGGGAAGTACCGTGCTTAGAACAGCCACCGCGTAGTCCATGTAATCAATGTTAGCCGTCGTACAGTCGATTGTGCTAGAGATCACGATGCAACTGGACCAAACACGACACTTATCCCCATCTTGCAGAGAAAATCTTCGATTTGCCATCTTCAGAGTTACAGCTATAATTTCAAGGCTTGCTATACAATTATCTGCTTCTGTGCTCGATTCAGAGTCTAGGTCAACTTGTGTTAGATCGGAGACGGTCTGCACCACGGTTGCCACGCCAACAGTCAGATTATTAAAATTCGCTTATCAAAAGAAGAATTAAAATTAAGCAGCATTGACTGACTTTCTTAAAACTCATTTAGTATAACATTTTGATTTTTAATAGTATTTTCAATATTTTCGACTCCTAGTATTAATTGTTGAATTTGTATTTCCAGGTCAGCTAATTTATTAATTGGCTCAACTGAATTAAGTAATTTATTTCAAGTTGATTGTCCGTATTCAGTCAAAGAAGAATTATTGCAAGGAAGTTGGTTTTCATTTTTACCTGTTGGCATGTCAAGCGTGGTGATACTCTTCTGTTTTGATAATACTGGAGTGGAATTAGATATAAGTACACTACCGTTCGCTGTCGTGTTAATATTAACATTTTTAACCGTAGAGCCTTCGTTCTTTCGATTTTCAATTGCATAACAATTCTCGCACATATAAATAATAGTCGGTTTTTTGTTTGAAAATACTGCGAGATATTAATTTGTTGCAAATATCGTGAAAATTTTTATTACATTTATAGCAGGCATAGAGAATACCTACTTTGCGATTTATTTTTCTGCATTTCAGACAGGCTGACGAAGCCATCATGCAGAATCAGTAAAGCGTCAATATTCTTTCAGACAAGTCTACGTGTTGTCAGACAAGTAGAATGACTCAACAGCACATGAGTAGTAAAACTAAATACTAGTCAGGCAGAAGTCAGTTAAATAAAATACAATAAAATTTTGTAAAATATAAGAAATAATTGAATTGAAAATTAAAATAAATAACTATGACTAGTATTCGACTAGAGAAAAAATAAAATACTATGTAATGTATAAAATATATACACAAATTGATATCCCAAAAAATACCTTTTTGCTATAACATAAAACTCACAAAAAAAACGTGAGTAATTATGTAAATTGATAAATATTAGAGGAGCGTAAAACAATAAACAATGCTACTCACCAGAGAGAGAGACAGAGCGAGAGAGGGGGGAGAGAGAGAGAGAGAGAGAGAGAGAGAGAGAGAGGATTTGGTCTACAGTATTTAATTAGGAAATAAAAGTGAGTTAAATTTAAATTTAGAAATTTTTTCTATTTCATTATCTCTACTATCCTATTTTCTTCCAGAGGTAGCATTTAGCCTGAGTTTCGGCTAACTATCTTTTACCTTATCTCACTGGTTAGGACTTTTCTAGAGCGGCGTAACTGGCCTGAGTTTTGGCCTAGACGTTCGCTCAGTTTCGCACTTCACCACCTCATTCAAACAAAAAAAGGAAAGAAAAACTAATTCGAATTCTCCTCTGCCATCCCCAGTCCATAAGCTTGACTGCTTAGGTTTAAAAAGGCAGCGACCACTTTCTTTATGTAAAAGTAACGCACTGTAGCGCCCTTATCGACGTTACAGTTCTACAAATCCAAATTTCATGAAAATCAGTGAGGTACACCTGAAATACCTTTCTTGTCAGTGACCCAGAGATGCTGGCGTCACTAACCGCATTGCTTAGTGACATCGCGGAAATGTGGTACGCGGGCCACAAGCATAAATGGCAAACATGGAAAGCGTTCTGCCAGGCTGCATGAGCGTGATTGGGCTCGAAGGCCAACATCCAAAAGAGGCTGAGGGATGAGGCCAGCCGCCGCCTCCAGCAGGCGGACGAACTAGCGCGCACGTGTATCACGTGTCTAGAGGAGATATTGTTAAAAATATTGCCGGCACTAAGCAAGGAGTAGATGGTAGAGAGTCTTTACGACAACCTGCCCCCGCAAATTAATCAGATCGTCACTCGCATAGAGTTCCACACGGTCGACAAATTTATAGACCGTGCGGCAAAAGCCGAGTTGACCCCAAAGGGAACGAGGCGATAGAACGCTCGTTTCCCCTATTCACGCGACAGTGCTTGAGGCGGCCTATCCCCCAGGATATCGACCCAAGACACGCAGCAGAAGGTCGCTGCTGCGAAAGTCGATCGGCTGGCATCGTCGAGGGACCAGATCACAAAAGCGTTGACGCAAGTGATAGAGGCATTTGCGCAACACATAAGCCTCAGGGCTGGCACGAAACGCCTGAAAGGCAAAAGAAGCCCGCCGAGAAAAAGAAGCCCTAGGAGCCAGGTGAGGCCACGCTCCCTCCCGGGCAGCCTGAAAGCGACGTCCCTTAGGGGGGGGGGGAGGTAACGTTTTTAAACTTTATTTTAGCATTTTTTTTTATTTGATTTTCTGAATGGAGATCCTTTTAAGAATATTGTGTAAAAATTTGAGATAAATCGTTGAAAAACAAAGATATTGCTCATGAATGGTCGCGATCAACTGACTCCATGCATATTAGCCAAGCGGAGCAGAAAGCTGAAAAACAGACTAAAAAAGGCAGGATCCGTCGTAGACAGGAGCAAAAAGATGCTTTAGACATCATGGATGACAACAGCATCCTTTATGGATCTGGCATCGATGATTCAATGTGAGGTAGGCCAATGAAACTTGCTTATGAACGTTTTATTCCAAATTTTTTAGTGTTCAAAACTTTAAAGCGTTTTTTCCACTACTCACGTTTTCAAAGACGGTGCTCCTCATAACTGCAAAACTACTGCACCGATCCTTTCCAAATTTTAAACACTATTTTTGTACATAATTTACGTGGTGACGTTGAGGTTTCTTTAATTTGTTAATATTTTTTATTTTACAATAAGAAATTAGCCGATTTTTTGCAAAAATTGTGTTTTTCACCTCAAAGTGTTCCCAAAAAGTGAAAAATTAAGATTTTGAAAAATTCTTCTAGCGTTACCTGGGAAAAGTGATTATCCAGCGAAAGAAATTTGATTTTTTGATTTCAGATGATTTAGCACCAAGTTATGAGAGGCACCACAATGCTACTTTTTTCCAACGTCGATGAGGCGTTGACCCTCTTTGCCTAGAAGGCGGGGTTTGAGGTGGAGGATGCCGATTGGAAGCGCCGCTGCCAGAGGCGGGAAGCGCTCCTGAAGAAAGAAGAAGAGCGCCGCCAGGAGGCTGAGGTGGCTGCCCGCCAGGCCCAAAACGAGCAGGTAGTAGTGGAGTGACGCAAGCTGGCTAACAAAGGATTAAATGCGCCGTCTCCATCAGTAGATGGAGAAGGAGACGGCCTGCAACTCCGTGCATGTATAAGCGGCTAAGGCTCGGGCAAACATGGCTGAGCACCAGGCCGATAAAGCTTGCAGGCAGGAGAAGCACGCCAGGCGCAAGGGAATAAACACCGGTGCCTCATGTGTGGGCAGAAGGGCGTGAAATCGAGCCGTCACTGCCCTTGCCTGCATAAGCATTGGAAGTTTAAGAAGCCCTAGCAATGAAGAGCTAGACCTTCCCAACGTCCAGGAGCTCTAGCGAAGAAGAGCCAAGGCCTGCCGCCAGTAAGGAGCTTCGGCAGTTAAGGCTGGAGCCTCCATCCAATGTTAATCTAGAGGTATCAATGAACTTATTCATTCTTTTATATATAGGTTTCACCCTTCTTTTTCTCTCCTCACTCCAACCTAAATCCTTAAAGAGCGAGAAAAATAGCTGCCAAGCGGGGCTTAGCACCGACTGGGGAAGGGATGTGACAGGTGGCCCGTTAACGTTAGGCCACCTGCTATGCGGCGAGAGTTGGAGTACGCGGCGCCACTATACGCGGCGTTATCGATCAAGCAATAAATAGCGAAGCGCTAGAAATAAATAGACGCAATGGCAGACGGGCGAAAGAGGACACTTCTTCTTCCCTTGCCTGCCAAGTTGTAACCATGTGCAAAGCCATCGAGAGACATATTAGAAACAAGCGAGCGTTTTGCAGAGGACGAGAACCCGAATAACGTAACAGTAAGTTACCACTTCATTACCTCGCGTTATTACCGCGATTATTCTTACGCGCTCGATCACAAACAGTTATATATTATCTGCAAGGCGTGAGCAAAAGGTTAGCTCTCACTCACTCATAGATTGAGAGTCGTATGTATGTGTGTATATGCGCGCGCGAGACTACATATGCGTAGTCTCCCGATTAGCCGTAAAAGGCCACGTCCAACTGATAACCAGCCCGAGAAGCATTAGAGCTGGTTCACATGCCTTGCTACGTGAACATAGCCATAACGTAATAACTCGCATGCCGCTCTCGAATTAATTGCACGCGAGTTATTTTTACATAATTTCTCTCGGCAAGGGTCCAGAGCCTAGTAAGTAAGCAATTGTTTTACATATTTCTTATTGTCTGACTCAAATAAAGTTGACTGCGCATAACAAGTGCGTCTTATTTACTTACCCCCTTCTAGCATTTGTCCCTTTTTCAAATACCACCGCTTCCGCGGGCGCGTCAATCTTCAGTTGACAATATTTATATATACCAGGTGTACAAGTATGGAATGCGAATTTTAGACAACAGATGGTGTACCAATGCAGTTTAAGTTGTTATGATTTTACACAGCGCCATTTTGTTGTATCATCAACAAGTTCAGACGCGTACTAGTGATAGACGGAAAAAGTGTCTGCAACGTGTTGTATTATTGTGTTTAATATGTCAAAATTTATACCGAACAAAGAGCATTCGCGAAAAGCATTAATTTTTTGTTTTCATTTGAAGAAAACTGCTGCTGAATCCTTTCGGTTACTACGAGAAGCTTATGGTGAACATGCTCCATCGCTAGATACGTGTGAACGATGGCTTCAGCGTATCAAAAAAGGTGACTTTGACGTTGCAGACAAGGAACATGAAAAACCGCCCAAAAAATTCGAAAATATGGGTTTGCAAGCATTGTTGGACGAAGATGATTCGCAAACACAAAAACAACTCGCACAGCAATTAGGAGTTTCCCAACATGCTGTTTCCAATCGCCTACGAGCGATGGGGAAAATTCAGAAGAGCAGTAGATGGGTACCACAGAGTTGAATGACGGGCAACTGGAAAATCGCAAAATCACATATGAAATTTTGCTCGCTCGGTACAAAAGGAAGCCGTTTTTGCATCGAATAGTAACAGGAAATACGAAGTGGATTTATTTTAAAAATTCCAAACGCAAGAAATCATGGGTAGACCCAGAAGCTCCATCCACATTGACCGCAAGACGAAATCGTTTCGGCAGAAAGACGATGCTCTGTGTTTGGTGAGACCAGAGTAGCGTGGTCTATTATAAGCTATTGAAACCTGGGAAAACGGTTACTACTATACGTTACCAACAACAATTAACCGATTTAAACTGTTTGCTGCTTGAAAAAAGGCCAGAATATCAAAAGAGGCAACATAAAGTAATTTTTCTCCAAGACCATGGTCCATCACATACGGCAAAACCGGTTCGCGACACATTAAAAGCACTTAACAGGGAAGTTCTGCCTTTTGCGACTTACTCACTAAATTTGGCTCCTTCTGATTACCACTTGTTTGCATAGATGGGTCACGCACTGACTGAGCAGCGCTTTAATTCCTTTCAAGATATCAAAAAGATGGCTCGATGATTGGTTTGCGGCAAAAGGGAAAGATTTTTACTGGCAAGGTGTTCACAAATTGCCCGGGAGATGGAAAAAATGTATAAAAGCGATAAAGCATACTTTGAATAAAGCATTTTTTATTATTCTGCCGAATTTATCGTGTTATTTTTTCTTCTAAAATCCGCATTTCATACTTGTACACTTGGTATACGAGGTCTGGCTATTAAATAACGAGACTGCGCGCCTAGAGAGCGCCGTAGAGGGGTAGGGAAAAAAACGAGTAGTGCGTTGAGTATCTAGATATCTTGTATATGCACGTACCAAAACACGTTCTCGTCACTATTATTGTATTTGTGCAGTAGTGGTTTGAAACAAACGTGTTTTTTTCTCGTGCCGAAAACCATGTGTGACAAAAAACAGGAGCAACGTATCAATCTCAAATTTCTCGTTAAATTGAAAAAAACTCCGACTGAGTGCTGTAAATTGTTGCAAGAGGCCTATGGGGACAATTCTCTATCTCGTGCGCGTGTTTTTAAGTGGTGTAAGCGCTTCAGTAAGGGCCGAGTGAGCACTGAAGATGACCAACGCCCAGGTCACCCTGTCACTGTTTCAACTCCGGAAAGAGTGACCAAAATCAACCAAATTGTGCGTGCAGATCGTCGAATGAGCATCTAGATGATTGCCGAGGCTGTAAACGCCGATAAAGAGACGGTTAAACAAATTTTACACGAGGAATTACACATGATAAAAGTCTGTGCGAAGTTGGTGCCAAAAAACCTGACTCCTGACCAAAAGCTCTTGCGTCAACAGGTCTGCTTAGATTTCCTTAAAAGGTTGAAAAAAGATTCCGGACTGATGAAAAACATTATTACTAGCGACGAAACGTGGATTTTTCAATACGATGTTAAAACAAAGCGGCAATCGATGCATTGGAAGACGCCTGAATCGCCTAGAATCAAAAAAGTAAGGATGTCTAAATCAAAATTCAAGGCAATGTTGATCGTTTTTTTCGACATTAACGGTATCGTGATGACTGAATGGTTCCAGAGGGTCAGACTGTCAACCAGACTTACTATTTGTCAGTTTTGGCAACACTGCGAGAACGAGTTCGTAAGAAACGGTCTAAGTTATGGAAGAACAACTCGTGGATTTTGCACCAGGACAACGCACCTGCTCATAACGCGCTATCTGTGAAGCAGTATTTGGCCGGTAAGCGCACTCCAGTGCTCGGACACGCGCCGTACTCGCCAGATTTGGCACCATGCGACTTTTTTTTGTTTCCAAAGATAAAATGTGCTTCGAAAGGGACCCGATTTGAGTCAATGAAAGCGGTAAAGCAAAAAACAGCAGAGCTCCTGAAGGCCCTCACCAAAGAAGACTTCCAGCACTGCTTTGATCAATCGAAAAAACGTATGGAAAGGTGTGTGGCGAGGGGAGGGGAGTATATTGAAAGGGAGCATTTGAATGTAGAATAATTTTCATAATAAAACCCTTTTTCGTAACCAGTCTCGTTATTTAATAGCCAGATTTCGTATATACATACAGGGTATCTCATATTAATCGCCCACGCGAATAACTAAAAATATGTTCTTTAGAGAAAAATATTTTAATAAAAGTTGTAGGGTTTAAGGAGAACATCCAACAGTGACCTTTACTGTGACCTTAACAATGACCTTTAAGGTCATTTAAAGCTCAAGTTAGTTTTTTCAAATAAGAACCCCTACTTTCGACCCCAGAAATAGAATGAGCGGAAAATTTTACGTCCAAATACGATTACGTTCTTGACCATGACCTCCAAGTTTATTCAAAGGCCAACAAGTTGGTTTTGTCAATAGGAAAATCCCACCTTTAAACGTGGAGATAAAAAGAGTGGATCATTTTACGACGGCTTATGATCTTGACCTTGACCTTGAGGTCAAAGACATATTAAGATCATAATAATTATTAACGAACATCTCTGTTTTCATGCCGAAATAAATAAGTGCGAGAAAAGTGACTTTGATTTATGACCTAGGCCAGTTTAGTTTAGGGGACGACTCCTGCTTAGTTAAAGAAATGCCATTGTGTTCCAGCTGCTGAATTCTCTTTCCTTGCAGCCTTCGTTTCACACCTTCAACTCTTTCTTACATAAAAACGAACCGTGGCATCATGACCAATGATAAGAAATAATTGGTAATAAGGTCCATACGAAAATAGTTTTAATTCCAATAATTTTGGTCTTTGTAATCAAGAGTGTTCAAATTATTTTATCTGTGGACTTACATTTTCTTTCTGTTATGGCTGATTATGCGCTACAGAAAATAGTTCATATGATTAAGGTTCTTAGCGTGTGTCAAGATAATCACAGAGCTGTGGAAAGACGTTATGCAGAAAAATATCCACACTGTAGACATCCAGATAAAAAGACTATTGAGCGATTAGTGAGTAGTGCTGAACAAGGTAATCTGACATGAAAAAGGAGCAAAACTGGCTCTAGAGAGCATATTGTACTAGGTGTGTTGCCTTCGATCGCTGATGATTCCCATATTTCTTTTTGGCAAATTAGTCGAACGTGTGGAGTTCTAAAAACAACTACTAACCCCATTTTGAGAAGTTTGAAATTCCACCCATACCATGTCTGCGTCACTCAAGGTCTTGAGATAGGAGAGGACTATCGGCATTTTAATTTTTTTAGATGAGCATCTAATAGAATGCGCCAAGATCCTTTCTATTTCGACAAATTCTTATTTATAGACGAGGCGAAATTTGACAATATGGGAGGTGTCAATCTTTATAATGCCCATTACTATTCCTAAGTAAATCCTCATTGGCAAAGGAATTATCGTGTCCAGAGACGGTGGTCATTGAATGTATGGGGAAGTATAATAGGAAATAATGTGATAGGTCTATTTTTTTTAAATTATAATTTAAATGGTTCTTTCTATTTGAATTTTCTCCAGAATGAAGTACCACGATTGTTAGAGGATGTCCCATTAGCCTTGAGACAAATCATGTGGTTTTAACAAAATAAGGCACCAGCACATCGTACACTACCAGTTAAGGCTTTCTTGGATACCACATGTTCTAATTGTTAGATTGGAATTGGCAGCCAAGTACATGAATGACCAGCCAGATCACCAGATCTCACACCAATAGATTTTTTTCTATGGGGTGTTGTTAAAGAGCAAGTATTTGTGCAAGCTCCTACAACCACAAAGGACGTGAGAGAATGAATAAAGAGAGAGTTTTTCGAAATAATCATGGTTGAAACATTAGAGAGGGTCCGTCTAAGTTTCTGTCAAAAAATAAATATGTGCATTCAAGAAAATGGACGACTAATCGAACATCTGTTTTAAGAGACGTATTAACTGGCTAGGTGCTATGAGTCTTCCCTTGACTGGCCAGACTCGTTGCCTTAACCTTGACTGGCTGCGTATTAACAGTCTTTCCTCAACTGGGTGAACTCCAAGCCTTGCCACGTTCCAATTCCGGCGTTTAAATTACGGGTCTTCATTTAGAAAATTAACTTTACTTTAAAATGACCTTGTAGGTCATGGTCAAGGTCATATTTTGACGTAAAATTTTTCGCTCTTTCCATTTCCGAGGTCAAAAGTAGAGGTTTTTAGTTTAAAAAACTAATTTGACCTTTAAATGACTTTGAAGGTCATCGTTAAGGTCACAGTAAAGGTCAGCATTGGATATCTCCTTTGAAACCCTACAACTTTTATAGAGAATGTTTTTTACTAAAGGACATATTTTCAGAGTTATGCGCGTGGGGCGATTAAAATAGGACACTCTGGTTACGAGGTGTGATAAAAAAATAAGGTGACTTTTTATTTTTTATAAAAAATTTTTATTTATTTATCTAAAATTATGTTATCCCCTTTAAAATAATCCTCCTCCGATACAATGCACTTGTGCCAGCGCTATTTCCAGTCGTCAAAACACTTCTGAAATGCACTTTTGGGTATTGCCTTGAGCGTCTTCAGCGTTGCAGCTTTAGTCTTCTCAATCGTCGCAAATCTTCGTCCTTTCATGGACCTTTTTAATTTTGGGAAGTGGAATAAGTCGCAGGGGGCTAAGTCTTGTAAATACGGTGGCTGAGGCATGATGGTAGTATTGTTTTTCGCCAAAAAACTACTCACTAGTAACGACGTTTTGGAACGAATTTCGCTGACACACGCGCTTTATCCAAAACATCCGTTAAAATCGATTGGCACGAGCCAAACAAAACGTTAAGTTCATCAGCTACCTCTCTAATCGTAATTCGACGATTTAACACAATTTCTTTCACTTTCTAAACATTTTCGTCGGTTTTTGACGTGCTGGGGCGCCCGGAGCGAGGTTTTTCGTTAACATTTTCTTGGCCCTCTTGAAATAACTTATACCATTTATAAACTTTTTTTTTGCTTAGAGTTAGCTTACCGTACGCTACTATCAACATTTCAAGAGTTTTGAAGCACTTAATACTATTTTTTACAGAAAAATTAATACAAACTCTTTGCTCCATTATTTTTAAGAGCAAAAAATCGTCGAGCAAGTAAACACGAGTCTAACCTTTATGCTTCTCACATAAAAACAACACATGTTATATAGCCGATACTGTGAACATATGATCGTGACGAGTGTACCAACATAACAAAAAAAAATTTGTGATTAGAGTGTACAGAGCGCGCGAAATTCAAAGTCACCTTACTTTAAGTCACACCTCGTATATATATTTATATATTGTATATACATACATTTATAGTGTATGTACTACTGTGATCAAAAAGTAAGGTAAAATTGTCATTTAAAACTCTCGGCCATTAGGAAGGTAGGTTAATTCTTTTTCCTAGGTTAGTAGGACTGTCTATAACATTTGCCAAGCGTCTGTTTGTCAAAAGGTTTAATTATCTGCGAGTTACACGTGTTTTTGTAAACAACCAAAAGTGAATTTTCCGATTTTTACAATGGGTGATTTTGTTGAGCAAAGAACTTGCATCAAATTTTGTTTGCGGAACGAATATTCTTGTGCGGACACGTTAAAAATGTTGCGGAAGGCCTTTAGTGATCAAACTATGGCACGAAAAAACGTTTATAAGTGGTACAACGAGTTCAAAGCGGGCCAAGAACGCGTTGAAGACGAACCGCGCTCTGAACGACCATCAACGTCTACCGACGAGGGCCACGTCCAAAAAATCAAAGATTTGGTTCTTGAAAATCGTCGATTAAGAATTAGAGACCTCGCTTATAGTGTTGGAATATCATTTGGCTCAGCCCAAACCATTTTAAAGGATGTTCTGTGTCTCAAACGCGTCAAGTCTCGATTGGTGCCAAAATCGCTCAATTTTTTGGAAAAAAAGCGTCGCGTTCATGTGTGTAAAACTTTGCTGTCTGACTATCAGGACCACATGAAATGCATCATTACTGGAGACGAGACTTGGATTTACACATACGTCCCTGAAACCACCGACTCACGCAGCGATTATCGTGCAAAAGGTGAAGCAAGACCGAAAAGACCACGGCAAAGTCGATCGAAAATCAAGGTCATGTTGACAGTTTTCTTTGATTATCGTGGTGTGGCGCACTATGAATTCCTTTCGCTGGGCCAAACTGTCAACAAAAAATATTATTTGAGTGTTATGCGTCGTTTGCGTGAAGCTATTCGTCTGAAACGGCCGGAATTATGGGCAAACAACTCTTGGTTCCTTCATCACGATAATGCACTATGTCATACTGCATTGGTTCTTCGCGACTTTTATGCCAAAAACTCGACTCATATCGTTCTGCAACCACCGTATTCGCCTGATTTGGCTCCGTGCGACTTTTGGCTATTCAGCAAACTCAAAAGGCTAATGCGGGGACGCCGTTTTGACACGATTGAGGAGATAGAAACCGAATCGAAGGTCTTGAAGGCTATACCGGAAAAAGACTATTCCGACTGTTTCGAGGACTGGAAAAAGCGTTAACGAAAGTGCGTTTTATTGGACGCGGATTACTTTGAAGGGAATGAAATTGATTTGGAAGAATAAATAAAGAATTTACATTTTATAAACAAATTCACCTAACTTTTCGATCACAGTAGTATATATTATATTCATATACAGGGTCGTCCGTTTCAATAGATCGGTTGAAATAACTTCAAAGGGAGATGGTTATATCAAAAAATGTTGAGACAAAAAGTTGTAGGAGTTGAGGGGGGTCGTCCAACGCTGACCTTGGCTTTAACCTTAAGATCAAATTTGAAGGTTATTTGAGGGACAAATCGCGGATTTTGAATAAAAAACCTAATTTTTTATTACAAATTCTAATTTTGCGTCAAAAAATATGAAAGTTTTGTTCTAAACATTTTTTCGATGCGTGACAGATGGTGCTGTAATCGGCAGTTTTAATCTATAGATGCAAATATTTCAACAACTACGCATATGAAAAGGTAAAAAAGGAAAATTTGTTAATCTGGATAGGGGAAATGCAATGACACCACAATCACCCCCCCCCCCCCTCTAACCCTCCGTATGGAGCGGTTTCAACTCAAAAATCTGAATTAGGTACCCTAATTTTATATTGCAGATTCTGGTTCTGCGTCAAAAAATATGGAAATTTTGTTGCAAACATGTTTTAAGATTCATGACAGATGTCGCTGTAATCGACAAAATTGAAAATGCGTACAAAAATCGTTACCGAACTAGAATTTTTGAGGAATACATATCGTGTTCCGCAAATTAAAATTCTGTGGATAAATACGTTAAAAAAAATCTGCTATCCTCGGGTAACGCTAAAAGTAGAAAAAATAATTTCATCAAAACAGATTTTTTTAAACGTATTTATCCACATAATTCGCATTTGCAGAACACGATGTGTATTCCACGAGAAATTCTAATTTGGTAACGACTTTTGTATGCATTTTTTATTTTTTCGATTACAGCGATATCTGTCACAAATCTAAAAAATGTTCCGAACAAAATTTCGATATTTTTCGACGCAGAATCAGAATCTGCAATATAAAATTGGGGTACCCATTTCCGATTTTTAACACATTGTAGGCCAGCCCCGCGAAAACGCGGGATTCAAAGTCTATCGCTTGAGCCTCGGCACTGCAAAAACGCGGGATTCGGATAAATAAAAATTTTTGATTTTGCTTCTATTTTTCGTTATCGTTAATTTGTATATGACGAATATGGAAACAAAATATAGTGTTTTGCGAAAATGTACAAAATTTTAAATATTTTCTTCACGTACTCATTGATTGTAAACAAGCAAATCATGCCGGGGCCCAGGTTTAAAGCGGTCGATACGGTGCCGGCGCTCAGTCTTTAAATGTCTCTGATGCCACCGGCGAACAATGTGTTAAGTTGAAACCGCTCCATACGGGAAGTTAGAGAAGGAGGATCGATTGTAGTGTCATTGCATGCCCTCTATCCAGATTAACAAATTTTCCTTTTCTACCTTTTCATATTCGTAGTTGTTGAGATATTCGCATCGATAGATTAAAACTGTCGATTACAGCGCCATCTGTCACACATCTAAAAAAATGTTTCAAAACAAAAATTTCATATTTTTCGACGCAGAATCAGAATTTGTAATAAAAAATTGAGATCTCCATTCAAAATCTGCAATTTGTCCCTCGAATAACCTTCAAATTTGATCTCAAGGTCAACGCCTAGGTCAACGTTGGACGACCTCCCTCAACTCCTACAACTTTTTTCAGAACATTTTTTAATATAACCATCTCCCTTTAAAGTTATTTCGACCGATCGATTAAAATGGACCACCTTGTATATACGAAGGTTAATTAAATATAAACGGCAATTCAGCTATTCTGCTTATCACGCACCTCCGAACTAGATTACATTGTATGGCGGTTGCTGGTTCGTTTATAAGAAGTAGGGGAACCAGCTTAGTTAGCTGCCATGCTCGGTTCTATCCTCAGTATAGCCATGAATGAGCAAGAGGTACATCCGCCTGTAGCGCAACGCGTCATCATAAAATTTTTAACCAATGAAGGCGTCAAACCGTCGGAAATTTTAACTCATTAAAAGGCGCAGTTTGGGGACATTACATTGTCTCAGAATCGAGTGTATACATGAACCAGGGAATTTAAGGGTAGGCGAGATCGTGTTGAAAATGAAAGTCATGATCGACATCCAAAGACAAGTCTTACAGATGACAACATGCGTGCCGTTTGAGAGCTCATTAAATGTGATCGGCGGTTAACTGTTTCAGAAATCTCTTCAATAGTGGGTATCAGCTTTAGAAGTGCTCAATCCATTATCACTGAACTTCTTGACTTCTCAAAAATTAGTGCTCGATGGGTTCCGAGGTTTTTAACCGGAAATTAAAAGCAGGACAGATCGGGGATCACTGAGAGACTTCTGAATCGACTTTGACAAGAAGTGTAGGATTTTTTGAGGTGCATCGTCACATGTAATGAGACGTGGGTCCACCGTTATACCTTTGAATCGAAAATGGCGAATAAAGAGTGGCGAAGGAAAGATGAAGGCTGCCCCGTGAAGGTAAAAACTGGCCTTTCAGCCGGAAAAGTGCTTGCAACGTTTTTTTTTTTTGACTCAACAGGAGTTTTACTCAATTAGTTTTACTTGTCAAGAAAATCATTGAGTTTTGCTCAATGAGTAAAATAAGACTTACTTGTTAAGAAAATTATTGAGTTTTACTCAATGATTTTCGTAACGATTAATAAACAATAAATGCGGCCTACTATTGCCAGATGTTACACTCAGTAAGAGCCTCCTACTAAAACAAAAGACGAGGTATGCCCATGAGAGAGGCCATCCTTGTCCATGTCAACACAAGGCCGCACACCGCGGCTTTGACGAGAAATAAACTGAAAGAAATGGGCTGGAAAACACTCGAACACCCTTCTTATAGTCCAGACTTGTGCCCCTGTGTCAATTTTTTGTTCGCGCCTCTGAAAGAATAACTTGGAGGAAAACGATTTGAAAGCAATGAACAAATCGAGAAACACATACGCAATTGGCTGAAAACTCGTCCTAAGACTTTTTTTGAACAAGCAATATTCAAGCTTCCAAAACGGTGGCAAAAGTGTGTAGACAACGCAGGAGACTACATTAAAATATGTTGATAATATGGTTTGTGTGTAATATTATTTAATTAGAGTCTAAAAGAAAATTACAGTTTATATTTGATTTACTCTCGTATATATATATATATATATATAACACATCGTTCAATAAGTCCCGAGACTAACAACGAAAACAACATTTTTTTCAAAAAATCATTTTTATTTATCAATATAATCTTCTTTTAAAGTAATACAATCTTTCCAACGCCTTTCCAACATTCTTATACCATGTTTATAGAAGGATTTATCCTTTGCTTCAAAATAGGCTTCAATTTCGGCAATGACCTCCTCATTTAAGCCAAATTTTTTTGCCCTGGAGCATTTTTTTGAGATCAGCAAAGTGCCAGTAGTCGCTGGGGGCTAAATCTGGCAAATACGGGGGGTGGGGAAGCAAATCAAAGCCCAATTCGATCAATTTCGCCATTGTTTTTATGGACTTGTGGCATGGTGCATTGTCTTGGTAAAAAAGGATATTTTTCTTCTTCATGTGCGGTCGTTTTGCTGCGATCTCCTCCTTCAAACGTACCAACAAGTCAACATAATAATCACTCTTGATCGATTTACCTTTTTCCAGGTAGTCAATAAAAATCACGCCATGTGTATCCGAAAAAACAGACGCCATGACTTTGCCAGCAGACTGCTGCGTTCTTGGACGCTTTGGGCGGCTTTCGCCAGCCATGCGCCACTCAGATGATTGCCGATTCGACTTCGGAGTGAAATGATGTATTCATGTTTCATCAATGGTCACGTATAGACGCAGGAAATCCTTTTTATTGCGAGTAAATAGCAATAGACAGCTCTCTGAATCGTCGACTCGTTGCTGTTTTTGTTCCACTGAAAGCAATCGCGGCACCCACTTGGAAAAAACCTTTTTCATGCTCAATTTTTCATGAAGGATTGTAAATACGCTTCCAGATGATATCTGTATCTTTTCTGCAATCTCACGGACCTTCACTTTGCGATTTTTCATTACAATTTTTTAAACTCTACTCACATTTTTCTGTCTAACGGCTCCCAATGGCCTACTCAAACGTTCCGCATCATTTGTGTCCGTACGACCACGTTTAAACTCAGCATACCAACGACAAATCGTTGGTTTGGATAAAGAGGAGTCTGGGTAATGTTTTTCAAGCCATTGCTGGGCTTCTACGGTGTTTTTACCTATTAAAAAACAATGTTTTATCAACACGCGAAACTCGCTTTTTTCCATTTTTGAAACAAATTACAAAGTGACTTCACTCTAACCTCGATAACTCTGCTGTCTGTGATCCGATCGACGTGAAATTTTTACACGTTTTATGTAAAGGTTTGCACTCTGTGGAAACGTGGCCAGTTTAGTACTACTAGCACCATCTCTGGGTCAGACTCGGAACTTATTGAACGATGTGTTATATATATATATATATATATATATATATATATATATATATATATATACTGTCTGTCTGTCAAAAAAGTACCGGGAATTTAAAATTAAAACAACAATTTTACGTTTAATAATTAAAATTTATTGTGTCGCCTTTAAAATAGGCTCCATTTGCTCCGATACCTCTATGCCAACGGCACTTTAAATCATTAAAACATTTTTTATAGGCGCCTTCCAGGATGGCCTTTAGCTCGCGTGCCAAATTTTGTTTTATGGCTTCAATCGACTGAAAACGGGTGTCACGGAGCGGCAATTTAAGTTTTGGGGAGAGAAAAAAGTCACAGGGAGCCAAATCCGGTGATTACAGTGGTTGTTCAAGCGTGTTCGTTGAGTTTTTGGCGAGAAAGTCGGTCACAATCGTAGCTTGGTGAGACGGCGCGTTATCGTCGTGCGAAATCCACGAGTTGTTCGCCTACAAATTTGGCCGCTTCTTACGGATACGCTCACGCAAACGTTTTATAACACCTAGGTTATACTCTTTGTTAACCGTCTGATCCTCTAGAACAAATTTGTAGTGCACCACGCCACGAATATCAAAGAAAACAATGAGCATCACCTTCACATTTGAGCGGCTTTGGCGTGGATTTTCGGTTTCGGCTCGTTTTTTCCTACCCATTCTGATGCTTGCTGGCTTGTTTGCATAATGTACTCGTGCACCCACGTTTCTTCACCAGTTGTGATGCATTCCATGAATGCAGGATCGGAATTGACGCGATCCAGCATGTCCGAAGCGACCTGTTCACGATAGCGTTTTTGAAGAAAATTAAGCTCTTTTGGAACGAGTCTTGCGGCCACCTTTCTCATGCCCAAAATATCAATTAAAATCGTACGTGTGGACTCGTAGGATATCTGAAGTTCATGCGCTATCTCTCTCAAGCTGGTATGACGGTTTTCTAGCACCATTTCCTTAATTTTATCGACGTTATCTGCAATCAAAGCCGTCGATGGGCGTCCGGAACGAGGCAAGTCTTTGACGACTTCACGACCCTCCCTGAAGGCTTTATTTCACTCATACGCACAGGTTTTCGATAGTGCTTTATCACCAAAAGCCTTTTGCAACATTTTCAATGCATCGGCACAAGAAATTTCATTCGCAGCACAAAGTTTTAGACAAATTTTTTGTTCAACGTAATCACCCATTGTAAAAAATCAGCACGCACTATTGACATCGACTGACTTAACCAGCCACTGTAAACACACTCGTTGACAGATTCCGCTCAAACTTGGCATAGTTATTAAGGACAATTGTACCAACCTAGGAAAAAAATTTTACCTGCCTAAATTGCCCCGCCAGATTTAAATCGACAATTCCCGGTACTTCTTTGACAGAATGTATAAATATATATCTATATATATATATATATATATATATATATATATATATATATATTAAAGAAATAAGAATATTAATTAGTTTTATCCAAGTGCTCTCGATATTTTCTGTTTGAGGTTTTCACTAGCGTATATTGTTTATTAGAAGCTACTTTTTAATTTAATTTGCATGTTTTCTAGTTATTGTATAAAAAAAAAAAAAAAAAAAACAGAGAGAATACGTGAGGGATTTGTAGAAATACATCAGAAGTTATACTATAATCTAATGAAAATTCTAGTCAATGTTTAAACAATAATGCAAATTAATATGAAATATTTCTAGAAAAATGTATCGGCGACGTGGAAAAATATCATGATAGACCATCAAGAACATCAAGAGTCTACTTAGCATAGGAATGTGTTTAATATTTGTCATCTCGGGTGACAAATTCTTATGGTTTTTCTTTCGAGTCACAAAGAATCGTTGCGCGGGTTTTTCCGTAAATGATCAGTAGTAAGTAACCTTTAATCGAGTGATTTTTTCATTCTATTTCAGCGACTGCGTACATAATATAGTTTATCATAAGGACGTGACAACTTGTAATTTTCAATC
Source organism: Chalcis sispes (assembly GCA_949987625.1). Lineage (NCBI taxonomy): Eukaryota > Metazoa > Arthropoda > Insecta > Hymenoptera > Chalcididae > Chalcis > Chalcis sispes. The sequence goes on along the minus strand of OX465094.1, from coordinate 51,953,255 downwards.
GAATTGTCGATTTTAATTAATTTAATTTGTCAATTGCTATGGTATACACAGTGTGTCCTATGGAAAATGGAACTTTTTCAAAACATCGATTTATATTGGCGCCACTTATTGGTGGATATTAGCAATGGGAAGGTCCATTCTTAACTAACATCCTGTCAAAATTGTATGACATTTGGTTCAATGGAAACCAAAATATCGCGCTCAAAGTGACAGTGTGTTTGTGGCATCGGTCGAAAAATGAACTTCGAACAAAGAGCAAATATTAAGTTCTGTTTTAAACTCGGTAAATCCTTTACTGAGATGCATAATTTGCTGAAACAAGTTTATAGCGATAATTGTCTATCCCGTACCAGAGTGTATGCGTGGTATAAGCGGTTCTAGGAAGGTCGTAAAGACATTCAGGACGACGAACATCCAGGTCTTCCGAATACCGTGGTTGCTCAAAGTAACATTGAAGAAGTGCGTGAATTTATAAAAAAATGAGCCCAAATCTTTATTGCGATACATGGAAATGGAATTGAATATGTCCAAAAATTCAATTCATCGCATTTTGACCGATTATTCAAATCTACGGAAGGTGTGTGCACGCTTTGTTCCACACAAATTGACTGACTACGAAAAATTGCTCCGAATTAAACATTGTGAGGATTTGATTGAAGAGTTAAAAAAGGACCCAAACTTGAAATATTTAATCGAGACTGGTGACGAGACATGGTGTTTACAATATAATCCCGAAACCAAGCGTCAAAGTGCTGAATGGAAGCACCCAACCGAGCCCGATCCAAAAAAAGTCGTCTTGAAAAGTCAAAAGTGAAGACAATGTTGATTTGTTTCTACGATTCGGAGGGTATTATTTATCGTGAATTCGTTCCACCTGGTCAAACGATTACTGCTGTGTTTTATCTTGGTGTTATGAAGCGTTTGCTCAGCCGTAATGGTCTTGTGCAGCCACAATACCGTGAAAAAGGGAGCTGGCGTTTGTTGTATGATAATGCCCCGTCTCATCGATTGAACTTGATCACGGATTTTTGATCAAAAACTCCATTTTAACCATTAACCATTCACCGTACTCGCCGGATTTGGCTCCGTGCGACTTCTACTTCTTTTTCAAATTGCACTTGCCTATGAAAGGAAAACGTTATGCCGACGTAGAGGCCATCCAAAGAGCGACGACCGACATACTAAAGTCGATGGATAAAAATGATCTCAAAAACTCATTCGATATGTTAATTGATCGTGCAAAACGTTGTATTGATGCGGAAGGAGACTATTTTGAATAAAATAAATGAGATTTGCCGTAATATTGAGTTTTTGTCTTTATTTTGAAAAAGTTCCGTTTTCCATGGGACCCTCTGTGTATATACTCGTATAACTTAAGACAATCGTAAAAAGAGAATAAACCTCTGTTAATTAGTTTTATAAGTATCATACATTCTATTTGTGTGGCAAAATTTTGATTATACTTTTTGAACATAATATTTTTACATCATGGGTTGGCTTTAACTCTTAGAGGGCCGGAAATTTAGAAATTATCAAAACTTATTATTTGTATGATAAAGTGATTAAAAGGTTCTAACTTAGACTTAAACTAAAACTTAATATTAATGAGTTAGACATGAACGCATATATGCGTCCTTCCGGTCTAGGACTGTTATATTCTGTGTTACATTTTTTTAAATTAAAGAAAATATTATATAGGCATGGAAAGGTATATATAGGGTTTTTTTGGGTCTCTAATTATGAATCTGGGATCGAAATTGTAAAATTGATACTGTTTGATTCTCAAAATATTAAGAATCCTGATTATCCCAGATAGTGAGAGTACTCGCTTGTAGCATATAGCCCAGGATCAATAATGTGGACGTGGCGACATTCTGACCCCATGTGTTTGTTGTTGCGTATATCGACTGTATGTGTGTGTGCGCGTATACGTGTGTGTGTGCGTGTGTGCGCGTGTGCGTATCTGTGAGGGTGTATGGGTTTTGTTTTTGTATTTGTTTATTTTAAATTAAAAAAATGTAATTGTATGTATATATGTAAGAATTATTAATAGTAATTATTATTAATTATTCTTTATAATTATTTGTTTAAAAAAATATGCTTTTCAATAGTTTATTTTCTGACAAATACATGCGTCATTTCAGCCCTTTAAAGGTTAATTATCAAAGATCTTATTAAAATGAACGTATCCATTTAAAAATAAAAATATATATACCGTAACATGCATAGCTAAGATATGCAGCTTTAGTATATTATACACCTGAGAGAAAATGGTTCAGCTATTATCAGCATTTGAGAAACCAGACTTTCTTTAGATATACCTTATGATTCCAGTGAAAGAGGACGAGAGCAACAAAAAAAAAGATCTTCGGAGAAAGTTTATTATTAAAATTTATTATTTTTCTGTTGCCTTAATGTTGCGCATGTGTCTGTTAAGAGCGGCTTGTGTTGCATCAAGCTTTTCTTTTCTAAAAAAGATCAGCTATTATTTTAAATTTATTTACCTCATATTTATTTGTAAAAATTTTAGTTTAAGCTAGAGCCTAAAGTTAAAGTCTCAGGATTTTATAGGCAAGGAAAATTTCAAGTGTAGACTGATCTTCTTCACCCATATTTTTAGACTAATTGCGGGTAATAGAAACGAAGATCGGTATGGTTACATACCAATATCCGAATCATCGAACGGTTTCATGGCATGTGATTTTAATGTGTTGCTAGTGTATAAGTGTAGATGGTAAAAGAGAAGAATGAGAAAAAAATTGTGTAATTTTTGATGTCGAAACTGTCATTTCAATACAGTCTGTCAAGTAAGAGCGTGGTCGTGTTAATTTATAAAAAAATTTATTTGATGAAACTTTCATATTTATATATACATTGTAAACATTACAAACAATGATACAATTCGGTCAATTATGTGTTCAGTCACCACCGGCGTCGATAATTGCCTGGCATCTCCGAGGCATGCTTTCTACTAATTTGACGGCGTATTCTAGTGGTAAGGATCTCCAGATCCGACGAATTTTGTAATACAACTGCTTTAAAGTGTATGTGCGTCTTCCACGAAGCTTCCGTTTAATATATGCCCACACATTTTCAATAGGGTTTGCATCGAGCGACTGCGACGGCCAATCCAATGTAACGATGCCAGATTGAGTCTTCCACTGAGAACAGAGCTTGCTGCAGTGTTTCGGATCGTTGTCCTCCTGCAAAATCCAATCTTCATTTTTTGTGATGAACCATCGTTTAGCAGATGGCAGTAAAGCCTTTTTGTAGATTTTTATCATTTTCTCGGCATTTAGGTTGTCAGTAAAGAGGTGCAAAGTACCGAATCCCTGCTTTGAGAAGCAGCCCCAAAGATGCACCTTTATTCCATGTTTTACGGTCGGCTGAACAAGCCTATTAGTGAAAGTTGACCAGGCTCGCGTGAGGACAGAACGTGCCCATATAGAACATTCATCAGTAAAAATGACATTTTCAAAATCTCTATCAATATTCTCATGCGCCCAAGCGAGTCGCTTTGTCACATGTTTTTCAGTCAACAGAGGCTTCTTCATTGTGTTGCGCCATTTCAGATGATAAGTACGAAGATGGGTTCGGATAGTTTCGTAGAATATATCTAAACCTTTTGCCATTAATTTTGTTCGTCCTTGCCGCAGTGTTAAAGCAGGATTCCGCGAAAACAGATTCACTATTCTTTTTTCATCTTTTTTGTTCACTTTTCTCATCGAGCCACGTTCTGGTAAATCGTCGACATTTTTAGCCACTTTATATCGCTGTATCCACTTCTGTACAAATGCCTTCGACTTTCTTATGTATTTAGCAGCCGCTGATTGCGACATTTTGGGACCTTTCGGGTGGATGCAAAAGAACACAGCCTCGTAGCGCGACGCGTACTTAGCACTCATGGCGTTTAGCGTGATTCTTTTTTAAAAGATCAACGACAACTGAATTTTTGTTAACAATGCATCAAAAACAAAGCTTCCTTCTATCGGCTCGCGAAAGAATTAAAGCAAAATCTTTTATTACCTGTCAGTGAAATCGACCACGCTCTTACTTGATAGACTGTAAGTAGATTATCTTTCTCTTGTTATGCAAAATCCTTCCCAGTAACTTCGATCATGTTTCTTCTCGCAGAATTTTTTTAAGTTGGCTTTATACTTATATAAGAAAACAGTATAACGGCACTTATGTATAAAATCATACGCTTGCATGTTCCAAACTGCCAGAAAAGTCTCTTCTCGTGGTGTACACCCAGGAGCTTTGCTAGAAAGGAAAAAAAGGAACTCATCACCCATTTGATGCACACTAATGCTTAAATATATATTAGGTTGCTGCAGATGAAATGGCCGATTTAGCAATGACATAAAGTTGGCTGCAATTTTAGTGTATTATGTTGGCACAAGGCGGCGCAAATGATAAGACTTATTGAAGTATAAATACTGCTACCTTGGCTTATGGAGTCATTTCTGTTTTGCACTTTATAGTGATCGTAAAACAAAAAGAGAAAGTGAACATGGAAGTGAATCAAAAACAGCTACTTTTACTATACAAATTTAAATTAGAGCACAACACAACGGAAGCAACGAGGAATATCAACAACGCATTTGGGCCTGATACAGTTAGCGAACGAACCACTCGGCGGTGGTTCGAAAAATTTCGATCTAGAGATATGGACTTAGGAAATGAGCCACGTGGACACCTAGGACCATCTATCGATAACGACGAGCTGCGTGCATTAGTGGAGTCTGACCCCCGCCAAACCATAAGGAATCTTGCCGAGAAATTAGGCGTTCACAATTCGACAGTTTGCCGCCACTTGCAACAACTTGGAAAAGTGAAAAAGCTTGACAAATGGGTTCCGCATTTGCTCTTACCGAGCAAAACATGACGTGTCGAATGGAGATTTCAAGTTCTCTTTTCTCTCGCAACAAAAAGGAACCGTTCTTGCACCGAATTGTGACCTGCGATGAAAAGTGGATTTTATACGATAATCGCCGCCGATCGGTCCAATGGCTAGATGCCGATGAAGCGCCAAGACACATGCCGAAACCAAGCCTTCATCCAAAGAAAATAATGGTAACTATCTGGTCGTCTGTAGCTGGAGTTATCCACTATTCGTTCCTGCAATCTGGCGAAACCATCAATGCTGAGAAATACTGTGCTCAACTGGATGAAATGCATCAGAAATTGATAGTCCAACGACCTAGGTTTATCAACAGGGATGGAGTGATACTGCTTTATGATAACGAACGACCTTATGTATCGAGAACAACGGTCCAAAAATTAAACGAGTTGTGCTATGAGACTCTTCCTCACCCTCCATATTCACCAGACCCCTTACCAACAGATTACCATTTCTTTAAACATTTGGATCACTTTTTGACAGGAAAAAGATTTCATAATGAAGCTGCTGTCAAAAATGCCTTCGAGGAGTTTCTTTAAACTAGAAACTCGGATTTCTACAAAACTGGAATAAATGTACTTGTATCTCGTTGGCAAAAGTGTGTTGCATCTATTGGTACCTATTTCGATTAAATAAATTGTCTTGATAAAAAGTTACAGCTGTTTAAAAATTTATTACTAAATCGGCCATTTCATCTGCAGCAACCTAATAATATATATTCAAGGTAGGCTATTTCAATCGATACACCTGTATTTCTCGGTTTCCATAAGGTAATACAAAAAAAAATTGCTTAGACAAAACTTGTTTAGGACAAAGGGAGCCATCTATAACTGATAAGATAAGAAACAGTCTTTGTTCATTTTCTTGCATAAGAATCTTGATATGACATTCCTAACTATCTACCTTTATTTTGACTAGAATATCATTTTTCTAGACGTCTACATTTAATTAATTAAATAGAATACTAAAGCTCTGTTTATTAAACTACTTTAGCTATGAATTTCCATTTATTATGTGTTCGTCATAATTTTCTGTATATCCTAATTTGTTTATTTACCATTATCTTAGTTTTGCGCATTTTTCTTGTGCTGTATCATTTTTATTCATATTTATATCTTGCTTTTTCTAATTAAAAAAATCTAAGAATTAAAAAATAGCTAAATATCATCCAAATGAAATAGGTGACATGATTATAGTTTTGAGAAAATGTAACAATAATTATCGTTTTGCAGCAAGGCGTTACACTGAACATTTTTCAGACAGGAGACATCCTATTGATATGGTAATACGAAGATTAACTGCCTAAGCTCATCTAGAACATTCTGTTCGCCAGTGTAGGTACGGCAGATATGATGTAGATGACACTCGTGTTGTTACTATTCTTGCAATTATACATTTTAATCCTCATAGACTCTGACAAAAAAGTATCCGAAAATTCTCATTTAATCTGCCCGCGTTGAGTATTTTTAAGTATTTGAAGTTTCTGTATGTTGGTAGGACTGTCCGTAATTACTATGCCAAACATGAGTGCGGTCTGTCAACTAGTTTGTTTACGACAGCTGATAAAACCAGTCGACCTTAGTGGTAGTCTGCGAATGTTACAATGGAAAAAAATATTGAACAAAGAGTTTGTCTCAAATTTTGTGTTTTGAACGAAATTTCGTGTGCTGACTCGTTGCGAATGCTGGAAAAGGCTTATGGAGACTCTGTTTTATCGAAAACCCAAGTGTACGAATGGTACAAAGCCTTTAAAAACGGTTGGGAGGTCGTCGAAGATTTGCCTCGTTCAGGACGACCGTCCACCTCTTCAACCAACGATAACGTTAAAAAAATCAAGGAAATTGTGCTCGAAAATCGTCATGCCAGTGTTAAAGAGATAGCTCGTGATCTCAACATCTCTTGTGAAACAGCTTGTTTGATTTTGGCGAACTAATTGAGCATGAAGCGCGTCGCCGCTCGGCTCGTTCCGTTAGAGCTAAATTTTCTTCAAAAACAGTACCGGACGCAGACATGCTGGATCGTGCGAATTCTGATCCCACGTATATGGGACGGATCATAACTGGTGACGAGACATGGGTCTATGAATACGACACACAAACGAGCCAACAATCATCGGAATGGATGGGAAAAACTGAGCCGAAACCGAAAAAACCTCGCAAAAGTCATTCGAAAATCAAGACGATGCTTATTGTTTTCTTCGATATTTGTGGTGTGGTTTATCATGAATTCGTTCCGCAAGGTCAAACGGTTAATAAGGACTTCTATTCAACTGTTTTGAGACGTTTGCGTGGAAATATTCGCCGTAAACGGCCAGATTTGTGGCAAAACAATTCGTGGATTTTGCATGACAATAACGCACCATCTCATCGAGCCACGATTATTAACGATTTTAAGACCTAACACTCGATAAATATTATCGACCAGCCACCTTATTCGCCTGATATAGCTCTGTGTGACTTTTTTCTTTTCTCCAGACTGAAATTACCGCTCCGGGGAACCAGATTTGACTCCATAGACGCCATAAAAGAAAATTCGCAGAAGGAGCTGAAGGCCATCCCTGAAAGCGCCTATAAAAAATGTTTCCATGATTGGAAAAAACGTCGGCACATGTGTATCGCTTTAAATGGAGCATATTTGGAAGGAGATTCAATAAATATTGAATAAGTTTAATATTTTTGCGTTTTATTTCAAATTTCCGGATACTTTTTTGTCAGAGTGTATAGTATTAGCAGTCATCAAGTTAAAAGGGAAATTAGCATACTGAGAAGAATATTAAGAATTTAAAGAACCTTTTATTTTCATGTTTATTATATCACTCTTGTTCAAGAAGTAAGACAAAATCTTATTCAATCACGCATTGAATTTTGTCAATGAGCTTTGAGAATTTTAGAAAATGACCTACCTTTTTATAACTTTGTGCGATTTCGCGATAAGGATAAATTTTGTAGTGATGGACAACGATTAAGCACAATTACCATTATTGGTCAAATGAAAATCTCCACTGACATAGAGCTGTAGACCATCAACATTGCTAGAGCTTAATTGTGTGGTGTAGGGTTGTAAATAGATATCTAATTAGTCCTTGTTATTTTTAACGTGATGTTGATAAAAATAACTATTTAGAATGAATAAGAGCTCGGTTGCCAGTGTTGTTAGAAGATTTTGATCTGGAAACTCGACAAAGAAGGTGGTTTCAGAAAGATGGTACAGCATCCCATTTTGCACACATAATAAGTAATTTTTAAAATAAAAATTACAATGACAAATAGATTGGAAAGTAGGTTCAGTTAATTGGCCACCTAACTTGCCTGATTTCATATCTCCAGATTTTAATTTATAAAGTTATTAAAAAAAAGTGGTTTTTTAACGACGACCCATGGATGTAGCTAAATTGCAAGATTGTATTCGCCAAACATGCACTGCAATTCCTAGACAAATATTGCTTAATACCGTACGTCACCTTCAGAGGTATTTAACTTTATGCCTACAGGTAAACGGAGGAAACTTTGAACCTTTGCTTCATCGTTAAAATAATAACCGTAACAAGGAATTACGGTTAGTAATTTAACTGAAAGTGACAGGCAAGGAAACTCACTTAAATAAAGCAGCCAAAACAGTAAGAAGCAAGGAGACTTATTTAAATAAAGCACACTAAACAGTGAAAGATAAGGCGACTCACTTGAAGAAAGTACTCCAAACAGTAAGAGGCAAGAAGACTCACTTTAATCCAACCCCTCAAACGAAACAGTCCTTGCTACGTCCACGTCGTTGTTTCTGGGTAACGCAAGAAGTAAGATTAGCAAAGAATTTGGACACAAATTGTTAGATAACAATTTGGAAACATGATTCTATGTTGTTTCTTCAATTTCAATATCAAAAATAGTTTTTTTTTTAAGCAATGCTATGACCTGAAATTGGCCTTGAAAATCGACCCCAAGGTCAAGGTTAAAGTTGAATTTAATAAGATATATCTGTTAAAGAAACTTTCAAAATATAGATTCTATCTAAAAAGTTAAATAAACAGATGGTAAACAAATTTTTATCATTTGACCTTGTAACGTCAGGGTGACGTTTCAACTGCGTTTGAAATAACGCAAACTGCTTTTACCTTATTTGAGCCTAAGTACTGAAACTCATAGGCTCAGGACGGCAGAGAAAATAAATTCGTAAGAGTTTTAAGAATAGAAATGAAATACGGGAATGGACAACCGTATAGGCCGACATTGGCATATATGCTGTCCTGGAAAGGACCTACTATATGATTAATGGATAGAGATATCTAGCCGATTCTGGCTAATACTATCGCTTTAGAAAAAGAAAGAAAATAAAGAATACAAAAAGTTAAGCAAACTCACTTTTTATTCAGACAACTGGAATTGGTGCGAAAACGAAAAATTTCCTCTCTCTCTCTATCTCTCTTTCTCTCTATCTTCCTTACTTTTGCCGGAAAGCTCGATAAGCCCTGATTGACGAAAATTCCTTGATAAGAGTAAACTTGATTGGCGAAGCGCAAAAAATAAGTAGCGGAGTAATAAACAAAAATTGGTGCGAAAAAGTGTGTCTCCGCGTGTTGATCTTGCCTTTTTATGCACTTGTGCAGAGACTTCTCTGGGCCAATCCGATTGCTCAGAATTAGCGCGGGGTGAACGCTACTGCTCTGTCTTGAAGACGTTCTGTTTGAGTGGGAGAGTGAGAATCAGAGAGAGAGAGAGAGAGAGAGAGAGAGAAAGATGATTCCCTTTTGCATAATTTTTATACATTTTTATTTTCTATTGTTTATAGCAGAAATACATTAAATTAAATTACATGATTGTTTTTTATTTAAGATTTAATGCGTATTACAAAAAAAAAAAAAAAACGAAGTTTTTGTCACATTTTTACGCATTAAATCTATATGGATTACTAAATAAAAAATAATTATTTAAATAAATGAAAAATGATTATTACCCAGGATACGTGTGGTATCTGTGGGTTCGTAAAATAATAAATTAAATACAATTTACGATTATAGAACGATAGAAGAGAGAAATAATTGCAAAAATAGTAATTTAAATGATTATTCTTTATAAATTACAATTTCCCATTTATTCGTAGGCAATCGCTATGAACTGTCGTTAAATTTTTGGTAAAGACGAGAGTTATTTAATTTAACATTTATTAAGTTTTTGAACTGCTACGTTATTTTTAATTGAATTAATTAAGGAATTTTAGAATAATCAACTGTTGCGCATTAACAATTATTAGAAATTAAGACAGTGCAAAACGCGACTATTCTTATAAAATTTTGTTTATAAAAATATTGCAAAAAAAAAAAAAATTAACAGTTAAATAGTCATGATTATTTGAAATATTTAATGCTATAATTTTCTTCTCGCAAATAAATATAAGCACTTCCGCAGAACTAAGGTTATCCGGATAAAAAAATATATATATGTGTGAGAAAATATTAACGTCAATTATAAATATAATATCAAAGAATTGAAATGATAGTGACAATTATCGTTAGAAAAAAAAATTACCGAGTAAAGTTAATACGTCATATCGCAGGATTAATAAGAAGATACGAGTGCGGTGTTAATATTATTAATAATCTTGGTATAATTGCAGGCTTTTTGATATTAATTTAAATTAATTATTAAATTCGTGAAAAAAAATTTTTATCAAGAGTGTACCTGTAAAAATTATGCTCAGCATTTTGCGTGAGAACGGAATTGCTATAATCTCGCGACGTCTCAAATCGCGGCTTTGACGCTCATTTTCCTATTGCTTAGCAAAAAGTACAATTTGATGATTTATTGAAATTGGAAGTAAAATAATATAATAATTAAAATATTTATGCTTGCAAAGAATATATGACTATTTTTATTAATATATTTATTTAAAAAGAAGACATGGTCAGGTCGCTTTGTATTATATATATATTTTTTTCCAATAACGTAATCCATATATGTGTATGTATATTTTAAAAATATAATATTAAAAAAAAATAAAAAAAACAACGCGTTATAAAACTTAATTTAAATTAAGTTTAACGATTGTAGCTATTTTTTCCTATTTAAATAATGCATGGGCTTTACAAGAAAATCGCAAGCTCTTGGCCTAAGCTTAGGCTAGGTTTCATAACGGTTCGGGTCGCGGAAGAGTGCGTCATGTAGATTGTAGGGAGAGGCTTTATCGTGTTGGAGCGCTCAGGTTCGGATCGAGGCGGTCGGCCGATATGTTTTTTTTTGAATGGCGACTGGATGCCGGAAAGGCAGGGAGCAAACTTATCGGTGGACACACACGAAAACGGAGGTTGTATACCGACGTTACAACCTAGACGTGTCCTTAGAAAGGTCAAATTAACAAGAACAACTGAGATATCAACTCTAACGTCAAATTTTTCGCTTCATTTTTGAATTAGGTATCAAAAATAATTTCCGCTAAAAACCCCGTTTTGACCTTGAAATGACCGAGCAAAATTACCTCAAGGTCAATCTTTTCAAGAACGTTTTCTTACTTGGATTCGATCATTATCACAAAGGTGCCTTTACTATGATTATTTCTTTAGAAAATTTAAAAAAATAGCGGTCACTTAGCTTAGTTAGCTTTTCATGTTAAAATGACCTTCTCAAGACCACGATAAAATTTTATTTATGTTATTTCAAACAACATTGTTTACTTAATATGAATATGGAGACAAAAATAGGGGTTTCTGTTTTAAAAAATGAGGTTGACCTTTAAATGAATATGAAAATGAAGTTCAAGCTTAAAACTCATTACACAGATCGTTTGCTCCCTTTGTCCTGAACAAGTTTTGCCAGGAGTATTTTTCTGTGTTACCTCTTGGAAACCGAGAAATTAGGGTGCTTTGATTAAAATGGCCCAACTTGTATATATATGTATACATATACTAGGTGGTTCAACGTGCAGTCGGACTCGAACAGATGGCAGCACTGAGCTTAATTAAAATATGTACGTTCAATAAGTTGTTTTCTGTCAGAAGCATATTGAAAGCTTTAGAATGATCTGACAATTATTCATAGAGTTATAATTATTAAAAGCAGTCTACTTCGAAATTTTCTTAGAACATGGATAGCGTTGAATTTCGTGCATTAATCAAACATTATTTTTTACGTAGAAAAAATACAAAAGAAACGAAGGGAAAGCTAGATAAATATTATGGCAAATCAGCTTTGTCGAAAACAACTGTTTGTTATCAGTTTGCTGTATTTAAAAGGGGTTGTTCCAGCACAAAAAGCGAACATGGTGGTGAATCAGAAAAAACGGCTACTACTGAACAAATGATTAAGAAGTTCATGATATTGTTCTTGATAAATCTAAAGTTAGAGTACGTGAGTTAGCTGAAATCACAGGCATATTAACTGGATTGATTCTTTCCATTTTATATAAAAATTTTGAAATGAAAAAGCTACTCGCAAGATGGGTGCCGGATTTACTTACTCTTGATCGAAAACGACAATGTGCTCGTGATTCAAAGCATTGTTTAGAGCTATTCGAATGTAATCCAAAAGACTTTGTTCGCCGATTGATAATTATTGATGAAACCTGGATCCACTTCACACCAGAGTCCAAACAACAATCAAAAGAATGGGTAAAAGTTAGTAGAAAAGCTCCCAAACAACCGAAGACCCAAAAATCGGCTAAACAGGTTATGGCCTGCGTATTATAGAACACACACGGAATAACTACTATAGATTTTTTTAAAAAGAACAAACAATAACAGTAAAGTATTATTGTATATTATTGAACCGATTAAGTGAGGAAATCAAGCAAAAAAGGCCTCATTTGGCAAGAAAGAAAATTCTGTTTTTACTAGACACTGCACCAGCTTACAAATCATTACAAACAATGGCAAAATTAATAAACTGCGCTCAAACTTGCTTTCCCATCTGCCTTATTTTTCTAACCTGGCCCCCCAGTGATTATTGCCTCTTTTTAAACCTGAAAAAATGGCTTCAGGGTAAAAGATTTTTGTCAAATGAGAAGGTCAAGTAGGAGACAATATGCGTATTTTCAGGACCTTGATCAACTTTATTTTAAAAAAATATCGAGAAGTTAAGAGACCGCTGAGGTAAGTGCATCAAGATAAAAGAGGAATGTATTGAAGACTATATAAGAATTTCACCAAAAAAACCACATTTGCTTAGTTAGTCTGGCTTCATTTTAAGCCATCTAGTAAGTATATATATATATATATATATATATATATATATATATATATATATATATAATTTTCTTTGATTTAAATATTCCCACGCATCAAGTGCCATCGTGATCGTGACAGAACGTGATATACACAAAGGGATAGTTATTTTGATAATCTATTATGAATGATAACCTATAAGTGCTGTGATAAGAAAGCAATTTATTAAAAATTATTTTGTTAGAAAGCTAAGAATAGTAAGCTAATTGTGATTTAGGAATCGACAATGCGATTAATAACATGAAATGTCGTTTCTTACATGTAAATCAATAGAATAAAACTTTTCTTACAGAGAAACTCAGTTGTGTTTTGATTAACTGTGTTGTCCAAATCACTACGAATAGGAACTCATATCTTATAAAACGACTTTTATTGTCAGAAAATAGAAAAGTTTAAATTTACGTTTCAAGTAAAATCAACAATAGACGGAAAGTCTAACTATATTGCCATAACCTTAATTGCCACACAAGATGACAAAGTTTTCCTGATTCCGGAGGAATATCAAGCAGTATCATAGTATCACTGCTATGTCTAAACCTCTAAAGCTTTCGCTACAGTAAAAAATACATTAAAGACAAGACATCAAAGCAGAAGCGTATGGATAAAAATGATAGATGCTCTATTACAAACATTTAGTGATAAGGATGAAAAAATGATTTTCCAGAACCAATTCCTTGAGGAAATTACCCAAGGCTATTGTCAGTAAACATAATTTGGAAGATCCATTAGTGAAAATTTTGGAAAAAGTTAATTGAAAGTCAACAAAACAAAGAAAAACAAAGTACGAAGAAGCTAGCCGATAGATTTGTGATTGAAAAATTTGATGGGAAAAATATAAATGCATATAACTAGATAAAAACATTTGAAAAAGAGTGTGCGAGGTTTGACATAGTAAAAGAGAAGGTAAAAATTGAAATTTTCAGATTATTTCTTGAAAAATCCTGCGCTGATTGGTACTCTTCCATGATGATCAAGCATAGTTTACAATCTGAGTGGTCCGAGTGGAAATCAAACTTTTTGCAAACCTATGCAAATAAAAGTTGGACTACAAGCAAGTATGCGTTATTTTTTAAGTATCAATCAAGATTTTTATTAGAATACGCTATTAAAAAAGAAAAGCTTCTATTAGAAGTCAGAAAAACAATAGATCATGGGACCCTAATTGATATAATTGCTGCCGGCTTACCGAATTTCATAACGGACAGAATCAACAAAGAGGAAATTGTACAAACAAAAGACATATTTAATGAACTTGGCAAGTTAGAGCATTTAGTGGAAAAAAAAATTATAAAAAAGAAAGATGATACTAAGCAAATGAAAGAAAAGTGTAGTATTTGTGGAAGTTTACAAAAAGGTGTGCGCTATCATCCAGAAGATTCCTGTTGGTTCAAAACAAAAATGAATAGTGGAAAGGAAAGAAATAATAAACAAATAAAGCACATTAACAATTCAGAATTGGAATGTAAACTGCAGTGTGAAGAACAAAAAAATTGATAGTGCCGCCGTTAATTAAAGTAAAATTAGTATTAAATAAAAATGTTGAAGTATTTGAAATCTATGACTCTGGCTCTAATGTATCATCAATAAATTTAAGATTATTGAAGATAAGCAATAAAGAATCGAGTTACTCTAGCAATACTAATATAAAAATAATTAATGGCAATAAAAAGGCAAATGACATAATAACACTCGATATGACTATTTTTAATGAGGAGAAAAAAATGAATGTTTTTGTAATAGACAACCAAAATTTCGATTATGATTTTTTAATCGGATTAGCTTGTATTGAAGAATTTTTTTTAATTCAAAATGAAAACTTAGAAATCACTCAGAAAGTTCCTACACAAAGAAGTGAAGTAGTTTTTAAGAAAACAAATAAGTCGGATATTGACACTTCTAAGGAAATAAAATCTGATAATTTAATTAACTTTAACGAGAACTTCATTGAAGAAAACTTTAAAATTTGCATAAATCATCTAGACTATCTACAACAAGCAGTTATTGATGATTTAATATTGAACAATAAATCTGTATTTGCAAAGGACAAATATGACATTGGAATGGTAACGGATTATGAAGCACACATTGATCTGTCAATAGAAAAATATTGCAGTAAAAGTCCATATCGTTGCACAATTGTAGACAAAAAGGAGATTGAAAATCAAATTGGAAAATTATTGGAAAAAAGAATAATAGAGGAATCATATTCTCCGTTTACAGCTCCAGTTACATTAGCTTATAAAAAAGATGAAAATAAAAAGTCAAGATTGTACATAGATTTTCGAGACCTAAATAAAATCGTTGTCCCTCAATCACAACCATTCCCACTTATTAAGGACCTAATAGTGAAAACTAGAGATTGCAAGTTTTTCTCGACACTTGACCTCAATTCAGCATTTTGGTCAATACCTCTGCGTGTCACAGACAGACACAAAACTGCATTCGTCACTCAACACGGCCATTTCCAATGGACTTGCTTACCAATCGGTTTAAAGACCTCACCGGCTATATTTCAGAGAATAATGTGTAATATAATACGGAAACATAAGCTTGGAGATTTCACAGTATGTTACATTGATGTCATCTTATTATTCTCAAAATCAGTTTCAGATCATGTCAAGCATCTGGAACAGCTATTTCAAGCAATTAAAAGTGAAGGTTTAAGACTAAAATTTTCTAAATGTATGTTTGCAGCCGACTCAGTTAAGTACTTGGGGCACATAATACAGAATAACTCAGTTAAACCTCTGAAAGATAACTTAATATCGATAAAAAACTTCCCTACTCCAGAAACAAGTAAGAATGTGAGACAATTTTTAGGAAAAATAAACTTTTATTATAAGTATGTGCCGAAAATAGCAATAAAATTGTAACCATTACATAACCTTTCAAGAAAAGGACAAACCTTTAACTGCACTAAGGCATGCCAAGAGTCATTTGATGAAATGAAACAAATATTATGTTCTCATCCAATATTGATCATTTTTTATCCGAACCTGCCTATCCACATATACACAGATGTCAGTATTCTAGGACTAGGAGCAGTCCTAAAACTGCCACAAGAAAACAGTTAAGAGAAACCAGTGGCATACTTCTCGAAAAAATTAAATGAAGTTCAAAAAAGGAAGAAAGCTGTATATCTAGAATGCCTAGCAATTAAAGAGTGTGTGAAGTATTGGCAGCATCTGTTGATAGGTAGGAAATTTACTGTCTTTTCAGATCACAAGCCCTTAGAGAATATGAATATAAAGTCAAGAACGGACGAAGAGTTAGGAGATCTAACATACTACCTATCACAATATGATTTCCAGATAAAATATTCTCCAGGAAGATACAACATTGAAACTGATTGCCTAAGCAGGAACCTAGTTCTAGAAGCAAATGAAAACCTGGATGAACAATTCAAAATAGTCAACATAATAACACTAGAAGATATCTCAAAAGACCAAATTAAAAATAAAAAGATACAGTGCAAAAAAGACAAGTTAATAACAAAAAACAACATTTATTACAAGAAAGTTAAAAAAAAAAGGAAAAATAATTCTATCAGAGAAATTTAGTATACAGTTCATCAAAAAAGTACATGCAGACCTGGGTCACATAGGAATTAAACAAATGCACAGAATGATCAGCTCATGGTACACAGCACAAAATATGACAAAAAACATTAAAAGAATCTGTGAAAGTTGTATAGCATGTATAAAGAACAAAGCAAGAGGACCAAACAAATATGGATTGATGTTCCACTTGGGTCCCGCCACTAAAACTTTTGAGATATGTTCAATTGATATGATTGGAGGATTTGGGGGCTCAAGGTCAATAAAGAGATACTTACACCTGCTGTCAGACCATTTCACAAGGTACGCATACATTTTGAGCTCAATTGCACAAAATGCAAATGATTTTATAAAACTAGTAAAAAACTGTGCGGAAGCTAACGACAATGGCATGATTCTCTTAGACTAATACCCAGGTATTAATTCTAGAGACTTCAAAAGATTTTTGGATAAAACATACATTCCAATCATTTTTACTGTAGTGGACTCACCCTTCTCAAATGGCTTAAACGAAAGACTAAATCAAACTTTAGTATATATATATATATATATATATATATATATAAAACATCGTTCGATAAGTCCCGAGACTAACAACGAAAACAACATTTTTTTTCAAAAATCATTTTTATTTATCAATATAATCTCCTTTTAGAGTGATACAATCTTTCCAACGCCTTTCCAACATTTCTATACCATGTTTATAAAAGGGTTTATCCTTTGCTTCAAAATAGGCTTCAATTTCGGCAATGACCTCCTCATTTGAGCCAAATTTTTTTGCCCTGGAGCATTTTTTTGAGATCAGCAAAGTGCCAGTAGTCGCTGAGAGCTAAATCTGGCGAATACGGGGGGTGGAGAAGCAAATCAAAGCCCAATTCGTTCAATTTTGCCATTGTTTTCATGGACTTGTGGCATGGTGCATTGTCTTGGTGAAAAAGGATATTTTTCTTTTTCATGTGCGGTCGTTTTGCTGCGATGTCCTCCTTCAAACGTACCAACAAGTCAATATAATAATCACTGTTGATTGATTTACCTTTTTCCAGATGGTCAATGAAAATCACGCCATGTGTATCCCAAAAACAGACGCCATGACTTTGCCAGCAGACTGCTGCGTTTTTGGACGCTTTGGGCGGCTTTCGCCAGCCATGCGCCACTCAGATGATTGCCGATCCGCGGCAATGCCGCACATGGAAAGGAGAGAGAAGAAACAAATTAGTCAACTCCTACCAGCCATGGAAAGCGTCGACTTACCTGGACTCTCTGGACACCAGATGTAGCTTCACGCCGCCAAGAGAAAATAGAACAACACTGGCACTCGCGCCCGGTGCCATAGTCGCGATCGTTAGCCTTCGTCGTTCGACTCCGCATTCGCGTTTCATAAAATAAAGACGAGCGTGTACGAGCAGGCGAATCGTTCTTTAGTAGTCGAGAGTGTTGTAGAATATCTGGTAAGTGCACCCAGGTACAGCGGCAGTTACCAGGAGGCATCCTGTCCCCAAATCGTCCAGTTTCCTCCCCGGCTGTGTGTGTGCGACCACGTCGCGTGCTACACGCCATTTTTGTCTTCTCGCGTCTTGTAGGTCCACGACCGCTCTAACCGTGAGCTAGCTGTGCGAACGTAATTTCCGCGCTCAAAACCGCGCTACCCGAGTGTAGCTGGCACCCTGGGCTCGCGTAAAAACGCTAGATAAATTATTGCAGTTAATATTCAGATTAATTATTGAGTTTGAATAAACGGTGTCATCTGTTGTGTTTTAAGTTCGTGATTTTTAACTTATACTAGCAAGCAACCAGCCCGCTTCCCCCTACATTTGTACGCCACCCTGATCCTCAGCGGCGTTATAATATATATATATAGATATATATATATATATATATATATATATATATATATATATATATATATATATATATATATATATATATATATATATATATATATATATATATATATATATATATATATATACACAGTGTGTCCCATGGAAAACAGAACTTTCTCAAAATAAAGACAAAAACTCAATATTTCGTCAAATCTTATTTATTTTATTCAAAATAGTCTCCTTCCGCATCAATACAACGTTTTGCACGATCAATTTACATATCGAATGAGTTTTTAAGATCATTTTTATCCATCGACTTTAGTATGTCGGTCGTCGCTCTTTGGATGGCCTCTACGTCGGCATAACGTTTTCCTTTCATAGGCAAGTGCAATTTGAAAAAGAAGTAGAAGTCGCACGGAGCCAAATCCGGCGAGTACGGTGAATGGTTAATGGTTAAAATGGAATTTTTGATCAAAAAATCCGTGATCAAGTTCGATCGATGAGACGGGGCATTATCATGCAACAAACGCCAGCTCCCTTTTTCACGGTATTGTGGCCGCACACGACCATTACGGCTAAGCAAACGCTTTATAACACTAAGATAAAACACAGCAGTAATCGTTTGACCAGGTGAAACGAATTCACGATGAATAATACCCTCCAAATCGTAGGAACAAATCAACATTGTCGTCACTTTTGACTTTTCAAGACAACTTTTTTTGGATTGGGCTCGGTTAGGTGCTTCCATTTAGCACTTTGACGCTTGGTTTCGGGATTATATTGTAAACACCATGTCTCGTCACCAGTCTCGATTAAATATTTCAAGTTTGGGTCCTTTTTTGACTCTTCAATCAAATCCTCACAATGTTTAATTCGGAGCAATTTTTCGTAGTCAGTCAATTTGTGTGGAACAAAGCGTGCACACACCTTCCGTAGATTTAAATGATCGGTCAAAATGCGATGAATTGAATTTTTGGACATATTCAATTCCATTTCTATGTATCGCAATGAAGATTTTGGCTCATTTTTTATTAATTCATGCACTTTTTCAATGTTACTTTGAGTAACCACGGTATTCGAAGGACCTGGATGTTCGTCGTCCTGAATGTCTTTACGACCTTCCTGGAACCGCTTATACCACTTATGCACTCTGGTACGGAATAGACAATTATCGCCATAAACTTGCTTTAGCAAATTATGCGTCTCAGTAAAGGATTTACCGAGTTTAAAACAGAACTTAATATTTGCTCTATGTTCGAAGTTCATTTTTCGACCGATGCCACAAACACACTGTCACTTTGAGCGCGATATTTCGGTTTCCATTGAACCAAATGTCATACAATTTCGACAGAATGTCAGTGAAGTATGGACCTTTCCATTGCTAAAATCCACCAATAGATGGCGCCAATATTAATCGATGTTTTGAAAAAGTTCCGTTTTCCATGGGACACACTGTGTATATATATATTGTAACGGTGTGGCAGTTTAAAGGTTAACTACAACTGGACCAATCAGCCTCGAGGGACCCGCAATTCGCGAAAGGTGCGAATATGCCCGTTGCCCTCCTTTTTGGTCGCTGAAGTCTTAAACGACTTTGCTCCTGGGCCCGGGCACGAGAAGCTTTTTTTTAGACCCAACTTACCCGTTGCAACGCTGCGCAATCGTCGTTGCACGGCTCGTATGTCGCCGTCGCTCGGCTAGATGATGTCTTGGAGAGGGCGGTATTTGGGAAGAGCTGAACGTTCCTTGTCGCAAAAATAAAAATCAAAAATAATAGAAAAAAGAGCATAAAGTAATTAGAATAAATAAAATTAAAGGATAGACTTAAATTCTTAGTAAGAAAGCAAAAAAGGAAAAATTATCAAAATATATAAAAATAATAATAAAGTGAAGAAAAAGGAAAGTAAGTGAAAGCTAGAAAAAGGAAAAAAAACAGCAAAAAAAATGTTAAAATAAATAAAAAAATTTAATGATTTAACAAACAAAAAGAAAATATAAATTAACGCAAGGATAAATAAATAGTAAACAGAGTAAAAAGTTATAAAAAAAGAACGCACGAGGAGCGCAAGTGATAGTGGATAATAGCCTGCGTGAAATAGGCTCCCGCGCGCTATGCGCGATATGAGTGTGAGAGAGATCAAGCGTCTCTCGCACTACGCTCATAAGAGTGAGAGAGAAAGTACTCCCTTACTTGCGCGCGCCGTATAACATACAGGTGCGAGAGAGAAGACTACTTTCCCGCACGGAGCACGTTGGAGCGAGAAAGAGAGTGTTCTCCCACTTCTGCGCGCCGCGTCTACTGCGAGTACAAGAGAGAAACCTAGCCCCCCGTACTGCACCGTAGAAGTGAGAGAGAAAGCGCTCTTACACTTTTGCGTGCCTAACCTTACATGAGTGCGAGAGAGAACGCAACTTTCTCGCATTAATCTTACTAGAGTAAGAGAAAAAGGCCTCTCCCACTCGTGCGCGCCGTATATGCTGCGGGTCCGAGAGAGAAAGCGACTCTCCCGCACTGCTGCTGCTAGAGTGAGAGAGATACCGCTCTCTCACTCACACACGCGTACTCTTGCACAGGTGCGAGAGAGAACGCAACTCTTTCGCTCTAACTATACAAGAGTGAGAGAGATGACGCTCTCTTACTCGCACGAACCGCGTAAAATAAATGGGATAAAGAGTGAAATAACCGGCGGAGGTTACTCCAACGCAAATAAGAAATACAAAATTACGCGCAACAAAATTAAATTCACAAAATCTCACGACGGTGGCTGGCCAGCCTCGCACGCCAAAAGGGGAAAATCTCCGCTCGAAGCGTGACGCCGATGACGCCGGCTAAAGTTGCTTCGTGAGGCGCTAAGTTTTTCTGCTACGCCCCTGTAAACTAGTGGTGGTGCCCTGTCTGCTGCAGATCGCAGCTACGTACCTTCACAAAAAACACGCACGACCGGGGCGCACCAGAAACTTGCGAAAAAGTCGCGCGAAAAAAACTCGCTAAAACGCGGGAAGAGGGCACGCGACCAAACTATAAAAATCGCGGAAAGGAACTACTCGAAACGCGGGAAGACGCGCCGAAAACTAGCTTATCTAGTCCAAACTCAATTATCCTTTTATACGATACGCTTATCTTTTGATGTTGGCGTGTACCGTATGTTTCCGTCCGAGACTGTCGCGATACTGAGGTATGATTTCACCTGTGCGAGTGGCAAAAGCGCGCGAAATACAAATACGCGCGGAGTGCGAAGTGCTCTTCGTGACAATATTCTGTCTGTCAAAAAAGTACCGGGCATTTCAAATTAAAACAACATTTTTATGTTTAA
Organism: Chalcis sispes; assembly: GCA_949987625.1. Classification (NCBI taxonomy): domain Eukaryota; kingdom Metazoa; phylum Arthropoda; class Insecta; order Hymenoptera; family Chalcididae; genus Chalcis; species Chalcis sispes. The sequence goes on along the minus strand of OX465094.1, from coordinate 51,931,452 downwards.
TAATCAAAATTTATTGGGTCGCCTTAAAAATAGGCTCCATTTGCTCCGATACATCTATGCCAACGGCACTTCCAATCATCGAAACATTTTTTATAGGCGCTTTCCGGGATGGCCTTCAGCTCACGCGCCGAATTTTGTTTTATGGCTTTAATCGACTAAAAACGAGTGCCACGGAGCGGCAATTTAAGTTTTAGGAAGAGGAAAAAGTCACAGAGAGCCAAATCTGGCGAATACGGTGGTTGTTCAAGAGTGTTCGTTGAGTTTTTGGCGAGAAAGTCGGTCACAATCGTGGCTCGGTGAGACGGCGCGTTATCGTCGTGCAAAATCCACGAGTTGTTTGCCCACAAGTTTGGCCGCTTCTTACATATACGCTCACGCAAACGTTCCATAACGCCTAGGTAATACTCTTTGTTTACCGTCTGACGCTCTGGCACGAATTCGTAGTGCACCACGCCAAGGATATCAAAGAAAACAATGAGCATTACCTTCACTTTTTAGCGGCTTTGGCGTGGTTTTTTCGGTTTCGGCTTGTTTTTTCCCGACCATTCCGATACTTGCTGGATTGTTTGCATATCGTACTAGTACATCCACGTTTTGTCACCAGTTATGATGCATTCCATGAATGCGGGATCTGAATTGGCGCGATCCAGCATGTCCGAAGCGACCTGTTCGCGATAGCGTGTTTGAAGAAAATTAAGCTCTTTTGGAACGAGTCTTGCGGCCACCTTTCTCATGCCCAAAATATCAATTAAAATCGTACGTGTGGACTCGTGGGATATCTCAAGTTCATGTGCTATCTATCTCAAGCTAGTATGACGGTTTTCAAGCACCATTTCCTTAATTTTATTGACGTTATTAGCGGTCGAAGCCATCGATGGGCGTCCGGAACGAGGCAAGTCTTCGACGACTTCACGACCCTCCTCGAAGGCTTTGTACCACTCATACGCACGGGTTTCCGATAGTGCTTTATCACCAAAAGTCTTTTGCAACTTTTTCAATGCATTGGCACACGAAATTTTATTCACGACACAAAATTTTAGACAAATTCTTTGTTCAACGTAATCACCCATTGTAAAAAATCGGCACGCACTATTGACATCGACTGACTTAACCAGCTACTGTAAACACACTCGTTGACAGATTCCGCTCAAATTTGGCATAGTCATTGAGGACAGTCGTACCAACTAAGAAAAAAAATTTTACCTGCCTAAATTGCCCCGCTAGATTTGAATCGACAATTCCCGATACTTTTTTGACAGAATGTATACGAGGGCAGTTCAATAAGTACCCGTGTTTGACGACAGAGGGCGTTACTGAGGGAAGTTGGTATTATCATCGTGTGCTGCCATCTATCAAACGACGGTAAAACAAATTTCAGACTCATTGATAGGTTAGTTTGGATTTGGCAGCCATTCGAGTAAGACGTGTTTCGTGGTTTTCGCTAAGATGGAAAAAGAGCAGTATTGTTCGGTAATTCGCGTTTTGTTTTTGGATAGAAAAAAATGCGAAGAGATAAAAGTAAAGTTGGATGCTGTTTATGAGGACACTTTGTCATCTTTGACCACAGTTAGATATTCGTTTAACGAATTTAAACGTAAATGAACATCTGTTTTTGATGAGGAGCGTCCAGGACGCCCGGCAGACATGGTTACCGAGAAAATCATTAAAAAAGTCTACGACATGATTCTCGCTGATCGACGAACGAGAGTGCGCGAAGTAGCAAAGGCCGTAGGTATAACGACCGAAACGACAATTAATATTTTACATGATAAGCTGGCGATGAAAAAATTGTCGGCCCGATGGGTGCCGCGATTGCTCACGGTGGACAACAAGTGGATGCGGCTGTTAACTTCGAAGCAGTGTTTAGAGCAATTCAAGCGAGATGCAAAGGAGTTTTTGCGTCGAGTTGTTACCGTTGATGAAACCTAGATTCATCATTACGCACCAGAAACTAAGCAACAATCAAAACAATGGATTTCTGCTGGTGAATCTGCTCCAAAGAAGGCGAGGACGGTCCCATCGGCCGAAAAGGTCATGGCGACGATTTTTTGGGATGCGAACGGCGTCAGCCTTATGGATTTTTTAGAAAAAGGAAGAACGATCACTGGTCAGTATTACAGTGAGTTATTGGACCGCTTTAACAAAAAATTAACGAAGACACGGCCGCATTTAGCAAAAAAGAATGTGCTGTTTCACCATGGTAACGCACCAGCACATTCATCCGGAGTTGTCACCGCCAAACTGCATGAATTGCGTTATGAATTGCTGCCGCACCCCGCGTATTCACCCTATCTGGCTCCCTGCGACTTTTTCTTGTTTCCTAACATAAAGAAATGGCTCACGGGAAAAAGATTTAGCTCAAACGAGGAAGTCATCGCGGAGGCAGAGGCGTATTTTGGACAGTTCGACAAATCCTATTTTTTGGAGGGGTTAAAAAAATGGCAGGAACGTTAGGAGAAGTGTATCTTTGTAAAAGGGGACTCTGTTAAAAAATAAAAAAAAATTTTTTGAAAAAATGGTGTCTTTATTTCTAACACGGGTACTTTTTGAACTGCCCTCGTACATATATATATATATATATATATATATATATATATATATACATATGTATATTGGTGATGTCCAAAAATGAATTTGAAGATTGATAAATGAAAAAATTTGTAAAAAAAGGAAGCTCACTAGGTTAATAATAAACTTTTAAAATATCATGTGCTGGCAATAAAAAAGAACATCAATATTGTTGAAAATATGAGAAATGTTATTATGGCTACATACTACCATATGTACTTTAGTGAACGTCCAATCCATCAAACTTGCTCGACTGAACTCGATGGCTGGTGTGCGAGGTCAAGTCTTGCGAGGTGAAGTCGAAGCGTGTTCTCTTGCGCCCTTCGCCTTTCTACTGCATGGTGGCCTTCCCGGGCCTCGCCTGACGCTCTCGCCTACCTCCGGTCGATCCTCGGTTGACGGTGGCTTCCTCACATTTGTTGTGGGACGCCTCACGACGCAGACCGTCTCTCGGGGTCGACCGCGCTTTCTAACCGACGCAGCGGCCGCGTACTCGTCTTGCGAGGATCTCCAGCCGGGGACCGGGCCTGCTCCTGGTAGGCTCGTCAGGAGGGGCCTCGCCGCGTCGAGAGTACGGTTCGTTGTACCCTCGTCCTTTTCGCATTCATAGCACCGCCCTTTCTTAACCAAGCGCGCGAGCGGTTCGACGATCGTGGCCTGGTCCTTTAGGAACTTACAATGCCACGACGTCATACCTAGGAAGCTGCGCAGCTGTTGCAGGTTTCTGGGTGCTGGGAGGTTGATCCTTGGAGCGACTTTAGCTGGATCCATGCGAAAGCCTTCCTGGCTCTCCAGCATCCTAAGGTATTTTGCCTCATCTTGGCAGAACGCGCTCTTCTCGCGGTTGATCGTGAGGCCGGCCGCTTGAATGCATTGCAACACTAACAACTTCGCGCCCGAGTCCTATAGCGCGCATAGGGTGTGCCCCCACCCTACGCACACTGGCGACCACCTCTAGGCACCTTTTGGAGCACTCTTCTCTGGCTGGTCCAGTTCCGTCTCCGACGCGAGCTCGGTGCTCGCAAGCTCGCTGGTGGTCCCTTCGGGAACTTGGATCCCAGACTCGAATGGGAAGGGCGTAGGAATCTCGTCTACGCTCTTTCCTGGTCATTTCCCGAGCAGTACGGGCAGAACCTCTTAATCATGTTTGGTCTGCCGCAGCTGTAGCAGCAAAACTCCTTCTTCTGCTTTGGCTGCTCGGTCTTCTCGTCCCTCTTCTCTTTTTTCTCCCCCCTTCTGAGGGATTGAGACTGCGGACTGCTCGGTCCGGATCGTGGCTTTTTCTGCCGCCTCGGGCTTGCCTTTCGTGGCGTGCTTTTTCTTTTTTCCCGACGTTTGTCACCCGCCATGCGGCAGTTGTGCTGCGCGAAGGCCGCTAGCACCTGCTCCAGCATCTCTTGTGCTGTGGTGTCGGCTGTCGGTGCTGACTGACCGACCTTCGCTGATGCGACCGCTACTTCTGCCGCGCTTACTTTAGGACTGACCTTCGGCGGCTCTCTTTTTGTAGCGGTCCTTGGGCGATAGGCCACCTCTGGCACTACCGCGTGATTCAGGAGAACGGGCATTCAGCCGTCTCGTTTCCTCTCTAATGTCAACTCGGCTCTTGCGGCACGGCCGATCAGCTTGTCGACCATGCGGCACTTCATCCGAGTGACAATTCTCATGATCTGCGGGAGCAGATTATCGTGTAGGCTATGCACCATCTGCTCCTTGCTTAGTGGTGGCAATATCTTCATAAGTATCGCCTCCAGGCACGTTATGTATGTGCGCGCTGGTTCGTCCGCCTGCTGGAAGTGGCGACTGGCCTCGTCCCTCAGCCGCTCCTGGATATTAGCCTCGGACCCCCAGCGCGACCGCGCTGCCTGGCAGAACGCTTCCCACATCTGCCATTTGTATTTGTGGCAGCCGTACCACATCTTGGCTAAGCCACTCAGCAGCGCGGGTAGCGACGCCAGCATCTCTGGGTCGCTAATCCCTGACGCGTTTTTCGCTTCGTCCACCTTTCGGAAGAACGCGTCAATACTGTCAGTCGGCTCTCCTCAGAACGTAATGTTCCACCAACCGACGATCCTACCGACATCCCGGGGGCCCGCCATTCCGGTGTTGCACCATGCACTATTACTCGGTGCATTGGTGCAACTTTTCCCTCTCCACCAGGCTCCATTTGAGCCGGATCTAGGGGATGGCGGGCACTCAGCAGTCCCTTGCAAATCTTCGCCCTCGTGGGGGCTGCTGTGTGTGGACACGTAGTTGCACGTGAACGTGTCCTGGAATGCTACATGGCTTGGCGCTTTGCTCTTGCGCCGAGCCTGTGGCAAGAGAGCCGGTCCCGCGGTCTCTCTCTTTGGCAGTCTGGACGGGCTTGGCGTGCCTTTAATTCTTGTAGGCGACGCACTCGGCCTTGGATTCGCGTCTTCCTTCTTGTTCTCCGAATCCTGCGCCTCTGCCTGCATCGCCTGCATGCATCTGACCAACTTCTCGACGGTTTGCGTCAGACTTTCAATGCGCTCCTGCATCAAGCGGAATTATCTCCGTATTGGTGGCAGGTCATCCTCATCTGCCACCTTCTCTTCTCGTTCTTCTGTTAGGGACGGGTGGTCTGCATCATCCTCTAACAGCATGGTCAGCGGATGTGGCTCTTCTCTGTCGTAGTTCGCTGACCTGGCCGTTGTGCCTGCCTGTTCCTGGCAGGCTCGGAGCACGAAGCTTCTCTTTGCTTCTGCTCTCGCTGCCTGGGCAGCCTCGTCTGCCCCTGCGACCTCTTCTTAAAAATCGGCTGCGGTAAAATTTTCCCGCAGCCAATTGTTTATCCGGGTCATCTTCTCTCATCATGACCCTTGTGGCTTTAACCTTAGAGCGTGGAGGGTTTCATCTACCTCCTCGCTCTCCATGGCAATGAGCCACTCTTCTACCCTTGAGAAGTTCTCTGTCACCATGTCTTCTTAGTATGTTTATTCCGCTCGGTTTTATAATTTACAATTCGAATAGTTACCATATCGTGGGTACCGCACGCTATATATACTTACATAACGCTAAATCATTTAATAAATAAAAAAATAAATACGTAAATATAAACAATCTTATTCCTAAGAGGGATTTACCTCGTCTCTCTACCCACGGTATCGCAACTCGCACTGGCGTGGCTGTGGAGAGGTCAGTTCTCCCTGACCTTGTACTTGCTTGAGCCTCAGTGTTACAAGCAAGCTAAACGCTATAAGTAAAAATTAATAAATTGTTTGTAGAACGAAAACAAAAAAGAAATTATCTTCCGTCCCCGTTGTCACGCCAGGGACACTTATTTTCCGCACCTACACTTCTATGCACGCTTTTGTGTGCGTGTGCGCTCGTTGCGCCCTCTGCGTATGTTTTGGTCCTCTCGTTCCCTACTGCGCAAGCTCTCTCGTGTCGCGCGACCCTATGCCTAAGACACACGTCTGAGGCGCCAGTTGTAACGGGGGTAATATGCTTACGTCCCGTTAGCAACGCAGGACCTTTCTCTGATCCTGCTTTATCTCTCGTGTGTGGGAGGCTTTGCCTTAGGCCCCGCTACCGGTGTTGCTCCCACTGGGCACGGCTGCTTAGTTTGTGTGCCAATGCTAGATTGGCACACCCGCGGAGGCGGCGGTATTCGAGATAGGGAAGCTGTAGGAAGTCAAAATAAGAAAAATGCACCTGCTGTTCGTTAAAAGCTTATTTAATATAAAAGCAACAAAAATAATACAAAAATGTAAAAATTATTGCGGAGAGGTCCCTTGCGAGTGAAAAGCAATTAGTATTGCCTCACGGGCAATACTAATTCTCGAGGTGCGCACTGCACATGCGCACCCTCTTCGCTTCACGCGGTTACACACACACGTGTAGTCTATGGGCGACGGATGTAGAGAGAACAGTTTTCTCTCTATACCGCCGCAGTCTATGACTGCTCGAGTGAGAGCGTTTCTCTCACTCGACACTGCAGTCTATGGTTGAGCGAGAGAGCTGGTTCCTCTGGCTCAACTGCGTGCTCAATGGTTGTACGAGTAAGAGTGGCTTTCTCCTACTCGTACGCCTATTCTATGATCGTGCGAGAGAGATCGATCCTCTCACTCGCACTCGCACGGCCTATACGAGTCTACGATTTACGCGGTCTCGCGCGTATATGACTAACGCTATTTACATGCCTGACGCGATCGCACACGCGTCAGGAACAGTGAAATATAATTACTCGCGGACTAACGATAAGTTGCAACTTACTTTTCCTATTTCTCGATGTTCGTCCTCTCGAACTCGGCAATCTCTTTTTCCGGAAAAAATCTTGGTTGCTGCAGAAAAACGTTACAGAAAAATAATACCTCATCGAGAAAATCGCGTGCGGCTCGCTGAACGGCTCGGACGAGAAAAAGGATTAAGTGGCGGGCTTCTCCTTACCCTCTCGCCTATTTTTTTTCCCGCGTAGCGCTATTGATTCCTTGATCCATAGCGCCTTTTCCCGCGTCGCGCCATCGATCGCTTGATCGGTGGCACCGCGTATAGTCGCACCGTGAACTCTACCTCGCACTGCTTGGCAGGTAGTCGAATCTCGATAAGCCACCTGTCACAATTATCATTAATATTTACTTACCGATATGCAATGAGCCAATAATAATTATTGTTATAATATTATTATAATTATAAACACCACAATAAAACTGTAACTTAATTCTAGTTATATTTATTCACAGCACGCTTGTATACTGACTAACCGTTATAAATCGGTTATCACATGAGAAACATCTGCTTACGTTGGGTATATTTTAAAATTGGAGAATGCGCTGTAAATCTCAATTGGAAGATAAAACGCCGCGAAAGTATCATTTTTTTTAAATTATAAAAGTACAAGGTTTGCTTAATGGTTATAAATAATAAATAAAACTATTTAATATTATAATTTTTAACTATCATAAAGTAGAGTAAAAAAAATTTTATAAGTTGATAAAATATAATAAGAAAAAAAAAATTTTTTGAATTTAATTTGTTTAGAGGTTGGTGATGATTTTATAAGGGTGAAAGTATGTAAGTTATTATTTTCTTGATGAGCTACCTCGAATTAAAAAAAAGAAGGCTCTATGATGTCTAAAAGCCGAGATATTAAAAATTTTTCAAGCACGCTCCAATTTGAAGTACCTTTATCGCACACCTTCACTTCGCTCTCATACTGTTAATTTTGCATTAATTAAGTCCACTATATTACATTATACAGTTCAAAGCTTCATGTACGTACTGTTAAAATTTTAACGCTTAATGTTTATAAACAGTGGCTCTGTGTTTTAAAAAAAAAATTTGCTATCTTCGGTTCTATTGGTTGTAAGATGTTTTTCTTTTTTCGAATAAATACGCTTCTAAATAAGCTCTTCAACGGTATATTTTTAAATCAATCTAAGAAAAAACAAAATATTCGAGATTTTTTATCATACAAGGTCTGGCTATTAAATAACGAGACTGGTTACGAAAAAGGGTTTTATTATAAAAATTATTCTACATTCCTCCCTTAATATACTCCCTTAATATGTTCCCCTTAAATATACTCCCCTTCCCTCGCCACACACCTTTCCATACGTTTTTTCCATTGATCGAAGCAGTGCTGGAAGTCTTCTTTGGTGAGGGCCTTTAGGAGCTCTGCTGTTTTTTGCTTTACCGCTTCCATCGACCTAAATCGGGTCCCTTTCAAAGCAGATTTTATCTTCGGAAACAAAAAAAAGTCGCACGGTGTTAAATCTGGCAAGTACGGCGCGTGTTTGAGCACTGGAGTGCGCTTACCGGCCAAATACTGCTTCACAGATAGCGCGTTATAGGCTGGTGCATTGTCCTGGTGCAAAATTCACGAGTTGTTCTTTCACAACTCGGGCCGTTTCTTACGAACTCGTTCTCGCAGTGTTGCCAAAACTGACAAATAGTAAGTCTGGTTGACAGTCTGACCCTCTGGAACCCATTTAGTCATCACGATACCGTTAATGTCGAAAAAAACGATCAACATTGCCTTGAATTTTGATTTGAACATCCTTGCTTTTTTAATTCTGGGCGATTCAGGCGTCTTCCAATGCATCGATTGCCGCTTTGTTTCAACATCGTACTGAAAAATCCACGTTTCGTCGCAAGTAATAATGTTTTTTATCAGTCCGGAATCTTTTTCTAACCTTTCAAGGAAATCTGAGCAGACCTGTTGACGCAAGAGCTTTTGGTCAGGAGTTAGGTTTTTTGGCACCAACTTCGCACAGACTCTTGTCATGTGTAATTCCTCGTGTAAAATTTGTCTAACCGTTTCTTTATCGGCGTTTACAGCCTTAGCAATCATCCGGATGCTCATTCGACGATCTGCACGCACAATTTGGTTGATTTTGGTTACTGTTTTCGGAGTTGAAACAGTGACAGGGTGACCTGGGCGTTGGTCATCTTCAGTGCTTACTCGGCCCTCACTGAAGCGCTTACACCACTCAAAAACACGCGCACGAGATAGAGAATTGTCCCCATAGGCCGCTTGCGACAATTTACAGCACTCAGTCGGAGTTTTTTTCAATTTAACGAGAAATTTGAGATTGATACGTTGCTCCTGTTTTTCGTCACACATGGTTTTCGGCACGAGAAAAAAACACGTTCGTTTCAAACCGCTACTGCACAAATACAATAATAGTGACGAGAACGTGTTTTGGTACGTGCATAGACAAGATATCTAGGTACCCAACGCACTACTCGTTTTTTTCCCCACCCCTCTACGGCGCCCTCTAGGCGCGCAGTCACGTTATTTAATAGCCAGACCTCGTATCTTAAACTGCTTTTTAATGTGTAGGTGTTAAGTAAAGTATAACTAGTTTTATGCTACACGCTCACACACCCACACAGACGTATGGACGTTTAGATTCAAATACGCCGATGTACCCATAAACACACATCGGTGATTCTTCATCGTTATGGAACTGACGTGCTCCCAGATAGCATAGGGTCCTATTCAGTAAGAAAAAAAGATGAAATGAGATCAGAAAAATGCCTACGGGCCGTTGACTGGCCCTGCTAAGTAATGCCTTAATGACGGTTTTCGTGGGATTACGAGGATCAGGGCGGTAATTCTAGTGGATAACAGCTCCACATTTTCGCTAGTACTGGCTAGCGAACTTGGCCGATACAGCTTTTCAGTGTCACAAATAAAAAAAAAAAAAAAAAAAACAAAATAAATAAAAAAACAATGCACATAATCACAAAAGAATGCAAATGGACTTCGCCCTACGTGGTGCATTCTGGGTAATGCTAAAAAAAGTCTAAATAATAAAAGTAATATAAATAAGATTGTTTAGATTGTTGTAGTCAGGAACGAGCGAAACGTGTGTCAAAGTACAAAGAATTCGCCCTGTATCGCCTTCCTATTGATCCTCGTAAACTAAAAGTCAAGTGTATTGCACTGTTGGTAGCCGTTCGGTTTACGCGAGGAAGTTTTGCGAGCGATTATAAAAAGATGCATTATTTTTAGAGAGACAACTAACATTATTATTTCCAAATTAATTAATTTGAAAAAAAAATAAGAATTAATAAAAAAAATGCCTAATGTACTTTTACTATAGCAGATTTGATCCTTTATAAAAAAGTATTTATAAGATTCACTGAAAATCTCCATATTTATTTAGATATTGTAAAAAGTATTATTGCTAACACCTATCAGAAATAACGAATGTAACGAAATAAAATTAATCAAACAAAGTAAATATGGTACAGGTCTTTATTTTTATGTAAGTAATCTCCCAAAAGGATTTTTGGCGACTGGCACAAGTTTTCGAGGTATCAATTATTAAATTTAAAAGTTTTCTTCTCAAATTTCTTGAAAAATATTGGTTTTTCGAGAAAATCATATGAGTAATTTTATGTTTAAAATAAAATTCCCTCTTGAAATTAGTACAAAAAATTAAATAATTTTAAGAATTTTTTTTTGTAAATTAACATTTTATATTTTTAAATGTTTTCGATGTATCTATACTTGTTTATTCTGTTTTAGTATATCTATACATGTTACTGCACCCTCAGCTTTGTACGGATCTTCGTCAACCCTGACGCGTAAGCTCTTTACCCAACTAAACTCAGTTCCGACTATATCTATATACATTCTTGCACTTTTCACTTTGTGCGGATCTTCGTCGCGCCTGTGCGTAAACTCATTCCCAAGGCGACTTTTCCCCACCACTTTTATTGGACATTACTGGATACAAGTTTTATGCTTGCCACGTCGCATTCACATCATTACGTACCGATCGCTCTTTGCAATATTATTGCTGTATTTCGATCTTGCTGCACATACCTTTTTCTGTACCGTATCTTCTACTCTTTATAACATCTCATTTACTTTTCTTAATATTTATTCATTATCTCTCTTTCTCACGACACAATATATATTTCTCCTGTATGCATATATTTTTTCTCATCTTTTTTTCCTTTTTACATTTTTTACTTTTTCTTTTTTTTTCTTTTTCCAATTTTTTCCCCTCTTTTCACTTTTTCGGTTTATCATTGTTATGGATCAAAATTACAATTTGTTTGAATCGTACGGAACTCTCTCCAATCATACGAGAATACTTCAATAGCTTCGAGACATCGTTTCTATACTGTCAACTCGATTTTGCTCAAAACATAAAAAATATGACCCTGTTCGAAAACAATTTCGTGGTTGGCAAGTTCCAGTGTAAAAAAACTGTGATGATCACGTTGTAACCGTCGCTGGAAATTTTTTAATATGTATACTACTGTGATCAAAAAGTAAGGTGAAATTGTCATTTAAAGCTCTCAGGCATTAGAAAGGCAGGTAAATTTTTTTGCCTAGGTTGGTAGGACTGTCTGTAACATTTACCAAGCGTCTGTTTGTCAAAAGGTTTAATTATCTTCGAGATACACATGTTTTTGTAAAAAACCAAAAGTTAATTTTTCGATTTTTACAATGGGTGATTTTGTTGAGCAAAGAACTTGCATCAAATTTTGTTTGTGGAACAAATAGTCTTGCGCGGACACGTTGAAAATGTTGCGGAAGGCCTTTGGTAATCAAACTATGGCACAAAAGAACGTTTATAAGTGGTACGAGTTTAAAGTGGGCCAAGAACGTGTTGAAGACGAACCGCGCTCTGGACGACCATCAACGTCTACCGACGAGGGCCACGTCCAAAAAATCAAAGATTTGGTGCTTGAAAAGCGTCGATTGACAATTAGAGACATCGCTGATAGTGTTGGAATATCATTTGGCTCAGCCCAAACCATTTTGAATAATGTTTTGTGTCTCAAACGCGTCAAGTCTCGATTGGTGCCAGAATCGCTCAATTTTTTGGAAAAAAAGCGTCGCGTTGATGTGTGTGAAACTTTGCTGTCTGACTATCAGAACCACTTGAAATGCATCATAACTGGAGACGAGACTTGGATTTACGCATATGACCCTAAAACCACCGACCAATCCAGCGATTATCGTGCAAAAGGTGAAGCAAGACCGAAAAGACCACGGCAAAGTCGATCAATAATCAAGGTCATGTTGACAGTTTTCTGTGATTATCGTGGTGTGGTGCACTATGAATTCTTTTCGCTGCACCAAACTGTCAACAAAAAATATTATTTGAGCGTTATGCGTCGTTTGCATAAAGCTATTCGTCTGAAACTGCCGGAATCATGGGCAAACAACTCTTGGTTCCTTCATCACAATAATGCACCATGTCATACTGCAGTGGTTCTTCGCGACTTTTTTGCCAAAAACTCGACTCATATCGTTCCGCAACCGTATTCGCCTGATTTGGCTCCATGCGACTTCTGGCTATTCAGTAAACTCAAAAGGCCGATGCGGGGACGCCGTTTTGACACGATTGAGGAGATAAAAACCGAATCGATGAAGGTCTTAAAAGCTATACCGAAAAAAGACTATTCCGACTGTTTTGAAGACTGGAAAAATCGTTGGCAAAAGTGCGTTTTATCGGACGGGGATTACTTTGAAGGAGATGAAATTGATTTGGAAGAATAAATAAAGAATTTACATTTTATAAACAAATTCACCTTACTTTTTGATCACAGTAGTATATATACTATGATCCAAAAATATGACCAATTGTTTTTTTAATTATTTATTTATTCTTTTAAATGTATTTTATTGCCTTTAAAGTAGTGCGCGCCTGACACAATACACTTATGCCAACGTTTTTTTCAATCCTCGCAACAGTCAGAAAAGTCCTTCTCCGGAATTGCCTTCAATAGACGCAACGATTCACGTTTGATCTCCTCAATCGAGTCAAAACGATGTCCCCGGAGTGATCTTTTAAATTTATTGAACAGCCAGAAGTCCCACGGCGCTAAATCAGGCAAATACAGTGGTTGTGGAACGAGACGAGTTAAATTTTTGGCCAAAAAGTCGCGAATAATCAATGCAGTGTGAAACGGTGTATTATCGTGATGCAAAAAACATGAGTCTTGCCACAACTCTGGCCTTTTTTTGCGAATAGCTTAACGCAAACGACGCATAACATTCGAATAATATTCCCTGTTAATAGGCCCGGCGGAAGAATTTCTGAATGCACAACACCACGATAATCGAAGAAAACTGTCAACACGACCTTGATTTTTGAACGACTTTGACGTGATCTTTTTGGTCTTACTTCACCTTTGGCACAATATTTGCTGGATTGATCAATAATGGCATCAATTTTCATCTTACCGGAACTTCCTGTATGATTTGCAGTACAATCAGGTTTGTCAGCTGCGTACCATGCTTCGTATTCCTTTGGTTTAGTGTTTTTTAATTTTTTCGACATACTTTAAGCACCACAAAAACTACTAATAATTATTGCATCTAAAACTTTTCTGGAATATTTTTCTATTAACGCTGAAACACCAAATAAAAATGAAAAGCCACGCTTTTTCGAAGTTCCTAAATTGCTAAAAACTAGCCATTTTTAGACTAAATAAAATAAGATATGATTTGATTAATTTCAGCTTTAAATTATATCTTATGTCTACAGCCTCCAAGCCCACAAACCCAGGTCCACAACCCTAATCTTGCAACCCCAAACAAAGAACTCCTAAACCCACAACTTCAAACCCACAATTCGTACCAGGTGTACAAGTATAAAATGCGAATTTCGAAAGAAAAAATAACACGTTAAATTTGGTAGAATAATAAAAAGTGCTTTACTTAAAGTATGCTCTATCGCTTTTTATACATTTTTCCCATCTTTCGGGCAATTTGTGAACACCACGCCAGTAGAAATCTTCCCCTTTTGCCGCAAACCATTCATCGAGCCATTTTTTGACATCTTGATAAGAATCAAAGCACTGCTCAGTAAGTGCGTGACCCATCAATGCAAACAAGTGATAATCAGAAGAAGCCGAATCTGGTGCAATCTTCATAAGATGTTCTATTCTTATTTCGATTTTACAGGCATTGAATTCTGCATTACGTTTGTAAATATCAGTCAAACCCCATCAGCCAAGGTCTCTTTTTCTGCTTTTTTTCTGGGGCTGTTTTTCGGTCTTTTTTCAGGTCTTTTTTTTTTAGGGTTTTTTCCCGTTTTTTTTTCTGGGATTTTTTTCCATCTACCATTTCTATCATGAAATAAGCACAAAATCTTTTGCTTACTTATATATTAGGCTAAATGATTCAAATTCTAAGAATTTGACGAGAAATTCGTATTTAACATCAAAATTTAACAATTCTTTTATATTATATGAATGCAATCACAAAACATTAATGTTTTTTTGTTTCTTATTTTTTTGTTTTTAACAATATTTATTTAAATATTGTATTACGGAAAATCTTTTTTTTCACGTTAGTCTCTTAACAAACTAGAATAGCAAAGAACTACTACGTATTATTAGGAAATGTTTAAAAATATTTTCAGAGCTTCATAAGTACGTATTCTAGCGGAAAAATAAATGAAGGTAACTGAAAAAAATAGCTAATAAAAAAAGAAAAAGGTAGAAAAAGTAATTAGTTAATATTATTTTTCTTTAGTTATTGATTGATATATTGGGTGTTCGAAAAAGTTCGGTAATAAATTTGACTAAAAATGAAACACTTTTTTCTTATATTTAAAACGAGCTCTATTAAACCAAATACGTGCCGTTTTGATCGATAACCTTTTGCTATTTTTGAGGTTAAGCCACTATATCATCCGTGTAGAACTTCTAGGTTTTCTGAGCAAGAAACTAATCCGAGTGCGTTTTGCAAGCCTCTACGGAATTTAAATTTACACTATTAAGAGAGTTCTGCAGAGATCGTAATAAATGATAATCTTAAGGTGCAAGGTCTAGGCTATATGGTGGATGCATCAAAACTTTTCAGCCAAGCTATCTCAGTTTCTACGGGGTCATCAAAGATGTATGTGGTCTGGCGTTGTCATGATGGAACACAACACCTTTTCTGTTGATCAATTCTGGCGATGTTAATTGAATTGCTTACTTCAATCTCGTTAATTGTTGACAGTAGAGAACAGAATCAATCGTTTGACCAGGTTGTAGAAGCTCATAATGAACAATTCCCTTCCCATCCCACCAATTACACAGCATTACCTTTCTTGGTGTGAATCCTGGCTTTGCCACCGTTTGCAAAGCTTAACCTTGCTTTGTCCATGATCTTTTTAGCACATTATTATCGTACGTGATCCACTTTTCGTCGCCCGTAATCATTCGCTTCCAAAAGAATTTGATTTCGTTCCGTTTTAGCAGTGAATCGCAAATGGAAATTCAGTCCATTAAATTTTTCACTGTTAATTCATAAGGCACCCAAACATCGAGCTTCTTTGTGTATCCAGCTTTCTTCAAATGGTTGATAACTGTTTGGTGATAAATGCCTAGTTTCCTAGCAACGTCCACGCTGCTTATATGCCGGTCTTGCTCAATTTTTTTGCATGATTTTATCGACTTTTTCAGTGATTGGACGACCAAAGCGAGGTGCATCTTTAACATCAAAATTATCAGATCGTTAACCAACAAACTACTTCGCTGCTGTTTTTCTAGTTACAGCCTCGTCTCCGTGAACTTCACAAATTTTTTCAGCAGCCTGTGACGCTTTCTTACCTTTTCTATAATAGAAAAGCAAAATATGACGATAATGTTCCAAATTTTAACTAATTTTTAAATGTAAATAACTTTTCACAGAACAATGCGATTTTAATAATGTCTCCTAACAAAATAAAGCTTAAAATATTACCTTTCACACTAGCTATAGTATTGCCAGGCGCAATTAATATTACCAGAGATATTACATTTTAGAGCCATCTACCGACAATTTGTAACCGAACTTTTTCGAATACCTAATACTTAATTATTAAATTGGAAGAAAGCTATCATAAAAAAATATTTCTATAATTTTAAAAAGTTAATAGTGTTTCTTGCAATTTATTTTAGTTTTCTTGAATTATTGTATGATTTATGATAGGGAAGCGATTAATTACTACAATCTGCAGTTTTCTATTTCTTTTTAGATATTTTCTTTATTACTTTGCAATTTTCTGCCGTCTTAATTCATACCTCGTTTTTCTTACTTTTTCTGTTTTTTTTTTTAGTTATTTTTTAGATATTAATGTTGCGTGCATTTTTTTCCGCTAAGATATTTATTAATTTACATATAATGAAAATGCAATCAATCAATGACTATATTCTGAATGTAAAATTTACTTTTAGTATAAAAATTATTTCAGTGAGTATTACTTTACCACTGTCTCTTGGGTTTCAACAACGGAAGTTTGTATCACGTGGATGAATCGCCCGCAAAATCTTTCCATCATCTCAATTTGTAAAAGTCCACTATGGAGATGTCAAGTGAGTAATTAATCAAAGAAGCTTTTAATAGCAATATTTATTTTTCTTTATAAAGAATCTTATTTGTTTCAACATTTTATTTTTAAACTGATTTTTAATTTTTAACGATGCCAATTATTTATACAATCTAAGCAACAGTGATTTTATGTGGTAGAGATTTCTTAATTACTGTATTATATCTATTATAAGTCTACACAAATCTCGATAAACAATTCATAGATCACAACTTAAATACATGTAAATTCATTAATATTAAGGGGCAACACCACTGTGACCCCCTGGTTTTTTTGCCGTTTTTCAAGAATTTTTTTTTTTCGTGGGAAAAAAAGACATTCCAAATTTTTGTTTTTGTTTTGTTTCTTGTTTATTAAAGATACATAAATTTTTTTTTAATTTTTCACGCCCCATGGTGGCGCTGGGGAAGCTCCCGCGTCAGGTGCTGTTGCCTCTGCAGTGATCTGCGGTACGCAGCAGAACTGTCTTCAAAGTCGATCCAAAAAAAAATACCGAGTGTTTTCGTTAATAATATGATATTTTGAAGAGAAGTACATAGGGATTTGAAAAAATATTGATTTTTAAAAAATAGGCACGCTTTTGAAATTTAAGGTCGATTTTCGAGCCAAATTTCTCGTCGAAAAAAAGCTATAACTTTTTTTTTTATTAAGATATCAAAAAAATCCTATGTACTTCTTTAGATAATCTAGTTTTATTAATGCAGTCTAAATTTGAAGTCGATCGAATGAAAATTGCTCGAGTTATGCTGCGTGCCGCACCCAAAAAAGTGGTTTTGAGAAAAACGCGTTCAAAGTTTAATGTTTGTTAATTTATGAGCGCTGCACCGCTCCACAAAATATTTAATATCTCCGAAAATAATTATTTTTTTGACCTGGGACCAACGGCATTCTATTCTTGAATGTATTTTAGATTTTTCTAGATGGTTTTCAAAAAATCGATTTTTGGAAGCCGTCACAGTGGTGTTGTCCCTTAATAATTTTCGCCGAAGAAAAGATCAAATTTTATGTATGCCTTGATTGAATTGTATATCAACTACTCACTCTGATTACGTAATTTAACAACATACAATTGCCTACAACAACATACACTGCGCACAAAAATAAAAAAATCAGTCATCCTGCGATGACTAAATGTATAAAGATTTTTGAAGTGTCATAACTCTACGAATTTCCATCTGATTTTAAATTTATTCTTATATGTTATTCGTCCAAATTTCAACTTAAAATATATATTTCTTATTTTCAACTGAAGTCCATGCCTTTCGATGGGCTTTATGAATCTGATATTCCGTTTAAAAAAAAATATATGGAAATTCAAAACGATTTTTCGGCTTCGGAAAATTTTTTTTGGTTTTAGAACTCTCATATCTCAAAAGTATTAACTTTTATTTTATAATTAAAAAAATAAAAGGCTCTAATAGGATTTTCTTTTATAACAGTATAACATTTTTAAAAAAAGGTGCATTTTTTTAAAATGCCGTAGTTCAGTGAAAAAAAAGTAGGGACTCGTTTGTTCATGGAGACTTATAAGGATGATTATAAGGTTTGAAAGTTTGAACTTGACCCTCTTAATTAAAAAAAAATTTTTAAGATTTGCTTACCTGTGCTACGTCTTAAAAAAATTCATGTTTCAATCTCATACTTTTATTGGGAATGTGAATAAGTTCTCGCCATTTTTTGTGAAAATAAATCCTTTATTTAAAAAGAATAATAAAAAAACAAGTCAATAAAAGTATTACCCATTGCTGGAGATTGCTTTTTCCCATCTTTTTGGCAGCATTTAAATTCCACGTCGAAAAAACGACATTTCTTTTGCGGCTATCCACGAATCGATCCATTTTTTTTGTTTCTTCATACGAAGTGAAGTGTTTCTCAGCCAGGCCGTTAGTCACCGATCAAAATCAATGGTTATCAGAAGGCACAATATCTAGAGAGTACGGCAGGTGGGGTAGGACTTCCCATTTCAGCGATTCCAGGTATGTTTTGACCGGTGACGTGACATGCGGCCGAGCGTTATCATACAGCAAAATTACCTTATCGTGTGTTCGCTCATATAGCGTCCGTTTTTCTTTCAATGCTCGGCTCAAACGCATCAATTGTTGTCGATGGAGATCTTCAGTGATGGTTTGGTTGGGTTGGAGCAGCTCGTAATACACTACCCCCAGCTGATCTTACCAAATGTACAGCATGAGCTTGGAACCGTGGATATTCCGCTTTGGCGTTGATGCTACTGCTTCGACAGGCTTAACCCACGATTTTTTACTCTTGGGATTACTGTAGTGTATCCACTTTTCATCACCAGTCACAATACGATGTAAGAAACCTTTTCTTTTTTGTCGTTGAAGCAGCTGTTCAACGTGACAAGACGCCGTTCGACGTCTCTTGGTTTCGTTTCGTACGGCACCCAAGATTCTTCATTTTGTATTATTCCTAATGCTCTCAGACGTTTCGAAACTGTTATTTGATTAACTCCTAATGATTTTGCAACATCGGATTGCGTCTGACATGGAGCTTTAGCAAGTAATGTTTCCAATTCTTCGACCTGCAACTTTTTTGGTGCACCACTGCATTCTCTATCTTAAACATCAAAATCACCGTTTCTAAATCAGTTTAACCAGTCTCTGCATGTATTTTCCGACAGAGCATGATCACCATACGTTTCTACAAGAATTCTGTGTACTTCAGCTGCAGATTTTTTCTGAATAAAATAGTGCAGTAAAATTCCCCGCAAAAACGGTTTATTTAGCACGAAATTTGAAATGTTTAACTTTACAGAAAGAAAACGTTCTTTATGAGTTAATAGAAAGACACGCACTGATTTTAAGCATAGGTTATAGAACTTCAATATAGATGCATCATCATCTTGAATTATACACACAAAATTTTTGTACTGCTATCTAACGGTGAAACAGTGAGAACTTATTCGCACTCCCAATAAAAAAAATTTTACAGCATCTATTAATTGCTATAATTGCCAATTTTGAACAGATTTTCAAATTTCTTTATGAATTTTATTTTGGAAGTCTTTCTTTCGAATAACATTTAGTACATTTATAATGGAGCTTATTAGTCTTTAATTGCACCTAGTAAATCCAATAGATCGTTCTCTTTTTCAAATGACCGATTTTCAAAGCAACTTTTTGACTTCATGAAATCATGATTGTTAAATCTACTTAAAGTGTTTCAAAACTTGATCTTTTTTTTTTTGATTAAAAAAAAAAAAACAAAAGAAACAAAAACGAATCTTTACGAATATCGCTAAATTATAGAGTTTCAAGAAAAATTTCACTATTCTTCAAAAACATTATAGCGTCATTTTTTTTAATCAAGACGTGGAAGTCCATACTTCTTTAACATAGAAGTTTTAAAAGCGGAAACAATTTTTTGAAACACAATCGTTTTGATAATTATTTTTTTTTTGTACATCAGATTTATAAGGGATTAAAGTTAAAAGTTCGCTCAATAAAATACAAAAGAGAGACTAAATATTGGGTATAAATTTGCAAAATTATAACATTTTGAAAATTTTTATTCGAGGGTGAGATGAAAAGTTTCCGGCCTGACATAGAGATGGCGCTGGCAGGTCAAGCGTTTGGCTTGAGACAAAACATTTGATAATCTCTGCGCTAGGTGGTTGCCGCGTTTGATAACGGTCGACGTAAAGACAAACGAACATGAAAAAAGGTTTTTTTTCTTTATTAGGCCGGAAATTTTTTACCCCACTCTCATATTCTTAGACATCTTAACATATTTTACGCCGGCCCCACGAAGACGCGGGATTCGAAGTCTATCGCTTGAGCGCCGGCCCCGCAAAAATATAGAAACAAAATATAGTGTTTTACGAAAATTTACAAAATTTTAAATATTTTCTTCACGTACTCATTGATTGTAAACAAGCGAATCATGCCAGCGCCCAGGTTTTAAGCGGTGGATACGGTGCCGGAGCTCAGTCTTTAAATGTCTCAGATGCCACCGGCGTATAATATGTTAAGGTGGCTAATTTTTTTCGTGCAACTTATAAAAGTGGAGAAGAGCAAATTTTCCTTACCGCACACATATACTCCTTAAAATCGTGTCAAAGTCACTACACATAACCAAGCATTACAATTTCCAGCGAAACAAAGCGCTGATCAGCGAATTGCGATTAAGTAGTCGGTTTCTGGTGAGATCGTGAACTTCTAAGTTGTAAGGAGCCAATTGTCGCCATCTTATCCAATCACCACCATTCTCATTCTGCGATTAATTACATATACAATCATATAAAATTAACCCTTCCCATACCTGTGCTGGTAAACATGTCTTTAGTGGAAAAATATATTTAAATATAAAAAAAAAATTTGTAATCACTAAGTTTTATGAAATGCAAAAAAATAAGGTCAAGATCTGGTAATCATTAAAATACCGATATCTCACTTAATAAATCACCGATAGACCTGATTCTGGTACCAAGAAACTTCACTTTTTCTATAAAAAATTAAACATTCCACAGTTTTTTTAAAAGATGATTTATTGCAAAAATATCAGCAAAAACTATATTTTTGCACCTTAAACATGCGTATTAAATCATGTTTATTGAATCTCTCAGCTAAAGCCTGCTAACAATTCGAATAGCAAAAGCACATTAAATAATGAACAATTAGCAAAAAAACTTTTATAGACTTAGATGTATTCCAAAGATGTAGAGATTAAAAATGCTAAAACCAATAATCATTTTGCTTTAACATACATTTTATGTGTACAATTTACCAAATAATGACGTCTTGGAAAATTCAAATTATATCTTGGCAAAAAATGAGCCAAAAATTATGGCTATAATCAAAAAAGGCAGATAAAATTTTAGGATTATTAATATTAAAGGGATCATCATAGTATAGTGCCCCTAGCTGTTGCCTTTGTACGCTATTCTAATCCTCACCTTAAGGTGCTTTAGGGTATACTAACCACTAGGCAGTATCCCAGTACTCATTTAAGGCTAAATTCCCTAATTTCCTCTCGCAAAGCTACTGCTCTTCTAAGTTATTTTCATAGGTTGTCAGTGTTATCCATCTGCAGAGAATGTATCTAGATTGGGACTTCTTCATAGTCCTTATCGTGCCTAACGCAGCCGGGGGAGTTTACCCTCCCAATCTTATATTAGAAATCTCTTAGTTCGCTGTGTTCTTAGATCCCGTGACCAGTTTCACAGTTCTTCTGAGTTCTCATATACTAAGAAAGATCAGTTCTTTGCTCCAACTTTTTCTCATGTCTCCCCATAGAGCCTTGGCTATTTTGCACCCAATAGTTGCAAATCAAGCCGCTTTACGTTAGTCTTGCACGTGTTTTATTATCCTGTTTTGTCTCTCTTGAGTCGACATATTAATTGTTCCATTTGTGAAACCTTGTATACAGCACCCCAGCATTTCCTTTTTAACCTGAATATCCTGGTATTCAGGTCAGGTTAAGAAGGTTACTTTTTCCTAATTCTGACAGCATTGTCTTAGTTTCCTTTACCAACTTTAAGTTAGTAAGGGTTTTCTCAATGGCTCTTAACGCCATCTGACTGTCGGAGTAGATCCAGATGATAGACCCGTTTTGCCTCTGCCTACTAGTTCTTTAGCACACATTTTGGTTGCGAGCAGTTCCGCTTTAAAGTCCGTGTTAAGGCCTTCCAATCGGAAGCAGAAGCTGCCCTGATGTTTAGGCTCACAGAAATCAGCTCCTATTCTCATCCTTGTCTTACCCGTCACTGAACCATATTTCGCTGTTCATGAGTCTATGTTCCGCCTACCTCTTCCTTTTAAGAATATGGATTTTATATTTACTATTTCTGACCGCTTAAGATAGAGATCTTTTTTCAGGTTCCCTTCATAACCCCCTTAGTTTATCACCGAACAGCTGATTATATCTTGTGCAGTTTGTTTTTCATTCTCCGACACAATTAAGTCGGTATACCGTTTTCATCGCTTCAAATTTAATGTGCAGGCCTAGTAAAAGCATGAACCTTATTGAAGCACGTGTAATGCTTCTCGTAGTCATAATTTCCCTGTAAAAAAGTACCTGTATACGGTCCAACTACGTGCTTCTTATCATCCTGCTCCATCAGACTATCGAAATAAAGGTTAATCAGGGCGTAATAATGACGAAGTAAATCTAGCTTCTCTGTTGTGGTCCTACCCTCCATGTCCGTATAATGCCCCTCTTCATTGCCAGAAAGTAGAGATTGCTTTTTTGCATTTCTTTTTCAGGGGTCTGCTCCAGAGTAACTTCTTATCCAGAAAAACTCTCGATCTAGGGAAAATAAGTACCACCGTTTTCTCTTTTTGGGTGCATAGTGCTTTATCTTTGCAATGAGCTTTCGATACAATGAGGGCTTCTGAACCAAGTCTCTAATAACTTTTTTAAATAAATCTTTTGCCAGAATTGTGATGTCATACGCATATCTTACTATATTAAGCCCATCCTGTGAAGCTTCCGTGACAGGCCGTGAGCGACAACGTTTTAAAAAAGAAAAGATTAGATCCCACCCTGAAGGCAGCCTTTAGAGATAGTACCACTGACTGAATGACCCATCCAGAATTTTCGTCATCTTCCTTGTTTTTAAGTTTTCATAATTCATTCAATGACTCCCTTGGAAATGCGATGTTCCTCTGCATCTTTTCGAATGGCTTGCTTAGAGGTACAATTAAAAGTACCTTCTACATATATAGTAGAAAGGCCCCTACGTACACCCATATATGAGTAATCTGGTCTTCAATGAAGTTTGTAACTGAGAGGAATACCGTTTCCATTGTCCTGATTGTGTGTTAGGCATGTTGTTCCTCATGAAGTAGCCAGAGCTTCAGAGGTTTTTTTTTTAAAAGGTCATCAACCAGTTTCTCTAATGTTTTTAGTAGAAACGATGTTAGACGGGTAAATCTAAAATCCTTCACTTCTGTGTAACTCCTCTGGCGCTTTGTAAGGTACAAAAGTGTGAATTGCTTCTTTGACCCGTTGCGCCGTGACCACCTTGCCCTAACATGTTTCAATCCACCAGCATGTCAGGAGGAGGGGGAATCGTCTTCCTTATTTTTGTTTCCTTCGGGGTTCTAGTATAAAAGCAGTCTGATTTCTTGAAAAAATCTAGTTCATTTTTGGGTTTGTTTGCTAAGATAAGACGTTCAAGAGTTTAATGATACAGCTCATGGAACTGGTTGCTGAAAACCACTTCTTATAAGATTTACAGTTTTCCTACTTGATAAGGTCCTGTAGAGCCTCTAGCTTCCCTTATAAGTCTTCTAGATCTCCGAAGCACTGTTCTTTCTCACTCCGTTAAGGAACACCCTCTGTATTTCTCCCCTAACTCACCATCTCATCTGAGGTTACTACGTTTGGTGGTGTTCTGAGAGAGCGGATAGTTTTCCAGCATGGTTGAATTTCAAAAATGTATTAATACAATTTTTAGGTAATACGGTAAACTTGAACTATATAAATATTGTTGCGAGAATAGTACAAAACTTCGAAAAATTGGACTGTTTAACGAACTCGAAACTTCATTTTCTTGATTTCGATGTTGATTAATTTCAAGAAAATAACAAGAATCTTAGTGAAGAGCGATAAGAGAGATTTCACCAGCGTTTATAAGAATTTGAACTTTCGAAAGAATTTTCAACAATTTCATTGACAATGGAACGATAATTCGAAGAAAAGCGTATGCTTAACCAATTCAAAACAATACTTCTCTTAAGGTTCAAAAAGAGTTGTTAACATCACCAGTCTGGATTATAGTTTTTCATTTATTTATTTTTTTTTTCATGCGAAGATGACAAGAATAAACAGAGAACAAAGATTTTGAATGTATGAATTTTTCTTCTTTCGAGTTTTAGAATAAAAAAATGAGTTTTCATAAAAAGTTATATTAAGGTCAAAGTTATTGTTCCTGGAAGGTCAAAATGTTTATCAACTGAGAATATCAATATGTATATATTGGGTGGTTCAACATAAAGCTAGACTAACTAAGAAAATACGTTTTAAGTAAAACTCTCATCTAGTCTTCAATATATTTCCCTTTTGTCTTGATACACTTACTCCAGCAGTTTCTTAACATTTTGATACCTCTTTTAAAATAAAATTAATCACGACCCTCAAAATACACTATTGCTTCCTGCTTGACCTCCTCATTTGACAAAAATTTTTTTTCCCCTAAAGCCATCTTTTATGGTTTGAAACGAGATAATAATCACTTGAGGCCAGGTCAGGTAAATAAGGCGGATAGAGAAACAATTCGAAGGGCAGTTTATCAATTTTTGCTATTTTTTGCAATGATTTGTAAACTGGTGCATTGTCTTTGTTACGTGCGGGGCTACACGCACAATACGAAATTTTAATATTTATTTTATTGCGGGACCCGCCAACGCGTCCCGTACGGGCCCGCCCGCGCATCGCGAACCAAAGGGACCCATGTTGCCGCGGATTATAAACATGACAGCCTCTACCCCATTCTTTAGTGGGGATCAGCCGCAGAGAAGAGGCATGATGTTAATTAATTAAACATACGTAAAAACCTACCTGGGTCCTTAACGCGTCCTGATTTTCTAATGGCACCCGTCCGATGGTGAATGGAAGTGCAGAATATTTAACGCCACAGGTTTTTCTCACTAACAGTTCTTTATTTAATAAATCGTACAACCGTGATGATGGAGTTATTTAATGTCACTCACACACGCAACACGCGGCCGAGTACCGGGATAAAAAAAATTATTGAAAATGTAAACGTTCGAAAAACTTATAAAATATGGAAACTTGAATTAAACGACGTTACGGCGGAGTTTAGATAGTACTGTTCTTTTTAACCGTCTCTCCCGCGGCCCGTTGGTACTCATATTTAAAGACCTTGAGGTGGAGGCATCGTGGGGATTTTTGCTTATTTTGCATCAGCGCGAGCCTCGGTGGACTCCCGAGCCTCCCCCGCGCCTCCCGACTGAACTGCAACCTTAGACATTTTATTCGTTTAAATGTGTGCGCCGAGGCGAGTTGAGCAACACAACTCTCTAAAAGTGTGCGGGAAAAATATCTGACTGTAAGAATACGATTATTTTCCATGTCTTCTGGGTTTTTTCCACAGGAGTCAATTTGCAGCGTGAGTGCAAGTATCACCCACCTTTTTCTAACACTGTGTTGTACAGAGTTCGTCAACCTGCGCGCTCAGCATTTTTACACATTAAACGTACACATTTATGTGTTGCAGAGGTACATTGAACCGTTTAATTTTGATTTAATTTTTTATAAATTCTTAATTTAATTATTATTGTTTATTTTAATTATTCAATTTAGTTATTAAAATTTCGTCACGTAACAGTCTTGCAAAAATAGAATTTTTTTTCTCGCCAAATGAGACCATTTTTGCTCTATATTCTCTCTTAAGGGGGGAGGGGTAATGTTTTTAAACTTTTTTTTTGCATTTTTATTTTA
The DNA here is from genome assembly GCA_949987625.1 of Chalcis sispes. NCBI lineage: Eukaryota > Metazoa > Arthropoda > Insecta > Hymenoptera > Chalcididae > Chalcis > Chalcis sispes. Next base: position 51,905,665 of record OX465094.1, on the reverse strand, counting down.
CTTGATTTTCTGAATAGAGAACCTTTTAAGAATATTGTGTGAAAATTTGAGATGAATCAGAGCGGTTGATAACGATGATACAGCGGTTTAAGCAACCGCGCCTCATACATTACTGAGCGTGATTAAGTGACTCCATGCGTATAAGCCGAGCGGAGCAGAAAGCTGAAAAACAGACTAAAAAAGGCAGGATCCGTTGTAGACAGGAGCAAAAAGATGCTTTAGACATCATGGATGATAACAGCATCCTTTATGGATCTGGCATCGATGATTTAATGTGAGGTAGGCCGATAAAACTTGCTTATGAACGTTTCATTCCAAATTTTTTAGTATTCAAAACTTTAAAGCGTTTTTCCCGCAACTCACATTTTTAAAGACGGTGCCCCTCAGTTATTTACCGGTGAACAGAATTTTTTGGGTTACGCTTAAATAACTCCAAAGAATGCTTCAAATCACGAGCACGTTGTCGTTTTTGGTCAAGGGTGAGCAAATGGGGAATCCATCTTGCAGTTGGCTTTATTTCAAAATTTTTATGTAAAATGAAAATAATCGATCCAGTTGATATGCCTGTGATCTCAGCTAACTCGAGCACTTCAACTTTAGGATAATTAAGAACAGTGTCATGAACTTTGTGAATCATTTGTTTAGTAGTAGCCGTTTTTTCTGGTCTGCCATAATATTTATCTAGCTTTTCCTTTGTTTCTTTTGCATTTTTTACACGTAAAAAATAATGTTTAATAAGGGCACGAAATTCAACGATACCCATGTTTTAAGAAAATTTCGAAGTAGACTGCTTTCAATAACTGTAACTCTATGAATAATGGACAGATCGATCTAAAACTTTCAATATAAATGAGACAGAAAATATTCTGTTGAACGTATATTTTTTTATCGAGCTCAGTGCTGCCATCTGTTCGAGTCCGACTGCATCTTAAACCACCTAGTATATATATAGTATGTATATATATATTAGGTGTACAACTTTGCTTCCGCCGTTTTGCAATAGATGGCTGTAGCGGTAAGTGGTAATTGAAATAAATAGATCATAGATGTCATACAATAAGATTAGGTATTTGTAAACATAACGCCATCGAAATATTAGTCGATTTGTGTCTGCATTATAAAGTTATTCTCGATTAAACATGTCAGCTTACGAGCCAAATTCTCGTCGTTTGCGGGAGGTTTTAATTTTCTGCTTTAATATGAAGAAATCTGCGACTGAGGCTTATCGAATGCTCTCAAATACCTATGGTGAGGTCGCTATTAGAGAAAGAACGTGCCGAGAGTGGTTTCAACGCTTCAAAAACGGCGATTTTAACGTCAAAGACGAGCATGGCGGTGGAAGAGAGAAGGTTTTCGAAGATGCAGAATTGGAGGCATTACTTAATCAAGACTCGTGTCAAATGCAACAAGAATTGGCAGGATCATTAAGAGTGACGCAACAAGCTATTTCAGAACGCCTGAGAGTCATGGGAATGATTTAGAAACAAGGAAATTGGGTGCCGTACGAGTTGAAGCCGAGAGATGTTGAACGGTGTTTGTATGTTTGTGAACAGCTGCTTGCAAGGCAAAGACGAAAGGGATTTCTGCATCGCATTGTGACTGGGGACAAAAAATGGGTTCACTATGATAATCCCAAGCGCAGGAAATCATGGGGATATCCCGGCCATGCTTCCACGTCGACGGCCAAACCGAATACTCACGGTTCCAAGGTCATGCTTAGTATTGGGTGGGACCAGCTCAGTATTTGGTGGGACCAGCAATACCAGTGTATTATGAGTTGTTGAAACCGACTAAAACAATCACAGGCGATTGTTATCGAACGCAATTGATGCGTTTGAGCTGAGCATTGTGAGACAATTAGCCGCAATACGAGAGACATGATAAAGTGATTTTACAGCATGACAATGCTCGACCCCATGTTGCGAAATTGGTCAAGACATACTTGGAAACTTTGAAATGGGAAGCCCTACCCCACCCGCCGTATTCTCCAGACGTTGATCCATCGGACTATTACTTGTTTCGATCAATGGCACACGGCCAGGCTGTCCAGCACTTCCGGTCTCATGAAGAAGTAAAAAATTGGATCGATTCAAAAGATGACCAGTTTTTTTAACGCGGGATTCGTATGCTGCCTGAAAGATGGAAGAAAGTAGTAGCCAGCGATGGACAATACTTTGAATCATAAATGTATAACCAGTTTTTTACAATAAAGCATCGAATTTCGGAAAAAAACGGCGGAAGCAAAGTTGTACACCCAATATATATATAGTATGTAGATATATATATATAGTATGTATGTATATATATATATATATATATATATATAGTATGTATATATATATATATATGTATATACATATATACATACACATTTTACATTTTAGTCGATGCACCCTAATTTCTCGGTTTCCAAAAGGTAACACAAAAAAATAGTCCTGGCAAAATTTGTTCAGGACAAAGGAAGCCATTAATTTTTTTTTATATATTTTAATACAAAAATTCAAATTTGAAATCAATTCAGCTGTATCACTTGCCGTTTTTTATTTAATCTTAAAAAAACTATGAAAATAACTGAAAAAGTCATGTTTTATTAATTTAACTTGATAAACTGCTGTTAAATCTATTAATCTAATTTCAGATTTGGATACAGCATAAAAATACATTAAATTATGTAAGTCTGGTCAACAGTTCACATGTATTTTTTTTTTTTGTGCCTATGTAATTGATAATCACAAGAAAAAGGGAAGATACTAATAGATACTAAATTTGCCGAACTCAATTTTTAAGTAAATAAAACCATTTTGAGTATGACAATATCAAGATTAATCGATTAAAAGTACTTTTCTTTTAATTTTGCAGTATCAATTTTAAATAAAAATGTACTACAATATAAAGCTGCCATCGAAATCTTAATAAACGTGATATTGTGTTTTAGGGAGTAATATATCCACGATTTGTTTCCCATGATTCAGTATAAAACTCTGCTAATACCTTGAGAAACATACTTTTCGTCGATTTTTTAACTTGATGATATATCAGAAACAATTTTAGACTTGATGAAAATCTCTGATCTAACGATATTTTCGAACTTTCACTTGTTTTATTATTTGTCAATTTTTTTTAATAATCGATAAAAATTTATTTCATACAACGTGTCTCTAATCCTCATATGACATAACATTTTAAACGTTACAGATGTATAAATTTGGCCTGAATCACTATACGTTGCAGTAAGTACGAATTAACTTACATATATGCCAATTCAACAAGACGTAATAAATAAATGCAAAATATTAAAAAACGAACCGATTTTTAAAAAAACCGAACCTGTGTGTAAGATTTCAATATTCAGCTTGCGAAGTAAAGTTTATAATGCACGAAACGGCTAAAAATTTATCGATATAAAAATTATAAATCTACACCATACTTCTTGCTGAAATGACACTAGAAAAATTCGTGATTATTTTTTACGATGTACCTAAATTAGGTATCTTGTCGAAATTTCGAACAAAATAGTAAGTTGAATAGTACAATGGTAGGTAAACTAAGCGGATTCTGATGCTTTCACTATCACTTTTAAGATTATACCTGTGCAGGTGAGAAGATTCGCGTTCGTGCTGCAGGTTTAAGTCCGTGCTAAATGCAGTTTCCTTTTCTAGTCAGTAATGCAGTCCCCTTACTTCAGATCCCTCTCGCTCCCTCAACCCAAGTAATGTCATTTAGCCTCCGCAAATTCTAAGAATTCTCAGATGCATTTAATTATTAAAAATGATGTGTACAAAGAAAGTGTTTATCAGTAGCGGCGGCATTTTTTGGCAATTATTGGGAAAAGCGATCTAGGACAAAAGAATTGTCTGTCGGCGACGAAGACGCTTAGAAGGCCAGGATGTCAAAAGGCGTCATGGTTCGGGATGATGCTAAAAGGCGCTGTGGACCAGGATGACGTCGTACGGCATCGTAAAACAATCTTTGTGCTAGCGCCTTCTCTCTCTCTTTCTCTCTTTTTAATGCAAATCGTATATTTTTTAAATGAATTGTTTGCGGTGGCGGCAGCGAAGTTCTTTGATAATTCTTAGTAATAATAAGTGACAAAAGAAAGTGTTTGTCAAAGCTAGAAAAATCGTATTTCTTAAATTGTTCTTAATTCTCAAAAACGTCACTCTCTCCTTTTAACTTGAAGATTATTATATATAGTAGCGCATGCATTCGCTCCACGTTACTCTTAAATTAATAATCAAAAAAACAACTTCTATTTTTTTATTATAAATTATTTTTATTCAACGTGTCTGTGCTTGAGTGTAAAATCTTGTCAATATTATGATAGAAGCTTATGAGCTTACAGCATCTGTAATGGGGGTAATTTATTACGTCCGGTTAGCAACGCAGGACCTTCTTCGTGTCCTGCTTTTATTCTTCCTTGTGTGTGGGGCCTTGCATAAGGCCCTGCTACCGGTGTTGCTCCCACTGGGCATGGCTACTTAGTTTGTGTGCCAATGCTAGATTGGCACACCTGTGGAGGCGGTGGTATTCGGGGTAGGGAAGCTGTAGGAAATTGCAATAAGAAAGGCACCGGCTCAGTGCTAACTGCTTATTTGATAAATAAAAATATAAAAATACACTAATTACTGCAAAGAGGTCCCTTGCGCGTAAAGAGCAGTTAGTACTGCCTCACGCGCAATACTAATTTTCAAGGTGCGCGCAGCGCATGCGCACCCTCTTCACTTTACGCGGCTACACACACACGTGTAGTCTATGGACGACGGATATAGAGGGAGCAGTTCTCCCTCTATACCGCCGTAGTCTGTGACTGCTCGAGTGAGAGCGTCTCCCTCTCACTCGACGCTGCAGTCTATGGTTGAGCGAGAGAGCTCGTTCCTCTCGCTCAACTGCGTGCTCAAAGGTTGTACGAGTAAGAGTGGCTTTCTTTTACTCGTGCGCCTATTCTATGCTAGTGCGAGAGAGAGATTGATTCTCTTACTCGCACTAGCATGGCCTGATCGAGTTCGAGTTACGCGGTCTCGCGCGTAACCCTCCTATATATATATATATATATATATATATATATACATATATATATGTGCCTGACGCGATCGCACATGCGTCAGGAAACTAAATATAATTACTCGCGAACTGAATAGAAACTACCTAAGTGGCCACTCACTTTATCTAGAACTCGGCTAATTCGTCCTCTGCTACGCTGCTGCGGAAACGGCGGGAAAATCGCCATCGGAAAATAATCGCGTAACTCGCTGTATCTCAAAATGCACGTGCGGCACGTAAAACCGGCGGAACGAGAGAAAGAAGGCTTGAGGGAAGGGCTCCTCTTTCCCCTCTCGCCTATCGGTTTTCCCGCGTAGCGCTATCGATTCTTGATCTATAGCGCCGCGTTTTGGTACGCCGCGGATTCACGCGCCTTTTCCTGCGTCAAGCCATCGATCGCTTAAACGATGGCGCCACGTATTGTCGCGCCGCGAACTCTATCTCTATCGCCTATGGCAGGTGGCTTAACCTCTATAAGCCACCTGTCACACCCCTGTCCCCCAGTCGCTGCTAGGCCTTGACTAGCAGCTACTGTACTAATGCCTCCCCTCGGCTCAGGTCGGGATGAGGATTGGAAGGGTCTAGTGGGGTTGGCGACTACATGTTCGCGCGTGTTCGGTGGGGCGAAGTCGGAGCGTTTTCGCTCACGCCCTCCGCCTCCCTACTACCCGGTGGCCTTCCCGGGTCCTGCTTAGCGCGCGCACCTACCTCTGGTCGCTCCCCGGACGACAGTGGCTCCCTTACATTCGCTGTGGGGCGCCTCACGACGCAGACCGTCTTCCGGGGTCGACCGCGCTTTCTGGCCGGCACAGCAGCCGCGCACTCGCATTGCGAGGGTCCCCCACCGGGGACCGGGCCTGCTCCTGGTTGGCTCGTCAGAAGGGGCCTCGCCGCATCGAGAGTACGGCTCGTCGTACTCTCGTCCTCTTCTGGTGGCGACGGTTGGGCAGCTACGTACTTCTTGAATTGGCTGACGTGTACGGGACAGATGGTACATTCATCTCCGTCCCTCAGCTCGTACGTATTGATGCCCAGGACCTTACTGACCATGTGAGGCCCTGAATACTTGGGGGCTAGCTTCCCCGCTATCCCCTAGGCTGTGGAAGAAAGCACCTTGTTCTTCTTCCACACCCAGTCACCTTCTTGAAAGGAGAGCTGTCGGCGGCGTGCATCGTAATAGCGCGCCTGCCTCTCCTGCTCTTTGGAGGCGATTTCGGAGGCACGCGCGTGAAGGTCCGGTAGCTTCCGCACGCGCTCTGCCTAGCCCCGTATTGCTTCCTTCTGCAATACCTAAGCGGAAGCCTCGTGTGACGTTTGAGCTTCGCTCCTTGGAGGGGCGGGCTTTCGGCCGTAGTTGAGCAGCGCTGAGCTCGATTTGACGGCGCTCTGCTCAGCCGTGTTGAAGGCGAACATTACTTTATACAGGTTTCCTTCCCAACGATCGTGCGATTCCTCCAAGCAGGCCACGATCATCGTCTTGATCGTCCTGTTGGCCCGCTCGACAGGATTCGCCTGCGGATGGTAGGCCAGTGTCGTGGAATGATGGATACCGTGCTTCTCCAGGTACCCATCAACGATCCAGTTCTAAAACTCCGTCCCATTGTCAGTCAGGAGTACTTCTGGCGAACCGAATCGGAGCACGACACGCTTAATAAAGACCTTGAGGACGGCCTCCGCCCTCACCTTCCGCAGCGGGACACATTCGACCCACCTCGTGAATAGATCCTGGAAGACCAGGATGTATTCGAAGCCTTTGCGGCTTCGGACGAATGGTTCCATCACGTCAGAAGCTACTACCTGCCATGGCCGCTCAATGAGCCTCCTGCCCATTAAGCCAGCTGGAGCCTTCTGCTCCACCTTGCACCGCTGGCAGACTTGGCATCTGCGGACGTAATCTGCCACACAGTCTGCCAGCTACGGCCACTAGTACTGCTGCGTGACCCTGGAGTGCGTCTTTTCGCGATCCAGGTGTCCTGCCGTAGGGTCGTCGTGGCACTCCTGGAGGACTTGCTTCCTTCGTTCGGCGGGGACGACGACCTTCCAGGCGTCGTCGTCGTCTCCTAGAGCATCCTTGATGGCCGGGTTGGGGTCGTATTTGTATATCTGACCTCCAACCAGCTTCAAGCGAGGATGCCTTAAAGGGCTCCTCCTGCACCTCTTTTACTAATCAAAGGTACCACTCGTCCGTGGTACCTTTTGCCAAGGTTAAGGCCGCTATAGCTGGAACGTCACCCTTTTCCTCGAACATCCTGGAAAGGGCATCGGGCACATGATTAAGTGCCCCCTTTCGATGTTCAATGGTGAAGCGGTGGCCTTGTAGCTCTAAGGCTCACCGCGCCAGCCTCCCGGAAGAGTTGTGGAGGCTACTGAGCCAGCGTAAACTGCTGTGGTCAGTTATTACCCTGAACTTATAGCCCTCCACATACGGCCTGAACTTCTCGATGGCCCAGACTACAGCGGACACTCCCTCTCAGTGACGCTGTAGTTCCTCTCTGCTGGGCTTAAGGTGCGACTCGCATATTTTAGCGGTCGCTCCTCTTTATAAATGACCTGGAGTAACATGGCTCCGACTCCCGTGTCACACGCGTCGGTTTGAATGACAAACTCCTCGTCAAACCTGGGACTTTGTAGGATAGGAACAGAAGCTAGCAGGGCCTTTACCTGCTCGAAGGCAGCTTGCTGCTCCTCTGCCCATTCGTAGCGCCGGCCCTTCTTTGTCAAGCGCGTGAGCGGTTTGGCGATCGTGGCTAAGTCCTTCAGGAACTTGTGATACTACGACGCCATGCCTAAGAATCTGCGCAGCTGTCGCAGATTCTTGGGTGCTGGGAAGTCGATCATAGGCGCGACTTTTGCCGGATCCGGGCAAAATCCTTCCCGGTTCACCAGCACCCCGAGGTTTTTTGCCTCCTCTTGGCAGAACGCGCTCTTTTCGCGGTTGATCGTGAGACCGGCCGCTTGAATGCGTCGCAACACGTGCTCGAGCCTTCGCAAGTGTTCCTCGAACGTCTCCGTGACGATGACCACATCGTCAAGGTACAAGAACGCGAACGGCTCAAGCTCCGGGCCTATCACCATGTCAATGAGTCGCTGGAAGGTCGCTCTAGCGTAACTCAGACCATACGGCATCCTGGTGAACTAGAAGAGTCTGAGTCCCGGCACGGTAAATGCCGTGATTGGTCTTGACTCCTCCCTTAGCCGTATCTGGTGATAGGCGCTGCTGAGGTCGAGAGTCAAGATATATCTCGCCCTCTGCAGCTTGCGCAGGATGCTATCCATCCTCGGTAATGGATAGGCATCCGGTCTCGATACTGCATTGACCTTTTTTAAGTCAATGCAGAATCGGTAACTGCCGTTAGTCTTCATTATCATAACGACTGGGCTCGACCAGCCGCTATGCGAAGGCTCGATGATGCCGCCCTCTAACATCTTCTTTGTTTGGGCGTGCATCACCTCCTGGATTTTCGGGGAGTACGGGTAAGCCCTCTGCTTGATGGGACGAGCATCGCCGACGTCGATGGCGTGCTCGATCCAACCCGGACACTCTAGAGTGTCCGGCTCCTCCGCCAACATCCTATCCAGGAGCCCCTGAAGCTGCTCTCGTTCCGAGAGCTGAACGTCAGCTAGGCCTATGGCTGACACGGTAGGATTGTCCGTTGTTTCCAGCGAGGCTAACTCCAAAGCCAGCTCCTTCCTGGCTTCTTGTATGAGGAGCTGGTTCCTCGCTAGATCGAGAATGACCCTGAATCCTCTTATAAAATTTACGCCAAGGTTGCAATCTGCGGGCAAACCCGGCAAAATTGCCACCTCGACGTTCTTTGTCACACCAGCCACCTCAACGGGTAGTTGGACGAAGCCAGCGATGGGAGCATAGTAGCCATTTGCCACGATTGCTCCCTTCCTTTGGCTCGGCGTGACCGCGCGTCCACATGCCGTGGCTGCTTGTAAGCCAACGGCACTTATCACCGTGTGTGACTCGCCCGAGCCATATAGTGCGCGTAAAGTGTACCCCCCTATGCACACAGGCAACCACCACCTGGCACCTTTTGGAGCACCCTCCTCGTGGTGGTCCAGAGCCGTCTCTGACACGAGCTCGGTGCTCACGAGCTTGCTGGTGGTCACTTCGGGGACTTAGATCCCAGACTCGGATGGAAAGGGCGTAGGGATCTCGTCTACGCTCTTCCCTGGTCGTTTCCTGAGCAGTCCGGGTAGAACCGCCTGATCATATTTGGTCTGCCACAGCCGTGGCAGCTGAACTATTTCTTCTGCTTTAGCTGCTCGGTCTTTTCGTCCCTCTTCTCTTTCTTTTTCCCTCTTCTAGGGGATTGGGACTTCGGACTGCTCGGCCCGGATCGCAGCTTCTTCCGCCGCTTTGGGCTGGACTTTCTGGGCGGTCTCCACCTACCCTCTCGGCTCCTATGGCCCGCCATGAGACTATTGTGTTTGGCGAAGTCCGCCAAAACTTCCCTCAATGCCGCCTTCATTTGGTTGACTGGCAAGTCTGGCCGATCAACCTTTGTTGCGGCGATTGCCACTTCGGTCGCGCCTACCCTGGCGCTCACCTTCGGGTGCGCTCTTGTGGCGGTCCTCGGGCGATAGACCGCCTCCGGCACTACCGCGTGGTTCGAGGGAACGGGCGTCTGGTCGCCTCGTTCCTTCTCCAGCGTCAACTCAGTTCTTGTGGCACGGTCGATCAGCTCGTCGACCGCGCAGCACTTCACTTCATCAGAGTGACGATCCTTATGATTTGCGGAAGCAGTTTATCGTGGAGACTGCCCACCATATGCTCCTCACTCAGTGGTGGCGATATCTTTACTAATATCGCCTCCAGGCACGTAATGTATGTGCGCGCTGGTTCGTCCGCCTGCTGAAAGCGGTGGCTGGGCTCGTCCCTCAGCCGTTCTTGTATGTTGGCCTTGGACCCCCAGCTCGCACGCGCTGCCTGGCAGAACGCCTCCCACGTCTGCCATTTATGCTTGTAGCAGCCGTGCACTATTACTCGGTGCATTCGTCCAAATTTCCCCCCTCCTCCAGGCTCCATTTGGGCCGGACTTTGGGAATGGCGGGCACTCTGCAGATCCTCGCGAATCTTCGCCTTCGCGGGGGCTGCTGTGCGTGGACACGTAGTTACACGTGATCGTGTCCTGGAACGCGACGTGGCTCGGCACTTTGCTCTTGCGCCGAGCCTGTGGCGAGAGAGCCTCTTCCGCGGTCTCTCTCTGTGGTAGTCTGGCCGGTCCTGGCATGCTGTCTATTCTGGTAGATGATGCACTCGGCCATGGCAAAGAGCCAATTCTCTATTTTGGAGAAGTCTCTTGTCGCCATGTCTACTTTGTTCGCTCGCTTTAATACAAATTCTTGAATAGTTGCGATATCGTGGGTACCGCACGCTGTATATACTTAACGCTAAATAATTCAATAAATAAATAAATAAAAAGGTAAATATATATACAATTTATCTTTAAGAGGGATTTACCTTGTCCCTCTACCCATGGTTTCGCAACTTGCACTGGCGTGGCTGTGGGGAGGTCAGTTTTCCTTGACCTTGTACTTGCTTATGCCTCGGTGCTACAAGCAAGCTAAATTTATCTAAAATGAGAAAAATAAAGAAAAAAAAATTATTTTTCGTCCACGTTGCCATGCCAGGGACACTAATTTTTCCGCGCCTACTCTTCTATGCACGCTTGTGTGTGTGTGTGCGCTCGTTGCGCCCTTTGCGCACGCTTCGGACCTCTCATTCCCTTCTGCGCATGCCCTTTCGTGTCGCGTGACCTTACGCCTTAGACACACGTCTGGGGCGCCAGTTGTAACGGGAGTAATCTGTTACGTCCCGTTAGCAACGCAGGACCTTCCTTGGGTCCTGCTTTTATTCTTTCTTGTGTGTGGGGCCTTGCCTAAGGCCCCGCTACCGGTGTTGCTCCCACCGGGTTCGGCTACTCAGTTTGTGTGCCAATGCTAGATTGGCACACCCGCGGAGGCGGCGGTAGTATGGTAGTGAGAAAAAGATCGATCTTCTCACTCGCACTCGCACGGCCTAATCGAGTTCGAGTTACACGGTCTCGCGCGTAACCCTCTTATATATATATATATATATATATATATATATATATGTATAACACATCGTTCAATAAGTCATCAGACTAACAACGAAAACAACATTTTTTTTCAAAAATCGTTTTTATTCATTAATATAATCTCTTTTTAGAGAGATACAATTTTTCCAACGCCTTTCTAACATTTCTATACCATGTTTACAGAAGGATTTATCCTTTGCTTTAAAATAGGCTTCAGTTTCGGCAATGACCTCCTCCTTCGAGCCAAATTTTTTTCCCTGGAGCATTTTTTTGAGATCAGCAAAGAGCCAGTAGTCGCTGGGGGCTAAATCTGGCGAATACGGGTGGTGGGGAAGCAAATCAAAGCTTAATTCGTTCAATTTTGCCATTGTTTTCATGGAATTGTGGCATGGTGCATTGGTACAATCGCGGCACCCACTTGGAAAAAAACCTTTTTCATGCTCAATTTTTCATGAAGGATTGTAAATATGCTTCTAGATGATATCTGTGTCATTTCTGCAATTTCACGGACCTTCACTTTGCGATTTTTCATTACAATTTTTAACACTTTACTCACATTTTTCTGTGTAACGGCTTTCAATGGCCTAGCCCGAACGTTCCGCATCGTTTGTGTCCGTACGATCACGTTTAAACTCAGTATACCAACGACAAATCATTAGTTTGGATAAAGAGGAGTCCGGGTAATGTTTTTTAAGCCATTGCTGGGCTTCTACGGTGTTTTTATCCATTAAAAAAGAATGTTTTATCAACACGCGAAACTCGCTTTTTTCCATTTTTCAAACAAATTACAAAGTGACTTTACTCTAACCTCGATAACTCTGCTGTCTGTGATCCGATCAACGTGAAATTTTTACACGTTTCATGTAAAATCACCATCTCTGGGTTAGTCTCGGGACTTATTGAGCGATGTGTTATATATATATATATATATATATATATATATATATATATATATATATATATATATATATATATATATATATATATATATATATATATATATATATATGTGCCTGACGCGATCGCACACGCGTCAGGAAACTAAATATAATTACTCACAAAGTGAATAGAAACTACCTAAGTGGCCTCTTACTTTATCTAGAATTTGGCTAATTCATCCTCTGCTACGCTACTGCCGGAACGGCGGAAAAGTCTCTATCGAAAAATAATCGTGTAACTCGCTGTATCTCAAAATGCACGTGTGGCACGTCGAACCGGCGGAAAGAGAGGAAGAAAGCTTGAGGAGAGGGCTCTTTTTTCCCCTCTCGCCTATCGGTTTTTCCGCGTAGCGCTATCGATTCTTGATCGATAGTGCCACGTTTCAGTACGCCGCGGATTTTCGCGCCTTTTCCCGCATCAAGCCATCGATCGCTTAATCGATGGCGCCGCGTATCGTCGCGCCGCGAACTCTATCTCTATCGCCTATGGCAGGTGGCTTAACCTCTATAAGCCACCTGTAAGACATCAAAACAAGAAAGAAGTTCATAAAAATTTTAAATTATTGAAACGTCTTCTCCGTAGAAATGGTATTCATAGTGTAGAAGTAAACAAATATATATCTGTGATTGCACTTCTCCAGGGTATTCAATGCAAACTAAGGTGTTCATAAAAAGAGACGAAGCTGTGCGGAAGGACAAGCTTAGTGACAGAGTAAACTAGCAAGACTTGGATTGTGCATTAAATAAATGTGTGAGATCAGGTATGATTAAAAATTTTAAAAATTCGAAAAATTTAGATATTAATAATTTTATGGAAGATGCTGAAGCCTTAATTGTGTAACATATTAATAATATATTGAAAAACAGATGCTTTGAAAATAAATGTTCTATTAGCTGCTAAATTTATTGTAAAGAAAGCTGATAAGAAAATTGAGGAATTAAAATATTTTAGTACAAAAGCTGTACCAGTTTTACCAACGACTTATTAAAAAAAGTGGTTTTTTCACAACTTCCAACAGCCTATTGCAAAGGATATTGAAGAATTTCAGGAAAAAGAATCAGGCTGGTCACTGCATGCAATTCTTATTTTATATATACACAGTATGTCGAAAAAGTTCCCGAACTTATTTTGTAGCGCTTGTACGAGTAGCGCCACCTCTTGGACGACACCGGGTCTATGTTGCTACATCCTTCTGGAGTGTCTGAGAATTTTTTCACCAGTATCCGTTCATTAGTTGCCGAGATAGACGTGCTTGAGTGAACGTGTGTTTAGTACCCCGCTGCAAGCTCTACGATGGATGAGAAATTTAAACATCGTGGCGCAATTAAATTCTGCTATAAACTTAAAAAACTTTCGCGGAAACGAAAAAAATGATCGATTTGGCTTACGGTGAAGTTGTAGTGTCGCGTACAATTGTTTACACGTGATTCAGTCGGTTCAAGAAGGGTAGAGAGTCGTTAGAAGATAACGAGAGAAGCGGCCGGCCGTCAACAGCTGTTACCGACGAAAACGAGGCTCGCGTGCGCGCGCTACTAAAGCAGGATTGCCACATGTCTCTCAGAATGTTGGCAGACGAACTGAACATGAGCAAGGATAGCGTCGCGTTGATTTTGAAAGAAAAAATGAACCGCAGGAAGGTCTGCTCTCGATTTATTCCGCACTTTCTCACACCAGAGCAGAAAGGAACTCGCATCCAATGTTGTCAAGATTTTATCAAGACTTGCGACAACACTCCGGACTTTCTAACCTTAATTGTGACTGGAGTTGAGACTTGGTGCTTTCAATACGATCCTTCCACAAAGCGTCAGTCATCCGCTTGGCTCAGTCCGGGCCGTGCGAGGCCTAAAGAAGTGCGCTAACAAAAATCACGGGTAAAGACGATGCTCATCACTTACTTCGACTCCAAAGGCCTGATACACAAAGAATTTGTGCCCCAAAATACTACCGTGAATGCTGCGTATTACGTAGAGGTGTTAAAACGTCTGAAGTGCCGGCTTAATCGCATCAGGCCCGAGTACAAGGAACCGGGATCGTGGAGTTTGCTGGATGACAATGCGCCTGCTTATTCTTCGGACATTGTGGAGCTTTATCTCGCCGAAAATCAGATCCCACGCATCAATCGCGCCCCATACTCGCCAGATCTGGCTCCAGCCGACTTTTTCCTATTTCCCAAGCTAAAAATGGCCTTGAAAGGACGATTTTTTGAAGATGTACCGAGCATTCAAGCGGCTTGCACCGAGCGTCTCACAGCCAGAACTTCAGAGGAGTATCAGAGAGCCTTCGAATCACTCATGGAGCGCTAAAATAAGTGTATATCTAGGAAAGGGGACTATGTTGAAAGTTAACTGGAATAAATTTCTTTAGATGTAATTCTCGATTTTTTATTTCAAAAGTTCGGGAACTTTTCCGACATACTGTGTACATTTTAATGAATACAATCCCATGCGAGAAAGTTTTTTTATTGAACTACCGGATTCTATAAGGAAAAAACCTGCATGAGAAAAAAAACTTTAATGACGAGTGCTTTAAGATTAGCGTTTATACTTCGAAAAAACTTGCCGGGAAATTCAAAGTTGTGTCACTTTACATTATTTCATGTAAGAAAAAAATCCATGTCAATCTTCATCTTTAACAAAATTATTATAAAGATGAAGAGGAGAAGGAAGAGGAAAAAAACAATAAAGAACACAGTTTAATAATTTATTATTACATTTGGATAATAGATCTTTTTTATCTAGTGTCTATCCCACTATCGAAAAATAGAAGTAAAAAATATATCTGTAATAATGTTTACATTATTTAGGTAGCGAAATTAAATTATGAGTGCACAAAGAAAATTCAATGAAAATTAAAGAATGTAGAGTAAATCTATCTACAAAAGATAATATCTTACAATAATAAAACTTTGAAATGTTTGAAGATTAATTAAATCTTGAACTTCTACTGGTGCAGCTACTTTACATATTCTCTTATTATCCAAATCATACTGACTATTGAGAGAGGCCTCTACGCGGTAAATAATTAACTTTTGTATCTAATTTAGCAACTTGACGCAATAATAAAGTTGTTGGCGCAAAACAGGTGCGCGTTATTTATCTTTTCCCTCTCTAGCGTTCCTATCCCAAATACCGCTGCCTCCGCGGGCGTGCTAACCTACAATTAGCACGCAAACTAAGTAGCCGAGTTCAGTGGGAGCAGCACTGGCAACGGGGCTTAAAAATAAGACTCCTCACACACCAAGAAAGTAGGATCCTGGAAGGATCCTACGTTGTAAGTGGATTGGCACTGCACGAAAGTGCTATTGCACGACGGCCAACGTCCGTCGGCTCTCATGGCCGCACTGAGGGAGAGCTGCGGCCCCAGCAGTGAATACGGGCGAGGGAGCGCCCCGCACGTGCGTTCCGAAAGAAAACCCGTTACAGTAGAATTTTATAAGTTAATTTTACGTGGTTAATATTATTTTTGTACGTGGCTGTACGTGGATATGTAGCGAAATTATTTTTACACGTTCTTTTATACACTAATCGAATCAGTAAGAAATATAGAGAGTTAATTAATACATTCGGCACCGCGTCACGCGTACTTGGATGACGAATATACTTCTGTGGGGCAACCAAATCACGCTTGGCGCTGAACGTGTTAATGGAGAGTTTTAAGTGAATTCATATTTATGAATAAAATCAGTTATTGAAAAACATCGAATCATTTTGTTTACAAATACAAGATAGTATGACAAATTATAAAGAAATTGAGTTATCTAAAAAAATTAAACAAATATTAATAGATTCTACAAATGAATTTAACGTCATAGACATAATTGTTGAAGACACATTGAATTTTTAAGAAAAATATTAAGATCATGATGCAAAAATTTTTGAAGATTAAGAACTTACCACGTGCTTTGGAAGCACCAACAGATCACTGTACATATGATATAGAAGAAGTAGATTTTGATTCTAAAAGATAGCCACTGAATATTGGAGAAGTAGCAAAAAAAATTTAAGTTTAGAAAGTGAACGGACTAAATCAGGAAAGTTTGATCAATCATTTAATTGGAACGTTGGGCTCATACAATAAATAAGGGTGGTACATACAGGAGAAAGATTGCGAGAACTTGTCAACATATATTCGATAATTTTAATGCTGTTGTTAAGCTGATTTAATTATTCATGATCTTGACATACGTCGATGGGCTTTGCAAGCTCAAAAGCTAGTTTGAATTGAAGTTGGCTAGTTGAATTGAAATAGTTGGCTTTGAAGATTTTAGATTTGAGGTTTCTGCAAATTGGCTATTGAAGTTTAAAAAGCTTATCGGATAGTACCTCTAAAAATAAATAAGTTTATTGCTAAAGAAACCTTTGAGAGTGTATTAAAACTTGAAACTAACGCAAATGAATTTGCAGCTGATTTAAAATCATGCATACCAACAATCGGACTTGAAAATTTATATGATTTAGATTAAAGTGGATTTCAATTAGAACTTCACTCTAAAAGAACACTAGCTGCGAAAGGAGAAAAACAAGTGTAATATGTGGTACAATTAGTTTCATCGATAACATACAGTTATACCATACAACCACTTATGTCTGCTACAGGAAAACTCCTATCACTCCTTTTTTTAATGTTGCAGGAGGCAAGTGATAAATTTGGCGCTAATGTAGAAATAATTATTTAAAGCAGATGATGTACATGTTGAAGCATCTACATTGGAAAAATCAACTACAAGTAAGCATATTCACAAATATTTTCAAGCAATAATTAATCCAATTACTTTTTAAAAACACCCTGTACTCACAGATCTCTTTGAAAATTGGGTTACAAAAAGTATTTTATCCAAAAGTTGGTCACCATTCTGTACTATTACTTAATTCTTGAAGTGGGCACGGTAAAACAGCTATACAAGAAATAATGCCGGAAAATAAAATAATAAATGTACAAGAAATATCAGGGACAATAGGAAAAATACAACTACTTGATGTTTATGGGTTTCGAATCTGGAAAAATTTTGACCAACAATTTCCAGATGATGTTTTAATGATATATGATTTTAGTCTCTACGTTAGGAATAATATCATTAAACTTCAATCCCTAGTTCACAATTATATCTTCACCACGATACAAAAATCTTTTTAAGTATTCGTAGTACAAGTGTGGATTTATTGATGAAAGACCTGACAAGTTTGATAATCCTGTAGATTTCAGTTTCTTGCAATACCCATTGCGAAATAAAAAAATGTATAAATATTAGCATCGTAGGATGTCGCTAGTATAAAAAATCGTTATGTTTTAAAAATTTCCATGATGATTACCATTATTACCAAGACTTTCAAAAATAATATTTTTCAAGGTAAAAATTTAACAAATATTTCTTTGTAAAAGAAACCTAAATTTTTATTATAAAAAAAATAAAAGTACAGATATATTAGAAAAAAGTCTTTTAGACGTTATACATGAGTTCCTAAAGTACGTAAACTCAATTTTTTAATTTTACTTTTAAAAATTAAAAAAAACTTTAACTTAAAAAAAAATATAGCTTTTTCAAAATTAATATAAGTTGTAAACCTTTTTTTACATTTTCTTTAATCACCTGTTTATACCAATAACTCACATAACCCCTAGAAAACACGTCGGAGAAACCACAAGTAGGCTAACCCACCTGACTAACTAACCTCTAACTCACCTACCTGTTAGAAGACCTACACTTGATTCTACAATAGAATATTGGATTATTATTGAGCAGTTTAACGAGACCCTAATAATAATAGAGTTATTCAGGTGGTTAGGTGGGTTAGCTGACTTATGGTGTGGGACTCAGTTCAAGAAAAATCAAGCAACTAAAATCGCTGTTTCCAGGATTAGGTGGATTAGCTTACTTGTGGTTTGACAGAAGTGGTTTCTAGGAGTATAACCTGAAAAAATGTTTTCTTCGAAAATCCCAAAACACGTTAAATTAATTTTTTTATTGTCTTATCATCAGTACATTTTTAAATCCAATCGAGCTAGTTTGAATTTTGTATCGGAAAAATGTCAAAAAATAGCAAATTTACCCCTATAAAAAGGGGGTTGCAACTCTTTGGCATAAAAGTTATGTCAGTAAAAGTATCTTTTTATAAGAAATCCTTTGAACTTAATTTTATTCCTAAAATTTAAGTTAATTTCGAGATATTGAAAATAAACTGTTATTAAGAGAGAACTTTGAGGGCGATTTTTACTTCCTAAAAGTGGTTTTCCACAGATAAAAATACATGTCTTTTATTTTTCAATGCTCTACAACATATCAAAAAAATCATTAAAATCGGTGAGGTCGGGTTGGAATCGTTTCCTTGTTAGTTCACATGGATGTATTGTAAGAAATCAGTGTATTAGTTTTACCGCAATTCGATGGACGACAAAATATAGATCTAATGATGTCAGGAAGCAATTTTCCATTACGTTTTTGTACTATCTGCTGCTGTGACACCAAAATATTAAAATTTATAATTGGCAGTTTAACGTTTTGTTTATCAAACTCCATCACGCTTAATGTCTCTAATAAGATTTACGTTTATCACATAAATAGGATGTTAAATAAATTTTTTTACTTAATTTGGCATTGTTCTTCGAAGCGTTAACATCTTGATGGTGCAGAAACGAAGCAAAGGTCGAGGCCGTATGAATACACTTATCAGTAAGCTTTCATTTGAATTACATTTACCTGGTTATCAGTACTATGAAACGGGGACATAATTCGCAAAACATCTTGCTTAAGGTAATCCTAGAATTAATCCTTTAGATAAAGCGTGTAAAGAGCACGATATTACCTACTTGCAGAATCGAGAGAACGTCGAAGCTTGAAACTCTACTGACAGAGTATTAGCTGAATAAGCTATGATTCAAGTTCTTACTGGGAATTCAAGTATTGGCGAGAAAGCTGCTGCTTTGGCTGTAGCCAACACTAAGAAAAATAAATCTAAGCTAGAAATGGATTTGCAGAGAAAGAAGCGACAATTTACTATACTCGCTGCTATAATTAACGCAGCAGCAGTTCTATCTAACGATCTTCACAAGATTATTTTTTCTGCTTCAAAAAGTGCTCAACAAGTTGTACGGCCAGCTAGTAGTAAAGCAAATGTATGCATTCTATATGTATGGTATTACCAGTTTGCTCAAAAGTTGAAGGATTCCTGCTGTTTTTTTTTTTTTTTTATACAATTATTTACAGGCTTAAGTGTTACTTTTGCACTGGCAAGTGCTGGTACAATAACAGCCGTGAACGATGCAAAATCAGCGAAAAATCAGCTCGAAGAAAGTTAAAGCTATTGCTCACGGTAATTTTGTTATAAAATACCTAAATGAGTTCGAACCGATGCTGATTATGCTGTACATTGAAAATTCCACCTTTTTGAGGACTATTTATGCAAAATGCATTACCATCTACAGGTCCACATCTCCGTGAATCAGCCATTATTAATTTCGATTAAGCAAGTGAATCTGATACTCACTGACCAATATATTGTAAATGTGGCAACAATGTCGTTTATTTCGATAGTTTTGATAACTTGCAGCCACCTTTAGATCTTATGAATTACCTTGGAAACGACAGCATTGTAAAGTACAATCATAAAAGATATTAACATGACAATTCATACAAATATAGACATCTTTGTTTAAAATTTCTCTGTCAGACTATAAAATACAGTGCAACGATAAAATGATGTTAGTACTACGTTATACAGTTATGGGTGAATCATTGATATAATGTTTTTCAGGAAATCATCTACTCCAGAAGCTCAATATTTAACCAATTGAACTCTCTACCGGGAAAAATTACGTGGAATAGGATTTGTGAAACTTGAGTTCTAATTCAATACCCAATATCGATATTGGCAATAACAGGTTTCACGTTGCGTAAGAAATCATGACATTACGAACGAATAGTTGGGAAATTGAAGACATCGAAAGCTATCTACAGGAAATTTTTGCAACTAAAAATATATTTTTGAATCTCAAGTCTAATAACACACTTTGTTGTGGTATGAAGTACAATAAAGTGATTGACTTTTGACCGGTAAATTCATTTGGTAGATCACTAGGTTTAACACGGCGTACTCTTAAAGCAAATATTACTCAAGAGTCGGACTCACCCGTAGCCATCTTTCATTTACAGTAGAATGTAACATTACTTTTAGAGCATATATTAACGAGCAGAAAATACATCCAATACACGAATTTTTTCCAGCTGTATCTCCTTGCTATAAAATCATAATAGTTCTAGTACAAGGTATTTACTTACCCGTAGCAGTCAGCACTATTAATTATCTACAGTTACGTATTGCTGATCAAGATGGAAATTTGGTGAATTTACGTTGAGAAATCATAACAATTAGACTACATATTAAATCAACACCATAATCATCATCATGGGAATCGTATGCAATAGTAAAAGTTTTGCAGACATGTATTATATTATCGAATGAAAAACGTTAAGCATCAAGCTGCTGCTACCGATGCAAATTACATTAATAAAACCCCATATCGAAGAACGATTAGTGAGAGACGAGGGTTCAAACCTTTAACATTTTAAAACATTTAATTTCTAAGAAGTCTCCATCTATGAGTCAATCTTCTTAGATATAAATAATCTATATATTATTTTGCTGCAGTCGGAGGAGAAGAAATAATGACTGAAATATTAAGCATACAATCTTCAATCATTTTTGACGAATCAATTACGTATTATGAGGTACCGCGCATCAGCCCTATAACTAATCAGCTTTCAACAACAGTGATGAAATTCGTATTTCTATACAGTATCAGGATTTAAGTCTATTACTATTAAGAAGTTCGCTATATATTTATAGTCGATTGAAAAATCAAAATAGAGATTGATAAATGTAAAAATGTCAGTTTGACTAGTTCACTAGAAGGATTAGTTTCATTTAGTCCAAATCAAAACCATGAGATTCGCAGATGATTAAATACTGATGAAACTGTACAATTGATAAATGCAAATGGCTAGTTTGATGTATCAATACCATTAAACATGAATTTTGGATTTGCCGAAGATAATCGAAAAAGCGTCATCAATACTAAGCATGAATTGATTCTCACAAATAATTGATCAAATCCAAAAATAATATGAATGCTATTAGTCAAACAGCTATACAATAGGAATATAGACCGACTTATGGTTTATGCCTTACATTGTACTGTCAGATTAACGTAAAATACATATATTAAATTACTTGGCTAAGGGTAAGCTCATTAATATGAGTTTTCGTTCATAGGAATTGTATGAATATTCACTGTTATTTGCAACTTCCAAAGACGTCCGGACTGTTAAAACCTCTAATCAATTGGAGAAGCCACATTTCATCATTATGGATTTTTAAGCAAATCGAAAAGATCAGTGTAATGCAAACGCCAGTCACTTTGATCACTTTAATATCAGTAATGTGAAACTCTTTATCAATTCGCGATACTATTCATATGGTAATTTAAGTCTCAACATTAATAATCAATACACAACTTTGTACATGTTTGCCAACTTTTAAAATTACTATTGCGGGAAGGAGACGATAAAGCCACTGCTAGAAAAGAGTAAATTCTCGTCGGATGCACTACTTATTGTCTTCGATTGCTCAAAGCAAAATGAGTCTTTGAAACATGTTTCAGATGTTTGCCTTGAATTTAACGCTAGAGATAATTATATGGTTGGAACATCAACTTATTACATAATCTTACTCGATTGTATTATCTAGTAAAGTTCCATTAATGGTGTTGTAATAAGTTAATTTGATTAGGGGAGGGGGCGGTTACGTATAATTAATCTTCCGTATCATAGTAAGAAATTTAGTTGTTAGAGTGGCGGAGTATATGAAGGATGTTCAAGGTTTTCAATAAGCTGTGAATTAATTTGAAGTTAAAAAGTTGGCAGTTGTTTCCGTAAATTTCAGTGCAGAAACGTAAGTATTTTTATTTGAACCGCTAATACCACGGTATAGACTTTTAGCCAAGTACAAGAGTACAAATAGTTGGCTAGAGCGTAATTATCATGAGTTATCTTGGAGCCATAGTGATATAAAGTACAAAGAGCTTAAGAATGTGCTTTATTTGATTCTACATAATGTACATGATGGGTTTTGAGTAACGTCAGGTGTTACTCTTTTAGCTATGGTTAAGCTGCACTGCTATTTTGCCGTTTTTGAGCCTAAACATTGAAGCTAATGGGCTCGGGGCGGCGGAGGATATAGTTTGTAAACGTTTGTTTGGGAGAGGTGTGTGTTACCAGGATTGAACAGATGCAGGAGGCTCGATTCCTAAAATTGGAATAAGCCTCGAGCCCTGCACTGGATAAGGTCCTACTAAGATGATAGTGGATAGCAGAATAGTCGGCCGCGTTTTGGCCAATAATTCTGTTGGAGGATTTTGAGATAAAGAAAAGATTTAAAACATTTAAATCCGAACTCACTTTTTATTTAAGAATTTAGTGGTGCGCAAAAAATCCTCTCTCTCTCTCTCTGTGTTACTGTGGTTGACTTCCCGTCGTCTTCTTCTTATTTATTTAAAAAATTAAATAGTCTGTTTGGCGTAGCTGCTTCGTAGTTGCTTCCTAGTAGTTTTTTTGTAGTTGCTTAAGGTTTGCTTGTGTAAATGATGCGTAGTAATGTTTCCGTAGTAATGTTTCCGTAGAAATGTTCCCGTAGTAATGTTTCCCTCGTAATATTTTGCGTAGTACGTGGGTCCTCGAGCACTGCCTGAGGTCTGCTGCTTGGTGATCATTTTGTGCCGTATTTAAATGCGTTGGAGAAGCTACTCAGCAAATTCCTTTTTTGACCGGAAAATTTGGGGAGAGGCCAAGTTTTTCGGGCCCCCTCTTTCTGGCGGGCTTTTTAGAGAGTAAGAATTGGAGAGAGATGATCCATTTTTGTAGAATTTTCACATAGGTTTATTATTAACTATTTACAATAAAATTATGTTAATTTAAATTGTACAATCGCATTTTAAGTGATTAATTTTTGTAGTGATTTTTAAATAAAAAATGATTATTCAAATAATAAAAAAAGAAAATTGCTACTATGGATACGAATGGTATCCTTAGGTTAGCGAGAAGGTAATAAAAGTGAGATTATAGCTTAAATAATCATTTCTAATTATTCGTTAAGGACTGTTGGACGAGTGCTTGTTTGATTATCTTTATTCTCAAAAGGTTATTTAGTAAATATTTGCTAGTATGATTGTAAATTTATATTGAAATTTTTACTGTTAATAATCATTTTGATTACAAAATGTAATTAATAATGGAATTTCTTTTTGTACAGTTTTATAAAAATAAAGTAATGTAGCTGGTCGCGGACTATTATTTTATTCTATCAAATAGTGAAATAGTAATAATTAGGAAAGTGGAATTGTCGCTGAAATTAAAAATTAAACTAGAGGAATTAATAACAGTTGAACGTTGGCCTATTGCAGTTAATTTAAATTAATTACTTATTTTAATTCGTTTATTTAATAAAAAATTTTATTTAATTAGTTATTTATTTATTTAAAAAAAAATTATTTGGAGTGTATTACAAGAATTTAGGACATTCCAGATTATTGCGCGATGTTCCAAATTAAGCTATAAGAAAGACTACCTTGCAAGAATTTGTATGTTGAATGAAATTTATATTGACCGACTTAGTGATCTAGTTATTTCCTCACTTAGAAGGAAGAATTTCATTTTATGATAACGTGTGCGATTGTTTGTAAAAATTGCATCGCAGTAAAACTGAGTTCAACGAGAGCGGCTATTCAACTCTCGGTTTAGCTAGGGTTGAGTTTCCCAATGGCTTACGTCAGTGGGGAGTGCGTCGCGTAGGTTGTAGAGGGGATTATTGTGTCAGGAAAGACATTAAAGAACTTTTCGGCTGACAAAACACAAAAAAACGAAGGTCATGCACCGAAGTTACGTTATGAAAGAAAAATTAACGAGAAGAAACCTTGGCTTAAAAGATTAAATTTCAAGGTGCACGATATAGAAGATATCGGCTGTCCATCATTGAAAAAACTCCAAGCAAATATAGTGGAAAAACTGTGCCCGCACAGATATGTACTGTTATTAAAAAAATTTTATCATGATAATAGACTATCGTTTGAAAGATCTCTGAAGATATTCTTTTTCACAGAGCATTTATCGTTTATGACGGCAAATGATATTGATCAACTACTAATAACATCTCTCACGACTTTTAGAGCAAACAGTATACATATGTCATACAGGTATCGGATAAATTATTAGAACATTTGAAAAATATTTTGAAAATTTTGGCTTGTTTGCACTGTTAACAACATAGTTGTAGTAGTGTAATTCCACTGATTTTAAAAAACGATTGTACCTAAAGCATTTGTAATAATAATCACGAATAACTGTATAAAAATGTAACTCATGTATTCTTTTATATAACTTTAATAATATTAAGTTTCTCATATACAAGTGAAATAATAGTAATTTGAAAAAAGCTAATGTATTTCTTTTATATTTGCTTTTTATATGTAAGTTTTTTTAAAAAAAAGGCTAAAGATATTACGAACATGTCACCGAAAGAATATTTTCGTTGTATGTGTGAGTGTAGGAAACATTATATTATATAATAAAAATTAAAATTAAAACATTTTATAAACTCTATTTATTTATAAGCATATTCTTCCAATCCTTTTACAAGATTTTAATTAAATAAGTTTTTAGGATGAGGTAAACAAATTAAATAAAATATACAAGATAATGTAACGTCTGTCTTAGAATTTAAGTTTTTAAATTCAAATATATTAGCATACATACTCATAATTCACACATATATATATATATATATATATATCTATGTTAGCATGAATACTCATAATTCATATATATATAATAGAACTTTTTAGAGGGTTTATGACAAAATATTTTGTATTTTATAACGTATTAGGACCTCGAATAAGTTTTCGCTGTATTTTCTGCAAAATAAAAGCTTTATTTATCATATTAGACACAAAAACATTTGACTTAAAGTATTTCCCATCACTATAGACTACTTTCTGCCATCTTTCTGGCAGTATATGAATTCCACGTCAAAAAAACGATATGTCTTTTAAGGCTATCCAAGAACCGATCCATTCTTTAGTATCTTTGCAACAAATAAAAGCACTGCTCAGCCAGACCATGTGCCATCAAACGAAATAGCTGAAACTCCAAAGGGGCCATGTCAGGTGAATACAGCGGGTGGGATAGAACTTCCCAGTGAAGCATTCCCAGGTAGGTTTTCACTGATTTTGCAGCATAAGGCCGAGCGATGTCATGGAACAAAATCACTTTGTCGTGTCTTTGTTCGTATAGCAGCCGTTTTTCTTCTAAAGCTCGACTCAAACGCATCAATTAAAGTCAGCGATCTCCTGTGATAGTCTCATTCGGTTAGAGCAGCTTATAATAAATGACACTCTGCCGATCTCACCAAACGCAGAGAAGAAGCTTTAAACCATGGATATTAGGTTTTGCGGACGACGTTGATGCATGGCCGGGCTTACTCCACAATATTCTACGCTTTGGATTATCGAAATGTATCCACTTTTTATTGCTAGCCACGATACGGTGCAAAAAACCTTTTTTCTTCTACCGTTGAAGCAGTAGTTCACATGTGAGAAAACGCCGTTCGACGTGTCTCGGCTTCAATTCATGCGGCACCCAATGTCCTTACTTCTGGATCATTTCTAACAATTATAAACGTTTTGAAACTGTTCACTTATTTACTTGTGATATTTTTCCAAATTCTGCTAGCGTCTGACATCGATCTAGATCAAGTAATTCCTCTAATTCTTTGTCTTCAAATTTTCTCGGTGCACCAGTACGTTCTTTATCCTCAAGTTGAAAATCATTATTTTTGAAGCGTCGAAACCAATCTCTGCATGTCGTTTCCGACAGAGCATTGTCATCGTAAGTCTCAACAAGAATTCTGTGTGCTTCAGCTGCAGATTTCTTTTGAATAAAATAGTGCAATAAAACTTTCCGCAAAAACATTTTATTTGACACAAAAATAGACATTCTCAGAACCAATAAAAAATTACTTCGTTTACACTAATGTGAACTATTATACACCGAAATTTATGGTTAGATACAGTACTTTCTTGCAGATGCGTTACCATTCGAAATTGCATGCACGGAGTGTATTACAAGAACGGCTGCCACTGCCATCTTTAAAGAAACAGCGAAAACTTATTTAAAGTCCTAATAATTCGAAGACTATGTAATAACGCATGCATTTGTTACTTGCCAGTCGTAATTAAGCAGCCACGTAATTCAATCATAAGTTGCGAGTAAGTAGTATACGGGTAAAAAATGGATTAAGGTGAACGAAATAAAGTTAGGCGTATTGAGTTTCTTCCAACACTCAGGCTGTCAAATTTAGAAAATAAAAAAAATACATAAAATTTTCGCTATTAAGATATTGAAAACAAAAACTTAGAATCGAATATTCGTTGCAATTGAAAATTCTTTTGGTGTGGTTCTGCATCCAAGAATTTGTTTCTTTTTTCTATCTAAGGAAGATTTTTTAGAACAATTAATATAAGAAGGTATACAAATAAATAGAAAAAAAATTGTAACAGAAGCTATGATTTCTATTTGTTTTTTGCTATAAGTACATTATTTTTATACAGGATAACCCAACTTAAAATTCGCACTCAAGTACCTTGTCAAAAAGTGTTCTCATTAAAAAAGTAATTGAGACAAAATTTCTAGAAATGCAAAAGGAAACGTGAATGGTGGTCTTAGATTTAATCAGGACTATAAATTTCAAGGTCACTTTAAGATCAATTTTAGATTTTAAAATGGCAATACCTACTTTTTGTCTTATAGAAAGATGTATTTTCATGAGATCTACAACTTTGGTTGTAAACAGTTTTCAAGATTTTTCGCAGTTTTCAATAAACATAATTAAGCTTTTTTTTAAAAAGGAAGTAGAAGCATTTAAGAGCGTTTTATCTACAACTTTTATGTGAAAGTTTTTTAAATTACCAATATTTTCCGAGATAAATGCGAAAAATACTATTTTTATGAGTTTCTCATAGTTTTCACTATGTTTTTGACTCCGGCCTCTAAAGAGATGAAAGTTAGCGTTTAGAACAGAATTAGATAGTTCAAAGATATTCCAAAAAAAATGCTAATTCTGACTTAGAAAGCTCTTTGGTGTTTAACAATCACATTACAATATCGTCATTTAAATAGAATTTCATTAGATTTTTCATAAAGTTAATAACTGAACAATTCAATTTTTTTTTTTAGAATTTTCTGCATAAATTTTTTGATAATAGTTTTTCTTTTATCTATTATGTGTGTGAAGTTACTTATTATAATACAATTGGAACAAATATACCTTATTATGCACGAAACGAAATGCTAGACATTTTACTGATTTTAGGTGAACGTCATAAAAATTATCATGCAGCAGTACGATTAATCGCGTTTTCCCGAATAGCATTATCATCTGAATGCTTAGATTATTTTCAGAATTGTACAGCGTGAGAAGCAAAGTCCTCTTGGACCTCGGCAACGCTGCATAATAATGACGATTGAAAGGAACGATCCGCGAGTACTGGTAGTGCTTGCTAAAATTTATTTAGATCCTCTTGGTACAACTCGACAAATTGCAATACTATCTGTTATTCTGAGAGAAACAATCAGAAGAATTATGAGACTTTATTGTCTTTATCCATATTGCATTACTTTAACCCAGGAGTCGACGTAACATGATTTTAAAAGAGGATAAAAATTTTGTCAATGGGCTCAATTAAGATCGAAAAATCAGCAACGTTTTTATTAATTACGTGTTGTTTTCTGATGAAGCCACTTTTTATAATATAAGACAATTAAACAATGAGAAACCTATAAAAATCATAGTTTTTTGCATTTATTTTAAAAACTACGAAAAATCTTAAAAATTGCTTACAACAAAAGTTACAGATCTTATTAAAATACATCTTTCTGTGTGACCAAAGTAGAAATTCTCATTTAAGAATATGAAATTGACCTTGAAATGACCTTAAAGGTTATAGTCCTGGCCTAATCCGAAGCTACCATTTACTTTCCCTCTTACATTTTTACAACTTTCATGGAAAACAATTTTTCGATTGTAGCGACCCCTGGCGAGTTATCTGGGTACGTCTTTTATATTGGGTCACCGTGTATATACATGCCGTGGTCTTTGAGGACCTTGCTCTTGACGCTGTTCAATTCTGAAAATATCCCTATCATTCGGATAATGATGCCTTTCAGGAAAACGCACCCGATATAATCGTGCTGCTGCATGATGATTTTTATGACATTAACCTAAAATCAGTAAAATGTTTACAATTTCGTTGCATGCATAATCAGGTATATTTGCTCCAATTGTATTATAATAAATAACTTTATAGGATAGGAAAAAGAAAAACTATTAACAAAAAATTCGTTTAGAAAAAAATTCTAAACGAAAAAAATTGAATTGTTCAGCTATTAACTTTATAAAGAATCTAATAAAATTTTATCGAATGATTATATTGTAATGTGGTTGTCGTAAACATAAGTTCTCTTATTTAAAATTAGTATTTATAACTAAAAAATTTCTAACGACGACAAAACGCAGAAAATGGTACTCGCGGTGATAGATTGACCTCTTAAGTTTTTTATTGGTGTGTCTTTAAACTATCTTATTTTGTTTTGAACGCCAACTTTTATACGTCTTCAGAAGCCGGAGTCAAAAACAGTGGAAACAACGAGAAACTCATAAAAATAGTTTTTTTTCGCATTTATCTCGGAAAATATTGGTAATTTAAAAAATATTTCAAATAAAAGTTGTAGATAAAATCCGTTTATTAAACCCTATTAAAAGTTTCCATATCATCTTTTGATAAAGAAGCTTATTATTGTCTTTTGACACGCTGATTATAAACATCATATACAAAATTGTCAAATATTTTATTTTCATGAGAAAAACAAAGGCAAACCCATACAACTTATAGCTTTTTTGTTTATCTTGAGAACTTGGCGAAAAATTTTGAAAAATGCTCACAACAAAAGTTGTAGATCTCATCAAAATATATCTTTTTATAAGACGAGAAGCAGGGATTCCCATTACAAAATCTGAAGTTGACCTTAAAATGACCTTGAAATTTACAGTCCTGATCAAATCTAAGGTCACTATTCGCGTTTCCTTTTGCAGTTCTACAACTTGTCCTTAAAACTTTTTTAATTACAGCACTTCATAGCAAGTTAGTTGGGTACGTCTTTTAAGGGAACCCGGTGGTCTAGCGCGCATGAATTTAAGGCATTTTCAACATTTCTTTTTTGACGTGAAATCAATAAAAAAACACTAATTATTTAATGTAAATTTGATAATCCCCTCAATATTAATTCAATAAAAAATTATCATATTGGGTATACAACTTTGCTTCCGCCGTTTTGCAATAGATGGCTGTAGCGGTAAGTGGTAGTTGAAATAAATAGATCATAGATGTCATACAATAAGTTTAGGTATTTGTAAACATAACGCCATCAAAATATTAGTCGATTTGTTTATGTATCATAAAGTTATTCTCGATTAAACATGTTAGCTTACGAGCTAAATTCTCGTCATTTGCAGGAGGTTTTAATTTTCTGCTTTAATATGAAGAAATCTGCGACTGAGGCTCATCGAATGCTCTTAAATACCTATGGTGGGGCCGCTATTAGTAAAAGAACGTGCCGAGAGTGGTTTCAACACTTTAAGATTGGCGATTTTATCGTCGAAGACCAGCATGGCGGTAAAAGAAAGAAGGTTTTCGAAGATGCAGAATTGGAGGCATTACTTGATCAAGACTCCTGTCAAACGCAGCAAGAATTGGCAGGATCATTGGGAGTGACGCAACAAGCCATTTCAAAACGCCTGAGAGCCATGGGAATGATTTAGAAACAAGGAAATTGGATGCCGTACGAGTTGAAGCCGAGAGATGTTGAACGGCGTTTGTGTGTTTGTGAACAGCTGCTTACAAGGCGAAGACGGAAGGGATTTCTGCATCGCATTGTGACTGGGGACGAAAAATGGATGCACTACGATAATTCCAAGCGCAGAAAATCATGGGGAAATCCCAACCATGCTTCCACGTCGACGGCCAAACCGAATATTCACGGTTCCAAGGTCATGCTTAGTATTTGGTGGGACCAGCTCGGCATAGTGTATTATGAGTTGTTAAAACCGACTAAAATAATCACAGGCGATCGTTATCAAACGCAATTATTGCGTTTGAGCCAAGCATTGAAAGACAAACGGTTGCAATACAACGAGAGACATGATAAAGTGATTTTACAGCATGACAATGCTCAACCCCATGTTGCGAAAGTGGTCAAGATATACTTGGAAACTTTGAAATGGGAAGTCCTACCCCACCCGCCGTATTCTCCAGACGTTGCTTCCTCGGACTATCACTTGTTACGATCAATGGCACACGGCCTGGCTGACCAGCACTTCCGGTCTTATGAAGAAGTAGAAAAT
Organism: Chalcis sispes; assembly: GCA_949987625.1. NCBI lineage: Eukaryota > Metazoa > Arthropoda > Insecta > Hymenoptera > Chalcididae > Chalcis > Chalcis sispes. The sequence goes on along the minus strand of OX465094.1, from coordinate 51,875,115 downwards.
TGGATCGATTCATGGATCGATTCAGAGGATGACCAGTTTTTTTAACGCGGGATTCGTATGCTGCCCGAAAGATGGGAGAAAGTAGTGGCCAGCGATGGACAATACTCTGAATCATAAATGTATAACCAGTTTTTTTACAATAAAGCCTCGAATTTCGGAAAAAAACGGCGGAAGCAAAGTTGTACACCCAATAAAATAAACAAATTTTTATTATAAAAAAAATGAGGCTAAAGATGACACCCTCAAAAAAATGGACCTAAGTGGCGTTGATGATTTCAGCTCTGTCAGTCATCTGAAAAATAAAAATGAAATAGATTATTAATTTGTATGAGTGTCGCTATCGTTGCAAGCCAAATCAATAAGAAAAAAAATTTTTTTGACAAAATGGTGCGCTTTTGAAATTTGAGTACCAAAAATACGACTTTTGTTTATTATTAAAAAAAAAAAAAAATAATTTAAATAAAAATTTTTTTTTGTTTGCGTTGATAGCCACTGGTGTACTTGATAATATATTTAAAATTTAGCTTTATTAAATGGACTGTTTTTTTTTTTTTGCTCTACACCGCACAGAAAAAAGTAGTTTTGAGTTAAATGTGTTGAAAGTTCCACCTGAGGCACAGCGACCGCTCGCCGCTTCTTGCTACAAGGTCTGTAAAACCTGAAATACTTTCAAGATCATTATGGAAATTTTATAGCATATTCTCAAAAGTCTATACTTCTAAAATATTGAGAAAAAAAATATGATTATTTAAAAATTATGAACCACCAGGTTCGCTTAAATTGGGTCACCTTGTATAAAAAAATGAACTAAAAGCAAAAAGAATAGAAATCGTAACTTAAATTCTAGCATATTTAGTAGTAAAAATAAATTTTATTGCAATTAGTTTTGTTGCAAGTATTAGAAGTAAATAAATATCAAGAATAACACAAAATAATATTAGGACCTTAAATAAGTTTCCGCTGTTTCTTCAAAGCTGGCAGTGGCAGTACTCCGTGCATGGAATTTCGAATGGCATCGTACCTGCAAGAAAGTACTGTATCTAACCACAAGTTTTAGCGTATGATAGTTCACTCTAATGTAAACAAAGTAATTTTTTATTGGTTCTAAAAATGTCTACTTTTATGCCAAATAAAATTTATTTGCGGGAAGTTTTATTGTAGTATTTTATTTTATTCAATATATTTTATTTTATTTAAAATATTTTATTTAAAATAAATCGGCAGCTAAAGCACACAAAATTCTTGTTGAGACTTCCGATGACAATGCTCTGTCGGATACGACATGCGGAAACTGATTTTTGCGCTTCAGAAATAATGATTTTGAACTTGAGGATAAAGAACGCTCTGGTGCACCGAAAAAATTTAAAGACAAAGAATTGGATGACTTACTTGATCAAGACCGATGTCAGACGCTAGCAGAGCTTGGAAAAATAACACAATCAGAAAATTTAACAGTTTCAAAACGATTATAAGTGTAAGGAAAGATCCAGAAGCAAGGATATTGGGTGCCGTATGAATTAAAGCCGATTGACGTCGAACGGTGTTTTCTCACATGTAAACTACTGCTTCAACGGTAGAAAAGAAAAGGTTTTTTGCACCGTATCGTGGCTAGCGATAAAAAGTGGATACATTACGATAATCAAAAGCGTAGAAAATTGTAGGGTTAGCCCGGCCATGCATCAACATCGTCCGCAAAACCAGTTATCCATGGCTCAAAGCTTCTTCTCTGCATTTAGTGGGATTAGCAGGGTGACATTTATTAAGAGCTGCTCAAACCGAATGAGACTATCACGGGAAATCGTTATCGACTTTAGTTGATGCGTGTGAGACGAGTCCTAAAAGATAAATGGCCGCTATACTAGCAGAGACACGACAAAGTGATTTTGTTACATGATAACGCTCGGCCTCATGTTGCAAAACCAGTGAAATACTACCTAGAAATGCTTAAATGGAAAGTTCTACCCCATCCACCGTATTCACCTGACATAGCCCCATTCGATTTTTACCTGTTCCGCTTGATGGTACATGATCTGGCTGAGCAGCGCTTCCATTTTTATGAAGATACTAAAGAATGGGCCGATTCTCGGATAGCCTCAAAAGACATATCGTTTTTCCGACGCGGAATTCATATACTGCCAGAAAGATGGGAGAAAATGGTCTCTAGTGATCGGCAATACTTTGAGTGAAATGTTTTTGTGCCTTATATTTTATATAAAGCTTTTATTTTTTAAAAAATACAGATAGAACTTATTCAAGGCCCTAATAGGAGGGAAGATTAACATTTCTAAGAATTAAGGAGAGGGTGATGTCTCTAACAATTAAGAACAATTTGATGAATTCAATTTTTCTGGCTTTGATAAACACTTTCTTTTCTTAACTCTGCCGCTGCTGCCGCTGTCGACAAAACAATTTGTTTATCAAAAAATATAATGTGTTGATTAGATGCATTCGACAATGTATAAACAAACGCCGCCACCGTCATCGACAAATACTTTCTTTTCGTATGCATCATTTCTAAGAATTAAATGCATCCGAGAATTTGTAGGACTTCGCGAAGCCTAAATGACATACTAAAGGTGAGGGATCTTGGGGCGAGGAAGACCTGGTGTAAGGGAACTGCATTACGGACTAGGAAAGGAAACTGCATTTAGTACGGACTCAAACCTTAAGCGCGAACTTGAAACTTCTCACTTGTACAAGTGTGCTCTTGGCAGTGATGGTGGGGGAAGGAAGCGACAAAATCCGCGAAAAAATTAGTTAACCTACTTACCGGTATTTAGTTTAGAACCTGGTTGTTCGGATCATGCGACTATTATAAATTGAATGAGTTATGAGAAATTTAAAAAGAGTTAGGGCAGCACTCATTGGGCAGTAATGAATACACAGTGTGTCCCATGTAAAACGGAACTTTTTTAAAATAAAGACAAAAACTCAATATTTCGGCAAATCTCACTTATTTTATTCAAAATAGTCTCCTTCCGCATCAATACAACGTTTTCCACGATCAATTAACATATCAAATGAGTTTTTGAGATCATTTTTATCCATCGACTGTAGTATGTCGGTCGTCGCTCTTTGGATGGCCTCTACGTCGGCATAACGTTTTCCTTTTATAGGCAAGTGCAATTTGGAGAACAAGTAAAAGTCGTACGGAGCCAAATCCGGCAAGTACGGTGAATGGTTGATGGTTAAAATGGAATTTTTGATCAAAAAATCCGTGATCAAGTTCGATCGATGAGACGGGGCATTATCATGCAACAAACGCCAGCTCCCTTTTTCACGGTATTGTGGCCGCACATGACGAATACGGCTGAGCAAACGCTTCATAACACCAAGATAAAACACAGCAGTAATCGTTTGACTAGGTAAAACGAATTCAAGATCAATAATACCCTTTGAATCGTAGAAACAAATCAACATTGTCTTTACTTTTGACTTTTCAAGACGACTTTTTTTGGATTGGGCTCGGTTGGGTGCTTCTATTCAGCACTTTGACGCTTGGTTTCGGGATCATATTGAAAACACCATGTCTCGTCACCAGTCACAATTGAATATTTCAAGTTTGGGTCCTTTTTTGACCCTTTAATCAAATCCTTACAATGTTGAATTCGTAGCAATTTTTCGTAGTCGGTCAATTTTTGTGGAACAAAGCGTGCACACACCTTCCGTAGATTTAAATGATCGGTCGAAATGCGATGAATTAAATTTTTGGACATATTCAATTCCATTTCCATGTATCGCAATGAATATTTTGGCTCATTTATTACATATTAACCTATCTATGCTGATTTTACATAATTTTTATCAACCGTTGTCGTTACTCATTCACCACATTTTAATCTGTTATATTCTACGTCTATAATATAGCTATTAATATTCAGTAAGTATGAATTTCCACTTACTTTCACTTCTACCTACTAATTTTTTTCTTTGCTTTTTTCTGATGCCGTCATCTTTTCAAGATTTTTGATATCTTCCTGTTAATTTTGAAGTTCCTAGTATAATAGGTTCCCTTTCTTTACTAATAATTACTTAACGTTACAAATTTCCGCCCCCCGATAATTTTATTTTTTTTATTAATAATTTCTCTTCTCGTATTAATATTCGTTCCTTAACCGTCGAATCTTTCGTTATTTTTACATTTGTTATCATTCTTTTCTTATTTTTACTCACAAGGGTGAAGTGAAAAGTTTCCCACCTGACCTTGAGATAGCTCTAGCAGATCAAGTGTTTAGATTGTTTTCTGCAGTGTGACATCTCACTAGCTTGTATATAAATTTTTAGATTGACTGCTCTGTTACTGTACATTTGAGAGTTGATTGAATAAGGCGCCTCAATTGCTTACGTGAAAATGCAAAAATCAGAGAAGCGTGCGGTCATCAAATACTTCTATTTACCATAAAAAGTCTAACACCTATACAAATTAAAGAATAGCTGGATTCCTTACTGACAGCACTTCTGAGAAACCACGTTTAGAACGCCCTGTTGAGGTCGCAACTCTTGAAATGATTATTTTATGAAAAAATTCATGAAATAGTGATGGAGGACCGCAGATTAAAAATAAAGATAGCTGAGGCTACTACGATGTCAAATGAACGGTTACGCAATTTTTTACATAAATATCTAAAGCTCTATGCTAGGTGGGTGCCTAACGTTTGCTAACGGTCGATCAAAAACTCACCCAAGAAACTATTTTAATTAAAAATTTGGCGCTGTACAAGCAAAACCCTAGCGAGTTTTCGCATTGTTTTATAACTGTAGATGAAACTTGGACTTACACTTCTGAAATTAAACAACAGTCGAAGCAATGGATTAGACCAGGTGAACCAATCTGAAAGAAGGCAAAAACAATTTTATTGTTTAACAATTACAGCGTTCAAAGGATAAAGTAAAAAATAAACGACCTTGCTTGGCAAAGAAAAAAATCTTGTTTCACCATGACAACGAATCTGCCCATTTGTCAATTGTTGCGATGGTTAAAATCAACCACCATATTCACAAGATTTAACTCTTAGCGATTATAATTTATTTTCTTATCTTGAAAAATGGATCAATGACCACACGCTTCTCTGATTTTTTCATTTTTATGTATGCAACCAAGGCATCTTGTTCAATCTGCTCTCAAATGTACGCTAAGAGAGCAATCGATTTGAAAATATATGAACAAGCTTGTAAGATGTCAGGCTATAGAATACAAGCCAAACACTCAACCTACTGGCGCCATCTCTAGGTCAGGCCCAAAATTTTTCTCCCCACCGTCGTAGGTATCGTTTTTTAATTATCTTCATATCCTTGGTTCCTAATCGACACTGGTTTTCGGTAAGTTCGCAATCTGCCTTAAAGTATTGTAAACACTATCCGTAGGTATCATGAATATTCATGGGGGTTAGTTGGGAAGAAAGTCTCTAATTCAAATATTTTATTATTTTAACTGCCTTTAATTACTAACTTTAGACAATTAATCATTTGTTATTAGTAAGCAATAATTCAAGGTTAAATTAGAAATTTCTTTATGTTTCAAGAAAAAATTTCTTCATGTTTTAATATAAAAATAAAAAAAAATAGGCATAAACAAAAAGAAAAGAAAAAAGAAGACGATTAAAAAACAAAATTTACTTACTAAATAATGCTAATAAAATTTCGACATCGTAAATTTAGGATGACTTGTGGATATATCGTTTTAATTCGTATGCGAACCCTTTTGGGTTTTGCTTATTAAATTCGGTTTTGAATAGATATGTGCACGGGGACAGAATGCCTGATATTCTAACGAGACCTGTATATTTCAGGGCTGATTTCGCAGAAAATCGTTGTCTGGCGTTCGATAATACGTGCTCTTTCCTCATCATTAAATTTCCCAGAATCAAGCTCATTTTGTCGTCCAATATTATTCTGCCGTTCATTTTCCATTCTTGTTTTATCTATAAATTTTCTACTATGTTCCTCAAAGCATCTTATCTTTTTACACGGTCGATCCATACTTCCAAGTCCATCTAGAGACATGCAGTTGAGTCCTTGAGTGCAAATTAGAAGGCTGTATCAATAACGTGCCTTAATTCATATAGGTATACATCCCAATTCCGATGAGTATTTTGCATGAAGCTTGCTACCATAGTTTTTGAAATTCAATTACTTCTTTCTACCGGGTTTACTTGAGCATAATATGGTGGCATTGTTACGTGTTTTACTTCGTACTTCTTCAACGTCGTAGCTAAATATTCATCATCAAATTCTTTACCATTACTCGTTAACAAATATTCTGGAGTTTCTTTCTAAAACAAAATGAGCTTCTTGAAGGCTTTTGCCACTGAGTTTTCATACACAGATCTTAGAGATTTGAGTTTGATCCATCTAATAAATTAATCTTGCCAAGGATGCACTTGTTTTGGTTTTTGCTTTGTGGAAACTCCGTCATATCAGCTGCGACTACTACCCATGGCCTCTCAACGATTATGGATCCCATTAATTCTTGCGGGTTCGTTTCCACGATTTTATATGCTTAGTAATTAATTATTTATTAGCAATTTGGTCGCATGTCTTCTTAATAACCAGGTGGCTTGACCGAGGAATTCAACGTGTGCCGTTAAGTACTAGATAACGCTGCTTCAGGGGTATAACTAATTTCCATCCTTCTTCCGGTGTCGCAATTGGGTCCAATAATGGGTTATGACGATGTTTGTACAACATTTTATCTTCAATCCTCTAAATAGAAAACTTCTTTGAGAAATCCATCGTTCTTTTTGCCACTGTCGTAGGTACCAGGAATCCGTGATTACTCTAAATTAATTCATTACTTCTTCTTCTTTGTCTTCTAACATCTATAATGGCTTTGAAGCATCGATAATGCATCTGGTTATGTACATGATTTGACTCTGCTTTCCAGTGAATAATCTCGAAAATTCTGTCGCATCTCCAATGCTTATCTCGCTAGTCGTCTGGTAGATTTACGCAAGTTCCGTAGTCATTGTAAGGTGCGGTGGTCAATTATTGCACGAAACGAATATCTTTCTAAGTATGGATGAAGATTCTCAGTCGCTTACAAGAAGGCTGAGCATTCCTTCTCCGTCATTGAATAGTTACGTTATGCTGCAGTTAACACGTGATTGCTGTACACGATTGGATGTTTTTCATCCACTTTCTCGTGGGTCAACACAGCTTCTATAGCGAAGTGGCTTGCGTCACACTGGATGGTGAATGATCTGTAAAATCTGGTCTAGCTAAAATAGGCACTTCTGTAAGTGCGTGTTTCAATTTTTTTAAAAGATTTTTCTTGTTCTTCTTCACATGTCCGCTCTTGTCATTCGCGTCGTAATTTAACTAAGGGTATCTCCAAGTGATTGTTGATGAAGCATGAATACCATCCTACCATATCTAAGTACTGGCGTAATAGTTTGATGATTTTAGGCCCGGGATAATCAATTATGTTACATGCTATCTTCTCTGGATTCGGTTACAGCCCTTCATTAGCCAATAAAAATCTTAGATTAATTATTATTGACCAACTAAACTCGCGATTTTTCCTGCTGTTAACTAGTCAAGCGTTGATTAATTTCTTTAGCACTATTTCTAACAATTTAAGGTATTCGTCGAAGGTTACTGTAGCAATTTCGGTATCATCAAGATATCCAAAGATAAAGGTTTCGACTTCCAGTCCGAAAAGTGCGTCTATCAGTCACTGGAAGGTCATCGATGCGTTTTTTAATCCAAGAAATCCGGGAAGTTATGTTTTTAGATAATAAGATTAGTCCGATTTTAGATAAGCAGCTTAGCCGTAAGCATCTGCTCAGCCCGTGCTCGACCCCCTCTCCTTCGCAACAACAGCCGTCGAAAATATCGTACTTATTACTAGATTCGCACGCTCCTTCGAGAATGTCGTTGAATGAGATGCCGGCGTGGTTCGCGGTGTGGAATGACACGCAATTAATTCCTTTTAAAGAAGCTATACAGAGCAATTTGGATGCTCTAACAAATCGAGTTAATTTGTTAGAAGACAAAGTTGAACATATACACTGCGAACTTTATGAAGAGATAAATGCCACTCATGCTGTTACTGAGAGACGTGAGCATGATACTTTACTCTCGGACCCTTGTGAAATACGCGTATCAGGTATTCCAGCTCAATTTTCAGATAATTTTCCTCAGGCAATTCAGCGTATTTTTGAGGTTACAAATTGTATCTGTTGTATTGATTCGCAATGGTCTCCTTCCTCGTCTCGTACTAATGCTGGTACTGTGGAGAAGCGTGATTGTTTTGCCCTAGTTATTAGCTTATCTTCGCCGAATGTTAAAAATAGAATAGTGTTTCAATCACGGCTCATACGTGATAAAACATGTTTATCAATCTTTGGCGTAGGTGGTGATAGCAAGGTTTTTATGACACTTCTATGACCTAGTCAAGTTTATGAATTATTACGTGCCGCAAATCGAAAGCACAAAGATCTGGGTTATTTGCGACCGACCGTGCGTAACTTGACTGTGTGTATTAACTTATAAACCTTAGATTTTAAAGGATATTCGCCTACTTATGGAGGCTAAGAATGCAGCATATCGCAGAGCTAGAGAAACTTGTAGACCTAAAGATAAATAAGTGTTTGTCAACCTACGTTCGCTTGTCAGCAATAATATTAATCCAGCGAAGAATAAATATTTTGCTCCCCTATTGGAGTCATCCACTGAGCTTATGTCTTTGTGGTCTAGCCTAAGGAAAATGGGTGCCATGGCTCCTAACACTCCATCAGCACTTACTTATTTTACGTCCAACACATTAAATGCACATTATGTCAATGTTTCACGCTCATCTCAACCCCTGCAACAAACAGACATTGATGACATCCTTAATCATTTACCCTCTAAAGATCAATTAAACAGATTTGATTTGAGTTTTATATCCGAGCGTGACCTTGACCGTGCACTAAACAAATCAGTAAAAAATTGCGCTGGCACCGACATTATATCTACATGAATATTGAAACTAACTTATCTGTCGCTTCATCTATATCTTCTTACCATTTTCAACAGCTCGATTCAGCAAGGTATTTTTCCTGAGTACTAGAAACTTGCTGCTATTTTACCTCTTTTTAAAACTCACCCACCTAAGTCGCCGTCTGATACACGTCCTATAGCTTTACTGTCTGAGTTTTCGAAATTATTTGAACATGTAATACATGACCAACTATCAAGCTTTATAAATCAAAATAACGAATTAGACTCGTTTCAATCGGATTTTAGATCTTGCCATTCTACGTAGAATGCGTTGCTTTATTTCACAGAGAAAGTAAGACTTGCTATTGATCGTCATCTAGTTACACCATTGGTTTTCTTTGATTTCTCAAAAGCTTTTGACACGGTCCCTCATAAGCTATTACTTAAAAAGCTCCGTGCTTTAAATTGTTCGGATGGTGTAGTTAAATGGTTTGCAAGTGAGCTGCCTGGTCGTTCACAGGCCGTACGTGATGTGAATGGAAAATTGTCAGAACCTATTCAAACATACTCTGGTGTACCTTAAGGAAGTGTCTTGGGACCTCACTGTTCTCGATTTTCATTAATGATCTCCCTCAGGTATTACGTAATTCAAAGCATGGTATATATGCTGATGATACACGTATATACCTGCATTATCATCCTTCTGAATTATCTGATTATATCAGATTACTAAAGGGGTTATACGCAGTTAGAATTTTCAAAAAATCGATTTTTTTTTTTTTTTTTTTACATTTTCGGAATGTGCATATATTTAAGTATATTCTCTGAAAATTTTAAGCCGAATCAATAAATATTTTCGGAGGTATACCTGAATTTGTAAGGCCACGTCAGAGTGTTAGAAAGCAGGTAGAGTAAGAACCGGAGTAGCAGCTGCACTCACTGCACGCGCTACCTAAAGTTCCTTTTTCTATTGTGTTTTTTCGTAGAAAGCGAGTATAATAAGTCCACTAACTACTTCAAAATCACATTTGGCTATTATAACCTAAACTAAAAGTATTTCGTCAGTCTAAAGAGTTCTGCCACGTGGTAAAGTCGTGCGTTCAGTTCAAACTTGTTTTTCGTGATTTCTTGTTTTATATTGGAGTAAATTTTATTTAAAAATTATGAAAATGCCCCGTAAATGTTTAAGCTAACGTAGAAGTATCGAAAAAATACAAATGTCTGAAGTTAAAAAGAGAACACAGGCTTTTAATCCAAAGACTGCTAAGACGGATAAGAGTAGTTTTTGTGAATCCGCTAAAAAATTCAAAATGTAGGAAGAGATTTTAGTTTTACATGATCCTTCGATTACATATAAAATTTTTAATTTCATTACTGTATTTGCTGCGATAAGTGATTATGTGAAATGTAACTCTTGTGACGAAAAAATAAAATTTGAAACTGCTTCTTTCCGTGGACTTGGTTTTAAAATCGTTGTAGTGTAATAAGTGTAAAAATCGTGTTACAAACTCCAGTCCTTTTGTAAAGCATTCTTACGAAATAAACAGAAGATTTATGTTTGTTATGAGAATTCTGGGACAAGGATTAAAAGGCGCAGCTAAATTTTGTGGCTTGATGGACCTACCTGCTTTTTTAACGCAAAACACTTATTACTTAATTGTTGACAACATTTACTCTTGTGTGAAAGTAGCAGCTGAAAAACTGTTTGAAAAAGCCTGTACCGAGAAAAAAGAAGCGACTGCTGAAAATCAAGGTGATGAAAATAATAAAGAATTAACAGTTTTGGATGACGGATCCTGGAAGAAGCGAGGGTTCCATTCTTTGTCTAGAGTGACATCATTGATTGAATATTACACAAAAAAAATCATTGATATAATTGTAAAAAGTTCATACTGTAAACAGTGTGAGGTTTGGAAACCTAAAAAAGATACTGAAGAGTATAATGATTAGTATAATGAACACAAAGATGCTTGTTCTGCAAATCACCAGGGCTCTTCAAGTAAAATGGAAGTCAATACAGTTATTAAAATGTTTAAGCGTTCAATAGAAGAATTCAAAGTTCGTTATAGAAACTATATAAGTGATGACGATTCAAAAACATATTCTTGGATTCTGAAAGCTGCTCCTTACGGTGAAGTTGAAGTGGTCAAAAAGAATGTATCAGGCATGTTCAGAAGAGAATGGGTTCACGACTCCGCGAGCTAGTAAAAAAAATACAGAAACAGTTGAAAAAAGCGGAAAAAAAATTGCAAAAAAAGTACTTTTAGAGAAAGCTAAACTCACGGCTAAGCTAATAGATAAGCTGACAGTTTACTATGGTTTGGAAATAAGGAGAAATTGTGATTATGTGGATGATATGTATAATGCAATTTGGGGAACATATTATCACTGTTGTTCGACTGATGAGAAGCCACAACACGAAATGTGCCCAGGTGGAGAAGGTTCATGGTGTAGTTGGCAGCAAGCACATTACTTCTTACACTCATGATTATCCATTTTTACCAGCCGATGTTGCTGAAGCTATATATCTAATTTATGAAGACCTTAGCAACGTAAAATTATTGGAAAGGTGTGTTGGTGGATTTACACAAAACAATAATGAGAGTTATAATCAGTTACTATGGAAAATAACTCATAAACTTGTTCCATGTGACGGTAAAGTTGTTCAAATAGCGGCTTACATTGCAGCTGGAATGTTTAATGAAGGTACCAAATCATTATTGTACTTTATGAGTGCATTAGGAGTTTCATTAGGCACCACAGCTCATGCTTATGCCGACAAAGAGGACGCAGAGCGTGTGATGATCTCCGAGGCACGAGTGCAAGGGAGCACGCGAAAAGGAAGAATGGCTCGACGACAACACCAGCTGGACTTATTAGAAGCTAACGATACTGCAGAAGGTTCCTCTTATGGCCCTGGAATAGATGATACAAGGGCAGTCCCAAAAGTACCCGACCCGACAAAGAAAACAGTAAAAAAATTGCGAAAATGTTTATTTGTCAACATATTCTCCTTTTAGTTGGATACACTTTTCTCAACGATGTTCAATAGCTTCGATACCTGCTTTATAGGAAGAACCGTTAAGCTCCTCAAAGTACCTATTAACCGCAGACTCTACCTCTTTATTGTTGGCAAATCTTTTGCCGCCGAGCCATTTTTACAAATTCGGAAAAAGAAAATAATCCGAGGGGGCCAGATCTGGCGAATAGGGTGCGTGACGAAGAAATTCGAACTTTTACTCATTGATTTTAGCCATCGCAATGACGCACGTGTGGACTGGTGCGATGTCGTGATGAAACAACACTTATTTTTTCGTCAGATGGGGCTGTTTTTTCTTGATTTTATTACTCAAACGCTGCAATAAGGCTGCATGATATGCGCCGCTGATTGTTTTTCCTTTTTCGAGATAATCAATAAATATCATTCCACGCGCATCCCAGAAAACGGATGCCATGACCTTGCCAGCTGACTGAACTGTCTTTGCTTTCTTTGGAGCCGGTTGTCCCTTTTTAGTCCACTGTTTTGACTGCTCCTTGGTCTCAGATGTAAAATGATGGACCCATGTTTTGTCCATGGTTATGAATCGACGCAAAAACTCGGCTTTATTGCTGCGAAACATTGTCAAACACTCGATGGAAACATCCTCACGTTGCTGTTTGTGCTCCATTGTGAGCAAACGCGACGCCCATCTTGCGCACAGCTTTCTCATGTCCAAATTTTCGGTCAAAATGAGATGCACAGCACTTTTTAAAATGCCTGCTATGTCTGCTATCTCGCGCACTTTTAGTCGACGGTCATCCAATACCATTTTGTGGATTTTCTTCACATTTTCTGACGTAGTGACCTCACTGGGTCGACCACTGCGGTGTTCATTTTGGCAGCTCGTACGACCTTGCTTAAACTCAGCTTCTAAATATTTGACCGTTGTAAACGAAGGAGCAGACTTCCTTAGAGTAGAATCCAACTCGGCTTTGATATCGGTTGGACTTAGACCTTTCAAATGAAAGTATTGTATCACATAACGGTGTCTGATTTTTTCCATATTTACAAATTCACTGAGAACGTTCACTTTGGATGTCTGTAAAAAAAATAATAATAAATGTACCGTTATGAATTTTTCACATTAAGTTGTTGAAAGGTGGTATTGTCAATCGCATTAATTTTTTAAGTTTTAGTTTTTTTAAAACTACCTGTATTCATAAGTCAGGTCAGGTACTTTTGGGACTACCCTCGTATCATGTAAGTTGAAGAAAAATAATTTTATCTATGTGTAAATTACTTCTGAAATTTTAAACGCGTTTTTCTCAAAACGGTATTTTCAAAGTCGGTGATCTCGATTTCTTAGAAATGGCTTAACCGATCAGTCTCAAAGTTTTACAAAATCTTCTTAGATATATTCTTTAGGTATTAAACGAAGGAATAAGATTTAAAAAAATTATTACGATTTTTTTTTAACAATTTGGAGCAAAAATTTCAGTCAAAAACGAAGAATTTTTTTCAAATAGACGCCATTTTATCAAAAATCAAAATTTTTATTATTCTTTAAGTCAATACCTAAATCAATCTGTCCTCTAAAAGAACCCACCATATTTTTTGATTTCAGATAATCCAAACCGCCGAAATGGAGATCAGCGCCAAGCGCCTTTTTTTGGAGGTCGTTCGGGACATCATCTACAGAAGCGGTTTACATCAATATTTGTACATGATCGACGCGCTATTGTATTCTTAAAAGTTGGCTCTATTTGAATTACCATTACTTGTAATTGATAAATAAAAACTGATTTTATAAAATATTTATAAAGAACGTTTTTTTTGAGCCTCACAGCTGCGTATTATCCCTTAACAGAGATGCAGTTAGGGTCTTTGTATAACCAAAGTGTAATAAAATCAAATTGAACCCTGATAAATCGAAGCTGATGATTCTGGGCAGTCAGCGTTACATCTCTATCATTAATTATGGTAACTTCCACTGTTTAGAGTGAATAATGTTGTTATACAGTATGCTGATCGTATCACTGACCTAGATATTCAACTGTCTTCTACCCTAAATTGGGAATCTCAAGTCAGGCAAATATCTAGTCGTGTAAATAGTGCACTTTACTCTCTTAGGTTCCATAGGCGTGCGCTTTCTCGTTAACTTAAGCAACGTCACGTTGAAGTTTTAATTTTTCCATATTTCGATTATGGCTCTGTGATTCATCATGATTTAACTCAAGAGCAAGAATTAAAGCTTCATCGCTTGCTTAACTCGTGTACTCGTTTTGTTCATGATTTTATACCGTGGAAAGCGCCGATGACACCTTACCGCTTATCACTAGGTTGGTTGGATACGAAAAATAGACGACTGTTGTTCATAGCAGCTTTAGCATTTAATTGTATAGCAAATGGACAGCCTGCGTACTTAGCTAATCTATTTTTTCTTAGATCTAATTTTAGGTTGCGTGCATCAACTCATCATCGGCCTTTGACACTGTTATATTTAACGCCTCGCACGGAAATCTTAAACAGATCCTTTCACAAAGTAGCGTCAAAATTTCGAAATTCGATAGCTGAACAACTTCCTCCGTTTGATACTCAGCTATCGCAGTTCTTCAAATCATTGGTTAGTGATCGATTATTATCTGAAGAAGTTATAGATTGGCGTTCGAGAGCTCGCGAAATGAACTTGAATTTAAATCTGGTTACAACAGATGATTTGTTGACAGTATTACTAGAGCATACGGAACTATGTCGGTGACTCGCCATATTGTAAATACTGCGAAAAACTGTTTAGTAAATTATTATTATTATACTTTCTTTATTTTCTATTGTATTATTTTACGCTAATTTTATCTATTGTTATTATTTCATATTTTACTTAGTTAATTTGTTTAATTTGTTTACTGATAACTAGTTTATAATGTTATAATCACATTGTAATTTTTATTTTTCAAGGCTATATGGGACTATACCCCGTAGCCTTAATGAAATTTCAGTCAATCAATCAATCTCTCTACCGTACTCATGGGATGTCCTTACGAGGGAGCCAAAAGTGCTGTCTCTCTTGCTCCCGTTGTGCATACTAAAAGGCATGCTGTTCTTGCACACGCAGCACTCGTACAAATAAGTCTGTGATTTACGAACGTTAATTTATGACGATGATACAATTTTAAATAAACTTTTCTTACTAATAAAAAATATTTTTTTTTTAATTTTATTTTTTTTTAATTCATTCGTAAAAGAAAAGTTGTTATCATCGTCCAAAGTACGCGATAGCGCGTCTGACACTTTATGCATGGCCAATAATTTTTGAAATAAAATGACCATACAATGTTTATGTGGGTATACCAAGTTCTATTTTTGAAATTTATGCGTATTGTTAAGCGTGGTAGCACATCATATCATAATCGAGGGAATTGGCTACTCTGATTTTACATGATATGGAATCCCCGTCGAGTTTAAACGCTAAAGCGGCGATTCTGCCTACCTTCTCTAATTGACTATTAGCCATGACTATATATAAGTTCGAAAAGGTAATTTTGGTCACAATCAAGGCCTCTACTTGCGGTCCCACGAATGACGCCTCTGCACTTGGGTCCCATGAGGCTTGAAACGTCTTTCCTCCTAATTCTATATTTAAATATAGACGATTGTCAAGCTCTTCTATGGATACTACTAGCTCGTCTTGCGGTTGCCGATATTTCTCTAAAATGAGACCTGTGTCGAGATTCAAACCTAAATAAGCTTTCGATACCAGATTTGACTTATTGTTCTTCGATGCTTGGACTTAAGGAGCTAATGTGCGTGTGTTTTTATAGGTCTCTGATGCTTAAAAGGACGACTTGACGCTTAACGCCTTCCTCTTTAGTCGTTTTCCTAATTGTTTGAAGGTGTTGCGCATCTAAGCATGCATGTAATGTTACGTCCTGCTTTCAAGATTTAAAGCATAGTGTGTCAGCTTTTTTTTGCGTTGCTAGGCCCACTGACCTATCTTTCAACACACCCAGCAAGGCATTTTTTGAGGCTGGGGATTGGGGTTATTATTGTATAAGGGGCGGCGATTATTTTCAGGAGGTTTATTCGGTAGGGGGCTATTATGTGGGCGGCGGTATTTTTGTTTATTAAGGCTGTTTGAGAGTTTTTTCGTATTGAGTGGTGTTTGCCACCTTCGCGGAAGGGGGGGAGGGTGGACTTGACCTAGGCCTCTCTTGTCGAGGCTGTTGCTGCTCGCTTCACGAAGCGTTAGGTCTCCTCGATTGTGGTTCGATAACTGCAACAAGTTCCTCCTCTAACGATTTTAAAGGTCTACTATTTTCAATTGCGACTGTTTTTGGTCAATGATATGGTTTTGTGCCTGAATTACATGCATCTTCGGGTATAGAAGACTTATCTGGGTGTTTAAATACGTGTATAAATTTAACAGCTTCGGACAATTGGTTCATGAGATATAGCATTGTGAGTGAAGCAACTTTTATTATTGTGAAAAAAATGGATAAAAAAGAATATTGTATGTTAACGAAGCATTGTTAATGGTGAAAAAAAATAATATTGAAGCCAAAGCTTGGCTTGATAAACAATATTCGGACTGTGCACCAAGGAAATCAACCGTCAAGAAGTGGTTAACTAAATTTAAACGAGGCGAAATGAGCGTCGAAGACGATGCACGCAGTGGACGTCCGAAAGAGGCTGTTACCGAGAAAAATATCAAAAAGGTTTACGAAATAATTTTGAATAATCGTAAATTCAAGTTGATCGAGATAGCTGAGAATCTAAAGATATCAAAGGGACGTATTGGACATATTGTGTATGAATATTTGGACATGCGAAAGCTGTGTGCAAAGTGGATGCCACGCGAGTTCACAATCGATCAATAGGAACAACGCGTTGATGATTTGGAGCAATGTTTAGCGATATTCAACCGTAAAAAAGACGAATTTTTTAGACCATATCTGACAATGGATGAAACATGGCTCCTTCATTACACTTCAGTGTCCAATCAACAGTCAGTCGAGTAGACTGCACGTAATGAACCAAATCCAAAGCGTGGAAAAACGCAGCAGTCGGCTGGCAAGATTATGGCATCAGTATTCTGGGATGCGCATGTAATATTCATTGATTACCTCGAAAAGGGCCAGACAATCAGTAGCGATTGTTAAATAGCATTGTTGGAGCGTTTAAAGGATAAAATCACAAAAAAACGGTCCTATTTGAAGAAAAACAAAGTGCTGTTTTATCAAGACTATGCACCGTGTCACAAATCAATGAAAATGATGGTAAAATTGCATGGATCAGGCTACGAATTGCTTCCCCATCCACTATATTCCCCAGATCTTGCTCCCAGTGACTTTTTTCTGTTAGCAGACCTCAAAAGAATGCTCGCCGGAAAAAAATTCAGCAGTAATGAAGAGGTAATCGCCAAATCTGAGGCCTATTTTAAAGCTAAAGAGAAATCGTACTATAAAAATGGTATTGGGAAATTATACGACCACTACAATCATTGTATTGCTCTCAAAGGTAACAATATTATATAATAAAATTGAATTTTACCAAAAAATGTGTTTTACTATGCTAGCCTACGAACTTTCCAGCCAAACTGTTATGAAGGTTAGAGGTTATTATATGCTGTGGTTAGCTGCTGCTATTCGATTAATTAAGACACCTCTGTGTCGAAAAGTATTTTCAGTCCCGTGAGGTACGATGCAATAAGCTACTCTAGCTCTTGTGTACGCGCCCAGATTTCTTTACCCAGTCGTGATTGAAAGTTCGGCGCTCCGCATCGTAATCTTAGCGCATTGGTTAAATCCTTAACTGATCTCCATCCTTCATAAAGAGGTCTTACCCAATATAATACCCGCTTATTTAGAATCATCTTAATCATTTTCAATACTTGTGCATCGGGGAAATCCGTGTATTCTTAGGATTCACGTAACTTCAATGTAAATTTTTCAAATGAATTTTGTGAGCTGACAATAAAGAACTGGGCCGTATGTCGGCTGGTGGTGTGCCGCTATGCATTGATTATCGTAGTGGTTGGCAGTTCGTGAATCGTTGTGGATTTTCGATGGTTTGTATGGGTATGCAAGGCTATTGAAGCCCATAATAAGTCCCCGAATAAGTGAGAGCCTCATTTCGTTCTGTAGGATACAACATAGGCAGCTGCTCGGTTGGATACAACCTGGGACATCGTTAGGTGCAAATTAGGTGCTACTATATCGTTGTACGAGTTGTGTTAAAAAATTAAGGTAACTTTATGTTTTTATAAAAAAATATTTATTTATCAACATTCATGTTGTCCCCTTCAATATAATCTCCTTGAAATACAATACACTTGTACCCACATTTTTTCAAATCTTCGAAGCACTTCTTATAAGTACTTTTAAGTATAGCCTTGAGCTCTTCCAGCAATGCGGCTTTTATTTCCTCGAACGTTGTTAATCTTTGTTCTTTCATAGGTCTTTTCAGTTTGAGGAACAGGAAAAAGTAGCAGGGGGTCAAATCCTGTGAATATGGTAGCTGACGCATGATTGTCGTGTTATTTTTGGCCAAAAAGTCTTTTACAAGTAACGATAAATGAGCAGGTACATTATTGTGATGCAAAACTTTGACATTTGATTAAATTTTTTTCAGCCTTGATTCTCCTGGATGTTTCCATTTGGACGACTGGACTTTGGTTTCGACGTCATAACCATATACCGATTATACGTCAACAGTTATGATTCTTTTGAGCAAATCAAGATCATCACTGACCTCATTCAAGAGCTCCTGAGCAATGCTTATGCGACGGTTCTTCTGATCAAAATTAAGAAGTTTCCGAGCAAACTTCGTTTACTCTCGTTTCGTGCCTGAAACATCCGAGAAAATTGCATGACACGAGCCGGCCGATATACCGACATCTTTAACATCTTCTCTTATGGTAATTTGACGATTTTTCAAAACAATTTTCTTTACAGCTTTGACGTTATCATTTGCTGTTCATCTGCTGAGGCGTCCAGAGCGAAGTTCGTCATTTGCATCTTCTCGGCCATCTAGAAAGAGCTTGTAACAGTTGTAAACATTTTTCTTACTTAGAGCAGACTCACCGTATGCCACTGTGAACATTTCGATTATTTTAGAGAACTTGATTCTATTTTTCAAACAAAATTTGATTAAAATTCTTTACTTTAGTTGTTATAGTAATAGAAAATCACCGAGCACTCTAAGACACGCGTAACTTTTCTATCTGTCAAAATTAAATTAAGTATGATGTACACTTAAAACTGAAAATATATGTTCCAGACATATGCACTAACACAACAACAAAAATCGATAATTGAATGTACGTTTCCCACGCAATTTGGGAAGTTATCTTACTTTTTGAACACCCCTCGTATTTCGAAGCAGACGGTTGCACCGACGGTATTGGTGCGGTTTGAACTACCGTAACTTGCAGTTTCATTAAATAATTTCTAATTTTTTGCGACGACGTATGTTGCTGTGTGTGTAAATTCTTTATGGGTTGCGCAGTGTGGCGATGTGTTGGTAGGCCCGGTAGAGATTGTGCAATAAGGTGGTTATGGGTGTGTAAGTTATATGACTGGGAGCAGTTGGGTATGCTGCGGTATTTATATTCGTTAGGGTTGGGGTGGTAAGGTAAATTGGGATCGTTACGTTTGTTAGGATTGGAGGAGCAGGATAGTCTGATGATATATTCGACGTTCAAGGTATTAGATTTGCCACATTTAGTTCTCTCAATATATCTTCGCTGATCAGTCTTTTATAATCTTCTAAAGTTTTCTGAAAGTCTTGCGTTTTATCCATCGAAACTAACATGGTTTTATTAACCGTCGCTTGATTGGCTCTCACCAATATTAGTGCAATTAATGTACTAGATGGTACATTTTTCTTCCTGATAGGCAAATGATATATTTTTGGTGCTCTCAGATTCAGGGTATCCGTATTTGGCATCATTGATCTGATAGCTGGGGCGTTATCTTCTTCCTAGATCGAAATTCAGAATTAATTCATGCTGTGTAGGTACCCCTAACAGTCCTGTGGCAGGCTCAATTTTTCAAATTTCAAACATATTCTTCGAAGTGGCACCATAATTTATTATTTGCTATTATTGTAAATTGAAAGAAAAGTCTTCAATTTTGTGAGGCAATTTTCAGATCAAGTAATGCTGATGGATTATGACTTGAATTTACATGTGAGAAATAACATTATAACACATCGTTCAATAAGTCCCGAGACTAACAACGAAAACAACATTTTTTTTTCAAAAATCATTTTTATTCATCAATATAATCTCCTTTTAGAGTGATACAATCTTTCCAACGCCTTTCCAACATTTCTATACCATGTTTATAGAAGGATTTATCCTTTGCTTTTAAAGAGGCTTGAGTTTCGGCAATGACGTCCTCATTCGAGCCGAATTTTTTTTCCTGGAGCATTTTTTTGAGATCAGCAAAGAGACAGTAGTTGCTGGGGGCTAAATCTGGCGAATACGGGGGGTAAGAAAGCAAATCAGAGCCCAATTCGTTCAATTTTGCCATTGTTTTCATGGACTTGTGGCATGGTGCATTGTCTTGGTGAAAAAGAATTTTTTTCTTCTTCATGTGCGGTCGTTTTGCTGCGATCTCCTCCTTCAAACGTACCAACAAGTCAATATAATAATCACTGTTAAATAATTTACCTTTTTCTAGGTAGTCAATGAAAATCACGCCATGTGTATCCTAAAAAACAGACGCCATGACTTTGCCAGCAGACTGCTGCGTTTTTGGACGCTTTGGGCAGCTTTCACTAGCCATGCGCCACTCAGATGATTGCCGATTCGACTCCGGAGTGAAATGATGTATCCATGTTTCATCTATGGTCACGTATCGACGCAGGAAATCCTTTTTATTGCGAGTAAATAGCGATAAACAGCTCTCTGAATGGTCGACTCGTTGCTGTTTTTGTTCCACTGAAAGCAATCGCGGCACCCACTTGGAAAAAACCTTTTTCATGCTCAATTTTTCATGAAGGATTGTAAATACGCTTCTAGATGATATCTGTGTCATTTCTGCAATCTCACCGACCTTCACTTTGCGATTTTTTATTACAATTTTTAACAGTTCACTCACATTTTCCTGTGTAACGGCTTCCAATGGCCTACCCGAACGTTTCGCATTGTTTGTGTCCGTACGACCACGTTTAAACTCATCATACCAACGACAAATCGTTGGTTCGGATAGAGAGGAGTCCGCGTTATGTTTTTCAAGCCATTGCTGGGCTTCTATGGTGTTTTTACCCATTAAAAAACAATGTTTTATCAACACGTAAAACTCGCTTTTTTCCATTTTTCAAACAAATTACATGGTGACTTTACTCTAACCTCGATAACTCTGCTGTCTGTGATCCAATCGACTTGAAATTTTTACATGTTTTATGTAAAGGTTCGCACTCTATGGAAACGTGGCCAGTTTGGTACTACTAGCACCATCTCTGGGTTAGTCTCGGGACTTATTGAACGATGTGTTAACATTACAATCGCTGGTACATAACCAGTTTTTTTCACCGAGATATACGGATATTTTTTAATATTCCTGGTATAAAAGCGGCTATATTACTCAAAAACCAGATAAAACTGATAATCCTGTTGATTTTAGTTTTTGAGAATCTTGTAATGTCAACTGCGAAGTAGAAGGATGTAAGAATGTTGCAATAATACGATGTGGTTGGTGTAAAAAGTCATTACGTTTTAAGCACTTCTCTGAAGATTATCATTACTGTGAAAACTATGTCAAATAATACATTTTAATTTACATATGAGTCAAAAATATAGTCTTTCATAAGAATAACTCTTAATAAAGTTCATTTAAAAATAATAAGACAACGTATTACATTAGATACTTATTTTTAGACGTGACTTTTTTCATCCCAGGTTTCGATTTGACAATTATTTTAAGAAGAAATGAGCGATAAACGCCGCTGTGGTCAGGGTTGAGGGCGGTAGCCTGCCCGTGGGTTGGTAAGGGTATTCTTTAGGGATTCATTGGGTTGAGAGTACAATGGTTTGCTGTCATAAATTGCTTATTATGTAGGATATATTTATTTGAAAAAAAAAATCATCAAAAAACACGCTAGGGCCAGGTTAAGATGGATTAGCTTGCTTGTGGTTTGATAGGGGTAGTTTTTTGGATTTTGAACGGTTAGGGGTTAGGAGTAGCTTGGTTAGCTAATATAGTTCGCTTGTGATATGGGATATATTTAATAACAGAAAAAATAATTAATAAACATGCTGTGGCAGGGACTAGTTAGGTTAGCTTGCTTGTGGCTTGGTAGGGGAGGTTTTTTGGGGTTCGGTGGGTTAGGGGTCAAGGGTCGGATTTCTGCAGACATAGCTTGCTTGTGATGTAGGATATATTTAGTTAAAAAAATAATAGATAAACATACTGTAGCCAGGGTTACGTGGTTTTACCTGCTTGTGGTTTAATAGGGGTGGTTTTTTGGGTTCTCGAGGTTAAGAGTTAGAGGTTAGGGGTAGCTTGGTTATCTAATATATTTCGCTTGTCATATGGTACATATAACAGAACAAATAATTAATAGACACACTGTGGCTAGGGTTAGGTGGGTTAGCCTGCTTGTGATTTGGTAGAGGTGGTTTTTAAGGGGAAAACACCCCCAAAAAATTTGAAAAAAAAGAACCCTGAAATACGTCAATTTTGATTCATTTTCTCATTATAAATGCAGTTTTTAACCCACTCGACCTTATTTACCAGATTTTGAATCGCAAAATAGCAAAAAAAATTGAACTTTGACCCTTATAAGAAAAGGGATTGCAACCCCTTGGTGTTAAAGTTATATCAGTAGAAGCGCCTACTTATAAGAAATATTTTGGCGTTGATTTTATTTAAAAATATTACGCTAAGAAACGTGGATTTGTCAGGAACTATTATTTCATGCAAGATGGTGCTACACCGTATAGAACTCAAGAGGTATTCAAAGTTATTTACGAAGTTTATGGTGAACGCGTCATCGGCTTAGGATATCCCAAGTTTGCACACGCAAGTATAGAATGGCCCCCTTATTTACCGGACTTAAATCTGTGTGATTTCTTCTCATATGGCTACCTAAAAAATTATTGTTATGCAGAAAAACCCAAGACCAAAGATGATTTGAGAGAAGCTATTAGAAAAGGAATTTCTAGTATTTCTTCATCTAAAATTAAACAAGTTTTTTATAGTTTCCAAAAACTGCTTGATTATTGCGCAAGTTCAGATAGGGATCACTTCGAAAATATTTACCATTAATAGTTATTTCCTAGCCAGGTTTTGCCATTTTTAAAAACGTAATATGTGTCTGTTGAAAGTGTTCGATTAAACTGAAACCTATTTCAAATACAAATGACCACTTAACCGTTTTAATATGTATTTTTATTATTTCTTCCCTGCACTCATCTTAAAATTATATGATTACTTTAGGCAACTTCCCATTTGTTACCCTGCATATATATATAACAAGCTTGCATTTACGTCTATATTAATGTCTTGAAATTTGTTATACATGTACATACATGTATATGTGTGTTTATTTGCGGAGAATTTGGTGGTTACCGTGGTTGTTCTTTTGACAAAGATACGTAACGATGTACATTTAGTAGCACATTTATGCTGAGTATACTTATATCTATGCATTGGGTGCATGGTTATGTAGTATATTTCTATTGTGGATGCAAAATCCTATGTATTATGTGCGTGGTCTTTTAGATAAAAGCCTTCAAAAACTTTGACGCTGGTCGTCAAAACTTATAAGCATAAGTTTTAAACGGTACTATAAAAAAGTACAACAATTAAGATCTTTATACTGTTCTAATTTTAGATACGATTTTTGTAGGTTAAAAGACTAAAGACTGCTATGAAGGGTATCGCTTCACCTATAAAAAAATTGGCGCAACATCCAATTATTTCTATTTTGACCACAGTTCAACCAATTTTTATAAAAAGTATGGTTTTTTTTTAAACGCGCATCTTAAAAACCAAATATGATAGAAAAATAGTAAAAAAGAAGAAATGAGTGTTTTTGTTTTAAGAATACAGATATTTAGTTAAAAAAGAATGAGAAAAAAAAGTTTTTTATTTTTTATTGCAAAAAATTTTGAAATTGTAAAATTAATGAAAGTAAATATCACAATATTTTCTCTAAGTTAAAGAAAAATACTTGTGCTTAATAAAGGAATAATTTTTATTCCTATTACCATTATATGAATTTATAACAGTATATAATATTCTATATTTATATATTTGTCTGTGTTTACAATCGGTAAAATAAGAACAAAAACAAAGAAATATAAAATTTTCCATTTTATAACTTTTGCCTGAAATTTTTTTGATTTTTCTTAAAATTTTTCGCATGAAAAAGTTTTAATACTATGGGAAGTCCATCGTTGAACTTTTCATCGCTTGGATTATTTTAATTATTTTTCTATGTGAAGAATTAAAAGTAACTGTTATAAAAATATCAGGTTTCCTGTACTATCAACCAAAACTAATAAATCGATGTAATTTAGCTCCATAGATCTTAACTTTCAATAGAAGCTGACAAAAAAATAATCGAATCAAAAACTTGAAGAAATGGCTCGCTGGTCAAAAATTTGCCAACAATACAGAGGTGAAGTCGGCAGTTAATGGCTATTTTGAGAAGCGCGAAAGATCTTACTGTAAATAGAGTAATAAAGCTATCTAACATCGTTGGAAAAAGTGTTTCGAACTGAAAAGAGATTATGTTGAGAAATAATTTTATAAACAATTTTTGGTTTTCCTTGTTAGGCCGGCTACTTCTGGGGCCACCCTCTTGGATCAAAGACTTGTTAATACAGCTATAGGCACTATCACTAAAATTGTTTGACCTTTATTTTTTGCAAGAAACTATAATATTTTTCACTTCTTTGTTCATTTTAAAAACTTTGTTCTTAATTTTTTTGATTAAAGAATTACTATACTTATTATACCGTTATAAAAACGTTGTTCTTCTAAAACTTTTTCATTTATATATTATTATTGAAATTGTTATTAATTTTGAGTTATATCGTAATTTATCACATCGTTTTATTTCATCTTATTTTAATTTACACATCGTATTGTACAGGGTGAGCCATTTTAAGTGACCCACCAAAATTTCTCCGTTGGTAAGCCGGATATAGAAAAATGTTTCAGATAAAAGTTGTATAGTTTTGAGAGGGAAATTAAATAGTACCATTGGTTTGACCTTAAAGAGTAATTTGAAAGTCACATGAAGGTTACCTTAAATTTCTTAAATATTAGGTTGCTGCAGATGAAATGGCCGATTAAGTATTAAATTTTTAAACAGCTGTAACTTTTTATGAAGACAATTTATTTAATCAAAATAGGTACCAATAGATGCACACTTTTCCCAACTAGATACAAGTACATTTATTCCAGTTTTGTAGAAGTCCGAGTTTCTGGTTCGAAGAAACTCCTCGAAGGCATTTTTGACAGCAGCTTCATTATTAAATCTTTTTCCTGTCAAAAAGTGATCCAAATGTTTGAAGTAATGATAATCTGTTGGTGGGAGGTCTGGTGAATATGGAGGGTGAGGAAGAGTCTCATAGCACAACTCGTTTAATTTTTGGACCGTTGTTCTCGATACATGAGGTCGTGCGTTATTATATAGCAGTATTACTTCATCCCTGTTGACAAGCCTAGGTCGTTGGACTATCAATTTCTAATGCATTTTATTCAGTTGAGCACAGTATTTCTCAGCATTGATGGTTTCGCCAGGTTGCAGGAACGAATAGTGGATAACTTCAGCTACAGACCACCAAACAGTTACCATTATTTTCTTTGGATGAAGGCTTGGTTTCGGCATGTGTCTTAGCGCTTCATCGGCACCTAGCCATTTGGCCGATCGGCGACGATTATCGTATAAAATTCACTTTTCATCGCAGGTCACAATTTGGTGCGAGAACGGTTCCTTTTTGTTGCGGGAGAGAAGAGAACTTGAAATCTCCATTCGACACGTCATGTTTTGCTCGGTAAGATCAAGCGGAACCCATTTGTCAAGCTTTTTCACTTTTCCAAGTTGTTGCAAGTGGCAGTAAACTGTCGAATTGTAAACGTCTAATTTCTTGGCAAGATTTCTTATAGTTTGGCAGGAGTCAGACTCCACTAATGCACGCAGCTCGTCGTTATTGATCGATGGTCCTGGATGTTGACGTCGCTTATTTCCAAGGTCCATATCTCCGGATCAAAATTTTTCGAACCACCGCCGAGTGGTTCGTTCGCTAACTGTATCAGGCCCTAATGCGCTGTTAATATTCCTCGCTGCTTCCGTTGCGTTGTGCTCCAATTTAAACTCGTATAGTAAAAGTAGCCGTTTTCGATTCACTTCCATGTTCACTTACTCTATTTGTTTTTATGATCACTATAAAGTGCAAAACAGAAATGACTACATAAACCAAAATAGCAGTATTTATACTTCAATATCTCATACCATTTGCGCCGCCTTGTGCCAACATAATACACTAAAATTGCAGCCAACTTAATATCATTGCTAAATCGGCCATTTTATCTGCAGCAACCCAATAGAACCTACTATTTTTTGTTACATATTCTTGTACATTATTTTAAGAGCTTTCCAAAACATTATAATAAAATATTTTTTCGTTGAGTAATTTTCGAATTATCAGGCTTCAAAGCCTTACTTTGCCGTACTGTTTATTTAAATGCGTTTGTAAATTTGAAACCTCTTTTAAACTTCGCCGCCTGTCCGTTTGGTCACGTTACCTTCGGCCAGACGGTTGAGTGACGCTCATTATAAACCACGCATCGGCTGTGGTCAGGGAGACAGACGGCGCTAGGCAGCCACGCTAGGCAGCCACGTTTTTCGTGCTCATAATTTGTTATTGCTTTTCGTTTCACAATTATTATTGTTAATCGACACACTCTGTGAAATCCTACTTTGTTGTTGTTTCAGGTATTGTGTTAATCGATGCGTGATCAACAGTGTAAATAGTGTTCATATGTTATCTTAATTATTATTTAATTACAGTTATTTTACTGCAACAACTCGAGTTGGTTCATTCACACTTACACTCTCATACAAATCCTAAGTTTCCCAAATTCGAAACTTATAAAACAACAACAACAAGGAGCTGCATCATGGAAGTAAAGGCTACATTACATTTCGTTTTTGAAGCTGTGGACTCCAAGACGACCGTAGTCAAGGTTAAAACTATCCAACTTAGGGAGCGGCCAGAAGCATACCAGTTTCCCGTTGACCAACAAACACGCACACACCATCAAAAACTTTTCGAACATAAAATCACAAAACAGGTAGCCAAGAGCCTGACTACTCACAACAAATATCGAAAAGTCAATATAACCTTAAAGGAAGGCGAGCTGCTGGAGGAATACCTGGACGAGGAGGGTAACGTAGTTTTGAATGAGTTTTATTTAGAGGTTTTCAAATCTACATCTCTTAACTCTCCCTCTCCTTCTACCCCACCCACCGAAAAATCGATGCATTCCATTGCAAAAAATTTAGTGCTGAATAAATTTGACGGGAATGACGTGGATGCGGAATCATGGTTAAATATTTTCAAACAAGAATGCGGAAGACTCGGTGTACAATAGGAGAAATATTCTAAAATATTGCGTTCGTTTTTGGACAATGCCGCACTGGAATGGTACGCAGTGTTTTTAAAAATATATAAACCCTCGCACGCGTGGGAATTTTGGAAGGCCCCTATTGTTGACACGTTCGCTTCAAAGTCGTGGTCGGAAATCGCTTTCGCATACACTTATAAATATTTGGGCGGTTCGGTTTCAGAGTATGCATTAAAGAAAAGAAATCTTTTGATTGATGTTGATCCTGATTTATCGGTAAGATCACAAATAAATTTAATCGTAGTAGATCTCCCTAATTATATTAAAATGCGTTTAGAAAAAAAAGACTTGACCAAAGTTGACGATCTGATGTCGAAGCTCAGACAAATAGATCCGTCTAGAAACAAAGCCGTTTCAAATACTGTAAAAAAATCTGACAAAGTTCAGAAAAAGAGTAATAAAATCTTAAATGAAAATACAAATGAACAAAAAACCTGTGAGTACTGCAATAAAATGGGCTTTCCAGGCAGACGTTACTCGGAAGAAGTATGTCGTGCGAAAATAGCACACCAGAGCAAAAACAAAAACAATAAAATCAAAGTCGCAAATAATATCAAAGCGCAAGATGCAATTTCTCTCCTTGAAAATCCAAAAAACTAATAAGGATCCCACTTATAAAACTGAAAATTCTAATCAATGATAGTCCAGCCATCGGTCTCTACGATTCCGAAGCCAACGTCTCATTGATAAATTACAACTATTAGAAAAAATTGAGTGTAAATAAAAAAATAAGTGGGAATAAACAATTGAGAACAATTTTGGGCAACTAAAATACTAAAGGAAGTGTCGTTCTATCAGTTTCTATTTTCAATATGAAAGAAGATTGTCTGTTTTTCGTTATCAAAATTAAATCATTCGAAGATGATGTCTAATAAGGTCTAGACTCCATAAAAAAATTTAGGTTATGCCAAGACGAAAACCTAAAAATAAGCCAAAATTTAGAAAAAGCAGTCGAGATAAATAATGTAAAAGGAAATTTTGAATGTAAAAATAATGAGATTGACGAAAGTAAGTCTGATCCTGTACTAAAAGAAATCTTGAGTACTTATAAAGATGTCTTTGCCAAAGAAAAATTCGATATTGGTAAAGTCAACGATTATGAAGCCACAATAAGACTCACTGAAAACAAATATGTAGCAAAAAGACCTTATGGGTGTTCTCTGCAAGACAAAGCAATGATAGAAAAACAAATTAAAGAATTATTGAAATCGGGTCTGATTAAAAAATCGAGTAGTCCGTACGCTTCTCCGGTTACATTGACTTTTAAAAAAGACGAAAATAAAAGATCCCGATTATGTGTTGATTATCGAGAACTTAATAAAATAGTCGTGCCGGAAAGTCACCCTTTTCCACGCTTTGACGAGCTAAAATTGCGCGCAAGAAATTGCAATTACTTCACAAAATTGGACATGAATTCGGCGTTTTGGTCGATCCCACTTCGCGACAAGGATAAATATAAAACTGCGTTTGTAACTCACCACAAGCACTGGCAGTGGAACTGCTTACCTTTCGGTTTAAAATCCGCTCCAGCAATTTTCCAAAGAACATTATCAAGTATTTTAAGGAAAAACAGCTTGGACTCATTCACTGTAAATTACATAGATGATATCCTAATATATTCAAATAATTATGAGGATCATATGCATCACACTGAAATCGTACTAAAAACATTGCGCTCCTGCGGCTTTAAATTAAATGTCTCGAAATGTATTTTCGCAAAACGTGAAGTGTCATATTTAGGACATAAATTAGGGTACAAAAGTATTAAACCTCTAAATAACAACGTAGTAGTAATAACAAATTTCCCTGTTCCACAAACAAGAAAAAATGTCAGACGATTCTTGGGAAAATTAAATTTCTACCTTCAATACATCCCGAACTTAAGTATCGTACTGAAACCTTTTCATAACTTGCTCCGAAAAAAATGTACAGTTTGATTGGTCTCCAACATGTCAAGAAAATTTTGAGGCAGTAAAAGAACACTTGTGTTCGGAACCAATACTTTCGATCTTTGATCCAGCGTAACCAACCTACATCTTTACGGATGCGAGCATTCAAGGAGTCGGTGCAGTGTTGAAACAACGTCAGGAAGATGAAAAACTAAAACCAGTATTCTATTTCTCACGCGGATTGAACAATACACAAAAAGAAAAAAAAACAATATTTATCGAATGTCTCGCAATAAAAGAAGCAATATTGTATTGGCAGTACTATTTAATTGGTCAAAAATTTACTGTTTTCACCGACCACAAACCCTTATAGGACTTTAAAATAAACAATTGTAACGACCCAGAATTAAGGAAAATACTTACTTACATCTCACAATTCAACTGTGAAATCCTTTACAACCCAGGTAAAGAAAACTTGGAAGCGGATTGCTTATCTCACAACCCTGTCCTAGAAGAAGAAGATAACTTCGAAAGCTCAGCAGTAAAAATCGTGAACTTTTTGAAAATAAACAAAATAATTAATGATGAAAAAAATTTTGATTTAGAATACAAATGTGAAAAGAAAAACGGTATTATCTACAGATCACTAAATAAAAAGAAAATTTTGTTATCTGAAGCGTTTAGTAAGCAGCTAATAAAAAAAGTCCATGACACACGAGGTCAACATGTATTAAGAATAAAACTAGAATTGCAAACTACAAGGTTTCGTTATCCCAGTTGGGTCCAGCCTCAAAGCCATTTGAAATAGTCTCATTGGATACAGTCGGTGGTTTTGCGGAAAACAAAAGCACAAAAAAATATCTGCCTTTGTTTACAGATCACTTCACAAGATACGCATGTATCACAACATCGTCAACCCAAACAGCCGACAATTTTATTAAACTAGTTAAATCAACAAAAAATACTAACAAGATCGACACGCTATTATCTGACCAATACGCAGGTATAAATTCAGATGATTTCAAAAAATACTTAAAATCGGACAATATAAGACTCATCTTTACAGCAGTAGATTGTGCCTTTTCAAACGGATTGAATGAAAGGACAAATCAAACACTAGTCAACAGAATACTATGTAAAATCTACGAGAACAAAACACGCTCCTGGCCAGCTGTTGCACAAGAATGCCTGCATGAATATAATAATACTATACACACTTCGACTGGTTTAACACCCTCTTACCTACTAACTGAAAAAGAAGAATCAATACTACCTGACGAACTAAACGAGAACAATGTCGAAAACTTAGAAGAAAATAGAAGAAAAGCATTTGAGCAATCGCAAAAGATTCACGAGCAAAACAAGAGGTATTACGACGAGAAAACAAACAAACATGAATACAACGAAAATGATCTCGTTTACATATACAACGGAAACAAATTGAACAGAAAAAAAACGGATCCAATCAGAGAAGGGCCATTTAAAATAAAAAGGAAAATTTCTGAGGTAATATATGAGGTCGATAGTGGGCTCAGAAAAAAAGAATCAAACCTTTTTCACGCAAGCAAACTCATTCCTTTTTATTAATCCGAAATTCCTTTCTTCGTTCTTGAGGGGGGGGGGGGGATGTTAGTTTGAAACCTCTTTCAAACTTTGCCGCTTGTCCGTTCGGTCAAGTTACCTTCGGCCAGACGGTTGAGTGACGCTCATTATAAACCGCGCATCGGCTGTGGTCAGGGAGACAGACAGCGCTAGGCAGCCACGCTAGGCAGCCACGTTTTTCGTGCTCATAATTTTTTATTGCTTTTCGTTTCACAATTATTATTGTTAATCGACACACTCTGTGAAATCCTACTTTGTTGTTGTTTCAGGTATTGTGTTAATCGATGCGTGATTAACAGTGTAAATAGTGTCCATATGTTATCTTAATTATTATTTAATTACAGTTATTTTACTGCAACAACTCGAGTTGGTTCATTCACACTCACACTCTCATACAAATCCTAAGTTTCCCGAATTTGAAACTTATACGTTTATTTTACTTTTAGCATTACCCAGAAACAACGACGTGGACGTAGTAAGTTCTGTTTCTCTTGGGGTGCTTGTTTACCGTGAGTTCCCTTGCCTCTCACATTTGGGGTGCTTGTTTACCGTGAGTCCCCTTGCCTCTCACTATTATAACAATTATAATTATTAACCACGAAGCAGATGTTCGAAGTTACCTCCATTGGCTTCAAGGTATAAATTTAATCGCCTCTGGAAATGTTGTACTGTTCTTAGTAAAGTTTTTCTTAGAGTCGCTGCACAAGCTCGACGAATACGGTCTTTCATGTTTGCTTTAGTTGTTGGCCGTCCTGCAAAAACAACATTTTTTGAGTAGCCTCATAAATAAAAATCTGGAGATCTGGTGAGCAAGGAGGCCAGTTAACTGGACCTTCTCGTCCAAACCACCTCTCATTGTAGTTATAATTTAAGAAGTCACGTTCTATTCGTGCAAAATGTAACGAACATTTGCTTTGTGGTTAATAATTATAATAGTTACAATAGTGAGAGGCAAGAGGACTCACGTTAATCAAGCACCCCAAAGGGGACAGAATTCTACTACGTCTACGTCGTTGTTCCTGGATAGCATTAAATGTAGGATGATTTGTATTTTTGATGCATAACTACAGAGATTTGGGTGAAAAGTTGATTTGAATTTCGAATGATACCTAAGGATCAACTTAACCCACAACATGAGATTGTAAAAGATATTTTGTACTTTATGTCAAAGTACTGCAAAGTATTGCTTTGGAGCCTCATAATTCAAAAATTACGCAATGAAAAAATATTTTAATATAGCGTTTTAGAAAGCTCTCAAGATAACCTACAAGAATATGTAACAAGAAATAGTAGGTTTCATTTAAGAAATTTAAGGTAACCTTCATGTGACCTTTAAATTACTCTTTAAGGTCAAACTAATGGTACCATCTTATGTCTTATGTAAACTATACGACTTGTCTGAAACATTTTTCTGTATCTGGCTCACCAACGGAGAAATTTGGGTGGGTCACTTGAAATGGCTCACCCTGTATACTTTAACATGTCGATTTATCATTTCAAACAAATTATTAAGATAAATAAAAAATTTATTCCATTCACTCGCTGGTGAGACAGTCTTGCATAACTCTTACGAAGACTTATTAGCCAGTATTTCAAAATCATAATGTTTTGCATGATTTCTTTTTCCTATAATACAATCAAATTTTAATACTATTTATTTTGCTTATGTTGCAGACAAACCTGCCTTGTCACAGATTAAAAATTAGTTTTTTTCAGAGACGATGAATTAAGGTCATTTTAAATAACCTTAATTTTCCCAGACTTACATTTATTCGTATATTGAAATTTTATTTTAAATATCTATAATTTATTTCTTTTTCAATATTTTTTGTGCGTACATAATTTCTTTAACCGATTTTCTTTTATTTTTTATTAATGATGTGGAATTTATAAAATATCCACATATATTCCTGTGACATATACTAACAATCAAATAAAATAATTAATTTCTAAGAGGTTTAATAAAATTATTATTTTCACAGGAAATCCAAAGAATTTTAGGAGAAAATCGCGGTTGGGTTGATACTCCACCTGAGCCACCATTTTTTTCTAATAATGGTAGCAGTTATATAGCTATATCTCCTGTAAGAGATAGCCCATCAGGTTATTATAAACACATAGTATGGGTTAATGTTTCTAGACAACAAGTTATACCTTTAACTCACGGAAAATTTGAGGTTGTGAAAATACTTGCTTGGGACCAAAGAAACGATACTATGTAAGTTTATTATTATATAAATTATTAACTAAGAATAAATATAATACATACAAATTTTACATTAAATTCTAGAAGTAAGTTTTAAAGAGAATACAATTCATTCTACTGAATCATAATAGTTGAGATAAAGTAATATAAGAAAATACAAACTTATGAATAAAAAAGGATTCAAACTGTTATATGTAGAACTTAGTAGAAACAAACAAATAAAGTCGTCAGAAAATAAGCTTGAATATTTTGTAAACATAATCTTCGAAACAGTAGTCGATTTCTGTTTCTATCGTTAAGTTTGCGACAAATAATTGTCGTTGGAGCTATTACTAGAGCCAGATCAAAGTTTATTTTCGTTTTTATAATGTAATCCTGCCTGTCATCAAAATCTAGTATTAGATTTAGACAGCGTCTGTCTCTTTCATAATTCGGAAGGACACAGCTCATCTGGTGAAGTACGTGGTAGAGGAGGCGGCTAGTCGGTTTTTAAGGCGAACCAGAGCGAGAAGATAACGCAGGCTCATAAAAAGAAGTTGTTTGTTCTTTTGTCCAAACCTATACAACCTTATCTATTTTTCAACCCTTAATCCGAATTCGAAATCAAAATATGGGATTCGGTAACTCTTTTGAAAGATAAATGCAAAAAACCACGATTTTCAGGTCATTTTATCCCAGATAACATTGCCAAAGCAAAATGATGGCACAGCGACGTCAACTGTGGTGCAACCGTGACTAAATCTTCTTTTAACTTTTGACCGTCATATGACAAGCATTTGCAAATCAATATACAAACACGTATGTTAGCATTTTACCCAGCTGTATGCTAGCGTTTTGTCAGCATATTGCAAATAATAATTTTTGGCTGCGTACGCGTGCTCCCAATGTGCCAGCATATTGAAAATATAATAATTTTTTATGCTGGGCATGTGTGCTGCCGATGTTCCAGCAATATGATCCGCAATTTTTTGCAAAATATAGGAAAATAAAAATGATTTTTATTTAAGATTAGAATTTATTGGAAATAAATACAATAAATATATATAATAAAATAAGTATAATAATGATAATAAGTATCAATAATAAAATAAATATAAAAAAAAGGATAAATTTAAATAATACAATAAATAAAATTCATTTTATTAGCGTATTCTTGCTGCTTTTGCTCCTCGTACTGCTGTCACTGCTGCTAGTCCTACCATCGATGCTCCTACTGTTTCTGCAAAATAGAAAAAAATTATAATTAATTGAATATGTTTTGATACGATATAAGAAAAAATAATATTAAAAAAGATAAAATTAAAATACCTGATATATTGCTATTTTCTTCGTAACTGCTGCTCCTTCTGCTGCTGGTACTGCGTTACTCCTTCCTGCTGGTATCCTTACTCTTCTAGATGTACCTTTCCCTGGTTATGATGCTCCTACTGTCTCTGTAAAATAGAAAAATTATTAAAAATTTACTCAATTATAATAAATATTGATAATCAAATATGAAAAACATGTATCGGTTGTAATTAACACCAAGCAGAAGGTGGACCTTGCTTGAAATGTACTTTTAGTGCAAGCAGTTTAAAGCAATGTTCACTTCTCTTTGGTGTAAAGTCATATAACAACAGACATTTAATCGAATACACCCAGAAAGCTTGCTTACAAAAATCCATGTCTTTACGCTGGACTAGTATTAAAAAAGTCAAGTTAACAACCTTAAAACCTCCTTCCTGCTGGTGTACTTGCTCCTGCAGCTGTTCCTGGTGCAGCTGTAAAATAGAAAAACGTTAATTTAATGATATAATGATTAATACTATAAAATAAATAAATGAAATTTGATACTTCAAAAAATGATAATAGTAATTTTTTGTATTATAAGAGTTATTAATACTTTACCTAAGCTTTTACTTGCGTTGTTACTGGTGCCTTTTTGTAGATATCTTTGTTGCTGTTGTTTCATATTTCATTCCTTTGGTTATGATGCTCCTACTGCTTCTGTAAGATAAAAAAATGTAATTAATTAAAACAATAATCACATAATATAAAAAAAAAATTAAAGTAAAATAGCTCATACATTACTTTTAACAACAGATATTGCATCGAATGCACACAGAAAGCTTGCTCATCAAATTGCATATGTTTACCAGTTATGATGACCAGTTTATATGAAAATTAATTTTTTCTATATTTTGAGACCCGAAACTTGAGTTTTTTCAAACTGGACCATGGAATTTTCTAAGCTCTCTGGGTATATTCCAAGAAACATTTGTTGTTATATGACTCAATACCAAGAAGAAGATAAATATTTATCTAAAGTACTAGCGTCAAAAGCCCATTTCGAGGGCAAGATCCACCTTCTGCTCAGTGTAAAGTCATGATATAACAGATATTCTCTGAAATATATCCAGAGAGCTTACATATCCAATTACATGCGTTTATGATGAACTAGTTTTGAAAAACTTGAGTTTGAAGTCTTCAAATTTAGAAAAAGTTTAATTTCTACATAAATGTCCACCGTAAACACATGAAATTTTGTAAGCAAGCTCTCCAAGAGAATTCCTATCGTTACAAGACTTAGCACCAAGAAGAAGGTGAACATTACTCTAAACTACTTGTGTCAAAAGTACATTCAGAGGGCAAAGTCCATATTCTGCTCGGTGGAAAGTTATCTAACAAAAGATATTCTATGAAATGCACACATAGAGCTTACATAACACGTTAATATTTACCTAAAAGAAGAAGAATCGTGGTTCGCCTATTGCAGTTGATCCTTCAAGATAGTGAGACTGAGCCTCTATCCTTGCACCTTCGATTAAATTCCAGATATACCTATAGACAATAATGTACAATAATATAGTAAGTAATAACACATCGTTCAATAAGTCCCGAGACTAACCCAGAGATGGTGCTAGTAGTACCAAGCTAGCCACGTTTCCATAGAGTGCGAACCTTTACATGAAACGTGTAAAAATTTCACGTCGATCTGATCACAGACAGCAGAGTTATCGAGGTTAGAGTAAAGTCACTTTGTCATTTGTTTGAAAAATGGAAAAAGCTAGTTTCGCGTGTTGATAAAACATTGTTTTTTAATGGGTAAAAACACCGTATAAGCCCAGCAATGGCTTGAAAAACATTACCCAGACTCCTCTCCATCCAAACCAACGATTTGTCGTTGGTATGCTGAGTTTAAACGTGGTCATACGGACACAAACGATGCGGAACGTTTGGGTAGGCCATTGGAAGCCGTTACACAGGAAAATGTTAGTAAAGTGTTAAAAATTGTGATGAAAAATCGCAAAGTGAAGGTCTGTGAGATTGCAGAAATGACACAAATATTATCTTAAAGCGTATTTACAATCCTTCATGAAAAATTGAGCATGAAAAAGGTTTTTTCCAAGTGGGTGCCGCGATTGCTTTCAGTGGAACAAAAACAGCAACGAGTCGACGATTCAGAGAGCTGTTTATCGCTATTTACTCGCAATAAAAAGGATTTCCTGCGTCGATACGTGACCATGGATAAAACATGGATACATTATTTCACTCCGGAGTCGAATCGGCAATCATCTGAGTGGCGCATGGCTGGCAAAAGTCGCACAAAGCGTCCAAAAACGCAGCAGTCAGCTGGCAAAGTCATGGCGTCGGTTTTTTGGGATACACATGGCGTGATTTTTATTGACTACCTGGAAGAAGGTAAATCAATCAACAGTGATTATTATATTGACTTGTTGGTACGTTTGAAGGAGGAGATCGCAGCAAAACGACCGCACATGAAGAAGAAAAAAATCCTTTTTCACCAAGACAATGCACCATGCCACAAGTCCATGAAAACAATGGCAAAATTGAACGAATTGGGCTTAGATTTGCTTTCCCACCCCCCGTATTCGCCAGATTTAGCCCCCGGCGACTACTGGCTCTTTGCTGATCTCAAAAAAATGCTCCAGGGAAAAAAATTTGGCTCGAATGAGGAGGTCATTGCCGAAACTGAAGCCTATTTTGAAGCAAAGGATAAATCCTTTTTAAACATGGTATAGAAATGTTGGAAAGGCGTTGGAAAGATTGTATCACTCTAGAAGGAGATTATATTAATGAATAAAAATGATTTTTGAAAAAAAATGTTGTTTTCGTTGTTAGTCTCGGGACTTATTGAACGATGTGTTATGTATATTAATGTTATTTGAAAAAATCGTGTTATTTTATGACTTCTTTTTATAAGTTTCAAATGTCAAGAAAGATGTGAAGAATTAGGCTAATTTGAATACATTATTGGAAATTTTAATAATTTTTAAATTAAGTGACATTAATTAAATAAATAAATAAATAAATGAAACTTAATTACTTAACACTATTTTAAAGTATAAGTTTGAATAGAAAATTTGATTATATTTAATCAACGCAGACACTGAACTGAAACGAGTTAAATTTAAACTAAGATTACTCTTACAAAAACTGATAATCATTACAAATTTTATTAATGTATTTTTATTTTGGAAGATTTTTAAATTGTAAACAGTGAAATTCTCAGTATTTACTGTTTTTTCAAGGAACAGAATCTTACACTTCGATATGAGACAAAACAACAAAAAAAAAGTTGCAGTTACTCACCCACAATAAGAAGAGTGGTGGTCTTTGCTGCACAGACAAACCTGGATGAGATGGTGTTGAGAAGCCTCTATCCCAGCAGCAGTTATGACAAAGTTGACGCTGTACCTTCAAAAAGTTTAAATAAAAAAATTAGTTTGTGATAATAAAATTAAAATAATTGTTTTTAATCATAATATCTCAAAGTAATTGTATTAATTATCTGAATTATTTTAAATTTAATTCAAGTACATACTCTTCACTATTTTAAAATGTAAGTTTAAATAGAAAATTTGATTATATTTTGATGATATATTTAACATAAATTATGTTATTTAAATAGGCAATTAAATAATGTTTTCTGTTAAAAAGCTATTATAGAATAATTCACTTAAATTATAAAGATAATAAACTACTATCATTAAATATATTAATAATATTATTGTATGAATTGTGACAGGTGGCTTATAGAGGTTAAGTCACCTGCCATAGGCGATAAAGATAGAGTTCGCGGCGCGACGATACGCGGTGCCATCGATCAAGCGATCGATGGCTTGACGCGGAAAAAAGGCGCGAGATTCCGCGTCGTAGCGAAACGCGGCGCTATCGATCAAGAATCGATAGCGCTACGCGGGAAAACCGATCGGCGAGAGGGGAAAGAGGAGCCCTCCCCTCAAGCCTTCTGCTCTTCTCGTTCAATCGGTCCGACACGCCGCACGTGCTTTGAGTAACTGACAAACCGATACGAAGATGTAAGCGAATTCTTAAGAAGATTTCCGCAGCGGTTCCGCAGATCATAAGGGACGATACCGCGGTCAATTATTAGTAAAGTAAGTGGACACTTTAGAGATATATTTAGCTCGCGGTATAAATTATATTAAGTTTTCCTGACGCGTGTGCGATCGCGTCAGGCATCGATATAGATATATTAGAGTTACGCGCGAGACCGCGTAACTCAAACTCGATTAGGCCGTGCGAGTGCGAGTAAGAGGAACGATCTCTCTCTCTCTCGCACTATCATATAATAGGCGTGCGAGTAAGAGAAAGCCACTCTTACTCGTACAACCTGCGAGCACGCAGTTGAGCGAGAGGGACGAGCTCTCTCGCTCAACCATAGACTGCAGCGTCGAGTAAGAGGCAGAGACGCTCTCACTCGGGCAGTCACGGACTACGGCAGTATAGAGAGGGAACTGCTCTCTCTATATCTGCTGTCCATAGGCTACACGTGTGTGTGTAGCCGCGTGAAGCGAAGAGGGTGCGCATGCGCAGTGCGCACCTCGAGAATTAGCATTGCGCGTGAGGCAATACTAATTGCTCTTTGCATTGACGGACCTCTCCGCAACAACTTATTACCTTTTGTATTGTTTTTGTTATTTTTATTTAATTAATCATCATTAGGCACAGAGCCGGCGCGTTTGTATTTATTAATTCCCTACAGCTTCCCTATCCCGAATACCGCCGCCTCCGCGGGTGTGCCAATCTAACATTGGCACACACTCTGAGTAGCCGAGCCCGGTGGGAGCAACACCGGAAGCGGGGCCTGAGGCAAGGCCCCTCACACACAAAAGAAGATAAAGCAGGACCAGAGGAAAGTCCTGCGTTGCTAACGGGCGTAAATAAATTTACCCCGTTACAGAATATAAATTAAGTTTTAGTGAAATTTTTTTCCTGCAGCATAACCTAGCATTTATAGCTACGAATAAGTTTTGAATGATTTTGTAACTAATATACAGATATATGTCTAGAAATGAAATAATTTCACTAAAAAACTAATAAACTTGTAAATTTGATTAATAAAGGCAATTTAAACTCTCTAATACTTATGTATCTAAACTTGGTAACTGGATTGCTTCAATATATGCTTTAACAATTTCAGCTACCCGTACACTGCGCGCTATATATATTTCAGATTAGCCCACAAAAAATTCAAAATAAATAATTTTAAAAATACTTAAATTAATTTAATATATTTATTCATTATATTTATTAGTTGAGAATAATTATATAATGATAAATGTAGTACGTGATGAAAAATCAGAACGGCCAGCAAAATGTTGACAATTTGTTGGCAAAAAAATTAAAAAAATTGCTACTCCGCGCTCGCATTATGCTTACATCGAGCATTCCACAGTGGCGACAACATTTTTTGACCACCCGTGGCTGCATATTGACGTCAAAACGCGAGCATACGAGACGAGCACGCGTGGTCATTAATTTGCGAGCACGTGCTGCTATCGGGGATGGTTTCTCAAGATTAAAAAAAAAAAAGAGTAGCATGACACACTTAAATAATATTTAAATATATTATAACACATTTAAATAATTAAATAATATTTATTAAATCCATATTTGGATTCTACAGATTAAACTACATCAAAAACCATATTTTAAACTTTTTTTTTGGAAAATTTCAAGCCTTGGTACAGCTTTGAAAAGTCCAATACTCGCTCAAAAGCTGTAATTCGGCGCAAACGTAGTAAAATCAGATCTACACTTTCTTTATAGTATAATTAAGGGGTTACCCCCACTTGCGACTTTGAAAAAATCGATTTTTTGTTAATTGCATTTTTTTGAAGTATAAGTATCTGAGAATATGACCTGGAAATTTCAAGTCGATCCGAACAAAATCGACTGAGATATGAGCGTTGAAAAAGAAGAATCCGTTGTGTAAACAACCGGCTACTTTAAACTTAAAACGCGTTTTTCTCGAAATGGCATTTCTGAAGTCAGTGACCAAGATTACTCTAACACTAATAAACCGATCTTCTTGAAATTTTGCAGGCTTGTTTAATACATTAAAATGTAGTCTTTAATCGTTCGATTTGTTTCGACAAAAAATGGCCGTTTTATAGCCAAAAAACGGCCGTTTTTTTTCGTTAAAATCGAACCATTAACTTTGACTGTCCGCCATTTTGTGAAAAATGAATATTTTTTTAAATCCTCTGATTAAAGACTAGTTTATGCTTATATTTAACTAAATCTATCCACATTTTTTGATTCAGATGATCCACTTCGCCGCAATGTTGGTCACCGCAAACCGTATAAATAAAAGCACTATTTCATTGGCGGCCATTTGCCACTTAACCATGTAGTATTTTGCAATAAAAAAATTACTGAAAGTTATTCAAGATGTATTCTTTAAGATGATATAATAATCGTTTAAAAAAGTTTTGTAGTTTTCTTTAAAAAAATTCATGAAAAAGGCCTTTTTTGTTGAGCTACAAGTGGAGGTAACCCCTTAAACAAATTACATGAACTAAAAATACTACTCAGAGGGTTTTTGAGGCCGCCAAATTGAATCCGAGGTCAAATTTACAATTTGGTACCCCTTAAGGGCTCAAGTAAGCTAAAAATAAGTCCAATTTATCATTTTTTTTTTTTAATTGGCTCAAAAATGGCAACTTCTAAGAATAAATAAAATAAGATATGATTTATTAAACTTAAGCATTAAATCATATTGTAAATCTACAACCTTTGAGCCCACAACTTCAAATCCACAACCATCAAGCCATAACCTCTAATCCACAACCACTAATACTACAACCCCAAACTAACAGCTCCGAACCCACGGCTTTCAAACCTGCAACCTTAGATGTTTGGGATTGGTGAGTTTTAGACGATGTTGAAATCCGGCTTCGAGCTTTATGGATTTGGTATTTTTAAGTAGATTTCAAGTTAACAAAGTTATAATTGGTCTGTTTAGAAGGATTTAAAGAGTTTTTTATTAAATCTAAGATATTAGGGATTAAGTTTAGGATTTAAGCATTTTACGTTCAATATTTAAACTTCGAACATTTAGAACTGATAGGTTTTAAACTAACAGGCATTCTTTATAAATTAACTCGATATCTAGACTAAAGGTTGAGGTAGGTTTGGTGTTGGTGGGCTCAATGTAAGTGGATATAGAGTTTTACAGCGCTCTTACTTATCATGTTAATTTAAAAATTAGTAAATTTCAGAAGCTGTTTGAGATTGCGTTGTTTTACTGTGACTTCTAAATAGTTAAAAACGTCTACGTTTTGGTCCTCTTTTTAAAGTTATTTCTCTTTTTATCTACCAGCAGTAATTTGCCAATAGATTAACGGGTTACCTCCACTTGCGACTTTGAAAAAATCGATTTTTTGTTAACTGCATTTTTTTGAAGTATAAGTATCTGAGAATATGACCTGGAAATTTCAAGTTGATCAGAACAAAATTGACTGAGATATGAGCGTTAAAAGAGAAGAATCCGTTGTGTAAACAACCGGCAATTAAAACTTTAAACGCGTTTTTCTCGAAATAGCATTTCTGAAGTCAGTGACCAAGATTACTCAAACACTAATAAACCGACCTTCTTGAAATTATGCAGGCTTATTTAATACATAAAAATGTAGTCTTTAATCGTTCGATTTTTTGTTAAAAAAAAAATAGCCGTTTTATAGCCAAAAAACGGCCGTTTTTTTTCGTTAAAATCGAACCATTAACTTTGACTGTCTGCCATTTTGTGAAAAATAAATATTTTTTTAAATCTTTCGATTAAAGACTCGTTTATACTTATATTTAACTAAATCTATCCACATTTTTTCTTTCAAATGATCCACTTTGCCGCAATGTTGGTCACTGCAAACCGTATAAATAAAAACACTATTTCGTTGGCGGCCATTTGCCACTTAACAATGTAATATTTTGCAATAAAAAAATTACTGAAAGTTCTTTAAGATGTATTCTTCAAGATGATATAATAATCGTTCAGAAAAGTCTTGTAGTTTTCTTTAAAAAAATTCATGAAAAAGGCCTTTTTTGTTGAGCTACAACTGGGGGTAACCCCTTAATACCTGACCGCCCTTGAAACTACGCTCAAATTCTTTGAGATCTTGATAAAACTTTTCTCCTTGCTCTTCACTAGAGTCTCTGTTATTTTCCAAAAATGGTTTAACATGTGAATCCAGGAAATGAAGTTACAAATTTATTAGGCAGCCCAATTTTTCGAACTTACGCACCATTCTAACAATAATATCTTTGTAATCTACGTCTTCTGTATCATTTAAAAATTTTAGTGATACATCTCTAAAGCTCAACCATACTGTTTTTTCCTTTTTTTTTTTATTTATCTATTATTTTTTTGTTTTACAACAGC
Source organism: Chalcis sispes (assembly GCA_949987625.1). Classification (NCBI taxonomy): domain Eukaryota; kingdom Metazoa; phylum Arthropoda; class Insecta; order Hymenoptera; family Chalcididae; genus Chalcis; species Chalcis sispes. Next base: position 51,832,187 of record OX465094.1, on the reverse strand, counting down.
CATTCAAAAGTCACAGTAAAAAAACGGGATCTCAAACAACTTCTGAAATTTACCAATTATCAAATAAACATAAGTTAGAGTCTTATACAACTCTGCATTTACTTACATTGTACCCACTAATACCAAACCTATCACGAACTCAAGTCTATATATCGAGTCTATTTATAAGGAATGCTTGTAAGTTTGAAAATCATCAGTTCTATACGCTTGATTCTTAAATATTAAACGTAGAAGGCTTAAATTTCAAACTTAATAATCCCTAGTATCTAAAATTTAAAAGAAAAACTCTTTGCAACCCTCTTAAGCAGACACACTATAACTCTATAAACTCGAAATCTACTTAATACCGAACCCATTAAACTCAAAATTACATTTCAATATTGTTTAAAACTTACCAATTTCAAACGTCTAAGGTTGCAGGCTTGGGAGTCGTAGGTATCGGGTTGAGGGTCTGAAGATTATAGGCTTGGGAGGTGTTGGCTTTGGGGTTATAAACTTGAGATATAATTTAAAACTCAAGTTAAATAAATCGTATCTTATTTTATTTACAAGTAACCCTATCTAACTGCCACTCAAATGACACACCAGATCAAATGAAACTTTGCACACTGATAGAAAATGGAACAATATGAGACACGTGTTTTTTTTATAGTTATAATTAAAACAAAATGCTTTTGTTTCCATCATACAAATGGATAGTTTCATAAAAGGACTATCGTTTTTATACATTTTTGGGGTCGTTACAACCGAATCTGGTGTCCGATCGATCTAAAGAGGTCAGGGTCACGGTCAAATGAAGGTCAAATCTTAAGTATCAACTTCAAAACGAGTAATCTAAATAGTTCATAGGTTTCTTAAAAAAAACTCGTCGAGTATTTAAAAAAAAAAAATTATATCCATTTAAAACTAACACTCTGCGCTACCTGCCGCGTTGCGTCACACTCAGCCTTACGTGTACACGCGCTGCATGAGAAGGTGGCTACTTAGCGAGAGAAAAATATTAGAGCTGTTTGAAACAGTAACGTAGAGTCTCTTCGCCATACACACGGTGCGTCAATTTCAAATAGCTTTAATCCATTAAATCCTCAGCCAAATCTAGGCTATATAGCATGAAGCTGACTATTGGATTAGTGGCATAGCCGAAAAAGAAGTACTCGTATTTTTTCTTTTATCATTTGCAAATTTAAAAAAAAAATCATTTAAACAAATAGATAAAAAATTTGTTATCTTGAAAATTAAAAGCGGCAATAAATTCTAAGGAAAAAATCATGAAGAACTACTCCAAAAGAAGAGCTAAGCAAACACCATATATATTTTGATAATTTCTTTTCTTCTCCTGATTTGATGATACATTTAAAAAAGAATGGTCTATCAACAACTATAACAGTTCGACAGAAACGTAAAAAACGAAAATTAATACACCCATAAAATCAGAAGGAGAAACTACCATTTCAGTTCATGAAGCTAATTCTAATTTAAATTACAAAACTGTCATAGACACTAGACCAGTGCCAATTCTATCCTATCTAAATATGGGAATGAACTAAAAAAAACTGACAACAATGACAACTTCTTTATTATCGGATAAATATGAGATAAAAATAAGGCTACGTAGAAAATATAGCATACTGATGTGTTCTGTAAGGGCTACGAAATTTTGCTCTCAATGTAAAAAATATCTGTGCAAAAGTCAGGAAAATGATCACTCATAATTTTACGTATTCCTCTAATAATGCATTTGTTTATACCACTTTTACACTAACAATTTGAAGTCTGACAGAAAACATCACTCAGAGTCTCGCCATGATTTTTTCCGTAGAATCGATTCCCGCTTTTAGTTTTTCAAAATCACAAATTTATTATCTATTTATTTAAATGATTTTTTACAAACAATTAAAATTTATTTGGTACAAAAGTAGACATTTTCAAAACCAATAAAAAATTACCTTGTTTACACCAAAGTGAACTATCATACACTAAAAATTTAAGGTTAGATACAGCACTTCCTTGCAGGTGCGTCACCATTCAAAATTCCATGCACAGAGTACTGCTACTGCCATCTTTGAAAAAACAGCAAGAACTTATTCAAGGTCCTAATATCTTGAATACTTACTATCGGAATCACATAATCTTTTTTTACAATTACGCTAATAATATTGAGCTTGTAAAGAATATATAATTCGACAAAAACTATTTTTATAAAATAAATAATAACAATTTTTCATGAATAAATTAGGTTTTTCAATTGAGGAGAATATACGATTTTCATTTTCTTATGTCAAAATAGAGTTCAATGTTTTTTGTTCGATTTCGTTAAATAAACTTGTCAGGTAGTTTAAAAGAAAAATAATTATAGTCATTTAAAGCTGACACTCCGCGCTACTTGCCGCGCTGCGTCACACTCAGCCTTACGTGTGTAACACATCGCTTAATAAGTCCCGAGACTAACAACGAAAACAACATTTTTTTTTTTAAATCATTTTTATTCATCAATATAATCTCCTTTTAAAGTGATACAATTTTTCCAACGCCTTTCCAACATTTCTATACCATGTTTATAGAAGGATTTATGCTTTGCTTCAAAATAGGCTTTAGTTTCGGCAATGACCTCCTCATTCGAGCCAAATTTTTTTCCCTGGAGCATTTTTTTGAGATCAGCAAAGAGCCAGTAGTTGCTGGGGGCTAAATCTGGCGAATGCGGGGGGGTGGGAAAGCAAATCAAAGCCCAATTCGTTCAATTTTGTTATTGTTTTCATAGACTTGTGGCATGGTGCATTGTCTTGGTGAAAAAGGATTTTTTTCTTCTTCATGTGCGGTCGTTTTGCTGCGATCTCCTCCTTCAAACGTACCAACAAGTCAATATAATAATCACTGTTGATCGATTTACCTTTTTCCTGATAGTCAATGAAAATCACGCCATGTGTATCCCAAAAAACAGACGCCATGACTTTGCCAGCAGACTGCTGCGTTTTTGGACGCTTTGGGTGGCTTTCGCCAGCCGTGCGCCACTCAGATGATTGCCGATTCGACTCCGGAGTGAAATGATGTATCCATGTTTCATCCATGGTCACGTATCGACGCAGGAAATCCTTTTTATTGCGAGTAAATAGCGATAAACAGCTCTCTGAATCGTCGACTCGTTGCTGTTTTTGTTCCACTGAAAGCAATCGCGGCACCCACTTGGAAAAAACCTTTTTCATGCTCAATTTTTCATAAAGGATTGTAAATACGCTTTCAGATGATATCTGTGTCATTTCTGCAATCTCACGGACCTTCACTTTGCGATTTTTCATTACAATTTTTAACACTTCACTCACATTTTTCTGTGTAACGGCTTCCAATGGCCTACCCAAACGTTCCGCATCGTTTGTGTCCGTATGACCACGTTTAAACTCAGCATACCAACGACAAATCGTTGGTTTGGATGGAGAGGAGTCTGGGTAATGTTTTTCAAGCCATTGCTGGGCTTATACGGTGTTTTTACCCATTAAAAAACAATGTTTTATCAACACGCGAAACTAGCTTTTTTCCATTTTTCAAACAAATGACAAAGTGACTTTACTCTAACCTCGATAACTCTGCTGTCTGTGATCAGATCGACGTGAAATTTTTACACGTTTCATGTAAAGGTTCGCACTCTATGGAAACGTGGCTAGCTTGGTACTACTAGCACCATCTCTGGGTTAGTCTCGGGACTTATTGAACGATGTGTTAGGCGCTACATGAGAAGGTGGCTACTTGAGAAGAGAAAAATATTAGAGGTGTCTAAAACAGTAGCGTCGAGGGCTTTCCGTCATACATAAAGTGCGTAAATGTTATTAAAAATTTAATAAACTGGTATTAAGCTTTATTTCGACATAGAAAAATAAAAATTCGTATTTGCTAGACTAGTAGAAAATTTAATTTATTTTTTAAAGGCACAGCGCGTGTATAAGCGTGTTGATGCATTAAGCCTTATACAAGCGCTGCAACATTTAGTAAACTCGAGTTTTCTTAATTGAGAACCACATTTGATTGTAACCCATCAAATCCTGAGCCAAATCTAGGCTAGGCAGCATTAAACTATCTATTGGATTGGTGGCTCCAAGAATTCTAAAGCTCCATAGATTACACCTTTACCATATTACTTGAATCTAACAATTGCCTGCTCGTGTCTTTCAGCGAAGATTACAAATATGCTATTAAACTCAAAAAATTTTACATCGTTATTGAGATTTTCTTCAGGTTATGTTTTCCGATGCAACTACTCTTCGCAATACAGAGCAGTTAAATCGTCATAACTGTCATTAGTGGTCTGCGCTCTCATCCAAATTGCTGGAACCTTACTGTGTGGTGTAGAATTATCAATGAATTTTTGATTAGACCATATTTTTATGATGGAATGTTAATGCACCTAAATATTTAAATTCATTAATGAATAAACTGCCATATTTGTTACAAGATGTAACATTTGTAGATCTTCAGAAGAGACAATGAATGTGGTTTCAACAGGATGGTGCAGGTCCTCAAAGAAATAATATTGTTAGAGATTTTCCGAACCGCCAATTTCCACAAAGCTGAATAGGAATAGGTAGGCAAGTTGTCAAATGGTGCCCTAGATCTTCAGACCTTACTAGTCCAGACATTTTTCTATGTGGTTATCTTAAAAATATGGCATATTTAGATTCACCAACAATCAGGGAAAATATGATGCAGCAAATCATAAACATCTACAAAAACTATACCTAGAATCGTTCTTTTGGCGACAGTCAATGGATTTCAACGGAGAATCCAGCTCAGTATTAATAGTAACGGTGAATTATTTGACAACTTAATTAGGTAAAAGCTAACTTACTAACGAAAGGTAAAAAATATGTTGTTTTCATAGGCAGGTTTCTCAACGGTTTTGGCTTCACTGCCCAGACAACAAGTCATGCTTCAACTGGCCGGACGAGTCTTATCTTAACTAGTCGGACAATTAATCTTGCCTCAACTAGCTGGGCCAATTTAGGGCTCTAGAATTCATCATGTTGCGTCCTCGCCACGAGCTCTAAATGTTGATGTATGCATTATATCGGCAACTGAGCGCAGGCTCTGGTATGAATAATGAAATTCTATATGAATTATTTATAAACATTGAAGGTCATGGTCAAGGACATATTCAAAAGTAAAGTTTTCCCCTCTTTTCATTTCTAGTGTCAGAACTGGGCAGTGCAGTTCAAAAAATCGATTTGACCTTAAAATTACTTTTAAGGTTGAGGTCAAGGTCAGCATAGAGGTGTGTGTGAGTGTGTGTATGCGTGTCCGTGTTGGTGTGGGTGCGCGTGTACGTGTGCGTGCGTGCGTGCGCACACGCGCGTGTGTGTGTATGTGTGACATTTAAAGTCACGATCAAAGTCATTTAAAAGTGAAATTCATTATTCTTCGATACGTTTGTTGGTACGTTTTTCAAAACAATGTACACAGCTAAGAAGAACTTCAGGTTTTACTTGGGTATAAGCATCTCTAATACGTTGTCTCGTATTTTTAGAGATATTTGGCACTTCATTGTAAACTTTAACTTTAAAAAAGTCTTACAAATATAAATCAAAAAACGTAAGATATGAGTATCTAGCTAGCCAATTTACTCTGCTTACTTTACCAATCTAGTGATTATTAAATTGTCTATTTAATCCGTTTCAAACAATTGTCGAATAACGAGATAAACATCATTCTGAAACCACATATTTCGCCGTGTTTCCAAATATATATCCTCAAACAATATTAAAAGTTCATTCCTTGACAAGTTTCGATATTTTTTTCCGTTGAGTATTTCATTAATAAATACCGGACCGATAAGTTTATGACCAATGATTTCGCACTAAACATTGATAGATCTTGGCCGCTGGCGTTCAACTTGACGTATCCAGTGATGGTTATCAACGCTCCAATAATGCATATTATGTCTATTAACCTCACCATGGCTAGTAAAAGTAGACTCATCAGAAAATTATTCTTGATGGAAAAATATTGAATTTTTATATATTTTCTGAAGTGCTGATAGACTTGTGAAGGAAGTCACTTAATTTTGGAAATCATTCTCATGAAGTTCTTGATACAAACTAATACGAAAGGGATGAAATTTATTGCAATTTAGTATTCTACATACACTTGTTTGTAAAATTTTAGAATCTTGGATTGTTTTTAAAGTATTAACGTGCGGATTTACAATCATCTAAGCTAGAACGTTAATTTTGTTATATTATTTTTACCAGTAGAGGTACGTGTGCGTTTTTCTTTTTTGTACAGATCCTTCAGTAGCAAATTATTTAATAACTCAATAAAAAGATCTACGAGACCGTGGCACATCGGGGAAAAATTAAGCATATAAGGTAACAGCATTATCAATATTTCTTTCGACTTTTATCTAATTTTGTATACAGGGGTTTTTGAAGTCACTGATCACGAATCCAAGGTCAGATTTTTAATTTAAAATAATTAGAAATTCCGCACCAGATTGAAAATTGAAGACAGCAATCCCAAGATTGTGGACCAAGTCAATTTAGCTTTTTAGATTTGGTAAACTTGACCGCCAATTTCAATTTCTAATTGAAAATTGAAGACGGCAATTCCAAGATTGTGGACCAAGTCAATTTAGCTTTTTAGATTTGGTAAACTTGACCGCCAATTCATGATCAAACTTCAAAAAACTCTCATAAACTGAGTCTGGTTTAAATTTGTTGATTACCAAAAATCTTAGATCCGTCATTATAAAAATTTTTAATTAGTCAGGGTCATATTTGGAGGTGAAATTTTTTGCTCTTTTCATTCTCAGAATCGACAATAGAGGTTCCTATTTGAACAAATTAAATTGATCTCCAAATGATCTTCAAGAAATATGAAACTGTAATGAAAAATATGAGTTCTCATTAAGAAAACTTGAGTGTACTTCAGTTTGATCTTAAAAATTATCTTGAAGGCCAAATTCAAGGTCACTGTTGTTTGACCCCGGCTATTATCTATAACTTTTGTCAAAAATATTTTTTCTGAGAGTGCGTTGTTTTCGAGATTTTTAAGTAGTTGGTTAAAATGGGTCACCCTGTACACACATACACACACATGCACGCACGCACGCACGCACTCACGCACGCACACACACAGACACACACCTATTGTAATGTTGGTGGTTACTCTTTACTCTCTAGCAGTACAACTAAAGCATGGCTAAAGAGTTCTGAAAACATAAAATAAGTTACCTTGTAACATGGCAGTTACGCGAAATTTACGCTTTTTCTTAACTTATAATTCTTCTTCCCTTTCTTTCAAACTAACTTTACTTCTGCCTTTCTTTTACTTATTAATTAATTAATTATTTTAAATCATTTTATTTATTTCTTTATTGTAATTTTAGGGGCAGCGAGGAACTGTGATGTGCTACATCACAACCTGAAAGGTTATTTAAAGAAATATTTTGACGTACGATAAAAGTATATTCATTAGATATAATTTTCGTCTCCGGTGCTGTGTCTTTAGATATTATATTACATTTTTACTTTGAAGATTCCTAAATACATCTTTTTCTACACCTTCTATACAACATCGATTTTCATCAAGTGATAAAAGTACATAGATGATCTTTTAGTTTATTTTTTGTGCAATTCACAAAAGCATAAATTTATGAATTTTATTAATAATAAATGTTACGTTCTAGAATATAATATTTTTAATTTATGCAAATTAAATAAAAATAAACAATTCATTTTTTAAAGTTCATACTTTTACATTTTTGTTTAAAGATTTTCACGAAATTGCGAATATTACCATAATTCAGCTTTTTTCGTTATTACATAAAACCTGTTAAATTAACAATGGCTTTGGACATCTCATTGCTATAATCTAAATACTGTTGGATGTCCAGTGAATGTGAAACCAAAATTGAGAAAATCTATAATTTATAATAACAGGTTTTTTTGGAATTATTGATTCGTAAGCGCAACTGGTTTATAAATGAGTTAAATCTTATTTATTTCATAGAAATGGAATATATTAAAGTAGATAGAAGCCAATGATATCTATTTAATAGATAAATTGATTAAACTTATAATTTTATGATTATATTTTTGTTGAATATTATAATAATGAAGCTTCTAACATTTAAAAAAAAACACTGAAGTAATTTTATCATTCTCTGAGTCATTTATATTTCATATTTATTAAAACAGCAAGTTATCAAAATTATCTTCAAAAATATAATAATATTAAGATTTTATTTTTAAAAGAATTTTATGTGTAACGTTCATGACGCTACGGTACGTTGACTCGATGTAACGCTGTTGAGATCTTGCCTTTATAGCCTAAGCAGTTAAGCTTACGATCTCGGGGTGGCAAAGGAGAACTTGGAGCTTTTTTCTTATGGTATTTTTTTTTTATTAGGAAGAGGAGGTGAGTTGCGGGACTGAGCGTATGTCTAGGCCGAAACTCCGGCAAGCTACGTCGCTCTGGAGGAGGACCTAACCAATTTCATTTAAAATAAAAGGTAGTTAGCCGAAGTTTGGGTTAAGTCAACCTTTGGGTGGAAAAAGAATAGAAGAGTAAAAAGAGGAAAGAAAAAAAATAAAATTTTAATTTACTCACTCTTTATTTTTATGAAGAACTGCTACTAAGAAGGAAAGGTTCTTAACCCGGACCTATTAATTTCTTTAGTTCTGGGATATATTAAAGTACATCAAAAAATAAGAGATACGTGTTTTTTCTTATCGGCTAACTTCCATTTTAAGAGGTTAAAATGACCCCTACAAAAAGAGGTGAAAACACTTTTTTGTCAATATCTTATAAACTAATAGGGATATTTTAACGATTCAAACGGCAAAAAACTTGTAATTTAATGTAGAAATTAACCTTATAATAATTATCCATTATTTTGCAGCGTCTAATTTTTATGGGTGTGAGTTCAGTTTTTATAACGTATTTTTCGATGTAAAACTTTACAAATTTTATGAAAATAATTGCAAATAATTTTCTGTTTACAAAAATGGAAAACTTAACTTGACGTGTCTTGGAGTTTTATAAAAACCACCCCTTTAGAGAGGGTACCAACCCCTAAAACAAAATTTTAAATTCCTCCAAGTCTATTAAGAATGTTTTTAATTTAAGAAGCGAAAAACTTGTTATTTAATGTAAAAATTTGCCTTATAATTTTCATCCCATAATTTTGCGAAACCCTAATTTTTACGGGGATAAATTCAGTTATTATAACGTACTTCTCGATTTAAAACTTTAAAAATTTTATGAAAATAATTGCAAATAATTTTTTCTTTACAAAAATGGAAAACTAAAGTTGACGTGTCTAGGGTTTTTTTTAAAAATCATCCCTTTAGAGGGGTGACCAACCACTAAAACGAAATTTTTAATTCTTTCTAGTCTATTAGGAATATTTTAATGATTCAAACGGCAAAAAACTTGTTATTAATTAATAGAGAAATTCTGTGCATCATTTTTATCTCATATCTTAGTATTTGTTATATTCTAGTAGAATTAATAATATTGTATTCTATTCTAGTATATGTCATTAATAGTCTTTCGAGTTACTTTTATAATTAAGTTTACTCTTACCATAATTTTTATAATAATGGTTAAATAACGATCGTTATAAAAATAATAATAATATGATTATTACTTTTATTATCATTAATTCTGCTGATATTATTATTACTGCTTTTTGAACAAAATAATAAGTAGTTGAACAAACTTCAGGTAAGTATAGAATATTATTAAAATATAATTTAAATATAATTAGAATAGAATGTTGTATTTTATTCATAGTCACCAGTCAGGTTCACCGCAGAAAACAAGTTATTCTACTTATTACACTTGCAGAACATCGAAGTTTTCATTGCTACAAAGACAATAATAGTGGCAACAACTAAAATTATTAAGTCTTTTTATTTTCTAAAATAAGTATTGATTCTTTAAATACATAAAATTAATAAATAAAAGTAATATGGTAATTCTTAAAAATAACCAAACTAATTACATACATTTATCATGTAAGTATTTTTATAACTGTTATTTATTTTATATTATTTTTTTTGATTACGTAACTTACATTATTCCTTATGTTGTAATATTAATATACATATAGTATTAATGTAAAAATATTAGAAAGATATAAAAGATTCAATATTAACTTTTTTTTTCTTGTACTAAAATTAAGTAAGTGTTTGTGGGCGAACAACTCATGGATTTTGCACGACGATAACGCGTAGTCTCACCGAGCTACGATTGTGACCGACTTCCTCGCCAAAAACTCAACAAACACGCTTGAACAACCACCGTATTCACCGGATTTGGCTCCCTGTGACGTCTTTCTCTCCCCAAAACTTAAATTGCCGCTCCGTGGCACCCGTTTTCAGTCGATTGAAGCCATAAAACAAAATTCGGCGCGCGAGCTGAAGGCCATCCCAGAAAAGGCCTACAAAAAATGTTTTAATGATTGGAAGTGCCGTTGCCATAGATGTATCGGAGCAAATGGAGCCTATTTTGTAGGCGACCCAATAAATTTTTATTATTGAACGTAAAAATGTTGTTTTAATTAATTCCCAGTACTTTTTTGACAGACAGTACATTGGATAGTTTTAAAACTTGAGTTGTAGGAGGTTTAATTATTTATGATCGCAATATACGTCAGTGAGCCTTACGCGTTAAAAAAAAATTGCCCTCAAAGATTTTCGATTCAAGGCTTCAAGAAGTTAGTTATTATGCTTTAAACAGACTCATAGAATAGTATCTAGAAAAATAAATAAATTTATTACTAGGAAAACACTAGAAAGTGATTTAGACCTTCACACAAAAGCAGATGCATTCGTTGCTGACGTTAAATCGCGTGTACCAACGATTGGAATCCGAAATTTATATAATTAAGATCACAGTGGATTCCAATTAGAAATGCATTCTGAAAGGACATTAGCAGTTGAAGGAGAAAAACAAGCACTATGTTTGGTACAGTCAGTTTCATCAACAACACAGTTACATCATACAACCACATATATCAACCGCGGGGCAACTTTTATCATCACTTTTTATAGTCTCAAAAGAACAGAGTGGTCAATTTGGTCCTATTGTAAGAGCTAATTTATTCAAACCAGAAAATGTATACGTAGAAGCATCTAAATCTAGAAAATTAACTACAAGTTAACATATATCAAATTACTTCTATGCAATGTGATAAATATTTCATGCGATATGATACTAAATAATTTCATGCATTCATGATTAATAATAGACCTTTTTAAGATTTGGTTAGAAAAAGTATTTTATCCAAATGTAGGTCATCACTCTGTACTATTACTTGATTCTTGAAGTGGGCACTGTGATACAGTTGTAGGAGAAATGATGCCAGAAAATAAAATCGTTAATATCAAAATGATACCAGGAGGAACAACAGGAAAAATACAACCGCTTGATGTATTAGGTTGTTTGATAATTAATGTCGTTTTTTTCATGTTTTTCAAAGTGAATTTATTTATATTAACAACAAACATTAATCAATAATATATTGACCGTTTTGTTGAATGACCTTTTGCCATCTTGCGATAAGTTGAAAAATTCCATGTTCGAAGAAGCCTTGATTTTTAGAAGCGAAGAACTGTTCCAACTCATTTTTAACAGCCTGATCGGAATCGAAAGTTTTACTATTCAAATGGTTTTTTAAGGGAACGAAACAAATGATAGTCGAATGGTGCTAAGTCAGGGCTATAGGATGGATGTGGCATCAGTTCCCAATTGAGCTTAATTAATTTTTGACGGGTTATCAAAAGATTTGAGGTCTGGCGTTATCATGATAGAACATCACACCTTTGCGATTGGCTAGTTCAGAACGTTTTCTCTTAATTGCTTCGTCCAATTATGATAGTTGACGACAGTAGACATTCGTATCAATGGTTTGGTTTCTTGGAAGCAGCTCAAAGTAGACTATACCCTTGTAAACCCACCACACGGAGAGCATAATCTTCTCTTGGTTGAATATTGGCTTTGGATGTCGATCGTGGGAACTTATCTTGCTTGATTCATAATCATTTTCGAACTACATTATCGTACACAATCCATGTTTTATCACCCGTTATGATTATTTTTAGAAATAGGTCGTTTTCGTTACGATTCAGCAAAGAGTCGCATATGTTAATGCGCTTGGTGAGGTGGATTTTCTTTAATTCGTGAGAAACCCAAACATCCAGTTTGTTTATGTAACCAAGCTGTTGTAAGTGCAAGTAAACGGTTGAATTCGATATGCTGAGCTACTCTGCTATCTCTCGAGTTTTCATATGCCAGTTAGTTTCGATTAACGCCTTTATTTCGTCGTCATCAGTAGTGGTTGGACGACCAGTATGTGGTGCATCTTACACATTAAAATTTCTAGAACAAAAGTGAGCAAACCAATGCTGTCACTGGAGTTCAGTAAGGCAGTCCTCACCATAAACTTCACACAATTTCTTTCGAGCTTGCACCGCATTTTTGCCCTTTTGGAAGTAAAACAATAAAATATGCTGATAATGCTCACTTTAATTGTCCATTTTTAACTTAATTTTTAACCAACTTGTTATTTACTAATGACACTCAGTTTTTGACAGAAGATAGTGTACAGTCTAACCTTTATAATAGTATATAATATGTAACGGAGAATCCGTCATAGGTCGTCGACGAAGAATGTAAGTGTTTATATTCTTGCGCGACCGTCTCCAGGTTGCCAGTTTGTGTAAGCCTGTTTAGCTGCGAAAATGCGGATTTTTTCAAAAACTGGCAACGTTCGAAAATCACGCGATTTTCGAAATTGCGGTGACGATCGGCGAGGAATTTTGGGAGCCGCGAGGGAACGGGAGAGAAGAGCGAGCGTAACGGGAGTTACGCTGTGCTCTCCTGCGAGTTGAGTTTTAGCTGTGCGCTCCCGCAAGATAGGTTGGTTTTTTAGAGCTCTGCGCGGAGAATATATAGAGAAATTTTTGTATGGCAGGGAAGAGATAGAGAGAAAGTCGGAGTGAGAAAGTGCAGCCAAGGGACGAGGTGTGTGTGTGTGAGACAGAGGAGGAGTGAAGGAGACGAAGTCGAGGGTGCTGCGAGAGGAAGAGAAGCGACAACGGCAAAAAACATCTTAGCCGAGAGCCGTGGGATGACGAGATTGAGAGTTGGTGGGAGGCGACCGGCGGTTGCCACCGCGATCTCAGAAGCCGAGGGTGAGGCGGAGACAGAAAACATCGAGGCGAGATCTCAGCGAGGTCTGGCGGCTCTTTTCCGGAGGACTAGCTGCAGGAGCGAGGTGCAGATGAGCCAGGGGAAGCTGCCAGGAGCTCAACGGCCACCGAACAAGCTTCGCGAATCGCAAGGGTGAGTCCTTTCTTCTATTCGGGCGAAATAGCGAGAGCGAGAGAGAGAGAGAGAGAGCGAGAGTGTGTATTAGCGGGTTTGCGGTGAGGGTGGCGAGATATTGCCACTTACCTGCCCTGGGGAAGCGATAGGCCTCCGTCGGCTGAGAGACAGTCGCGGGCGGCCAGCCTGCATCTTCGCGACATAAACAGCGGGAGAGAGAGTAAGAGAGAGAGAGAGAGAAAGAGAGTGCGTGAGATTGAAACATTCTTTTAATAGATTATTATTTTTTTGTGTGCAAGGCACTCAGGGCGCACGTAGCTAAATCGGCTACGACGTGGTGCCTACGTCACAAATAATATAAGCCACGCAACCGCTACTACATATAATATGCAGTTCACGCCATCTATGAGAAAAAAAGCGACATTAATTATGGAACAACCCAATATATAGATTCCGCATATGGAAGAACTTTGTTCGACAATTTTTCGATAACGTGATTTTAATGGATTTCGATTTAAATTTACATTTAATAAATAACATAATTTAACTTTAATCTTTAGTCCAATACCAGCTTTCGTCACCGAGATACATGAATCTCTTTAAATATTCCTGGTATAAAAGTGGTTACATAGATGCAAAACCTGATAAGTTTGATAATCCTGTCGATTTTAGTTTTGAAAATTCTTGCAGTACAAACTTCGAAATAGGAGGCTGTACAAATATTGCTATTATACGTTGTGGTTAGTGATAAAATCATTGTATTTTAATCATTTTTATGAAGATTATTATTATTGTCAAAACTTCGAAAAATAAAATTACGTAGCTGTAACTACTAATGAATCATCAATAATGTATTATAATAAAACGTAAATATTATCATTCTATCTGAATTCGTAGTTTAGATTTAATTTCGTAAAAATAAAAATAAATTTAATTTTGTCATATAGGATAAATAAATTTTAAATTCTATTTGTATTTGACAAAAGAAGAACCATGAAATACAATAAAAAATAGAATTAATTTAAACAAAAATAATGAGTGCTACCCCACACGAAAACCAAAGATTTTTGCAAGCTTTAATGAAAGGTTTGAAACCTCGCTAAAATCTGACGAAAAATATTTCTGTGATGTACATATCTATGTCCGCGCATAATCCTCGTCTAAGCATTTCCCGTAAAGATGAGGAAAAATTTTACGCTATGTTCATAAAAGATTGACAGAAAAATTGCAGAAACATTTCGTACAGAATTTGTGCAATATTTTTTGAAACCTCGAAAAAATCTTACGAAATAAGTTATAGTGATGTTCCTGTGTTCGCGCATAATCCTCATTTCAACATTTTCCGCCAAGATGAGTAACCCTGAATAAAACTTGCATAAACCTTCTTGTTAGCTTTCTAGAATGATTTTTTAAGCTTCTCAAAAGATTTAATTACTTTCCAGGAAGCTTTCACAGAATATTGACGTAATATCGAAATATCTGACTTAAGAAACTGTCAGTTATCTCCCATGAAAGATTCCAGTAACCTTTAATACGATCTTTCTGAAAGATCATTTGTAACTTTTATTAACTTGTAATAAGTATTTTATATATTTTAGAATTCTATTATTTATTATGATTATACATATTTTTAACATCTGCATTACATTAATCGTTTATTCGCATTGTCGCACATGGTATTTTACAGATTATTTTAGGGAAAAAAACGCAGAAAAATGTTTGACCTACGGTGGGATCGAACCCGGGTCCTTTGCATTATATAGCAGAAGCCGTTACCATTACGCCATGCAACGCTTGTAGAACTAAGATTTAAATTTGTATCGTAAGTTGCAAAGCAATCCATATACACTTGTAATAATTTTACATTTGAAATTTCTTCTAAAGTGTAAAGTAGTTTTTAAAATTAAACAATAATTAAAAATTTAATATAAAGGGTGATTCATTATGAGGTTTGATTTTCAATAGGCACTTTTTTACAGATCACACGTGACTCCTGTCAAACTGTAATGTAATTTTTATTCAGTATTGTTTGACAAATCATCATGTAAAGACTTACACCGCAACAACATATCCAAATTGTTCAGCTGTGTTACGAAAATCAGCCTTCTGTGAAAAATGTCTGTGCTCTTAGAGCAACTTACGGTGTGCATCGTCGACCTACCGAAACCACTGTAGCCAATACCATCCGCAAATTTTAGACCCAGCATACATTATTGGATGATACTCGACCGATTAGACCACATCCAGTACGTAGTGAAGAGAATATAGCGGCTGTAGCTGAAAGTGTGGCTAAAGACCGTGACGAATCGATTCGGCGTCGTTTTTAACAGCTTGGTTTGTCGTACGTTACAACTTGGCGTATTTTACATAAAGATCTTGGTTTTAAGGCACACAAACTTTAACTCGTGCAAGAATTGAAGCCGGGCGACTTAGGTTTGCGTCTTGTTTTTAGTGAATGGCCTCTCAATCAGCTCAATGAAAATCCGCTGTTTTATATCGAAATTTTGATCAGTAATGAGGCGCATGTTTGGCTTAATAAATACGTCAATAAGCAGAATTGCCGTATTTGGGCTGATGAACAACCTGAAGAGCTTCAACAGCTACCACTAAAGCCACAGAAATGCATAGTTTGGTGTGGTTTACGGGTCGGTGGAATCATCGGTCCATATTTCTTTCAAAATGAGTCCGGACAGAACGCAGCCGTCAATAGCGTCCGCTATCGCACCATGATAACGGATTTCTTGCTACTCGAAATTAAAACCCGTGGTATCGGTGAACTTTAGTTTCAACAAGATGGCGCTACTCCGCATACAGCGAGAGGAACAATAGACTTATTGAGAAAT
This sequence comes from Chalcis sispes, assembly GCA_949987625.1. Lineage (NCBI taxonomy): Eukaryota > Metazoa > Arthropoda > Insecta > Hymenoptera > Chalcididae > Chalcis > Chalcis sispes. The sequence goes on along the minus strand of OX465094.1, from coordinate 51,816,027 downwards.
AATTTTGGTGAGAACCTGTTTTCACGTTTTGGACCAGTTAATTGGCCGCCTATATCGTGTGATATCACATCTTTATATTATTTTCTTTGGGGTTACACGAAGTCTCTGGTCTTTAGGAATTAGCCAGCTTCAATCGACGCTTTGCAGGCCAATATTACTTGTATCTTTCGCGAGATACCAATCGCTATGCTGGAACGTGTCGTCCAAAATTGGACCCTTAAAATGGACCATTTACGGCGTAGACACAGTCAATATTTAAATGAGATCATCTTTAAAAAGTATATGTCATAGATTGCTCTTTCGACTCACAATAAAATTTTTACTATAGAATTTAACTTTATGCCTTTTATTTGAGATAAAAAACCAAACCTCATAATAAATCACCCTATATTTTAATATTGGGTGTACAACTTTGCTTCCGCCGTTTTTTTCCGAAATTCAAGGCTTTATTGTAAAAAACTGGTTATATAATTATGATTCAAAGTATTGTACATCGCTGGCCACTACTTTCTCCCATCTTTCGGGCAGCATACGAATCCCGCGTTGAAAAAAACTGGTGATCTTTTGAATCGATCCATGAATCGATCCAATTTTTCACTTCTTCATAAGACCGGAAGTGCTGGTCAGCCAGGCCGTGTGCCATTGATCGCAACAAGTAATAGTCCGAGGGAGCAACGTCTGGAGAATACGGCGAGTGGGATAGGACTTCCCATTTCAAAGTTTCCAAGTATGTCTTGACCACTTTCGCAACATGGGGTCGAGCATTGTGATGCTGTAAAATCACTTTATCATGTCTCTCGTCGTATTGCGGCCGTTTGTCTTTCAATGCTCGGCTTAAACGCATTAATTGCGTTTGATAACGATCGCCTGTGATTGTTTCAGTCGGTTTTAACAACTCATAATACACTACGCCGAGCTGGTCCCACCAAATACTGAGCATGACCTTGGAACCGTGAATATTCGGTTTGGCCGTCGACGTAGAAGCATGGCCGGGATTTCCCCATGATTTTCTGCGCTTGGAATTATCGTAGTGCATCTATTTTTCGTCCCCAGTCACAATGCGATGCAGAAATCCCTTCCGTCTTTGCCTTGCAAGCAGCTGTTCACAAACACACAAACGCCGTTCAACATCTTTTGGCTTCAACTCGTACAGCACCCAATTTCCTTATTTCTGAATCACTTCCATGACTCTCAGGCGTTTTGAAATGGCTTGTTGCGTCACTCCCAAAAATCCTGCCAATTCTTGTTGCATTTGACACGAGTCTTGATCAAGTAATGCCTCCAATTCTGCATCTTCGAAAACCTTCTTTCTTCCACCGCCATGCTGGTCTTCGACGTTAAAATTGCCGTTCATGAAGCGTTGAAACCACTCTCGGTACGTTTTTTTACTAATAGCGGCCTCACCATAGGCATTTGAGAGCATTTGATGAGCCCCAGTCGCAGATTTCTTCATATTAAAGCAGAAAATTAAAACCTCTTGCAAATGACGAGAATTTGGCTCGTAAGCTGACATGTTTAATCGAGAATAACTTTATGATGCAGGCACAAATCGATTAACATTTCGATGGCGTTATGTTTACAAATACCTAAGCTTATTGTATGACATCTATGATCTATTTATTTCAACTACTACTTTCCGCTACAGCCATCTATTGCAAAGCGGTGGAAGCAAAGTTGTACACCCAATACATAATTTCGCTCTTGAGATTTTACTACATATACGAGAATAAGAATTTCTAATTGTCGATATATTTTTATCCAAAATAAAAAATAAATTTTTAAGATAATAAATAGCTCTGCTGCAAGATTATGATTAATATTTAATGCACTTTTGAAGAAAGCTTACAACATGCTTACATAAAATATTTTTAAAATCTTTCCGATAAGCTTTTGTGGAAGCTTACAGAAATCTTTTCTTAATGATTTGGCTCAAGTTCACATGCAATACCAACGCAAAAGTTTATTGATAGCGTACAGTAAAATTGCAAAGTACTTTCAAGAAAGCTTACAGTTTTTGCTTTTTAAAAGGTTACAGAAGGTTTTAAAATAAGATATATTTTTAATTAAATATTATTAATTAAATATTTATAATGAATTTCGCAGTCACCTGGCTAAAATATTACAATAAAATATTTTAAGAAACTTCCCTGTATTCTTACGTAAAATATTTTGTAAAATCTTCCAGCCAGTTTGCTTTAAGTTTTCATTTAAACGTTTACCAGAAATTTTGCAGCGATTTTTCAAAAATGTTTTAACTATATGTTTCAAGGAACGTCACAGGAATCTTTCTCGAAATGTTTTATGAAATGTTCCAGCAAGTTTACTCCAAGATTTCGTTGAAACATTGACACAAAATCTTGCAGCAACTTTTCTAAAATGTTACAGCTACATGTTTCAAAAAACCTCACAGAAATTTTTCATGAAATGTTTTGTGAAATTTTACTACAAGGTTCCTTTAAAATCTTTAATTTGTAAAATATTTCTTTATTGTAGCTTAACTTTCCTTATAAAACAAAATAAAAAAAATTATATGTATCACATAAATTTTTTTGTCATGATTATAATTTATGTAAATTATTACCTTGAACTAAAGTTACTATTTATATTCAAATAATTGCTTATGGTTGACAAATTCAAGTTTTAGCTCAGTTGGATAATGCTCGGACCCGCGAGCCAAGGACTCAGAGTTCGATTCTTATAAGAAAAAGAATGTTTTTTTTTCTAATTATTTACCACAATTATTTTAATTTGTTTTCTGTCGATAAAAACCATATTTAAATATATTATACAAAAAAATTATGACATAAATAAATACCGCATTGAATTGATGAAATATTCCAGCAACATTGCAGTAAAATTTTACACATATTTATAGGATAAATTGCAGCAAGGTTTTTAAAAACATATTTTTGAAGCATTTTTGCAAAATTGTCGGAAGGTTTCCAAACAAGAAATATTTTATTTATTGAACATATCTACGAAAACTTGCAGCAATCTCGCTAAAATATTACAACAAAATCTTTTAAGGAACCTCGCTGTATTCTAACGTAAAATGTTTTGAAAAAAGTTTCCAGCAAGTTTGCTTCAAGGTTTGGTTGAAACGTTTACACGAAATCTTGTTAGACCTTGTTAAAATGTGTTTCAACTAGATGTTTCAAAAAACCTCACAGCAATCTTTCGTAGAATGTTTTGTGTAAGGTTCCAGCAAGATTTTTTCAAGGTTTCGATGTAACATTTACACGAAATCTTGTTGGACCTTGTTAAGATGTTTCAACTATATGTTTCAAAAAAACTCACTGGAATCTTTCTTGAAATGTTTTGTGAAATTTTCCAGCAAGTTTGTTTTAAGGTTCCGTTGAAACATTTATACGTAATCTAGCAGCGACCTTTTTAAAATGGTTCAACTAGATGTTTCAAAAAACCTCATAGGAATCTTTCTTAAAATGTTTGTAAAATGTTCCGGCAAGGTTGATGCAAGATTTTTTTGTAAGTTTTCAATGTAATGTTTTTATTATCTTAATACGATGTTTCAATGTTATGTTTCTTTAAAAGATTTCTGCAAGGTTTTAATATGAACTTTCTACAAGTTTTCACTAAAACCTTACATGGAATCTTTAACTGAAATCTTTCGAAATCTTTCGTGCCGTGTGGGACATTACGACGTCTGGCTATTAAATAACGAGACTGGTTACGGAAAAGGGTTTTATTATGAAAATTATTCTACATTCGAATGCTCTTCTTCAATATACTCCCCTTTCCTCGCCACACGCCTTTCCATACGTTTTTTCCATTGAGCAAAGCAGTGCTTGAAGTCTTCTTTGGTGAGGGCCTTTAGGAGCTCTGCCGTTTTTTGCTTTACCGCTTCCATCGACTCAAATCGGGTTCCTTTCAAAGCAGATTTTATCTTCGGAAACAAAAAAAAGTCGCACGGTGCCAAATCTGGCGAGTACGACGCGTGTTCGAGCACTGGAGTGCGCTTACCGGCCAAATACTGCTTCACAGATAGCGCGTTATGGGCAGGTGCGTTGTCCTGGTGCAAAATCCACGAGTTGTTCTTTCACAACTCGGGCCGTTTCTCACGAACTCGTTCTCGCAGTGTTGCCAAAACTGACAAATAGTAAGTCTGGTTGACAGTCTGACCCTCTGGAACCCATTTAGTCATCACGATACCGTTAATGTCGAAAAAAACGATTAACATTGCCTTGAATTTTGATTTGGACATCCTTGCTTTTTTGATTCTGGGCGATTCAGGCGTCTTCCAATGCATCGATTGCCGCTTTGTTTCAACATCGTATTGAAAAATCCACGTTTCGTCGCAAGTAATAATGTTTTTGATCAGTCCGGAATCTTTTTTTAACCTTTTAAGAAAATCTGAGCAGACCTGTTGACGCAAGAGCTTTTGGTCAGGAGTCAGGTTTTTTGGCACCAACTTCGCACAGACTTTTGTCATGTGTAATTCCTCGTGTAAAATTTGTCTAACCGTTTCTTTATCGGCATTTACAGCCTCTGCAATCATCCGGATGCTCATTAGGCGATCTGCACGCACAATTTGGTTGATTTTGGTCACTGTTTCCGGAGTTGAAACAGTGACAGGGCGACCTGGGCGTTGTTCATCTTCAGTGCTCACTCGGCCCTCTCTGAAGCGCTTACACCACTCAAAAACACGCGCAGGAGATAGAGAATTGTCCCCATAGGCCTCTTGCAACAATTTACAGCACTCAGTCGGAGTTTTTTTTAATTCAACGAGAAATTTGAGATTGATACGTTGCTCCTGTTTTTCGTCACACATAGTTTTCGGCACGAGAAAAAGACACGTTCGTTTCAAATCGCTACTGCACAAATACAATAATAGTGACGAGAACGTGTTTTGGTACGTGCATAGACAAGATATCTAGATACCCAACGCACTACTCGTTTTTTTCCTCACCCCTCTACGGCGCCCTCTAGGCGTGCAGTCTCGTTATTTAATAGCCAGACCTCGTATGAGATAAAAATGATTCGATATAATACTACAGGTATAAAATTATGCATAAAATTTGTGTATCAAATAACAATTTTTTTGCCGTTTAAATCATTAGAATATTCCTAATAAACTAGGAGGAATTAAAAATTTCGTTTGAGGGGTTAGTTACCCCTATGAAGGGGTGATTTTTGAAAAATCCGAAGACACGTCGACTTTTGTTTTCAATTTTTGTAAATTATTTGCAATTATTTTTTAAAAATTTAAAAAGTTTTACATCGAAAAATACATTATAAAAACTGAACTTACACTCATAAAAATTAGAGACTGCAAAAGTATGGGATGAAATTTATGTGTAAATTTTCACATTAAATAACAAGTTTCTTGCCGTTTGAATCATTAAAATATCTCTATTAGTTTATGAGATATTGACAAAATACTAATTTCACCTCTTTTTTTACCCCCTTATTTATTATGTCATTTTAACCCCTTAAAAGTTGAAGTTAGCTAATAAGAAAAAACACGTATATGTTCTATTTGATTCCGTAGAAGTGGTTCCTTGTAGTAGTTGTTTCTAGTAGTTGTGTAGAAGTGGTTTCCTCGAGTGCTGCCTAAGGTCTGCTGTTTGTTGAAAATTTTGTGCTGTATTTAAGCATGTGGGAGAAGCTATCCTGCAATTTTTCTATTGGTTGGAAAATTTGGGAAAGGGCAAGTTTTTCGAGCTTCCTCTTCTCGGCGGGCCTCTCGGTCCGAGGAAGGGAGAGGGCGTGGTAAACCTCTGCGAGAGTGTATCGTCTTGATAGCGGAAAGAGAGATCGAGAGAGGATATTTATTTCCACAAAAATATATGACAAACTTAACTAATATTAATATTGTTTTATTTTACAAAATTTCCTTTTAATATTGATTTACTCAAAATTTGAACTAGGTTACGAAAAACAATCAATTTCGTAGCTTAATTCTAACTATAATTACAATTTTGTTAATTTCTTTGTATTTTTATTTATTTTTTATTATTATCGAAAAAATTATTTTGTTGCTCGTTTGCATTCTAATGCTTCAGTTTCTTTTGTCTTTTTTAATGTTACTATTATGTTAGCAACTATATTTTTAATAAGGAGTTTAACTTAAATGTACGTGTTTATAATTGTCTGTTGTTTATAAAAAATAATAATAATTGTTACGTTTTAGTTGAATTTACCATTAATGCAAAATAAGTTTGAAGCAAAACATATTTTTGTAACAATTTACTTAGTGAATTTTATTTAATAATTCGATTATAATTAATTTAATTTAACATTATCATTACATAAAATCTAGACAATTATAGAGCCGGCTCATGATATAAATGCTATTGTTTGATTCTCAATATAATTTTAATTATTAATTGTAAAATATAATTTAAAAATAATTTTTAAATAATTAATTCTGAAATATAATTTTAGCTTTAAAAGTAAAATAAAAGAAGAAATATCATTCTTACTAGGGGTGTATTAATTCTAATTAGTTTTTAATACTTTTTATATAAAAGCTCACATTCAAAAATAAATGCGAGAAGACGAAAAGCTTAGGTGTTATTTAGTATTATATTTAAGAATGACAATTTTCATAGAAATACAAGGAGAAATGCGAGAAAACGCTTTTATAAAAGTATAATAATCCTCGTTGATGCTAGTTGTTAGTAATAACAAAAATTATAATATTTATACGTCTATACGTAATGTTATTTTACAAAAGATTCTCTATATTAATCTTAAAATTGTAGAGCATTTATTTATATGCATAATTTTGTATACATGCGTTCGAAAAGATGTATTACTCACTGTATATATGAGGGCGGTTTAATAAGTACCCGTGTTTGACGACAGCAAGTGTTCCTGAGGGAAGTTGGTATCATCATCGTGTGCTGCCATCTATCAAACGACCGTAAAACAAATTTCAGACTGATTGATCGGTTAGTTTGGATTTGGCAGCCATTCGAGTAAGACGTGTTTCGTGATTATCGCTATGATGGAAAAAGAGCAGTATCGTTCGGTAATTCGCTTTTTGTTTTTGGATGGAAAAAAATGCGAGGAGATAAAAGCAAAGTTAAATGCTGTTTATGGGGACACTTCGCCATCTATGATCACAGTTAAATATTGGTTCAACACATTTAAACGTAGGCCAACATCCGTTTTTGATGAAGAGCGACCAGGACGCCCGGCAGACGTGGTTACCGAAGAAGTCATTCAAAAAGTCTACGACATGATTCTCGCTGATCGGCGAACAAAAGTGCGCGAAGTAGCAGAAGCCGTAGGTGTGTCGACTGGAACAGGAATTAATATTTTACATGATAAGTTGGCGATGAAAAAATTGTCGGCCCGATGCGGCTGTTGATTTCGAAACAGTGTTTGAAGCAATTCAAGCGAGATCCGAAGGAGTTCTTGCATCAAGTTGTCATCGTAAGTGAAACCTGGATTCATCATTACACACCATAAACTAAGCAACAATCAAAACAATGGACTTTTCCTGGTGAATCTGCTCCAAAGAAGGCAATGACGGTCCCATCGGCCGGAAAGGTCATGGCAACGATTTTTGGGATGCGAACGGCGTTATCCTCATGGATTTTTTAGAAAAAGGAAGAACGATCACTGGACTATACTACAGTGAGTTATTGGACCACTTCGACAAAAAATTGAAGGAGACGCGGCCGCATTTGGCGAAAAAGAAGGTGCTGTTTCACCATGATAACGCACCAGCACATTCATCCGGAGTTGTCGCCGCCAAACTGCATGAATTGCATTATGAATTGCTGCCGCACCCCCTGTATTCACTCGATCTGGCTCCCTGCGACTTTTTCTTGTTCCCTAACATGAAGAAATGACTCACGGGAAAAAAATTTAGCTCAAACGAGGAAGTCATCGCCGAGACAGAGGCGTATTTTAGAGAGTTCGACGAATCCTATTTTTTAGAGGGGTTAGAAAAATGGCAGAAACGTTGGGAGAAGTGTATTTTTCTAAAAGGGGGCAATGTTGAAAAATAAAAAAAAATTTTTTAAAAAAATGGTGTCTTCATTTCTAACACGGGTACTTATTGAACCGCCCTCGTATAATATTGATATATTATATCAAAAAAGTACTGGGAATTATCGATTTGTATCTGACGGGGCAATTTAGGCTGATAAAATTTTTTTTCTAGGTTGGTTCAACTGTCCTTCATGAATATGCCAAGTTTGAGCGAAATCTGTCAACGAGTGTGTTTACAGTAGCTGGTTAAGTCAGTCGATGTCAATAGTGCGTGCCGATTTTTTACAATGGGTGATTTCGTTGAACAAAGAATTTGTCTAAAATTTTGTGTCGCGAATGAAATTTCGTGTGCCGATGCATTGAAAATGTTGCAAAAGGCTTTTAGTAATAAAGCACTATCGAAAACCTATGCGTATGAGTGGTACAAAGCCTTCAAGGAGGGTCGTGAAGTCGTCGAAGACTTGCCTCGTTCTGGACGCTCATCGACGGCTTCGACCGCAGATAACTTCGATGAAATTAAGAAAATGGTGCTTGAAAACCGTCATACCAGCTTGAAAGAGATAGCACATGAACTTGACATATCCCACGAGTCAACGCGTTGGATTTTAATTGATATTTTGGGCATCAGAAAGGTGCCCGCAAGACTCGTTCCAAAAGAGCTTAATTTTCTTCAAAAACGCTATCGCAAACAGGTCGCTTCGGACATACTGGATCGCGCCAATTCCGATCCCACATTAATGGAATGCATCATAACTGGTGACGAAACGTGGGTGTACGAGTACGATATGCAAACAAGCCAGAAAGCATGGGAATGGGTGGGAAAAAATGAGCCGAAACCGAAAAAACCACGCCAAAGCCGCTCAAAATTGAAGGTGATGCTTATGTTTTCTTTGATATCCGTGACGTGGTGCACTACGAATTGGTTCCTGAGGGTCAGACGGTAAACAAAAAGTATTACCTAGGCGTTATGAAACGTTTGCGTGAGCGTATCCGTAAGAAGCGGCCAAATTTGTGGGCGAACAACTCGTGGATTTTGCACGACAATAACGCGCCGTCTCACCGAGCTACGACTGTGACCGACTTTCTTGTCAAAAACTCAACGAACACGCTTGGAAAACCACCGTATTTGCCGGATTCGGCTCCCTGTGACTTCTTCCTCTTCCCAATTCGGGCAATTTTTTCATTCGATGGAAGCCATAAAACAGAATTTGGCGCGCGAGCTGAAGGCCGTCCCGGAAAGCGCCTATAAATAATGTTTTGATGATTGTAAGTACCGTTAGCATAGATGTATCGGAGCAAATGGAGCCTATTTTAAAGGCGACCCAATAAATTTTGATTATTAAACGTAAAAATGTTGTTTTAATTTAAAATTCTCAGTACTTTTTTGACAGACAGTATGTATTATTTGTATTTTCTTCTTGATTTTATATGCGAGGGTGAATCAAATACAAACAGTAATTTTTTAATACACTTATTAAATAATATTAAACACAAACCATATCATCAACATTTCTTAATGTAGTCTTCTACGTTGCCTACACACTTTTACTAGCGTTTTGGAAGCTTGAATATTGCTTGTTTATAAAAAGTTTTTGGACGAGTTGTCAGCCAATTGCGCACGTACTTCTTGATTTCTTCATTGCATTCGAATCGTTTTACTCAAAGTGATTCTTTTAGGGGCGTGAACAAAAAGTAGTCACAGGGGGACAAGTCTGGGCTATAAGGAGGGTGTTTGGGTGTTTTCCAGTTCATTTCTTACAATTTATCCCTTGTCAAAGTCGCGTGTGCGGCCTAGCATTGTCATGGTGAAGGATGACCTGTTTAATGGGCATACCTCGTCTTTTGTTTGGGTAGGAGGTTCTTGCTGATTATAAAAACTGGCAATAGTACGAGAGGCGTTTAATAAGTCCGTGCAAAGTCCGAGAGATGGCACCGCCAGCTCGTATTGGGGTCATGTTTAGTTAGTAGCATCTCTTAAATGATCACACACCAAGTTGCAGCCATATTGGTCTATTTTTTATGCTTGACATTCGTGTGAATCAAGGAAGTCGAGTGATTTTTAAGAAATGGACCAAAAAGAATTTCGTGTGGTGATTAAAAATTACTCTATGAAAGGCAAAATGCCTCACAAGACTAAACAGAAGCTTGATCAACATTATAGTAACTCTGCACCTTCGATTAGAACAGTTTATAAGTGGTTTAAAAATTTTCGGACTGACCATAGGGGCACAAGTGACGCTAAACGTTCTAGACGGCCTGTGGAGGTTACGACTCCAGAAATAATTGATCAAATCCATGATATGGTCATGGATGACCTAAAAAAGGGTAAAACTACTAGAGGTGCATATTATTCATCGTTATTGGACCGTTTGAAAACAAAGCTGCAAGAAAAACGCTCGTGATTGGCCCACAAGAAAGTCCCTTTCAATCGCGACAACGCACCAGCACACACCTCAGCAGTTGTGATCGCAAAATTAATCGAAATAGGATTTCAACTCGTTTCACATCCCCCCTATTCTTCAGACTTAGCTTCCTCGGACTACTATTTGTTCCCCAATTTGAAGAAATGGCTGGCGGGACAAAGATTTTATTCAAACGAGGAGGTCATTGCAGACACTAATGGATATTTTGGAGACTTAGACAAATCCTATTATTCGGAAGGGATGAACAAACTAGAACATCGTTGGACGAAGTGTATAAGCCTAAAGCGAGACTATGTCGAAAAATAAAAAAGGTTTACCCCAAACACGGAAGCAGTTTTTATTTTTGCACGGACTTTTCAAACGCCTCTCGTAGACCACATTTACTGTTTGTTGATCGTAAAAAAATCAATAAGAAAAACTCCCTTTGAGTCAAAAAAAATCGTTGCAAGCACTTCTCCGGCTGAGAGGCGAGTTTTGGCCTTCTGCATCCTTCCTTCGTCACTCCTTACTCGCCATTCTCGATTCAGGGGTGTAATGGTGGACCCACATCTCATCACATGTGACCATGCGCCTCAAAAAATCCTCCCCTTCTTGTCGGAATCGATTCAGAAGTCTCTCAGTGATATTCGATCTGACCTATTTTTAATTTCCGGTTAACAACTTCAGAACCCATCAAATACTAATTTCTCTGAAGTCAAGATAATCAGTGATAATGGATTGAGCATTTGAATAGCTAATTTTCACTCTTCACGAGATTTCTAAAACGGTTAACCGCCGATCACATTCAATAAACTCTCAAACGGCACGGATGTTGTCATCTTTAATACTTGTCCTTTGACGTCGATCATCACTTTTGTTTTCAACACGTTCTTGTCTACCCTTGAATTCCCTGGCCCACATATACACTAGATACTGAAACAATTTAGTTCCTTAAACTGCGCCTTTAAACGAGTAAAAATTTCCGACGGTTTAACGCCTTTATTGGTTAAGGGGGTGGGGGGTAAGGTTTTAAAATTTATTTTGCATTTTTTTTTTTTTCTAAATGCACAACATGTTAAGAGTATTGTGTCGAAATTCCGAATAAATCGGAGCAAGACTAATGAAGATACAGCATTTTAAGCGACCGGCCCTCATGCTCCATTTGTGAGTATAAGAAACTTTAAATTGATTTTCCCGAAAACGTCATTTTTGAAGTTCGTGAACATTATTACTCAAAATCTGCTTAACCGATTCTTTTCAAATTTTGAACACGTTTTCTACACATAAATCAATAGATAATCAGGAAGAGTTTTTTTTGTTTTATCATTTTCTTCCATTTTATAATAACAAATTTACCGAAATTTTTTCAGCAAGAATCGCGTTTTTCACTTTTAAATGCTTCCGAAAATAAAAAAATCTAAAAAAAAACTCTGACTACCTAGGGAAACTTATCACCTTTTAAACGCATTTCAATTTTTTTGTTTCAGATGATCCGGTAACGAGTTCTGGAGTACACCGCATAACGACTTTTTGTCGAAGCGTCTCCGGAGATTCGCTGTCATGGTCTTATTTATTGATATTTTTAATTAAAATTTTTTCCAAAAATACTTAAGACGTTATACTATAACTCGTAAATGGAATAAATAAACCAACATCATTCATATCTCCAGAAAAGAATAATAAAAATATGCCTTTTTTTCGGTCTTAAAACCATACCCCCCCCTCTCCTTAAAAACTTTATGATGACGCATTGCGTGACAGACGGATGTACCTCTTGCTCAGTCATGCCTGTACTGCATATAAAACCGAGCGTGGCCGCTAACTAAGCTGGTTCCCTCACTTTTTATAAACGAACCAGCAACTGCCATACTATATCTAGCTCGGAGATACGTCCTAAGCAGAACAGCTTAATTACCGTTTATATTTGATTCACTTTCGTATATCTTGGATTTGAATATATATATATATATATATATATACACGAGGGCAGTCCCAAAAGTACCCGACCCGACAAAAAAAACAATAAAAAAATTACGAAAATGTTTTTTATTTTTAAACATATTCTCCTTTCAGTTCGATACACTTTTCATAACAATGTTCAATAGCTACGACACCCGCTTTATAGTAGGAACCGTCAAGCTCCTCAAAATACCTATTAACCACAGACTCTACCTCTTTATTGTTGGCAAATCTTTTGCCGCCATGCCATTTTTTCAAATTCGGAAAAAGAAAATAATCCGAGGGAGCCAGATCTGGCGAAAAGGGTGCATGAAGAAGCAGTTCAAACTTCAACTCATTGATTTCAGCCATCGCAATGACGCACGTGTGGACTGGTGCGTTGTCGTGATGAAACAACACTTTTTTTTTGTCAAATGGGGCCGTTTTTTCTTGATTTCATTACTTAAACGCTGCAATAAGGCTGCATAATATGCACCGTTGATTGTTTTTCCTTTTTCGAGATAATCAATAAATATTATTTCACGCGCGACCCAGAAACGGATGCCATGACCTTGCCAGCTGACTGAACTGTCTTTGCTTTCTTTGGAGCCGGTTCTCCCTTTTTAGTCCACTGCTTTGACTGCTCCTTGGTCTTAGGTGTAAAATGATGGACCCATGTTTCGTCCATGGTTATGAATCGACGCAAAAACTCGGCTTTATTACTGCGAAACATTGTCAAACACTTAATGGAAACATCCTCACGTTGCTGCTTGTGCTCCATTGTGAGCAAACGCGGCACCCATCTTGCGCACAGCTTTCTCATGTCCAAATTTTTAGTCAAAATGCGATGCACAGCACTTTTTGAAATGCCTGCCATGTCTGCTATCCGCGCAGTTTTAGTCAACAGTCATCCAATACCATTTTGTGGATTTTCTTCACATTTTCTGACGCAGTGACCTCACTTGGTCGACCACTGCGGTGTTCATCTTGGCAGCTCGTACGACCTCGCTTAAACTCAGCTACCTAATGTTTGACCGTTGTAAGCGAAAGAGCAGACTTCCCCAGAGTAGAATCCAACTCGGCTTTGATATCGGTTGAACTTAGACCTTTCAAATGAAAGTATTGTATCACATACCGATGCCCGATTTTTTCCATATTTACAAATTTACTGAGAGCGTTCACTTAGGATGTCTGTAAAAAAAATAATAATAAACGTACCGTTATGAATTTTTAACATTAAATTGTTGAAAGGTGGTATTGTCAATCGCAGTAATTGTTTTTTTAAAACTACCTGTATTCATAAGTCAGGTCGGATACTTTTGGGACTACCCTCGTAGATACACTCTTACAAAAAAGTATCTAGAAATTCTCATTTAAATTGCCCGCGTTGAGTATTTTTAAGTATTTAAAGTTTCTGTATGTTGGTAGGACTGTCCGTAATTACTATGCCAAACATGAGTGCGGTCTGTCAACTAGTTTGTTTACGACAGCTGTTGAAACCAGTCGACCTCAGTAGTAGTCTGCGAATGTTACAATGGAAAAAAATATTGAACAAAGAGTTTATCTCAAATTTTGTGTTTTGAACACAATTTCGTGTGCTGACTCGTTGCCAATGCTGGAAAAGGATTATGGAGACTCTGTTTCATCGAAAACTCAAGGGTACGAATGGTACAAAGTCTTTAAAAACGGTCGGGAGATCGTCGAAGATTTGCCTTGTTCAGGACGACCGTCGACCTCTTCAACCAACGATAACGTCGAAAAAATCAAGGAAATTGTGCTCGAAAATCGTCATGCCAGTGTTAGAGAAATAGCTCGTGATCTCAACATCTCTCGTGGAACCGCTCGTTTGATTTTGGTAAACCAATTGGGCATGCAGCGCGTCGCCGCTCGGCTCGTTCCGTTAGAGCTGAATTTTGTTTAAAAACAGTACCGGATGCAGGTTGCTGCAGATATGCTGGATCGTGCGAATTCTGATCCCACGTTCATGGGACGGATCATAACTGGTGACGAGACATGGGTCTATGAATACGACACACAAACGAGCCAACCATCATCGGAATGGGTGGGAAAAAATGAGCCGAAACCGAAAAAACCTCGCAAAAGCCGTTCGAAAATCAAGACGATGCTTATTGTTTTATTCGATATTCGTGGTGTGGTTCATCATGAATTCGTTCCGCAAGGTCAAACGGTCAATAAGGACTTCTATTTAACTGTTTTGAGACATTTGCGTGAAAATATTCGCCGTAAACGGCCGGATTTGTGGCAAAACAATTTGTGGATTTTGCATGACGATAACGCACCATCTCATCGAGCCACGATTATTAACGATTTTAAGACCAAACACTCGATAAATACCATCGACCAGCCACCTTGTTCGCCTGATCTAGCTCCGTGTGACTTTTTTCTTTTCTTCAGACTGAAATTACCGCTCCGGGGAACCAGATTTGACTCCATAGACGCCATAAAAGAAAATTCGCAGAAGGAGCTGAAGGCCATCCCTGAAAGCGCCAATAAAAAATGTTTTCATGATTGGAAAAAACGTTAGCACATGTGTATCGCTTTAAATGGAGCATATTTTAAAGAAGATTTAATAAATATTGACAAAGTTTAACATTTTTGCGTTTTATTTCGAATTTCCGGATACTTTCTTGTCAGAGTGTATATACGAGGGCGGTTCAATAAGTAACCGTGTTAGAAATGAAGACACCATTTTTTAAAAAAATTTTTCTTTTATTTTTCAACATAGTCCCTTTTTAGAGAGATACACTTCTTCCAACGTTCCTGCCATTTTTTTAACCCCTCCAAAAAATGTGATTTGTCGGACTCTCCAAAATACGCCTCTGTCTCGGCAACGACTTCCTTGTTTGAGCTTAATTTTTTTTCCGCTATTACTTCATGTTAGGGAGCAAGAAAAAGTCGCAGGGAGCCAGATCAGGTGAATACGGGGGGTGCAGCAGCAATTCATAACGCAATTAATGCAGTTTGGCGGCGACACCTCTGGATGAATGTGCTGGTACGTTATCATGGTAAAACAGCACCTTATTTTTCGCTAAATGCGGCCATGTCTCCTTTAATTTATTGTCGTAGTGGTCCAATAACTCACTGTAGTATTGTCCAGTGATCGTTTTTCCTTTTTCTATAAAATCCATGAGGATAACGCCGTTCGCATCCCAAAAAATCATCGCCATGACCTTTCCGGCCGATGGAACCGTCTTCGCCTTCTTTAGAGCAGATTCGCCGGGAGAAATCCATTGTTTTAATTGTTGCTTAGTTTCTGCTGTGTGATGATGAATCTAGCTTTCATTAACGGTGACAACTCGATGCAAAAACTCCTTCGGATCTCGCTTAAATTGCTCCAAACACTGCTTTGAAGTTAACAGCCGCATCCGCTTGTTGTCCACCGTGAGCAATCGCAGCACCCATCGGGCCGACAATTTTTTCATCGCCAACTTATCACGTAAAATATTAATTGCCGTTTCGGTGGACACACTTACGGCCTCTGCTACTTTGCGCACTTTCATTCGTCGATCGGCGAGAATCATGTCGTAGACTTTTTAAATTATTTCCTCGGTAGCCACGTCTGCCGGGCGTCCTGATCGCTCCTCATCAAAAACGGATGTTCGCCTACGATTAAATTCGTTGAACCAATATCTAACGGTGGTCATAGATGGCGAAGTGTCCCCATAAACAGCATTCAACTTTGTTTTTATTTCCTCGCATTTTTTTTTATCCAAAAACAAAAAGCGAATTACCGAACGATACTGCTCTTTTTTCGTCTTAACGAAAATCACGAAACACGTTTTATTTGAATGGCTGCCAAATCTAAACTAAACTATTAATCAGTCTGAAATATGTTTTACCGTTGTTTGATAGATGGCAGCACACGATGATAATGCCAACTTTCTTTAGGAACGCCTTTGGTCGTCAAACACGGGTACTTATTGAACCGCCCTCGTATGTTTACTGTAAGCTCCAACAAGCATTTGATGTGATTCCGCAGTAGTTTTCTTTAAATGATAACAAAAAATTATTGCTGTCTACCAATCGTAATTGGTAGGCACAAAACTTGATATGTTTAAGATTATAGGAAAATATACCGGTGTCTAGAACATAGATTGATGTGTGTTAAAAATCTTCGTGAACTGTTAGAGGAAAATGATGGCGCTGCAGAAGCAGTCTTACCAGAGATGAATAGGGAGATTGCCAGAGACATGGTAAGAATGCGAGGAAACTTGCGCGCCAGAAGCTGCTGCCGCTTTACGGTTCAGCAGCGAACTGACGCGCACATTAGAAAAAAAAAGGAAAACATTTACGCTCATAATAGAAAGAGAAGGAACGATTGTGCGCATGATAAAATGAGAAGGAAAGTTTACACGCACATTTCGTGTAAACGCAGCAAATGTGCGCAGATCAGAAGAGCGTTCTAATAGATCACGAAAATTTGGATTTTTTGTTACGAAATCGAAACCAATGTCATCAAGACTTTAATCGATATGAAAAGAAACTCCCGACAACAAAATTAAAATAAAACAAAACTTCTATTTGACATGAAAATAAAGAAAAAATTAAACGTTAATGAAAAATTATAATAATGAAAGAATTCTCTAAAAAGTAAAAAATAAAATATTAATTTTTCAATTGAATACTTAAAAAATAAACTTACATTTGAAATTTATATAAAAAATACTCCAACATATAATATAAGCGTATCACATAAATAATATTTTATTAGTATTTTTAAATAATTATTGATTAAATAATTTTTTCGGCTGCAATGTGTAGTGTACTTGCGTATAAAACTCCATTTTATTTATTAAAATATTTAATAAAAAGTAATTACAATTAATTTCAAAGTAGCTAAAAGGAATAGTGTTCTTATGTTATTATTTTATTAGCTGATTATTATAATTAAATTACAAATAATTAGCAATTAACTCAATAATTATTAACTAAGTTACGTTACAGAAAATCAGATAAGCCAATGTCAATTTTTAAAATGAGATAGTAACTTCTTCCGCTAGCCATTCGGATTCAGTTATTTCCTTCTACCCTTGAGATTCGAGATCGAATCCTTGTGGTATAAATTTTTTCTTTTTGTTTATATTTAGTTATTCAAATTAATGAAATTTTAATGTCGAGAAGTGAGAAAATTTTAATTAAATAATACTTCGATTACAAATTTTATTATTTTGTTTTTTTCTTTCAGGTTTGCTAATTTAAACTATTAATTTACATTGCTGAGTAATCTCCCGACATGCTTAAGGATCAATTGCGTTCTAGACAACTGAAATAAGAAATAAACAAACCAAAAAGACACGAACGGAACGCGCAGCTAGACTCGACTAGATCAACGGAATTTGCTACGTGGGTAAATGACACGCGCACACACAACTATGGCTGCTCCAATCAGCTGCGTTATCATGAACCCAACGAAACTACAGGTGCAAAGCAAAACTGCTTAGACATACAGAGAATTAAAAAATCAACAAAATTTTAAGAAAACTGTAGTTCAAGCTTTGTGCTTTAAAATCTAAGTAGCCCTTTCAAAAAAGAAAAAAAAAGTTCTAAAAAGACCACTTCTAAGATTTCGAATGCTAGCGTTCGTCAAAATAAATGCGATTCAATACAAATCTTTTGATCTTATATCCAAAATCTGAACAATTCTTTTAAAAAAGTAAGAAGCCAAAAAAGATTTTTAATGGAAGCCCTTAGTTAAAATAAATTCAGAACGCCTATAACCATTTTTATAAGCATTTCGCTTTGGTCCCTAATTTTTAAGAAAAGAACACCATATTAAACATTTTAACAACGCCAAGCAGCATTTGGAAAACACATTAAAATAAATATTTTAAGTTATTGTATATTTTTTTAAAGCTCTCGAATTGGGCAATCAATTACGTGCTCTATAGTCGCGCTGCGGTTATCGCTATCGGCCGCATGGCAAGTTGCCTAACCTCTTTTAGTCACCTATCACATGCATTAAAACAGTTACAAAGCTAAAGTTCTGAGCTTTAATATGAAATTTGACTGTTCCCCAATCCATTTCTTAGAGAGATGTGATATTTTAAAGCTTGTTTATTTTCCAGAATAAAATTTCGATGATATAATTTTTTTAACTAGTAGATTATAAAAATATTAAAGAAAATAAATCCAAATTAAATCAATATTAGAATTTGTTTAAAAAATCATTATTTTATTTTTTTTTACTGTAGCTTTAACTATCACTTTATTTTGAACAGATACTTTATGGGAATCCCGTCAACGCATCCGGCACAGCGTCACCTTTATCGTGTAAGTTCTTTAATACCAAAGGTTGGTAACTCACTACACTCTGCAATTTGCCTAACCTGTAGTGCCTCATCTAGCATAGACAGTAGTTATACATACGCTGATCATGCAGCTACAAAAATAACAGATTTCGTGAAAAATGAATATAGTAACCACATTGATAGACTAGTAGGTGAAGAAAAACGCAAAGAAGAGTTAATAACAAATACAAAGAGTGAAGATCATCGTACAAAAAATAACAAAAATAATAAAAATTCAGGTAAGCACATTATAAGAAAATAGAACAATTACATAAACAAATGGTTTAGAAATCCTGTTTACTAATCAACAGCATCATACAAAAAAGAAGTTTTTAAAACAAAATATATTTTTAAATGTATATAATTAAAATCACAATTATTTAATTTTCTGGTAGCATTTAGTCATAAGAAATCATCTCAACTTTGTTCAACAATCGCTATTTTTAAATAAATGAAACACATAACTTTAAAATCTGCATAAACAATTTTTCTAATTTGCCAAATGATTACACAAGTATAAAAAAACATTCTTATATATTTTGACTTGCTAAGTTTGAGCCTGACATAAGTTTTTACTCTTCACTCCCCTGTTTTCGCTAGAAGACAATTTTGAGATCAGGATACTCTCAGTAATCTGAGAGTATTAAAATATTACTAATATGAAGTGACTAAAAATATATAAAACTCTTGTATTTTGGCTAATTAAATCAGAATATAGCAGTTTACTGAAAATGTGAATTAGTCAGGAATTATTATTTTATGCAAGATGGTGCTACGCCGCAAAGAACTCAAGAGGTATTTAAAGCTATTTACGAAGTTTATGGTGAAGGCGTCATCAGTTTAGGACATTCCAAGTTTGCACACGCAGGTATGAAATGGCCCCCTTATTCACCGGACTTAAATCTGTGTGATTTCTTCTCATGGGGCTACCTAAAAGATTATTGTTATGCAGAGAAGCCCAAGACCAAAGATGATTTGAGAGAAGCTATTAGAAAAGGATTTCTAGTATTTCTTCATCTAAAATTGAACAAGTTTTTCATAGTTTCCAAAAACGGCTTGATTATTGTGCAAGTTCAGATGGGGATCACTTCGAAAATATTTACCATTAATAGTTATTCCCTAGCTAGGTTTTGTCATTTTTTCAAAAACGTAATATGTGTCTGTTGAATATGTTCGATTGAACTGAAACCTATTCCAAATAAAAATGACCACTTCACTGATCTAATATGTATTTTTATTATTTTTTTTTCTGCACTTATCTTAAAATTATAAGTGATTACTTTAGGCAACTTTCCATTTGTGACCCTATATATATAAATATATATATATATACATATTCGTGATAACTGTGATTCGGTTGAAAAACTGAAAAATGCCATTTGAACTACGTTTCATCACAAAAGTTCAACCGATGAAAAGCCACAGCATGACGTGTCGACCAGGTGCTGACTCATGGTGCAAATATCAAAAGGCGAAGCGTAGAATAACTTCGCCTCTTTCAAACAAGATTACGCTGCCTTACCGGAAGAAGTTTCAAATGCCATAAAACCGATTTTCGAGTCTTACAAGCAAAAAATTATTGCAAAGATGCATTGGAGGATTCACGTAGAATAGCAGTGTAAGCTTTAGCCAAAACGTTTGAAAGATCATGCTGAAAACGTTATCTGCGAGTTTTACTACCGGAAGCATAGCCGCCTATGTCGCTACCTGCACATTCAATGTGGGTACACGAGAGCTATTATGCATTTTCGACGCGATGGGGATTTAATTGGTACCGCACGCACATGAATATGTGAAGCAGAAAAATTGCAATCGAATCGGCTCATCTAAATGTCGTTCATTAGACAGCACTCGGGAAGCAAGAATAGCTCGCCAACGTCGTTAAATTACTACTAAGGCCGTCAATAAAGAAAAGAAAGAAACACTTTATGGTGCTAGAATAGAAGATTCACTGTAAGTTAAAAAAAAATTTTTATCTGCATTCAAATTGTTTTCAAATCTTTAAACTTGTTTTTCTCAAAACCATGTTTTTAAAATCGGTGATCGCTGTCGCTCGAGAATGGCTTAACTTATTAAATTGAAATTTCGTACACTTCTTCCGTATATATAAATCTCCTGTTTAAAGGAAGGATCTTTCTTTGCGACGAATATTTTCTTTTTTATAGCCAAAAATGTGAGCAAAATTTTAGTCAAAAACGAGATTTTGACTTTCAACATCCGCCATTTTGTGAAAAATGAGAAATTTATAAAACCCCTGGTTCAACTAGAGCATTATACAATTACCTAATGATCCCCTCTTTTTTTTTATTTTAGATGATCCAATCATGAGCAGCGGCGATCATCGTGAAACGGTTTTTTTTGTGGACCCTCTGCAAATGTACTATATCTTGCACGTTTTTTAATATTTTGTCATAAAAAAATAATGAGAGATAGTTAAAATATAAATCTTTTATATGGAAAAAATTTGTTATTATTTATTTAAATATTTTGCCAAAAATAATTCCCGAAAAAACCGTATCTTCCCCCTTAAGTCGCCCAACTCTATGAATTACCTCGAAGTCGTATTCAGCAAGCATAAGTCGCCATCGCGTTATTTATGAGTTAAAGTCTTTGTGGGTTTGTAGCCACACAGGTGATCTGTTATAATATTAAATTCTCAACGGGTTTAATAATGTCTAAAATTCTTTATGCAGTAGATAAGTGCAAATGCCTCCTTAATAAATGTATCCCAGCTTTTCTCCACATCTGTAGACGCCTGAGACACGTAAGCGACGGTTTGGTCGCTGCCAATCTTTCTTTGTGATAAAGTGCTTCTTACCGCGTATCCCGACGCGTCCATCTTTAGATTAAAGGTATTTTCAAAATTGGGAAAAAGCAATATTAGCTCCTTGCATAATTTATTTCTCAGCGTTTTGAATGTATTTTGAGCTTCCTCCAACCATGTATTGCGTTGTTCGATAATTAATGTCGTTTTTTTTATGTTTTTCAAAGTAAATTAATTTATATTAACAACAAACATTAATCAATCATATATTGACCGTTTTGTTGGATGACCTTTTACCATTTTGCGGTAAGTTGGAAAATTCTACGTTCAAAGAAGCCTTGGTTTTTGGAAGCGAAGAACTGGTCCAACTCATTTTTAATAGCCTGATCGGAATCGAAAGATTTACCATTCAAATGGTTTTTAAGGGAGCGAAATGAATAGTCTGATAGTGCTAAGTAAGAACTATAGGATGACTGTAGCATAAGTTCGCAATTGAGCTCCATTCAATTTTGACGAGTTATCAAAGAGGTGTGAGGTCTGGCGTTATCATGATGGAACATCATACAGTCTGTCAAGTAAGAGCGTGGTCGTGTTAATTTATAAAAAAATTTATTTGATAAAACTTTCATATTTATATATACATTGTACACATTACAAACAATGATGCAATTCGGTCAATAATGTGTCCAGTCACCACCGGCGTCGATAATTACCTGGCATCTCCGAGGCATGCTTTCTACTAATTTGACGGCGTATTCTAGTGGCAAGGATCTCCAGATCCGACGAATTTCGTAAGACAACTGCTTCAAAGTGTATGTGCGTCTTTCACAAAGCTTCCGTTTAATATATGCCCACACATTTTTAATAGGGTTTGCATCGGGCGACTGCGACGGCCAATCCAATGTAACGATGCCAGATTGAGTCTTCCACTGAGTACAGAGCTTGCTGCGGTGTTTAGTATCGTTGTCCTCCTGCAGAATCTAATCTTAATTTTTTGTGATGAACCATCGTTTGGCAGATGGCAGTAAAGCCTTTTTGTAGATTTTTATCATTTTCTCGGCATTTAGGTTGTCAGTAAAGAGGTGCAAAGTGCCGAATCCCTGCTTTGAGAAGCAGCCCTAAAGATGCACCTTTATTCCATGTTTTACGGTCCGCTGAACAAGCCTATTGGTGGAAGTTGACCAGGCTCGCGTAAGGACAGAACGTGCTCATATAGAACATTTATCAATAAAAGTGACATTTTCAAAATCTCTATCAATATTCTCATGCGCCCAAGCGAGTCGCTTTGTCACATGTTTTTCAATCAACAGAGGCTTGCCGCAGTGTTAAAGCAGGATTCCGCGAAAACAGATTCACTATTCTTTTTTCATCTTTTTTGTTCACGTTTTCTATCGAGCCACGTTCTGGTAAATCATCGACATTTTTAGCCACTTTATATTGCTGTATCCACTTCTGTACAAATGCCTTCGACTTTCTCATATATTTTGCAGTCGCTGATTGCGACATTTTGGGACCTTTCAGGTGGATGCAAAGGAACACAGCCTCGTAGCACGACGCGTACTTAGCACTTATGGCGTTTAACGTGATTTTCTTTCAAAAGATCAACGACAACTGAATCTTTGTTAACAATGCATCAAGGAAAAAGCTTCTCTCTATCGGCTTGCAAAGGAATTAGAGCAAAATCTTGTGTTACCTGTCAGTGAAATCGACCACGCTCTTACTTGACGGACTGTACCTTTGCGATTGGCCAGTTCAGAGCGTTTTCGCTTGATTGCTTCGTTTAATTTCGATAGTTGACGACAGTAGACATTCGTATCAATAGTTTGGTTTTTTAGAAGTCGCTCAAAGTAGACTATACCCTTGTAAACCCACCACACGGAGAGCATAATCTTCGCTTGGTTGAATATTGGCTTTGGATGTCGATCGTGGGGGCTTATCTTGCTTGATTCATAATCATTTTCGGACTACATTATCGTACACAATCCATGTTTCATCACCCGTTATAATTCTTTTTAGAAATAGGTCGTTTTTGTTACGATTCAGCAAAGAGTCGCATATGTTAATGCGCTTGGTGAGGTAGATTTTCTTTAATTCGTTAGGAACCCAAACATCCAGTTTGTTTACGTAACCAAGCTGTTATAAGTTCATGGAAACGGTTGTATTCGATATGCCGAGCTTCTCTGCTATCTCTCGAGTTGTCATATGCCAGTTAGTTTCGATTAACGCCTTTATTCTGTCGTCATCAGTAGTGGTTGGACGACCAGTATGTGGTGCATCTTGCACATTAAAATTTTCAGAATGAAAGCGAGCAAACTAACGCTGAAACTGGCGTTTAGTAAAGCAGCCCTTACCATAAACTTTACACAATTACTTTCGAGCTTGCACCGCATTTTTGCCCTTTCGGAAGTAAAACAATAAAATATGCCGATAATGCTCACTTTGATTGTCCATTTTCAACTTAATTTTTAACCAACTTGTTATTCACTAATGACGCTCAGTTTTTGACAGAAGAAAGTGTACAGTCTAACCTTTGTAATAGTATATAATAATATACGCCACCCAACCGCTACTAGATGAAATATGCAGTTCTTGTAAGCGGCTTTGCGATTTTTGCGATTTGGTCAATAAACCTTTGATAATAGCCCGTGAGTCTTAGAAATTGTTTAATATTTTTCACGATCTTTGGAACTGGGTAATTTTGTACTGCTTCTAATTTACGCGAATCTGGCCGTACTCCTTTCGCGCTTGTTGAATATCCGAGAAACGTAACTGCTCATTTGAAAAATTCGCATTTATCCGGCTGTACTTTTAAAATAGCTTGCCGTAGCTTTTTAAATAAATTTTCTCATCTGCTTGTATGTTTGGAAAGTGTTTTTGAATAAGAAATTATATTGTCAATCAAGAAGAAAAGTTCTAGCATTGACAATGCTTGAGAAAAGATTGTTGGCATCGTACGAAGTCCGAAGCTTCTTCGATTAGAATACTACAAGCTTTTGTATGTTGCAAATGCTGTTTTATGTCGACCTCGTTCGTCAATTTAAGTTGATGATAACCCGATGCAAAATCGAACATAAAATATTTTGCTTCTCCTAATTAATCTAAAATTTCATTTATATTCGGTAGCGGGAATTGTACATCGAGAGTTTTTACATTTAACTTTCTATAGTCTATAACCATTCTATACCTCTTCCGTCTTTGCAAATCCTCTTTTTTTTTGGCTAAAAAATATGGACTGGAGTAAGACGAAGTCGAGGGTTCTATTATCCCTTTGCAAAGCAGCTCCTTTACCTGCTTTTCTATTTCTGCTTTGTGCACCGGCGTTGCGCGGTATTGTTTAGAGGTAACAGATACTTCGTCTATTCTACGTAGAAATGATGAATTTAAGAGGAGGTTCTCATCTAGCGACCCAAAAATTACGTGATTTTCGCGATTTTTTTTCTCATCAAAGGAAATAAATAAAGTAGTCAAGTTTTTTGGTACTTATTAAGTATGTTATTAACTACTTTCACAAATTTTTTTGAACAAAAATAGTTTATTAATTATATGCGTTGAAAAATAGTCATCGAAAAAAAAGACACCTCCACGGGCGGCAAGGTAACTCATTCAATTTTTGTCTGAAATTGAAAAATCGAAGTTTGTTATAAACTAGATGATATTTGCTAAATCTTGAACTGAAATCATGAAGAAAAGTTAAAAACTTACAAAATGGCGGACTTGCAAAAAAAAAATATTTTTTTGCACTTTTTTTTGCTCTAAAAAGTGCAATAACAATAAAAATAATCATTGTAAAATTATAATTTTAAATCAAAATCTAGCAAATTTAATTACCTTTAAAATAAAAAAAAATTTATTTAGATATCTATAATAGTTGAGATATTTTGCCGCCCGTCTTAAAAAACATGGTTTCGAGAAAAACGCGTTTAAAGTCTTAGTACGCGATTTAGTACGTAAAAAGACGACTTCGGTTTGTTGACAATAACTTTAAAAATAAATTGAATTCGGCAAAACGGGTTTCACAAGCGTATTCTACGAGATATTTGCCAACTTTTTAAGCAAAAAAAAAAAAATCGATTATTTGGTCGTGCTTGATGAGAACCTCCCCTTAAGAATGTGTGTAACTCTCTCCCGGAATATAAAAGATATCATAGCATTCAGCGATTAATCTATCTGTTTCTCTTTGTTCTTCTGGAGCTAGGTGCTCGAGCCGTAATAATTTTTTTATCGTCTCATTGCGTTCATTCCGTGTGAATGCTTTGATTGAGAGTATTGTCGAACTAGTTTTCTTCTTCGTGCAACCCTTTTCTTTAAACAACCTTCTCGTATCTGCTACGTTCTTAAGAATATTATTTATAATTTCCCCTGTAGTGTTTTCATTTATATTTTTTAATTTAAGTAAATAGTTTTTTTTGTTCATACTTTCTTCGATTTTTTAAAATTTTATATTAGTTTCAAAATATTTGAATAGCCTTCCGAATGAAGCTTCCAGCTGCTCCAAATTTTCACGTAACACATATTTCTCGTATAGGCTTTTATTTAAAATATTGTGCAGCTTAATTAAATTTTCTAACAATTCGTTTTCTTCATCAGCTTCTTGCGTAATTCTACTTGTACACCTTTGGTATGTATCTTTAAGTCTTATAGAGTTAAAAGAGACTTCCTTTTCTTTGCCATTTTTATTAATGGAACTAGATAATGTTTGAATTTTTTTTCGGTCTCGCAATACCTCTTGCGGTAATATCTCACTTGACGTATTTCTTTTTTTCTTTCTTTTTTAAATTTTTGTTTGTTCTAAGAATTTTTTTGACAATGCGATAATGTTTTCAGAGAGTGTATTTGCGTCTCTATTTTCTAACACTTATTATTTTATTTTCTTGTGGAACATGAGGAGATATTTGACTTGTAATTTTTACATTGTTAAGAGTGTCTGCTTTCACGTTAATCTTTCTTGAATTTGTTTCCGATAACTCATATCTTTGCATAGTTACCTTAAAAACTCGTTTACTACTAGCCTTTAATTTAGCGAGAATTGAATATTTCTTTAATTCCGATTTGAAACTTGGATTAGGGCTTCTCTCGCGCCCCTGGATTTAAAGAACTTTTATTTTCAATTCTTGAAAGTAGAAGTTATATCCCTTGGATTGAGTTACCATTTGATATATTTTGGCTTACAGCACGCTTTTTGTTGCATATTACAATCTCCTTTGCATTCTTTTTTTGATTCGCATGAATTGCGCTGTTTTTATTTTCTCGAAACTCCTTGCTCTTTGTTGTCTCTTTACATTCATCCATAAATACCGCTTGGCTTGGCCTAGGATTTTGTACCTGTCCCCAGCCATCGAGCGGTAATTGACCCTTTGTTTCATTGTACGGTAGAAGTCTCTCTTGTTCTCTATCTCTACTGCTCTCAGTTGCTCCATTCTTCTTTCTTCCTTGCATGTACAGTGTGTTGGCCACGTTAAATTTCTTTATAAATAAAATGTTATTCCAGCAGACTATTAAGCTGTTATTTTTATAGTCGATTTTTGTATTAAATGTTAAGAGAAATTTATTTTCTAATAACTTTTTTTCTTGAATTGGCAACTCATTCAAAACTAAGTAAAATTCAATATTGAGCCCGGGAAAACAAATATTAATTTTTTCGAGCGTAAAAATGCTTTCGCTTGTTATACCTGTTGATTCCAGAATTTTTTCAAGATTAATTTTGCTATGTTCGCTGACATTTTCAATTTTTAATAAATTTGGTCCTGCTCCTGAGTCTAAAATTAATGTTATTTCTCTTTCATGCGTCGCATCAAAGAGCGCGATTGTCGGAGAAATAGTGACTTTATTTAATCGTACTTATTCTTGGATGATTGAGTCTCCTGCATATTTGTTGATGAGCGCGGTAAATATTCGGCCTTCTTATCTGCGCCCTGGCGAGAGAAGTTTTTCAAGTTTTCCTATTTTCTATTATTCGTTCGCGCGCCCTGCAATATTTTAAAATATGCTCTTCTACTTTGCAATATCTGCATATTACTCGTATCTTTCGTTATTTATTCTTGAATAAATTAAATTTTGTCTTCCTAAATATTGATGCTCTTATTGTTTCCTATTCTCTGTGTGTGAGTCACGAGGCCGTCTTTGCGGTCGATGCTAGTTTTGTGGCCTTGCTTAGCCTCTATTTGTCCGTGGCTCAGGCCTTCTCAACGGGGCTATTCTCCCCTGCTGGCGTCATTTCCAACAATCTTGAGTTGTATGATTGAATTTCTCACACAACCAGTACTTTTTATTACTTGTTACATAATTAATTTGTGTTGGTTCTTTAGCAGTTGATTTTTGAAACATTCTTTTTATTTTTGTAAATTCGTCAGTCTCTCGGTAGTCAAACTCTTTTTCTATCTTAATCGCCTCTTCTGTCACTACCTTAGGATTGCGAGCCGTGCACATGTGCATTCTAATTTCGGCATGTAACTCCTTGGAAAAATAATTTACAATACCTTTTTCTAGTTCTTCTTTTAATCCTAACATGTTTCTTCCTTAACGATTTTCTGCTTCAAGAATTTTATCTTGTAAACAGTGTGCTCGATTTGCGTATGTAATTATTTTTTCTCCTAGTGTTTGTTTAAAATTTGCTAGTTCATCGAGTAACGTATGATATGATTGGTTCGAGCCAAATCTTTTATAAAAAAACTCGACAACTTCATAAATTGTTACGAAATTTTTATTTTTATAAATTTTAAAAGCCTCTCCTTAAGGACATATTTTCAAAAGCTTAGCGACGTCTGTTTCGTAAGCTAAGGGTAATAAATCGCAGGCTTCGCGGCACCCGTCGAGAAATATATTCACGGATATAATGTCTGTCAAAAAAGTACCACGAATTTTAAATTAAAACAACATTTTTACGTTAAATGATAAAAATTTATTGATCAAAGACGATTTTCTTACTCGATGCATCGGCGGTTATACTCAAAACTGTAATGAAAGTTTTAATTCAACTGTGTGAGCATTGGTTCTAAAATCTACTTCTAGTAGTAAAACTGTATTGAATGTGGCTGTGAATATTCTAGTTTGCATGTAAAATGACGGCTTCGCTTCAATTTTGCGAATAATAAAAGCAATGGATTTAGAAATTGGCCCGAACAGCTATAAAGTGTGTTTGGAAATTAACAAACAGCGCATAAAGCTTGCTGATAGATCGCTGTCTGAAGCTAAAAAAAAATGGAGAATTGCTTTAAAATCCAATAGAAAAGAAATGGAAAAGCAGGACGCTAATCAAGAAGGTCAATTATATAGAGCAGGCATTGCAAATTAAAGGTAATGCAAAATTTTTCATTACTTTCTATAACTTAAAACTTTAAACTTGTTTTTCTCAAAACTACATATTCTAAGTTGGCCGCACCCATAAATCGAACAATTTTTAATCAGTTCACTTCAAATTTCAACAAGATCCTTACGATGTTCGATCTGTTTCGATCTTCTTTATCTGCGAACGATGAAGCTTTTATGAAAAAGACTGATCCCCCGGTGCATCGTCCACCCCTTTTACATAGGCGAAAACTAGACGTACACTTTTGTTTCTTATCGAAAACAAAGATGGTTCGAAAGTAGGACGCAAGTGTTCCTTGCTCACACAAGTATACCTCATACGTACACATATACACGTACACTCCGATGCTCATTCTGCATCAGTGCTTCCGCGTCTTAATGTTATCACCGCAGCGGTAGCGTTTTTCGTAGAACAGAAGAAAAAAGGAAATAAAAAAAAAAGATAAAAAAGAAAAAGTAACACTGATGGTAACATCGGAACTCGCGGTACGACGTCCCAGCTGGTGGTAAAAGAAATACCACGTCGCGTCGTAGCATGACGTGACAATACCATTTATAGTAGTTATGACTTTTTAAATGATAAAACCTCTATTTACACAAATATATTTTTTTTAATTTTTGATTTTATATTTTTTTATCAATTTTTTGTTTTATATTTCTCTCGTCAAGATTTACTTGTTTTTATTTTTGAATCAATTCATGAATTATTAGCTCCAGTATACTTTTAAGTTTTTATTTGCCTTTTAAAACCAAAATCATCTTGCATGTTGGATGATTTCTAATTAGACTTTAAAGTAAGTGTAAAATAATATTTGCTATTAAATATAACCCCTATTAATTTACTAAAAATGTTATTAAATTAGGTATTTGATTTTCTTATTTATTTTTTTTATAATAAATAAATGCTACTATGATTTCCAGTATTAAATGTGATCACGAACAATTATTAATATTATTTAAATAATCAATTTTTATGTACATTATTTTTAGTTTTATTTAATTGTGTAAATAATTAACGTAAATAATTAATTATTTACAAAATATGTATAAATTAATGATGCATAACATATTATACTACTATAATCAAAAAATGAGACTAATTTTTTTTTTTTTTAAATTCTTTATTTATTCTTTTAAATCTATTTCGTCGCCTTTAAAGTAGTCCTCAACCACACAATACACTTGTGTCAACGTTTTTTCCAATTTTCGAAACGGTTAAAAAAGTCCTATTGCGGGATTGCCTTCAATTGACGCAGCGATTCACGTTGAATCTCCTCAATCAAGTCAAAATGATGTCCCCGGAGTAGACTTTTAAGTTTATTAAACAGCCAGAAGTCACACGGCGCTAAATCAGGCGAATACGGTGGTTGTGGAACGATATGAGTTAAATTCTTGGCCAAAAAGTCAGGAATAATCAGTGCGGTGTGAGACAGTGGATTATCGTAATGCAAAAACCATGAGTTGTCTTTCCACGATTTCGGCCTCTTTTTACGAATAGCTTCAGGCAAACGACACATAACACTCAAATAATATTCCTTGTTAACAGTTTGACCCAACGGAAGGAATTCTGAATGCGCAACACCACGATAATCGAAGAAAACTATCGATATGACCTTGATTTTTGAACGACTTTGACGTGATCTTTTTGGTCTTGCTTCACCTTTGGCACGATATTCGCTAGATTGATCAGTTGTTTCTAGATCGTAGGCATAGATCTATGTCTTATCTCCCGTAATAATGCGTTCCATGACGTTCTGGTAGTCAGAAAGCATCGCTTCGCACACATTAACACGACGCTATTTTCAAAAAAATTGAGTGTTTTTGGAACCAATCGAGATTTGACGCACTTGAGACCCAAATTATCTTTAAAAATTGCTCGAATCGATCCAAATAAAATGCCAACAGTATCAAGAAGGTCTCTTATTATCAATCGACGATCTTTGAGCACAAGGTTTTTGATTTCTTCGATGTGTTTCTCATCAGTTGATGTCGATGATCATCCTGGACGCTCTTTGTCTTCGACACTGCCTCTGCCTTCTTTGAACTGTTTGTACCTTTTGTAAGCATTTTTTTTTGACAAAGTCTGCTTATCAAAGGCCTTCTGCAACATTCTGAACGTTTCTGCACTAGAAATTTTATTCTAAAGACAAAATTTAATACAACTTATCTGCTCACTAAAATCTGACATTATAAAAATCGCCGAAATCACTTAATATTTACAAAAACGAGCGTTACTTACAAACTAATGAATATATTGACATGAAATTTGACACAGATGTCTTTTACAGTGCTAACAACTTAAAAAAACATCCGTCAAATGGATAAACCCGCGAAATTTCAATTGACAATTGGTCTTACTTTTTGATAATAGTAGTATATAAAATACATAACTCGTAAAATTTATTTACAACTTTAACTGAAATATCTGTTTGCAGTATATATTATTATTAAGAATGTATATTAGAACTTGTATAATTGCTAAATAAAACATTATATACTGAAATACATTCAGTTATAGATTCAAATCAGAATATTGAATAATGCTGTCAAAAAGTTATGCAATCAATTTTTTATGATTTGCTGTAATTGAAAGGAATAACTATATATTCAGATAATTTTAACAAATTTGAATTTAATTTATCCAATCATACCACTTTATAGACTATTTAAACGAATTTAAGTAGAATTTATCAAATATTAAAAAACTATAGAAATCATGCAATCAAATGCATTCAATTATGTACCTAAATCAGGGTATAGGATATATGCTATTAAGAAGTCATACAATTAATTTTTTATTATTTGCTCTAAGTCAAAGGAATAATTATAAATTCAAATAATTTCAACATAATTAAGATTAATTTATCAAACTATATCGATCTATAGTCTATTTATGAGAATTTATTTAGTATATGTATAATATAAATAATCTATACAAGATCTATAAAAGTATTAGAAAATTAATACTATTTAAAAGTATTAGAATATATATATACAAGGTGGGCCATTTTAATCGGTGCCCCTGCGTTTCTTGGTTTTCAAGAGGTACAGTCTGTCAAGTAAGAGCGTGGTCGCGTTAATTAATAAAAAAATTTAATTAATCAAACTTTCATATTTATATATACATTGTACACATTACAAATAATGATGCAATTCGGTCAATAATGTGTCCAGTTACCACCGGCATCGATAATTGCCTGGCATCTCCGAGGCATGCTTTCTACTAATTTGACGGCGTATTCTAGTGGCAAGGATCTTCAGATCCGACGAATTTCGTAAGACAACTGCTTCAAAGTGTATGTGCGTCTTTTATGAAGCTTCCGTTTAATATATGCCCACACATTTTCAATAGGGTTTGCATCGGGCGACTGCGACGGCCAATCCAATGTAACGATCCCAGATTTAGTCTTCCACTGAGTACAGAGCTTGCTGCGGTGTCTAGGATCGTTGTCCTCCTGCAGAATCCAATCTTCATTTTTTGTGATGAACCATCGTTTGGCAGATGGCAGTAAAGCCTTTTTGTAGATTTTTATCATTTTCTCGGCATTAAGGTTGTCAGTAAAGAGGTGCAAAGTGCCGAATCCCTGCTTTGAGAAGCAGCCCCAAAGATGCACCTTTATTCCATGTTTTACGGTCCGCTGAACAAGCCTATTGGTGAAAGTTGACCAGGCTCGCGTGAGGACAGAACGTGCCCATATAGAACATTCATCAGTAAAAATGACATTTTTAAAATCTCTATCAATATACTCATGCGCCCGAGCGAGTCGCTTTGTCACATGTTTTTCAGTCAACAGAGGCTTCTTCATTGTGTTGCGCCATTTCAGATGATGAGTACGAAGATGGGTTCGGATAGTTTCGTAGGATATATCTAAACCTTTTGCCATTAATTTTGCTTGTCCTTGCCGCAGTGTTAAAGCAGGATTCCGCGAAAACAGATTCACTATTCTTTTTTCATCTTCTTTGTTCACTTTTCCTATCGAGCCACGTTCTGGTAAATCATCGACATTTTTAGCCACTTTATATCGCTGTATCCACTTCTGTACAAATGCCTTCGACTTTCTCATATATTTAGCAGCCGCTGATAGCGACATTTTGGGACCTTTCGGGTGGATGCAAAGGAACACAGCCTCGTAGCGCGACGCGTACTTAGCACTCATGGCGTTTAACGTGATACTCTTTTAAAAGATCAACGACAACTAAATCTTTGTTGACAATTCATCAAGGACAAAGCTTCCCTCTATCGGCTCGCGAAGGAATTAGAGCGAAATCTTTTATTACTTGTCGGTGAAGTCGACGACGCTCTTACTTGACAAACTGTAATACAAAAAAATGATTTAAATATAATTTGTTCAAGACAAAGGGGGCATATATCTGTGCAATTTTGATCTTAAACTTCATTTTTAAGGTCATTTAACGGTCAAAAAAGGGTTTTTAGCGAAAAATTTCATTTATGATACCCGATTCGAAAAGAAACAATAAGTTTGACGTTAAAGTTGATATTTCAGTTGTTCTTGTTAATTTGACCTTCCGAAGGACACGCCAAGGTTAAATGATAAAAATTTGCTGACTATCTGCTCATTTTATTTTTTTGATAGAATCTACGTTTTAAAGGTATCTTTCACAGAAAAGTCTTGTTAAATGCAACATTAACGTTGACCTTGGGGTCGATTTTCAAGGCTGATTCCAGGTCATTGTATTGCTTAAAAAAATTTTTTTTATATTAAGATCGAAAAAACAATGTAAAATCTTGTGTCGAAAGGATTATTTGTTTTTAGCTAACCTTGCCTTTAGCGTCACCCACGAACAACGACGTAGACGTAGCAAAGATCGTTTCCTTAGAGGTGCTTGATTAAAGTAAGTCCTCTGCTTCTCACTTTCTGCTGAAAATTCCTTTTTAACCTTCAAGTGTTTTCATTTGACGTTTTCATTCTTGGATTCGGTATTTATTACAAGGGTGCCTTTTACATGATTATTTTGTCAGAAAATTTAAAAAATAGTCGTTACTTAGCTTCACCATCTTAAAATGACATTTTGAAGGTCGCGAAAAAAATTTTATTAATATCATTTCAAACGTAAATTTTCCCACTATTTTTGTATCTGGAATCAGAAGTAGGAGTTTCTGATTAAAAAATTTAAGTTTACCTTTAAATGACCTCAGATAAATGGCCCCTTTGTCTTGATTAGTTAAGCCTGAACAATTTTTTTATATTACTTCTTCAAACCGAGAAATTCGGGAGCATTGATTAAAGGTGGCCCACTTTATACACCGGGAGTTTAAAACCACCCGTCTACCCCTTATAAAACATTAAAAAATGGTATCTATAAAAAACTGACTCTGCTATTATTAGTAATCAATTGGCGATAAAATCAACTTCCGGTCTGCACCGGAACGACCTAACTGGAGGTTGGATTTTTTTAATGGAATATGCATATTTTTATGGTAGATACGGTTTCGAAGTGTAAAAATGAACAACTTATATTTGAAAAATTAAAAAAAAAAATGCATCATAAGTAATGCATCATAAGTCCTTTAAATAACCCTTGAAACCTCCAATATGAAAATTTTTATTCAGTAATAACTCAATAACCCAAGAACCTAATAACCCAAGAGTTAATAATGTCTTTATAGGTAAATGGGGTATGCTCTATCCGGGTATGGACTGGAAGTGAGCCAAACTGACCGGAAGTTGGTTTATACAAATGAAAAATGCATATTTTTAATGAGGATTTAGATCCTGCGTGAAGAAATACAAAACTTCCTTACGAGTTTAAAAATATGCATTATAAGTAACTTCCGATTTGACAAATTCAAATGTGAATTAGAGGTCAAACATTGAAGGTTGGCCATTGGCAATTTATGAGCACGTTTACTTTTTTAAGTCATAGATTTGATTTATACCTCGAAATTAATTTCGATTCTGATTGTATTGGAAGCTTGTTTTTCTTTAAGAATAATTTAAAACATAATGTCAGATTTAATAGTGAAATTTCCTATTTACTTGACGTTATACCTAGGTATAAACTTTTTCTGAAAGTTAGGAGCTTAATATTTAAAAATAGTACATCAATACAGTAGTACCTAGGACCGAAGGTTAAATATTACCGATCAGGTGTTGTTACCGCACATTCATAGTGGGTAGGTCAAAATAAAAATCCGTATTTTTTAATGATTAATAATTACAATATGTACTAAAATTAATTATCAAGTAAGAATTTAATTATTGTCATCAAATTTTATTGCTCATAAAAATTTTGTGACTCTTCTAGTGTTTATTCTAAATGCTGATAAATCTGTAAGTTTCTTTAGATCTCACTTATCAACATTTCTAGCATATTTATTACTTGATATATGTAACACGAAAGTAAGTTAAAAACATTATTGAGGTTTATTATTTATCATCACATTGAAATAAATTTTCATCCTAATAAAATTTAAATTTTTCTCTTTCAGAAATGGCGAAGAAGCATGCGATATGCTTTAAATTATATTTGAAGCTGGGTCTTTTTCTGCTGCTGGAACGTTATGGGGGGTACGATTTCCTGACAGGTTTTCATGCTCCAGGAAAGTCATTTTTCGACTTTGTAATCAAGTAAAAAATAATGGGATTGTGCAACCTCATCACAATAAAGGACGAAAAAATTAAAAGACGTATTAGAGATGTAAGATCGACAGATACTGTAGCATCATCGGTTATTGCTCCACATGATTTTCTGAGATGAAGGGAAATTGATTCTAGTATCAATTATTGTACCATCCGTAACATTTTGAAAGACAATAAGTTTCATCTTCATAGAATGCAATGACACTAAGATCTTAACAATCATGACATAGCCCAACGTTTTCAAAAAATTTTGTAAATGGTGCCATGGTCAACTAGCAGGTTTTGATCAAAGAATTTTACGAACAGACGAATGCACGTTTAAGAGTGATGCATCTGTAAATACTTGGAATTGTCGCTACTGGGCACTACAAAATCCTCACTGGTTAAGGACAAGAGATAACCAATAAATTTGGAAAGTAAATGTGTGGTGCGGTATTATTGATTACAAAATTATAGGTCCAAGTTTTTTTACGGCAACCTAGATAGACATCGCTACGTTTATCTTCTGGAAACAGATTTGCCAAATTTATTAGAAGATATTCCTCTACATTTGCGTTTGAACATGTGATTCCAACAAAATAGATGTCCTGCACATAAATCGCATATATCTCAAGCCGCTTTAAACAGATGGATAGGAAAGTACAGAACAGTTAATTGGCCACCTAGATCTCCAGATCTGTCTGTATAACATTATTATTTGTGAGGAAGAGTTAAAGACTTAATACACCGTGACCCTCCAACAACAAAAGCAAATATGATAGAAAGAATCCGACAATCAATTCAGTCACTTGAGACATATGAAATTCGACGAGCAGTGAACAATTTCCAAATAAGAGTTCAAACCTGTTTTTTATAAGGTGGATCACATTTTGAGCATTATTAATTAAGTTGTGATTTTTCATATTTCTTCTAATATGTTATTTTGTTTAATGTTATAAATATTGTTTAGAAGATGATTATAATATTTATGTAGTTATTCCTTTCAGCATCGATGTTTCTTGATTTGTTCTTTTGTAAGTTAGTTAAATAAGTTTAAAAATGTTTTTGTATTAGAATAAAAATTTTTTCTTTAAAATATTTAGATGCTCAGTTTTATTTTTGTTCATCAAATGTAAATAAGAAGGTAAATATTTCTGCACTTCAGTGAGAGTGAAAGTGAAAACTTTGTGGAACGTTCAGTTGAATTGCTTTCGTTATTTTTATATTTTTATTTATAAACATTATAAAAAAATTTATTTATAAACAGAATAATTAATTCTGAGTGAAGAAATGTCTGAAGTGTACGTACTTCTAACTTTAAATATGACTGCAATGACGACTACTGAATTCACAGTAAAAAATTTACATTCGGTATGAAGTTTCACATCCAGTGTCTACTTCCTGTCCGGACGCTTAGACGCTCTCATTTGCAGTTAAAGTGTCAACTTCTGCTTAAAAAATTTTCCATAAAGTTCAATGTTTTATCACTAATTTACATTTTAATTTGTCAAACCAGAAGTTACTTATAATGCATATTTTTAAATTCGTTAAAAAGTTTTGTATTTCTTCACGCAGAATCTGAATCCACCTTAAAAATATGCATTTACATTTGATAAAACTAATTTCCGGTGAGTTTGGCCCACTTCTGGTTTATACCGGAAGTTGATTTTACCGCCAATCAATAGAGCATACCCCAGTTACCTATGAAGACATTATTAGCTCTTGGGTTATTTGGTTCTCAGATTATTGAGTTATTACTGAATACAAATTTTCATATTAGAGGTTTCGAAGGTTATTTAAAGGATATGATGCATTATTTATGATGCATTTATTTGAAAAATTTTTGGAACATAAGTTGTTTATTTTTCCACTCAGAAACCGTATCTACCATAAAAATATGCATATTCCATTAAAAAAATCCAACCTCCGGTTAGGTCGTTCCGGTGCAGAACGAAAGTTGATTTTATTGCCAATCGATAGAGAATACCCTATTTACTAATAATAGCAATGTCAGTTTTTTATAAATAACGTTTTTTAATGTTTTATGAGGGGTGGACGGGTGGTTTTAAACACCTGGTATATTGTAATGGGATGCAGTAACTTGAGCATGCTGTTTATTAAAGCAAAGGTGGACTGGAAGAAAGGGAGTTAGCTGTCAATCGTCATTTTGCTGTATACGTGCCAAAATATATCTGCACGTCTTCGTACTTTTTATCAACGGTTTTCTATGCGAGGGTACACAGGCCAATTACGAAAGCTAAGCTGTCGAGACGAAGATGTGCCCGGTTATTAACTTTTGAAAGGTGAGTCGCTACTTGATTAGTATTGCCGACGAATAGATATTGTACGACGGTTTCCCTTTGCCTTGTGTACGATCCTCTAACACTCTCATTGTATCTCTGTCGTCAAATTCTGCGCAAAACTGATTTCGGTAGGCTTTTAAGAACGTCCCAGCTAGTGATTTCTTTGCAAGTCGTGCGATACCAGAATCAAGCTGGTTTTTTAGTACGTTCGGCATCGCAATTTGCAACGCTTTGTCTCCAAAGCGTTGGTTTATGCAAAAATCTTTTAATGACGCGAGGAACTCTCTGACGTCACCCTCCATTTCTCAGCCTAACCTGATTTTCCAATCTTCTAGAGCCTTTATGCAGAGGAAATAATTGGGTGCATCTTACCCTTCTCGGTGCACATTAGAAAACTGGCTATAAAAAGAGCTGCGCTCGTCGATTCTTCTTTTCTTACTGATACTATTCAAGACACTCCGAACGTATAGCGGCACTTTGGTTCCTCTTCAGAAGCCTCATTTTGAACTGCCGCCTATGACGCGCGTTAACCTCATCAGTATAGGTGACGCATGGGCGTGCGGCTAAATTACTCTACGACTCGCACACTGTAAGCTGCCGGCTTGTTAAGTCTGGTGGCGGCCTGCTTGACGCGGATATTCTCGCGGACACAGACGACAGAGCACAATTAGAACACGGCGCGCTGCCTGATTCCAACAGTAACTAACGCACTTGGCTTAACGCCGCGTTGATCTACTCGACTACCGTCTGCTACTGTAACAGGCCGACCGTAACCGTAGGCTTTGCTGCAGTGCCCGTCGTCAAGATATAGTTCTAAGGGACTTCGCTTACCGACGCTATTGTATTTACTGTGGACGGAAGCGGCCTTAGCAACTCTATGGCCCCAAATGTAGTCGGGAGTATAACGGCGAAGAGCCAGCATGGCCCGTCCGTCCAAGGCTTCGCTGCCTATCGGAGTTGTAGACAGTTGGGGCAAAGCCTCTGGATCTCCGAGGCGTAGGAAGTTAATCACCTCCTCTCTGCCCCAAGCTCCCACCGCCGAATTGTCACTTAATCTTTCTCTGATCTCCACCTGGCTGCGCCGTCGCTCCTTCTTCTCTTTCAATCTCTGCGGATCCCATAGTTTTCTACAAGCTATGGATCGCACAATAAAAGCGGCAGACTGATCGGTATCATAATTATCATATCAGGTGACAGTGGCCTCTGGATCCTCTCTATGCACGATGGCGTGGAGCAACCTCTCGCGAAGCTCAAGCTTATCGCCTCTCATGCGTAGACAATCTTCCTCTAATCTCTCCTTCACCTTCTCACTTGTCAATTTGCTTATATCTTGATGGGCCTTGTCGGCCACTCTCGAAGAATCTAACATATGAACCAACGATGATTCGTATGTAGACATCTCTAGCTTAATCAAATTCTCATCGAAAAGACTTAAAATCAAAGAGCAAAAGAAAAAAAAGGGAAAAAAGACGGAAATTTTCTATACACGTAATGAGTCAAAAAATATTATCTAAATCAAAATTAGGTGAGAAATTTCAAAATACCTTCTCTCCCAGATCAAAATTTTTCGAAATCTAAACTTAGTTGAAAAATGATCAAGCCCGAACGGACGTGAAAAGTTTCGAAGTCCCGTCTCTCGCCGCCCGAAATTTTTAAAAGTCCAAACTTCGTCGAAAAACGACTAAGACCGAAATGACCAAAAAATTTCAAAGTCCCTTCTCTCCCGAACCAAAATTTTTTAAAGTCTGAACCTAAATCGGAATGACTAAATCCGAACAAATCAAAAAAATTTACTGAGTCCCGTCTTTCCTTACCGTACACACATAAACGAGACAAAGTCTAAACCCGATAAAATTATGTAAGAACACTTTATACAGTATTTTTTATCGGCAATTATGAATTAACGTATTTCTTTTATAAGAAATAATACAGTTTATACGTTTTTACAAATAAAATTATAATTTCGAATAAAAAATAAATACAATTTAACATAATATTTTTATGTAAAGTATAAGTCCGTTCATTATTAAACTTTTATTTACAAAAATCATAAGTAAATTTATCTTCTAAATCTAGATCACTATACGTCTCGTGAGCCCACTGATTGCAAATTGCGTATTATACCCAGTCTTGCGAATAAAAATTTTAGCAAAAGATGCATGTTGTGTCGTTATTATTTTCCTAAATACAAATGCTGTTCTTAATTTTCTTAGTTTCTCTCTTCTGACGACTACTATTAATTTTTTCTTATTAATGCATTTTTATCTATTTTAAAATTTCTTTTTTGTTTACAGGACATTTCTTCATTTTCAAAATTCTTACTTATTCTAGTAAAAAATTAGCAATTTAAAAGAAAGTACTAAAACACCAGACTATGTGGATAGCAGTAGCTTTATGTTCCTGTAAATTATTGGCATGAGACTGTGCTTTCGGAAGGGGGAAATAAGTAATTAGGAAAATTATCACTTCTATACGTATGGATTCCTGTTGCAATTTGCACTGTAGCTGCTTTTATGAATCCATCTTTGCTTGACTACTTAATATACAATCACAGATTTTTCTGTATAATTATGCAACCTTTTCTAACTTTCTTTCTAACTTTAATAAAGGAGCCATTAATAAGGGAACAAGTAGTTGCAGTCTATGAGTGTAGAGTGGAAAGAAGCATAAAATAAAGCTATTTTTATGAGCAAATTCAATAAGGTCATTTTTTTATTTATCGATTTATTAGTAACAGGTTGAAAAAATGCGATAAATTTTTCAAATCAAGTAACAAAGATGTTTTTCGGAATCCATCCACTATCGTTACTAATAAAAAAGCCTGATAGTCCATTATTAAGAAATATTTAATTGTCTTTTTTCAAGAGAAAAAAAAGATTGTTGTCATGAAATTTCCAGCAGCACTCATACATATTTTAGCTAAAACAATAACATTTTTCTTCTTGACGATAAACAACCAATTTATTTTTTTTTTTTTATGCTACAATTTTATATGGTTTGTTTAGCGCTGTAACGTCGGTGTTATATTTGCAAAAAAAAATACGCCGACCGCTTTTGCCTTTTAGCACCTTAGCACCGAAGCTTATGGGCGTGGGACAGCCGAGGTTTGGATTACGAGATTTGTGAGGAGTAAGTGTGCGTTTCAGGATTGAGCAAATCCAAGAGGCTCTATTCCAAAAACGAAACCAGCCTCGAGCCCTGTTCTTGAAAAGGTCCTAGCAAACGTGTGTCACAGGGAGAGGAATGATCGCCCGCTTTTCGGCTAAAAATTCTTTC
This sequence comes from Chalcis sispes, assembly GCA_949987625.1. Taxonomy (NCBI): domain Eukaryota; kingdom Metazoa; phylum Arthropoda; class Insecta; order Hymenoptera; family Chalcididae; genus Chalcis; species Chalcis sispes. The sequence continues at coordinate 51,775,185 of OX465094.1, read as the reverse complement.
GGAGGAAAAAACGAATAATTAAGAAAAAGAAAGAAATGAGAAAGAATAAATACAACTAAACCCACTTTATTTAGAAAAATGGTAGCAACAGGCGATTCCTCCCTCTCTCTCTCCCTCTCTCTCTCTCTCTCTCTCTCTCTCTCTCTCTCTCTCTCTTTCTATTAGGTTGCTGCAGATAAAATGGCCGATTTAGTAATAAGTTTTTAAACAGCTGTAACTTTTTATAAAGACAATTTATTTAATCAAAATAGGTACCAGTAGATGCAACACACTTTTCCCAACGAGATACTAATACATTTATTCTAGTTTTGTAGAAGTCCGAGTTTCTGGTTCAAAGAAACTCCTCAAAGGCATTTTTGACAGCAGCTTCATTATTAAATCTTTTTCCTGTCAAAAAGTGATTCAAATGTTTAAGGAAATGGTAATCTGTTGGTAAAAGATCTGGTGAATATGGAGGGTGAGGAAGAGTCTCATAGCACAACTCGTTTAATTTTTGGACCGTTATTCTCGATACATAAGGTCGTGCGTTATCATAAAGCAGTATCACTCCATCTCTGTTGACAAACCTAGGACGTTGGACTATCAATTTCTGATGCATTTCATCCAGTTAAGCACAGTATTTCTGAGCATTGGTGGTTTCGCCAGGTTGCAGGAACAAATAGTGGATAACTTCAGCTAAAGACCACCAAACAGTTACTATTATTTTCTTAGGATGGAGGTTTGGTTTCAGCATGTGTCTTGGCGCTTTATCGGCATCTAGCCGTTGGGCCGATCGGCGATGATTATCGTATAAAATCCACTTTTCATCGCAAGTCACAATTCGGTGCAAGGACGGTTCTTTTTTGTTGCGGGAGAGAAAAGAACTTGAAATCTCCATTCGACACGTCATGTTTTGCTCGGTAAGATCATGCGGAACCCATTTGTCAAGCTTTTTTACTTTGCCAAGTTGTTGCAAGTGGCGGCAAACTGTCGAATTATGAACGCCTAATTTCTCGGCAAGATCCCTTATGGTTTGGCGGGGGTCAGACTCCACTAATGTACGCAGCTCGTCGCTATCGATCGATGGTCCTGGGTGTTAACGGGCTCATTTCCAAGGTCCATATCTTCGGATCGAAATTTTTCGAACCACCGCCAAGTGGTTCGTTCGCTTACTGTATCAGGCCGAAATGCGCTGTTGAGATCCCTCGTTGCTTCTGTTGCGTTGTGCTCTAATGTAAATTCGTATAGTAAAAGTAGCCGTTTTTGATTCACTTTCATGTTCACTTTCTCTTATTGCTTTTACGATCACTATGACGCGCAAAACAGAAATAACTCCATAAACCAAGGTAGCAGTATTTATACTTAAATATGTCATATCATTTGCGCCGCCTTGTTCCAACATAATACACTAAAATTGTAGCCAACTTAATGTCATTGCTAAATCGTCCATTTCATCTGCAGCAACCTAATAGTTTTTAATTTCCATGACTGTGATATCACGTGCAATATTTTTTATAAATATTAAAAATTTTGTATTAATTTTTGTATATACATACGAATAAACAGTCTATCTATCTATCTATCTATCTATCTATCTATCTCTAATTCTCACTCTCCAGCTCGAACGAAACGTCTTCAAGATAAGCAGTAGCGTCCACCCCGCGCTAATTCTGAGTAATCGGATTGGTACAAAGTCGTCTCTGTATGAATGAATAAAAAGGGAATATCCACCTGCGGAGAACGGACTTGCCGTGATTTTTTTTTTCTTCCTAATTAAGACTCGTCACTCGTTCATCAAACTAACAAGTTTTCGCTAGACTCGCGCATGCAAGCAGACCAAGAGAGAGAGAGAGAGAGAAAAAGAGAGAGAGAGAGAGAGAGAGAGGATTCAAGCACCGAGATTCATATTCAAATAAAAAGTGAGTTAAAGTAATTCTTATATCGTAAATCACATTTTTTTTTCTCTTAACCTTTTTTCTTCTTTTATTAATTTTTTTTTTTTTATAAATACTATTTTCAAAAAAGGTAAAGTTAGCCTGGATTTCGGATAACTACCTTAATCCATAAATCAATGGTTCGGCCCTTATCCAGAGCGGCGTAGCTGGCCTGAGTTTTGGCCTAGACGCACGCTCAGTCCCGCATTTCACTATCTTTTTCTCAGGAAAGCAAAGGAAAATAAGGCTGAAATACTCCTCCGCCATCCCGAACCCGTAAACTTGACTGCTTAGGCTTAAAAAGGCACAGACGAGTGGTGTTGCATTAAGTTAACGCACTGTAACATCACTCCGACGTTATCATTGTCATTTTTATTGTCATTGTCAGTATCACTATCACTATCAACTTCGCTGCGCTAGTTCCAAGCCCAGAACCTTCTGCCCACGACAGATAGGGAGAAGAGGAGGGGTTAATACGCAAATCTGAACTTATAGCGCACAAAATTTTACACTGATAAGATCAGACAAGATTTGTTGCCTTTGCGGCTGTACTACACTTCACACTTTTCACGAAGGAGGTTCACCCTTCCTATCGCTCAGCTGCGAGAGGCTTCCCTGTGTCGTCCGAAAGAGTTGCTTAAAGTTGAGCAAAGCCACGCTCATAGAAAAATTCTGATGTTAAGGTCATATCTCTGGCTTTAATCGATAGGGATACGGTGGAGTAATACATGACTTCGCGCCTTGCATCGGCTGGATGGGTGGTTTCGCCGATACCCCAACTGGAACTAGTCGGCTTAGAGGACAATGCATTAAAGCAGAATCCCCTAGAGGAAGCATAGTCGTCGAAAAACGAGTCGTAAACTTCTCCAGAAATTCAGAATCGCTAATCACGATTTCTGGGTTGAAATTGAAGACTGACAACGGAGCTCAGTGGCTTTGTAAGCTCCAGAAGCATCCTGATCTTAAGTACCGCCTCGGAATACGAGTAGATATGAAAGACCGTGGTACGACTCGCTACTACCTGCAGCCTCTTTATGTCACGCCTCCGTGATGAAACTGACTGTTTCTTGGAGTCTAGAACAGTTTTAAGAATTGGACGCATCAAGAAGACTAAAAAAAGGAAAGAATAAAGAAAGGTGATATTCCTATATCCAGTGTCAGCCTGTGCACATAGCCCTTTAGAAAGCGAAGGCGCGTCCCCATGAAAGACCAAGGACGGTCAGTGTTAGCAGTAACACAAACGGATGCAGCTGTCTGAGTACCTTCAGTGGCATCTCGAAGGTAGAAATGAACGACATCGAGGGGATGAGGCTGAAAATGGTCGAACTAAGAAAGAAAAAGAGCGATCTAATTAAGAAGGTTCTTGACCGTTTTTTGGAAAAGGTCAAGAACTACCATAAGAATATTCAAAGGACTATGCTCAGAAAGTAAAGACGGTGTAAATAATGCTAAGTCTCTAGTCCTTGAGCTTGTTAAAATATCCAAGGAAGCTAGAGCAGAAGAGTCACGCATGGCAAGGAAAAAATTTCGTCAATGCTACCAAGCTCAGACTCTAAAAGATGCGAATTTTCTTGGAGTAGAGAAGTGATCTTGAGGCTCGCCAAATAGCAGCCCAGAGAAAGAGAGAAAAAGGAAGAAACAGATAAAGGAAGCGTCGAAGAAGCATCCATTGTAGGATAAGAACATAAAACAGGACGCAAGAAAGAAAAAAGTTCAGAACATAGAGGACATTGTACTAAAAATTATAGAGGGTCGGGCGTAAAAGAATGGCCCTAGAAGTATCCGGCCTATCAAAAAAAACACAAAAAATTTTTGATAAACTCTTTATTGCTAAACATCGTCTTCTTCTAATTCAATATACTTTTTCCAACGATGTTTGATAACGTCAATACCCTATTTATAGTAAAGTTTACCTCTTTATTTTTAGTAAATCTTCGACCAACAAACCATTTTTTCAAGTTTTAAAATAGAAAATAATCCGAGGAAGCTAAATTTGACAAATAGGGAGCATGAGGAAGCAGTACGAATTTAAACTCATTAATTTTTGCCATCGCGATATTGGATGTGTGAGCTAGCTCTTTTTTCTTGATTTCATCACTCAAACGTTGCAATAAGTTTGCATACTACTCGTTGTTGATTGCTTTTTCCTATTTAAAGATAATAAATAAAAATTATCCCATGTTCATTCCAGAAAATAATGCCACGACTTTACCTACAGATGGAACTATCTTCATCTGCTTTGTAGCTGATTCTTCTTTTTCAGCCCATTGTTTTGACTGTTTATTTGTTTCAGGTGTAAAATGATGGACCCATGTTTTATCCATAGTTATGAATTGGCGAAAAAATTCGGCTTTATTGCTGTGAAGCAGCGCTAAACCCCTCGATTGAAACATCCCTACGACGCTGTTATTGTTCAGTTGTGAGTAAACGCGGCAGTCGTCTTACGCACAGTTTTCTCATTTCCAAATTTTTATTCAATATGCGATGTATAGCGCTTTTTGAAATGCCTAATATACCTGCTAGCTTGCGTACATTAATCGACGGCTATTCAATACTGTTTTGTGGATTTTCTCACCATTTCTGGCGTGGTCATCTCATTCGGTTGACCATTGCGATGTTCATCTTGACAGCTCGTACGGCCTTGTTTAAAGTCTGTCATCCAATATTTTACAGTTGTAAACAAAGGAGCAGAATCTTTCAGAGTAGAATCTAGCTTAGCTTTAATGTTGGTTGGATTGAGGTCCTTCAAATGGAAGTATTGTATCACATAACGATGATCCATTTTTTCCATGTTTACAAATTCATTGAGAGCATTCACTGTTGATGGCTGTCAAACGAATACTGTACTACGTAGCGTCTTTAAATTTAAAACTTAAGTTTTATAAAATTTGTTAATCGTACTATAAAAATTTTTTTTAATTAACAACAGCCATCTAATGGGTGATTCATTATGAGGTTTGATTTTCAATAGGCTTTTTTTACAGATCACGCGTGACTCCTGTAAAACTGTAATGTAATTTTTATTCAGTATTGTTTAACAAATCATCATGGTAAAACGTACACCGCGACAACGTATTCAAATTGTTTAGCTGTATTACAAAAATTAGCGTTCTGTGAGAAATGTTTTTCGTGCTCTTAGAGCAACTTATGGTGTGCATCGTCGACCTACCGAAACCACTATAGTCAATACCATCCGCAAATTTGAAACCCAGCATACATTATTGGATGATACTCGACCAATTAGACCACATCCAGCACGTAGTGAAGAGAATATAGCGGCTGTAGCTGAGAGTGTGGCTGAAGACCGTGACGAATCGATTCGGCGTCGTTCTCAACAGCTTGGTTTGTTGTATGCAACAACTTGACGTATTTAACGTAAATATCTTGGTTTAAAGGCATACAAACTTCAACTTGTGCAAGAATTGAAGCCGGGCGACTTAGGTTAGTGTCGTGTTTTTAATTAATGGGCTCTGAATCAGCTCAATGAAAATTCGCTGTTTTATCGCGAAATTTTTTTCAGTTATGAGGCGCATTTTTGGCTCAATGAATACGTCAATAAGCAGAATTGCCGTATTTGGGCTGATGAACAACCTGAAGAGCTTTAACAGCTACCACTAAAGCCACCGAAATGCACAGTTTGGTGTGGTTTATGGGCCGGTGGAATCATTAATCCATATTTCTTTCAAAATGAGTTCGGTTAGCACGTAACCGTCAATGGCGACCGCTATTACACCAAGATAACGGATTTTTCGCTACCTGAAATTGAAGCACGTGGTATCGGTGAACTTTGGTTTTAACAAGACGGCGTTACTTTGCATACAGCGAGAGAAACAATGGACTTATTGAAAAATCATTTTGGTGAGAACCTGATTGCACGTTTTGGACCAGTAAATTGGCCGCCAAGATCGTGTGATATCATACCTTTAGATTATTTTCTTTGGGGTTACACGAAGTCTCTGGTCTTCAGGGATAAGCCAACTTCAATCGACGCTTTGCAAGCCAACATTACTCGTGTTATTCGCGAGATACCGGTCGCTATGCTGGATCGCGTCGTCCAAAATTGGACCTTTAGGATGGATCATTTACGGCGTAGTCGCGGTCGATATTTAAATGAGATAATCTTTAAGAAGTAAAGTTTATAGATTGTTCTTTCGACTCACAATGAAATTTTTACTATAGAATTCAACTTTATTCCTCTTATTGGAAATTAAAAACCAAACCTCATAATGAATCATCCTATATATGACAGATTGAGTACTTTTGGGACCACCCTCGTATGCGAGCGTTCTGGAAAAAATCAATAAAAATATAAATCCTGTAGCCTCAAATTCAACAGTTCTCTGTAAAAGAAGGACGTAAAAAAAGGACCTCTTAATCAAAGTGAAGCAGAAAACGAATGAGCAGCTACTTACCTCCGCCTTCTCGCTGGCAGTTACGGGATTGTCTGATGTTATAAGAGCGAATAAGGGACTGAAGACACTGAAAATTCGCGATTTTGACAGTGTTGCAAAGGAGAAAAAAGTAATGACTGCAGTTAATGAGATTCTCGGTGACGGTACAAACGGTACGGAAGATAAGACTTTTGGACCTTAATCAAGGAGGCCTGATTATGGCAATTATTATCCTTGAGATAGGATAAGTAAAGAAACTTATGGAAAGAAGTAGGATTCGAATCGTCTTTGCAAGCTGCAAAATGAGAAGAAGGGTCATGATGCCCAGGTACTATCGGTGCCTAAATTTTGGTCATTGCAGCGAAGAATGTAATAGCCAAGATAGACAGAAGCTATGTTTCTAATGCAGAGAAGATAATTACCAGTCAAAGGACTGCCGAAAGATAGCTCTCTGTTATTTGTGTGAGGATACTGATAAGACTGATTTCAGACACAGAGTCAGTGCTTAGACTAAGATATACAGACTAGCCCTGAGGAAAATTAAATCGATGTCAATGGATACGCAGAAGAAATGGGACAACAAGAAAATGTAGTTTCTAGCCCTAATGAAACTAATTTTGTCCCTTTAAACCTCTAATCACTGCTTTGGAAGTGGACGGGGGATGTACGGAAATGGCGACCGAAGAATCGATGGTGCCCTATAGGCAAAATAAGAACAAGGCTCTATGTCGGTGTTTCTAGTATCGAAGGGTCACTATGAAGTCAGCATGCTGTCCTTACATTCAGAGAAAAAATCACTATCAATATATAAATGTCAGCAATGATATCTAGGACGCCTTTATATGCCTGGTTAAACTAATTATAATGGCAAAAAATAAACAGGCGTCAATCCAGACTAGATCCAGAAGATAGAGGGTTTGTATCTGCATGCCGTCAAATCCAACGACAAGCAAAGGCAGATACGAAAGAAAATGAGACGTATACTAAAGAAACAGATCCTGAGGAACAACGTGCTTACCTTAACAGGTTCCAAAAGGGAAATGCAACTAAGATAAAGGAGGCCCAGAGGCCAAAGACAAAATGATTCTGCGAAGGCCAATCCTCCAGGACCCCAAAACAAGAAGGAGTGCAAGATAAAGGAAGTATTAGGAGAAAAGAAGATCATTCCTGGTCAAGATTGCTAAGAGAAGGACGTACCCTAACGTCCTTGGAAGACTGCGTCAAACAATAAACTCCAGCATCAGCCACGCGAACATCCTCTGAATAAGGCAGACGAGAAAGGGGGATTTGCTCTTACAGGTTGGAGAAGGTGCAAACATAAAAATGTTCAGAGACGGCCTTAAATTGGCTATTTCTGATTTGGGAATCGCAAAAAAAAATGGTACGAACTGTGAAGTAAGAAATCCTAGACATGGTCGAGATAACTACGAAGGACAAGGTATGGGCCACCATCAATGGAACCTTAGAAACTCCAAGAGCACCAAGGAAATTTAAATGTTTTAGCCGAAAAATGTTATAGGTGCCTTGGATATGAGCACCTAAGGCAAAATTGTAATCAGCTGGACCGCTCACATATGTTTCAGATGCGGAGACGAGGGGCGCCTAAGGCCGGTCTGCAAGAAGAAGGACCCTTGCTGCTTCCTTTGCGAGGCAACTGAAAAGAATGTAAATTACATCGCAGGCAGCAGGGAGTGTTTCGGTTTTCGGCGCGTGTTTAGCATCGAAAGAAAACGACGTCTACAGCCATCTAGCAATAGACATACCAGTCGAAGAGATAAGAGAATAGCCTGCTCTTGAACCCCTAATTACCTCTCTAGAGGTGGATAAGGAACGTAGGGAAATAGCAAAAGAAAATAACATGTGACAAAGTTTCAGTATCAAAGTGAGTGCTAAGGACAGTTCCGTCTTGGTATTCCAGGTGTCGTAAAATCACAAAGCGTCAGTGGGCTGACTTTATAACCACAAAAAAATCATTATCATTATCATTATCGCTATCACTATCGTTATCATTATCTTTCCTGGAACAGTGTGCTACGCTGATATACCCAGAGAAGAAACTGTAAGTTCGAACCATGAAAATAGTTAAACACCTTAACTATTTTTAGTAGTTATAAGTAAAAATTATTTAATTATAATGACTCTAAAACATAGTAAAAACTAGTTAAAACTAAACTAGTTAAAAGTTAAATTGAATAAAACTTTCTGAATATTTCAGATGTTTTCATATAGTAAAATAAATTAATGATGAATGAGTTAAATCAATTTAATATATTAAGTTGTACTTACAAAAAAAATTATTAGGTACGCAACGAAGTTTCCACTATTTGTCAATCGATCGCTCCAGCAGTAAGTGCTTGTCCATTTCGACATTCAAAACGTCATGAAGCAAGCTTAGGCATATGGTTAACAAATCGCTTTAACACATTAGTGATTTTGTTTTGGCGTTATATACTTTTGGTTGTGTGAAAATGTCTGATTTTGTGCCAAGTAATCATCATTTGCGAGAAATGTTGCTTTTCTTCTTTCATTCGAAGAAAACGGCGGCTAAAGTAGATTAGAAGCTCCAAAATGTTTACAGAGATGCTGCTTTAAGTAAAACCACATGCCGTGATTGGTTCTGTTGCTTCAAAGACTATGATTTCGATATTGACGACCATCCACATAAAGGAAGGCTAAAAACCTTTAGAGACGCCGAATTGGAGGCATTGCTCGACGATGATCCATGCCAAATAAAAAATAAGCATACTTCAGTATTAAGAGTTACCCGCCAAGCCATTTCCAAGCAATTGTTTGCATTGAGACTGATTTAAAAGTAGGGAACTTGGATTCCTCATGATTTGAAGCCAAGGGACGTTGAGCATCGTTTTCTTGCCTGTAAATAACTGCTTCAACGGCAAAAAAGAAAGGGTTTTTCTCATCGCATCGTGACAAGTCATGAAAAATAGATTTATTACAGTAACCCAAAGAGAAGAAAGTTTTGGGTACTGCCCGGTCATGCTTCTACGTCGTCGACTCGGCCTAATATTCACGCTGCAAAGGTTATGCTGTGTATTTAGTGGAACCAGGTCAATGTTATTTATTTTGAGCTGTTAAAACCAAACGAAACCATCACTGGGCAACGGTATCAAATTCAATTGATACGATTGACCCAAGCATTATGCAAAAAACGGTCACAATCCGAGCAGAGGCTCGAAAAAGTGATTCTACTGCATGTAAACGCTCGGCCTCACGTTGCCGGACCTGTAAAAACCTACTTGGAAACGCTGAAATTGCTGATCAGCAATTCCGCTCCTATGAATATATCAAAAATAGACTTGATTCGTGGATAGCTTTAAAAGACGAATACTTCTACCTTAACGGTATTTGAGCTCTACCAGAAAGATAGGAAAAGTTGTAGCTAGCGATGGGCAGTACTTCAAATGATCTATTTGTAACTATTTTTTTACAATAAGGTTTTATTTTCGCTAAGAGTAGCAGCGAGAACTTAGTTGTGCACCTAAAAGATTTAACTTAAAAAGAGAAGCAACTGGTAGTTTTAACCCAAAGAAATATTCAGAAGCCACCTGAACTATTTCTTGCTGTAAAAATGATTTTAGTTGCATTGACTAATAAAAATAGTAAAACTAACTATTTATTAGGTAGAACAACTGGTGATTACACTAGTTATGTATACAACTAGTGAAACAATTAAGATAATTACGCTAAAGTTATTGATTTAACTAAAATTTTTAATTTTGGCAATATAATAACGGAGGCTATTTAATATGAGTTAATATAACTAAGCGTAGTCAATTTTACTCAAAAATTTTAATAAAAATTTCGAAATACAGGGTCCGGTAATGAAACCTTCCTCATTTTATTAAAAGGTTGTCACAGAAAAACTTAGAATGATAAAGAAAGAATACATTTACTTTAAAAAATATATACTTCGCCATTTTGGATTATTTAGTTTTAAAAATTATATCCACTAAATAACGGTTTGAATTAACCGTTATTGTTCGGCCACCTTCTTCGAAAAAATACGATCCCCGCACAAAATATGAAGGAGAATCAAATTTTAACGGTAATTTAGCTATTCTGCTCAGCACGCACCTCCAAACTAGATGATATAGTATCGCGGTTAATGGTTTGTTTATAAAAAGTGGGGAAACCAGCTTAGTTAGTGGCCATGCTCGGTTCTGTCCTCAGTACAACGCGTCATCATGAAGTTTTTAACCAATAAAGGCGTTTAACCGTCAGAAATTTTTACTCGTTTAAAGGCGCAGTTTAGGGACACTACTAGGTTGTTCAAAAAGTTTTGAAAGCGGAAATAAGGATACTTTTTTTTGTTGGTGAAATCACTTTTATTGCTCAGTATAATCTCCCATTAGTTCAATACACTTGGTCCAATGGTCTTCCAACTTGTTTATCCCATCATAGAAGTGACTTTCTGCAAGGCCTGCAAAATACTTCTCTACGACGGCTATAACCTCTTCGTTTGATAAAAAATGCTTCCCACGAAGGAATTTCTTAAGGTGTGGAAACAGCCAGAAGTCAGAGGGAGCTAAATCAGACGAATAAGGTGGATGCTGCAACAATTCGTACTTTAATTCGGTTATTTTAGTGATGGTTTTTTGAGCTGTGTGAGTGGGTACATTGTCTTGATGAAAAATGATTTTTTTCTTGTGCAAACCAGGTCTTTTTTCACTAATTTTTTCATCCAATTGGTCCAAAAGGTTACACTAATATTCAGAATTTATTGTTTTGCCAGTTTGGAGATAATCCACCAACAAAATCCTTTTTGCATCCCAAAAAACTGACGCTAACACCTTCTTCGCCGATTTCTGGACACGAACTCGCTTCGTTGCCAAAGTGCCTGGTTGAAACCACTCTTTAGCCTCTTGTTTTGATTCAGGGTCATAATGGTAGACCCAAGTCTCATCTATAGTGATAAATTGACGCAAAAAATTCTTTTTATCCTTTCGAAAACGCTCCAAATGTTGCTCAGAAAGTCGCATTCGTACGTGTTTTTGTTCCATTGTGAGCAAATGCGGCACCCATTGTGCACAGAGCTTTCTGAAACCCAAAACTTCATTTAAAATATGACTCACACTGCCTAATGAGATGTCTAGGGCTTCTGCTAAATCTCTCTCGGTCAATCGACGATTTTTCAAAACTATATTCTGTACTTTTGCTATGAATGCTGGTGTTGATGCACTTTTTGGACGTCCTGAGCGTAGATCGTCTTAAACGCTTTTTCGACCATGTCTAAACTCTAAAACTCATCGATGCACAGTTGGAAATGAAGGAGCAGATTCCTTTAACACGTTTACCATTTTTGTATGAATTTCCGTTGCTGATAAACCTTCCAAAACAAAGAATTTTATCACTGCATGATATTCGGTTTTTTCCATTGTAAAAAAAATACACTGACACGTCAACTTTAAATGGCTAGTAAACAAACAATGAATTGACAGAGTGAAACAAAACTTTGGGTATGTTTATATGAAAGATAAAATATTAAAATGTCGTAAAAACTTTTGTTCTTCTACTGCTTTATAGATGTCGCTTTCAAAACTTTTTGAACAACCTAGTACATTATCTCAGAATCGAGTGTATACGTGAGCCAGGGAATATAAAGATGGGCGAGAACGCGTTGGAAGTCATGATCAACGTCCAAGGACAAGTCTTACAGATGAGAACATCCGTGCCGTTCGAGAACTTATTAAATGTGATTGGTGGTTAACTGTTTCAGAAATCTCGTCAAGAGTGGGTATCAGCAATGAAATTGCTCAATTTATCATCATCGATCATCTTGACTTTGGAAAAATTAGTGCTCGATGGGTTCCGAGGTTGTTAATCAAAACCAGGTCAGATCGGAGATCACTGAGAGACTTCTGAATCGATTTCGACAAGAAGGGGAAAATTTTCTAAGGCGCATCGTCACATGTGATGAGATGTGGGTCCACCATTATACCTTTGAATCGAAAATGGCGAGTGAAGAGTGGCGAGGGAAGGATAAAGGCTGCCCAGTGAAGGTAAAAACTCGCTTTTCAGCCGGAAAAGTGTTTGCAATGATTTTTTTTGACTCAAAGGGAGTTTTACTCATTGATTTTCTTTACGATCAACAAACAGTAAATGCGTCCTACTATTGCCAGTTGTTAAAGTCAGCGAGACCCTCCAACCAAAATAAAAGACGAGATATGCCCATTAGAAAGGTTATCCTTCTCCATGACAACGCTAGGCCGCACATCGCGGTTTTGACAAGGGATAAACTGGAAGAAATGGGCTGGAAAACACTCGAACACCCCCTTATAGTCCAGACTTCTTTCCTTGTGACTACTTTTTGTTCGCCCCCTTTAAAGAGTCACTTGAAGAAAAACGTTTCAAAAGTAACAAAGATGTCGAGAAGCGCGTGCGCAATTGGCTGACAACTCGTCTTAAAAACTTTTTATGAACAAGCAGTATTCAAGCTTCCAAAACGGTGGCAAAAGTGTGTGGACAACGCAGAAGACTAAATTGAGAAATGTTGATGATATGGTTTGTGTGTAATATTATTTAATAAATGTGTAAAAGAAATTACCGTTTATCTTTGATTCACCCTCGTATTCAGCAACGGCGAACCAAACTGTTACATCAAGGCTTTGTAGCGGTCGCTAATGAATTTTACGAAGATTTTCTGCAGCCCAGTAGTAGAAATTCTGTTCGTTTTTAGTTTCTGAAAAGTGGAAGTGGGTCTTATCCGAAGAAATAAACAAAGCGCTAGGGAGAATGTTTTGAAGAATTTCCTCTCACGCAGCTCTGCGAGTTTACAAAATCTCTTTCACTTGATTCCTGGGTATCCATCATTTTTAGGGGGTGCATATGAAGTTCTGAATAAAGCATTTTTCTTATACTATCAGATAATCCCAGGGCAGCTGAATGTTTAAGTACAAAACGCCTTGGTGATTATTGGAAAGACGCTCTTACGCGCACCACATTTTCCGGCGCTACTGTAGTCTGAGCTCAGCCAGTAGGTTTTCTTTTTAGTGCTGAACCTGTGTTTCTAAAGTTTAACACCTACAATTGAATAGTTTTTCTATCCGGTACACGATCATGTCAGCCAAGTTTAAACCGTATCCGAAACGCTTGCTGAGTACTAATCACAGATCCACCGTTACTAATGAACTCCTCCACAACAAACGCGCGATGCTTACCAAGCTAAGTCATAGCACACACTGAAAATGGCATGTACACTGCTTTCAAACAATACCGCCTCCACATCAGTACCCCCACTACAACTCACACGCAAGCTATTTCAAATACGGGAGATTTTATTACTGGACCCTGTATAATAGTTATAAAATAGTAGTTATTTTGACTATAAATTTTTCTCTGTGTGCAGTGTACCCGAGCAAGAGGAGGGGAACCCAGAAGTATTCTTATATACTTCGTTACTTTTGTATGTTGTAGTATATTTATCGTTATTAAATCATACAAGAAATCTCATTTATTGAGCCGAGTTTTATCGAGACTGATCCTTTATACAAACGTCAGGCCACACCAACGGTAGTGCTAAGGTGGACCCACTGCCATTGTTTCCACTGTCGTGTATGCTTACACATACACTGCTCTTTCTTCTACTTAATTTACATAACATTATTATTACCAAATTTAATAAGGTTATATATTTTACTTCTTATTTACCGCAAGTCTAGAGAGTTTTTGCGGCTTGGATTTCTTGTTAATCGCGGTATCTTGATCATTTGCTGGCTGTAACAATTGTAGATGGTGCTTCGCAATAGATCCAGTTTATAATTTTACTAAATATGTTACAGGATTTAATTTTTTCTTAATGATTGCCCCAACCCATGGAGGAAAGCTTATATTGAAATTTATTGCCCGCACTACTTGGTTTTATTCTACTTAGTTTGATCTCCATAATAGTTCTATAGAATTCTGATAGTTTTTAAGTTTTCCTCATGAAAATATTTTTTGTAATCAATTTCGGTAATTATAAAAATTGTTGATCCACCATCCACTTCCATTTTGAAAATTTTATCTTGGATTTAAATTTTTAAATATTGCAGCTCAATTTTCTTCTTATTACGAACTATAGTATTATTTATATTTATTTATAAAGCAGTTTTCGTGATCTACAAACGTTAATTAGATGTTCTACCTTACCACAGTCGTAGTACTTTTTTCTTGGTGCCAGCATTTTTTCTTTCCATGGTTTTACTCACCGCAAACGTTAGATCCACTTAAACGTTCCTCTTGTTTTGACTTCGCGTGATTTCTATAATTATATTTTTGTCCGTTCTCACCTTTACAAATTTTTATTGTAATTGTACACGGATTGTTTCGCATTCTTCTGCTTCTTTGTGTCAAGTCAATGCTGACTCTAATTTATCTACTGCTGCGTTTGCACCTTCTATTGCAACTGTTTGTTTGATTGCATCTTCCTATTTTATATTCTCGATGTTAAATAATGCTGTATTAATTTGTTTCTTTCAAACTCTAGTAATAAATTACTTTCGCAGAGCTTCTTATTTATTACTAAATTTACAATTTTTTATTAATCTCTACAACTCTGATGTGAACTGCTAAATAAATTTGTCCGTTTTCTGCATTCTTTCTTAAAATTGTTATCCTAAAACTGTCTCATTGATTTTAGGTTTCATGCAATTTTTAATTTATGTTTGAATTTCGTTTAGAATTACTTCCACCAGTTTCTTGAGCGCTCAAACTCTTGTAATTACTGAGTATATTTTTACATCAACTTGCTCATCGATTCACTCTACGTATTCTTCGCAATTATCAGTGTTAATTTTGAAATGTAACTAAGCTGTATACTTTATTTTTTCTAAGTTATTTGTGTTGGCTTTAAGAAACAAACGTAAACTTCTTTCAACACTGTCCACGGACCTTAGCCACGTTTCCCACTTGAGAAGGACGTGCAAGCTCTCTTAATTCTGTCTGTTAATGTCATATCTAACGAGGTAGCAAGCTATTCAACTAGGCCTTCTCGTCTGATCCACCTGTTATCATATCGTTTATTTAAACACTACATTACATTTTTAACATTAAAAAAATTAAATCCATTTTTACATCATATCTTTACATCACACTACCTACATTCAGAAACATTAATTAATGTAGTAATGTGATGTGCATTGAGCGCAAAATAATTTATTCTGAAGCTATTAATTATTCACATAAAATGTCTATTACCTAAATTCAGGTAACGTTAAAAAATTAAAAACATTTTTACATGACATTCTCATATCACAATATTATTTACTCCACATTATTTTGAAAGAACTTTGCATAATGACAAATTATCCTCCTAATGAAATTGTTTACATAATATTCGTTGTAGAGAAATGCAAGAATTATAATGCTATATCCTGGCTTTATGCTGCACGTTTTCCTGACAGAAGACATCCTATAAATCTGACCATTCGGGATTTGACTGAAAAAACTCGCAACGGGCATCTAGTTTATCAACACCGAATTCATGAATATGACGAAAATGATCCACGAGTCATTACTTTTCTAGCAGCCGATTATCTGGACCCACATGTTAGTACTCGTCATATTACAAGAGAAATCGGTATACCGCAAAAGACAGTTTCAAGAATTAAGAGGGTTTTACAATATCATGAATATTACATCACTCTAACGCAAACTTCAACCCTTAGAGAGCCAGAATTTTAGATACTTTCAGAACTCATTATTTGCATGAAAAAGTGATTAAAGGTCCCCAACTTAGACCCAAACTACGACTGAATGTTTACAAGTCAGACCTGGACGATTATATACGTCCTTCTGGTCCGGGATTGTAGTGTTCTGCGTTAAATTTTTTAAAATTGAAAAAGAAAAAAAAAATTATATATGCATGGGTAAGTATATAAGAGTTTAATGGGTCTCTCATTATGATTCTGAGGTCAAAATTGTAAAATTGAAACTGTTTGATCTTTGGGTGCGATATGGGTTTGCAAGCATTGTTGGACGAAGATGATTCGCAAACACAAAAACAACTCGCACAGCAATTAGAAGTTTCCCAACAAGCTGTTTCCAATCGCCTACGAGCGATGAGGAAAATTCAGAAAAGCAGTATATGGATACCACATGAGTTGAATAACAGGCAACTAGAAAATCGCAAAACAACATGTAAAATTTTGCTCGCTCGGTACAAAAGGAAGTCGTTTTTGCATCGAATAGTAATAGGGGATTAAAAGTGGATTTATTTTGAGAATCCCAAACGCAAGAAATCATGGGTAGACCCAGGAGCACCATCCACATCGTTCGTAAGACGAAATCGTTTTGGCAGAAAGACGATACTCTGTGTTAGGTGTAACCAGAGGGGCTTGGTCTATTATAAGCTATTAAAACCTAGAAAAACGGTTAATACTACACGTTACCAACAACAATTAAGTGATTCAAACCATTTGCTCTTGTAAAAAGGCCAGAATACCGAAAGAGGTAACACAAAGTAATTTTTTTTCATGACAATGCTCCATCACATACGGCAAAACCGTTTCACGACATATTGGAAGCACTCGACTGGAAAGTTCTGCCTCATGCGGCTTACTCACCAGATTTGGCTTCTTCTGATTACCACTTGTTTGCATCGATGGGTCACGCACTTACTGAGCAGCGCTTTGATTTCTATGAAAAAATGGCTCGATGAATGGCTCACGACAAAAAGAGAAGATTTCTACTGGCATGGTGTTCACGAATTGCCCGAAAGATGGGAAAAATGTATAGCAAGCAATGGAGCATACTTTGAATAAAGCACTTTTTATTATTCTACCAAATTTAACGTACTATTTTTTCTTTTAAAATCTGCATTTTATACTTGTACACCTAGTATATATATATAATAATAATGATAATAATTATTATTTATTAATTTTTATAAATAGTTTAAAAAAATGTATTCTTTAACCCTTTGCGGTCGGTGTCCCCGTAGCAAGGATATTTCTAAATCGTCGTAGAAGTCGGCGTCCCCGTAGCGGAGACATTTTTAAATAGAGTAATTGCAAAACGATAGATTTGCTCGGACCTACTGGAACTCCCAAATTATTTTACTTCGCCAGTTCTATTAGTGCATCTTTCTAATGAAGGCTTTAAATTCACTTGAACTGTACAAGGTAATCGTGTATTTATAGAAGACATGTTTCCTTAAATTTCAAACCTAAACCCTTAAACGGCTATCATAGCATTCATTCAAAAATAAACATATATCAATAGCAAAATGTGACACATCGCCATCTTGTTAAGACCACATTCTAAACTTATTTGCCAAGTCCATGTCTTCTAAAAATCCTAATAATTAGTCTCTCAGCAATTCAAAATAGCTGTGTCTATCATCATTTTGTTGAAAAAAGAAGAGTTTAATAAGGTATCTATTAACTATTCCGCACTATAGCACGAGACTGCATCGATATTAATAATCCACAGTCCTATACCAGTGGGGATTTACATCCGACCAATGATGACAGTTGTGACGATTTAAGTATCCGTCGCTGTAAAATATACTTTCATTAGAAAGAAACTCGTACAGAAAAAAATAAGGATCATTCTGTATCATCTCTGAAGTTCACTGGCAGAAATTAATACGAGCTAGAATGTGATGTATCTTTAACCTTGAGAGGGTCGGAATAACGCATATATGCGTCAGAAAATAAACTATTAACCCTTTGCGGTCGGCAGACTCTAGCTCTGCTAAGGTATATTTTACAGCGACGGATGCTTAAATCGTCACAACTGTCATCATTGGTCGGATGTAAATCCCCACTGGTATAGGACTGTAGATTATTAATATCGATGGAGTCTCGTGCTATAGTGCGGAATAGTTAATGGATACCTTATTAAACTCTTCTTTTTCTAACAAAATTATGATAGACACAGCTATTTTGAATTGCTGAGAGACTAATTATTAGGATTTTTAGAAGACATGGACTTGGCAACTAAGTTTAGAATGTGGTCTTAACAAGATTGCGATGTGCCACATTTTGCTATTGATATATGTTTATTTTTGAATGAATGCTATGATAGCCGTTTTAGGGTTTGGGTTTGAAATTTAAGGAAACATGTCTTTTGTAAATACACGATTACCTTGTACAGTTCAAGTGGATTTAAAGCCTCTATTAGAAAGATGCACTAATAGAACTGGCAAAGTAAAATAATTTTTAAAACTAATGTGATAGTTCGAAATTTTTTCCTTTTCAACTTTCTTGAAAAATTCACACAACATATCTAAAACTGCTTGGGACCCTAGCGTACAATTTTCGTTGTTTTAATTGCTATTTTTGGCACAATAAATGTCAAAATCTAACAAATAGCTTAATTTGGTACAAAGAGCCTAGAATTTAATGCCAAATTGCGCAAGATTAGTTCTTATGAACTATTTGAAAATATTGAGCCCAAAAAACTTGATCATCATTTCATCAACAGCCATGGCTGAACAAAAAAATCCATATTTTTGTATATTGCATCTAAAAATATTTGTTATTTGATGCACTGTTTACTTTATCAGATTCATTTCTATCTGACTCTTTAGATCCTTTTCATTTTAATTTTATTTTTTTGAACTTTTATATGCTTATAATACTAGGTGGTTAAACAAGAAGTCGGATTAACTAAGAAAATACGGTTTTTTCGATAAAATTCTTATTGAATCTTTAGCATATTCCTTTTTTACTTTGATACACTTATCTCGGCGGTCTCTTAACATTTCAATACCTTTTTTTAAATAAGTTTGATCGAGACCCTCAAAATACGCTATTGCCTCTTGCTTGACCTCCTCATTTAACAAAAATCTTTTACTCTGAAGCCATCTTTTCAGGTTTGGGAAGAGCTAATAATCACTGGGGGTCAGGTCAGGAGAATAAGATGGATGAAGAAACCATTCGGAGTGCAGTTCATCAATTTTCGGACTTTTTTGCAACGATTTGTGAGCTGGTGCATTGTCTTGCAGATACAGAATTTTTTTCTCACTAAATGAGCTCACTTAATCGGTCTAATAATGAAAAATAATACTCCCCTGTTATTGTCTTTCCTTTTTCTTAAAAATCTATAAAAATTATTTTGTGTGCGTCCCAAAATAAGGAGGCCATAACCTTTCCAGCCGATTCTTTGGTCTTTGATTATTTAGGAGCGCTTCCACCAGCTTCTACCCATTCTTTTGATTGTTGTTTGGACTCTGGTGTAAAGTGGTGGATTCAAATTCTATCAATAGTTATTAACCGGCTAACAAAATCTTTTGAATTACGCTTAAATAGTTCCAAACAATGCTATGAATCATGAACATGTTATCGTTTTTCGTCAAGAGTGAGCAAACCCGGCACCCATCTTGCGGTTAGCTTTTTCATTTTCAAATTTTCATGTAAAATGGAAATAATCGATGCAGTTGATATGCTTGTGATATCAGCTAACTAACGCACTCTAACTTTAGAATTATCCAAAACAATGTCATGAACTTTTTCAATCATTTGTTCAGTAGTAGCCATTTTTTCTGGTTTATCACCATGTTCGCTTTTTGTCCTCGAATCACTTCTTTTAAATTTAGCAAACTAATAACAAGCAGTTGTTTTCGACAGAGCTGATTCGCCACAATATTTATTTAGCTTTTCTTTTGTTCTTTTTCGATTTTTCCCACGTAAAAAATGTTTAATAAGTGCACGAAATACAACGCTATCTATGTTTTAAGAAAATTTTGAAGTGGACTGCTTTTAATAATTGTAACTTTATGAATAATTGACAGGTTAATCTAAAATTTTCAATGTAATTGGAACAGGAAACAATTTGCTGAACGAACATATTTTGATCGAGCTCAGTGCTGCCATCTGCTCGAGTCCGGCTGCATGTTGAACTACCTAGTATTTGCGATAAATTCAGAGTGTGACAACTTATTCGTACTACAATAATCTTTATAACTTTTTCTAGGTTTATTTATAGGAAATATCAGAATCCCTAAAAAATTATTCAATTTGGCTGTATCTATTTCCAATCCATTTTCTGAAGTCACTTCTAAGATATGTTCTTTGTTCTCATCAAGGTTCGAAATCTCTATAGTAAGTAAAGAGTCGTACATTTTTTCACCGTCAAACCATTGGTATTCATGAGCACTCTAAAGTTTTTTTATTTCTAGATTTTATTTTGGTAATTTCATAAGCTGCATTATTTACTGCAATTAACTTGTCTTCATCTGCGTCACTGTTCAATTCCTCAACGTCACTGTTTTCAGCCATGTTAGGAATAAACACCATATAGAATGCTTCTTCGTCTTTGATTTTCAAATCACTGTTATCATAATAAGAAACGTCAATTAATTCTTATTTAGACGTTTTTGTAGAAAAAAATTTACTAAACAAGATTACTATTTTACAGAAGTTTATTGAAAAAAAATGCAGTGATAAAGGCTAAATATTAAATTTTATAAAACCTTGAAAATTGTGAAAATAATTCGAATTATTTTGAAAAAAAAATTAAAAAGTTTTTTAAAAAATAAATTTAAATCAATTTGTAAAACGTTCGTTGTAAAAAAAATAAATTTTGTAAAATTGGTAGGCAAAATAATTTAGAATTCTAAAAATAAAATGCTATAAACAATTTTTTTTGACAGAAAATAAGTTAAAAAAATATTGTAAAATTAGTTCCAAATCAAGTTATACAATTCTCAAAGTAAAAAAAATTGTACCGATATGTAGCGGAAACCGAACTTCTCAGAATTAAATTTTATAAATGATTTGTTTTGCAGGACGCAATTGACGCAATCGAAACTTAAATCTGAAAAAAATAATTTAGTAACAAATTTAGAATAGATACTTGTTCACACGAAAATTACAAATTCATCTATAATAACAGCAAAATTATTTATTTTTGATCGAACTTGTGGTCTTTGTATGTAGTTCATTTATAATATAAAGACCTCATTGTCATAAATAACGAGTACCCAACTATAAAGTTAGATCCAACATTTTGTGAAATAAAAATCAGACATAAAATTTAAATTTAGCAACCACAAAAACATTTACGAGGTCTAGTAGAAAAGTAATAAGACTAGCAGCACTGCAAGCGAGCTGGCAACAGCGCAGCGTTGCCAGATCGCTTGCACGTTTATCAGTAGCCTCCCATGGATCAGTGCGAGTTTCAACTCCTTCCGTTAACCACGTGATTTTTGTAACTACTATTAAGTGAAGTTGTGTTTTAGTTGTGCGTTACGCAAAATGGAACAGCGGAATTTGGAGCAACGTTTTGGCATTTAATTTTGTGTTAAGCTTGGAGAATCGGTAAGTGTGACTTTTGAAAACTTAAAACAGGTCTATGGAGAACATTATTTGTCCTGAGCTCAAGTTTTTCCCTAGCATAAATCATTTTTAAAAGGCAGAGAACACTTTGAAGATGAACACCGTTCAGGGAGGCCTTTAACTTCGAGAACCGACGAAAACATCGAACGTGTGAACACTTGTGAGATCAGATCGTCATTTAACATTGAGAATATTGAGTGAACAATTAAATTCAAACAAATTTACCGTTCATCAAATTTTGAATGAACATTTGCACATGCGAAAGATCTGTGCCAAAATGGTTCCGAAAAATCTCACAATTGAGCAGAAGGACAATCAAAAAAACAAGTGTCTTGATTTTCTTGACAGAATCGCTGGTGAGCAAGATTATTTTAGTCGCGTTACGACAAGTGATAAATCATGGATTTTTAAATACGATTTTGAGATCAAGAGGCAAAGTGAAAAGTGGCACACTGCAAGCTCTCCCCGACCAAAGGAAGCTCGAATGAGCAAATCAAAGATCAAATCAATGCTGATTTGCTTTTTTGACAGAAGGAGAATCGTCCCTAAAGAATTGCTTTCTCCAGGATAAACTGTCAACCAAGTTTTTTATAAAAACGTCCTTGTAAGGTTCAGAAAAAGGGTTATTCGCATAATACCAGACATTGCAGGCAAATTGATGCTCAATCATGATAGCGGCCTATGTCACACTGCCCTCTCCTTCACAGAAATTTTGACCTCAAAAGGCATTCCTGTGGTCCCCCAGCCCCCCTATTCACCTCACCTTAATCCCTGTGACTTCTCTATTAAACTGAAAAATGTTCCAAAAGGACGTTATTTCGTGACTTTAGAAAACATCCAAAAGAATGTAACGGACATGCTGAAGACCAGACTGTTTAAAGACTTCCAGCACTGATACCAAAAGTGGGACCAACGTCTTCATCGGTGTGTAACTACTCAAGGAAACTACTTTGAAGGGGATAACATTGATGTTTAAAAAAAAAATTTCGTAAATAAAAAATGAGTCTCATTGGTTTTCTGCTATACCTCATATAATGACTATCTGCATGCTATGAATTTGAAAATAAAATTTATTGGTTGTCATAGTGGTCATATTTGGATCCGCCATTTTCTAAAACGAAAATCCGATGTGAATTTCGATTTAAGCCACCCCATAAACATATACATTCTGTCAAAAAAGTACTAGGAATTGTCGATTTAAATCTGGCGGGGCAATTTAATCAGTTAACATTTTTTTTTCTAGGTTGGTACAACTGTCCTTAATGACTATGTTAAGTTTGAGTGGAATCTGTTAACGAGTGTGTTTACAGTAGCTGGTTAAGTCAGTCGATGTCAATAGTGCGTGCCGATTTTTTACAATAAGTGATTACGTTAAACAAAGAATTTGTCTAAAATTTTGTGTTGCAAAGGAAATTTTGTGTGCCACAGCATTAAAAATGTTGCAAAAGGCTTTTGGTGATAAAGCACTATTGAAAACCCGTGCGTATGAGTGGTATAAAGCCTTCAAGGAGGGTCGTGAAGTCGTCGAAGACTTGCCTCGTTCCGGACGCCCATCAATGGCTTCGACCGCAGATAACGTCGATAAAATTAAGGAAATGGTGCTTGAAAACCGCCATACCAGCTTGAGAGAGATAGCACATGAACTTGAGATATTCCACGAGTCCACACGTACGATTTTAATTGATATTTTGGGCATGAGAAAGGTGGCCGCAAGACTCGTTCCAAAAGAGCATAATTTTCTTCAAAAACGCTATCACGAACAGGTCGCCTCGGACATGCTGGATCGCGTCGATTCCGATCCCGCATTCATGGAATGCATCATAACTGGTGAAGAAACGTGGGTGCACGAGTACGATATGCAAACAAGCCAGCAAGCATCAGGATGGGTGGGAAAAAACGAGCCCAAACCGAGAAAACCACGCCAAAGCCGCTCAAAAGTGAAGGTGATGCTCATTGTTTTCTTCGATATCCGTGGCGCGGTGCACTACGAATTCGTTTCAGAGGGTCAGATGGTAAACAAAGAGTATTACCTAGGCGTTATAAAACGTTCGCGTAAGCGTATCCGTAAGAAGCGGCCAAATTTGTGGGCGAACAACTTGTGGATTTTGCACGACGATAACGCGCCGTCTCACCGAGCTATGATTGTGACCGACTTTCTCGCCAAAAACTCAACGAACACGCTTGAACAACCACCGTATTCGCCGGATTTGGCTCCCTGTGACTTCTTGCTCTTTGCAAAACTTTAATTGCCGCTCCGTGGCACCCGTTTTCAGTCGATTGAAGCCATAAAACAAAATTCGGCGCGCGAACTGAAGGCCATCCCGGAAAGCGCCTATAAAAAATGTTTCGATGATTGGAAGTGCCGTTGGCATAGATGTATCGAAGCAAATGGAGCCTATTTTGGAGGCAACCTAATAAATTTTGATTGTTAAACGTAAAAATATTGTTTTAATTCAAAATTACCGGTACTTCTTTGACAGACAGTATAATGACATCTCGCATGCTCTGTAATTAAAAAAAATCTTTTCTGTTGTAATGGCGGCTAAATTGGATCTGTCATTTCGTAAAACAAAAATCTTATGTAAGATTTAAATTAAACGACCCTAAAAACATATATAATGATAACTCGCATGCTCTGAAATTTAAAAAATTTTTTTTTATAATAGCGGCCATATTGAATCCATCATTTTGAAAATATTTGTTGCTAATATTTTTATGTATTACTATTGTTTTACTTTTCAAAATTGCAATATAAGCAGCTTTAGAAGATTATATCTCAGAATAAATTAATACTTAGTTTATGAACATTTGACAGCAGATGTTTGTACTTTAGGTATGTTTAGGTGGCCATATTCAATTATTGGTAGAAAATTTTTCAAACGTGACTTTAGATTCAGAAAGAATGGATCTTTTCACCTAAGAGAATGATTTTCTTTTATAATATTCAGTTGGTTCTTCAGTTCTTATAGATGAAAAACCAGTCGACTATGAAATTTTCGTTTAGTTGTTAATGGGTTAACCAGATATTACTTCTGACTTGGCATCTATGGCAATGAGACTACGTGTGTAAGTGAGTAATCTGCCATAATGATCTAGAAAATGATTCATTGAAAAACCATAGAAAGTCGAGTATATTTTAGTATTGAAAGATCTCTTTACACGATGAGTAGAGCGTATTCCCATCCGTAAAGTAAATACTGGAGATATTTTTTTCAGACAACGAAATTTAAAACAAGGAAGTTGACAAATATCTGAAGAAGGCGCCTATACAACAATACCGCTATCAACAACTACCCTTGGTCGATTTCAGTTTAACGCGTCAACCGCAAGTTGACTCTCAAGACACTCAAGCAACTCTCAAGACCAGTATTAGGAGCCTTTATCAAGAAAAATCACAACACCTGGAGCAACTGAGGCCTTGTAAGCTATGGTCACAACTCACTCTCTTCAGGAGCCTTCAGGTGGACGCAAGATCTAGACAGAGACGGAGAAATAGAAGAGAAAGTATATACTGCGTCTAAGTGTTAATACATCTGCGTGAGTGTATCACAGCACTAATCCATATTTATCATGTAATATGTGGTGACCCAAACGCTTTGAAGATAACATTTGTTGTACAAAAGAAAAGCAGATACTGTTCCTGCTTGTACTACTGTGATTAAAAAGTAAGGTAAATTTGTTTATAGAATGTAAATTCTTTATTAATTCTCCCAAATCAATTTCATCCCCTTCAAAGTAGTCCCCGTCCGATGAAACGCACTTTTGCTAACGCTTTTTCCAGTCCTCCAAATAGTCGGAATAGTCTTTTCGGTATAGTCTTCAAGGCCTTCTTCGATTCGATTTTTATCTCCTCAATCGTGTCAAAACGGCGTCCCCGCATTGGCCTTTTGAGTTTGCTGAATAGCCAGAAGTCGCACGGAGTCAAATCAGGCGAATACGGTGGTTGCGAAACGATATGAGTCGAGTTTTTGGCAAAAAAATCGCGAAGAACCAATGCAGTATGACATGGTGCATTATCGTGATGAAGGAACCAAGAGTTGTTCGCCCATAATTCTGGCCGTTTTAGACGAATAGCTTAACGCAAACGATGCATAACGCTTAAATAATATTTTCGTTGACAGATCGGCCTGGCGGAAGGAATTTATAGTGCACCACACCACGATAATCGAAGAAAACTGTCAACATAACCTTGATTTTCGATCGACTTTGCCGTGGTCTTTTCGGTCTTGCTTCACCTTTTGCATGATAATCGCTGGATTGGTCGGTGGTTTCAGGGTCGTATGCGTGAATCCAAGTCTCGGCTCCAGTGATGATGCATTTCAAGTGGACCTGATAGTCAGACAGCAAAGTTTCACACACATCAATGCGACGTTTTTTTCCAAAAAATTAAGCGATTTTGGCACCAATCGAGACTTGACGCGTTTGCGACACAAAACATCCTTCAAAATGGTTTAGGCTGAGCCAAATGATATTCCAACACTATCAGCGAGGTCTCTAGTTGTCAATCAACGATTTTCAAGCACCATATCATTGATTTTTTGGACGTGGCCCTCGTCGGTAGACGTTGATGGTCGTCCAGAGCGCGGTTCGTCTTCAACGCGTTCTCAGCCTGCTTTGAACTCGTTGTACCACTTATAAACGTTTTCTTGTGCCATAGTTTGATCATCAAAGGCCTCCTGCAACATTTTCAACGTTTCCGCACAAGAATATTTGTTCCGCAAACAAAATTTGATGAAAGTTCTTTGCTGAACAAAATTACCCATTGTAAAAATCGAAAAATTCATTTTTTGTTGTTTACAAAAACACGTGTAACTTGGAGATAATTAAATCTTTCAATAGACAGGCGCATGGACAATGTTATAGACAGTCCTACCAACCTGGGAAAAAAAATTTTCCTGCCTTCCTAATGCCCGGGAGTTTTAAATGACAATTTAACCTTACTTTTCGATTTCAGTAGTAGACCTCCCTTCTCTTTCTTCTTTTTTTCTGATTGTATTAAGTTTTTCCACTATGGATTTTACTAACACCGCACTTGCGTTCCACACATCCTGCGAATCCAGCAAGCATCGGCTTGAACCTTCTGGGGTTAAGGGGCACTCTCATGTGACCTGATAACTATCCTGTCCTTCAGCAAATCTTGGGCATTGAAAGAAGGAATTTTTGGTGTTTTGATTCTACCTAGGACACATTTATGAAGGACATTTTGTGCTTTTGTGAACGCGGACATATTGTCAGTAATTACGAAAGCAACCATGCCTCATTAACACTTAAATTATATAAAAATGCAATTATCTGAATCTCCTTTTCATTGATTGAGCAATGTCAGGAATAATACGTGGAGTCCACCGATCTTCTTAATTATATTTCATCACCATTTTCATTCCTGCAAGGTCCTTCTAGACCATATGCTGTGTCCACACCTTAATGTTTTCTCTTCTTCTAGGTTACGCTAAATTATAAACTTTAACAGCCCTTCCCATTGCCAACACGTAAATTGGTGGAACTCCGACGATAACCGATAGGGGGATGTCTGACACGGTGCAGTAGGCAAAGGCTGCTCTAAATGTAGCTATTTTATTTGCTGTTTGGCGCGTTGCTTTATAGCTTATTTAATTACGTATGGTATCTGCCCATACGAAAAGAAAAAAAAAAAAAAAAAAAGCCCCCGTAAAGTATTATAAGCTTACGAGCAAGGCAGAAAAGTTGGGGTCCTCCTATACTCGGCATGATACCCGTTAATACTCGAGCCATTCTTGCCGCTTATAAGACAGCGTTAATAAATGCTCTTTGAATGATAGCTCCGCGTCTACGGTAACTATGAGGTACCCAATGCATTCCTTAATCTATATTCTCTGTTCGTCTACGGTAAAAATAGCATATCTTTTCTTCTTGGTTCGGGAGATGAGCACTGCCTTAGTCTTCTCTGCCGCCAGTCGCAATCCATGGCCCATTAGCTAGTTGGCTACAATGACAAAAGCGACGTCACTAATATATTCAATCTCATTAATTGTCTTTGCGGCCGCAGTGGGTCCGATGTCGTTTGTAAAGTCTACGATTTACGCACAATAGAGAAACGTCTGTCTTACAAGTGTTGTTAGATAAGACTGTCTTGTTAATAATCAGTTATAAATAACGTTTCAAAGTAGCACTTACAATTAGTACTGTAACTTAGTACTTCCCGATTTTTCCATATCGGGAATAATACCTGTAAATACTAAGGCTACTTTTTCCACCCTTAAACGATAATTGTGTGGTTATGGTTACTCCCAGGTACCTGATACATTCCTTAGTTTTGAGTATGTGCGTGTGCGTGTGTGTATGCGTGCGAAATTGCAAAAATAATTTTTTTGCATGTAGAGATTTTCAAATGTTTTTATATTTTTTGATACAATCTTATCTCACTCATTCTCGATGACTTTTGCAACCTTTTATGCTGGTTAAAAATAATCAGTCGTAAAAAAAAAATAAAACTTATTAAATCACTATAACAAAAAATTATATTTTATTATGCGAAAGTAATTAACAAAGCAAATATTTATTTTAGCAGGTATTATATTAATAGGCATTAATTATAATAAGTTAACGTTTTTAAAAATGCTCAAAGAATAATTTTTACATTACTTCAAATTAAATTAATAATTATGTATATTATATAAACTCTTTTATACTTATTTATCTAATGTAAAAATAATATGTAGTCGCCAAAAATACATGAAATAAAATTTAATCAAACATAAAATATGTAAAAAAATCTGATACATCTCCACATGTAAAAGAATTGAATTACAAAATAATTATCGAATAGGTTTTTCAATCAAAAAGTAAGTGACAAGTACTGTTCAGGGCGTCACATTCTGATTGCCTCACGAAAATAACTCTGTAAATATGTCCTTTGGAAAAAATTATTTTTCATAAAAGTTGTAGGGTCTCAAGGGGAACATCCAATGGTGACCTTTTCTGTAATCTTGACTATGACCTTTGAGGTAATTTGAAGGTAAGTTAGTTTTTTCAAATGAGAACTCCTACTTTCGACCCCGGAAATAGAAAGAGCGGAAAATTTTACGTCCGAATACGACCTTGACCATGACATTTAAGGACATTTTAAGGTCAAGTTAATTTTCTTAAATGAAAACCTGTAACATTGACGCCGGAATTGGAACGAGGCAAGACATAGGGTCTGCCAATTTAAGGAAAGTATTCCAATATCTAGGCGGTCAAGGCAAGGCATGAATTTCACCCAGTTAAGGAAAGACTGTTAATACGTAGCCTGTCAAGGTCAAGGAAACGAATCTGCTCAGTCGAGAGAAGACTCATTGCACCCAGCCAGTCAAGGCAAGGCAACGAGTTCGCCCACTCAAGGGAAGACTCATAGCACCCAGCCAGTCAAGGCAAGGCAACGAGTCTGCCCAGTCAAGCGAAGATTCTTAGAACCCAGCCAGTCAAGGCGAAGCAACAAGTCCGCCCAATCAAGGAAAGACTCTTAGAACTCAGCCAGTTAAAACATCTCTTAAAACAGATGTTTAATAACTCAACCAATTTCTTAACTGCACATATTTATTCTTTGACAAACTCAGACGGACTCTCTCTAATATTTCAACCGTCATAGATTCGAAAACTTTTTTTAATTTTTTCTTCATATCCTCTGTGGTTGTTCGGGATTGCGAAAATACTTGCTCTTTTACAACACCTCATAGAAGAAAATCCATTGGTGTTAGATCTGGTGATGTAGCTGGCCATTCATGAACCTGGCTGCCAATGCCAATCCAACGATTATGACATGTGGTATTCAAGAATGCCTTAACTTGTACTGTACGGTGTGCTGGTGTCCTATTCTGCTAAAACCACATGATTTGTCTCAAGGCTAATGGGACGTCCTTTAACAGTTGTAGTACTTCATTCTGGAGAATATTTTAATAGAAAGAACTATTCCAATTATTATTATAAAAAAATGTACCTTTTACATTATTTCCTATTACATCTCCTCATACATTTAATGACTACTGTCTTTGGACACGATGATTCCTTTGCCAATGAGGATTTACTTGGGAATAGTAATGGGCGTTATGGAGATTAACACCTGCCATATTGTCAAATTTCGGCTCGTCTGTAAATAAGAATTTGTCGAAATTAAAAGGATCTTGGCGCATTCTATAAGGTGCCAATCTACGAGAAATTTAAACGCATCTGCGATCTCAAGACCATTAGTGAGGTAGACATGGTATGGATGAAATTCCAAACTTTTCATAATGCTGTTAGTAGTTGTTTTTGGAACTCCATGCGCTCGACTGATTTGCCGAGTAGAAATATGGGGATCATCAGCAACCGAAGCCAACACACCTAGTACAATATGCTCTCTAGATCCAGTTTTGTGTCTTCTTCGTGTCAGAGTACCTTGTTCAGCTCTACTTACTAATCGTCTAATAGCCTTTCTATTTGGATGTCGAGAGTCTGGATATTTTTCTGCATAACGCCTTTCTGCAGTTCTATAACTGTCTTGACACTTGCCAATTACTTTAATTATATTAACTATTTCCTGTGGCATATAATCAGCCATAACGGAAAAAAATGTAAATCTGCAGTTTGAATAATTCAAATACAGTCTGTCAAGTAAGAGCGTGGTCGACTTCACCGACAAGTAGTGTAAGATTTTGCTCTAATTCCTTCGCGAGCCAATAGAGATAAGCTTTGTCCCTGATGCATTGTTAACAAAGATTCAGTTGTCATTGATCTTTTGAAAAAGAATCACGTTAAACGCCATGAGTGCTAAGTACGCGTCGCGCTACGAGGCTGTGTTCCTTTGCATCCACCCGAAAGGTCCCAAAATGTCGCAATCAGCGGCTGCTAAATATATGAAAAAGTCGAAGGCATTTGTACAGAAGTGGATACAGCGATATAAAGTGGCTAAAAATGTCGATGATTTACCAGAAGGTGGCTCGATAGGAAAAGTGAACAAAAAAGATGAAAAAAGAATAGTGAATCTGTTTTCGCAGAATCCTGCTTTAACACTGCGGCAAGGACAAGCAAAATTAATGGCAGAAGGTTTAGATATATCCTACGAAACTATCCGAACCCATCTTCGTACTTATCATCTGAAATGGCGCAACACAATGAAGAAGCCTCTGTTGACTGAAAAACATGTGACAAAGCGACTCGCTTGGGCGCATGAGAATATTGATAGAGATTTTGAAAATGTCATTTTTACTGATGAATGTTCTATATGGGCACGTTCTGTCCTCACGCGAGCCTGGTCAACTTCCACCAATAGGCTTGTTTAGCGGACCGTAAAACATGGAATGAAGGTGCATCTTTGGGGCTGCTTCTCAAAGCAGGGATTCGGCACTTTGCACCTCTTTACTGACAACCTAAATTCCGAGAAAATGATAAAAATCTACAAACAGGCTCTACTGCCATCTGCTAAACGATGGTTTATCACAAAAAATGAAGATTAGATTCTGCAGGAGGACAACGATCCTAAACAACGCAGCAAGCTCTGTACTCAGTGGAAGACTCAATCTGGCATCGTTACATTGGATTGGCCGTCGCAGTCGCCCTATGCAAACCCTATTGGAAATGTGTGGGCATATATTAAACGGAAGCTTCGTGGAAGACGCACATACACTTTAAAGCAGTTGTCTTACGAAATTCGTCGGATCTGGAGATCCTTGCCACTAGAATACGCCGTCAAATTAGTAGAAAGCATGCCTCGGAGATGCCAGGCAATTATCGACGCCGGTGGTGACTGGACACATTATTGACCGAATTGCATCATTGTTTGTAATGTGTACAATGTATATATAAATATAAAAGTTTTATCAAATAAATTTTTTTATAAATTAACACGACCACGCTCTTACTTGACAGACTGTAGTCTTGATAACAGAGGTCAAAATTATTGGAATTAAAACTATTTTCATATGAACCTTATAACGAAAAAGAATTCCAATTTTTTCTTATCATTGATCATGATGCTATGGTTCTTTTTTATGTAGGAGAGAGTTACGATGGCGGTTCAACAAGTACCCGTGTTTGACGACAGAGGACGTTCCTGAGAAAAGTTGGTATTATAATCGTGTGCTGCCATATATTAAACGATGGTAAAATAAATTTCAGACTGATTGATAGGTTAGTTTGGATTTGGTAGCCATTCGAGTAAGAAGTGTTTCGTGATTTTCGCTAAGATGAAAAAAGAGCAGTATCGTTCGATAATTCGCTTTTTGTTTTTGGATGGAAAAAAATGCAAGGAGATAAAAGCAAAGTTGGATGATGTTTAAAGGTACACTTCGCCATCTATGACTACAGTTAGATATTGGTTCAACGTATTTAAACGTAGGCGAACATCCGTTTTGGATGAAGAGCGACCAGGACGCCCGGCAGACGTAGTTACCGAGGAAATCATTCAAAAAATTAACGTCATGATTCTCGCTGATCGACGAACGTAAATGCGCGAAGTAGCAGAGGCCGTAGGTGTGTCGACCGGAACTGCAATTAATATTTTAGATAATAAGTTTACGATGAGAAAATTGTCGGTTCGATGGGTGCCGCGATTGTTCACGGTGGACAACAAGCGGATGCGGCTGTTAACTTCGAAGCAGTGTTTGGAGCAATTTAAGCGAGATCCGAAGGAGTTTTTGCGTCAAGTCGTTGTCGTTGATAGAACCTGGACTCATCATGACACACTAGAAACTTAGCAACAATCAAATCAATGGATTTTTCCCGGTGAATCTGCTCCAAAGAAGGCGAAGACGGTCCCATCGGCCAAAAAGGTCATGGCGACGATTTTTTGGGATGCGAACGGCGTCATCCTCGTGGATTTTTTTTTAAAAAGAAAGAACGATCACTAAAAAATACTACAATGAGTTATTGGACCGCTTTGACAAGAAATTGAAGGAGACACGGCTGCATTTGGCGAAAAAGAAGGTGCTGTTTTACCATGATAACGCACCAGCACATTCATCCGGAGTTGTCGTCGCCAAACTGCATGAATAGCGTTATAAATTGCTGCCGCATCCCTCGTATTCACCCGATCTGGCTCCCTGCGGCTTTTTCTTGTTTTCTAACATAAAGAAATGGCTCGCAGAAAAAATTTAGCTCTAACGAGGAAGTCATCGCCGAGACAGAGGCGTATTTTGGAAAGTTCGACAAATCCTATTTTTCGGAGGGGTTAAAAGAATAGCAGGAACGTTGGGAGATGTGTATCTCTGTAAAAGGGGACTATGTTGAGAAATAAAAAAAAAATTTTTGGAAAAAATGGTATTTTCATTTCTAACACGAGTTCTTATTGAACCGCCCTCGCAAACGTGCAAAAAGAGGATTGAAAGGAGTGAGAATTCAGCAGCTGGAACACATTGGCATTTCTTTAACTGAGCAGGAATCGTCTCCTAAACTAAACTGGCCAAGGTCATAATTCAACGTCACTTTTTTCGTACTCATTAATTTCGGCATAAAAGCAGAGATGTTCGTGAATAATTATTACGACCTTAATATGTCTTTGTCCTCAAGGTCAAGGTTGTGATCATAAGTTGTAACGCCACTGGAGATCAGGGTGGCGTACAAATGTAAGGGGAAGCGGGAGGGTTGCTTGCTAGTGCAAGTTAAAACAACCGATTAACAATAGACACGAACAACTACGTTTATTTGAACTAAAATTATTAAATACAATAAAATGATCGCGTTTTTACGCAAGCCCAAGGCGCCAGCTACACTCGTGTAGCGCGGTTTCTTGCGCGACAAATACGTTGCATACGTTGCTTCTTTCCTTAATTTTAAGGTTATATGATCTTATTGCTTTTCATATCGTAATCTTAAATTAAAATTTTTTTATCAAATTTATTCCTTCATCTGAATGTAGCATGGCTCCTCTCACTGGACAAGAGAGAATAATAATTTTTATGATGAAAGAATACGGTGACAGGACAAGATTTAATGAAGATGTACAGATCTTATTTAACGATACTTTTAGGGTAGGAATGGAACCGATATCCAAATCGATAGTGCAAAGGACAATTACGCGTTTTAATTTATGTGGGGGTATAAAAGATCTTCCTAGATCGGGTCGTTCAGTTACAGCAACTACTGAAGAAAAACAGTTAGATGTTGCTCTTTCAATCAATGAAGATTGCCACAGTGCAGTTACGAAATTGCATCAGCAACATGATATTAGAGTCAAATCAGTGCATAATATTTTAACAAGAAAGTTGAAGTTCCGCCCATACAAGCTAAAACTTGCACATAAATTGTTTGAACATGATCCAGTTAGACGCGTAGAGTTTTGTAACTTGATGATGACCCGAATAACTGCTGATTAATATTTGTTGAATAGAATTATATTTTCAGACGAAGCTACCTTTGAACTTAATGGCAATGTCAATAGACATAACTAAACGTACTGAAGTGATATAAACCCAAGATGGATGTCGGATACTCGCAGTACTCAATACTCTCAGAAAGTGAATGCCTGGGCTGGCGTTACAAACAACAGTATTGTTGGGCTCTTCTTTATTGAAGGTAATCTTACTGCGATTAAGTATGAAGACATGCTTTGAATTGAAATCATCCCAGCGATTCGCGCATTTGTGGACAATGATTTTAATCAAATGTTGTTCCAGCAAGGCGGTTCACCACCTTATTATAGGCGAGGTGTACGTGCTTATTTGAATAAAGTGTTTTCAGGAAGGTGGATAGGCAGAGGAGATACAATAGAATTGCCAGCCAGATCTCCTGAACTTAGTCTGCTTGATATTTTTTTTTTTTGTGGAGTTACCATAAAGATAAGGTATATCAAACAAAACTAGCGAACATCGATGAACTTTAGCAGAAAATAAAGGATGAAATTATTACTATTGATGAAGGCATAATTTGTCAAGCTGTAGCAGCATTTTACTACCGCATAGCACATTGCCAGGCAGTTAAGGGTGGAAACTTTAGGCATTTGCTAAAATGAAAATATTGATTGATATTTGACTAAAGTAAGTTAACGTTGCCTTCACCTGCCTTGCCTTGACTGGCTGGGCATCACACCACCTTGCCTTAGTTGACCGGGATGAACGCGAATCTCAGTTTCTTTACGCTACCTTACTTTAATTAACTGGTATGAATGCAAGCCTCATTTTATCGAATGCTTTAAAAAATTATTCCTCAATATGACTTTGAAGATCAAGATATTACCATGGGACAGCCAGGGCAATTTCTAACAACGTTTTGCTAAAACATTTTTTTTGAGCGATACCTACTTTTCAAGATATCCAGCCAGTCACTGCATGACCTTGACTTGACCTTCTAAGGTCAAATTATTCCAATGACTAAGATCGAATCTGGACGTAAAATTGTCCGTCCTTTTCATTTCCGATGTTAAAATTGGGGGTTCCCATATAAGAGAATAGACTCGACCTTGAAATGGTCTTGCAGGTCAAGATCAAGATCATGGCCAAGGTCGCGGTTGGATAGCCAGGGAAATTTTCAATAACTTTTGACTCATTTATTTTTGTGAGTAACACCTACATTTCAAGTTACGAGTATTCAAGCGGCCCGGGTCTTTTTAAAGATCCTGTATAATAGGTTAAATAGTATATCTATGAGTTAGAGAATTAAGAGATTGGGCAACATATTCAATAGTAATTAAAGGACCAGTATGAAATTCAAGCTTAAGCCCCGATCGATCCGAATTATATTTATTGCTGCGTCTTATTTAAGTAATTTCTAATTCAACCTGTTTAACAAAATCAGATATCTCTCAATAGTTCAGCTTTATTAGATATTTGTGCCTGTGTCACAAATTTATTTATTTTTCCTAAAAGTATACTATTCTTTTACTTAAAATTGTAATTCTATCTAGATAAATTTTGTAAATAATTTATTAAACAACACTACTTTTTCTTTAGCTATCAATGCCCATCTTTTGAAATTAATATCACAAATAGATAAACACTTATCTGTTAATCTTTAAAATTTTTGGAGGTAAACAAATTGTTACTTTTCTTTTCTTAAACCATTATCAGCTATTTGACGTTCCTACCTGTACAATTGTTTTGCATCTTTAATTTTTTTGTACGTATTAAATGATATATAATATGACACACTTCCAAAAATTTGAAGTCACTAAATAAATCCGAAATTCACCAACTATACAGATATGAACCCTAAACTCACAAGTTAGGTACCAAAGCTCACAAATTAGTAACTAAACTCACCAAATCTAATCGCTTCAGGTTTGTGGATTTTAGGGTATATAGATGTGAGTTTGCAGGCTTGAAATTGATAGGTTTAAAATTGTGGGCTTAAGATTGATAGGCTTAAGGTGCATAGACTTGGATTATGAGTCTAAGGTTTATAGGCATAAAACTTTTGGCTAGTGGTGTATCGGTTCAGAGCTTATTGAGGTATGTGAATTTGGAATTCAAGATTATAGGTTGAAACTTGTGGGTTTGGCTTGTGGGCTTGAGGTATTTTAGTTTAGAATTCTTGACTCTAGGTTTATTAGGTTTACCGCCTCAGGCGAAAGATTATAAGGAGTTTATTGGTGTTGACATGACTTATAAATTACCTTAAGTTTGACTTGTTAGAGTCAAATGAATGTCATATTTGGTTTTAGCGATCCAAGAAACCTGATAACTTGTATTACTCGTTTTGTATTCAATTTTTTAGATTTGATTATCATTTAGTTTTGACCCTGGCATATTTGCATCAAAAAGAAATTAGATTCGGTTTCAGCAACCCAAAAAACTTAATATCTAGTTAAATTACTCGTTTTAAAGCTAATTCTTAAGACAAGCTCTCATTTGACCTTGATTCTGTCCTGTTTAGCTCAAACGAAAACCGGATTCGGTTTTAACAATCTCAAAAATGTAGGAAAATGACAGTCTTCTATAAGACTATCTATTTATGCGGTGAAAACATAAGCATTCAGTTTTGGTTATTTTACTACAATATATACGTTTATTATTTTGCACCTTTCTGGGGTGATTTATATCCTAAGAAATGAAACTAGACTGCTATAAGAAAGTACGTGCCTCATATTTTTTAATTTTCTACCAGTGTGCAAAGTTTCATTTGATTTAGTGAGTGGCCGTTGGGTAGGGTTATTTATAAGTTAGAGAGATCCTCTATCTTAAATCGTAGACTGCTTCCCAACTTGTAAGTTGCTGGTCTGATCGAAGTAGTGTTGTGGTATATGCTCAAACACCCACACAAACTAACGGATGCTCAGACGCAAATACATAAACGTACGCGCGAACGCACATTATTAATTCCTTGCGGTGTGGGACTATCTTGCTCACAAATGGCATAGATTGCTAGTTTATGTACGGGGGTGAATCAAATATAAACAGTAATTTAGCTATTCTGCTTAGCAGGCACCTCCAAACTAGATGATATAGTAAGGCGGTTGCTGGTTCGTTTATAAGGAGTGGGGGAACCAGCTTAGTTAGCAGCCACGCGCGGTTTTGTCCTCAGTACAGCCATGACTGAGTAAGAGGTACATCCGTTTGTCGCGCAACGCTTCATGATAAAGTTTTTAACCAATGAAGGCGTTAAGCAGTTGGAAATTTTTACTTATTTAAAGGCGCAGTTTGGAGACACTACATTATCTTAAAATCAAGTATATACGTGGGTCAGGGAATTAGAGGGTGGGCGAGAACATGTTGAAAACGAAAGTTATGCTCGACGTCCAAGGACAAGTCTTACAGATGACAACATACGTGCTGTTCGAGAGCTTATTTAATGTGATCGGCGGTTAACTGATTCGGAAATTTTGACAAGAGTGGGTATCAGCTATAGAAGTGCTCAATCCATTATCACTGATCTTTTTGACTTCAGAAAAAATAGTGCTCGATGGGTTCCGAGGTTGTTAACCAGGAATTAAAAAGAGGTCAGATCGGAAATCATTGAGAGACTTCTGAACCGATTTCGACAAGAATAAGAGAATTTTTTGAGGCGCATTGTCACATGTGATGAGATGTGGGTCCACCATTATATCCCCGAATCAAAAATAGCGAGTAAGGAATGGCGAAGGAAAGATGAAGGCTGCCCAGTGAAGGCCAAAACTCACCTCAGCCGGAAAAGTGCTTGCAACGATTTTTTTTTACTCATAGGGAATTTTATTCATTAATATTTTTTACGATCAAGAAACAGTGAAGGCAGCCTACTATTACCAGTGGCTGAAGTCAGCGAGAACCTCCTACCGAAACAATAGACGAGGTATGCCCATTAGAGAGGTCATTCTTCTTCAGGACAACGCTAGGCCGCACATCGCGGCTTTGACAAGCAATAATCTGGAAAAAATGGGCTGGGAAACACTCAAACACACTTCTCATAATCCAGACTTGTCCTACTATGACTACTTTTTGTTTGCGCCCCTAAACCAATCACTTGGAGGAAAATGATTCAAAAGCAATAAAGAAGTTGAGGAGCACGTGTGCCATTGGCTGACAACTCGTCCTAAAACTTTTTATGAACAGGCAATATTCAAGCTTCCAAAACGGTCGCAAAAGTGTGTAGACAACGCAGGATACTACATTGAGAAATGTTGATGATATAGTTCGTGTGTAATATTATTTAATAAATGTATAAAGAAACTTACCATTTATATTCACCCTCGTAGTAAGTAAAAAGGGAGAAATATGATTATATAGAAGCTTACACGCCATTGACTAGCCCTGCGAGGTAACGTATTTTCGCGAAGTTACGCGGAACAGGCCGGTGGTTTACGAAAAAATACGACGAAGGTGTTGGAGATTGCGAAAAAAGGAATGAAAGGCAATAGTGAGCAAGAGAGGACAAGACAGGGTGTGAGCATACAAGAAAGAGTGATACAGAGTATAAGACGGCGAGAGAGCGCAGAAGATGGTGATAAAGAGTAAGAAAGGGCGATTGACTGTGAAAAGTCGAGAATACGTGAGTGTAAGCGAAGGAAGGTGATAGAGAACAAGAAAGATAGATAGATATGTTCAGAGAGAGACAGAAAGAGATCGAGAGTTGGGGCAGAGTAGATATTGTAACAGGTAAATTCTGTTACAAACGATAATAAAAATTTATGCAATTTATTAAAATAAAACGTAATATTTCGACCGCGGAAAAAGTAAAAGATAAATGCGAATTTTGGTAGCGAAAGGCTTTTATCCACTACCGATTTAGCGAGAAATATGATAGGTATAAAATTACATAATTATAAGAACAAATATTTAAACTTAGGTAATCGATTAAAAAATAGATTATTTAAATTAATTTTATAATAAAGGTAACTGAAGAAAAATAAAGATAATTGCGAAACGCTGAGATTTTATAAAATATGCGAATAAAAGTTAAAGAAAGAAACAATATG
The DNA here is from genome assembly GCA_949987625.1 of Chalcis sispes. NCBI lineage: Eukaryota > Metazoa > Arthropoda > Insecta > Hymenoptera > Chalcididae > Chalcis > Chalcis sispes. The sequence continues at coordinate 51,736,289 of OX465094.1, read as the reverse complement.
TTAAATTAATTAAAATAAAAATATGTTACAAATTTATTCATAATTATCGAGAAAATTATTGTTAGTTAAAATTAAATCAAAATGTAAATATTACGTATTGAAATACTGAGAAGTTGAAATATAATATAAAGCGAAAAGAAATATAAACACTGTATCTCGAGAACGCACAAGACAAAAAGGAGAAAAGAAAGGCGATAAGGAAACATAGAACCAGAGCCAACATTTGGCCTTCGATGTTTACACTATAAATAAACTAGTATTCGTCATGAATAAACATAGCATATCTATATATACGAGATGTAACATTTTTAGTTGAAACTGAAAGAATTTAATATAATTATTTCGTATTTATTTTTCTACTTTATTTTCTATCACCTGATATTTAATTGATTGATTAGAAGATGTACACAATGTCATATGATAATAGAAGTTAAATACGTAAAATAATCATTTTTTAATAAAGTAATTCGCTTGAATTTTATTAAAAACATTTTCTACGACTTATTAAAAATTAAAAAAAAAGTTTTTTATCTCTTTTCGACAATTTTTTTTTATTTTTAGGTAAGTTGTGATATGGAAGTTCTAAATAGCGTATTTTAAATGATGCTTCTGAGAGCTTCAATTTTTTTTTCTGGCTTTGAAATTGATCTTTTATAGATACAGTTGTTTTTATGCAAAAAAATCGTTCTATTGACTACTTCATATTTTTCGAACGGTAACTGATGGCATAAAAATTTAAAGAGAAAAATTCAGCCACTTTCCTTTTAGGTTAACTCCAATTTTTTCAAAATTTTTTAAGCTTTTTCAACCGTCTTTCGATCCAAAGAATTAATATGTAATCCAGTGTAGTGTTGACTGAGTTATTACACGGCTTTTTAAAATATATCTGTGTATATATTTTTTTTATTATAAATAAAATAAACTTTCCTTATAATGTAAATGCAACTCTTAATGTTTGGCAATATGAATATTTAGTATTATTTCAAGGTGTTTCAGAATGTCAGTATCACAATGCAATTTTTTCATTAAGCTATGAATATTTCGTACTAGAATGTCTTGGTCCTGATGTCCCTAATGTTGCTCTTTACAAGACTGAAATGCCCATGCCACGATTTCTCATTCTATTACAGAACAACACGCTTTTGAAGGTAAGATTTCTTTATTTTTTTACTAAAATCTTATTAAATATCATGTTGTACTTCTCAATTTTGAAGAATTCTTAAGGTTTTATCAATAAATATAAAAAATTTAAATTTATAATAATTTAGAAGAAGTAATAAATTTTAATTTAAAGTAAAAAATTAATTTTAGTTAGAAATAAAGTAATTTTATTTAAAAGGTCTAAAATCCTTAATATTTCGAAAAATGCACATAAAACTTTTTAAAGACCAAGTCAATATTTCAATTTACCTTACGTCAGATACTGGAACATAGGATGGTAGCATAATTTAAAGTATGTTGCATAGTACAATACACTATGAGTATTTAATAATACATTACGCACAAAAAAACCACCCTGAGATAACTAAGAATATAATAATTTTCAAAGTGTCATAACTCTGTAAAGTTTTTGTAACGTCGGGGAAACGTTTACTGCGTGCGAAATTGACGCAAAACTGCCTTTTTTTGCCTCTTTCAAGCCTAAGTACTAAAACTTATGGGCTCGGAACGGTAAAGGAATTATTTGTGAGATTTTATAGGAAAGGTGGTTAGTTGCGGGACTGAACAACATATAGGCTGACGTTGGCCTACAGATTGTTCTGGAAAGGACCTAACAAGTGATGTTTGGAGAGAGATATTTAGCCGATCTTGGCTAATACTATCCCTTTGGAGGAGAAATAGAAAAGAAAAATGTTAATTTGAACTCACTTTTTATTGCAGAAATGGTCTAGATTGGCTGGAAGTCCTCACTCTCTCTCTCTCTCTCTCTCTCTCTCTCTTCGAAGTCCGCTGGCGTGCTCGACGTCTTCTTTCTTCGTATTCAAACAGGAATAGTTTTATTGCTCTTGAAAGAACAGTTTTAAATGCAAAAAAAATATATATATATATATATATGTTTATAGAAGTGTGCGAGTGCTGATGCTGCTGAGAGAATGCTGTGATTCTGGATGCCCTCCGAAGTTATTGGATACTGACTGTTGAGACTTGTTGACTTGATGCTTGGCTGCTCGTTGATTCTTGAAGTAATGCTTTCCTCGAGTGCTGCCTAAGTACTGCTGGCTGTCGAAGATTTTGCGCGATATTCATGCGCTTTTCCGAAGTCCCGCGGAACGAATCCTTTTTTCGAAAAATTTCTGGAGAGGGCAAGTTTTTTGGGCCCCATTCTTCTCGGAGGGCCTCTCTGAGAGGGCATGGAAAGCCTCTGCGAGGGTGTGTCGTCTTGAAGTTGGAGAGAGAGAGATTGAGAGGGGACTGTCCACTTTTACAAAATTGTATAATAACTTAAAACTAATATTATTATTTATGGTTTATAAATGTTTATTTTATAATAATAATATACGTAAAATTAGAACTAGGCTACGAAAAAGAATCGATTTCGTAGCTTAATTCTAACAATAATTACAATTAGTTAACTCATTTTTAGTATTTTATTTAGTTTTGATATAAAAAAAAGATCATATTGGTATGATAATGATTAAGTTTTTTCTATTATGTTAGCATCTATATAATTTCAAAAACTTTTCTTTACAAAGAGTTTGACTTAAATATGTTATATGTTTTTATAATTGTCTGTATCTAATGAAAAATAATGATAATTGTCACCTTTTTGTTGAATTAATATAAACTAAATTTGAGCAAAATATCATAGTAGTAGTTTATTAGGCGTATTGTATTTTAAAATAATTTTAGCTTTACGTTTAAGGTATAATTCGACATCATTATTACATAAAAGTTATGACAATTATAAAAGTGACTTACAGTTTTAATCTTATTGCTTGATTCTGAATATAATTTTTAATTATAATTTTAAAATATAATTTAACATGGTTTTTAAACGAATTAATTCTAAATGAAGAATTCTAAACTGGCAAATTCTAAAACATAATCTTAAAATTTATCAATTCAAATATAAATTTAAGTAAAAAAAAAATATCATTCTTATTTAGAGTTTCAATTTGAATTATTATTCAACATTTTCATAAAAATTCACGTTTGAGAATTAATGCGAAAAACCAGAAACCTTAGGTATTATTTAGTATTTTAAGAATGATAATTTTGTACAAAAATATGCAAAGAACGCTTCTATAAAAATATAACATTGTCGTTAATGCTAATTTATAGTAAAAGAAATTTTTAATATTTATGTGTTTATTTGTAATGTTAGTTTACAAAAGATTTTTCTGTATTAACCTTAAAATTCTAAAGCGTTTATTATATATAATTTCGCATAAATGTGTTTGAAAGGATGCGTTATTAAATGCATATAATATTGATATTAGATAGTCAATAAAAACATATAATTATATATATTTTCATGCATGTTTTTCGTTAGCATATACTTTATTTAATAGTTGAAAATATCGGTCGCGTAAAAATAAAATAAGCTTAAAACCTAATGCTTGTGTTGACTTAACTAGATTAAACTTTAACAATTTGTTTATTATTAAATATTCATCTTGATTATAAAAAGATAAAATTGTTTGTTCATGTTTTTAATTTATTTTAACTGTTTATGAATGAACTTTTTGAACATAATGAAACGCAGCAAAAATTATTACATGTTTCTTCATCTTTTTGTTATGAGAAAAAAAATAGAAAAATTTGTTATACATTTTTTTTAAAATATTTTAATTGTAAAGAGAACATAGTCAGCCCGTTTGTAATTTTTTCTTTTTTTTTACTTATTAGGAGGCTTATCATTGCAAAACATTATCGCAGATATTTCTTTTTATATCTGTTTGTAATAGTATACATTTTTCTTAAATTATAAAAAAAAACAGTTGCGTAATTTGAAATAAAAGCATAGTTAAATTAAGTTTAAAGATAGCAGCTATTCTTACATAAGGATACATGTATTTTAAGAGTTTTATTGTTTTAAATGTTCTACTCGTAGTTGTTAGCAACACTATTAATTTTTATAATGTATAAAGATATAAATTCGTAGTTCAATGATATTATGCAAAAAGGAAATTGTTTTACACAGGTATTTTGTCAAAAATAAATTACATAACTGTTAAAAATGTATTTTCAAATTTTAAGTTATTTGTAAGATTCGAAATTTAATTTAACATATATCTAACAATTTAAACGAGTGATATTAATTTATATGCAATTTTTATATTTATTTTCCTTTTATTGAATTTTTATAAGAAAGGCATTATTACGGGACAATTTATTTTGTGTTCGGAAATAATTATAACATATATGCTCCCACCCTCTCTTACTAAGAATCCCCCGCACTAACTCTGACCAGCAAATCTTGGAGCGTATCATGGATACGCCTCAACGAGATCTACGCGTGTACCTCCAAAGACGCGGCAATTCAAGATTATACAAAAAATATATATAGTAGTAGTAGTAGTAGTAATTTATTTATGTTCAATTTTATACAAAAATTATAAATGAAGAGTTGTGCGCTTATAGCTAATTATACATAATTACATGTCTATTGTATTCAAAGATTATCTTTTCTTATTGTTCATACTTTCTTTGTTTTTTTTCTTTCTTTAATTTCTGTTTAGAACTATACAAACAAAGCAAATTATTTTTCTTATTTTTGATTCATTTAAGTTATTCAGGTAGTCCCAAAATATTTGAATTTAACTTGATGCAATTTCCCCTATATATTTAGCTCTCTCTTTTTTAAAATATTTACAGTAAATTAGTGAATGGAATAGATTGTTTTTATCATTACAATATTTACAATAGCTTTGAAAATTCAATACATGCTTTTTATTTTTTACAATTAATCTCGGGCAATATTGGTTATGCATTCTTATTTGAGCTATTATTGTTTTTTGTTGTGGAGGGACTTTTAGGTCCATGAACCGTACTTTACTTTCATTCTAAATGAGCGGTGAGAGAATAGATAGTGAGGTAGATTTCATGCAGGAATCTACATCTCGACTGCGTGAAACTTCTCTGAATTTCTTTATGATGTTGTTCTTTTCTCGTGTCAATGTTTCTATTTTAATATTTTCCCACAATTCTGCTTCTCCTATAGTATCAAAAAAGCTATTTTTAATCTGACTTGCCTAATTATATTTTTCATTTGTATTATCGCGAAGAACTCGTATGCGATTGAAGCATATTTTTGGGTATCTATTTTCGTCGATTTTAAGTATTTTTTGTACATAGATTAGCAAATTGTTAAAAATGATTACTTTTATTCTCTCGACGCTCATTTCGACTCTGATTGCATACCCAGGCGTATTTAATGGCATACAAAGTAATCTTTTATAATAATTATATTGTATTATGTTTAAATTATTAAGGTGCCTAGCACTCCAGATAGGCGCTGCATATAGAGCAGTAGAAACCACTAATGCATTAAAGAGATTATCAATAACTTTACTGACAGCCATTTGCATTTTGTTAATTATATTTATCGTAGGCTGAACCGCATTCTTGCCTTTGGCTACAAAGTATTTGGATGCCCTTTCATACGTACCAGATTGAGTGAATGGGACTCCAAGATATATATATATATATATATGACTTAACAAATTTTATCTCTCTTCCTTTATAAAGCACTGGTGGTGATTTGGATTTGTGTCCATGACCTTCCTTTTGAAAAAGTATTATATTTGTTTCTTGTACATTTAATTCTAGTTCATTTAAAGTAAAATATTCTTGTAGATATTTGACCATGTTTTTTAAATGAATAAAGGAGTCAGCGAGGAGCACCATATCATCCGCAAAAGCCAACAGTATCGCCTCTACTTGATAGTTCAAGGGTACCCCCCTGACTCCTTTCATAATTAGAAACTTTTCTATATCAGCAATAAACAAAGTGAATAGGATCGGGCTCAGGGTTTCGCCTTGTAAAACCCCTTGATTTATTTTACAGTTTTCTGACATTCCTTTAGGCTTTTTCACGGCCATATTGACCTTTTTGTATAGACTCGATATAATTCTGATTATTTTAGAGCTCATTCCCATTTCGCTTAACTTTTTCCAAAGAAGGTCATGTGACACGGAGTCAAAAGCTCGTTTCAGGTCTATAAATAGGCCATATAGTTTACCGCTTTTTTTCCTTAGATGTACTTGCACACTAATGTTTAATACAAAAATGTGGTCAATAGCACTTCGTTGAGCCCTGAAACCAGCTTGCTATTCGGGAAGTATACCATTTCTTTCTGCCCATTCAGTTATTCTGTTAGATAATATTATTGTAAACAATTTTACTATTGAATTAACTAGTGATATTGGTCTATAATTCTCTGTGTCTAGCTTATAACTTTTTTATATAATATTTTAATAATGATATCACCTCAAGAAATCAGGTATTCTTTCTTCATTTATTATTTTGTTGAACATCACTAGTATATATAGGACCCAGTTATTAGGCAAATTTTTCAAAAATTTGTTAGTGATTTCGTCTATTCCAGGAGCTTTTCCACATTTACATTTTTTTAGAGCTATATTTGTTTCATCCAAACTTATTTTTCCGTCCAGTATTGGATCGGTTATCTTTACTTGTAATATTAGTTCTTTCGTAATAGGTTTAGGTTCATAAATATTCTGGAAAAAACGAGACCAATCTGTTATACTGATAGTTTGTATCAGCTTTTTTCACTGACCTGAATGAGTTTACATTTTCCCAGAATACTTTTGATTCCCTACTATTGATTATGAAAATAACTTTATTATTTAAAAATTCTTCTTTTTTATCACTTATAAATTTATCATATTTGTTTCTAATTTTGTGCAGATTTAAGACTAGTTTCTTTGGGAATTTCAATTCTTTTACCTTTTTAAATTCATTATCTAGGTACTCTCTATATTCTCTGAATATATTATCATACCAATCTTGAGATTTTTATCTTTTTTTACTGCCCTCTTTTATGTACATATTTTTTTCTTGCGCTACAAATTTTATTGAATTAGTTACATTTAGTGCCATTTCATTTAGGTCTAAATGAATCTCGGCTACATTGTTTAAGTATTGCATTCTATTTACATAATCATAGCATTTATTAACTTATTATTTTAATCTCTCTTTATTGTCAGTTCCTAGATTTTCATTTAGATCTAAATGTGTCGACACTGGCAGATAATTAAATTTGGTTAAATATTGAATTACATTAAAATCTTTTATGATATATAGAGCCTTAATATTATAGGCCGTTACATCGATGACTGATGAGCCTTGAACTCCGACGTATGTGAACTGTGCCAGCCAATCTCCTGTAAATCTACCATTTACAATGAATAATTCGTTTCTCTCGCAGAAATCAATCAGGTCGCGTCCTCTGCCGTTAATTACAGTATCTAGGCTTTCTCTTTTGTTTGCAAATATTCCTGCTGTCGGTAGCTGGTTTTCATCACACTCTCCTTTATCCGCTATTCTCGTATTGTAGTCGCCATCGATTATTATGCCGGCTTCGTTGTATTGCTCACTAAATATTAACAGCAGTTCATCTATCTCATTAAAAATAGTTTGCGTATCAGTCGACTGGTTGATAAAGACAATTCTGATTATAAATGTTTCGCTGCATATGGTCGTTTTGATGAAAATATAATTGTTGTGCTCGATAAGAGTTTCAACATTTGGATACTCTTTCGCATCATATGTTATGAGCAAACCCCCACTTGCTCTTTCCCTACTTGCTAATTTGACTGCCTTGCTGTCCACGGTACAGTGATCAATAGAAAGCTTAGAGCCGATTTCACTTATGTGCCACGTTTCACACAAACAAATAATATCAGTATTGTTTACTAGGCTTGATATATTTTGCATATTTGAGATGCCTGAGACATTCTAAAATATTATTCGGGGGGGCAGGTGGAGACTTCGGTAGCTATATTTCTTCATGTAGTGCATTAGTTTCCATTTCATTGCTTTTTTCAATATTTTTTTGCTTCTTCTCTTTTTTTTTTTGTTGTTTTTGTTTTACGGTCTTATCCAGTGATGAGTGGGGTGAATTTGTATCTCTCTCCCTTTTCTTAGGTGATGTCGTTATTGTAAAGTCAATTGATCTTTCGTTACAGTCAGATAAGCTATCTTCCTCCTTATCGTCTTTTTGTATAAGTTTTTTCACCAATTTGGTAGCTTGTGTGAGATTATATTGTTTGCCATCGAATTGAATTTTACCTTTCGATAGATAAGCATCCTTTCCTAATTTTATTAGATCTTCTTTGATTGCTCTAAGTTTTCCATACGTCTCTCTTTCCTCTTTCGTAGTATAGCTGGCAACTACAGTTCCATGTTTAGCTCTTCTCTAGCCAGCGGAGGCCTTTCACTTTTTCCAGGGCATAGAAGTGGTAATCGGTCGCCACCTAAAACGCGAACTCGCGATCACTCAATCTTGCTCACTCTCTCTCTCTCTCTCTCTCTCTCTCTCTCTCGCACTTATTACTCCCAGACAAAATAAGGACACTTACCGTTGGTGTCTCGGTGACTCGTCCGCTAACTGTTGAACGCCCGGCTGCTCTCTTCCGTGCCGCGGTCCTTGACTCCGGCTGCTTCCCCCCCCGGAGAAGGGCTGCTGGACTTCGGGAGTAGCTTGCCTGTTCGCCAACGGCTTCCGCCTTAACCTCGGCTTCAGGTGTAACGGTGACAACTTCCAGTCACCCCTCGCTGACGCCCGCCCTCGTCGTTCTCCATCTCACTTCCTCACTGTAATTCCTCGTCGTTGCTCATGTCCTTCCTCGCACTGTCCTCTGTCCTTCTTTCTCACTTTCTTTCTCGCACTTCTTCACCCCGGCTGTAACTCACTCACGACGCTCGCTCTCGAAACGCGGAAAATATCTCGACTTTTTGCGCGGGAGCCTACAGCTGGACTGCTTGTTGTGCTCGCTCTACCCAACGCTTTCCCTCACAGCTCCCAAAACCCCTCGCCGGTTGTCGCCACAAGTTCGAAAATCGCATGATTCTCGAACGTTGCCAGCTTTTCGAAGAGTCCGCCCTTTCGCTGTTAAGCGGGCTTTTACAAGCCGGCAATCTGGTAACGGTCGCGCAGGAATGTTAACTCTAACATCCTTCGTCGACGACCTATGACGGCTTCTCTGTCACAACTTGCTTTACGATTTCTGCATTTGTAGCCTCTTTTGGCCTTCCAGAGCGAGGTGCGTCTTCGGTGCTTGTACAACCCATTTTAAATTCACTAAACCACCGATAAACTGTTGTTCTCGAATCTAGGAAAGGACAAAGATTTGCAACGATTGCGGAAATAGAAGCTGTATCGCTGGACGAGCTTAAGGTTATACCAAGAAGTGCTTATGAGAAGGGCTTCTAAAATTAAAAGAAGCGTTGGCACAAGTGCATTGTATCTGAGGAAGATTACTTTAAATGGAACAACATGAATATTGATGAATAAATAAATATTTTTTCATAAAAATATTGTCACCTTACTTTTTGAATACACCTCGTACATATAAATTGTGACGTGGTGTTTTGCACCAGTCACATGAGAAGGCTAAAATACAGCTTGTAAGCCTCCTTGTAGCCCCCAATACCCTTTACAATCTTGGCAGTCTCGCAGGACTGCCAAGTTTAGCCCTAACTAACAGCTACGCAGGGCTGTGCATACTGTACCTTCCCCAGGTACATGGGCTTGGAGCTCAAGTAAGGTTCCAGCGAGGAGCCAGTCTCAGGAGCCCATGGCTAATCGATGGCAGTGCTCGCACACACTGCAGCAGAGTTCCTTCCCAAGCTTTCCCTGTCCTTGTCGTGGTTTCCGTACCTGCTACCTCCCAGACAGCAATTAGTAAGTAGAAGAGGGATAATATTAGTACCAGCTGCAGCTTGGAAGGAAAGTACAAGCTGCCACACAACACCATAGGAAATTGGAAGAGGAGGTTAGGAGACAAGCGAAGACACTTGAGCACCACATCTACGTGCAAGTAATGACGTACCTGGAATTGTCTAGGAGCGTTGCCTCGCTGCCACCGCTAGCAGGCGATCGCTATCCCCGACACCGCCGCTTCGCTTTCTCCGCCGCTCATCGTTCGATTCGCCTGCTGTTGATCCGCCGCACTGCTGCACATGGAAAGGAGAGAGCAGAGACAAATTAGTTGACGCCTACCAGCCATGGAACGCGTCGACTCACCTGGACTCCCTGGACATCGGAGGTCGATTGTCGCCGAGCCAGAGGAAATATAACAACACTGGCACTCGCGAGCGGATAACCTAAACGCGCACTGCTGGCGCGCAGTAATGTCAACTTCCGCCAGCACTAAGCGCGCGTGGCGGCTGCGTCGCGTAACGTATTTTACACGTACGTTGCGCCAGCGCAGAACGATTATCTAAAATTTGCGCTCGTGAAAGTGCCACGCAGAAATTACTCGTTCACTCCGTTCGGATCCATTTGAGCGAGAAGTCACGATATTAGCGAGCAGTAGACACTCCGTCCAGTGCCATAGTCGCGAGTATTAGCCTTAGTAGTTCTACTTCGCATCCGTATCTTTTATATCGAAAACGAAACGAGCGTGTTAGAGCAGGGAAACCGTTCTTGTTGCATTCAAGGCGTGTAGAGAATATCTGGTTAATCCCAAGGTGCAGTGGCTGTTACTAGGAGGCATCCCTTCAACGAATCGTCCCCATTTCCTACCCAGCTGTGTGTGTGCGACCGCGACGCGTGCTACGCGCTATTTTGTCTTTTCGCGTCTCGTATGCCCGCGACCGCTCTAACCGTGAGCTAGCCGTGCGAACGTAATTTTCGCGCACAAAACCGTGCTACATGAGTGTAGCTGGCGCCCTGGGCTCGCGTAAAAACGCGATCATTGTGTATTTAGTTGATATTAAGTTCAAATAAACGTGTTCGTTTTGTTCATTTTTTAATTGGTGATTTAACTTACTCTTTGCTAGTAAGCAGCCCACCCACTTCCCCCCTACATTTGTACGCCACCCTGATCCCCAGTGGCTTTACAAAATATATATATATATATATATATCTATTAATATTATTTTAAACCGTTTAAACAAAACAAGTATTTAGAATAAAGGATAACTTAAAAAAATTTCAGTCAGCAGAGGACTACGGGAAGATAGAGAGATAGAGAGAGGAGCGTCTTTATCAAAAACATCAAAAATAAAAGTGAGTCAATTATTTTAAAAATTCTTGCAGTTGAACCATTCTTTCTGTTGTGACGTAGGCACGTCGTCGTAGCCGATTTAGCTACGTGCGCCCTGTGTGCCTTGCACAAAAATAATATAACATTATAATAAAACACCGCTTCAATCTCTCTCACTCTCTCTCTCTCTCATTCTCGCTCTATATGACACAATATTATGTAGGCCAGCCGCCCGCGATGGTTCCTCCAGCCGACGGAGGCCTATCACTTTCCCAGGGCAGGGAAGTGGCAACCCCTCGCCACCCTCACCGCGAACCCACTAACACACACTCTCGCTCTCTCTCTCTTTCACGCTATTTTATGCAGAAAAGTAAGGACACTCACCGTTGTTGCTCACGAGGCTTGCTCTCAAGTCGTTGAACTCCCGGCTGTTCCTTTCTGCGCCGCTGTACCTGGTTCCTGCGGCTCTCCTTCCGGAGAGAAAAGGCTGCCGGACCTTGATGTGAGTTTGCCTGCACGCTCACTGCTTCCGTCTTACCCTCGGCTTTAGATGTCGCGGTGGCAACCTCCAGTCGCCTCCCGCTGACACTTGACCTCCTCGTCCCCCGGCTCACCACCTCGCTGAACTTCCTCGTCTTCGCTCTCCTTCCTCGCACTGCTCTCTTAGCTTCCTCCTCACTCTCTCTCACTTTCTCTCGCACACCTTCACCCTTGGCTTCACTCGCGACACTCACTCTAATACAAAAGAACAAACCTATGTTCACCGCAGGACTTATCTCTACGTCCTCGCGGGAGCGCGCAGCGAAACTCACTCGCAGAAAAGCACAGCGTAACTTAACTGTTCCGCTCGCTCTCCTCTCCCCTTCCCTCGCGGCTTCCAAAATTTCTCGCCGATCGTTGCTGCAAGTTCGAAAATTACATTCTTTGTCGATGACCTATGACGGACTCTCCGTCACACTGTTTTACCCTATTATCCTCTGAACGGACTTTTGGCCGATAACCAGCGATCATCCTCCACCTTAAACACATGTATCAGGACCTTATCCAAAACAGAGTTTGAGGCTGACTTCGTTTCTAAAATAGAGCCTCTTACAGCTGTTTAATCCTATACTTCACAATTTTCTTTGAAATCTAACAAATTCAAGCCTCTTTAGTCCCACACCTATAAGCTTCGCTGCTAAGGCGCAAAAAGACAAAAAAGTAGTTAGGATATTTTTTACGCACTTGTAGTACTACCGCTACACTTTATAATCTAATTAATTCACAATAAAACTTCATATTGTATATAATATCAAATACTTGTTATGTGTACAACTTTGCTTCCGCCGTTTTTTTTCGAAATTCGAGGCTTTATTGTAAAAAACTGGTTATACATTTATGATTCAAAGTATTGTCCATCGCTGGCCACTACTTTCTTCCATCTTTCGGGCAGCATACAAATCCCGCGTTGAAAAAACTGGTCATCTTTTAAATCGATCCACGAATCGATCCAATTTTTTACTTCTTCATAAGACCGGAAGTGCTGGTCAGCCAGGCCGTGTGCCATTGATCAAAACAAGTGATAGTCCGAGGAAGCAACGTCTGGAGAATACGGCGGGTAGAGTAAGACTTCCTATTTCAAAGTTTCCAAGTATGTCTTGACCACTTTCGCAACATAGGGTCGAGCATTGTCATGCTGTAAAATCACTTTATCATGTCTCTCGTTGTATTGCGGCCGTTTGTCTTTCAATGCTTGGCTCAAACGCATTGATTGCGTTCGATAACGATCGCCTGTGATTGTTTCAGTCGGTTTTAACAACTTATAATACACTACGCCGAGCTGGTCCCACCAAATACTAAGCATCACCTTGGAACCGTGAATATTCGATTTGGCCGTCAACGTGGAAGCATGGCCAGGATATCCCCATGATTTTCTGCGCTTGGGATTATCGTAGTGAACCTATTTTTCGTCCCCAGTCACAATGCGATACAGAAATCCCTTCCGTCTTTGCCTTGCAAGCAGCTGTTCACAAACACAGAAACGCCGTTCAACATCTCTCGGCTTCAACTCGTATGGCACCCAATTTCCTTGTTTCTGAATCATTCCCATGACTCTCAGGCGTTTTGAAATGGCTTGTTGCGTCACTCCCAATGATCCTGCCAATTCTTGTTGCGTTTGACACGAGTCTTGATCAAGTAATGCCTTCAATTCTGCATCTTCGAAAACCTTCTCTCTTCCACCGCCATGCTGGTCTTTGACGTTAAAATCGCCGTTCTTGAAGCGTTAAAACCACTCTCGGCACGTTCTTTTACTAATTGCGGCCTCACCATAGGTATTTGAGAGCATTCGATGAGCCTCAGTCGCAGATTTCTTCATATTAAAGCAGAAAATTAAAACCTTTTGCAGAGGACGAGAATTTGGCTCGTAAGCTGACATGTTCAATTGAGAATAACTTTATGATGCAAATACCTAAGCTTGTTATATGACATCTATGATCTATTTATTTCAACTACCACTTACCGCTACAGCCATCTATTGCAAAACAGCGGAAGCAAAGTTTTACACCCAATATAATTACAACGCATTTCCTATCACATATCCAGGCGCACAATAATAAATTTTCAATATTATTTATTATTATTACTAAATATTATTAATTCTGTTGCTATTATTAATGTAGGATTTTAACAAATAATTACTTTAGGTATTAGTGTATTTCGAGCGTTATAAATTTCAATTAGTATTATATCTAGTTGTTATTTGTTTATTAATCCAATATATTAGTTTATTAAGCGTTATGATTATTTTATACAAACAGTGTACCATTTAATAGTGGTATAATTATTTTATTAGATGTATAAAAACAGTAGGTATAATTATTTTATACAAACACTGTAGCTATAATTAACATAGCAATTTTGTTGTTACTTTAAATTATTTTATGCTTTTTACTTTATTAACTTAATAATAATAAATATTAATTTTTAAATAACTAAATTTATTAATTACATTAGTTAGAAAGTAATTTTATGATGTACATATTAACATGTGTTGTCATTTTAAAATTTAAGAATATTTTTTAGTTGATTACATATCATTTTATTTTATTTGGATTGCTTGGTTTTTGTAATAATTTATGATAGAAATACTGTCTGTCAAAAAAGTACCGGGAATTTTAAATTAAGACAACATTTTTACGTTTAATAATCAAAATTTATTGGATCGCCTTCAAAATTGGCTCCATTTGCTTCGAGACATCAATGCCAACGGCACTTCCAATCATCAAAACATTTTTTATAGGCGCTTTCCGGGATGGCCTTCAGCTCGCGCGCCGAATTTTGTTTTATGGCTTCAATCGACTAAAAACGGGTGCCACGGAGCGAAAATTTAAGTTTTAGGAAGAGGAAGAAGTCACAGGGAGCCAAACCCGGCGAATACGGTGGTCGTTCAAGCGTGCTCGTTGAGTTTTTAGCGAGAAAGTCGGTCACAATCGTAGCTTGGTGAGACGGCGCGTTATCGTCGTGCAAAATCCACGAGTTGTTCGCCCAAAATATCAATTAAAATAGTACGTGTGGACTCGTGGGATATCTCAAGTTCATGAGCTATCTCTCTTAAGCTGGCATGACGGTTTTCAAGCACTATTTCCTTAATTTTATCGATGTTATCTGCGGTCGAAGCCGTCGATGGGCGTCCTGAACGAAGCAAGTCTTCGACGACTTTACGACCCTTCTTGAAGGCTTTGTACCACTCATACGCACGGGCTTTCGATAGTGCTTTCTCACCAAAAGCCTTTTGCAGTATTTTCAATGCATCGGCACACGAAATTTCATTCGCAACACAAAATTTTAGACAAATTCTTTGTTCAACGTAATCACCCCTTGTAAAAAATCGGCACGCACTATCGACATCGACTGACTTAACCAGCTACTGTAAACACACTCGTTGATAGATTCCGCTGAAACTTGGCATAGTCATTAAGGATAGTTGTACCAACCTAGAAAAAAAATTTTACCTGTCTAAATTGCCCCGCCAGATTTAAATCGATGATTCCCGGTACTTTTTAGACAGAATGTAACTATAGTTAATAAACTTTTTAGATTTAATATTTTAATTAGTTCTAATTATCATAATTACTATATTATCATTAATTTTTAGTTGAATAATTCTAAATTAATAATAATGTTCCTTACTTTAATAATAGTGTTATTATTTAAAACTTATTAAGCTATTGTTACGTCCCGTTATATTTTATCCGATTTTTAAAATTTTTTTTACTTCGAAAATTTTAAAGCAAGCCTAAAAGAAAATCTTAGATACGTTTTCTCTAGAATGCTTGTTTATTTTGTCCACATGTGCGCTAAGTGCTTGAGAATAGAAAGAGATAAACGATAGCGTACGCGCAGTTCAAAAATGTAACCGTTATGTGTAATTATAAAATTTTTTTTTTTGTTATATAATAAACGTAATCGCTTGAGCCACCCGTAATTAACAATAATATATCAACAAAATTCTAAATCTAACAATATCCCTACACGCTACTTATTTTATTGCTCTAAAAGATTCGTAGTAAAATCATTATGCGTCTTTTTCATTTTGTATTTTAATCTCGTTTTTGTATTTTAATTTTTGTTTTACTTCTTGTAATTTAAGCCAAAAAGCATCAAAATTAATATTATATAAAAAATCTTAATAAATTTGATTGTTAATTATATAAATAATCGCATGATTGTATTTCATATTATTAATTGTATTATATATAAATATAATTATATAAGTTTTATTATTATGAGTTTTATATATTTAATAAATTAATATTGTAAATGTGAAATAGAAAGAAAGCTGATAGTTTACCAACGAGAGCGAGAGAGACGGGCAGATGCTGCTGCCTCCCTTCTCTCTCTCTCTCACACCATATACGCTCTCCCTCGCACGATGCACTTTCTTTCTCTTTCACATAAAATGCGTAGGCGGAGGCGTGACTTCTTCCCGCCACTGTTACCCTTCCATGTTTTACAAAACGCTACAAAGGTCATGGGTAGGGCCGAGGAAATGCCCTTATGGGCCCAAACTATTTTCGCCGCTTTTCCAGCCACCAAAAAACTTGCGGTCCAGCGGGTATAAAAGTCGGTGCATCGATGCATTTGACGGCTTTTTCTTGAAGAAAACTCCAAGAGCATGACTCAGAGCGACCTCCAAGCCCACTTCTAATTTTTCTATATTCGAACTCTTGCCATATTAAGTTTAAATCCTACTATATTCAAACTCTTGCTATATTACGTACAAAATTTTTCTATATTCGAACTTTTATAATATTCAAACCTTGCGACTCAAACTTGTATAACTAATTGTATTAAAATTATTATTTGAGAGATCTAATTAAACGTAAGATTTTTTAACAAAATTATCTTTTTGTTTCTTATACCTCTCATCTAATTAACGTCTGAACCTACCTACATTGCCATCTCCCAATATTTCCTAATATCGAAAGAGTGTGTGGCGTCGGAAAGGTGAGACTGTGCTAAAGTCAACCTCCCGAGCAGCTGGTAACGCTTTCGATTCCTCCCATCAAAGGAGTGTGTGGCGTCGGAAAGGTGAGACTGTGGTAAAGTCGACCTCCCGAGCAGCTAGTGACGCCTTTGATTATCCAATATTCCTCCGTTCGAAAGAGTGTGTGGCGTCGGGAAGGAGAGACTGTGCTAAAGTCGACCTCCCGAGCAGCTGGTAACGCTTTCGAACATCCGCTATTCCCTCTTTATGGCATGCATTACTAACTCTAAGGATTTAACTATCCTCAAACCGTAAATGAGCGTTTACGGAAAAATCTAGATAAGATAAGAGAGAGTAATTAAACCCTACCCTACGTATTTAAAGGAAAACGCGCCGCGAAGAAAAACTTGGTATATAAGGAGGACATTTAAAAATCATTTTTAGTTCGGTTTGAGTTTTCAAACTAGCAAATTCCAAAAAATAGTTCGCAGAAGCCACCCGTGCTAGTATCGAAAGATAGGCGCAAACGGCAGCATTAACACGCGGTTTATATAAAATAATCGCGAGTTTAAGAAGCGGTAATATTATTATTACCGCCACCCTTACACTATGATCTATGTTTTTTTTTCAGTTTAATTTTTTTACGAAGTACTAAATAAGAAATTATTATTTATTATATTTAAATTTATATTTAATTTAAAATAAATAATAATTATTTTAAATTAAGAAAAATATGTATACATATTTCACTCTTACCCTCACTCATTCTCTCGACGCTATCAAAATGATCCTCCCAAACAGGACTTTTCCAAACCCTCACTCTCCCCCCATCAAATGGATTGATGCAAAGGAGGGGCCCGGAAAACTTGCCCTTTCCCAAATTATTTGACCAATCGGAAAAATGCAGCGCAGCTCTGCGAAAGCGCATGAATATAATGCAAAAAGTTTTCAAGAACTCTAATCCTTTAAATCTACGCAGCAAACACAACTTTTTCAAGAATCGCAACGTAAACCTTAAGGGGTTACCCCCAGTTGTAGCTCAACAAAAAAGGCCTTTTTCATGAATTTTTTTAAAGAAAACTACAGAACTTTTTTAAACGATTATTATATCATCTTAAAGAATATATCTTGAAGAACTTTCAGCAATTTTTTTATTGCAAAATATTACATTGTTAAGTGGCAAATGGCCGCCAATGAAATAGTGTTTTTATTTATACGGTTTGCGGTGACCAACATTGCGGCAAAGTGGATCATTTGAAACAAAAAATGTAAATAGATTTAGTTAAATATAAGTATAAACTAGTCTCCAATCGAAGGATTTGAAAAAATATTCATTTTTTACAAAATGGCGGACAGTTGAAGTTAATGGTTTAATTTTAACGAAAAAATCGAACGATTAAAGACTACATTTTTATGTATTAAATAAGCCTGCAAAATTTCAAGAAGGTCGGTTTATTAGTGTTTGAGTAATCTTGGTCACCGACTTCAGAAATGCTTTTTCGAGAAAAACGCGTTTGAAGTTTTAATTGCCGGTTGTTTACACAACGGATTCTTTTCTTCCAACGCTTATATCTCAGTCAATTTTGTTCGGATCGACTTGAAATTTCCAGGTCATATTCTCAGATACTTATACTTAAAAAAAAATGCAATTAACAAAAAATCGATTTTTTCAAAGTCGCAAATGGGGGTAACCCGTTAACGACAATTCAACTTTAAATTTAAGACTACAACCAAACCTAAACAAGCTAAAAAGCCCTGGGTCCCGGACTGTCCTCCGTTTTCTACATACATAGTGACCTGTTTTAATTTATAGATACCAATATCTTCTAAAATACTCCATCTACGAAAAAATTGTTGAGACAAAAGTTATCCAGGACAGAAGGGGCCATCTAATTGTACCATTAATTTTGACATTTACATAAATTTTTAAGTCGTTTCAAGGTCAAAATCATTTTTTTGAATGGAAATCCCTATTTTTCAATTGTAGATTTATTAAGAGTGAGAATTATTATATCAACAATGTCCTATAAACAAATTATTTTTGTGATCTTGGGAAAGTCAAATTTCTAAAATCAATCAGATGTCTTGTTTTCGAATAATCATGATTTTATTTGAATAGGAAATGTTCTAGGTACTTTTAACAAGTCGAAAAAAGTGTATATCATCTTGATCATTTAAACTTCAGCTTAATTTTCAAAGCCATTTGAAAGTTAAGACGATTTTTTTACAGAAACCTTATTTCTGATATTGAACTCGTAATCAATCTGAAATTATACAATTAGAATTTTAAAAATATTTGCTTCTGACCCTTACAAGGTCATATCAAAGTAAATTGTTTGAAAAGCGCTTAGAAGTTTTTATTAATTTGTTTGTTTTTTGAGCAGTCTTAACGTTAAAAATGCATTTAACAAATACAAAACTAGTTGAATAAATTTCAACGACATTGACTATCTTGACCTTTAAGTCTAGTTTAAAGGTTTATGAAAGTTAAGTACATCATTTTGCTAAATAAAGAAGTTGCGAAAAATAGAAGTACTCGAACCTTACATTTAGTCTTACCTGGAAACAACGACGTGGACGTAGTAAGTTCTATTTTTATAAGAATGTTTGTCTATCGTGAGTCTTATTCCTTTTCACTATCATTATTGCCGTTCTAATTACCTACGGAGTAATTGTTCAAGGTTGTTTTCGTTGACTTAAAGGCACAAATCCAAACGTCTTTTAAAGTCGTCTACAGAGCCAAGCAAAGTTTGTCAAAGGTTGGTCGCACAAGTTCTTCAAAAATCGTTTTTTAAACATTTGAATTTGACTTCTGACCTTCTCAAAGTCACAAAAACAATTTGTCTGTAGGACAAAAAAGCGAATTTCGCGTGTTGATAAAACATTGTTTCTTAATGAGTAAAAACACCGTAGAAGCCCAGCAATGGCTTGCAAAACATTACCCGGACTCCTCTCTATCCAAACCAACGATTCGTCGTTGGTATGCTGAGTTTAAACGTGGTCGTACGGACACAAACGATGCGGAACGTTCGGGTAGGTCATTGGAAGCCGTTATACAGGAAAATGTGAGTGAAGTGTTAAAAATTGTAATGAAAAATCGCAAAGTGAAGGTCCGTAAAATTGCAGAAATGACACAGATATCATCTGGAAGCGTATTTACAATCCTTCATGAAAAATTGAGCATGAAAAAGGTTTTTTCCAAGTGGGTGCCGCGATTGCACCAATGCACCATGCCACAAGTCCATGAAAACAATGGCAAAATTAAACAAATTGGGCTTTGATTTGCTTCCCCACCCCCCGTATTCGCTAGATTTAGCCCCCAGCAACTACTGGCTCTTTGCTGATCTCAAAAAAATGCTCCAGGGAAAAAAATTTGGCTCGAATGAGGAGGTCATTGCCGAAATTGAAGCCTATTTTGAAGCAAAGGATAAATCCTTCTATAAACATGGTATAGAAATGTTGGAAAGGCGTTGGAAAGATTGTATCACTCTAAAAGGTGATTATATTGATGAATAAAAATGATTTTTGAAAAAAAATGTTGTTTTCGTTGTTAGTCTCGGGACTTATTGAACGATGTGTTATAGTGTAACGCCACTGGGGATCAGGGTGGCGTACAATTGTAGGGAAGCGGGCAGGTTGCTTACTAGCACACATTAAACATACTGATTGAAAAAACAAAGAAGAAAACGAACACCGTTTATTTACTCTTAATATTAATTACAAAAAGTTATCTCGCGTTTTTACGCGAGCCCAGGGCGCCAGCTACACACGTGTCGTGCGCTTACGTGCGCGGCACTTTCGATCGCAAGGCTAGCTCACGATTAGGGCGGTCGCGGGCATACGAAACAACAAGACAGAAAATGGCGCGTAGCACGCGTGGCGGTGGCACACACAGCCGGGAAGAAACGGGGACGGTTTGGGTGAAAGGATGCCTCCTGGCAGCAGCTACTCCACCCGGGGTGCACTTACCAGATATTTTACACACACGAGTACCAGAAAACTTTCCTTTCTTAACACGCTCGTATTTCGTTAAACGTCGGTTTGTTCGCGATTACTCTCTTAGATTGAATTAAACGAAATGTCGACTGCTTGCTAATGTGGAACGAAACGGAGTGAACGAGAAATCTTTTAGCAGCACGCTCGTGAGCGCAGATTTTGGATTAGCGTTCTGCGCCGGCGCAACCTGCGTGTAAAATACGTTACGTGACGCGCCTGCCGCGCGCGCTCAGCGCAGTCGGCAGTTGACACCACCGCGCACCAGTAGCGCGCTTTCTAGGTTATCCGCTCGCAAGTGCTTGTGTTGTTTCTGTTTTTCCCTAGAGTGGCGTGAATCGTCATTCGATGTCCAGGGGTTCTAGGTAAGTTGACGCGTTCCATGGTGGTTAGGCGTCGACTCATTTCTCTCTTCTGTCTATGTTATATGTGCGGCATAGTGGTGGATCAACGGCAAGACGAATCGGAATGATAAGCGGCGGAGAAGGCGAGGTGGCGGTGCGGGGGACAGCGGTGGCCTGCTAGCAGCAGCAGCGAGGCTACGCTCCTAGACACTCCTGAGTATGTAATCACTTGCACGAAGAAGCTGTGCTTATGTGTTTTCTGGCTTCTTAACCTCCTCTTATAGTGTTGTGTGGCAGTCTGTACTCCCCTTTTAAAGTGCAGCTGCTACTATTACTTTCCTTTTCTCATGACTGTCTGGGAGGCTGCAGGTAAGGGGACAACGACAAGGACAGGAAGGAGCTTGGGAAGTAACCCTGTTGCAGTGTGTGCGAGCACGGCTACGACTAGCCATATGCTCCTGAGATTGCCTCTTCGCTGGAGCCTACACTTGAGCTCCAAGCCCATGTGCCTTGAGACGGTGCAGTATACACAGCCCTGCGTGGCTGTTATTTAGGGCTAAGCGTGGGAGTTCTGCAAGACTGTCTAGGTGATAAGGGGTAGTGTGGGCTACGGGGAGGCTTACAAGCTATGCTTTGGCCTCCTCATGTGACTGGTGCAAAATATCACGTCACAATAAGTATACACATGTATAAAAATTTTCCTTCTTTCGCTTTCTCTTTCATATTAATATTTTATTCCTTCTACCTTATTAGCGAAATTGTTAATCTGTTCGTGTAAACTTTTGTTTTCGTCTTATAATTATTAATCTTAATCTTGACATTATCATTGTCATTCATTTTATCTACTATAGTGTACTTTATACTAATCCGCCAATTTGTACGGCTTTCTTCCTTTTTGCAACCATACGCTATCTCCTATTTTGAAATCTTTTGAGTTTGCTTTTCGGTCATAATAGAACTGATTTCCATTTTGTTTCAATTAAAATTTCTCTTACAATATTTTGTTTTGTACAGCCATCTGCTCAAGATTTAATGTAACGGTTGTATGTGAGGGGCTCTTCCTGAAGCTCGAGCGGCTCTTTCGATGGCATATGTGCTAACTTTTAAAAAACTGGCTCGTGAGGAGTAAACTTCTGTCTTGTATAGGGTACTGTACGAGGGTGGGGTAAAAAGTTTCTGGTCTGATCTAGAGATGGGATCAGCAGGTCAAGTGTTTGGCTTGTATTCTGAAACCCGGCACCTCACTAGCTTGTATATAAATTGTTAGGTTGATTGCTCTGTTGTCGTATGTTACATTTGAAAGCTGAATGAATAAGACGCCTCAATCGCTTAAATGAAAGTGGAAAAGTCAGAGAAGCGTCATCAAATACTGCTATTAAAAAGGCTTAATACTACTACAGGATGACAAATGAGAAGTTGCTTAAAGTAATCACTTATGATTTTGGAATGAGTACAGGGAAAAAAATAATCAAAATACATATTAAATACGTGAAGTGGTCATTTTTATTTCAAATAGGTTTCAGTTAAATGTGAAATTTTTAACAGACACATATTACTTTTTTAAAAATATGACAAAACCTGGCTAGGGAATAACTATCAATGGTAACTATTTTCGAAGTAATCCCCGTCTGAACTTGCGCAATAATCAAGCCGTTTTATGAAACTATGAAAATCTCGTTTAATTTTTGATGAAGAAATACTAGAAATTCCTTTTCTAATAGCTTCTCTTAAATCATCTTTGGTTTTTGGTTTTTCCGCATAACAGTAATCTTTCAGGTAGCCCCATAAGAAGAAATCACACGGATTTAAGTCTGGTGAATAAGAGGGCCATTCTATACCTGCGTGTGCAAACGGGATATCCTAAACCGATGACGCGTTCACCATAAACTTCGTAAATAGCTTTAACACTAGATTGCCGGAGCAAGTCAATTTGACTTATTTGTGATTTTAAAAATCTGCGGAAAAAATATTTTAAAAACAAAATTTCTATGTGAAAATTATTTTGAATAAAGTTTCATTAACCCTCCGAGTACACACCTATTTTTCCGATCATCGAGTATATATGGGGTCAATTTGACCCCAACCTTCTTTGAACGTATACAGTATCGCCCCCACTACAAATATTAGTTTGAAAAAATTTTCAGAAATAGTTTGAAAGCTCTTTTAGTAATTCTCATACATTAGAGAGGCCTTAAATGTCCTTAGCCTACCTAAAAAAATTCGCGAACAACCTGAAAAAACGAAAATTAGCATTTTTACATAAAAAATCGTAACTTTTTCAATTTATAATATTTTTGGCTAAAAATTTACGTGAAAACTCTCAAGACATAACAGAATAAAGGAAAAATGAGCCCTATAGCGTCCCTTAAAAAGAAAGTATTATTTTTGCATATTTACGAAGACAATTTTGAAGATTTTAAAATTTTCATATTTTTTCAAAAAAAAAAAAAAAAGGCTTATAACTTCGTCAGTTTTTAATATTTTGAGCTAAAAATTCATATAAATACTCTCAAAACATAGTAGAATAAAGAAAAAACCAGCCCTATATACAGGGTTGCAAGAAAAAGGTTTTCGTTACGCATACTTGTAATGGTAATTTTGAGGGTATAAAAAATCATGCTTTTTAACTTTTTTCAGTAGGAAAAACTTTTTTTATTCTTCAAAACATATAATAATAAAGAAAAAATGAGTAAAAAATAAAAAAATCAATTATAACCAGCACAATCGTTGCATAAGTATACTCGATGCTCGTTACACATCAGTCGGCTGCAGGATGGGCACGCATCACTTGTTTTGTGGTCCTGCTGACGAGTGCACGAAGAACACCTTGCTCTTTTACTCAGCTGAAAACGCTCTACTGTGACAGGTGGGATATTTATTCCTAAAATATTTTCAACCCCTTTTCTAATATCTGTACGCATACAAGGGTTTTTAATTTTTTCTCGTAAGTATGGGT
The DNA here is from genome assembly GCA_949987625.1 of Chalcis sispes. Classification (NCBI taxonomy): domain Eukaryota; kingdom Metazoa; phylum Arthropoda; class Insecta; order Hymenoptera; family Chalcididae; genus Chalcis; species Chalcis sispes. The sequence continues at coordinate 51,712,351 of OX465094.1, read as the reverse complement.
GAACAAGGTAAGCCACAACATCTTTTAAGGCACTAACAGCAGATTTCTTTTTGGTAGCGTCATTGGCATATTTACACATATATAAGATTCTAGCATTTACGATTGCTTGATCCAGCATACCAAAAAAGTATCGCACTGGCCAACGCTTTGTTGCTCAGGTAGTTGTATAAGCGTGGCACAGTTTATCGAACACATCAGTTCCACCTTTGGTTTTATTGTAATACAAGATAACCTCTGGTTTATCTCTTTCTCCAATATTTCCAGTTGTGATTTTTGTACTAACAACTAGTACAATTTTATTTTTTTTTGGCGTGAAACTGGCTAAAGTGATATCGCCATGGTAGCAAAATTTAGTGGAAAGTATTTCCGTGCCAGCAAACTTCATTTCAATAGGAATGTCGGGCTTATTTTTCCGGATATTGCCAGTTACATACATATTGTACTTTTTTTCCAACATATCTTTCAGAAGAGGAACGGTTATAAACCAATTATCGCAAGTAACAGATCTATTAGAACCATGAATAGGTTCGGTTACTTTTTTGAAAAAATATTCTCCGGAAGACTGATTACGTGGGTGACCCGTTTTTCCTAAATAAGGAATGCTGTTTATCTATAAATAAGATAAATAATTTTATTATTAATGAAAAAATAATAACAAATGAATAATAAAAAAATTACGAAATAAAAAGTTTGTGCATCGTTCATTGTAATAATTTTCAAGCCATATTTATCAGGCTTCGATTTTATGTACATTCGAAATTTGCAGCGCCCTCTGAATGAAAGAAGCTGCTCATCCACAGTAATTTCATTGCTGGGATTGTAATAAAATTCACAATTTTTAATGAATTTATCCCACAATTCTCGAATAGGTGATAATCTATCATCCTGAGATCGATTATCTCTAGCATCAAAACGTAAGATATTAGCAAGAAAAGCAAATCTTGATTTTGGCATAACGCAACGATAAAAAGATGTTTCATGAAAGTTGCTCCATAACTCCTTGACATCAACATGATTAGATCTCCACATTCCTGCATAATAAATAATACCAATGAATGCGTTCATATCAAGTATATTAGTAGTGCGGTGATATGTCTGCAACGGCACGTCATCAACCATCATTTTGGAACAAACATCTTCAATTTCAATATTAGTATATTCTACTATCTTCTTTCTTATATCCTCATCGAAAAGAATATCCCGAAATTCAACAATGTTGTTAAAATTTTCTGCTCCGTTTCGTGGTCCAGGTACTCTTTCTGGTACAATCGACAATCGATCTGTAACATAGAAACAATATATATTTATACTAAAAGTTTTATTGAAATATAATAATAGTATGCGTATATTACTGTTGCAAAAAATGTGTTGGTAAGAATGAAGAGAATTAGAAAATGTACGAAATATATTCCAACCTGATAATCTTTCACGAGCTCCCATTTTCCACTTTGTCTTATTTTTACTGATCAATGTTGATGTTGGTCTTCCTCGTGCGGCTGAATTTTCACGCTGTTGTAAAAGGCGTTCACTGAGAATTGCATTCTCCACATCATCATTTTCTAAACATTCAGAAAGTTCATAATCAAATACTGATTGCTCAGAGACGTGGTCGTCTTCGGAGGAACCACTGCCGCCAAAATCATCACCGCTGTCTTCAGCCAACAAACGATTACGCACACTAGATCGCAGATTATATTCCATATTGCTTTAAAAAAAAATAAAAATACTTTCAAACTTTTTTTTTTGTCTTTTTGAATTAATCTATCCATTTATAAAGTGAAAAAAAAATTCAATTTCTACCTCAAAATTGACGTTGAGTACACAATGGGGTCAAATTGACCCCAGGCTGATTTCAAAGGTTTCTCAACAATAACTAACGTCTTCGAAAGGCAAACAAACTATGTAAACTTATATTCAAGACACTAAAATATACTTAGAAGCCCATAATACCCCCACTCTCCTGCAGGCCTAGGCGCTGCATTCGGTCAAAGTAGCGTCTGGGGTCAAATTGACCCCATGTGTACTCGGAGGGTTAAAATAGAATTGTATTTAAAACATTTTTAAAATATATATTCTGTTTTAAAATATAATTTCAGCAGATTTTTAACATCATAAGTAAGTCAAATTTACTTGCTCCGACAATCTAGTGTTAAATACCTCTTGAGTTCTATGCGGCGTAGCACTATCTTGCATAAAATAATAGTTCTTGACTAATCCATGTTTTTTAGTGAAAGGAAAAATTTTGTAAAGATGTAACCTAATGAAATTTTTTATAATTAATCTTAGTGTCTCTCAATTTAGTTTTAAAGCTGCTGCAGCTTTTCTTATTGAATCCGTTGGATTATTCTTGAAATGTTTTTTGATCTCGGCAACCTTATATTCTGTTGTAACTGTGTATGAAGGACCAGGAAGATCACGACGACGATCGTCAAGAATATAATAATTGATGAAGTTATCAATTACTCTGAGAAACAAGTAAAAAAAAATTTGAAAACTTTATTAAATAATGTGGTCATACGATAAAGTCAAATATAATTTTTTTTATCCTTACCTTCTAGGAGTATTTTGACAGGCTACTCTTTTACTACCAAACTTAGTACGAAAATCTCTATACGCTTCAGTATAGTTTCTACCTCTAGAATAAAAGCACTCCATGAGATACACTTTTTCTTCGTTCGTAAGGTCACTCATGTTACAGCGCACGTATTGCTCTTCACGGCGTTTCAATAGAAACTGACAACATTTTAGAATGTACCTACGTGGCCCAGCCTTATACGATACAGGAAAGGGGGAAAAAGATGCATATACTTTAGGCGACTTCCCATTTGTCACCCTGTACAAATTTAAGCGGAGCTGGATTCCACACTGAAACACTCTACTCCATCATATTCAACAGTTAAACACCAGGTGTACAAGTATGAAATGTGGATTTTAGACAACAGATGGTGTACCAATGCAGTTTAAACTGTTATGATTTGACTCTGCGCCATTTTGTTGTGTCATCAACAAGTTCAGACGCGCATTAGTGATAGACTGACAAAGTGTGTGCATCGTGTTGTATTGTTGTGTTTAATATGTTAAAATTTATACCGAACAAAGAGTATTCGCGAGCAGCATTAATTTTTTGTTTTCATTTGAAGAAAACTGCTGCTGAATCCTTTTGGTTACTACGAAAAGCTTATGGTGAGCATGCTTCTCCGCAAGATACGTGTGAACGATGGTTTTAGCGTTTTAAAAAAGGTGACTTTGACGTTGCAGACAAGGACCATGGAAAACCGCCAAAAAAATTCGAAGATATAGGTTTGAAAGCATTGTTGGACGAAGATGATTCGCAAACACAAAAACAACTCGCACAGCAATTAGAAGTTTCCCAGTATGCGGTTTCGAATCGCCTTAAAGTGATGGGAAAAATTCAGAAAAGCGGTAGATGGGTATCACATGAGTTGAATGACAGGCAACTGGAAAATCGCAAAATCACATGTAAAGTTTTGCTCGCTCATTACAAAAGAAAATCCTTTTTGCATCGAATAGTAGCAGAGGACAGGAAGTGGATTTATTTTGAGAATCCCTAACGCAAGAAGTCATGGGTAGACCCGGGAGCACCATCCGCATCGACCGCAAGACGAAATCGTTTTCGCAGAAGGACGATGCTCTGTGTTTGGTAGGACCAGAGAGGCGTGGTCTATTATGAGCTATTGAAACCTGGGAAAACGGTTAATACTACACGTTACCAACAACAATTAATCGATTTGAAACGTTTGCTGCTTGAAAAAAAGCCAGAATACCGAAAGAGGCAACACAAAGTAATTTTTCTCCATGACAATGCTCCATCACATACGGCAAAACCGGTTCGCGACACATTGGAAGCACTTAACTGGAAAGTTCTGCCTCATGCAGCTTACTCACCAGATTTGGCTTCTTCTGATTACCACTTGTTTGCATCGATGGGTCACGCACTTCTTGAGTAGCGCTTTGATTCATATCAAGATGTCAATAAATAGCTCGATGAATGATTCGCGGCAAAAGGGGAAGATTTCTACTGGCGTGGTGTTCACAAATTGCCTGGAAGATGAGAAAAATGTATAAAAAGCGATGAAGCATACTTTAAATAAAGCACTTTTTATGACTCTACCAAATTCAACGTGTTATTTTTTCTTTTAAAATCCGCATTTCATACTTGTATACCTGGTAGTGGATTTCTGAATTTAAGAAGGGTCGCACAAGCACTTCTAATGAACCATGTTTGGACGCTCTGTTGAGGTCACAACTCCTGAAATTATTCTTCAGTGAAATAATTATTTATTTTAGGAATTGTATCTTAGTCATCCAGTTTTTTTTTTACGGTTCAACTTCTCGGGATGCGTATCTCGATAATTGATTGTTGCAGATATTCCAGCTCAACTTCGTGTCTCAATTCCCAATACCGACAATTCTACTAAATTTCTTGATAATGCGTCACTAGCGACGTTTGTACGGCTACTCTTATAAACAATTTTATAATCAAAAGCATTCAATTTTATTCACCATCTACTTATTTCCCTTCTTAATAGCTGTCGTTCACCAGAGGCATTATTGTGTTGGCACAAATGAAAAAGTCTCGCTGGCAGCATCGTAATGATTCCTTGAGGAATCATCTTTTAGCTAGTCGTTTTATATAATGTATTTAATTCGTTACTTTTCGGACGTAACAAAAATTAAAAAGGTCTTTTGTATAAATAAAGAAATGAATCATATATTATATATGATGTGTGCCAGGTGGCTTATCGAGACTTGGCCACCTGCCATGCAGTGTGAGGTAGAGTTCGCGGCGCGACGCGGGACAACTGATAGGCGAGAGGGGAAGAAGGAGCCCTCCCCTTGATCGATCTTTCTTCTCGTTCACGCCGTTTTCCGTTTCGCACGCGTTTTCGTCCAGCTTAGATTTTTCCGGTGGTTAGAGGATTTTCCCGAGAAAAATAGCAGCTCGATTTGTTGAGAACAATTCCGAGATCACAGAAGAATAGTAAGGGACCACTTGATAGATAATTAGTCCGCGAATTAATATATTTCATATTCCCTGACACGTGTGCGATCGCGTCAGGGCATATCGCTATAGATATACATACGCGCAAGACCGCATAAAGTCTATTCCGTATAGGCCGTGCGAGTGCGAGTGCGAGAAAACCGATCTCTCTCGCACGACCATAGAGTAGTTGTACGAGTGAGAGAAAGCCACTTTCACCCGTACAAGCAGTAAGCACGCAGTTGAGCGAGAGGACCAAGCTCTCTCGCTCAACCATAGACTGTGTAGACGAGTCAGAGAACCGCTCTCACTCGTGCAGTCATTGACTACGTATAGGGGAAAAACTGCTCTCTCCATACCCGACGGTCATAGGCTACACGTGTATGTAGCCACGCGAACCGAAGAAGGTGCGCATGCGCAGTGCGCACCTCGCGAATTTGTATTGAGGCAATACTAATTGCTCTTCGTTTAAAATGGACCGCTCCGCGAGAAACAGTATATTCTTGTATTATTTTGTTGTATTTTTTGTTAAATTAGCTTCTAGCACTGAGCCGGTACCTTTTTCTTATTTCGATTCCCTTTAGCATCCCTGTCCCGAATACCGCCGCATCCGCGGGTGTGCCTATCGAGAGTTGGCACACATTCTGAGCAGCCAAGCCCGGTGGAAGCAGCACCGGTAGTGGGGCCTTAAGGCAAGGCCCCTCATATGTAAGATAAAGCAAGATCTGAGGAAGACCCTGCGTTGCTAACGGGTCGGCATTGCACGCGGGTGTCATAGCAGCGGCGGCTAACGTCCGCTGACGCCCGCGGCTGCATCAGTGGATCCAGCGGCCTGCCAGGCCTAATCCGGGGCCTGATGACAGCGCGTACGTACAAGGGAGAATCTAGCACGTGCCTTCACCAATTAAACCTGTTAAAAATGTTAAATATCAAGTTTACGTCATTATTACATTAATGTTGTGAATAAAGTAATTGATGCCTAAGCGTTACACATTAAAACGCTGAAACCAAAAGTTTGATATTTAAAATGCTGTTTTTATAAAAAAAAGCAAATCATAAGCATATAATTATAAGCAAATAATCGATGTGTGAGCGTTACACATAAAAACGTTAGAGACAAAAGTGTCAATTTCGAAATCCTCATATTACAAAGTTTTCTATTGCAAAAATTTATTTTTTTTTTTTCAATTAGAATAGAGATAGATTTGCATCTGATCCTCACTAGGCCAATAATTGACCCATAGTGATGCCCTTATTGACACCAACGGCCCTCGGGGTTCCCAAGCGGTCACCCATCTAAGTATTAACCACGCTCAAAGCTGCTTAACTTCGGTGATCGGACGAGAACCAGTGCTTTTTTTTTTAATGTTTATTGACTTTAAAATTATAAATCCGCAATAAACAAAGATTGAAAATTACAATATAAGAATTTTTTTCCTGAGACATTAGGCCGAATAATAAGGCTCGCGCAGTCATACAATTTATTATCAGTTAAGTGATTTTTAACACGATATTGTATACAAAACGTATTTTATGTACAGCTATGAGCAAGCTAAATACAATAACTTATTATATGATAATACAATCCAGACAAATGTAGAAAAAAGCATAGATTTAGTTTCTTATTCTTAATGAGGTGGACGGGAAGTAGGGGACAGTAACGTAATTAGGAGTACTTAAGAGCTAACTATTTACATATTTACAAAAATTGACTAAGAAGCAATTATATTTTTGCTTTTTTTTTTTTTATTATTATTGATTAAGTCACCAATACTTTTTTATATTTTTGCGATGTTTATCTTTCGTGTCTATTTGAGGTATAGACATATTGAATCTCCATAGAGTGTTTGGAATACAAGAGTTTAAATTAGGAGGATAATTTATTAGATTTATAATTACTTTGCTTTAGAATTACTGATATTTAATCTTGCATCAGCTGAGCCTAAATCTAAGAAGGAATTTCCAGATGGAAACGAAGTCAGGTCGGAGCTGTATAATTTAATTCTATGTATTAGATTATTATTGTCATTCCAATTTCTTATGAATGTTCCTCTTGTATTGGGAATACAAACTAATTCGTTTCGTTTAATTGCGGTCAAAAATGCATTTATTTCAAAATAAAAAGAATTAAAAAATTAATCAAATTATCGTTCATCGCTAGTTACTACTTTTTCCCACCTCTCAGGCAATTTTCGAATTCCATCTTGAAAAAATGTCTCGTCTATTGAGGTGATCCAAGTTGGGAGCCAATTTTTGATTGCTGCGAAAGAAGTGAACCGATGATCTGCCAGATCGTGCTGCATCCCTCAGAACAATCTGTAATCAGAAAGACCAATATCCGGAGAATACGGCGGGTGCGGCAAAATATCCCACTTGAGCGTTTCCAAATATTTTTTCACGTCTTTTGGGATATGAGGACGAGCGTTATCATGCAGAACAATAACTTAGTCATGTCTTTCCTTGTATTCCAGCCGTTTTTCTCGTAATGCACGGCTCAAACGAATAAATTGCAGCCTATACCGATCGACCGTTATGGTATCGCTAGGTTGCAGCAGCTCATAGTACACAACACCCTTTTGGTCCCACCAGATACACAACATGATCTTCGAACCATGAATATTTGGCTTTGGTGTTAATGTTGAGGTCGATAGCAACGATTGACCATGCATAGCGTAGTATTTTTTCTTCTTGGGGTTATCATAGAATATTCATTTTTCATCCTCAGTAACAATTTTATGTGAAAGAACCATTTCTTTGTTGCCTTTGAATCAGCTGCTTGCAACAGAAAAATTGCCTGTCAATGTCTCTCAGTTTCAGTTCATAAGGCTCCCAATTGCCTTGCTTTTGAATCATTCCCATGGATTTCAATCGTACAGAAACTGCTTGTTGAGTCACTTCCAATGATTCTGCAAGCTTCTCTTGCGTTTGACTCGGATCTTCATCGAGTACTTTGGTTTGTTATTATAAAGTTTACGTAAATAGATATAATTTTCAACGATTTAACGTTAATTTTTATAGAATTTATCTGGGCGATTCTATTTATATTATCCATCATGTAAGTAAATTGTTGATGGTAGTAAATATCGCGTCCACTCTTGCTTCGTTTGTTTTGATTGTGCTTCTGATTTTGTCTAGCTGTTTTTGTTGATTTTCAAGCGCTTGTGATGTAGTGGTTTTAAAATTCTCTATTATAATAATTATGTTTGAAAATGATTCGATGTTTCGATTCTCTGTTTTAGATCTTGCACTGATATTTTCTTCGGGTTTTTGTATAGGTGTTGTTATGTATTTTTGATTAAAGTTGCCTTTCACAATGTCAGCAAACTGTATTTCGGATATATATTTTTTACTTATACGTGTTATTTTGTTTTCTTTATTTTTTTTTGATAATTTTGTTTTTTCTAAAATTTTTTTCTTATATGAAGTAGTTTAGGGCAACCTTTGTAAGATTCCGGATGACCGTAGCTTTCACAGTTAACACAGTATATTTTCTTTTTTTCTACTGACACATTTTTATTTAATTTATACCCGCCTGGCCCGTGCGGGTTTTCACATTTAACACAACGATAGTTCATATTACAATTTTGCGCTGTATGGCCGATTAGTTGGATATTTCGGAATTGTGTAATTTCCGATTCTCTTATTTTTTCCCATTTAATAGAATAATAATATAAATATTCAATATTTAGTAATTTATTAATGTTGGTATTGGGAGACAGTTGTACCATAAAAATAGGTAATAATATGTTTTTAGCTACTGATTTTTTTGTAGAAAACCTGGAAACTCTCATAATTTTTATCTCGTTGATTTTTAAATTATTTAATTCTCATAAAATTTTTTTTTTCGGAATAGCTACTATCTATACCTTTTATTAAGTATGTGTGCGATTTTTCGGTTTTTGGTGTTTATGTGTAGTACGGCGTATTCACAGGTTTTAATAAATTTTTAGTTTCATAATCGTTAATATTTTGTAAATATACACTGTGTTTGTTATTATTTAGTCGTTTTATATAAAAGTTTTAAATTTTTAAAATAGATGTTAATAATTTTACCGTATCTTTCAGATTCTGATAAGTAACATACGTATATAGGCGGAGGTTTAATATTTTTACCGGTATAATCTGAGTTTGAATTTAGTGTATCCTTTTATACTACTAAAGCGTTAAACGTTGTTGTCATTCTACGTTCAGTGCTTATGTTGTTAGCTGTAGACGCCGTATGTGCTAACGCGTATGGTGTAAGGTTTTCATTTTCTTTTGTATAGTCGTTATTCATTTTATTTCTTAATTTATTATTTTTATTTTTTATTTTTTGCAGTAAGGCATTTAATTCAACCACTGTTTCTTTAACAAATGATTCGGTCGCTTGAAGATTTGCTTTCCAATAAGTATCGGTGTCTTTATTATTACCAATATTTTCGTTAGGCAAGCTTTTATTCGTGAGCTTGGGTAATTCAGTGTTTTTTGTTGTTGGTAATAGATCAAGCGATGGATTTAGCCTTTGTTTTTTACTACGCTTTTTTTGCTTCACCGACATATTTGTTGGTGATTTATTTAGTTCACTATCTTCGGTTTCACTTTTTCGTTTATTCGTGTTCTTGTCTTGTGCATTGTCATTTGTATTAGTATCCATGGCGGTTTTTTTTTGCCATTTTTACTATTTACCGCTGACTGATTGATGTTGAAACAGCACTAAATAAAAAATTAGGAAAAAAAGAAAAATTACACTTTTGCAGATTGACTCTTTCAATAAATCAAAATCAAAAATTAATATTTCACAGGTAATACTGGCTTTCGATTATATATGTAACTCTCACCGATGAACGAAGCCAAATGACGAGAATCAGTATAATCAGCGTAGTATGACGGTTGGCCTTTAATTGCAAATACTTTTTTATAATGTGACAGGTGGCTTATAGAGGTTAAGCCACCTGCCATAGGCGATAGAGATAGAGTTCGCGGCGCGACGATACGCGGGAAAAGGCGTGAGAATCCGCGGCGTACCGAAACGCGGCGCTATCGATCAAGAATCGATAGCGCTACGCGGGAAAACTGATAGGCGAGAGGGAAAAGAGAAGCCCTCCCCTCAAGCCTTCTTCTCGTCCGAGCCGTTTTGCTAGCCGCACGTGTCGTGATTTGTTCCGAGTTTCTTGTTAGAAGAGATAAGCGATTTGCCGCAGCGTTTCCGCAGCAGCTATAGAGAGGACGATCTCAGCTGCAGCACAAAGTAAGTGGCCACTTTATCGGTATGGATTAGTCCGCGAATAAATCCTATTTAGTCTTTTTCCTGACGCGTGTGCGATTGCGTCAGGCATAGATATAGATATAAGAGAGTTACGCGCGAGACCGCGTAACTCAAAACCGATTAGTCCGCGCGAGTGCGAGTGAGAGGATCGATCTCTCTCTCTCTCTCTCTCTCGCACTATCATAGAATAGGCGTACGAGTAAGAGAAAGCAACTCTTACTCGTACAACCTGCGAGCACGTAGTTGAGAGAGAGGAACGAGCTCTCTCGCTCAACCATAGACTGCAGCGTCGAGTGAGAGGGAGAGACGCTCTCACTCGAGCAGTCATAGACAACGGCGGTATAGAAGGAGAACTGCTTCCTCGATATCCGTCGGCCATAAACTACACGGGTGTGTGTAGCCGCGTGAAGCGAAGAGGGTGCGCATGCGCAGTACGCACCTCAAGAATTAGTATTGCGCGTGAGGCAGTACTAATTGCTCTTCGCGTAAACTGACCTCTCCGCAATAATTTATTACCTTTGTATCAATTTTGTGTCTTATTTATTAAATAAGCATTTAGCACAGAGCCAATGCCTTTTTTATTTTAATTCTATACAGCTTCCCTATCCCGAATACCGCCACCTCCGCGGGTGTGCCAATCTAGCATTGGCACGCAAACTAAGTAGCCGAGCCCGGTGGGAGTAACACCGGTAGCGAGGCCTTAGGCAAGGTCCCATACACAAGAAAGAGATGAAGCAGGACCAGAGGAAGGTCCTGCGTTGTTAGCGGGCGTAAACAAATATACCCCGTTACAATAAAAATATCATAAAATTCGTAAGCGTTGAACATAAAAACCTTGAGACAAGAGATTCAAATTTCAAATGTCTTTATTATGAATGGAAAAAAAAGTTATAAGCTTCAACCAAATGACCCCAAGTAAAAAAGTCAAAAATTGCAAATAGATTGTTATAAATAAATTAATCAATTTGGAAGCGTTACCCCAAAAATGCTAGAGACAAATGTTTCATATTAAATATCTTCTTTATGAAAAAGAAATGCATAACTATACGCTATAAAGGTAACAAATCTGAAACAGAGAGAGAAATAAGGGAAAAAGAGAGAGAAAGAGCGAGGGAGAGAGAGCTGCTACAACGAGACCGAGCGACGCCGCGGTCACCAAGCGTACACGCACTTACACGCACACTCATACGAGTAACTGTATATTTTAGAAGAAATCATCACTACATACATATATTTATACGAATAAAATCAAAATTCGAACGCATATTTCATGTCATTCGTTTATGCACGCCTTATTTTTGATACTTTTCCTTCTCCAACGGCTTCTGGCTCTGGAGGCACTTGCGTTTAGCGTAGACCAAAAATTAAGGGAGATAAGGGCATCTTATCATTCAGTATTCGGTCCGCTTAGATACGTAGTTATGTACATTATCGGTTGCGCCTTCCGACCTAACAATACCCTGACACCTTCCTCAAGAAAGTTCAATAATACTGTACCCTGTTAACCTTCTTTCTTAAATAGTCCGTTTTTAATTTATTCCAATTTAGCTAATCAAATATACATCGAAGGGTGAGGCTTACGCTCACAAATAACTGAAAATTAAAACAACTAAGCATATTCCTGCATCTAATGCAACATAATATCCGTAAGAGTAAAGATAAAAAGATGCATACAGTAAGGAACGGGAGGTAGAGGTGGAAAGCCATACGCAACTCATGAAGACGAAAGGAAGAGCCACAGTATACATAAGAAATCAAAAGTAGTAGGGATGCACAAAAATACTAGACTAATGTACAAAAACTATATAATTAGGAGAGTAATAGAGCTTTTTAAGGGGTTAGGCCACTCTAGAGGCCGAAGGAATAGGCTTTCTTAGGATTTTTTTTTCAGAAATACTACAAAATAAATCGAGATTCTAATCAAGAGTATTTATTATACACATCAGTGACTGTACACAAAAATTTTTTTTAAGGGATTAATTTCAAAATGGCTGCCGTGCAGCGTTTTTCCGACGACGTCTCCGTTTTATCAGGGTTCACGGCCGGACAAACAGCTCCCTGTAATTTTCCTGTAATTTTTGAATTATAATAAGCCAATTTTTTTTTTCAATTTTATATAATAACTGCTATAGAAGAACGTAGGTTTTTTTCAATATATTAATTTTTGGCCAAATGGCGTACTTCCAAAGTAGAATGTGAAAAATTGGTCTAAAAAATCATCAGATAATTGTTAATAATAAATGAACTACGTAATATAAAAAAAAATCCTATGTTCTTTGATAGACAATGTATTTTTCAAGATTTATTCAATATTTTAAGTAAATCGGTTGAAAATTGTCTGAGTTACAAGGGCAGTCCCAAAAGTACCCGACCTGACTTATAAATACTGGTAGTTTTGAAAAAACAATTACTGCGATTGACCATACCACCTTTCAACAACTTAATGTGAAAAATTCATAACGGTACGTTTATTATTATTTTTTTTACAGACATCCAAAGTAAACGCTTTTAGTTAATTTGTAAATATGGAAAAAATCGGACATCGCTATGTGATACAATACTTTCATTTGAAAGGTCTAAGTCCAACTGATATCAAAGCCGAGTTGGATTCTACTCTAAGGAAGTCTTCTCCTTTGTTTACAACGGTCAAATGTTGGGTAGCTGAGTTTAAGCGAGGTCGTACGAGCTTCCAAGATGAACACCGCAGTGGTCGACCAAGTGAGGTCACTACGTCAAAAAATGTGAAGAAAATCCACAAAATGGTATTGGATGACCGTCGACTAAAAGTGCGCGAGATAGCAGACATGGCAGGCATTTCAAAAAGTGCTGTGCATCGCATTTTGACCGGAAATTTGAACATGAGAAATCTGTGCGCAAGATGGGTGCCGCGTTTGCTCACAATGGAGCACAAACAGCAACGTGAGGATGTTTCCATTCAGTGTTTGACAATGTTTCGCAGCAATGAAGCCGTGTTTTTGCGTCGATTCATAACCATGGACAAAACATAGGTCCATCATCTTACACCTGAGACCAAGGAGCAGTTAAGGCAGTGGACTAAAAAGCGAGAACCAGCTCCTAAGAAAGCAAAGACAGTTCAGTCAGCTAGCAAGGTCATGGCATCCGTTTTCTGGGATGCGCGTGAAATAATATTTATTGATTATCTTGAAAAACGAAAAACAATCAATGGCGCATATTATGCAGCCTTATTGCAGCGTTTGAGTGATGAAATCAAGAAAAAACGGCCCCATCTGACGAAAAAAAAAGTGTTATTTCATCACGACAACGCACCAGTCCACACGTGCGTCGTTGCGATGGCTAAAATCAATAAGTTAAAGTTCGAATAGCTTCCTCACGCACCCTATTCGCCAGATCTGGCTCCCTCGGATTATTTTCTTTTTCCAAATTTGAAAAAATGGCTCGGCGGCGAAAGATTTGCCAACAATGAAGAGGTAGAGTCTGCAGTTAATAGGTATTTTGAGGAGCTTGACGGTTCCTACTATAAAGCGGGTATCGAAGCTATTGAACATTGTTGGAAAAAGTGTATCGAACTGATAGGAGAATATGTTCAAAAATAAAAAACATTTTCGCAATTTTTTTACTGTTTTCTTTGTCGGGTCGGGTACTTCTGGAACTGCCCTCGTATGTCTCCGGCCAACTTAAACGCAGTTTTGAGATATACGCTGCATAGCCGCCATTTTGGAATTATCGCTTCAAAAAAATTTTTGTATACAGTGACTGATATGTAACACATCGTTTAATAAGTCCCGAGACTAACAACGAAAACAACATTTTTTTTCAAAAATCATTTTTATTTATCAATATAATCTTCTTTTACGGTGAAACAATCTTTCCAACGCCTTTCCGACATTTCTACACCATGTTTATAGAAGGATTTATCCTTTGCTTCAAAATAGGCTTTAGTTTCGGCAATTACCTCCTCATTCGAGCCTAATTTTTTTTCCTGGAGCATTTTTTTGAGATCAGCAAAGAGCCAGTAATCGTTGGGGGCTAAATCTGGCAAATACGGGGGGTAGGGAAGCAAATCAAATCCCAATTTGTTCAATTTTGTCATTGTTTTATGGACTTGTGGCATGGTGCATTGTCTTGGTAAAAAGGATTTTTTTCTTCTTCACGTGCGGTCGTTTTGCTGCGATCTCCTCCTTTAAACGTACCAACAAGTCAATATAATAATCACTGTTGATCGATTTACCTTTTTCCAGGTAGTCAATGAAAATCACGCCATGTGTATCCCAAAAAACAGACGCCATGACTTTGCCAGCAGACTGCTGCGTTTTTGGACGCTTTGGGCGGCTTTCGCCAGCCATGCGCCACTCAGATGATTGCCGATTCGACTCCGGAGTGAAATGATGTATCCATGTTTCATCCATGGTCACGTATCGACGCAGGAAATCCTTTTTATTGCGAGTAAATAGCGATAAACAGCTCTCTGAATCGTCGACTCGTTGCTGTTTTTGTTCCACTGAAAGCAATCGCGGCACCCACTTGAAAAAAACCTTTTTCATGCTCAATTTTTCATGAAGGATTGTAAATACGCTTCCAGATGATATCTGTGTCATTTCTGCAATCTCACGGACCTTCACTTTGCAATTTTTCATTACAATTTTTACCACTTCACTTACATTGTCCTGTGTAACGGCTTCCAATAGCCTACCTGAACGTTCCGCATCGTTTGCGTCCGTACGACCACGTTTAAACTCAGCATACCAACGACAAATCGTTAGTTTGGATAGAGAGAAGTCCGGGTAATGTTTTTCAAGCCATTGCTGGGCTTCTACGGTGTTTTTACCCATTAAAAAACAATGTTTTATCAACACGCGAAACTCGCTTTTTTTCATTTTTTAAACAAATTACAAAGTGACTTTACTCTAACCTCGATAACTCTGCTGTCTGTGATCCAATCGACGTGAAATTTTTACACGTTTCATGTAAAGGTCCGCACTCTATGGAAACGTGGCCAGTTTAGTACTAATAGCACCATCTCTGGATTAGTCTCGGGATTTATTGAACGATGTGTTATAATAAATACTCTTTATTAGAATCTCGATTTATTTTGTAGTATTTTTGAAAAAGAAATCTTAAAAAAGCCTATTTTTTTTGCCTCTTGAGTGGCCTAACTCCTTAAGCCCATGTCTTACTAATAAGCGAAACAGCAGTAGGCAAAATAATGGGGCATAAATAACCATGCTCATATTTGCATATCGATCCACCCATTCTCTACAGGATGCACTGATGCATCCGTAGAAAAAAATAGTTAAACAAAGAATGACTGAGCCGTTTAAGCTTTTTTTATCTAGGTCAATAGGGGAATAAGTGAGTACGATAGAATACATTAATATTTAGAAACTTAGTCGGATCTAAAAAAGAGGTATTCAAGGAATGAAAAAATTAACAGACGAGCAGTCAAACTAGAGCCAAGTCTCGAGTGCACTTTAGTTCAATTTTCAGTTTAAGATTAGGTTAGATTAGATTAATTTATGAATTACCGCAATGTAAAACACCATCTGGCATAAAAAGATTACAATAACTTTTACTTATAATTAAAATGGAAGCAACAAACTTCAAACTTGAAATAAAATAATAAATAAATAATACATAAAGTAACAATCAAATTATAAAAATTATAAATAATAATAAAAGAGCAATAATTAACTTAATTGATGCATAGCAGTGTGTACTAGGTAGAAAAGGCAATGAAATTTAAAGCACGTAAATAAAATATTATATGATATTAAAATAACTGTAATAGCATAAATTAATAAATAAATAGATTAAAAAAAAAAAAACAATAGAACAGAAAACAGAAAAGACATAACAGCCATTGACTGTTTAGTTAAAATAAAGAAAACACAAATGTAAAAATAACATGAAAATAAAACAAAATCATCGATTGTCGAAAAGAGAATACATAAAATGAAAGAAACTACAGTTAAAAAGTAAGAAAAGCAGTAAAAATAAGAAAAAAATAAATTGTCGGACAGTAAAAACGTGCATGAAGTATGTTCTAGTCAGCGACTGTTCAACAAGATATATAATTATATGTATGAATATATATATATATATATAAATATATATAATATAATTATATATATATATATATATATATATATATATAAATTTATATATATATATAAATATACTGAGTGTCCTATTTTAACAAAACGGATGCATATATCTCTAGGACTAAAGATTTTAAGAAAGAAGTTTTCAGACAAAAGTTGTTAGGTTTTGAAGAGAACGTCCAACTGTGATCTTGATCATGACCTTAAATACGGCCTTCAAGGTCATATGAAGGTTGAGTTGATTTTTTTAAACAGATATCCTTTTTTTTCACCCCGGAAAACAAAAGAGCAGAAAATTTTAGGTTTTAATATGACTTTTCTTATGACCTTGAAAATGACCTTGAAGGTCATTGAAACGTCGACCCCGGAAAAGAAAGAAAATCATATTGTTATTAAAAACGATATCGCATTTCCGAAAACGAGTCAATTTGTGTATTAGAGAAGATGGAGCAACTTTTAAACATCTTTTGCCTTAAATAGCTCTTTCTATCCCTTCTCAGCTAAAAATACAACTTAAGTCGATGGATAATCTTGCCTTAACTGGCGGGGCCTCTGCCTGGTCTTGCCTTAACTGGCTGAGTCTCTGTCCGATCTTGTCTTAACTGGCCGGGTCTTTGCTTGGTCTTGCCTTAACTGGCCGGATCTCTGCTTGGTGAAGTTTTCTGTTTTTGTATTTTCTGGGGTCAAAAGGAAGATTTTCCATTTAAAATATTCAACTTAACTTTAAATGACCTATTAGGTTGCTGCAGATGAAATGGCCGATTTAGAAATGACATAAGGTTGGCTGCAATTTTAGTGTATTATGTTGGCACAAGGCGGCGCAAATGATATGACATATTGAAGTATAAATACTGCTATCTTGGTTTATGGAGTCATTTCTGTTTTGCACTTTATAGTGATCGTAAAAACAAAAAGAGAAAGTGAACATAGAAGTAAATCAAAAATGGCTACTTTTACTATACGAATTTAAATTAGAGCATAACGCAACGGAAGCAACGAGGAATATTAACAGCGCATTTGGGCCAGATACAGTTAGGGAACGAACCACTCGGCGGTGGTTCAAAAAATTTCGATCTGGAGATATGGACCTTGGAAATGAGCTACGTGGACACCCAGGACCATTGATCGATAACGACGAGCTGCGTGCATTAGTGGAGTCTGACCCCCTCAAAACCATAAGGGATCTTGCCGAGAAATTAGGCGTTCAGAGCAGAGACACGACAAAGTAATTTTGTCACATGACAACGCTCGACCTCATGTTGCAAAAGTAGTTAAAACCTACTTGGGAACAGTTTAATAAAATCATTTAAATAAATTCGAAGATGTTACAAATAAGAGGACATACGAAGAGCAGAATTAGAAGTCGCGGCGGAGTGGGGAGAAACAAGTGTAGCAGTGCGACGCACACATCGCCGGATATCGATGTATAGTTGAAAATCGAAAGCCCCGCCCATTATTTGTTTTTTCTCTTAAAGCCCACCTACTTGATCGCAAAAAAATCCGATTGGCTGTTAATCTATTGGTAATTTAATAGTGAATAATTCACCGATCTTAATGTAACAAGATTTTTTATTCATAAAATTTCCCCCTGCATCCGGCGTTATGAATATTTTTACTACTTAGAGAGACAGGCTCTGTAGTACATTCGGCCTTCTTACGGCTTTCTAACCCGTGGATCTTAGCATCTCACAACCCTTCTTAACCTCTCTAAAAGATATTTTCGAAAATTGTGTCTATAAGAACTATTTATCAGAAGGATAAAAACTGTCAAAAAAAATTTGTTTCAACCAAATCGACGAGTGCCCAAATTCCCAAGTATTGTGTTCAGTTCTTATTAAGACAATATACATATTAACAGATAATATACATATTATACATAAACTTTTTACTTTTTTGCTAACTTACTTAAGATTTTTTCCAAACTTAGATTATGATTATGTTAATATTTTTGTAAGTTTAAAACAATATAAAAACATGATAAATAAGTAAATATTTTTACAGGAAAAAATCTTGAACTTGGCACTTCCACAAATTAAAACTTTTCCTGTACAGATAAGTGGAGGTTATAATGCTCAAGTTAAACTATACCTACCTCCTGGATTACGAGAGGATGAAATCACACGTTACCCTTTAGTTGTGCAAGTGTGCGTATAAGTAAACACTCACGAATTAATATATGTATATATTAATACAGTCATTTTAAGTACATTCATAATTTTACTTAAATTAATCTAATATATGTTTTATTTACAATAACTATAGTAAATACGGAATTTGACTAATATCTTGCACTTGAGAATAATGAATGATGTTGAAAAATTTAAAATGTATAAAATTTATGGATTTCGACACTCTAAATCGAAATATAGAATTAATTTCTATGCTCTACTTAAATATTTTTGCTATGACAAGTTTTTCTGCAAAGAATTTCGCATCGGCCGGGTTTTCCTCGCTTAACACTAACGGAAAAGTTCTAAATATATCAATAAAACGCAGATCAAGGTCTTACTAAGTGTACAAGTATGAATGCGGATTTTAAAAGAAAAAATAACACGTTAAATTTGGTAGAATAATAAAAAGTGCTTTATTCCAAGTATGCTCCATCGCTTTTTATACATTTTTCCCATATTCCGGGAAATTTGTGAATACCACGCTAGTAGAAATCTTCCCCTTTTGCCACGAACCATTCATTGAGCCATTTTTTGACATCTTCATATGAATCAAAGCGCTGCTCAGTAAGTGCGTGACCCATCGATGCAAAAAAGTGGTAATCAGTACAAGCCAAATCTGGTGAGTAAGCCGCATGAGGCAGAACTTTCCAGTTGAGTGCTTCCAATGTGTCGCGAACTGGTTTTGCCGTATGTGATGGAGCATTGTCATGGAGAAAAATTACTTTGTGTTACCTCTTTCGGTATTTTGGCCTTTTTTCAGGCAGCAAACGGTTCAAATCGATTAATTGTTATAGGTAACGTGTTGTATTAACCGTTTACCCAAGTTTCAATAGCTCATAATAGACCACGCCCCTCTGGTCCCACCAAACACAGAGCATCGTCTTTCTGCCAAAACGATTTCGTCTTGCGGTCGATGTGGATGGTGCTCCCGGGTCTACCCATGATTCCTTGCGTTAGGGATTTTCAAAATACATCCACTTTTTATCCCCTGTTACTATTCGATGGATAAACGACTTCCTTTTGTACCGAGCGAGCAAAATTTCACATGTGATTTTGCGATTTTCTAGTTGCCTGTCATTCAACTCATGTGGTACCCATCTACCGCTCTTCTGAATTTTTCCCATCGCTCGTAGGCGATTGAAAACAGCTTGTTAGGAAACTTCTAATTGCTGTGCGAGTTGTTTTTGTATTTGCAAATCATTTTCGTCTAACAATGCTTGCAAACCCATACCTTCAAATTTTTTGGCGGTTTTCTATGTTCCTTGTCTGCAACGTCGAACTCACCTTTTTTAAAACGCTGAAACCATCGTTCACACGTATCTTGCGGAGAAGCATGATCACTATAAGCTTCTCGTAGTAACCAAAAGGATTTAGCAGCAGTTTTCTTCAAATGAAAACAAAAAATCAATGCTGCTTACGAATGCTCTTTGTTCGGTATAAATTTTAACATATTAAACACAACAATACAACACGATGCACACACTTTGTCAGTCTATCACTAATGCGCGTCTGAACTTATTGATGACACAAGAAAATGGCGCAGAGTCGAATCATAACAGCTTGAACTGCATTGGTACAGTATCTGTTGTCTAAAATCCGCATTTCATACTTGTATACCTGGTAGGCCACTCTAGAGGCTAAAATAATATGCTTTTTTGTGACTTCTTTTAAGGAAAAATATAAAGCAAATCGAGATTACAAAGGCAGCAATTTATTGTACATATGACTAAATGATAAACATTAATTTTATGGAATAAATAATTTGAAAATGGAGACTGGGCAGCGTTTTTCAGATGACCTCTCTATTTTGGAAGGGTCCACGGCCGTATCAACATCTCCTGTAAATTTTAAATTATGATTAGTCATTATACTTTTACTTTTTATACATAACAATAGCTAGAGAAGTACTTAATATTTTTTTGATATAATGATTTTTAGCGGAAGGCGCACTTCCAAAGTCAAAATTGCAAAATTCTTAGAAAAAATCGCCAGAAAATGGTTAATAACAAAAGAACTGCGCCATATAAAAGAAAATCCTACATAATTATTTAGACAATATATTTTTAAAGATCTTGTTAAAATTTGAAGTGAATTGTTTGGAAATTGTTTGAATTATGGGTGTAGCCAGCTTAAAATATGTAGTTTTGAGATAAACACGTTTAAAGTTTTAAGTTGTAGAAAGTCATACTAAATTTTGAAATACCTTTAATTCGCAACACCTGCTTCATATAACATAATTGATCTTCTAGATTAGTGTACTATTCTTCCATTTCTCTCCTATTAGATTTTAAAGCGATCCTCCACTCTTTTGCAGCTTCAGACAGCGATTTCTTTGCAAGCTTTTTGCGCTGTTTGCCAATCTCCAAACACATTTCATATTTGTTCAAGCCAATTCCTAATCCCATCGCTTTCATTATATGCAAAATTGAAGCAATAGCCGTCATTGTACGTATTCATAACTTTCATTACAGTTTTGAGTATAACCGCCGATGCATCGAGTAAGAAGATCGTTTTTGGTCAATTCTTCATAGACTGGTTCGATAGCTTCATAAACTTCAATTGGAAAAACTGGCTTATGCTTATACTCAGCCAAACTATTCGTAACTTTAACCTTTTGCCATGAACACTATTCATTCCAGTCATTAGAGGCTTCCTGCCTACCTGCCAGCCTTGCAGTATACTTTGAAAAATAAGTACTTAGAAATATTTCCTGACTATAATCTTTTGGTATATAATTTTTGAGGTTCTCAGGGACCATTTGAAAAAATAAAAATAAAAAAAACAAACAATTTTTCGAAAATTCAGAGTGGCCTAAGGCCTTGATAGACATGCAATTTCGTTACAATATTTATATTATTATGCATCATATTAATATACTATGGATTCTCTTGCTCGTCTTAGGCGTAAGGCGATTTGGAGCTTTTCTCAAGAAAACTTGTTAAAGTGAGAAACTTTTGGATAGACGATGAAAAAACTAATTTCATCAATATTCGAGAAAATAAGACCCGTACGTTTTTAGTGAATAATTCTAATTGTATGAAATTCATGTTAGCAGTAAATATGGCCGAAATCAGCTGTAACGTCAGCATTCATGCATATGTATATATACAGAATGAGACGTCTAAATCTATCACCTTCAATATGTTAACTTGTTTGGGTAGCCAGGCATCGAAATAAGTACTGTATAAAAATTGTAGGATTTCAAGAGAAAAACAAAATGGCGCATCTTTCAACTTACCGGTTTTGACCAGAAGTGGGTTTTTCAAATGAAAATCCCTCTTCTGACTTCGGAAAATAAAAGAGCACAAATTTTACGTTCAGATATGACTTTGGCTATTATAAAAATTTCAAGGTGGCAGACCAAGATGGCGGAAAAAAGTTTTAATTAACCAATTTTCACCAAATTAAGTTTACGGATTTGAAAAATTTAAGATGGTGGTTCCGAGATGGTAGACCAAGCCGATTTGCTATTTGTAATTCAGTAAATTTAACGTCTAAGTCAAAATCAGCGGTATCAGAAATCCCTATCTATTGGGTGCGCAACTAAGTTCTCGCTGTTTTTCTTGATGAAAATGCAACTTTATCGTAAAAAGATGGCTAGAAATGGATTATTCAAAGTATTGTTCATCGCTAGCTACAACTTCTTTCCATCTTTCTCGCAGAGCTCGAATACCGTTACAGTAAAAATGTGTTTGTCTTTTGAAGCATTCCACGAATCAAGCTAATTTTTCATATGTTCGTATGAGCGGAATTATGGATCAGCCAGACAATGTGCCATCGTATGGAACAAGTGATAATCAGATGGCGCAATTTTTGGGAAGTATGGCAAGAGGAGTGAGACTTTTAATTTGAGCGTTTCCAAGTAAGTTTTAACGGGTCCAACAACCGAGATGAGACCGAGCGTTATCATGTAGTATAATTATTTTTTCGTGCCTCTGCTTGTATTGTGGCTGTTTTTTGCTTAGTGCTTGGCTCAATCGCATCAGTCGAATTTGATACTGTTACCCAGTGATAGTTTCATTTTGTTTTAACAGATCATAATAAAAAACACCGACCTAGTTCCGCCAAATAAACAGCATAACCTTCGCAGCGTAAATATTCGGCTGAGTCGACAACGTAGATCATGACCGGGCAGTCCCCATGACTTTTTTCTCTTTAGATTGCTGTAATAAATTTATTTTTCATTACCTATCACGATGCGATGAAGAAAACTCCTTCTTTTTTGCCGCTGGAGTAGTTATTTACAGGCAAAAAAACGATGCTTAACGTGCCTTGGCTTCAAATCATAAGGAACCCAAATTCCCTGCTTTTAAATCATTTCCAACGCATGCAATTGCTTAGGGATGGCTTGGTGGATAACTCCTAATACTAAAGCAAGCTTATTTTCCATTTGGAATGGATCCTCGTCGAGCAATTTCTCTAATTCAGCATCTCCGAAGGTTTTTGGCCTGCCTTTACGCAGGCGGTCGTCAGCATTGAAATCACCGTCTTTAAAGCGACGGAACCAATTACGGCACGTTGTTTCACTTAGAGCAGTATCTCCGTAAACGTTTTAGAACTTCTGATGTGTTTAAGCCGCCGTTTTTATCAAATGGAAGAAGAAAAGTAATACTTTTCGCAAATGACAATTATTTGGCACAAAATGAGACATTTTCACACAATCAAAAGTATTTGACGCCAAAACAAAATCACTAATGTCACAAAGCGACTTGTTAACCATTTTTTTAAGTTTACTTCATGATGTTTTAGATGTCGAAATCGACAAGCACTTACTGCTGGAGCCATTTATTAATAAACAGCGAGAACTTAGTTGCGCATTGAGTACTAAATTGGGTCTATATCAGTTCTCTTTCATATGTTTTGTCCACCATCTTGAATCCACCATCATGAATCCGCCATCTTGGATTCACTATCATCATTCCGCCATCTTGAATTTTTTTAATTTGTCCATAAATTCGTGATCAATGATCCCGAAAACCTCCGTATACACAATTTGATGAAAATCTGTTAACTTTCAGAAATTCATTGTTATGCGCAACTAGTTCATAACTCTTCCGCTAAATTGCTATAACCATTAGTATCATCCTGCAATCAAATATCTTAAATATAGTAATGATATCTTCGCTTATGTGTATCTGTTGAGTTATCAATACTTTTACTATATACTAACAGTAGAACACAAGTAATTATCTATTTTTAATATGGCAGCCTACCCACTAAACGAAATCATGAACATGATCAAAATATTAGGCGCATATGAGAATATTTTCGAGAGCTGAACATTCGTATTCTCAACGTTATCCTGATAAAAGGCATCTAACTAGGGTTACCATTAAAAACCTTATCCAGATAGCAAGTGCGGTGTCTATGGTTTGCCAAACACGACATCATGAATATGATGTTGATAATAATCGTGTTATAACCATTTTTGCGAAAATTTATGTCGATCCTCATATTAGCATTCGTCAAATCAAAGGAGAAATTGGCATACCTCAGCAAACAGTTGTGAGAATATTAAAGGCGAGGGAATTTCATGCATATCACATAACGTTTGACACAACAGTTGAATTTTAATGATTGTTTATTACGTGTAAAATTTTGTGAATTAGTTCTGCAAATAATCCAACAAGATAAAATATTTTTCCGGTACGCACTCATTTTAAATTTAGCAAATTTTAACAGCATTAGAACTTCGAATATACATATTTGTTACTTCTGGTCCGATGAAAATCCTCATTAGTTTCTTTTAACTGATTTTCAAAATCATTGGTCTTTATTGGTCTAGTGTGAATATGGAAATAACTATTAAATATATCCTTTTTTTTCTTTTTTTGAAGAAAACGTTAACGGGCAAAACTTTTTGCAGTTTCTTTGAGACGATTTATCAAAACTATTGAAAGACGTTGATTTATTCACCAGAAAGCGGATGTAGCTTTAATTGGATGCTGCGCCAGGACATTATTTAAATATTGTAAGAAATTATTTGAATAGCCGATACAATGGTAGGTGAATTGAGAGATTAGGCGCAGTCACGTAGCTTCCTCGATCTAGATCCAACTTCTTCCGATCTCTTTTTGTGGGGAATGCTGAAATATATTGTCTATAGCGAAAAACCAACAACCAAGAAAAATATGAAGGGACATATTCAGAATGCTTGTACCATAATATCTCAAAAAATTCTTTTGAGTACAGTTACATCATTCAGTTGGCGTATTGACCTATTCATTTAAGGAAATGAACATAATTTCAAACAGTAAATTTGCCAAGTAAACTAGTTAGCAAATTAACAGTTTGAAGTCGCAAATGAACTATTTGTAATTACTTCCACTTTTTTTACTCGCAAAGGAATTTACGTGACAGGCAAAGAACTCATAGGAATAAAATACTTTAATCGTGAGAGGCTAAAAAACTCACTTTCAACGTGCAACCTGATAGTGACAGGCAAAGAAATTCACTTCAACAAGCACTCTGAAAGTAAGAGGCAAGGAGGCTCACTTTTAAGAAGGACCCTGATGGTGAGAGACCAAAAGATTTACTTTCAGCAAGCACCCTAAAGGGAACTGAAGACTACCACGTTCACATGGTTACTTCTAGGTAGGGGTAAGAGTTGTAATTTCTATTAATTTCAGCTAAAAATTTCGTCCACAATCTTGGTCTGCCATCTTGGATGTACCATTTTAAATTTCGCAAATCTGATTTCAGATTCGTGATCAGCTATCCCAAACATCTCCGTAAACTTAATGTGGAAAAAATCGGTCAACTAAAAATTTTGTCCACCATCTTGATCCAACATCTTAAAAATTTAAAGATAGCCGAAGTCATATTCAAACGTAAAATTTGTGCTCCTTCATATTCCGGTGTCAAAAACAGAAGTTTTTATTAAAAAAAACCTACTTCCGGTCAAAATCAAAAGTTCAAAGGTATGCCACTTTGTTCCCCTCTGAAAACTTTACAACTTTTATATAAAACTTTTTTCTAGGCCAGGTCACTCAAACAAGTTATTGGAGGTGATAGATTCAGATGACTCACCCTCTATATACACTATATATACAGGGTGGACCGTTTTAATCTATTATTCGAAATAACTTCAAAGAGAGATGGTTATATCAAAAAATGTTTCGACAAAAGTTGTAGGAGTTGAAGGGGGTCGTCCAACGCTGACCTTGGCGTTAACCTTGAGGTCAAATTTGAAGGTTATTTGAGGGACGAATTGCGAATTTTAAAAAGGAATCTCAATTTTTTATTACCGATTCTAATTCTGCGTCGAAAAATATGAAAGTTCTGTCTCGAACATTTTTTTTTGATGCGTGACAGATGGCGCTGTAATTAGCAGTTTTAATCTATCGATGCAAATATCTGAACAACTACGCATATGCAAAGGTAGAGAAGGAAAATTTGTTAATCTGGATAGGGGACATGCAATGTCACCACAATCGACCCCCCCCCCTTCTAACCCTCCGTATGGAGCGGTTTCAACTTAAAAATCTGAAATGGGTACCCCAATTTTATATTGCAGATTCTGATTCTGCGTCCAAAAATATGGAAATTTTGTTCGTGACATTTTTAGATTTGTGACAGATATCGTTGTAATCGACAAAATTAAAAATGCGTACAAAAATCGTTACCGAATTAGAATTTCTCGGGAAATACACATCGTATTCTGCAAATTAGAATTCTGTGAATAAATACGTTTAAAAAAAATCTGTTTTGATGAAAATATTTATTCTACTTTTAGCGTTACCCGAGGACAACAAATTTTTTTTAAACATATTTATCCACAGAATTCCAATTTGCAGAACACGATGTGTATTTCTCGAGAAATTTTAATTCGGTAATGATTTTTGTACGCATTTTTAATTTTGTCGATTACAACGATATCTGTCACAAATCTAAAAAATGTTTCAAACAAAATTTTCATATTTTTCGACGCAGAATCAGAATCTGCAATATAAAATTGGGGTACCTATTTCAGATTTTTAAGTTGAAACCGCTCCATACGGGGGGTTAGAAGGGTGGTAGATTGTGGTGTTATTGTATGTCCTCTATCCTGATTAACAAATTTACCTTTTCTACCTTTTCATATGCGTAGTTGTTCAGATATTCGCTTCGATAGATTAAAACTGCTAATTACAGCGCCATCTGTCACGCATTAAAAAAAAATGTTTGAGACAAAACTTTCATATTTTTCAAAGCAGGATTAGAATTCGTAATAAAAAATTAAGATTCATTTTTAAAATTTGCAATTCGACCCTCAAATAACCTTCAAATTTGACCTCAAGGTTAACACTAAGGTCAGTGTTGGACGACCCTCTTTAACTCCTACAACTTTTGTTTGAACATTTTTTGATATAACCATCTCCTTTTGGAGCTATTTCGACCGATAGATTAAAAGGGACCACCCTGTATATATATATATATATATATATATATATATATATATATATAGGGTGTCACAAAAGTCCCGGAACGGCTGTATATATCCTAAGGTCAGGTATTTCGGAAAATGGTCATGGTCAATCCATAAGAAACTTTTAACGAGGAATTTAATGGTAACCCCTATTTGACCTTGACGATGTCTTTCATGGTTATTTTAAGGTCAGGTCATGCTTTTTAAATGGGAACTCCTTTTTTTGATATCAGCAATCGAAAGAGCATGAAATTTTACGTTAAAATATGTACTTACGTCACAAGGGCACGTTGACCTTGATTATTGAAACTTACATTCAACAAAACAAGTCAATTGTGAAAACTCAACGTGCATGAAGAAGAATAAATAAAGTGAAAACTGCGCCTTCTGCGACCACATTGTATCGTTTGTATGATAGATTTTTAACTGGTGAGACACTTACTAATCCTAAGCGTGCAAATAGAAAGCGAGCAAAGTGATCGGATAATATCTCACTTGTACAGGCTAGTATTCAGAAGTCTCCAACAACATCTCAAACACGTCTATCTTAGCAGTGGGGCATAAAACGAACCACCTTACGTCGCATATTGCGTCATGACTTGCATTTGTTCTCGCACAAAATTTAACTGACGCAAAAACTGTTACCTAGCTGATAAGCTAGGTCGATTGGAATAGGCCCAAAGAGTCATTGAAATAACTAAAAGTGACGAACATTTTTGGCAAAAAATGATCATGAGCGATGAAGCTAATTTCACGATAACCGGAACCGTAAACGAACAAAATTGTCGATTCTATGGTACTGAAAATCCTCAAATCATTTACAAGGTACCTCTTTGTGACCAAAAAGTAATTTTTTGGTGCAGTGTTTGTGCTGATATAGTCATTGGGCCGTTCTTTTTCGAAGATAAAGCTGGCAAAACAGTTACTGTCCATCAAGAGCGTTATCACGATATGGTAACCGATTTTTTGATGCCAATTGTTTGTGATAATGGTATGGAACACTTTTGGCTGCAACAAGATGGCGCTCCACCACACACAGCTCGAGCCACTATCAATTTTTTCAAACGATTGTTCCCTGGACGTTTGAGATCTAAAAATGGTGATTTTGACTGGCCACCGTGTTCACCAGATCTAACGCCTCTAGACATCATTTTGTGGGGCTACTTGAAATCTAAGGTTTAAAACAACAATCCAAGGACCCTAGACGCACTTAAGGCCAACATCCGACAGAAAATAGCCGCAATATCGGCCGAAACATTGACCGATACGATGGAAAACACTGCAAAACGGACACTATTTGCCATACAGGCTCAAAGCAGTCACTTAAGAAATATCATATTCAAAAAATGATGTAAGCAAATGTCATTGAACCGAATTAAATGATTGAGATAAACCCTAGAAAATGTTTTTTTCCATAATTTTCTAAGAAAAATACCTTTTCGTCGAATTTGGCCAACCCTGTGAATATACAATATTCAGGGTGACAAATGAGAAGTTGCTTAAAGTATATGCATCTCTTTCCCCCTCTACTATATCTTATAAGGCTGGGCCTACGTAGATATATTCTAGAATGTTGTCAGTTTCTATTGAGACGCCGTTAACAGCAACACATTTACTTTAAAATAAGTGACCTTACGAACGAAGTAAAGGTGTATCTCATCGATAGAGGTTTTCGTACTAAGTTTGGAAGTAAAAGAGTAGCCAGTCAAAATACTTTTAGCGGGTAAGAATGAAAAAAATTATGTTTGACTTTATCGTATGACCGCATTTTAATAAAGTTTTCAATTTTTTTTTTACTTCTTTTTTAGAGTAATTGATAACTTTATCAATTATTATACTCTTGACGATCGTCGTCATGATCTTCTCTAGTCCTTCATACGCAGTAACAATAGACGATAAGGTTGCCGAGGTCGAAGAACATTTCAAGAATAATCCAACGGATTCAATAAGAAAAGCTGCAGCAGCTTTAAAACTGAATCGAGAGACACCAAAATTAATAATAAAAAATTTCATTGAGTTACATCCTTACAAAATTTTTTCCTTTCGCTACGAAACTTAGATTAGTCAGAAACTATTATTTTATGCAAGATGGTGCTACGCCGCATAGAACTCAAGAGGTATTTACAGCTATTTACGAAGTTTATGGTGAACGCGTCATCGGTTTAGGATATCCCAAGTTTGCACACGCAGGTATAGAATGGCTCCCTTATTTACTGGACTTAAATCCGTGTGATTTCTTCTTATTGGGCTACCTGAAAGATTACTATTATGAGGAAAAACCAAAGACCAAAGATGATTCAAGAGAAGCTATTAGAAAAGGAATTTCTAGTATTTTTTCATCTTAAATTAAACAAGTTTCTCATAGTTTCCAAAAACGGCTTGATTATTGCGCAAGTTCAGATGGGGATCACTTCGAAAATATTTACCATTAATAGTTATTCCCTAGCCAGGTTTTGTCATTTTTTCAAAAACGTAATATGTGTCTGTTGGAAATGTTCGATTAAACTAAAACCTCTTAAATAAAAATGATTACTCCACTGATTTAACATGTATTATTATTTTTTTTCTTCTGCACTTATCTCAAAATTATGTGATTACTTTAGGCAACGTTCCATTTGACACCCTGTATACACTCTGACAAAAAAGTATCCGGAAATTTGAAATAAAACGCAAAAATATTAAACTTCTTCAATATTTATTGAATCTCCTTCAAAATATGCTCTATTTGAAGCGATACACATGTGCCAGCGTTTTTTCCAGTAATGGAAACATTTTTTATAGGCGCTTTTAGGGATGGCCTTCAGCTCCTT
This sequence comes from Chalcis sispes, assembly GCA_949987625.1. Lineage (NCBI taxonomy): Eukaryota > Metazoa > Arthropoda > Insecta > Hymenoptera > Chalcididae > Chalcis > Chalcis sispes. The sequence continues at coordinate 51,682,636 of OX465094.1, read as the reverse complement.
CTGCAAATTTTCTTTTATGGCGTCTATGGAGTCAAATCTGGTTCCCCGGAGCAGTAATTTGAGTCTGGAGAAAAGAAAAAAGTTACACGGAGCTAGATCAGGCGAATAAGGTGGCTGGTCGATGGTATTTATCGAGTGTTTGGTCTTAAAATCGTTAATAATCGTGGCTCGATGAGATGGTGCGTTATCGTCATGCAAAATCCACGAATGGTTTTGCCACAAATCCGGCCGTTTACGGCGAATATTCTTACGCAAACGTCTCAAAACAGTTTAATAGAAGTCCTTATTGACCGTTTGACCTTGCAGAACGAATTCATGATGAACTACACCAAGAATATCGAAGAAAACAATAAGCATCGTCTTAATTTTTGAACGACTTTTGCGAGGTTTTTTCGGTTTCGGCTTATTTTTTCCCACCCATTCCGATGATTGTTGGCTCGTTTGTGTGTCGTATTCATAGACCCATGTCTCATCACCAGTTATAATTCGTCCCATGAACGTGGGATCAGAATTCGCACGATCCAGCATGTCTGCAGCTACCTGCATCCGGTACTGTTTTTGAAGAAAATTGAGCTCTAACGGAACGAGCCAAGCGGCGACGCGCTGCATGCCCAATTGGTTCACTAAAATCAAACGAGCGGTTTCACGAGAGATGTTGTGATTACGAGCTATCTTTCTAACACTGGCATGACGATTTTTGAGCACAATTTCCTTGATTTTTCGACGTTATCGTTGGTTGAAGAGGTCGACGGTCGTCCTGAACGAGGCAAATCTTCGACGATCTCCCGACCGTTTTCAAAGGCTTTGTACCATTCGTACACTTAGGTTTTTAATAAAACAGAGTCTCTATAAGCCTTTTCCAGCATTCGCAACGAGTCAGCACACGAAATTTCGTTCAAAACACAAAATTTGGTACAAACTCTTTGTTCAATATTTTTTTCCATTGTAACATTCGCAGACTACCACTGTTGTCGACTGGTTTTAACAGCTGTCGTAAACAAACTAGTTGACAGACTGCACTAATGTTTGGCATAGTAATTACGGACAGTCCTAGCAACATACAGAAACTTTAAATACTTAAAAATACTCAACGCGGGCAATTTGAATGAGAATTTCCGAATACTTTTTTGTCAGAGTGTATATACTATATATACATATAACAGTTTAGCTAAAAAGTTCGTAGGCTAACATAGTAAAACACTTTTTTTGGTAAAATTCGATTTTATGATTCAATATCGTTACCTTCGAGAGCGATACAACGATTGTAGTGGTGTTATAATTTTTGGATACCGTTTTTATAGTACGATTTCTTTCTAGCCTCAAAATAGGCCTCTAACACTGCTTCGTAATAATCGCTGTTAATGGTCTAGCTCTTCTCGAGGTAATCGATGTATATTATACTATGCTCATCCCAGAATACTGATGCCATAACCTTGCCAGACGGCTGTTGCGTCTTCCCACGCTTTCGATTCAGTTCATCGCGTGCAGTCCACTTGGCTGACTGTCGATTAGACTCTGGAGTGTAGTGATGGAGCCATGTTTTATTCATTGTTACATACCGTCTGAAAAACTCGTCTTTATTGTTCCAAATCATCAACACGTTGTTCCTTTTGATTGATTGTGAGCTTGCGTAGCACCCAATTTGCACACAGCTTTCGCACGTCCAAATATTCATGCACGATATGTCCAACATGTTTCTTTGATATCTTTAGAGTCTCAGTTATTTCGATCAACTTCACTTTACAATCATTCAAAATTATTTTGTCAACTTTTTTGATGTTTCCGTCGGTAGCAGCCTCTTTCGAACGTCCACTGCATACATCGTCTTCGACGCTCATTTTGCCTCGTTTAAATTTAGCAAACCACTTTTCAACAATTGATTTCCCTGGTGCAGAACCCGAATAATGTTTATCAAGCCAAGTATTGGCTTCAACAGTATTTTTTTTACCAAAAGGCAATGCTTCATTAACACACGAAATTCTTGATCCATTTTTTTCACAATAACAGAAGTTGCTTCACTCACAATGCGATATCTCACGAACCAATTGTCCAAAAGCGGCCAAATTTATACACGTATTGTTTGAAGTTTAATACTAACTACAAATCACATGGATTCAATTCTAGTACATCCACCTATGTGTCAGCCTACGAACTTTTTAGCCGATCCGTTATATATATATATATATATTTATGCCAATTGGTACTTCTAAAGACATTTATAGATAATATTAAAAATAGTATAGATAGGTATAGTTTAATGATTTAATACCATATAATCATTTTTAATGTTATGTATAACATAGATCGCTATATAGAGTTTCCTAAATTTTTTTTCCTAAATTGGTACTTTTGGGGACCTTCTTGAAATATGTTGCATTTATTTTACGAATATGATATACATTAATACATGATGTTGAGTACGTTGTTTCAAACTAATCGTTAAGACAAATGTTGTATTTTACAAGAACTCGCTGATTTTCACGACGCAAATAAACTGTAAACAAATATACGTAAGGAACATAAAACGTTGAATAAGAAGTCATTTCCATTTCTACTTTTACTAATTATGTAGGCAATGAGTGAAGAATTCACACTCTGCACTGTAAATGCAACTAATATCTTAATTCTCGACTGTAATAATTACTTAATAATTTTTAAACTAAAAGCGCTAAAATTAGATTAATTACAATTAAATGTTAAAATTTTACTTTAAATCAATACCCGCACAGCATGCAAGGTTTCATTGAAAGATTCAACGCAAGGTTTCAGTGAAAAGTTGCAGCAAAGTTACACTGAAAACTTGCTGAAATATTATAGTGATACATTTCAATGAAACCTTGCAGCAACCTTGCAGCAAGATTTCAATGCTATATTTTTTGAAAACCTTGCAGTAACCTTGCAGCAACATTTTGTGAAACATTTCGAGCAAAATTGCAGCAAGATTTTCTGAAATATTTTAACAATACTTTGCAGCGACCTTGCAGCAAGATTTCAATGATGCTTCTTTCCGCAAACTCACAGCAACCTTGCAGCAACATTTCGCGAAACATATCGTGCAAGATTGCAGCAAGCTTAATTGAAACACTTCAGTAAAACCATGCAGCAGCCATGCAGCAAGATTTTTCTAAAATATTTCATTATAAAATTGCAAAAACTTGGCAGCAATATTTTTCAAAATATTTCGCACAAAACTACAGCAAGATTTTCTGAAGCATTTCACTGGCGTTTTGCAGCAACCTTGCAGCAAGATGTCAATGCTATATTTTTTGGAAACCTTGCAGTAACCTTGCAGCAACATTTCGTGAAACATTTCGAGCAAAATTGCAGCAAGATTTTCTAAAATATTTTGACAATACCTTGCAGCGACCTTGCAGCAAAATTTCAATGGTGCTTCTTTACAACCTTACAGCAACCTTGCAGCAAGGTTAATGATCAATATGAAGAGTCATATTTAAAAATATAAAAATTGATAAAGAAAATAAATAAAAAAATTTTTTTTTATATTTTTATTTAAACTATTTTTTCATATTTTATAAGATTTTAATATTATTTTTACATTATATATATTTTATTTCCGCCTCAAATTAATTATTTAGTCGTAAATTGTCGTTTATACATTGTATTTATTAATATCTCACGAAAAACGCTAAAATTTTCTTGACCTACGGTGGAATCAAACCCGGGTTCTTCGCACTATGAATCAGATGCCTTGGACCACTATACGCTATAAGCAACTTTTGTATATATATAAATATGAATTTCAGTTATAAGTTGGCGGATGTTGCACTGTTCCCATAAGACTTTTTTTATGCATTGATTAGTTGTTCATAATGAGATTTTCAAATTTAAATTGAACTCACTTTATTATAATAATTTATATAATTTGCCTGCATTTATATTGTATCAAGAGTGATGTTATTCATTTAAAGAAATTTACTGTTCTCTAAAGTAGCATAATACTCTTAGACAATTAAAATATAATTTTAAATTAATTATTTATTTCACGCCAAAGTTTAATAACAAAGTTTACTTCAAGAAAATTTTTTTTCTTCAAACTTGGTTTTAATTGATTCAAACGCTTAAGTATTTAAACGACGGAACATCCGCCAACAAATAATTAAAATATTAATCTTAGTTGTACAAGCAGTGCGTATAGCTTAGTGATTAGGGCGCCTGCTTTATAATGCGAAGAATCCGGGTTTGATCTCACCGTAGGTCAAAAAATATCTCTGCGTTTTTCCCGTAAAATATTAATGTATACAATATATTAACGACAATTTGCAACTAAACAATTAATTTAATGAGGAAATAAAATATACATATATTTCATTGCAAACCTCTAGCAATATCTCATAGACCTTGTAGAAAACTTGCATTGAAATCCTGCAGAAACCTTTCACTGCAACCTTGCTGAAGGATGTGTGCAAGGGACATATGAAGGTTGCAGCAAATTTTCAGTGCAACCTTGCAGCAACCTTTCAATGAAACCTCGTAGGAAACTTTTATTGAAACATTGTAGAGAACTTTTTTTGAAACCTTGCTGAAACCTTTCATTGAAACCTTGTTTAAATCTTCTACCACAAGCTATCAGCAACCTGTCATTAAAACCTTTCAGAAACCTATCATTGAAACTTTGCTGAAGGATTTGTGCAAGGGACATATTGAGGTTGCTGCAATCTTTTATTGCAACATTGCAGAAACCTTTCAAACTTTACATGGAACCTTGCAGCAACCTTGCAGCAAAATTTTATGCTGTGTGGGTACAAAAAATCACAGTTATGTATTAATATACAGTTTGACTCTGAAATAAGCGCGTGTCGCCATGCAAGGAGACAAGTTTTTCTGCGAAAACGTATACTTCCACCCGTTTTAATATTCGTGCCTTCTAGCTCTCACTTTATTTTGCATGTAACGACTCAGTTCAGCACTTATTTTCACGATCCTCATTTGTTAATAAGAAATTGAGTTGGAGTTGAGAAAATGTACGAGGGATCGTGAGAGTGCGAGTAGGAACGAGAAAGAACAATAGCGGGCGACAAAAAGACAGAGATGAGATGTTTGTAAATGAATTCCGTGCTTACACATCAAATGTTGACACTAAACTCAATGCATTATTTGATCGTGTCTTAAAACTTAAAGAAGCTATTAGTACTTTATTGCCTTCGCTTACGTCGGGAATTAATAATCTTAAGAGTAATATCAATACTACTATATCGAATATTACAGAGAAAATTTTCATTTCCAATGTGTGTGAAGTTCTCGTATTTGGCATTCCTGCCTCTCTAAATCTGTCGTACGAAGAAATTTTTTCTAAGTTACTAAATACTATCCAGTTCTTGGACCTCGCGTTAAGTTCAATATATTTTCGTTCGTGAAATCCCCCGCGAGCAAATGCCAAGAGTATCTTTAAATCTAGATGTCTCTCCTGCTCTTTGTAAGGCTTTCATCATTCAACTAATGTCTTCTACAATTAGAGACTTGCTATTATTCTTAGCTCATAAATTGAAAAATGTTAGTTACTCGTAAATGTTTAGTATAAGTGCTTCCTCGCAAATTTTTCTTAAAGCTCTCTGGATGAAGGAAGTGCAAGTGTTTTCACTCATTGAAAATACCTGCGTATCGGAAATTATGATTTATTTGCTATTATGGAGACCTATTTATCTGATATATACTCCGATTCTTAATTAAACATCGATGGTTATGATTTTCATCATCATGTGGATCACTTAAACAAAAGAGATGTGATAATACCCTAGAATTTTTAATTTTGAATATTATTATTAGTCTTAATAAATTACTTTTTGCTGTTGTGTGTCACAGATCTACAGCAATTTTTTCATCGCTATTTTTTGACACACGCAAAATTTTCACCTAAATATAACAATATTGTTATTACAGGTAATTTCAATATGAATCATTGTTCGTCCATAACTACCTCTAAATTTCTTCAATCAAATATCGATAACCTGAGCCCTTATCTTGTTGAATCAGAGCCTACCCATCATGTGCAATGCTCAAATCAATTACAATTAGAGCATACGAGGCTGGACATTTTTGTTATTCATAGCGCTGCCAAATTTGTTTGTTATTATAAATTAACCGCTATGTTTATTGCACGTCACGATCTTATTGCTTTTAAGCTCCGATGTCTTTTACCACCTTTTGAGCTGAAGTATAACATTTCAAGATCTTTCAAAAGAGTAAATGCAGATTCTATTGTTAATAGATATACGTTTTCTTACCTACTCGTGATCCATTCATCTCAACGTTTAATGATGTCTCTATTGATTCTTGTATTTTTCTTTTCTCACATTTAATGACATAAACTTTTGATCTGATTGTATCTGTTAAACGTATGAAAATCTCAAAATCATGAAGGAAAACTTAGGTAAACGATAAGATCCGTAGTCTCATTAAGCACCGCGATGCAACATACAAAATTGCTAAAAGCTCTGGTCTTGACAATGACTCCCAACGCTTTCGTGAGCTTTGCAGCCTTGTCTCCAATAAGTTGGATTATATTAAAAATGACGCATCAGATAAGGTTGCAAATTCTGCTGACTTGCGGATACTTTGGTATGAACTCAACAAACAAGGCCTGACTAACAAATCACTTCTAATTCTGACAGATTTTTTTCCATTGGTAAAATTAAATAAATATTTCGCTTACTTCTAGATCATTTAGAGTTGTGATTAATACTAATCATCTACATGAAATTTGCTTGCTGGCTAACTCTGACGAAAGTTAGTTTACCATCTGAAATATTTCTACTACTGTCGTATCTAAATTAATTTTAGCGGCAACATCCAAGACTGTTGGTCCAGATAGCATATCTTATCATATGCAGAGGCTTTCGCCTATCTCCATTCTTGATCATCGCACAAGAATAATTAATTTATCTACAGATTGCAAGCTGACATAACACCTGATGGACTATCATACGTCTTCATAAACACCTTTGCTGGTGTACTGCGAAGCAGTGTGCTTAGCCTGCTACTCTTTTTTCTTTTCATTAATTAAAAGAAATTAAATTATTTTAAACATATGCTGTATGCTGATGATATACAGATTTACTTGTCGTATTTGCTCTACGAATTAAATAATCATATTGAATTGATTAATAAGGACCTAAGTGCAATATTAAACTGCGCAAAATTAAATACCATAGCGATTAATGAGAAAAAATCACAGGCCATGATATTAGGTAGTGATGCTTTCATTAAATTCTAATTTAATTTACTTTCACCCATTATACTAAATGAAAATCCAATACTGTGTGAGTCATCAATCGGAAATCTTGGTTTCTTTATGTTGCCAATACTTGATTAGAAGAATCGCACAGACTCTATTTGTATGAGAATCTTCGTTACTCTCGCTAAAATTAAAAGATTTAAGCATGCACTCACTTCGCGAATCCGGGAAAAATTGACTGACTTGCTGATTTTCCCTTACCTCGACTATGCTTTGGCAGTCTATAATGATCTCTTTTAATATCAAAATCATCAGCTGCATCGTGTACTAAAAGAAAGTGTACATTTTGTATGTGGCAACATTTGAGCTATGAAGTGTGTTACTTCTTTCAGAACTGAACTTGGTTGACTCTCGGTGAGCAATGGAAAAAAGCTCATCTTATCGTCTTTACCATTCTCTGTTCTTATTCACAATACGCTAAGACACCTGTCATATATTTACCAGAAGAAATATTGACTTCTCCGTCAGGCTATCGTCTGAAAGACTTTCGAGACTTCTAGAATGTCCTGAATCTAGGACTAAAGCGGTCCGTGATTCATTTAAATATACTGCTTCAGAGACAATTAACGCTCTTAGTCCCCCTTCATTTGTTTTGGCAAATCTACGAAACTTCAATAATAAACTCTATAATGAACTTTTAAACGATGAGATAACTTTTTCAAGATAACTGTCAATGCTGTTGAGTTTTTCGCAGTACGAGCGAGACTTAAATCTTGAACCTTAATCTGATATCTGGTTTTAAAATTTTTAATCTAAATTATTCTATGTTCTTATTACATATTAAGTTTAATAATCTTTGAGTTGTATTACTCTAGATTTTAGTCTTAATTCACGTTCTTTCATATTATTTATTTTTTTATTTTCTTTTCTACTTTTATTTTCATATTGTATTGTTCTGATAATATAATATTAATTAGTATTAATATACTTTGTAAGATTCGTACAGTATTATTGTTAATCATTAAATGAATCCAAACTATGTCTGTAAGTCTGATGGAGTTTTACTCTTAGGATTAATAAACACGTAAATTTAAAAAATCTAAATCTCTTTCTTACACCCTTACGCTCTCACCCTGAAACTCATACTCACACTCTCACTATACTCTCACACTCACATCTTACACACTCTCATACTCACACTTTCGCACTTACTTACAGTTTTATACTCACACTCTCACATTCACTTACAGTTTCATACTCAGACTCTTGCACCAAGTACCCACACACATACACGCATTACATAAATTACTGGATCAACGCCTGGATAACGAATTCTGCGAGACAAAGCGTCAGACTGACTAGTGGGAAGAAAGATTTTCCTATTAGATGGTAATAAGTAGGCTCATGGAGAAGGCGCATACTTGCCTCTGTCTCTCGAAGAGCATTCCGTGTCGTCGGTAAACGGATTGCTGGAAATTAAGTAAAGCCATACCTACTGAATAATGCTGTCGTCTCAATAAAAAAGAGGATACGATTCTAGCGTTGATGGACAGAGGCATGGTGGAGTAACACGCGACTTTGCGCCTTGCATTAGCTAGGCGGGTAATTCCACCATAGTGGCACCCCGCTTGAATAAGTTGGCTAAGGAGCAGCGCTTTATAGCAGGTTTCTTATGGGTAATTTGGACATCAGGAAACGGTACGTTAACCATTCTATAAACTTAGGGCTACTAATCATGATTACTGGGTTGAGAAGGTACTGCCTCAAAACACGTGTTAAGATGAAGGAACAGTCAAACAATGGCCACTAACAGGGCCCCATGATGGTGGATTTCCCGTGAAGCAGCGGACCGCTTCTAGGAGTATACTATGTAACGCATAATGGCCGATTCTAAGACCAAGCCAAACAAAATAAGATAAAGAGAGCATTTGGTATTGACATCACGCTTGCTTCTGGCATGGAACAGAAAAAAATCCCGGTAGACAGTGAAGTCTGCTCAGATTCTAGGGTTGACCAATTCCCACAAAAAGGTGTTGCAGAAACTGAATAATGAGTCTTTACAAGGAAAAAGTCAATCAATGACGAGAAAAGTGACTCCTTGTTCATAAAAATGGAAAAAGAAATCTAGATGCTGATAGAGATTATAATGGAGAAGAACCTCTATAAAGAACTCGAAGACGTAACAAGGAGTACAATAAAGGCACTATAAGATTGTAAAAAGCTATATCGAGATGAAAAGCAGACGCATGCTTAGAGCCTTACAGAGAGCAGAACGACTCAAACGTCTTATACGAGTGCGGTTCAAATATGATCGAGACAAATGCTTTGACACGTTTATTTACTATCGAAAAAATTTACAAAAATTCACAGTTTATCTAGGTACTCCTCCTTACAAGTTACGCATATTGTCCACCTTTCCAAAAGCTTTTTGATGCTGGTATCGAAGAATTCCTTGGGCAAATCGGACAGCCATGTGCGCACGAACTCCTCTACCTCGTCGTCGGTGTTGAATCTTTGACCTCCGAGGACTTCTTTCAGTGGTCCAAACATGTGGTGGTCGCAGGGTGATAAATCCGAACTGTAGGGGGAAGAGAAGAGGGGGTGTTCCAGTACCTCCCACTCCAATTTCAATATTGTATCGAGCGTGAGACGCGCGGTATGAGGGCGCGCGTTATCCTGGAGAATAATCACACTTCGTGCTGGGATGCTCCTCCGTTTCGAACGACAAGCGGGTTTAAAGTGTGTTTTCAGAAGGTTAGAGTAGTATGCAGCATTGATGGAACGTTGGGTGCGCAGGAAATTGACGTACAGCACGCCCCGCCGGTCCCAGAATACAGTACACATAACCTTACCCGTGGACCTGGTTGTCTTCGCTTTGATAGGCACCCCTTCCTCCTTCTTTCTCCACTATTTAGACGACATCTTGTTTTCGGGAGTGTAAGAGTGTACCCATGTCTCGTCTGTAGTGATGATTCGCGTTAAAAAACCGTCCCCCTCCACCTCGTATCGCGTCAGCAAGCGGCGACAAACTTCCAACTGCGTGAATTTTTGCTCAAAGTTCAACAGTTTAGGAACCCATCGCGCCGTTATTTTGCGATATTGAAGGTGTTCGTAGATGATAGACTCTATACTACCAATACTGATGCCGAGTTGAGCCGAAATGTCTCGAACATTCATCCTACGGTCCTCCAATACAAGTTGTTCTACGCGGCAAATGTTGTCTGGTATGATGCTGGTTCGCGGTCGACGATCATGCGGCTCATTCTTGACGGTTTCGCGACCATCCTTGAATGCTTTGGCCCATTTAAAGACAGTAGCCCTACTCAGGCACTTAACACCAAACTGATTTCGCAAACGCAGAAAAATTTCCGTGTTTTCAACGCCTTCCCAAACTAAAAAACGAATGACAATACGTTGCGCAACGGCGGTCGGCACTTGACGTTCACTCATGGTCGTAGCACGCGCGTGAAACATGCACTCCCGACGAAAACTATGCCTCACTGTTCGTAAGGGACCCAGCTATCGCATACTCAAGCCACAACCTTCAAAACATACATGCGCGCCTTCTACAGCATTTGTCTCCATTATATTTGAACCGTACTCGTATCTTTTAAAACAGAGAAATTAAAGAGTTTAAGAGGAAACAAGGATGAGCTTTATGGCTCACAGCACCGATAGTGGAAGAAGTTAAAATGGACACTTCGACCACCAATCCACACCAGCTAAAAAAAAAGTAGCAAGTTAAGGTAGTGGGAAAATGAAAAGAGTCGACTAAAGAGACAAAAGGGTCTACCTAAGCAGTAAACAAGAGTGCGCTTAGCATGCCGAGCTTTAATAAGACTTCTACGGCCAAATTAAAGCACACTTACCCGAATGTCATAAACATCAAGACGGTAGGGAAAATCTTCTACGCAGCAACTTTTAGGAGGGTTTGGATGTCCGCTGATCTGACGAGTTTAGAAGAAAGGATGAAACATTTGACGTACTACAGCAGAGAAGCTACTGCTCAAATCAGGAAAAGCCGGAACGCAAATACCCTAACTAAGAAGATTAGTAACGACTACGCTCAAAGAGGTAGCAACAGTATGGTCCTTAACACACAAAAAAACTTTGACAATCCTGGACATAGATGACGTCTCAACGTTAGAAGAGGTCACAAGGGTAATGTGAGTGACCTCCAGGCTAGAAAACCTAAATCCAGGTTTTGGTGGTTAAAAGCTCCACACTTTTGCTAGTATTGACTGATAGAGCTTCCAATTATCGCGACGGCAAGAAAAAAGCACACACTCATACCTTCACTAACACAATACACACAGTCACTCACACCTTCACCAACACAATACACAGACTTACTCACACTCATACTCACACTCACACACTGACACTCACTCTCACACTCATAATCACACTTACACACTGACATTCACTCTCACACTTATACTCACACTAACACACTGACACTCACTCTCACACTCGTGCACAGAAAAACATACACACAGATACACACTCAGACAACGTACAAATAGATACACACGTACACGCACTCTCACACTCAGAACACTCACAGTGACACTTATTTACACACTGACACTCTCTTACTCATACTTACACTTATTCACACACTGACACTCTCTGACTCACACTCATACTCACACACTGATACTCTCTCACTCACCTCATACTCACACACTGACACTCTCACTCACCTCATACTCACACACTGACACTTTCACTCTCACAATAAATACTGACTCTCACAGTAAATACTGACCCTTACACACACACACACATACATACACGCGCGCGCGCACGCATGTACACACTCTCGTTCTCACACTCACACCCTAAGACTCACACTTACACTTATTCTCACACACTGACACTCTCTTACTCATACTTATACTCACACATTGGCACTCTCTCACACTCGCACAGAGACAGATATGTAAAATGATACTAACATTCACACACTGACTCTGTCACACTCACAGTGTCTCACACTTACACGAAAACAAACTTACAGTCATAGATACACGCCCACGCATGCTTCCGGCCTTCCTCCTACTCTCCTTCTTTCCTTTTCTCCATCTTCAATGCATTAATTTTTGCTACCACTTCCTTTGGTGTATTGCAGGGTAGTGTCTTCGGCCTTTTGTTTTTCTTAATTTTCATCAATGCTTTTGCTCACTTTGTCAGTTCCTTCTTCTGCTAATCATTTGCCTTATGTTAATCATCTGCAGACTTATATTTAGTGTTATTCTGGAAACGTGACCCACTATAGCGTACGTATCTGGAAGCATCAAACGATGTATCGTGACGCAAATTATAGTAAAGAGTGAATTATGCAAGATGTTAGTATCGCATTCAATATACATCTAAATAAATATACTCAAAAAAAAATTAATTTTTCATGAATCATCAGACACAGTACAAAAAAGAAACAGAGTTCCGAGTAGCATATATGTGAATTTTGAGAATGAAATAAAATCTAAAATTATTTCCAACGTGCACAGAGTATGCAAAGCTATTTCAAAATCTCCATCATCACAAAAGTACAGTACTACTAAAATAAAAGATTTAGTTTCAAAAGCCATTGAATACGACACTGAAAAAATTGTAATGAATAATTATAAAATTTATTATAATTTAGAACTGAAATAAATTTCGTTGTATAATTAATAAAAATTAAAAACGATATGACATTTTATTATGATTTTATAGCTCTATCCAATTTTTTATTAATTTTTAAAGTTTTGATATATAAGTAAAACACACTTACAACCGAAGAAATGAAACGAGAAAACGGCAACTTCACGTTAATCCTCTGCGGCTGATACATGAGCTACCTAAATGCGCTTAAAATTTAGATTTTATCAGAAATAGCATTACTCTGTTTTATTCTTTTTTTTCAATTTTATTTTAATACGAGCCTATTAAGTATTCGACATAACATATACATCTGCAATTGTTTTATAATTTGTTATATAAAAAGATAATAGTTCAAATATTAAATGGGATTATAAACAGCGCAATGTTAAAATTGCTTTCTTAAGATTTTTAAGGATAAAAAAATTTTCCAAGTGTACAGGATATTGCCAATTTAATAAAAATAACACCATGTCTAAAACGAAAAACAGCATATCAAGTAAAAAGTTGGCTGCACCTCCGAAAATAATTTAGTCTTGATGAATCATCACAGACAGTAAAAGAAAAGGAATGTCAAATAGCACCTATTTGAATTTCGAGAATAATTAGAATCTAAAATTATTCCCAACGTGTACAAAGAATCTGAAGTTATTTCGAAGTCTCAACTGCGGTTAAAATGTCGTTATACCAGAGTTCGACAAATATAATCAAATAGATTATTGCCAAATAAATGACAATTATATATAGATTTGCAATAAAATTTATTCTTGTGAGGATGAAAATTATTAATGTTTATTAAATCTTAATGGAAGGACAGAAAAGGCTCCCGCGAACCAAGTAAATATACTGCAGGAAGAAGAATACTTTAAACTTGTGAAATAAATAAAATTAAAAGACTTTATGATTTGTTACGATATAAACATCTTGATCCTGAGCTCCAAGAACCGTTCAAGAAGTTTATAAAAGAACTTGCTAACAAGGAAACCACCCCAACCCGATGGGACCGATTTGGATAATTATCGGATCTGTTGTAGTACTAAAAAAAATATTAGACACGTATTTTTTTTTATCGGCGGACAAACACTTAAAAGGGGTAAAATCCACCTTCAAAATCACCCCCTAAAATCTATTTTTTTAATATTTCTGAGCATCTAATGAATATTTTTGAAAAAAACAAATTACAAAATTTTAGTATTTAAAAGCCTCAACTATTGGCAGTATTTATAACAAAACGAGTTGCAATTCCTATGAAAAAAAAATAAAAAACTACATTTTTAATAGTATTTTTTTTGTAAATATCGCGGTATAGCCTAAAAAAAATTAAAAAAAAGATTTTTGTGAATATTATAGGATATTAAATTTGACGCGTTTCAGCTTCTTTTTAAAAAAGCACCCCTAACTATCCTTAAACACGGTTCACTGTAATAGGCCACATATGAGTGGTGGGTTTCTTTTTCTTTATTATTATTTAGCCAATACGTATAATAAACTAAATTACGATAAATAAATCATATTCAATTATTTTTTGTTATATTTTTTTTTGTTTCTGAAATTCAGGATTGAGGTCTGTGGGCTTGGGGTTTGTAGGCTTGGAGTGCGAGGGCTTCTGATGTGTGATTTTGAAATTTATAGGCTCAAAATTAAAGGTTCAAGGTTAATGGGCTTAAGGTGTATCAGTATAACGTATGTTGGATTACGAAGAAGGAGCTAACGATGTGTGAGCTTGAAGTTTTGTAAAGTCTTATGCCCGAACGTGCACAAAAACATAGTGGGTGTAAGTGCATGGGTGACTGTTGGTGGCGTATGATCGCTCAGAGGCGCGCATATCATGGCGCACTGCCTCCACGTAGCGAGCCACCATAACCTTAACGCGGATGTTTCTCCTCGTCGTCCTCTTCTCGTTGCTTCTTGGATCCTCTTCGTCGCTGTGGATAGGGGTGCTGGTAATGCACTTCAAGCGCATCGCAATTTTTCTTTGCATTGTGTAAGTTTCCTCTCCCTTGCTGTAATACATGACTATTCTCTATCTCTCTCTTCGCCTCTCTCTCTTCATTATTTGGTTGCTATGCAACCCAGTCGTGTTCATGTTGGCGTTTGCTTTGCAAAAAAAAAAAGGAAATAAAGAAAATTTAATCTAAATTAATATTATTTCGGCGCCGGTCCGTGTCGCGTTTACATTTATTAAATTATTTGCAGGTTTAATTAAATGTGTATATATATATATATATATATATATATATATATATATGTTTGTGCGCGAGAATCGCGTCACAGTTTATAGGATTAAAAGTGCTGACTTAATGTTTGTGAGCTTAGGATTTAGCGGGCGGTATTATTTTTATTATAAGCTATCAATTTTGTCATTACTACTTAACATATGATCATATTCTTTTTCACATTTATTAATACATGACAAGATATTATTAAACAAATGTTTTACAAAAATGATATTTCTCAAAAAAATGTTGGAAATATAATGGCTTCTTGCACCAACCACATTGTACTATAACAATATTGTTACATCCTTCTACTTCACATTTTGTATTGCAGGATTCACTAAAACTAAAATCTACAGAATTATCAGTTTTACTTGGTTTTCCATTAATGTAGCAGCTTTTATACCAAGAATATTTAAAAATATTTGTATATCTCGGTGAAGAGAGCTGATTATGCACTAGAGATTGCAATTTTATAATGTTATTTCTTAAATATAGATTCACATCATAGTTCATCATTACAACTTGATCTGAAAAATGTCGAACAAAGTTTTTCTATATACAAAATCCATAGACATTAAGACGTTGGATCTTTCCTGTCGTTCCCGTGGGGATTTTTTTTATATTAACGATTTTATTTCCCGGTATTGTTTCCCCCATAGCTTTGTCACAATGTACGCTCCAAGAATCAAGTAATAGTCCAGATGTAGGACCAA
This sequence comes from Chalcis sispes, assembly GCA_949987625.1. NCBI lineage: Eukaryota > Metazoa > Arthropoda > Insecta > Hymenoptera > Chalcididae > Chalcis > Chalcis sispes. The sequence goes on along the minus strand of OX465094.1, from coordinate 51,666,866 downwards.
AATCTTTATATTATAATATACTGACGTGTACTCACCTGTTGTTAATTTTCCTGATTTCGATGCTTCTACATAGACATTTGTTGGTGTAAATAAGGTAGATTTTACTACGGGACCAAATCGACAAGTTTTTTCTTGTAATACTAGAAATAATGATGATAAAAGTTTGCTTGTAGCCGATATTGTCGGCTAAATGGTGTCACTGAGGATCGTTGAAGCTACGGATTAAACCAAGTATTGCACCTGTTTTTCTCCTTCAACGGCTAATGTTGACAAGAGTGCATTTCTAATTGAAAACCACTCTGATCTGAATTATACAAATTTTTAATTTCAATTTGTGGTATACATGATTTGACATCAGCTACAAAAGCATCAGTTTTAGTTTGAAGTTCGGCGCTACTTTCTAATGTTTTTTTAGTTATAAATTTATTAACTTTCTTGGATACTATTCAATGTGCTTTTTTACATTGTAGCAACCAATTCGGAGAGGCCTTAAATCTAATATGTTCATGGCCGATCATTTTTTGAGCGTGTAACGCCCATTTACGTATATCGCAATCATGCACTATTGTACGAGCTTCTATAGCAGCTTTAAAATTATCTAAAGTGTATTGGTTTTGAACGTTGTGGGATGTTGGTGATGTCATATTAGGTTGGATTATTGAAATAAACACACACTAGTAAAGTTAATAGTTCTTCAGTTTATTTATATATTGCGCACAAAGTGCCAATCGCGATGCAAAACTAAATTAGTTGTAAGTTATCAAAAACACGTTCGCTCTCTGGAAGCTGTATAAGCCGACTAGACTCAAGTGCTTCACGCGCCCAAAAATAAAAGACAAAGCGGAAGGGAGAGTGAGAGTGCAGCACGCCATCTCTTTAACACTCCCTCCCGCGCTAGCTCTCGCTCTGTAGCCTCTATTATCTATTTATTGCTTGAAACACACCAAATATACAGATTAGTTATTTGTATATATATTTAAAAATTCATTATTTTCTTAATCAAACTGTCATGCATCTCGAATGATAAGGGTTTAGTTAATACGTCCGCGATCAGTTCTTTCGACGAAAGCCATTGTATATTTATACGATTATTTCGAACACACTCTCGCACATGCTGTTCTTCGATATCGACCATAACACATCGTTCAATAAGTCCCGAGACTAACCCAGAGATGGTGCTAGTAGTACCAAACTGGCCACGTTTTCATAGAGTGCGAACCTCAACATGAAACGTGTAAAAATTTCACGTCGATCAGATCACAGACAGCAGCGTTATCGAGGTTAGAGTAAAGTCACTTTGTAATTTGTTTGAAAAATGGAAAAAAGCGAGTTTCGCGTGTTGATAAAACATTGTTTTTTAATGGGTAAAAACACCATAGAAGCCCAGCAATGGCTTGAAAAACATTACCCGGACTCCTCTCCATCCAAACCAACGATTTGTCGTTGGTATGCTGAGTTTAAACGTGGTCGTATGGACACAAACGATGCGGAACGTTCGGGTAGGCCATTGGAAGCCGTTTCACAGAAAAATGTGAGTGAAGTGTTAAAAATTGTAATGAAAAATCGCAAAGTGAAGATCCGTGAGATTGCAGAAATGACACAGATATTATCTGGAAGCGTATTTACAATCCTTCATGAAAAATTGAGCATGAATAAGGTTTTTTCCAAGTGGGTGCCGCGATTGCTTTCAGTGGAACAAAAACAGCAACATGTCGACGATTCAGAGAGCTGTTTATCGCTATTTACTCGCAATAAAAAGGATTTCCTGCGTCGACACGTGACCATGGATGAAACATGGATAGATCATTTCACTCCGGAGTCGAATCGGCAATCATCTGAGTGGCGCATGGCTGGCGAAAGCCGCCCAAAGCGTCCAAAAACGCAGCAGTTTGCTGGCAAAGTCATGGCGTCTGTTTTTTGGGATACACATGGCGTGATTTTCATTAACTACTTAGAAAAAGGTGAATCGATCAACAGTGAATATTTGTATTGACTTGTTGGTACGTTTGAAGAAGGAGATCGCAGCAAAACGACTGCACATGAAGAAGAAAAAAATCCTTTTTCACCAAGACAATGCACCATGCCACAAGTCCATGAAAACAATGGCAAAATTGAACAAATTGGGCTTTGATTTGCTACCCCACCCCCCGTATTCGCCAGATTTAGCCCCCAGCGACTACTGGCTCTTTGCTGATCTCAAAAAAATGCTCCAGGGAAAAAAATTTGGCTCGAATGAGGAGGTCATTGCCGAAACTGAAGCCTATTTCAAAGCAAAGGATAAATCCTTCTATAAACATGCTATAGAAATGTTGGAAAGGTGTTGGAAAGATTGTATCACTCTAAAAGGAGATTATATTGATGAATAAAAATGATTTTTGAAAGAAAATGTTGTTTTCGTTGTTAGTCTTGGGACTTATTGAACGATGTGTTATGTCTTAATTTATTTTTTCCGCCTGTTTTAACACTCGCTTCTGCCACTTTATTATCGCACCATAATGTTATCGGAGTAAATTCTGTCTCTATTATTTGTTTTAAAGAATTGTATATTGAAATCAATTTTTGACTACAGTTGCTTATGGCTACGTATTCAGCCTAACATGTGAATAATGCAACATATCGTTGCTTTCTCGTTCGCCACGCAATCGTATCGCCAAATAACTTGATTACATATCCACTTGTTGTTATAGATTCCTTACAGTCGCATAGGCTTGCATCAGAAAAGCCTTGTAGATCATTTCGATATCCACGATAGTATAGACCAAGGCTTTTTGTGCCCTTAAGATAACGAAACACTCACTTAATCATTTTTCATTCATTTTCTGTCGGATTTACCTGTTGTTTACTTAATACATTTACTGCATACGTTATATCGGGACGACTAACATTTGACAAGTAAAGAAGCGTACCAATAGCTTCTCTATATGGTCTATTTCCTCCATTTTCTGTTGTAATTAATTTTTCTATTTCCTCTGTCTCTTCTCTAAATTTACGTTCTCTACTCATTACTTGGTTTGTGACCATAGGTGTCCTTTAAGGGTGCATTTTCTTGAAACCAAACTTTCGCAACATTCTGTCGATATATCTTTCTTGGCTAATTATCAATACTTTCGCTTCTCTGTTTCTTTTTATTTGTTATTCAAAAAACGACTTCGGTTCGCCCAAATCAGTCATTTCATATTCTTTCATTAACTGTCGCTTAATTTTACTTAATTTATTTTTATCATTACATGCCAGTAAAATGTTATACACATAGATAGTTAATATTAATATTTTATCTGCTTTCTTCTAAGTAAATAAGCATAATTCGTCCTCATGCGGTGTCAATCCCATTCGTATTGCTGTCGCTCGGAATTTTTCATTACAGCACTTTGGACTCTCCTTCAAGCCATGAAGTGCTTTCTTTATTTTACAAACTTTCAATCGCTTTATTATTTGATCACATTCTATCTCATTAGGTATTTCCATCAAAACCCCGCTATGAAGTAATCCATTCAAGAAAGCAGTTTTTATATCCATTTGACATAACTCCAGATCGTACTTATTGACAATCGTTATAACTGATTTAATTAGCGGCAATCGTGATACTGGTGCATATGTTTCTTGCAATTCGTAAATGTTTTTATTCTTGAAGCCTCTTATAACTAATCTGGCTTTATATCTTACGCTATTGTTTGATTCAATCTTTTTCTTTAGTACCCATTAGGAATCAGTTGTGTTTGGTTTCTTTCCGTCGTTTGTGATGGTTGGCCTGTCAATTATTTCCCAAACATTTTTATACATTGAATTCAATTCTTCTTTAATTGCCTCTGGCCATTTTTCTCTGCTTTCATGAAATTTTTCTTCCTCTGGTTCAAATAAAATGTAGCTTGTCTCTTTGTGTTATACTAATATCGCTCACTTTCCGATAAATTTAAATTTCGGGCCTGTCTTTTGCTAAACTTTTATGTAGGCTAAACATCCAAAACATTTTAGCTGATTCGTGTTCATTTTTTACTCTGGATTGAATATTATCATCGGAGAAACCATTTCATTCGAAGCATGTGGCGTTCTGTTGTTTGCAAATACTGCTAATCCAAGAGCCAAATCCCATATGTTTTCAAGTAATCCAGAGTCATACATCAACGCTCGCACTTTCCTTTGAATAGTCTAATTGAATCTCTCAGACATTCCGTTATGTTATGGGGTACCTGGACAAGCTAGCTGTTGCTCTACCCCTAGTTTTTCTAATACTTCTACCGTATATCTTCCTGTGAATTCTGTTTATTAGTCTGTCCTCAAGTAACATACTTTCGCATCCCTTCCTAACAAATTTTGTGCGCTCTTTACAACATTTTCCATACAATGACCTGTCTCATCTTTCGCTTTCATTAGGGCCATTGCCAACCGAGAGAAATCATCTATAAATATAGATATATTTACATCTCTTTGGATAAGTCGCTGGACTTATTATCCCCATTATTTAAGAATGAATTATCTGCAGTGGTTCCGTCGCTCTCCTTCGCACGTTGCTGAAAGGTAGTCTGTTTAATTTCGATATCAGACATACTTCGCAGACCAGAATAGAATCTTTAAATACTGTCTCTTTTAATTCTTTATTCTCTGGAAATTTCTTTTGCAATTCCTTTAAATATCCCAAGGATGCATGTCCCATTCTTACATGCCAGAGCATTGTTTTTTTTATGGGCGATTGTTTACTTGACTTTCCTTTAAATTCGATATCACAGTTCGCTTGTTCATCCTACTGCATATCATTCGCTTCGTTTATTTGTCGGTCGCATAACGTGTTTTCGAAATCAGAGCTTAACTCTATCTTTATTTCTGTATTTTCAATTTCATTCACTATTGAACTTTCTTCATTTTCTTTCGCTTTTCCGCTTTCTGTCATGCTTTGTGTTGTTAAATATGTTGTTATGTTCCTTTTTTTTACTGTTTGCTCATTATCTAAGAGTTTGTTAATTTTAAACTCGACTATCCAATAAGGCTTTTTATAAATGCCCGTAACAAATGACTCATTAGATTTAGGATCATAAATGTCAATTTGCTCATTGTCTAAATAAACGCTTAGTCCCTCATCAGCAAACTTTCGCAAGGATAACAAATTCCCTTTTTAATCTTTCGCATATATAACGTTATTCAAATTAAGAATTTTCTTTTGTTCTGCAATCACTTGAACCGCGCCTACTCTCTCCGATCTCAATTTCGCACTTTCGCTTTTATTCGCGCATCTAATTTCGCCAGGACTATCATTAAAAGTTTTAAATATTATTTTTAAATTAGTTAAATGTTCCATCGCTCCAGTATCTATCAGAAATTTCGCTGATTCTAATCTCTCTTTTCTTTCATCAATACAATTTGATTTAAAAATACTAACATCTATTTTAGAATCTATTTCCTTTTCAATCAACGATTTATCCATGTACTACCTTTTCTAGGATGATTTTCTTTTCGCTTTCTGTTAACTGTATTTATAAATTTCTTATCAAAGAATGTTTTATTTTTGAAACTATTTGTTCTTTTTCTGTTATGTTTATATTCTTTATTCTTATTCGCTATTCTATTGAAACTGCCTTGCCTTTTACCGTCGCTAGTATTGCATTTACTATTTAACTTTCTTCTATTTCTGCGATGATTATTTCTGCCGCTATATTTGTAATTAATATTTTGTTGATACCTCTGTTCGCTTCTTCTCTTCCTTTCGCGACACTCCACTGCTTCGTGATTGGTAAGCCGTTTGCACTCAAAGCACACCTTTTTATTAGTGCGCTTGTGCAGGCAATCATACGCCAAGTGGCCAAAATCATCGCAATTGAAGCAGTGTGGTGCCTCTTTTGCATCTGTCACTACCATTGCTGTCGTCTTTTCCGTTGCTGCCATTTTTCCTTATATGCTTTTAAGCTTTATAACATATAATTTTAATTGGTCATAATTTAGAATTTTATCTGTAGTACTTCTTATCATAAAATCTATATTTTGGATCTGAGGCAATTTCGTTAATATAGCGTTGTAAAACACATCGCGCTTTTCCTCGTCTGACAAAATATTATTGTATGACAAATTATTATAACTTCTAACTAGCTCTTCAAAACGGTCTATAAATTCTATCGCTTTTTCTTTGATGGAATTATATCGAATTCCGTAGAATTTTCTTCTAATTGTTTTAGAAATTACGTTAATTTCACTTGATTTTATTTTTTTAATTGCATTAGTAATTCTACCGGATCTTTGATATCCATTACTTTTGAATGGTAAGTAGGATCAATACAATTTATAATTATATCCCGAACCTTCAACTAATTTTTTTCTTTAACCACGTTATCAATAGAGTTATCAACTTCTATAGAATCATCTATTATGTATAACAAGTCGATTTCCCTAAGTTCTGAGTTTAAAAGATTCAGAAAATGTTCTAATTTGGTTTGTTTTGTCAATTTGTAATCGCGCTGAAATGTTGTAACTTTACCGGATAATTCTGTTATAAGTGTTTGTTTAATTTCACGTGATACATTTATAAAACTATTTTCAACTCTACTGTTATCAATATTGATTTTCTTGAATTCATTTTTAATTATTTTAGAGATTTCTAATCTATTTATGCTGTTATTATTAACTGTCAAATTATGATCAAATTCTGACGAAAAATTATCCATATCTTTGTCGCTTTTTCCGTCGCTTACATTCGCTTTTTCATTGCTAGCGTTAGATTCATTCGAACTGACCTCTTCTCCTATTTCTATGAAATTTAGCGTATTTTCTTGGAGCATACGGTTCATCACCGAAGAAGCTGTCTCTGCGCTTACTGTTTTCTTTAAATCGTTGAATCAATGTTGTGTCTGTCGCTCGTATTCCTTTAGCTTTTCCTGCAACTTGTCAACCTTGTGGTTTAGCTTATCTAGCTGTTTCTTTATTTCTATTAACATCATAACTGTCACCTGACTTTCGCTGCTTTCTGTCTCTTTGTTTCTCTGGCTCTCTGACTCTTGCTGTCTCTCTGTCTCTGTCTTCCTGTCTCTCTATGTCTCTCTCTGTCTCTTTGTCTTACTTTTTGTCTTTCTCTCTGTCTCTCTGTCTGTCTCTCTCTCTCTCTCTCTGTTTCTTGTTCTGTCTCTCTATCTCTCCCTGTCTCTGTCTCTTTCGGTACTGCCTTCCTTACAAGATTCAATTCTTCTTTGGTGACAAATTCCTTCTCTATAAGATATGATAATGATAAGTAATTGCAACTTTTTTAATTTAGCTTAGATCTGATATGCCGAACACAAGCTAATCAGACCGAACTATAACTCAATTAAAACAACATTTTGTTTTGATTATTCATCATTTAAATTTTTTTTTTTTTTTTTTTAGCTCAGATCTGATATGCCAAACATAAGCCAATCAGACCGAACTATAACTCAATTAAAACGACAACATTTTATTTTGATTATTTATCATTTGAAACAAATTTTTTTTTTTTTTCTTTGATTGAGAAGATAAAATTTTTGTTATCTTTCGCTATCTTCTTTTCAAACAATTTAATTATAAGTTTTTAATTTATGCAAAAATATATCAGTCACACCTGATATACCGAACACAAGCAAACCAGATGTATATTTGACAATTTCATTAATTTATTTTAAACTAAGAGAGATCAATTGAAACTGTCGTTATCTCTCGCTATTATCTCTTACATGTGCATAAGTTTCTAAGTTACCTCGTTCTTAATGTGAAGATCGAACACAGATACATTCACACCCGGAGTTAGGTTCTTTATTGTATTTTCATTCGTTGGATTTACTTTACCTAGTTGATAAACAGTTCCATTATTCACTGTAAGTATTACAAAATCATCCTGTACTCCAACGGTAATGATTTGCTTTGGATGGTTTTCCAGGAACCTACGAAATGCCAGCTCCTGCGTCTTTAGAAAAAGCAATTAAGACTTCTCGTCTGCGCAGACAGCATCAGCGAAAATAAAGAAATTGTTAATTTATTTTAACGTACACTGATGCTAAATTATTATATTCTATTTATATTTCGCTAACACATTTACATTCGCACTTATTTTGAACGTTCGCGAACGTTCGAAAATTATATTATTCACCATTGTCCGCAAATTAAATTATTCGCTACTGTTCTCAAATTATATCATTCGTCACTGTTCGCAAATTATATTATTCGCTACTGTTCACAAATTATATCATTCGCTACTGTTCGCAAATTGTATTATTCGCTACTATTCGCAAATTTTATATCATTCGCTACGGTTCGCAAACTATATCATTCGCTACTGTTCAATAAAATTTTAATTTTGGTTTTGATAATTTAATTTTAAATAATGTATATCAAATCTAATTTGCCAAACACAAGCAAATCGAACTGACAATATTAATAAATTTAAGCTCTATTGTCTATTTATTTTCATGTATAAATTTTAATTTGTTTTAATTCCGGAAATTTTTACTTCCAATCAAATTTGACTTGCCCAACACAAGCAAATCAAGCTGACTAGAGCAATCAAGAATTAAATTAAATTAAATTCAATTTCAATTTAATTTTTCAAATAAGTATTAATTACTATTTCAATTTAATATGATAAGTAATTATTAATTGTAACTTTATAATTCCCGTCGCTATCTCATACGTAATCCATATAACTATACGCATGATTATTTTCGTATTTTGTTAGGCTAGATTTACCATGTTGTAGCACGAATTCCGCGTACACACGTCTAGCATCATCGCGCGTATTGTTGGTTTTCTTTTTCTGTCGCACTCGCAACGCGCAAGCTTTATACTCTTTGCGCGTATCATATACACACAAGAAACTGTCATACTGTCTCCGTGTATTCTCTTTCTCTCTCTCTCCCTCTTTCGCACTATTTGCGTGCCCTCTCTCTCTCGCACCACGCTCGCATTCTCTCTTTCTCTCTCGCCCCGTTCGCCTGTCCTCTCTCTCGCACTGCACTCGCATGCTTTCTCTCTCTCTTGCGCCGTTAACGTACCCTCTCTTTCGCACCACGCTCGTGTATGTTCTCTTTCGCGCCGCGCTCGCGTTTACTTTTCCCGGTATAGCGTGCATGTTCAAACTCGTCAATGACAAAGTCGAATTCCGCGTACTCACAAATAATCGAAATGAAATTATATTTCTAACATTCTTCACGCTTTTGACGAACATATATAATGTCACATTCGTAACGACTCTCGTTCTAGCGGTTTTGCATGATATATCGCGTCGAGAAACACATCCCGACTGTCGTATCACTTTCACGAGTGCCCCACGTCGAAAGGTACAAGATGTATACAATTTTCAAATTTCGTAACCGTGGCACACAATTTCACTTATACTTACTCTACAGTGATTCTTCACTATAGTTACCGTCGCTTTAAAGCTTGATTCTTTTGCTCCAAGAAAGATAAGAGGGCGGTTCAATAAGTACCCGTGTAAGAAATGAAGACACCATTTTTTCAAAAAATTTTTTTTTATTTTTTAACATAGTCCCCTTTTAGAAAGACACACTTCTCCCAACGTTCCTGCCATTTTTTTAACCCCTCCTAGAAATAGGATTTGTCGAACTCTCCAAAATACGCCTCTGTCTCGGCGATGACTTCCTCGTTAGAGCTAAATTTTTTTCCCGCGAGCCATTTCTTCATGTTAGGGAACAAGAAAAAGTGGCAGGAAGCCAGATCAGGTGAATACGGGGGGTGCGGCAGCAATTCATAACGCAATTCATGCAGTTTGGCGGCGACAACTCTGGATGAATATGCTGGTGCGTTATCATGGTGAAACAGCACCTTCTTTTTCGCCAAATGCGGCCGTGTCTCCTTCAATTTTTTGTCGAAGCGGTCCAACAACTCACTGTAGTATTGTCCAGTGATCGTTCTTCCTTTTTCTAAAAAATCCATAATGATGACGCCGTTCGCATCCCAAAAAATCGTCGCCATGACCTTTCCGGCCGATGGGACCATCTTCGCCTTCTTTGGAGCAGATTCACCAAGAGAAATCCATTGTTTTGTTTGTTGCTTAGTTTCTGGTGGGTAATGATGAATCCAGGTTTCATCAACGGTTCCGACTCGACGCAAAAACTCTTTCAAATCTCGCTTAAATTGCTCCAAACATTGCTTCGAAGTTAACAGCCGCATCCATTTGTTGTCCACCGTGAGCAATCGCGGCACTAATCAGGCCGACAATTTTTTCGTCGCCAACCTATCATGTAAAATATTAATTGCCGTTCCGTTCGACACACCTACGGCCTCGGCTACTTCGCGCACTTTCGTTCGTCGATCAGCGAGAATCATGTCGTAGACTTTTTGAATGATATCCTTGGTAACCACGTCTGCCGGGCGTCCTGGTTGCTCCTCATCAGAAACGGATGTTCGCCCACGTTTAAATTAGTTGAACCAATATCTAACTGTGGTCATAGATGGCGAAGTGTCCCCATAAACAGCATCTAACTTTTCTTTTATCGCCTCGCATTTTTTTCCATCTAAAAACAAAAACCGAACTACCGAACGATACTGCTCTTTTTCCATCATAGCGAAAATCACGAAACACGTCTTACTCAAATGGCTGCCAAATCCAAACTAACCTATCAATCAGTCTGAAATTCGTTTTACCGTCGTTTGATAGATGTCAGCACACGACGATATTACCAACTTCCCTCAGGAACGCCCTCTGTCGTCAAACACGGGTACTTATTGAACCGCCTTCGTATATTTTTTCTAACCTTTATTGCTGTCACCGGTGACTTCTCCTTCATTCCGGGCTTCTCCTGGAACCATAACCTTTTGAACGTTGTAGGATGTTGGTGATGTCATATTAGGTTGTATTATCGAAATAAACACACACTAGTAAAGTTAATAGTTCTTTAGTTTATTCATATATTGCGCACAAAGTGCAAATCGCGATACAAAACTAAATTAGTTGTAAGTTATCAAAAAGACGTTCGCTCTCTGAAAGCTATATAAGTCGACTGGACTCAAGCGCTTCGCGCGCCCAAAAAAGAAGACAAAGGGGAAAGGTAAGCGAGAGTGCAGCGAGAGCCATCTCTTCAGCCATTGGCAAATTTGCGCAATTTTTTCGTTGGAAGTCCCACCTTTATTTATTGTTCTCGCCCAACGTTAAAGTTAAATTATAGATGAAATTTTTTTGAATTTACTTTGTACAGTTTCAATTTTTTAATTTAGTCTTTCCGCTTCTCCTATATTCTACGGCTTTTTGCTTATAATCAAATGTGATTACTTTATTATTATTTGTACACTGATTTGTTCATGCAAATTCAGGATCAGGAATGTGATGTTGTACTTTGTCTTCAACACTTTGAGCATCAGTATCTTCATAATCTTTATGTAAAAGTAACGTCTCTTCGACAATCATATCAACTTCATTAAATTCGTATGTGGCATCTATTAATATTTCTTTTATCTTTTCTGATAAACTTATTTCTTCGATATTAGTCTTACTACTTGGCAATTTTAAGGTTTCAAAGTATACTAATAATAAATTCAATACATTCAAAGGATTAATGTGCATTTTCAAATCTAAACTAAAAGCATTACAATGAAATCCTTTATTCCAAAAACATAGTTTCGAAAAAAATAAAAAATTAATAACGAATTATTATTTATCACAACTAAATTTTAAGATAAATATAAAATTCAGCATAGAAAATAAACAACAAGATCGATACGAACTAGCACCTGAGTTTTATATTAGTTTAAATCAGTAAAAAAGTTATAACAATAGTAATTAAATAATACATAAATGCGTGATAGATATACTTACATAGTTAATGAAAAACTTTTTTATTCTTAAAATAATTTGTTGAGCTTCACTAATTTGCAGATAAATAATAATGTATACTTGAAAATTTAGTGATACAAGCAACAAAAGAATTATTTAAATTCAATTTGATACATAACAAAAAAAAAGGTTTGTATCTCTTTAACTGTTGTTAATAATGTAGTAGAATGTGAATATGTAAAGTTGTTTTTAGCAATCCATATCAACAAATTTCAATTAAAGCAGCGCGTTACTGCGGCTAGATAAAATAAGGACGGAAAAATAACACACTACATATGTTATACCGACTATTGATAATTTTTAGTATTAATTTTGTTTAGTATTAAATAATTGAGTATTAATTAATGAATTTTGATGCAAATATTGATATTTTAATGTAAATATTAATATTTCAGTATTCATGATCAAAATATATAAACTATTAACAAAAAAACTAAACTTTATAATTTCAAAACATACAGACACTTGCAACTTTTATGAATTCATAAAACAGTTATTAAAAAGAATTTTATTATTTTTTAAATATAAACCCTAATAAAAACCCTTTATGTCACAAATACGGATTTTGACGGCAAATATTATATCTAATTTAATTGAAAACCGTCATTTAAATAGTATTAAATTACAATCTGTTCAAAACAATCAATTTTAGGGTTGATGTTTAGGGGTGGCTTTTATTTTTTAAAATACGTAGTTTTTTAGGTACAAAATTTGTGTTTATTTAAAAATGTATCAAAATTTTTCACAAAAACTACCGATTTACTGGGAAATTACGTTGGACAGTGACTTCTTTTACTAAATAAAAAAACACTAAGTAAATAACGGAAAGAAAAAATTCTACCTCTTGTATGTGGCCTAACACTGTAGAGAGTTGTTAAGGGTAGCCAGGGGTGGTTTTTTAGAAAAAATCCGCCAATACATTCTTAATTGTAAACGAAAACGTTAGCGTTAATTTTTTTTGGGTTTAAATTTAGGGGTGGTTTCAGCCCTTAAAAAAAAAGTTTTTTAGAAACGGCATTCATATTCTCAACTTTTTTAATCGTCTAGGAATTTCTTTTTCTTGGGAATATATCAAAATTTTTGACAAAAACCAACGATATAATGAATATTTACATTTTGGGGTGACTTTCTCTATCTTTTTGATAATATTATTGGGTGTACAACTTTGCTTCCGCCGTTGTTTTCCGAAATTCGAGGCTTTATTGTAAAAAACTGATTATACATTTATGATTCAAAGTATTGTTCATCGCTGGTCACTACTTTCTCCCATCTTTTGGGCAACATACGAATCCCGCGTTGAAAAAACTGGTCATCTTTTGAATCGATGCACGAATCGATCCAATTTTTCACTTCTTTATAAGACCGGAAGTGCTGGTCAGCCAGGCCGTGTGCTATTGATTAAAACAAGTGATAGTCCGAGGGAGCAACGTCTGGAGAATACGACGGGTGGGGTAGGACTTTCCATTTCAAAGTTTCCAAGTATGTCTTGACCACTTTCGCAACATAGGGTCGAGCATTGTCATGCTGTAAAATCACTTTATCATGTCTCTCGTTGTATTGCGGCCGTTGGTCTTTTAATGCTCGGCTGAAACGCATTAATTGCGTTCGATAACGATCGCCTGTGATTGTTTCAGTCGGTTTTAACAACTCATAATACACTACGCCGAGCTGGTCTCATTAAATACTGAGCATGACCTTGGAACCGTGAATATTCGGTTTGGCCGTCGACACGAAAGCATGGCCGGGATATCCCCATGATTTTCTGTGATTGGGATTATCGTAGTGAACCCATTTTTCGTCTCCAGTCACAATGCGATGCAGAAATCCCTTCTGTCTTTGCCTTGCAAGCAGCTGTTGACAAACACACAAACGCCGTTCAACATCTTTTGGCTTCAACTCGTACGGCACCCAATTTCCTTGTTTCTGAATCATTCCCATGACTCTCAGGCGTTTTGAAATGGCTTGTTGCGTCATTTCTAATGATCCTGCTAATTCTTGTTGCGTTTGACACGAGTCTTGATCAAGTAATGCCTCCAATGCTGCATCTTCGAAAACCTTCTTTCTTTCACCGCCATGCTGGTCTTCGACGTTAAAATCGCCGTTCTTAAAGCGTTCAAACCACTTTTGGCACGTTCTTTTACTAATAGCGGCCTCACCATTGGTATTTGAGAGCATTCGATGAGCCTCAGTCGCAGATTTCTTTATATTAAAGCAGAAAATTAAAACCTCCCGCAAATGACGAGAATTTGGCTCGTAAGCTGACATGTTTAATCAAGAATAACTTTATGATGCAGACACCAATCGACTGATATTTCGATGGCGTTATGTTTACAAATACCTAAGCTTATTGTATAACATCTATGATCTATTTATTTCAACTACCACTTACCGCTACAGCCATCTATTGCAAAACGGCGGAAGCAAAGTTGTACACCCAAAAAAAAAATAATGGAATATGATTTATTAATTGTAAATTAGGTTCATTATGCGCATTAGCTGAATAATAATAAAGAAGAAAAAATCCACCACTCATATGCAGCCTATTACTGTGAAGTCTGGTTAAGGATAGTTAGGGGTGATTTTAAAAAATAAGCCGAAACACATTTGATTTAATATCCTAAAATATTGACAAAAATCTTTTTTTCAATTTTTTTGAGGCTATACCGCGATATTTACAAAAAAAATACTACTAACAAATGTATATTTTTATTTCTTTTTCTTAGGGGTTGCGACCCTTTGGGTCATAAATACTGCCGATAGTTGAGATTCTTAAATATTGGGTGTACAACTTTGCCTCCGCCGTTTTGCAATAGCTGGCTGTAGCGGTAAGTGGTAGTTGAAATAAATAGATCATAGATGCCATACAATAAGCTTAGGTATTTGTAAACATAACGCCATCGAAATATTAGTCGATTTGTGTCTGCATCATAAAGTTATTCTCGATTAAACATGTCAGCTTACGAGCCAAATTCTCGTCATTTGCGGGAGGTTTTGATTTTCTGCTTTAATATAAAGAAATCTGCGACTGAGGCTCATCGAATGCTCTCAAATACCTATGGTGAGGCCGCTATTAGTGAAAGAACGTTCCGAGAGTGGTTTGAACGCTTCAAGAATGGCGATTTTAACGTCAAAGACCAGCGTGGCGGTGAAAGAAAGAAGGTTTTCGAAGATGCAGAATTGGAGGCATTACTTGATCTAAACTCGTGTCAAACGTAACAAGAATTGTCAGGATCATTGGGAGTGACGCAACAAGCCATTTCAAAACGCCTGAAAGTCATAGGAATGATTCAGAAACAAGGAAATTGGGTGCCATACGAGTTGAAGCCGAGAGATGTTAAACGGCGTTTGTGTGTTTGTGAACAGCTGCTTGCAAGGCAAAGACGGAAGGGATTTCTGCATCGCATTGTAAATGGAGACGAAAAATGGGTTCACTACGATAATCCCAAGCGCAGAAAATCATGGGGATATCCCGGCCATGCTTCCATGTCGACGGCCAAACCGAATATTCACGGTTTCAAGGTCATGCTCAGTATTTGGTGGGATCAGCTCGGCGTAGTGTATTATGAGTTGTTAAAACCGACTGAAACAATCACAGGCGATCGTTATCGAACGCAAATAATGCGTTTGGGCCGAGTATTGAAAGACAAACGGCCGCAATACAACGAGAGACATAATAAAGTGATTTTACAGCATGACAATGCTCGACCCCATGTTGCGAAAGTGGTCAAGACATACTTGGAAACTTTGAAATGGGAAGTCCTACCCCACCCGCCGTATTCTCCAGACGTTGCTTCCTCGGACTATCACTTGTTTTGATCAATGGCACACGGCCTGGCTGACCAGCACTTCCGGTCTTATGAAGAAGTAAAAAATTGGATCGATTCGTGGATCGATTTAAAAGATGACCAGTTTTTTTAACGCGGGTTTCGTATGCTGCCCGAAAGATGGGAGAAAGTAGTGGCCAGCGATGGACAATACTTTGAATCATAAATGTATAACCAGTTTTTTACAATAAAGCCTCGAATTTCGGAAAAAAACGGCGGAAGCAAAGTTGTACACCCAATACTAAAATTTTGCAATTTGTTTTTTTTTAAATATTTATTAGATGCTGAAAAATATTAAAAAAATGAATTTATAGGGGTGACTTTGGAGGTGGATTTCACCCTTTTAAAGTGTTTGTCCGCCGATAAAAAGAATACGTGTCTAATATTTTTTTTAGTACTACAACTTATCCAAAAATCGTCCAAATCGGTAAGGTCGGGTTGGGGTGGTTTCTTTGTCAGAGTTAGCCATTTGCATACGTTTATCTTTACTTTCCGTTTTTATCTTTAATTCTACTCTTTTTGACTATTTCTCGTCAATACGTAATTCTCGATTAGCTTTTGCTTCATTATCTACCTCAATAGGTCTTATATCTTCTTCACGATTCTCAGTAATCCGTTTACTTTCCTTATCGAATCTCATCCCGTTCTCTTTGTAACTTTGTCTCTAACATTGTGATTTTGTTGTCCCTTTATTGCACAATTAGATGGTTGACATAATAGTTAGACTTGACATGACTCTTCTGTCGCAATTAATTGATATAAAATTTTGAAATCTATACATATAATAAAAGTGTAACTAATCGCTGTCTGGACATGGAAGATATATAAAAAAAATTATTATTGGGGGCCTTTATTCACCCAATAGTACCCAAAATAATGATTGTTAAAATTGTCTATTTGTATGCGCGTTTGAGCTCGATAATCTCAGAAATCGCTTAACCAATTTAAGTGCAATTTTAATTAACATATTTCTGTAAGCTTTACTTAATATTTAATGCTTATTTTATTCCAATTGGTTCATAAAAAAAAAAAATACTATATAGTATATCAATTTGAAGAATGACATCGAATATTTATTGAAAAAAATTGTTATAAAATAACTGTACAGTTGATTTGAATGAAACTTTAGTTTACTGTATACGAGGGTGGTCTTAAAAGAGCCGGCCTACCAAGGAAAATACAAAAATTTTTGATAAAAAACTTTTTATTTCTCAATATAGTCTCCTTTTAGTTCAAAACATTTTTTCTAACCATGTCCGATAACTTCAATACCCTGTTTATAGTAAAACCTGCCGCGCTCCGTAAAATAGCCATCAACTCCCGACTTCACCTCTTCATTGTTGGCAAGTTTTTGATCAGCAGGCCATTTTTTCAAGTTTGGAAAAAAAAAATAATCCAAGGGGGCTAAATCTGACAAATTGGAAGCATGAGGAAGCAATTCGAACTTTAACCCTTTGACAATGCATAACGGAAAAATCCGCATATTTTGATACGTCTTTATTACAACTTCTACAAGCAGTAATCAATCAGATTTTGCGATACTTTATGTTTCTAGGGTCGCTGAACTTCATTATGCGGTTAGAATTTGAAAATTTAAAATGACTAACGTAATTTGGCACTTCTGTCTTTACTAACTTTTAAACATTATTACTTCAATACATTCCACTGTTTTCAAATAAATAAATTGAATAAATAAATGAAAATGTTCTTGTCGTCAAAAAATTCAAATTTGACATTACATTTCAAAAAGTTAAGTTGACGGATTTAATATGGTGAATGAAATCTCGAAATTTGAGTGATTTCCATATGAATTGGTCAAAAAACGATGGAAATTCTGATAAAAGGGTTAAGGTCGCCAAGTACTAATTTGATATGATATTGAAAATGGTGGATCCAATATGGCAGGTGGAATCGCAAAATATATCATTTTGAATGTTAAAATAAAAATTTATCGTTTAACATTAGCAGGTAGATAACTAGAATGTAAGAGTTCAATCTATCTACGACCCCAGAATGCACCGCGGGGAGGTTGCAAAATATCGCATTCCATTTTGTTATTTGTTTTTTGTATTCTTTCGTTTTTTTTTTTGTTCTTTTGTTTGTTTTCATATTTTTTCGTTTTAATTTTGTTTTTTTCCTTTTTTGTTTATTAGTTTTTAAGTTTTTTTCACTTAAATTTATGCATATAAAGTAATATTAATTATTATAAAATATTTAAATTTATTATACTTAACGCGATAATTTAGATACACACTTGTACATAATATACAATGATAAATTCACAAAATCACTCAAATTTTAAAGTTCTGTCTACCATATTGGATTCGTCATTTTGAATTCCAAGAATGTTATTCAAAATTTTAAACAGGCATTCTTCAAAATTCTTACAAATGAATTCTTTAACCAACTGCATTGAGAGAAAATTAAATAAGCTAAAGGAAAGAATAGTTCGATGTTGCCAGAATCGGAGCCACTATATTGAATCAGCCATTTAGAATTTTCAAATTCTGGCCCCTGATTCACGTTCAGTAAGCCAAAGAACACCAGAAATTATTATTAGTGAATTTTTCTAACTTTACGTTTTCGACATCATTTATGGCATACAAGCGTTTTTTCAATTCCACTGTGAAAGGGTTAATTCATTGATTTTGGCCATAGCGATAATGAATATGTGAGCTGGTGCATTGTCTTGATGAAACAACACTTTCTTTTCAATTAAATGCTGCCGTTTTTTCTTGATTTTATGCTACATGTTATAATAAGTTTACATACTATTCGCCGTTAATGGTTTTTTTATGTTTGAAGATAATCAATGAAAATTATTCCACGCTTATCCCAAAAAGCTGATGTCATGGCTTTGCCTGTAGATGGAACTATCTTCGCCTTCTTTGGAGCCGATTCTTCTTTTCCAGTTTATTTTATTGACGGCTATAAGCGATCAAAACTTGAGATTAAAGGCTTAAAGTTTGTAGGTTTTGGGTTTATAGACTTAAAATTGCAGGTTTGAGGTATGTGGGCTTAGGATGCACAGGCTTTAAGTTTATGGGTTAAAATGTGCAGGCTTGAGATTTGTGGACTTGTGGTGTTAAGCTTGGGATGTGTAGTCTTAAGGTATGAAGGTTTAGAGTTTATAGGCTTAAAATTGCAGGCTTGAGATTTGTAATCTTAGGGTATGCAGGCTTGAGGTTTATAGACTTAATTGCAGGCTTAAGGTTTGTAGGCTTAAGATATGTTCTTAGCTAAAGGTTAGAAGAATTTTCCACGCTTTTTGAACTTGGCGGCCACACAGAGAATATTAACCTAGATGTAAAAAGTTGTTCTTTCTAGTTAATAATGGCATGCTGGAGTTTCTTCAACTGAATTATTACAAATATTCGAACGTTTTGTGGTCTTTTACCATATAGTAGTTGTGACAACTTGAGGCTAATCTGAACCCAGCATCATATTTGAAAAGTATTAGGACCTTAAATAAGTTCTCGCTGTATTTTTTAACAGAATAAAAGCTTTATCTAAAATATATGGCACAAAAACATTTTACTCAAAGTATCGCCCATCACTAGAGACCACTTTCTCCTATCTTCCTGGCAGTGTATAAATTTCGCGTTAAAAAAACGATATGTCTTGTGAGGCTATCCAAGAATCAATTCATTCTTAAATATCTTTGTAAGAATGAAAGCGCTGCTTAGTCAGACCATGTGCTATCGAACGAAATAGGCCAAAATTGGAAGGGGCTATATCAGGTGAATACGGCAGGTGGTGTAGAACCTCCCATTGAAGCGTTACCAGGTGAGTTATTACTGGTTTTGCAACTTGAGGCCGAGCGTTGTCATGTAACAAAATCACTTTGTCGTGTCTCTGCTCGTATAGCGGCCGTTTTTCTTTTTGGGCTCGACTTAAACGCATCAATTAAATTCAGGAGAGATTTTCTGTAATAGTCTCATTTGGTTTAAACAGCTCATAATAAATGACACCCTGCTGATCACACCAAATGCAGAGAAGAAGCTTCGAACGATGGATATTCAGTTTTGTGGACGATGTTGATACATGGTCGGGCTTGCCCCACGATTTTTAATGCTTTATATTATCGTAGTGTATCCACTTTTCATCACCAGTCACGATACAGTGCAAAAAACCTCTTTTTCTCTGCCGTTGAAGCAGTAGTTCTCACGTGAGAAAACACCGTTCGACGTCTCTTGGCTTCAATTCATACGGCATCTAATGTCCTTGCTTCTGGATCATTCCTAAAACTTTTGAACGTTTCAAAACTGTTGACTCCTCTACTTGTAATATCTATTAAGTTCTGCTAGCGCCTGACATCGGTCTTGATCAAGTAGTTCCTCCAACTCTTTGCCTTCAAATTTTCTTGGTGCAAGAGAACGTTCTTCATCCACAAGTTCAAAATCATCATCTTTGAAGCGTCAAAACCGGTCTCAGCATGTCATTTCTGACAGAGCATTGTTACCGTAAGTTTTGACAAGAATTCTGTGTGCTTTAGCTGCAGATTTCTTTTGAATAAAGTAGTGCAATAAAATTCCCCGCAAATACACTTCCTTTGGTGCAAAAGTAGACCTTTTCAGAATCAATAAAAAATTATTTTGCTTACACGAAAGTGAACTATCATACACTGAAATTTAAGGTTAGATATAGTACTTGCTCGCAGGTGTGTCACCATTCGAAATTCCATGCAGGGAGTATGGCTACTGCCATCTTTGAAGAAACCACAAGAACTTATTTACGGTTCTAATATATACGTAAGCGTGTAATTAAGTGGTAATTATATGATCAAAATCATTATATCATTTTTGTAAATAAGTGCGATGTGTTTATCAAACCTTTATCTTATAAAACTCAAAACTACAAATTTATAAATTTTAAACCTTACACTTACAATACTTAAAATCAAATTTTTGAAAACAACAAACCGAAATTTACAATTATTAAATATCTAAAACTCACAGTAGGTAAAATGATTTTAAATTGGTTGTTAAAGTTTCTTAATAAGTTAAGTGTATCTACGACGACCATTTTTCACTGTGATACTGCCCGTCAAAAAATTAGCAAAAAGTTTAGAATTTTTTTTCACTCCCTTAATTTTTGCTAAGAGTGTATAAAAATTCTAAATCTTAGAAATAAATATAGCAGTATTTTCTATATTTATATTTAAGGTGTAAAATTCATCTTCACTTCAGTCGATTACCTCTTATTAGTGCTGGATTTTTTTCTAACGAGCATTCTTTTGAGGTCTGTAAACAGGATAAAGTCACTGGGAGTAAGATCTGGAGAATACGGTGGATGGGAAAGCAATTCGTAGTCTAATCCATCCAATTTTGCCATCATTTTCATTGATTTGTAACACGGTGAATCGTCTTGATGAAACAGCACTTTTTTCTTCTTCAAATAGGGCCATTTTTTTGTAATTTTATCCTTCAAACGCTCCAACAATGCTATGTAATAATCGCTGTTGATAGTCTGGCTCTTATTGAGGTAATCGATGAATATTATACCATGTCCATACCAGAATGCTGATGTCATAACCTTGCCAGCCGACTGTCGCGTCTTTCTACGCTTTCTATTTGGTACATCGCATGCAGTCCACTCGGCTGACTGTCGATTGGACTCTAGAGTGTAGTGACGGAGCCACGTTCCATTCATTGTCACATATCGTCTAAGAAATTTGTCTTTATTACCGTTAAATATCGCTAAACATTGGTCCGAATTATAAACACGTTTCATTTGATCGATTGTGAGCTCGCGCGGCATCCACTTTGCACACAGCTTTTACATGTCCACTTATTCGTGCACGATATGTCCAACACGTTCCTTTGATATCTTTATAGTCTCAGCTATTTTGATCAACTTCGCTTTACGATCATTCTAAATTATTTTATGATCTTTTTTGATATTTTCGTCAGTGACAGCCTTTTTCGGACGTCTACTACGTGCATCGTCTTCGACGCTCTTTTCTCCTCGTTTAAATTTAGCAAACCACTTCTCAACGGTTGATTTCCCTGGTACAGAGTTCAAATAATGTTTATCAAGCCAAGCCTTGACTTCAACAGTATTTTTTTTCACCAAAAGGCAATGCTTTATTAACACATAAAATTCTTTATCCATTTTCTTCACAATAACAAAAGTTGCTTTACTCACAATGCTATTTTATGAACCAATCGTCTCAAAGCTGTCAAATTTATACTTGTATTGCTTAAAGGTTGATGTTAACTAAAAATCATATGGATTTATTTCCAATGACCCTATCTATGTGCCAGCCTACGAACTTCTTAGCCTATCTGTTAGACATCACAATGGATCGATTTGGAGGATGAGAATATCTTAACAAACAAAAGAAAGAGGCAAGGGAAGTAGTCTTCATGACTCATACATACACTAGGTCTCCTGGATACCGATGGAAAAATGGCCTACACAACCAAGAAAATATACTTACTTTGACTATATAACGGCAAGGCATGGAAAATAGCTCAAGAAGAAATAGTATTCCGATCCATTGTATCCTTGAAAAGAGATTTAATTCGGGACAAAGTGACCAGTCTTGCCATTCCTAAAGCAAGAGAAATGAACGGATTAATACTAAAGAGACATCAGTATTCAAATTACTAACAGCCTAATAGCAAAGGAGAACCGCAGGTAACAAGTAAACCAAGACAGAACTATCCACCAAGGACACCACAACTAAAAAAGAGGACAACACACAAAGCCTTCCTAGTTAAAATATAAGAAAAAAACTACTCTGACGTGCTAAAGCTTGTGAAAGCAAGAATCAATCCAACTCAAGGCGGCATTAACATTAAAAATGTGTCAGAAAAAAGAGATGGTAAACTTCTACTAAAAATTGACAAAGGTGTAAATCAGGCGGATGCACTGCGGAAAGAAATCGAAGAAAAATTACCTAAAGCCTCGGCGACATTACTCACTAATAATAGAACCATATGCAACAAAAGAATGGATGCACTGATCGGGGAGCAAGAAGTTCGCAGCGCTATATATAGCTCCACCAAATTAAATGGAAAAGAAATAAAGCTGAGTGCACTTAGACCAGCTTTCGGTAATAAGAGAAATATAACCGTCATAGCAAGGAAAGAGATTGCTAAAAAAATAATCACACTTAGTAGTATTAGGATTGTAACATCGGTTGCGACGCTACTATGCGTCAACTCGATGTAACACGAGTGGTCGCTGCCTTTTTGAGCCTAAGCAGTTAAGCTCACGGGCTCGGGATGGCAGAGAAGTGTTGGAGCTTTACATTTTTCTTTTCTTTTGAAGATACGGTGGTGTAGTTCGAGATTGAGCGTAGGTCTAGGCCAAATGGATAAGGACCTAACCAATGTGATACGAGGTAAGAGGTGGTTAGCCAAAACTCAGGCTAAGTCTACCTTTGGGAGGATATAAGACAGATGAGAGTATAGAGAAGAAAAAGAAAACAAAATATACAATAAAAAATTTAAATTTAAACTCACTTTTATTGATTTTGAATTTGATTTTGAATTTTCGAATGACTAATCCTTTCTCTCTCTCTCTCTCTCTCTCTCTCTTTGTTGCTGTTGCTGACTTCTCGTCGTCTTCTTCTTCTTATTATTTGAAAAATTAAATAGTCAGGTTGTTTTTAAAAGAACAGTTTACAGAGAAAGAATAAAAATGTATATATACCATATATATATATATATGTCGATATGTGCGGCCACTGGAGCTCCAGGTCGACTAGCGAAAATCTTGGGGTAATAATAATGAAAATATGATAGCTTCCTCGTAAGTGCTTAAAGTCTGCTTGTGGTAAGAACTTTCTTGTCATTGAGTTGAAGTGGTTCCCTCGAGTGCTGCCTGAGGTCTGCTCGTCTAGATGATTCCTTAGAAGTGGTGTAGAAGTGGTTCGCTCGAGTGCTGCCTGAAGTTTGCAGCTTAGTGAAAATTTTGCGCCGTATTTAAGCACGTGAGAGAAGCTATCCCGCAATTTTTCTATCGGCTGGAAAATTCGAGGGAGGGCAAGTTCTTCGGGTCCCCTCTTTACTGCAGGCTTCTTAGTCAGAGAGAGGGAGAGCAAGAATTAGAGAGAGAGAGAGAGATGATCCATTTTTGTGAAATTTTCACATATGTTCATTATTTATTATTTGTAATAGAAACATGTTAATTTAAATTGTACGATCGTGTCATATTTAAAATTTAATGCATATTACAAAAAAGAACGAAGTTTTTCGTCGCATTTTAAGCGATTAATTTACATAATGATATTTATATAAAGAATGATTAATTAAATCAAAAAAGATTGCTACTAGGGACACAAACAATATCTTTAGATTAGCAAAAGTGATTTATAATTACAAATAAGGAATCAATGTAGAATAATATTTTAAATAATCATTCCTAAGAAATCATAACTTTTAATTAATGGACTGATGGAGAAGTACTTATTTAATTAACTTTATTTTCAAAGAGTTATTTAATAAATATACGATACGCTAATGCAATTATAAATTAATATTATTAAGAATTAGTAAAGTAATACTTTTTAGGAAATTATTGATAATATGGAAATATTTGTTTTGGTGCGAGTTAATCAAAGAATTAGTTTTTATTACAAAATGTAAGTATTAACGCAACTATCCTTGTACACTAAAAATAATGTAGCATGTTGCAGACAATTATTAAAAATAAAAGATTTTTCACTCTGTAAAATATAAGAGCGGTAAATTCTAGGGTAGAATAATAATAATTAGAATAGTTGGATTAACGCAGAATAATAGCCTTTACTTATAAGTTAAAGGTTTTAATTAAACTAGAGGAATGTTTTTACTTAAATCGTATCCCAAATTATGATTAGTAGGTGTATGTAACAGCTGAAAATTGGCTAATTAGTTAAAATTATTTATTTATTTCATAAAAAAAAATTGTTAGAAGTGTATTGCAAGAGGAATTCGTGACATTCCAAGTTATTGCGCGATGTCCCGAATTACGCTATAGATGCTTATTCAAGAAAAACTACTTTGCAAAAATTTGTGTTACGAATATCAATAGAATTCGTATTAACCGACTTAGAAAGAAGAACATTATTTTCTGTTGTAGTATCCAAGATTTTGTGATTACTTGCGTGCGATTACGCAACGGACAATAGAATTCGATGTTACATAGTTTTTTCTTTTTATTTGAGAGAAGGATAGAAAAATATACAGTCTTATTTTAATATTTCAATAGCATTTAAGGTGAAATATTAGCGCAGTTATTCCTGTAATCTTTGTAAAATAAAAAATAATTGCATTATTGAGAATAAGACCGTAATCAAATTGATTCTAACGAGAGCGACTGTTTCTTTTTATAAGTCACTTATGTATACTCAACTCTCAGCATAAGCTTAGGTTAAGTTTCACAACGGTCTATGTCAGTGGAGAGTGCGTCAAGTAGGTTGTGGAGGTCGCTTTATCGTGGTAGGAAAGGCAGGCAAAGAAACTTATCGGCTGACACGAAAAGAAACGGAGGTCGTGTACCGACGTTACAGGATTGGATGGATAAAGTGCGAAATCATGGAACGTCAAAAAGATTCAAAGTGTACTAGATGTTTGCAACAAGGAAATAAGAAAACAGACTGCAAGGGCTCAAATAGGGAAAACCTATGCAATGAAGCGCGCTGCCTAGACTGAAGGTAAAATTATGTAAAAATATGGAAAAAGACATATGGAGAGACGGATATAAAATAGCGATGAAAAGCGTCATCGGATACCCACCAAGACCACTACTACAAATGTCTTTCGTAAAGGAAGTAGCCTAATGCCTCTTTCTTGTACACGAAAACGTTTAATTTGGCAAAGTCCCAGACGTACACCAAAGCAAAACTGTAATAGTACTGAGGTATCCAGTAAAGAAAATAAAGACTGCAATATGACTGTAGAGAACTTAACTGATTTTTAAAAACTTATATGATAATATTTGTACTGCGAAGTCCCCCTTTTTACAATTGAAGACCTTAAAGTAGCTGCGAGAAAGCTAAAAAATAAGAAGACCCCAAGCCCGGGAAACATTTCACCTGAAATTGTAAAGCTCTATGTCAGTAAAAAGTCTGATGTTTAACTCGCTACTTTTAACACGCTAACCAGTAAAGGAACCTTTTCAAGGTATTGGAAAAGAGTAAAAGCTGGTACTGCTAAAAAAGCCTGATAAATCAAGCGACGCGCCAAGCTCATATAGGCCACTCTGCCTTCTGAACGTACAAGGAAAACTGTACGAGCAGCTCGTGCTCGTAAAACTGAAGGAAGAATTAGATGTCCTGGAGGATTCTCCAACAGGCAGTACGACTTCCATGAAGGAAGGCAAACAACGTATGCAATTATCTAAGTCATAAAGACAGCAAAGGAGACGGCAAATGACGCGGCACAAAAATGCAAAATTTGTGCAACAATAGCTCTGGATATGCAAAATGTCTTTAATAGCGCTTTATAGTAAAAAATACTTAAAGAAATTTTGAAACTGGGGATAGATAAAACCCCGTTTCACATAATTTCATCCTACCTGTCGGAAAAAGAGATTATTCTAGAAGCAGAAGGTACCAAAAAACACATGAGAGTCAACAGTGGTGTTTTCCAAGGGTCGGTACCAGGATCGACACTCTGCAACGTACTGTACGACGACCTCTTTGCCGTTGAAATTTCAAATAAAGCAATACTCGTTGGATTTGCAGACAACGTAAACTCCTGGTCACAGCAAAAATAGAATGCTAGCTAATGAGCTTCGTGAATATTGCCTTCCTAAAGATAAGAAGATAGATGATAACAAGGAAGCTACAGCTAGCGCCCCAGAAGACTAAAGCGATGATACTGACACAAAAAAAAATGGAACAAATATGCTTCGTAATCAATAATAAACAAGTATATCCTTGTAAATATTTAAAATACCTCGGCGTATGGCTCGATCAAAAACTTAGCTTTGCAGAATACGTGACAATAGTAACGGCAAAGGCCCAGAAAAAGCTGATCACACTGAACGCGCTCATGCCCAACATCGGAGGACCAAAGGCCGCCAAAAGGAAGATGCTTTCCAGCGTGATTCTTTTACAAGTATTATATGCAGCACTAGCTTATCATAGCGCTGCTAAAAACAAGAGACTGCATTGTAGACCAGCTAGGATCTATAGAATGCTGGCGATAAGAGTCTACAGTGCCTACGGAACCGTTACAAGCGTGGGGGTTACTGTCGTATCGAGAATACCACCCATTGAGCTCCAATCAAAAAGAGAGGAAATCGATACAACGGCAAGCCGAAGACCATGGCGGAGTAGGAGATGCGCGCGAAGTGGCAAAAAAGCTGGATAAGTAATTCGACGAGAAGATGGATACATCGCCTAATACCGAACCTCAAAAAAAGGCATAAGAAACAACACGGAGATCCGGACTATTACATCATGCAAGCGCTTATTGGAAAAAGGTGTTTTAATAAATATTTATAAAGATTTAATAGAAGAGCTGACGAACGATGCAACAACTGTATAATGCCCAAAGACGTTAAGCATACCCTTTTTTCTGTCAAAAATGGGAGGAAGAAAGATCGGAATACGTAAAAGAACGAGAAAATGCTTTAATATGGAAAGCATAATGAATAGATTAACTACAATGAAACAGAATTGGCTAGAAACCTAACATGTAACACCATTAGAAAAATTCTGATAAAAAAATTAATCGTGGCAAGGAGGAACGATAAAACAAATAATTAAAAAGGCAGCAATAACACTAAAGTAATTTTGTGATACGATTTATGGTGTTAAATGCGGTGATTAGGAGAAGAGTGGTTTTTTTAGGCTGTGACAATCCGTCTTACACCCAATGCAGCCAGGTGTATCTTTCTAAGATTTTTTCTCCCTCTCCGCTATGAAATTGAAAAAAAAAAAAGGTTTGTGGATTGATATATATATATATATATATATATATATATATATATATATATATATATATATATATATATATATATATATATATATATATATATTGTCACGGAGAACACTCCGTGCTCCGCGCCGCGTCACATTTAGCGTAATCGGGATAAAGGGGGACCGCGGAAAAGAAGTAACGCGACAGTCGCGGACGGGCAAAAACGGTACGCGACTAGAGATAGGCTAGTCGAGTACCGCATAGGTGAGGCTAGGCTAGGTAGCCAAGCCGTATCCCGCCTTTTAGAGCAGTATAGTGTTCGCCGTCGGACAAGCTACGCGCTTTCTTTTTCGCCTGACTAAGTTTTCCGCGGGAAAGAAGAGAATATCCGCCATTTTGGACGCGCCGTTTACGCGTCCTCCTTTCGTTCCTTTCTTCTTCACGTTAAAGAAGAAAGTTATCGGGGTGTTTTTGGTGACTTGGTGAGCAGCGGCTGTGCAGGCAGCCAGGAAGCCAACACCGGTCGACGGCACCGAGGCAGGTCACCGGCGTCAGAGAGCGAGTCGGCGTCGCCTTCCCCGCCATCATCAACGTGCGTCTTGCGAGCGCGGCTGGCCAGCCTAAGAGTAAGTCTGCTCAGACTTAAATTTCGCGCGTAAAGCCGTTGCTTTTCGTTACATTCGCGTAGGAGTAACCTCCGCCGGTTACTCCACGCCTTCATATTTTGTATTTTTTTGCGGTTCGTGCGAGTGAGAGAGCGCTATCTCTCTCACTCTCGTATACAGGGCGAGAGAGTTGCGTTCTCTCTCGCACCTATAGAAGCTTACGCGCGCGCGAGTGAGAGAGCGGTATCTCTCTCACTCTAGTGGTAGCAGTGCGGGAGAGTCGCTTTCTCTCTCGCACTCGCGGCGTATACGGCGCGCGCGCGAGTGGGAGACACCTTTATCTCCCACTCGAGTTAGATCGGCGCGAGAGAGTTGCGTTCTCTCTCGCACCCGCGTAGAGTTAGGCGCGCAAGAGTGGGAGAGCGCTTTCTCTCTCACTCCTACGGCGTAGTACGGGAGACCCGTTGTCTCTCTCGTACTCGCAGTAGAAGCGGCGCGCAAGAGCGGGAGAGCGTTCTCTCTCTCGCTCCAACGGGCTCCGTGCGGAAGAGTGTTCTTCTCTCTCGCACCCGTACGTTAGACGGCGCGCGCGAGTGAGAGAAGCCTTTCTCTCTCACTCTCATAGGCGTAGTGCGAGAGGGATTCGTTCTCTCTCGCACTCGTGGAATACGCCGCGCGCGGGAGACAGCCTCGCGCCTTATATCGCGTCTCACCGCCTGCGCCCCTCAAGCGCAGCGTTTATGAATGATGTTATCGTCTTTTATTTTTCTTTTGTAACTAATTAAGTATCGTCAATTAATTTATTATTTATTTTTCTGTTTTTTATTAAATTATATTATTTATATTTTTAATTTGAATCTTTTTTTTTTCTTTTTTTCTCCTATTTTTTTCTGTGTTTTTTTTTGTTTTGTTTAGGGCGAGCTTGTCTCGCTCAAATTATTATATTTTATTTTTTTCCTTTTATCATTTATAATTTTTTTCCGTTACTTTCTTTTCATTTTTTTTTATTGCTGCGACGAGGAGCTTTCAGCTCTCCTCCCGAATACCGCCCTCTCCGAGATCAACTAGCCAGGTGAGGACGACGAACGAGCCGCGCAACGACGATTGCGCGGCGTTGCAACGGGTAAGTTGGGTCCGTAGACCGGCTTCTCGAGCCTGGACCCAGGAGCAAAGTCGTCCAAGACTTTAGCTTCCAAAAAGGGGGCGCAAAGGGCAATTTCGCGCCTTTTGCGGATTGCGCGTCCCCCGAAGCTAATTGCTCCTGTGGCGGTTAATGTTTAAAACTGCCACCCCGTTACAATATATACGAGGGTAGTTCAATAAGTACCCGTGTTAGAAATGAAGACACCATTTTTTCAAAAAATTTTTCTTTATTTTTCAACATAGTCCCCTTTTAGAAAGATACACTTCTCCCAACGTTCCTGCCATTTTCTAAACCCCTCCAAAAAATAGGATTTATCGAACTCTCCAAAATACGCCTCTGTCTCGGCGATGACTTCCTCGTTTGAGCTAAATTTTTTTCCCGCGAGCTATTTCTTCATGTTAGGAAACAAGAAAAATTTGCAGGGAGCCAGATCAGGTGAATACGGGGGGTGCGGCAGCAATTCATAACGCAATTCATGCATTTTGGCGGCGACAACTCCGGATAAATGTGCTGGTGCGTTATCATGGTGAAAAAGCACCTTCTTTTTCACCAAATGCAGCCGTGTTCCTTCAATTCTTTGTCGAAGCGGTCCAATAACTCACTGTAGTATTTTCTAGTGGACGTTCTTCCTTTTTCTAAAAAATCCATAATAATGACGCCGTTCGCATCCCAAAAAATCGTCGCCATGACTTTTTCGGCCGATGGGACCGTCTTCACCTTCTTTGGAGCAGATTTACCAGGAAAAATCCATTGTTTTGATTGCTGCTCAGTTTCTGGTGCGTAATGATGAATCCAGATTTTATCAACGGTGACAACTCGACGCAAAAACTCCTTCGGATTTCGCTTAAATTTCTCCAAACAGTGCTTCGAAGTTAACAGCCGCATCCGCTTGTTGTCCACCGTGAGCAATCGCGGCACCCACTGGGCCGACAATTTTTTTATCGTCAACTTATCATGTGAAATATTAATTGCCGTTCCGATCGACACACCTACGTCCTCTGCTACTTCGCGCACTTACGTTCGTCGATCAGTAAGGATCCTGTCGTAGACTTTTGGAATGATTTCCTCGGTAACCACGTCTGCCGGGTGTCCTGGTCGCTCCTCATCAAAAACGGATGTTTGCCCACGTTTAAATTTGTTGAACCAATATTTAACTGTGGTCATAGATGGCGAAGTGCCCCGATAAACAGCATCCAACTTTGCTTTTATGTCCTCGCATTTTTTTTCATCCGAAAACAAAAAGCGAATTATCAAACGATACTGCTCTTTTTCCATTTTAGCGAAAATCACGAAACACGTCTTACTCGAATGGCTGCCGAATCTAAACTAACCTATCAATCAGTCTAAAATTTGTTTCACCGTCGTTTGATAGATGGCAGCACACGATGATAATACCAACTTTCCTAAGGAACGCCCTCTCTCGTCAAACACGGGTACTTATTGAATCGCCCTCGTATATATATATATGTATACACAGTATGTCGGTAAAGTTCCCGAACTTATTTGGTAGCGCTTGTACGAGTGGCGCCACCTCTAAGACGATACCAGTACTATGTTGCTACATCCCTCTAGAGCGTCTGAGAATTTTTTCACCAGTATCCGATCATTAGTTGCCGAGATAGACGTGCTTGAGTGAACGTGTGTTTAGTACCCCGGTGCAAGCTCTACGATGGATGAGAAATTTGAACATCGTAGCGCAATTAAATTCTGCTGTAAACTTAAAAAAACTTTCGCGGAAACAAAAAAAATGATTGATTAGGCTTACGGTGAAGGTGTAGTGTCGCGTGCAACTGTTTACACGTGGTCAGTCGGTTCAAGAAGGGTAGAGAGTCGTTAGAAGATGACGAGAGAAGCGGCCGGCCGTTAACAGCTGTTACCGACGAAAATGAGGCTCGCGTGCGCGCGCTACTAAAGCAGGATTGCCACATGTCTCTCAGAATGTTGGCAGACGAACTAAACATGAGCAAGGATAGCGTCGCGTTGATTTTAAAAGAGAAAATAAACCGCAGGAAGGTCTGCTCTCGATTTGTTTCGCACTTTCTCACACCAGAGCAGAAAGAAACTCGCATCTAATGTTGTCAAGATATTATTGAGACTTGCGACACCACTCCGGGCTTTCTAACCTCAATTGTAAATGGAGACGAGACTTAGTGCTTTCAATACGATCCTTCCACGAAGCGCCAGTCACCCGCTTGGCTCAGTCCAGGCCGTGCGAGGCCTCAAAAAGTGCACCTACAAAAATCACGGGTAAAGACGATGCTCATCGCTTACTTCGACTCCAAAGGCCTGATACACGAAGAATTTGTGCCCCCAAACACCACCGTGGATGCTGCGTATTACGTAGAGGTTTTAAAACGTCTGAAGCGCCGGATTAATCGCATCAGGCCCGAGTACAAGGAACCAGGATCGTGGAGTTTGCTGGATGACAATGCGCCTGCTCATTCTTCGAACATTGTGAAGCGTTATCCCGCCAAAAATCAGATCCCACGCATCAATCACGCCCTATTCTCGCCAGATCTGGCTTTAGCCGACTTCTTTCTATTTCCCAAGCTAAAAATGGCCTTGAACGGACGATTTTTTAAAGATGTACTGAGCATTCAAGCCGCTTGCACCGTGCGTCTCACAGCGATAACTTCAGAGGAGTACCAGAGAGCTTTCGAATCACTCATGGAGCGCTTAAATGAGTGTTTATCTAGGGAAGGGGACTATGTTGAAAGTTAACTGGAATAAATTTCTTAAGATGTAATTTTCGATTTTGATTTCAAAAGTTCAGGAACTTTTCCGATATATTGTGTATACGAGGACGATTCAATAAGTAACCGTGTTTAACTACAGAGCGTTCTTTAGGAAAGTTGGTATTATTATTGTATATACGAGGTCTGGCTATTAAATAACGAGACTGCACGCCTAAAGGGCGCCGTAGAGGGGTGGGGAAAAAAACGAGTAGTGCATTGGGTATCTAGATATCTTGTCTATGCACGTACCAAAATACGTTCTCGTCACTATTATTGTATTTGTGCAGTAGCGGTTTAAAACGAACGTGTTTTTTTCTCGTGCCGAAAACCATGTGTGACGAAAAACAGGAGCAACGTATCAATCTCAAATTTCTCGTTAAATTAAAAAAAACTCCGACTGAGTGCTGTAAATTGTTTCAAGAGGCCGATGAAGACAATTTTCTATCGCGTGCGCGTGTTTTTGCGTGGTGTTAGCGCTTTAGTGGGGCCGAGTGAGCACTGAAGATGACCAACGTCCAGGTCGCCCTGTTACTGTTTCAACTCCGGAAACAGTGACCAAAATCAACCAAATTGTGCGTGCAAATCGTCGAATGAGCATCCGGATGATTGCCGAGGCTGTAAACGCCGATAAAGAAACGGTTAGACAAATTTTACACGAGGAATTACACATGACAAAAGTCTGTGCGAAGTTGGTGCTAAAAAACCTGACTCCTGACTGAAAGCTCTTGCGTCAACAGGTCTGCTCATATTTCCTTGAAAGTTAAAAAAAGATTCCGAACTGATGAAAAACATTATTACTTGCGACGAAACGTGGATTTTTTAATACGATGTTGAAACAAAGCGGCAATCGATGCATTGAAAGACGCCTGAATTGCCTAGAATCAAAAAAGCAAGGATGTTCAAATCAAAATTCAAGGCAATGTTGATCGTTTTTCTCGACATTAACGGTATCGTAATGACTGAAAGGGTTCCAGAGGGTCAGACTGTCAACCAGACTCACTATTTGTCAGTTTTGGCAACACTGCGAGAACGAGTTCGTTAGAATCAGCCCGAGTTGTAGAAGAACAACTCGTGGATTTTGCACCAGGACAACGCACCTGCCCATAACGCGCTATCTGTAAAGCAGTATTTGGCCGGTAAGGGCACTCCAGTGCTCAAACACGCGCCGCACTCGCCGGGTTTGTCACCGTGCGACTTCTTTTTGTTTCCGAAGATAAAATCTGCCTTGAAAGGGACCCGATTTGAGTCGATAGAAGCGGTAAAGCAAAAAAACGGCAGAGCTCCTAAAGGCCCTCACCAAAGAAGACTTCCAGCACTGCTTCGATCAATGGAAAAAACGTATGAAAAGGTGTGAGGCGAGGGAAGGTGAGTATATTGAAGGGAAGCATCCGAATGTAGAATAATTTTTATAATAAAATCCTTTTTTGTAACCAGTCTCGTTATTTAATAGCCAGACCTCGTATATATATATATATATATATATATATATATATATATATATATATATATATATATATATATATATATATATCTATATATATATATATATATATCTATATATATATATATATGTGTGTGTGTGTAAATAATTAGAATAATTGATTGATGAATAGAAAGATAGGCCGATATATTGGTGCCCTTGATCCGAATGGCAACATCTCCAGAAATAACAGAGGAATCTATTATCCTATCATTGATGATGAAAGGCCTGGGAAAGGGTAAACGATAGCATCTTTTTTTAAGTCCTGTAAGAACTAAAGTGGACAGTTCTAAGAAATCAGAGCCAAAAGATGGCTATCTCTGAGCTTGGAGGTATTAGCGGTCTTGAGTGAATGATTCAATATTGATTCGCTGTCAGCAGCATTCAAATTGAGATGTATAAGACAATATTGGTTACCATTGAGCAGACCTGTCAGCAAGAAGGGCCAGCAATCTATAAGGCACCAAATGCAAAAAAGGAGAAAAATGATGGACTTATTGTGCAAATGAAGGACAAAACCTTTACAAATCTCCTTAAACTGGTCAGGCCAATCATTAACCCGGGCGAAATCGCCGTTACTATAAAGGATATTAGTAAAATCAAGAAAGAGGACTTGCTTTTGAGAGTAGGAAACGGATCTATAAAAACAGACGAATAGGAGAAAAAAGTGAAAGAGAAGTTACCAATAGCGTCGTTATCGCTTTCAAAGTGCAATCAAATAATTTACATTCAGGAAATCGATGAAACTCCTACTGAGAAGAAATCACAGGAACAATTTTAAAAGAACTCTCAATGAAAAAGGACAGCTTCGAACTAAATGTATCGAAATCAGCTTTCGGAGGTAGCCATAATGTAAAGGTCATTATGGCTCAAAAAGAGGTAAGAAAAACTAATTGAAATGAATATCAGCATTGGATTGACACTTTATAAAATCAGACAACGTAAAATGGAAAATAGATGCTTTAGATATTGGGAATTCATACCAAGGCTGATTGCACTGGGACAAACCGAAAAACCGACAAACG
The DNA here is from genome assembly GCA_949987625.1 of Chalcis sispes. NCBI lineage: Eukaryota > Metazoa > Arthropoda > Insecta > Hymenoptera > Chalcididae > Chalcis > Chalcis sispes. The sequence goes on along the minus strand of OX465094.1, from coordinate 51,632,416 downwards.
GGGAAGCATTGTGCCTCAAACGCACCTAAAACGATCATAAAGCTTCGGGTTGTAAAGACGACCCTTACTGCATGAACTGCAATAAAACTGTACACCAGACCGAATCATCTAAGTGTAATGTCAATAATTAAATCGTCCAATAAAATTTCTGGAAATATCAAAGTTTATGCGCTGTTTTGATATTAAAAATGCATTTATCAGTGCATCATGGGAACTAATAATGGGAGGCTCTCAACCAAAAGCTGTTGACTGAGGTCTCAGTTGGATACTGTAATCCTATATTTCTGAAAGAAAAATTATATTAGAAGCCGAAGATAAAAAAAAAGCCATGGAGGAGCGAAGAGAAGTACTGCAAGACTCTACTCTGAATCCAGTCCTGTAGATACTTCTCTACGATGACCTTTTTGGAATAGAGTTACCCAACAGAGCAACTCTCACAGGTTTCGCTGACAATGTAGCTTTGGTAGTTGTTTCCAGAACAGAGAAGACTCTTGTAGTATCAACGTGGCATTTAAAAGAGTAGCAAATCAGATGAGCAACAGACACTTGGAACTGACATCACAAAAAACGGAAGCGATATTCTTAATCCAAAAAAGGAAGGTCGGCCCTATTCAATTCCAACTTCATGGAGTCATCATCAAACCGTCATGGACAATAAAGTATTTGAGTGTGTGGTTGGACAATAGGATGACCTACGGTAAACATGTCGACCATGTATTAGAGAAAACTTGCAAAACAATCACTGCTTTTTCTAGAATCAGGCCAAACATCAACGATCCAAGTTCATCTGAAAGAAGAATTATCTCTAGTGTCATACATTCGAAGATACTATACGCTGCTCTGATATGGCATACCTTTCTACATAACAAAAATAAAAAAAGAAGGCTTTCTAGCCAACAAAGAAAAAAAAATCCAAGTATGTTATGCTTACGGAACAATTTCAGTGGCCATCGTCGGAGTAATAAATCTCCTAGCAAGATGGCCAAGAAGATGAGAGCAGGAAGATACTGGAAGGTAGACACGGAAATTAATTTCCAATATAGAACAATAGATAAAGTGGCCCTTTGGTGAAGTAAATTATTTCATTACATAGGCACTGTCGGATCACGGCAATTTTAATAAATGCCTCTATGAAACAAATAAGAGGGTAAATCAAATTGTGTAAATGGTAATTTAGCTATTCTGCTCAGCACCCACCTCCGAACTAGATGACATAGTATGGCAGTTGCTCCGTTTATAAAAAGTGGGGGAACCAGCTTAGTTAGCGGCCGCGATCGGTTCTGTCCTCAATACAGCCATGACTGAGCAAGAGGAACATCCGTCTGTCGCGCAATGCGTCATCATAAAGTTTTAAACTAATGAAGGCGTTAAGTCGTCGGAAATTTTCACTCGTTTAAAGGCGCAGTTTAGGGACACTACATTGCCTCAGAATCGAGTGTATACGTGGGTCAGAGAATTTCAGGGTGAATAAGGTGTTGAAAACGAAAGTCATGATCGACGTTCAAGGACAAGTCTTACAGACGACAACATCCGTGCCGTTCGATAGCTTATTGAATGCGATCGGCGATTAACTGCTTCAGAAATCTTGTTAAGAATGGGTATCAGCTATGGAAGTGCTCAATCCATTATCACTGATCATCTTGACTTTAGAAAAATTAGTGCTCGATAGGTTTCGAAGTTGTTAACCAGGAATCAAAAACAGATAAGATCGGAGACACCTGAGAGACTTCTGAATCGATTTTGACAAGAACAGGAGGATTTTTTTAGGCGCATAGTCACATGTGATGAGAATTGGGTCCATTATTATACTCCCAAATCGAAAATAGCGAGTAAGGAGTAGCGAAGGAAAAATGAAAGATGCCCAGTGAAGGTCAAAACTTGCCTGTTAGCTGAAAAAGTGCTTGCAACGATTTTTTTTGACTCAAAGGGAGTTTTACTCATTGATTTTCTTGACGATTAACAAACAGGAAATGCGACCTTATATTACCAGTTTCTACAGTCAGCAAGAACCTCCTATCGAAACACAAGACGAGGTTTATCCATTAGAGAGGTCATCCTTCTCCCTGACAACGCTAGGCCGCACGCCGCGGCTTTGACAAGGCATAAACTGGAAGGAATAGACTGCAAAATACTCAAACACCCTCCTTATAGTCCAGATTTGTCCCCCTGTGACTACTTTTTGTTCGTGCCCCTGAAAGAATCACTTGGAGAAAAACGATTCAGAAGCAATGAAGAAGTTGATGAGCACGTGCGTAATTGTCTGATAACTTGTCCTAAAACTTTTTATAAACAAGCAATATTCAAGCTTCCAAAACGGTGGCAAAAGTATGTTGACAACGCAGGAGACTACAATAAGTAATGTTAATGATATGGTTCGTGTGTATTATTATTCAATAAATGTATAAAATAAAATTACCGTTTATATTTGATTAACCCTCGTAAGAGACCTCAAGCAGGATATACTTACTTCTAACAAGAAGATGACGTAGCGCACACCTTATACGAGTCTTCAAAATGGCAACGAATTACACGTGCATATTTTGAACAAACAATAACGTGTTTCAGTCTAGAAAATATGTAAAGAAATCTGATGGCGAAAGAGAAAGAGTGAAGAGAAATGCACAACATTGTAAGGTACAAAGGTCTAAAAAATTGAGTTTTTAAAAAGGACGCCCTGATGAGGTCACAACTCCTGAAATGATCAAAAAAATTTATAAAATAATGATAAAGGACGGCTGATTAAAACTACAGAAAATAGCTGAGGCTACTAAGAGGTCAACTGAAAATTTATGCAATATTTTATATGATCATTTAAGGATTAAAAAGCTCTGTCCTAGGTGGGTAACGCGTATGTTAACGGTCGATCAAAAATTTACCTAGAAAACTGTTTTAATTTAAAATTTGGCCTTGTACAAGCAAAACCCTAGCGAATTTTTGCGACTTTTTATAACTGTAGATGAATTTTAGATTTATCACTACACTCCTGAAAGTAAATAGCAGTCAAAGTAATCGATTTGACCAGGTAAAACAATACCAAAAAAAGCAAGAACAATTTTATCAGTAAATAAGGTTATGGTGACTGTTTTTTGGGATGTAAAAAGAATTATTTTCATTAATTATCTAAAGTAGAGTAAAATCATCACTGGTCAATACTACGCACAGTTATTGCTGCGTTCGAAGGATTAAGGAAAAATAAACGACCTCATTTGGCGAAGAAAAAAATCTTGTTTCACCATGACAACGTATACAGCATCTGCCTATGGTTCGGTTGTTGCGGTGGCTAAAATGAACGAATTGAATTTTAAATTGTTACCCCAATCAACATATTTATTAGATGTAGCCCCCCAGCGACTATCACTTGCTTCGAAAACTTAAAAAATGGCTAGATGGCCGCATACTTCATTGATTTTTCCAATTTCATGTAAACCATTGAGGTGTCTTGTTCAGTCAGCTCTCAAATGTATACTAACAGAGTAATTGACTTGAAAATTTATATACCAGCTAGTGAAATGTCAAGCTACAGAATACAAGCCAAACACTTAACCTGCTGGCGCCACCTTTAAGTAACGCCGAAACTTTTTACCTGACCCCTGTACATAATAAAAACTAAGAAGCAAGAAGAACAAAGGGAGCAGTAGAAAAACAGCAAAATTATGTTATATAACCATAATACATATTACTATATGATATATAATAAAATGGTAAGATAAGAGAAAGAAGAAAGACAAAGAACTTCGTAGTAAGGCGTACAACATATAAATAGATAAAATTCACCAATTTGAAATGTGCGAAAGTGGTTTCCAATTTGTTAAATTAAGAGAAGGGAGAGGTTTAGTAGGTATTGCATAACAACTACCGAGTCTCACGCTCCGTGAGTACGAGGTGTGATCAAAAAGTAAGGTGACTTTTTGAATTTCGCGCGCTCTGTATACTCTAATTTCAAAATTTTATTATGTTGGCACACATGTTCTTAACATATGTTGACAACATCAGCCATCTCGCATGATCGTGTTGTTTACAACAAGCACAAGCAGTCACTGTCTTCACACGTGCATGGCGATTTTTCGTCGTTCAAATAAATGGAGCAAAGCTCACACATCGTTGCTGGTTTGTAATTTTTTATCTAAAAAGAACACCACAATCATGTCCGAGCCTCCATATTTATCAGATCTAGCCCCGTGTTACTTTCTATTTCCAAAAAATTATGAACCAGCAATGATGTGTGAGCTTTGCCCCATTTATTTAAACGACGAAAAATCGCCATGCACGTGTAAATACAGTGACTCCTTGTGCTTGTTGTGAACAACACGAACATGAGATGGCTGATATTGTCAACATATGTTAGGGACATGTGTACCAACATAACAAAAAAAAAATTAAAATTAGAGTGTACATAGCGCGCGAAACTCAACAAGTCACCTAACTTTTTGATCAAGCTATAAAAAGAAGGCTGAAACATAGATAGCTAGATAGATAAAAAGTGCGTTGCGCTAGCAGGGCGTGGCGCCCCTGGAGCACCTAAGCGAGTTGGAGAGGAGAGTTAAGAATATCCTTATGTACTCCGGTACTTACAAGAAAACCAGCCCAACCCGACCCCACCGATTTTAATAATTTTTGGATATGTTTCAATACTAAAAAAAATGTTCGACATGTGTTTCTTTTATCGGCTGACATCCACTTTTAAAGGGTGAAATCCACCCTTAAAAACAACCTCGAAAAATCGTTTTTTTAATATATCTCTGCATCTAATGAATATTTTTTAATAAAATCAACGCTAAATTATTTCTTATGAGTAGGCGCTTCCACTGACATAACTTTAACACTAAGAGGTTGCAACCCCTTTTTCTATAGGGGTCAAAGTTCTATTTTTCTTGCTTCTTTGCAATTCAAAATCTGTTAAATAAAGTCGAGTGGGTTAAGAACTGCATTTATAATGAAAAAATAAGAAATTGAAATTGACGTACTTCGGGGTTTTTAGGAAAAAGTTTTTTGGGGGTGTGTTACCCATAAAAACCACCTCTACCAAATCACAAGCAGGCTAACCCACCTAACCCTGGCCACAGTGTGTCTATTAATTATTTGTTCTGTTATACACAGTGTGTCCCATGGAAAACGGAACTTTTTCGAAACATCGATTTATATTGGCGCCACCTATTGGTGGATGTTAGCAATAAAAAGGTCCATTCTTAACTGACATCCTGTCAAAATTGTATGACATTTATTTTAATGGAAACCAAAATTTCGCGCTCAAAGTGTCAGTGTGTTTGTGGCATCGGTCGAAAAATGAACTTCGAACAAAGAGCAAATATTAAGTTCTGTTTTAAACTCGGTAAATCCTTTACTAAGACGCATCATTTGCTGAAACAAGTTTATGGCGATAATTGTCTATCCCGTACCAGAGTGTATGAGTGGTATTAGCGGTTACAGGAAGGTCGTAAAGACATTCAGGACAACAAACATCCAGGTCCTTCGAATACCGTGCTTACTCAAAGTAACATTAAAAAAGTGTGTAAATTTATAAAAAATAAGCCAAAATCTTCATTGCGATACAAGGAAATGGAATTGAATATGTCCAAAAATTCAATTCATCGCATTTTAACCGATCGTTTGAATCTACGGAAGGTGTGTGCACGCTTTGTTCCACACAAACTGACCGACTACGAAAAATTGCTCCGAATTCAACATTGTAAGGATTTAATTAAAGAGTCAAAAGAGGACCCAAACTTGAAATATTCAATTGTGACTAGTGACAAGACATGGTGTTTTCAATATGATCTCAAAACCAAGCGTCAAAGTGCTGAATGGAAGCACCCAACCGAGCCCAATCCGAAAAAAAGACGTCTTGAAAAGTCAAAAGTGAAGACAATGTTGATTTGTTTCTACGATTCAGAGGGTATTATTCATTGTGAATTCGTTCCACCTGGTCAAACAATTACTGCTGTGTTTTATCTTGGTGTTATGGAGCGTTTTCTTAGCCGTATTCGTCGTGTGCGGCCACAATACCGTGAAAAAGGGAGCTGGCGTTTGTTGCATGATAATGCCCCGTCTCATCGATCGAACTTGATCACGGATTTTTTGATCAAAAATTCCATTTTAACCATCAACTATTCACCGTACTCGCCGGATTTGGCTCCGTGCCACTTCTACTTGTTCTGCAAATTGCACTGGCCTATGAAAGGAAAACGTTATGCCGACGTAAAGGCCATCCAAAGAGCGACGACCGACATACTAAAGTCGATGGATTAAAATGATCTCAAAAACTTATTCGGTATGTTAATTGATCGTGCAAAACGTTGTATTGATGCTTAAGGAGACTATTTTGAATAAAATGAATAAGATTTGCCGAAATATTAAGTTTTTGTCTTTATTTTAAAAAAGTTCCGTTTTCCATGGGACACACTGTGTATGTACTATATGACAAGCGAAAAATATTAGATAACCAAGCTACCCCTAACCTCTAACCCCTAACATCAAAAACACAAAAAACCACCCCTATTAAACCACAAGCAGGTAAACCCACGTAACCCTGGCCACAGCATGTTTATCTATTATTATTTTAACTAAATATATCCTACATCACAAGCGAGCTATGTCCGTAGAAATCCGACCCTTGACCCCTAACCCGCCCAACCCCTAAAAACCTCTACTACCAAACCACAAGCAGGCTAACCCAACTAATCCCTGTCACAGCGTGTTTATTGATTATTTTTTCTGTTATTAAATATATCCCATATCACAAGCAAACTATATTAGCTTACCAAGATACTCTTAACCCCTAACCGTTCAAAATCCAAAAAACTACCCCTATCAAACCACAAGCAAGCTAATCCATCTTAACCTGGCCCCAGCGTGTTTTTTGATGATTTTTCTCTTATAAATAAATATATCCTACATAATAAACAATTTATGACAGCAAACCATTGTACCCTTAACCCAATGAATCCCTAAAGAACACTTTTACCAACCCACGAGCAGGCTACCGCTCTCAACCCTGACCACAGCGGCGTTTATCGCTCATTTCTTCTTGAAATAATTGTCAAATCAAAACCTGGGATGAAAAAAGTCACGTCTAAGAATAAGTATCTAATGTAATACGTTGTCTTATTATTTTCAAATGAACTTTATTAAAAGTTATTCTTATAAAAGACTATATTTTTGACTTATATGTAAATTAAAATGTATTATTTGACATAGTTTTCACAGTAATGATAATCTTCAAAGAAGTTCTCAAAACATAATGACTTGTTACACCAACCACATCGTATTATTGCAACATTCTTACATCTTTCTACTTCGCAGTTGACATTACAAGTTCTCCAAAACTAATATCAACAGGATTATCGGTTTTATCTGGTTTTGGAGTAATATAGCCGCTTTTATACTAGAAATATTTAAAAATATCCGTGTATATTGGTGAAGAAAACTGGTTATGTACCAGCGATTGTAATGTTATAATGTTATTTCTTACATGAAAATTCAAGTCATAATCTATCAGCATTACTTGATCTTAAAATTACCTTACGACATTTTTCCAAACCCTAAAACCATATACATCAAGAGGTTGGATCTTCCCTGTCGTTTTAGTGGGAATTTTTTTAATGTTAACAATTTTATTCGTTGGCATCATTTTCTCTATAACTCTATTACAATGTCCACTTCAAGAATCAAGTAAAAAAATAGATTGAGGACCAACATTTAAATAAAATACTTCTTTTAACCAAATTTTGAAGTGCTCTGAAATAAATAAAGTGTTGCCATAGAATACCTTTTTATATTATCGCATTATTATACATAAAACTAATCTCACCTGTAGTTAATTTTCCAGATTTTGATGCTTCCACTTGCACATTATTTCGTTTTATCAAAGTTGATTGTACTATAGGACCGAGTTCACCAGTTTTTTCTTTCAATACTTAAAGAAGTGGTGATAGAAATTTTCCTGTAGCTGATATAGTTGGTTGAATTGTGTAACTGTGCGTTGTCGATGAAACTGACTGTACCAAACATTGCACTTGTTTTTCTCCTTCTATCGCTAATGTCCACCCTGAATGCATTTCTAATTGGAAACCACTCTGATCTGAATTGTGAATATTTGCTATTCCGATTCTTGATATACACAATTGCACGTCAACAACAAAAGCTTCAGCGCTGGCTTGAAGCTCTGAAGCACCTTATAATGTTTTTTGAGTAATGAATTTACTTATTTTTCTGGACACAATTCCATGAGCTTTTTTAAACTTTAATACCCAATTCGCAGAAGCCTTGAATCTTACATATTCTAAGCCGAGTTCTTTTTGTGCTTGTAACGCCCATTTACGTGTATTCTTGTCATGCACTATAAAACCAGCTTCAATAGCCGCTTTGAAATTGTCTAATGTATACTGGCAGCTTCGGGTAATTTTTTTTTGATAAGTACTACCTTTATTCATTGTTTTGGCCCAACGTTTAAGTTGACTTATTGATGAAACTTTTTTAAATCCATTACTTACAGTTTCTAATTTTAAATTTTTTTCCTTTTTTCCGCTTCTCCAATATTCTACGGCATATTTTCATCTTTAAATGATACTTTTTCAACATCATTTGTACAATGATTCGTTGGTGCAAATTCTGGATCAGAAAAGTGATGTTGTATTTCATCTTCGACTATTTGAGCATCACTATCTTTATATTCTTCATGGATACCCAACGTTTCTTGAATAATCATGTCCACATCATTGAACTCGTGTGCTGCATCTATAAATATTTGTTTCAACTTCTCTGATAATTCAATTTCTTTAAAATTAATCTCACTGCTTGGTATTTGAAAATTTTGAAAATATGCGAATAATAAATTCAATACGTTCAAAGCATTAACCTTCATGATTAAATCTAAAATAAAAGCACTAAATAAATATTTATTTTGTAGTTATAAAATATTAAAAAAAAAAAAAACCTAGTCTAATACATATTTTGTTTTACAAATCAAAACATGTGGTTGAAATTATACATGAAAAGTGACATTAATACTTACGTAGTAATCAAAAAATTTTCTTCTTATTTTTATTTATAATATTCTTGTGCTGAGAAAATTTCATATAAAAATACAAGTAAATATGTTTATACATCCAACACAATAAATAATTCACTTTAGTTGAACTGTTATTATTTATCAAATGCAAGCCGGATGTTTTCCCCAATGATGTTTACACAAGAAATTATCTTCTTCGAAACATGGATTAGATAAAAATGCAGATAACGTATGCTCTGTAAACATTATAACTTTCTTAAAAGAGCAATGATAATAGTAGTAATCTAATCAAACTTTGTTATAAATTATTGTTTGAACGAAAAATAACAGAACAATCCATTATATTATTACACTAAATTACAATAAATAAAGAATTTATGCATTGAAATTTTAATATATTGGGTGCACAACTTTGCTTCCGCCGTTTTTTTCCGAAATTCAAGGTTTTATTGTAAAAAACTGGTTATACATTTATGATTCAAAGTATTGTCCATCGCTTGCCACTACTTTCTCCCATCTTTCGGGCAGCATACGAATTCCGCGTTGAAAGAACTGGTCATGTTTTGAATTGATCCAAGAATCGATCCAATTTTTTACTTCTTCATAAGACCGGAAGTGCTGGTCAGCCAGGCCGTGTGCCATTGATCAAAACAAGTGATAGTCCAAAGGAAAAACGTCTGGAGAATACGGCGGGTGTGGTAGGATTTCCCATTTTAAAGTTTTCAAGTATGTCTTGACCACTTTCGCAACATGGGGTCGAGCATTGTCATGCTGTAAAATCACTTTATCATGTCTCTCGTTGTATTGCGGCCGTTTGTCTTTCAATCCTCGGCTAAAATGCATTAATTGCGTTCGATAGCAATCGTCTGTGATTGTTTCAGTTGGTTTTAATAACTCATAATACACTACGCCGAGCTGGTCCCACCAAATACTAAGCATGACCTTAGAACCGTGAATATTCGGTTTGGCCGTCGACGTGGAAGCATGGCCGGGATATCCCCATGATTTTCTGCGCTTAGGTTTATCGTAGTGAACCCATTTTTCGTCTCCAGTCACAATGCGATGCAGAAATCCCTTCCGTCTTTGTCTTGCAAGCAGCTGTTCACAAACACACAAACGCCGTTCAACATCTCTTGGCTTTAACTCGTACGGCACCTAATTTCCTTGTTACTGAATCATTCCCTTGACTCTCAAGCGTTTTGAAATGGCTTGTTGCGTCACTCCCAATGATCCTGCCAATTCTTGTTGCGTTGGACACAAGTCTTGATCAAGTAATGCCTCCAATTCTGCATCTTCGAAAACCTTCTTTCTTCCACCGCCATGCTGGTCTTCGACGTTAAAATCGCCGTTCTTAAAGCATTGAAACCACTCTCGGCACGATCTTTCACTAATAGCGGCCTCACCATAGGTATTTGAGAGCATTCGATGAGCCTCAGTCGCAGATTTCTTCATATTAAAGCAGGAAATTAAAACTTCTCGCAAATGACGAGAATTTGGCTTGTAAGCTTAATGTTATGTTGATAATCGAGAATAACTTTATGATGCAGACATAAATCGACTGATATTTCGATGGCGTTATGTTTACAAATACCTTAGCTTATTGTATGACATCTATGATTTATTTATTTTAATTACCATTTACCGCTACAGCCATCTTTTGCAAAACGGCGAAAGCAAAGTTGTACTTCCAATATAACACTCATTTCGTTTTTTTAATGGCGAAGAATTGAAGACTCTTCTTTTAATTTACAATAATAGCAAATAATAAATTATTTTAAATATATATATATATATATATATATATATATATATATTTTGTGACAGGTGGCTTATAGAGGTTAAGACACCTGCTATAGGCGATAGAGATAGAGTTCGCGGCACGACGATACGCGGCGCCATCGATCAAGCGATCGATGGCTTGACGCGGGAAAAGGCGCGAGAATCCGCGGCATACCGAAACGCGGCGCTATCGATCAAGAATCAATAGCGTTACGCTGGAAAACCGATAGGCGAGAGGGAAAAGAGAAGCCCTTCGCTCAAGCCTTTCTCTCGTTTCGCTATTTCCACGTGTCGCACGCGAGTTTTCAAAGAGCGATAAAACCTGTAGACTTCCGTAGCGACCGCGATCTTTTTGAGGGAGAAACCGGTCACCGAGTCTTTGAGAGAACGGACATAGAGAGCGATAAAGTAAGTAATCACTGCATCGTCATAATTAGTCTGCGAGTAAAGTATATTTGGTCTTTTTCCTGACGCGTGTTCGATCGCGTCAGGAATATATATAGATATAGCCGAGTTACGCGCGAAACCGCGAAAGTCAAAACCGGTTAGGCCGTGCGAGTGCGAGTGAGAGGATTGATCTCTCTCTCGCACTATCATAGAATAGGCGTACGAGTAAGAGAAAGCCACTCTTACTTGTACAACCTGCAAGCACGCAGTTGAGCAAATGGAACGAGCTCTCTCGCTCAACCATAGACCGCAGCGTCGAGTGAGAGAGAGATAGAGATGCTCTCACTCGGGCTGTCGTAGACTATGGCGGTATAGAGAAAGAACTGCTCTCTCTATATCCGTCGGCCATAAACTACACGTGTGTGTAGCCGCGTGAAGCGAAGAGGGTGCGCATGCGCAGTGCGCACCTCGTGAATTAGTATTGCGCGTGAGGCAATACTAATTGCTCTTCGCGTAAGCGGACCTTTTCGTAATAATTCGAGTATTTTGTATCACTTTTATTGTTTTATTTATTAAATAAGCATTAAGCTCAGAGCCAGTGCCTTTCTTATTTAAATTCCCTACAGCTTCCCTATCCCAAATACCGCCGCCTCCGTGGGTGTGCCAATCTAGCATTGGCACACAAACTGAGTAGCCGAGCCCGGTGGTAGCAACACCGGTAGCGGGGCCTTAGGCAAGGCCCCACACACAAGAAAGAGATAAAGTAGGACCAGAGGAAGGTCCTGCGTTGTTAGCGGGCGTAAACAAATATATCCCGTTACAATATATATATATATATATATATATATATATATAAAATTCGGATGTTATTACAGAATGATTTTATGAAATGATTCCTCAATAATTTTGGAATTATTTTATAATTATTTTATAAATTAATTCTGAAGGAATCAAAAAGCGGACATAGCATTAATACAGAATGAATTCGGAAATAATTACATTAGATCATGAATTAATTCAAAATTATTTCAAAATTAATTCTTGCTGTGTGGGTACCCCTAACAATCCTGAAGCAAGCTCAATTTTTTAAATTTTAAACATATTTTTTCAAGTGGCACCATAATTTATTATTTGCTATTATTGTAAATTAAAAGAAGAGTCTTCAATTCCGTAAGGCAATTTTCAGATCAAGTAATGCTGATGGATTATATTTTAAATTTACATGTAAGAAAAAACATTATAACATTACAATCGCTGGTACATAACCAGTTTTCTTCACCGAGATACACGGATATTTTCAAATATTCCTGGTATAAAAGCGGCTATATAACTCAAAAACCAGATAAAACCGATAATCCTGTTGATTTTAGTTTTGGAGAACTTGTAATGTCAACTGCGAAGTAGAAAGATGTAAGAATGTTGCAATAATACGATGTGGTTGGTGTAACAAGTCATTATGTTTTGAGCACTTCTTTGAAGATTATCATTACTGTGAAAACTATGTCAAATAATACATTTTAATTTACATATGAGTCAAAAATAAAGTCTTCTAAAAGAATAACTTTTAACCAAGTTCATTTGAAAATAATAAGACAACGTATTACATTAGATACTTATTTTGAGACGTGACTTGTTTTATCCCAGGTTTCGATTTGACAATTATTTCAAGAAGAAATGAGCGATAAACGTCGCTGTGGTCAGGGTTGAGAGCGGTAGCCTGCTCGTGGGTTAGTAAAAGTGTTCTTTAGGGATTCATTGGGTTAAGGGTACAATGGTTTGCTGTCATAAATTGTTTATTATGTAGGATATATATTTATTTGAAAGAGAAAAATCATCAAAAAACACGCTGGGGCCAGGTTAAGATGGATTAGCTTGCTTGTGGTTTGATAGGGGTAGTTTATTAGAGTTTAAACGGTTAGGGGTTAGGAGTAGCTTGGTTAGCTAATATAGTTCGCTTGTGATATGGAATATATTTAATAACAGAAAAAATAAATAATAAACATGCTGTGGCAGGGATTAGTTGGGTTAACCTGCTTGTGGTTTGGTAGTGGAGGTTTTTAGGGGTTGGGCGGGTTAGGGGTCAAGGGTCGGATTTCTGCGGACATAGCTCGCTTGTGATGCAGGATATATTTAGGTAAAAAAATAATAGATAAACATGCTGTAGCCAGGGTTACGTGGGTTTACCTGCTTGTGGTTTGATAGGGGTGGTTTTTTGGGTGTCTGAGGTTAGGGGTTAGAGGTTGGGGGTAGCTTGGTTATCTTATCTATATTGCTTGTCATATGGTACATAGAACAGAACAAATAATTAATAGACACACTGTGGCCAGGGTTTGGTGGGTTAGCCGGCTTGTAATTTGGTAGAGGTGGTTTTTATGGGTAACACACCCCCAAAAAGTTTTTCCCTGAAAATCCCGTAATACGTCAATTCTAATTTCTTATTTTTTCTTTATAAATGCAGTTTTTAACCCACTCGACCGTATTTAACAGATTTTGAATCGCAAAATAGCAAAAAACATAGAACTTTGACCTTTATAGAAAAAGAGGTTGCAACCTCTTGGTGTTAAAGTTATATCAGTAGAAGCGCCTACTTATAAGAAATATTTTGGCGTTGATTTTAATTTAAAAATATTCATTAGATCTAGAGATATTTTAAAAAAACGATTTTATGAGGTGGTTTTTAGGGGTCGATTTCACCCTTTGAAAGTGGATGTCAGCCGATAAAACGAAACACTTGTCGAATATTTTGAGTATTACAACATATCCAAAAATTATTAAAATCGGTGGGGTAGGGTTGGGGTGGTTCCCTTGTTAGAACCCGGCCATTTAAGGCAAGGCAACGAGTTCGCCCAGTCAAAGCAAGACTCATAGCACCCAGCCAGTCAAGGCAAATCAACGAGACCGCCTAGTCAAGGGAAGGCTCATAGAACTCAGCCAGTTAAGACGTGTCTAGAAACAGATGTTCAATTAGTAGTCCATTTTCTTGAATGCGCATATTTATTCTTTGACGGAAACTTAGTCGAACCCTCTCTAATGTTTCAACTGTGATGGATTCGGAAACTCTCTATTATTTTTTCTTGTATGTCCTCTGTGGTTGTTGGAGCTTGCGCAAATACTTGTTCTTTTACAACACTCTATAGAAAAAAATCCATCGATGTGAGATCTGGTGATCTGGCTGGCCATTCATATATTTGGCTGCCTATGCCAATCCAACGATTAGGACATATGGTATCCAACAATGCCTTAACTGGTAGTGTACGGTGTGCTGATCCCCCATCTTGTTAGAATCACATGATTTGTCTCAAGGCTAATGGGACGTCATCTAACAATTGTGGTACTTCATTCTTGAGGATATTTAAATAGAAAGAACCATTCAAATTATTATTAAAAAAAAATGGGCCTATCACATTATTTCCTATTATACCTCCCCATGCATTCAACGACCAACATCTCTGGACACGATGATCCCTTTGCTAATGAGAATTTACTTGGGAATAGTAATGGGCATTATGGAGATTGACACCTCTCATATTGTCAAATTTCGCTTCGTCTGTAAATAAGAACTTGTCGAAAAAGAAAAGAACTTGCTGCATTCTATTAGATGTCCATCTACAAAAATTTAAACGCCGCTGGTCATCTCCGATCTCAAGACCATGAGTGAGGCGGACTTGGTATCGATGAAATTTCAAACTTTTCAAAATGCGGTTAGTAGTTCTTTTCGGAACTCCATGCGTTCGTCTGATTTGCTGAGTAGAAATATGGGGATCATCAGCAACCGAAGCCAACACACCTAGTACAATATGCTCTCTAGAGCCAGTTTTGCGCCTTTCTCGTGTAAGATTACCTTGTTCAGTTCTATTCACTAATCGCTTGATAGCCTTTCTGTCTGGATATCGAGAGTCTGGATATTTTTGTGCATAACGCCTTTTTGCAGCTGTGTAATTGTCTTGACACTCGCCAAGAACCTCAATCATATTAACTATTTCCTGTGGCGTATAACCAGCAATGACGAAAAAGAATGTAAGTCCACAGGTAAAATAATTCAAACACTCTTGATTACAAAGATCAAAATTATTGGAATTAAAACTATTTTCGTATGGAGCTTATAACGAAAAAAAATTCCAATTTTCTCTTATCACTGATCATGATGCCATGTAGCAGTTTACGCGACTCAAGATAATGTAAGAGCTGGTTTTCAACCATTTGCTCTAAGATCTTTGAGTTCTCGCCCATCAAGATTGGCTAAAGTCAGAGATTGTCGTAACATTTGGTGACTTCGAAAGAATTTAATCATCGACCTTTTCTAGGACTGTAGAAAAGTATATGCGACAATCAAAGTGTTGATAGTATTCAAACGTAATGAAAGTAGGTAGGCATAGCTTGAACATGGTGATTAAATTTTATAGGGACCGATCGCCAATGATTCATAAATTTCTGCTTTTGTTTTTAAGACTGAATGCAGTTTCAATAATTAAATAATTAGCGTTGCTCTTAGCAATCTTTGTAATACACCGATACTTACTTAATACACGACTGTTACGTAAGGAAATTTTAATAATGAAATTAAATTAAAAACCTATGAAAAGGGGAAAAAATCAATCAAATTAAAATTAAAATCATCCACCTCAAGGTCTTTAAATATTAGTACCAACGGGCCACGAGGAGTTGACCGTAGTGACCGGGGGATAGAGTATAGTCTGATTTTTATCGCGTTAACGACAAGTAGAAAAAAAAACTTTCTCATCATTTCATTTTTTTATCATTTTTCTTCACGGACTACGGCGCGCATTGTTGTGCTGTGTTGTGTAGCATAAAAAACTGTGAATTCAAATAAACTTATTGAAAGAGACAGTATTGTTAATTATAACTTTCAACCCTCACTCCTCACGGCGATCCCAACGAAAAATGCAGAGGTCAGGGACACTCATCATAAGGTACCTAAAGCTTTTAATCACTTCTATAAATGTTTCGTTAATTATGAAGTAATGGGGCAGAGGCGGCAATTCTTCCCGAAGTATATGTTTGGCGCAACAGTAAGGGTCCCTTCGGTTCGCGATGTGCGGGCGGGCCCGTACGGGACGAGTTGGCGGGTCTTGCATTAAAATAAATATTAAAATTTCGTCTTGTGCGTGTAGCCCCGCACGTAACAACGAAATTTTTGGTGGAGGCGCCGGGTAACCGCCAACACTGAGGGACTTTTGTTGTATTAATTATGTCGATTATACTTGAATTATTTGATTAATTATTGACCAAGATTATTTTTCCTTTTTTGAAAGCGCCTTCTATATTTTCGTTTAAAAGAAAATATTTTTACAATTTTTATATATTTTCGACACTAATGAAAACAATTGTCAATAATCTTGAATTATTAACATTTTTTTTAGTAATTGTAAAAAAAAAAAAAAAAATTTTCTATATAACTCAAAAGTTTTGAAATTAACAACATTATTTTATCTTGCATAAAATATAGATTTATCAAATGTATGAAAAAAAAAAAAATATTTTAAATTAATCTAGTAACAGCTTGTTACAAGTTATTGTCAAAAATGTTTTATAGCAGCTATAATTTTTTTTAATTTGCGATGAATAGTCTTAAAAGTTTTGCATCATTATTTAATTGGTTAAAAACTTATAGTTTCGTACAACGTTTTATTCATCATAAATTATTATTGATTTTCTTAATAGCTTTTAGCAAATAAAATATTTTCAATATATTTTGTAATTCAGAAATCAAGTGACTGATAAAACAGATTCCATTGCTAGGACCAGATTTATTTTTGTAGATTTACAAATTTCATAGAGAAGAATAGGCATTTTGATATTTGCTTTTGACTAGATTTTATACATTATATTTTTGAATTGTGTATTTCTCAATTCAAGCCCTTCCACTAAGCTGCATTTTTTTTATCTCCATTTTTGACTAGCAAATGTAATTAAATATTCTATGGTTGAAACAGAAATATAGAAAAGGAATAGAATTAATATGTCAATTTTAAAGTTTAATAAGTAATTTTTACATTTTTGTAATTCCAACTAATTTTAATCTTGAAAAAACCATTTGAGCAGCTATTGCAACTTATATTTCAAATACCGCAAATAATAATTCATTAAATATATTATACTATTTTTAATTTACATAATACTTTTTCTAAATTAATCTTGTACTTGATATTCAAAAGTATCAAAATTTAGTATTTCAAATGTTATACTTTTCTAATGGTAACTACTAATTCCTTTTTATATTGTCTATGAATTTTTATCAAGATTATGATCGAATAACAATAAATTCTATGTGCTTTAACTTTAAAAGCTTCTGATATAACTATATTTCTAACCACATTCAGAAGCTTGTTAAAATTATTTAGTAATTAAATACAAAAACTAAGGATGATAACTATAACATAAGTTACACAAAAATTTTAGGAAATTTTAATCAAAGATGTTTTACTTTGATAATAACAAGTTATGATAAAGAGCAATTCAACTTAGGACATTAGGTTATATTATTGTTAATTGTGTTATGGAGATTATTGTTAAACTTGCCTTCTTTCTCATGTCTGAGAAAATATTTTTTCGATTAGGTTACACAGATTTTAAATGACTAATGCGATTAACTGTCATTTATTGTATAGTTATTAAATTTTAATCATATAATAGTACCTATGCTTAAAAATTCGTGCAACATTTTATAACAAAGTATTTAAAATTCGATTGAACAGTGGGAAATTTTCTCTGCTTAGTTGATCAAAACAATGTGTGTACGTTTTATTTCAAGAATTAATTAAAGTAATTCAGTTAAAGTGATTCTTCTATTAAATAAATTATAATTTTATATATAATATTTAAAAAAAAAAAGAAAATATTGATTCTTAATATTTTCGTACATTAAAATTTTAGTGCATATTTTTTTTTACAATTATTAATTTATTATATTAAGAATGATTTTATACTTCAAGAATGATTTTATACTTTTAAGAGAATTGCTTTAAATGTTTATAATACATTAAAATACTATTTTTTTTTATAAACTTTTACAGAGAAGTTATAATAAAATTGTATGTTAATTAATTTTGTTCAATTTGTACCGCAAATCAAGAACTTTCGTTTAAAAATAAATATTTTATAGAATGTCTATTTTTAATAAATTAATTAATTTCAAAATTATTATAGCTTGTAATTAATAAGAAAGTGTCAATAAAATTATTTTATAAATAAAGTCAGTGAATTTATTAAAATTAATATAGAAATGTATTAAATATATAAAATATATAAAATAGGCTGTTAAAATTAAAATTATATTTTATTTTAATAAATTTGTATCGATTCAAAGTTCTAAATCTCTCACAGTTAAAAATTAAAATATTATTGTATTATTATTGTATTAAAGTTGAGAAATGACTGATGTTCATTTTTACTAATTTAAACTTAATTATTTTGTTCTTAAGGTTTTATTACTTACGTGTTTGAAAAGTATATTAAGATTAATTATATTATTAAAATTAATATACAATCTGAATTAATTGATGATGTCTATTAATTCAAACTAAAAATTTGTATTAAACTTAATAATTTTTTTTTTCGCATCTAAGTAATCAGTTTTATATAACTTTTAATTATTATTTTATCCTTTGTAAAAGAGAACTAGTATACGCACCTCACCGTGCGATTTCCCGTCGGATCGCCACAGCGATGAAATTAATAAAATATTGATAATAAATTTTTATAAGATTAAATGTCCTTATTTTTTTTTTTTTTTTGACAAATGTAAATATTTTTATTGTTTTATTGTGAATACAAACATTTTTATTTTTACTAGAATGGCCTATATGTTGATAATAAATATATTAAAATGATTTTATCTTATGTCTTAAAAAGAATTAATGTAGTTCTCTCCGCGCGAAGCCTGGCCGTCGGATCGTCGTGATGTGAAAATGATTATGCTGCGAATGCGGTGGCAATTTTTACGTTGATACAATTATATACCCATGCGAAAAATTTTGTTTAACATGATACAGTGGAAGTGAGATATGTGTATATGTATGTATACGGCATACATATAAGTGAACAATTATATATAAAAAAATTATTTATATAAAGAAAAGTGAAAACGAATAAAATAAGTGGAAAATTGACAGTGAATAATGAAGTAACAGGATAAACTAAATAAAAATTTATTTAATAATAACATTTTATAAAAAAAAAAAAAAAAAATTTTCTAAATAATAATTTTATATATTTATTAAAATTATTAAATTTATTGAATTTATTTGAAAATGTGTTCATGTCAATATAATAGTAATGTTGCGAATAATTTTGGAAAAAAATATATGATTAAAACTTCTATCAGACATGATAAATAAAAGCATTTTTATTAAAATACTTTGTATATTGAAACATATTTAGTAGAATTTTTAGGTATTAAAGTGTTTTATTTTGAGATCTAATGCCGTTCTTTCCGTGATTTGCCAGGCCGTCGGATCGCCGAGGCATGCGAGTGATCATGCTAGGAATGCAGCGATAAATATTACGTCACCGCGGGATAACGCGCAGCTGGTCTTCAAGATTCTTTTTCTTATTCTCTCACATATAAACTAAGAATAATATAAAATTTTATAAATAAAAATAATAAGCAGAAGAGAAAGTGTGAAAATGTGAACTGGTGATCTTCGACTATTCGCTCTGTGACAATTGCATGAATGTCAATGATGCGGAAAATAAGAGGGACAAAAGGAGTAAAAGTTAGCGTTAGTGTGGAAGTGGTCTATAAAAGAAAAATAATGTATGAATAAGATAAATAAAGAAAATAAATAAATAATGAAATGCGCGAATAAATAAAGGTGAATAAAATAAAAGAAGAAAATGAAATAAAATAGAATAAAGGAATAATATAAATGAAATAAGGAAGAAAAATAATTAAAATAACGAATAAATAATAAAAGTGCGTGAATAAATAGAGTAAAAGAATAAAATAAATGAATAATAAATAAAATAAAATAAAAAAAAGTGAAGTAAAAATATTATGCGCGAATTAAAATAAAAGAATAAGATAAATGAAATAAAGGAAAATAAATGAAAAATAATAAAATACGTAAATGAATAATATAAAAATTAATAAAATTAAAGAATAATAAATAAAGCGAATAAATAAGAGAATAATAAATAAAATAAACGAAATATAAATAAAGAAAAATAAAATAAAAAAGAATGAATTAAAAAAATATATGTGCGAATTAAAATAAAAGAATAATAATAAAGTGCAGCGAATAAATAAATAAAGAGAATAAATAAAGGAAGAATAATAATAAAATGAAAATAATATATAAATTAATAAATAATAAAAAAAGGATAATTAGTAAGATAAAGAATGGATGAGTAAAAGAAAAATAGATAAATAAAGTGCATTAAAATAAAAGAAAGGAAAATAAAAAATATATATATTGTAACGTGGTGTTCTTGCACCAGTCACATGAGGAGGCCAAAGCATAGCTTGTGCGCCTCCTCGTAGCTGAAATACCCCCCCTTTTACAATCTTGGCAGTCTCGCAGGACTGCCACGCTGATCCTAACTAGCAGCCACGCAGGGCTGTGCATACTTTACCTTCTCCAGGTACAGGGGCTTCGAGCTCAAGTAAAGGCTCCAGCAAGGAGCCAGTCTCAGGAGCCCATGGCTAGGCGATGGCAGTACTCGCACACACTGCAGCAGGGTTCCTTTCCAAGCTCCTTCCTGTCCTTGTAGTGGTCCCCGTACCTGCAACCTCCCAGACAGCAATTAAACAAGGAAGAAAATAGTAGTAGCAGCTGCACCTTGGAAAAGAAGTACAAGCTGCCACACAATATCATAGGAAAGTGGAAGAGGAGGTTAGAATGCAAGCGAAAACACATAAGCACAGAATTTCAATGCGAGTAATTACGCACCTGGAAGTGTCTAATAGCGTGGCCTTGCTGCCGCTGCGAGCAGGCTATCGCTGTCCCTGACACCGCTGCTTCGCTTTCTCCACCACTCATCGTTCGATTCGCCAGCTGCTGATCCGCCGTACTGCCGCACCTAAAAAAGAAAAAGAAGAAACAAATTAGTCGACGCCTACCAGCCATGCAACGCGTCGACTTACCTGGACTCCCTGGAAATCGGAGGTAGATTCTCGCTGCTCCGGAAAAGAAACACAACAACACTGGCACTCGCGAGCGGATAACCTAAACGCGCGCTGCTGGCGAGCCGTAATGTCAACTGTCGACAGCGCTGAGCGCGCGTGGCGGCTGCGTCGTGTAACGTACTTTACACGTACGTTGCGCAAGTGCAGCACGATTATCTAAAAGCCGCGCTTGCGAAAGTGCCACGCCGGAGCTTCTCGTTCACTCCGTTCGGGTCCGTTACAGCAACAAGTCGCGATATTAGCAGTAGCAGTTCGGCTTCGTATCCGTCTTTTTTAGAGAGTAAAAACGAAACAAGCGTGCGAGAGAATCGTTATTGTAGTTCAAAGCGTAAATAGAATATCTGGTAAGTGCACCCAGGTACAGCAGCTGTTACCAGGAGGCATCCCAGCAACGAATCGTCCCCGTATCCTACCCGGCTGTGTGTGCGACCGCGACGCGGGCTACGCGCCATTTTTGTCTTCTCGTGTCTTGCATGCCCGCGACCGCTCTAATCGTGAGCTAGCCGCGCAACGTATTTGCCGCGCACGAAACCGCGCTACACGAGCGTAGCTGGCGCCCTGGGCTCGCGTAAACACGCGATCAATTTATATATTTAGTAATCTTAGTTCAAATAAATGTGTTCGTTTTGTGCAGAGTTTAATCGGATGTTTAAACTTACTCGTAATAGTAAGAAACCCGCCGTTTCCCCCCCCTTTCATTTGTACACCACCCTGATTCCCAGTGGCGTTACAATATATATATGCGGATTAAAATGAGTGAAATAAAACAAATGAAATAATGAATAATTAATATAAGCAATAATATAAAGAAAGAAAAATGCGTTAAAATAAAGTGAAATAAAGCGAGAAGAAAAATATAAATAGATAAACATGCATAAATAAAATGTGAATAACATAGAAGAAAGGTGATATAATGCGAATTAAAAATAAAAGTGAATAAAATAAAAAAGGAAAATCAAAATATAATTACAGTAAATGAAAATAACGCGATAATGAGTAAATATAAGGTGATGAATAAAGTGTGAGAAATTAGTGATAAAGTGTGAATAAATGATTGTAATTGAATGAATTATTAATATGAAATAAGTGAAAATATTATGGTCACAGAGTGAAGCAAGATGAATATTTGGAAAAAAAAAGGAGATTACACCTTATGCTTCGATAATTATTAGTAGGTGTACAACTTTGCTTCCGCCGTTTTTTCCGAAGTTCGAGGCTTTATTGTAAAAAACTGGTTATACATTAATGATTCAAAGTTTTGTCCATCGCTGGCCACTACTTTCTCCCATCTTTTGAGCAGCATACGAATCCTGCGTTGAAAAAACTGGTCATCTTTAGAATCGATCCACGAATCGATCCAATTTTTTACTTCTTCATAAGACCGGAAGTGCTGGTCAGCCAGGCCGTGTGCCATTGATCGAAACAAGTGATAGTCCAAGGGAGCAACGTCTGGAGAATACGGCAAGTGGGGTAGGACTTCCCATTTCAAAGTTTCTAAGTATGTCTTGACCACTTTCGCAACATGGGGTCGAGCATTGTCATGCTGTAAAATCACTTTATCATGTCTCTCGTTGTATGGCGGCCGTTTGTCTTTCAATGCTCGGCTCAAACGCATTAATTGCGTTCGATAACGATCGCTTGTGATTATTTCAGTCGGTTTTAACAACTCATAATACACTACGCCGAGCTGGTCCCGCCGAATACTGAGCATGACCTTAGAACCGTGAATATTCGGTTTGGCCGTCGACCTGGAAGCATGGCCGGGATATCCCCATGATTTTCTGCGCTTCGGATTAACGTAGTGAACCCATTTTTCGTCCCCAGTCACAATGCGATGCGAAAATCCCTTTCGTCTTTGCCTTGCAAGCAGCTGTTAACAAACACACAAACGCCGTTCAACATTTCTCGGCTTCAACTCGTACAGCACCCAATTTCCTTGTTTCTGAATCATCCCCATGACTCTCAGGCGTTTCGAAATGGCTTGTTGCGTCACTCCCAATGATCCTGCTAATTCTTGTTGCGTTTGACACAAGTCTTGATCAAGTAATGCCTCCAATTCTGCATCTTCGAAAACCTTCTTTCTTCCACCGCCATGCTGGTCTTCGACGTTAAAATCGCCGTTCTTGAAGCGTTGAAACCATTCTCGGCACGTTTTTTCGCTAATAGCGGTCTAACCATAGGTATTTGAGAGCATTCGATGAGCCTCAGTCGCAAATTTCTTCATATTAAAGCAGAAAATTAAAACCTCCCGCAAATGACGAGAATTTGGCTCGTAAGCTGACATATTTAATCGAGAATAATTTTATGATGCAGACACAAATCGACTAATATTTCGATGGCGTTATGTTAACAAATACCTAAGTTTATTGTATGACATCTATGATCTATTTATTTCAACTACCACTTACCGCTACAGCCATCTATTGCAAAACGGCGGAAGCAAAGTTGTACACCTAACATAATAAATAATTGATTTTCATACACATACTTTTAAATTTTCTTTAATTTTAAAATATTTTAGACTTAAGAAAGCAGTCGAATATAATAATACTGCTAAATATCATCTTTCTTGCTATTAATGTATTTGTTGACCGCTACCTGGTCATCATTTACTTATCGGATTAATAAAGTCATTACACAAATTTCTACGCACGAAAGTTGTGAAATCTAATTAATGTTGTTAAGTACTTTAATATTTATGTCGAACAGATTTATTTTTGAATTTTAGTTAATACGAAAAAATATTATTTTATATTTTTTACAATTTTCTTTTGAAAAGTTACTTTTAAAATTTACTCCTATACAAAGCACGTATAACTAAACGATTGGAATCTTATTAGTAATTATTACACGATCAGTATGTTAAAGTTTTAACTTAGTCAAATTATTTCAGTATCTAAAAATATATCCTAATCACATAAATTACCACGAGTATCGCCATATACTCTAGAAGTGTCCGGCAAGTATGGTGTTAATTACATGTCACAAGTAACTTTGTATAAAATATATAGGTTGTAAAAGAATATAGCATAAAAAAAACAGAAAAACATAGTTAAAAAAATTATTTTATTTAGGTGGTTTTATTCAAAGCAACTTCCTACTATCGTACGAAAACCCAAGCGGAAATGAACTGAATGAAAAAAGAGCTAATTACATCTAATAACTATTATTATTAGTTTATAAAGTCTAGAATTTAGACTCTAGTAACAGTTATTTATAGTAACTAACTTTTACTAACATTTCTTAGTTTTTATTATGTTTAATTAGCTTTTATTAGCTTTTCAACTTTTGATCAAAAGAAATTTGTGACTCTTCAGAAAAGCTAATAACTGCTAATAATATTTTAAAATTATTAAATACCCGTATAAAGTATTTATAATAATTATTATTGGTTAATAATAGTAATTAGTACCCAGTTGCAAGAATCCACGTGAAAAGCCACATGGAAGTCCACGTGGATTTTCACATGGAAATCTACACTGAAATCAGTCCAATAACACACTGTACAAGGGTGGTTCAATAAGTACCCGTGTTTGACGACAGAGGGCGTTTCTGAAGAAAGTTGGTATTATCATCGTGTGCTGCTATCTATCAAACGACGGTTAAACAAATTTTAGACTGATTGATAGGTTAGTTTGGATTTGGCAGCCATTTGAGTAAGACGTGTTTCGTGATTTTCGCTATGATGGAAAAAGAGCAGTATCGTTCGGTAATTCGGTTTTTGTTTTTGGATGAAAAAAAATGCGAGGCGATAAAAGAAAAGTTGGATGCTGTTTATGGAGACACTTAGCCGTCTATGACCACAGTTAGATATTGCTTTGACGAATTTAAACGTGGGCGAACATCCGTTTTTGATGAGGAGCGACCAGGACGCCCGGCAGACGTGGTTACCGTGGAAATCATTCAAAAAGTCTACGACATGATTTTCGCTGATCAACGAAGGAAAGCGCGTGAAGTAGCAGAGGCCGTAGGTCTGTCGACCGGAACGGCAATTAATATTTTACATGATAAGTTGGCGATGAAAAAATTGTCGGCCCGATAGGTGCCGCGATTGCTCACGGTAGACAACAAGCGGATGCAGCTGTTAACTGCAAAGCAGTGTTTGGAGCAATTTAAGCGAGATCCGATGGTGTTTAGCGTCGAGCTGTCACCGTTGATGGAACCTGGGTTCATCATTACACACCAGAAACTAAACAACAATCAAAACAATGGATTCCTCCCTGTGAATCTGCTCCAAAGAAGGCGAAGACGGTCCCATCGGCCGGTAAGGTCATGGTGACAATTTTTTAGGATGCAAACGGCGTCATTCTCATGGATTTTTTAGAAGAAGAAAGAACGCTTACTGGACAATACTACAGTGAGTTATTAAAACCGCTTCGACAAAAAATTAAAGGAGACACGGCCGCATTTGGCGAAGAAAAAGGTGCTGTTTCACCATGATAACGTACCAGCACATTCATCCGGAGTTGTCGCCGCCAAACTGCATAAATGGCGTTATAAATTGCTGCCGCACCCCCCGTATACACCTGATCTGGCTTCCTGTGACTTTTTCTTGTTCCCTAACATGAAGAAATGGCTCGCGGGAAAAAAATTTAGCTCAAACGAGAAAGTCATCGCCGAGACAGAGGCGTATTTTGGAGAGCTCGACAAATCCTAGTTTTTAGACAGGTTAAAAAAATGGCAGGAACGTTGGGAGAAGTGTATTTTTCTAAAAGGGGACTATGTTAAAAAATAAAAAAAAATTTTTTTTTAAAATGGTATCTTCACTTCTAACACGGGTACTTATTGAGCCGCCCTCGTATGTAGATTTCCACGTAGATTCCCGCATAGATTTTTACAATTTTTTCCGCGTAGATTTTTACGTGGATTCTTGCGTAGATTACTACGTGGGTTTCAACGTGAAATTAGTGTAGAAATCTACGTGGAAATACCTGTCGATATCTACATATATGTAGAAATCAGTGTAGAAATCTGCGTAGAAATAAGTGTAGAAACCCACACAGATCAAAAGGTTTTTAAAATGTTTTTAAAACGTTTCATGAAAGGATAGGAACCATTTTAAAAGCTTAAAAAAAATGTTTCTAAAATAAGTTTATGTTCGTTTTTAAACCTTTTAACAACGTTTTTTAGCTCCTTTTATAAACCTTTGGATTCAAGTTTTAAAAACATTTTTATAAAAGTTATGGAAATATAAAAAACAAACATTTTTGAAAGTAGTTGATGAAACCTTTTAAAATACTTTTTTAAAACCTTTATAAAAACTTTAATTAAGTATTTTATATATTTTTGAATTTTATTTTTTATCATGATCATACATATTTTTAACATACGCATTATATTTAATCGTTTATTTGCATTGTCGCATATGTTATTTTACACATTATTTTACGGAAAAAAACGCAGAAAAATGTTTGACCTACAGTGGAATCGAACCTGGGTCTTTTGCATTATAGAAGCAGATGCCCTAAACATTACGCTATGCAACGCTTGTAGAACTAAGATTTAAATTTGAATCATAAGTTGCATGGCGATCTATATACACTTATAATAACTTTACATTCAAAGTTTCTTCTATAGTGTAAAGTATTTTCTAAAATTAAGATATAATTACAATTTTAATATATAGGTGTACAACTTTGCTTCCGCCGTTTTTTTCCGAAATTCGAGGCTTTATTCTAAAGAGCTGGTTATACATTTATGATTCAAATTTTAGTCCATCGCTGGCCACTACTTTCTCCCATCTTTTGGGCAGCATACGGATCCCGCGTTGTAAAAACTGGTCATCTTTTGAATCGATCCACGAATCGATCCAATTTTTTACTTCTTTATAAGACCGGAAGTGCTGGTCAGCCAGGCCGTGTGCCATTCATCGAAACAAGTGATAGTCCAAGGGAGCAACGTCTGGAGAATACGGCAAGTGGGGTAGGACTTCCCATTTCAAAGTTTCCAAGTATGTCTTGACCACTTTCGCAACATGGGGTCGAGCATTGTCATGCTGTAAAATCACTTTATCATGTCTCTCGTTGTATGGCGGCCGTTTGTCTTTCAATGCTCGGCTCAAACGCATTAATTGCGTTCGATAACGATCGCTTGTGATTATTTCAGTCGGTTTTAGCAACTCATAATACACTACGCCGAGCTGGTCCCGCCGAATACTGAGCATGACCTTGGAACCGTGAATATTCGGTTTGGCCGTCGACCTGGAAGCATGGCCGGGATATCCTCATGATTTTCTGCGCTTCGGATTATCGTAGTGAACCCATTTTTCGTCCCCAGTCACAATGCGATGCAGAAATCCCTTCCGTCTTTGCCTTGCAAGCAGCTGTTCACAAACACACAAACGCCGTTCAACATCTCTCAGCTTCAACGTGTACGGCACCCAATTTCCTTGTTTCTGAATCATTCCCATGACTCCCAGGCGTTTTGAAATGGCTTGTTGCGTCACTCCCAATGATCTTGCCAATTCTTGTTGCGTTTGACACGAGTCTTAATCAAGTTATGCCTTCAATTCTGCATCTTCGAAAACCTTCTTTCTTTCACCGCCATGCTGGTCTTCGACGTTAAAATCGCCGTTCTTGAAGCGTTGAAACCATTCTCGGCACGTTCTTTTACTAATAGCGGCCTCACTTTAGGTATTTGAGAGCATTCGATGAGCCTCAGTCGCAGATTTCTTCATATTAAAGCGGAAAATTAAAACCTCCCGCAAATGACGAGAATTTGGCTCGTAAGCTAACATGTTTAATCGAGAATAACTTTATGATGCAGACATAAATTGACTAATATTTCAATGGCGTTATGTTTACAAATACCTAAGCTTATTGCATGACATCTATGATCTATTTATTTCAACTACCACTTACCGCTACAGCCATCTTTTGCAAAACGGCGGAAGCAAAGTTGTACACCCAATATTTAAATACATAATTTTGCTCTTGAGATTTTACTACATATGTAGTAAAACATATTGAATTTTTAATTATTTCTTAATTTAAAAAAATACTTTACACTATAGAAGAAATTTTAAATGTAAAATTAATACAAGTATATATGGATTGCCATGCAACTTATCATTCAAATTTAAATCTTAGTTCTACAAGCGTTGCATAGCGTACTGGTTAGGGCGTCTGCTTTATAATGCGAAGGACTCTAGTTCGATCCTACCGTAGGTCAAACATTTTTTTGCGTTTTTTTCCGTAAAATAATGTGTAAAATAACATGTGCGGCAATGCGAATAAACGATTGAATATAATGCGTATGTTAAAAATATGTATGATTATAATGAAAAATAAAATTCTAAAATATATAAAATACTTTATTACAGTTTTTATAAAGGTTCTTAAAAAGTATTTTAAAAGGTTTCAGCAACTACTTATAATCATTATAATGATTAGCTTTTTGGTTTTTACACGAAAAAAAAATATGTTACCGTTCTAAAAGCTAATAACTATTTATATACTAGCTTTTATTGTATTTAAGTTTGTAAGGGCTTTTCCTAAAAGTAAAAATCTATAAAAATTTAATGAAATCTTATGAACATTTATTAAATTTATAAAATGACGATAAAATCTTTGAATCATGAATATACATTATTGACTATTATTAGAGCCCAAAATCCACACATTATAAGATTTTATTATAATATTACCCAATAAGAGCTAATAATCATTATAAAGAATTACTTTTTGTTAATAACATTTATATACACGTCACTATTTCCGCTTGGAAAGTCTAAAAAGAATAAGTTCAATAAGTGGTACAGAGTTAAATAATTTTTTATAATAAAATTAATTTGAGTGAAAAATATTTTATTTTTATTAACATATTTTTGTTTAATAAATATTTTTTTACATAAAATGACTTGTTAACATTTATTATATATTTGTCAATGAGTACTAAATAATAAGAAAATAATATCACTCATTGAAGATTTTATTTTTAATAAATTCTATCGAGTTCTTCAACATCCAAGATGTAGAGTGGCAAATATTTAAACAATCTTATCTTTAGCGATTGTTTCATTCTAATTATAACAAATAAAGTAATAAATTATTTGATATTTGATATACGAGGGCGGTTCAATAAGTACCCGTGTTAGAAATGAAGACACTATTTTTTAGAAAAATTTTTTTTATTTTTCAACATAGTCGCCTTTTAGAAAGATACACGTCTCCCAACGTTCCTGCCACTTTTTTAACCCCTCCAAGAAATAGGATTTGTCGAACTCTCCAAAATACGCCTCTGTCTCGGCGATGACTTCCTCGTTAGAGCTAAATTTTTTTCCCGCGAGCCATTTCTTTATGTTAGGGAACAAGAAAAAGTGGCAGGAAGCCAGATCTGATGAATACGTAGGGTGCGGCAGCAATTCATAACGCAATTCATGCAGTTTGTCGGCGACAACTCCGGATGAATGTGCTAGTGCCTTATCATGGTGAAACAGCACCTTCTTTTTTGCCAAATGCGGCAATCTAATAACTCACTGTAGTATTGTCTAGTGATCGTTCTTCCTTTTTCAAAAAAATCCATGAGGATGACGCCGTTCACATCCCAAAAAATCGTGGCCATGACCTTTCCGGCCGATAAGACCGTCTTCGCTTTCTTTAGAGCAGATTCACGGGAAGAAATCCATTGTTTTAATTGTTGTTTAGTTTCTGGTGTGTAATGATGAATCCAGGTTTCATCGACGGTGACAACTCGACGCAAAAATTTTCTTGAATCTCGCTTAAATTGCTCCAAACACTGCTTCGAAGTTAACAGCTACATCCGCTTGTTGTCTACCGTGAGCAATCGTGGCACCCATCGGGCCAATAATTTTTTCATCGCCAACTTATCATGTAAAATATTAATTGCCGTTCCGGTCAATATACCTACGGCCTCTGCTACTTCGCGCGCTTTCGTTCGTCGATCAGCAAGAATCATGTCGTAGACTTTTTGAATGATCTCCTCGGTAACCACGTCTGCCGGGCGTGCTGGTCGCTCCTCATTAAAAACGGATGTTCGCCCACGTTTAAATTCGTGGAA
This sequence comes from Chalcis sispes, assembly GCA_949987625.1. NCBI lineage: Eukaryota > Metazoa > Arthropoda > Insecta > Hymenoptera > Chalcididae > Chalcis > Chalcis sispes. Next base: position 51,602,078 of record OX465094.1, on the reverse strand, counting down.
CCAATATCTAACTGTGGTCATAGATAGCGAAGTGTTTCGATAAACAGCATCCAACTTTGCTTTTATCTCCTCGCATTCTTTTTAATCCAAAAACAAAAACCGAATTACCGAACGATACTGCTTTTTTTCCATCTCAGCGAAAATCACGAAACACGTCTTACTCAAATGGCTGCCAAATCCAAACTAACCTATCAATCAGTCTGAAATTTGTTTAACCGTCGTTTGATAGATAGCAGCACACGATGATAATACCAACTTTCATCAGGAACGCCCTCTGTCGTCAAACACGGGTTCTTATTGAACCGCCCTTGTATATTTATGAATATAAATATATTAAATTTAAATATTAAAAGTTATACTTACAACTTTTTTAATCAAATCATTATTTATTACTGGTTTATCTTTTAAGTTTATTTTTTCTGGTAATCGTTCTACAGGAACAAGTGGTTCTTACCTTAAAATTTCCTTTGTCAAGTTTATAAGGAACTTCAATTTTAGACTTTCCAATATGACCTAAATAGAATAGTTAATAGTGAGAACACTTTTTTAAATCAAAATTTTGAGTAATGTGTTGTTGAATAATAATTTTTGAGAGAAAAAGTTTTAAAAATATTTAATAAAACATACGTAATATTTAAAATGATAAATTTAATATGTCAGTTTTCAGTACCTTTCAAATTCAATAAATTATCAAGTTGTTTTGATTCATCTGGCCTTATAAGCATTCAAAACTTGTTAAATATTATTAATTTGACTAGAAAATTTTATAGTTGTTGCTTTGTCTTAATAATTAGAAGATTGTTTAAAAGCATACATGTTTGCATACTACTGTAATCAAAAAGTAAGGTGAAATTGTCATTTAGAACTCCCAGGCATTATAAAGGCAGGTAAATTTTTTTTCCTAGGTTGGTAGGACTGTCTATAACATATGCCAAGTGTCTGTTTGTCAAAAGGTTTAATTATCTCTGAGTAACACATGTTTCTGTAAACAACCAAAAGTAAATTTTTCGATTTTTACAATGGGTGATTTTGTTGAGCAACAACCTTGCATCAAATTTTGTTCGCGAAACGAATATTCTTGTGCGGACACGTTGAAAATGTTGCGGAAGGCCTTTGGTGATCAAACTATGGCACAAAAGAACGTTTATAAGTAGTACAACGAGTTCAAAGCGGGCTAAGAACGCGTTGAAGACGAACCGCACTCTGGACGACCATCAACGTCTACCTACGAGGGCCACGTCTAAAAAATCAAAGATTTGGTGCTTAAAAGTCGTCGATTAACAATGAGAGACCTCGCTGATAATGTTGGAATATCATTTGGCTCAGCCCAAACCATTTTGAAGGATGTTTTGTGTCTCAAACGCGTCGTCTCGATTGGTGCCAAAATCGCTCAATTTTTTGGAAAAAAAGCGTCTTGTTGATGTGTGTGAAACTTTGCTGTCTGACTATCAGGACCACTTGAAATGCATCATTACTGGAGGCGAGACTTGGATTTACGCATACGACCCTGAAACCACCGACCAATCCAGCGATTATCGTGCAAAACGTGAAGCAAGACCGAAAAGATCATGGCAAAGTCGATCGAAAATCAAGGTCATGTTGACAGTTTTCTTTGATTATCGTGGTGTGGTGCACTATGAATTCCTTCCGCCGGGCCAAACTGTTAATAACAAATATTATTTGAGCGTTATGCGTCGTTCGCATGAAGCTATTCATCTGAAACGGCCGGAATTATGGGCGAACAACTCTTGGTTCCTTCATCACGATAATGCACCATGTCATACTGCATTGGTTCTTCGCGACTTTTTTGCCAAAAACTCGACTCATATCGTTTCGCAACCACCGTATTCGCCTGATTTAGCTTCGTGCGACTTCTGGCTATTCAGCAAACTCAAAAGGCCAATGTGGGGACGCCGTTTTGACACGATTGAGGAGATAAAAACCGAATCAAAGGTCTTGAAGGCTATACCGGAAAGACTATTCCGACTATTTGGAGGACTGGAAAAAGCGTTGGAAAAAGTGCGTTTTATCGGCCGGGGATTACTTTGAAGGGAATAAAATTAATTTGGAATCATAAATAAGGAATTTACATTTTATAAACAAATTCACCTTACTTTTTGATCACAGTAGTAAGTTTCAAGTAACATAATCCACAAACCAATAACTACAATGATCTGCAAATGCATCATAATAATATTTTAATATTACACTTTTAATATTTTTTAGTTTCAACATAGTTAATTATAAAATTTAATTTATGTATACCTGAGCAAGTAATCTTTCATTTGTATGCTTTGTGCTTACTGATATAAAAAATACAGCAGCAAATATAAGACATATTATTATTATTAAGGAACTCAAAATTTCTTCTTCGAGTTATTACTGCTGATTTGATTAGAAAATGACATGCTAAGCGTGAAAGTACGCTGCCTAATAACAGCATCAATGTTGCCAAGACTATACCACATTGTTTAAAACAATATGACATAGCCAAAACACTAATACCTATGCCATTAGCAAGTCATCACATGCATGATCATTTTGGTATCACAGTCTTGGCTATGCACATTACATACAGTATAAAATTATTATTTTTCTTGTATAAATCAAAATTTAATCATAATATTTATTAGATTCTCACTAGCTATATCCTATTGAATGTAAAATTTTTACGGAACATTTTATTTGCTTTTAAAATTATTTTATAATCAAAATTATGTGATTAATCAGATTCACGTTTTCTCATAAACAATATATTCATTGATAAATCTGAAATTAGTTATAAGATATACATTATACAGTTATAATCATCACAATTTAAAATAGATATATTAATAAACGTAGAAAAAAGCTGCAGACAGCCTGAAGCACATTGTAAATTTATTCTTTTTTGTCTTCTATAACAAAGTAATACATTCAAATAGTTATTAGCTTTGTAGTTTTTGTTATAGCTTTAGAAATTCAAAAAACTTCAATCTTGTTTATATGATAATACATTGAATTTATCATTGAATAATAAGTCTAGTGAATTAACTAATTTTTTAATTTACAAATTTCACTCTTACATTTTTCAATGCGACCAACCAATTCCCAGTTTTGTAAATTTTAATCATTGTTTATTACCAGAATAACTTACTTTTAACACATCAAATCGGTTTTACACATATTTCAATTAATAATTGAATAAATCAAATTTTATTTAAGCATAAAAAAATTTAAAATGATATAACATTTACTTTCAATGATTCTAGATTTTTGAATCTTTAATTGAAGTTTATACATTTCTTAATTAAACATTCCAATTTGAATCTAATAACTTTTTTAAATTTTAACTATAATGAAAATATTCTTTCATTAGAACTAATATTTATTTTCAAGTAAAAAATTCTTATTTCAAATAAATTATAATCATATAAATATATAATATATTTTACTAATTTGATGTAATCTCAATTATGAATGCTTTTAAAAACATTAGAATTTTTCATGCAGAAAAATACTATTTTTATCATATCAATTTAAAATGTTATAATACATTAGAATGTGATAAGTACTTATTATGTATTAGGTTGCTGCAGATGAAATGGCCGATTTAGCAATGACATATAGTTGGCTGCAATTTTAGTGTGTTATGTTGGCACAAGGCGGCGCAAATGATATGACATATTAAAGTACAAATACTGCTACCTTGCTTTATGGAGTCATTTCTGTTTTGCACTTCATAGTGATCGTAAAAACAAAAAGAGAAAGTAAACATGGAAGTGAATCAAAAACGGCTACTTTTACTATACAAATTTAAATTAGAGCACAACGCAACGGAAGCAACGAGGAATATCAGCAGCGCATTTGGGCCTGATACAGTTAGCGAACAAACCACTCGGCAGTGATTCGAAAAATTTCGATCCGGAGATATGGACCTTGGAAATGAACCACGTGGACACCCAGGACCATCAATCAATAACGACGAGCTGCGTGCATTAGTGGAGTGTGACCCCCGCCAAACCATATGGGATCTTGCTGAGAAAATAGGCGTTCACAATTCGACAGTTTGCCGCCACTTGCAACAACTTGGAAAATTGAAAAAGCTTGACAAATGGGTCCCGCATGATCTTACCGAGCAGAACATGATGTGTCGAATGGAGATTTCAAGTTTTCTTCTCTCTCGCAACAAAAAAGAACCGTTCTTGCACCACATTGTGACCTGCGATGAAAAGTGGATCTTATACAATAATCGTCGCCGATCGGCCTAATGGCTAGATGCCGATAAAGCGCCAAGACACATGCCAAAACCAAGCCTTCATCCAAAGAAAATAATGGTAACTGTTTGGTGGTTTGTAGCTGGAGTTATCCACTATTCGTTTCTGCAACCTGGCGAAACCATTAATGCTGAGAAATACTGTGCTCAACTGGATGAGATGCATCAGAAATTGATAGTCCAACGACCTAGGCTTGTCAACAGAGATGGAGTGATACTGCTTCATGATAACGCACGACCTCATGTATCGAGAACAACGGTACAAAAATTAAACAAGTTGTGCTATGTGACTCTTCCTTACCCTTCATATTCACCAGACCTCTCACTAACAAATTACTATTTCTTTGAACATTTGGATCACTTTTTGACAGGAAAAAGATTTAACAATGAAGCTGCTGTCAAAAATGTCTTCGAGGAGTTTCTTCGAACCTGAAACTCGGACTTCTACAAAACTGGAATGAATGTAATTGTATCTCGTTGGGAAAAGTGTGTTGCGTCTATTGGTACCTATTTTTATCAAATAAATTGTCTTTATAAGAAGTTACAGCTGTTTAAAAATTTATTACTGAATCGGCCATTTTATCTACAGCAACCTAATAGAATAATGATTTTGTATCATTATTGTATTCATTCATGTATTCATTATTTTTATCACCTTGGTTTTCAGCAGTCGCTTCTTTTTGCTCAGTACAGGCCTTTTCAATTAGTTTTTTAGCTGCTACTTCCACACAAGAGTGAATGTTGTCAACAATTAAGTCATAAGTGTTTTGCGTTAAAAAAGCTGGCATGTCCATCAAGCCACAAAATTTAGCCTCGCCTTTTAATCCTAGTCCCAGAATTCTCATCACAAATATAAATCGTCTGTTTATTTCGTGAGAATGCTTTACAAAATAACTGGAGTTTATTACACGATTTTTACACTTATCACACACTACAACGATTTTAACTAACTAATTTTTTTTTACCAAGTCCACGGGGAGAAGCAGTTTCAAATTTTATTTTTCCTTCAAAAGAGTTACATTTCACATAATCACTTATCGTAGCAAATACAGTAATTAAATTTGAAATTCTATATTTAATCAAAGGATCACGTAAAACTAAAATCTCTTCCTGCATTTTGAATTTTTTAGCGGATGCACTAAAACTACTCTTATCCGTCTGAGCAGTCTTTGGATTAAAAGCCTGTGTTCTCTTTTCAACTTTAGAAATTCGTATTTTTTCGGTACTTCTACGTAATCTTGAACATTTACGGGGCATTTTTATAACTTTTAAATAAAATTTACTCCAATATAAAATAAAAAATCACAAAAAACAAGTTTGAAGTGAACGTACGACTTTACCACGTGGCAGAACTCTTTAGACTGACGAAATACTTTTATTTTAGGTTATAATAGCCAAATTCGACCTTAAAGTAGTTAGTGGACTTATTATACTCGCCTACTACGAAAAAGCACAACAGAAAAAGGAACCTCAGGTAGCGCGTGCAGTGAGTGCAGCTGCTACTCTGGTTCTTACTCTACCTGCTTTCTAACACTCTGACGTGGTCTTACAAATTCAGGTATATCTCCGAAAATATTTATCGGATTAGCTTAAAATTTGCAGAGAATATACTTAAATATATGTTCATTTTGAAAATGCAAAAAAAAAAAAAAAAAAAATCGATTTTTTGAAAATTCTAACTGCGTATAATCCCTTAAGGAAGTATTTTTTGATAAAAATTTAGAGGTTATAATAATTGGTTATTATTTAATACACACATGAATTTGAATGCGTCTTATAACTCTAAATACAAACGAGTTTTTGCTACTGGCTCATCATAACATACTTTTTTAAATAGTTTCATATTGAATTTATATAGACATTGAAATTTATTGTCATATTAAACACGGTAAACAACTAACACTGATTAATTGATGAGATACATTATAAGTTACCTTCAGATTATCTTAAGATGACAATATTTTAAGATGATTAGACGAAATGTTGAAAGAGCGATTTGATGAAAATCGGGGGGCGCATATTGTACCTTCGTAACGAATGCGCGAATATTAATAGTTTCTTTTTGTTTAAAAAAACGTAAAAGAAAAAGTTTGTGATATTTTTTATTTATTTAAATATTAAAAATATATTAAAAAAAAGTTGTTTTAATTTTTTATTCGTCCAATTTAATGTATAAATGGGTACGCCAGCGCCCGTGGTACCAATACTTACTACGGGGCGCTGGCGCGCCACTTGATAATGGACAAATTTAATACCACGAAAACATTATTTTTTAAAATTAATAAAAGAACCAAATTTGTTCAATAGGTATAAATAATAAACAAAGTTATCACCAAATATTTATATTTCATAACATTGATTTTAAAAAATTTTTAAAGTAAAATATTCACAATAAAACGCTATACATTTAGAAAGTGAAAAAAATTATGATTTAAAAATTTCATTTTTGTGGGGAGGGATTAATGATGATTGTACAAGGATGATGATAAGTTGGACATTTTTTTTTTGACTCATTGGTTATAAGATGTTCTTTTTCAAAATATGCTTCTCAATACGCTTTTAAATAACATATTTTATTAATTAATCGAATAAAAAACATCGGAGATATTTAATTTGTTAATAAGACAAAGAAGTACGACTTCTTTATCACTGATTATTCCTAACAAATTTCAAAGAAGCTCCAATTTTATAAAGCACACGATATTTTGAACTTTTACGAAGTAAATAAGATGGAGATTGGCGTTCTTGTCATTTCTTAGCAAGATGTACATCCAATTAAAAATGGGTATTTTTAATAAAACTAAGATAAGTTAGTACAATTTTTCTGAAACTACTCAACCGATCGTGCTTATCATTTACACACTTTTTAAGAATATAATTACTCACAACATTGTAAAATTGCGTACTAATTAGATTAATATTTTAAAAGTTATTAACAATTATAAGAAATGCTTATTTTTTAATATTGTTTGCAATAACTTCTTTGTTTATGATGCGACTACAACTTACCACATCTCGTTTTATAAGTATTTTCAATATACACAATTCATCAGTACGTAATTTTTATATATGTCCTTTAATTATTACAAAATATCGGATATAACAAAATAAAAACAATTTTTTGATCTATATGTTTAAAAAAAAAGTAACCCAGGTTCCAATTCATGACCCACGAGATGAAAGCCTTTTTCTACAAACTTTCTCAAGACATTTCAATGGATAAATCGCGGATACAAAAATTTTCCGATTTTCAAATGCTAAATTTCCAGGACTTAATCCTGATTGCGTCAGAACGGGCGAGAAATCGGGAAAAGCATGTGTGTCTATTACTGTAGAGACAGAAATAGTGGTATATTCGATTGTAACAAAAACATATCCTCCATATTTAATTACTGCTCTGGGAAAGGCTTAAGCTTATTTAAATCACTAATCACTTGGTGTTAATGGGTATAGAAGCCGATGATAAGGTTTCGCATATGCAAACCACCAGGAATCTTAGCAAAACCGAGCTCATGATGTCGAATGTCCACTTTCAATCACAGCTTATGTACTCACTTCGGTCAGAGACTTGATGTGGACTTCATTGTTTCCTCTTATCTCGAAAATTAGTACGGCCTTGAAGTTTTTTAAACGACATTTTTATAGGCGTAAGTACTGGTGCAAGAATTTGTCCAGTCGGTTAAACTCGAAGATGTACATAGAATATTCCAATATCTGTATTGAATGAATTGATTTGCTAGCTCGGGAATTTTTAATATTAATTTGTTCGGTCCTCTTTTCGATAGCATCTGTTCTAGAAAAGAGTGAGTTAATTTGATCTTTGATTTTGCAATTGGTCCTATTTTGCTTGGTAATAGAAGGCACAGAACTCACTTTAGAGAGGAGCATCTATAGTGTACTATATTTTAGCGACGGGTGTGAGTGATAGTAAAAGAGCGAGGCAAGCCAAAATTGCTTGCTATTAATCGCAGTTTATGAGGGCTATATGTAGGCGTCCTACGTTATTATCTAAATGATTTTTAAGAGCATATAAAAAATCATGTAAATCTAACTAATTTTTTGACAAGAACTTTAATTTAAGCAAAATATCGTCACTAAATTGGGATAACGAGAAAGGATACTATTTGTCGTATGTTATGCTTATGTACCTTTTTAGGCCAGAACGGCATTATAAACATTATATCGGTATCGGACCAAAGTTTTCCTATTTATTTCTTTAGCACTAGATTAAAAAATTTCCGAGGAGTTAACATTTTTTAATTGAGCGGTGTTAAAGATAAATTCTTTTCATCACACAGAAAAGTCTAGTCTAACTACAAATGCGTTGAGATTGGTATTTGTGATGGAGGTAGAGAGAGTAGAGTATTTAGTTTATATTTGCAGCAAGCGAGCATGTCCAAGATCTAGATTGCACTGCAAGAGAGAGAGAGAGAAAGAGAGAGAGAAAACAAAAGAATGTGAAAGACGGAAAAAATGCGCGAGAGCTGAAAAATGCAAATAAGTTGCAGGAAACAGCAAAACATTGCGAGAAATGGCAAACGAGAACGTGATAGGATGAGAGAAAAAGATAGGGTGAGAAAGCCTAAAATTGTGAAAGGTATCTAGGAAGGACAAGTAAGGTCGAGATAGAGAACGAAAAAAAAGAGGAAGAGAGAAAGGGGTACAAGATAGCAAAAGAGAATGAGGGACTGTAGAAGTAAGCGAGAAAGGATACGAGCGATCGAGAATAAAAAAGATGGCAAGAGAAGGTGGTAAAGGGCGAGAGCGGGCGAAAAAGAGAGAAACAGACAAATAGACGATGAGAGAGCGAAAATATGCGAGTGACAAGAGGAAACAAATGGGAGTAAGAGAGGGCAAGTAAGAGGAAAAGAAAGTAAGAGAGGATGACAGAGGGCGAGAGAAAGCGGGAGAAGACGAAAGAGAGCGGAAGTTAAATCAGAAAATTTGTAGATATACTATTATACGTATTGAATGCTCATAATATATCTATATGTATGTGACTTAACGATTTCGGCTGAAACCAGGAAGATTTTCTGTTTTGCAATTTTCTTGCTATTTTTTACGATTTCTATTAAATATATGCATGATCTAGAATAATAGCTTCCAAATTCGGATCCAGCGCATCAAAATACTTACAGATAGATGGATCTGGTCAAATATATAGACTAATTTTGTACCAATATTATTATAAGAATCATGAGTTTCATGTTCGTGACTTTTGGAAAAAAACCTTTTTTTTTGGTTTTAAGGCATTTTATGAAATTTTACCTATTTTTAGACAAGATAAAGTAGATATTTTAAATTCTTATCGACGCATTAGAATATTGATAATGGATGAATAAAAAAATAGATACGATATTAGAAAGTGAGGAATATTCGAATTGTGACACTTATCATGAACTTCAAAGAATTTCATACAATTATATCACATCTATCGTACTATATACAGATAAAAGATTTTGAAATGTGAAACTCTTTTATGGAAATCAAAGAACTGGATCTAAAGCGGACCCTCTCGGTTCTGTCTTGCTTTCGCCTTATATTCTTGGAGCCATGTCTAGTCGCTTACCTACTATCAGAAAACGACTCGCAGTGCTCGGCGATATACCGGCCACTGCCCAAACTACACACAGGCGTATACATACTTGCGACAGAAAAGCCCGTTGCAGAAGGGTTGAATTAGGTCACGTATTCTCAGAATCACTTCTGATCAGTAAATTGTAAAAACTTTCAAAGAAAAATTTTATTTAGCCAGACGTATCGAACGACCACTGATCGTAAATCATGAATTTAAAATATCAAGAATTTTTTTCTTTAAATCAACGAGAAAAACGGAATAAAATCAGGGTTTTGAAACTTTTATTGACCCTAATCTAAACTCTAATCTAACTTTTGTTGACTATAATCTTAAGAAAACTTGTTATTGTCCCAGCTATTTGAGCTGTGTATTGAATCCGCAATCATTAAGATAGTAAAATATATTTCAAAATAATCAAAAATATTTAATCTATCGAAATTCAGCACTTTGAGAAAAAAACTTACGTCCAATATCCATTTATATCAGACTTAATAAGAAAAAACACATACTTTTGGAAATTTGTAAAGTTATCCGTCATTTTCAATAGGATAAAACAGACGTAGCTGGACAAAAAATTATTTTCGTAAACTATAAAAATTTTGTCCATCTTTTTTATAAACTATAACGTTTCGCCAGCCTTTATCAACTTGAAAAAAAATTATTAAAAAAATTTCCAAATTTTCGATACTATTTTAAATATAATCTGCCATATTATTTTCGAAACATACAACAAGGCATTTAAACTATCTTGGTAATAGAAAGAGGATATCCAAAAATAGAAGATAGATTTGGTTAAAATTCATCTAATTTTATTCGGCAGCAAAGATTAAACATAAAATTAAAAATCCGCAATTTTGACCATTAATAGGTTAAAATGGCTCTACTATTTCTTTTGCTCAGTATTAAATTGATTATTTGTTCTTAATTTTGTGACAGGTGGCCTGCCAGGCTAGGCTACATGCCATGCGGTGCGAATTAGAGTTCGCGGCGCGACTACACGCGGCGCCATCGATTGCTTGATCGATGGCGCAGCGCGGGAAAAAGTAAGAGGCGCGATGCGGGACGGGCAAGAGGGGATCCTTCTTCGCTTCTTGCCCGTCTAGCAGCCACGTGCATCGACATAACCTGCTGCCGTTGGACCGTTTTCATGACGTCGAGAGAGAATTTCGAGAGGACGAACCTCTACGTAGAGAACAGTAAGTGGCCACTTCGCTAATTTAATATTTCCAAAATATTACACGCGCGCGGTCGCGAATTGTTATATATTATTCGTGCGAGCTGTGGGTTAGAGGTTAACTCTCACACGCACACACACACACACATACACACACACGCGCGCACACGCACACGCACACGGACACGCACACATATATGTTAGGTGTAGTAAAAAGAGATCCATTATTTTTGCATTAAATTAAAGGTTTTATTTAGCATAGATAGAATGATACGATTTAGGTCAAATATGCACCGTTTTAATCAATAACTTGTTGCCATTTTGGAGGTAATTTCATAATGCCTCTTTCGTAGAAACTTGCACACGCTTATGCATACACCCACACACACAAATCTCTCTCTTTCTCTTTATATATTAGGTGTAGTAAAAAGTAATCCATTATTTTGCCAATAGGTGGCTTTAGTAGTATGTGTCTCCCGTTGTAAAAGTGCGATTGGGTTACACTAAATGGCGTTAGTAAGATAAGATTTCGTACTAAAAAAGCTTCTGATACAGTATTGTGATTGCTTGACTCAGTATTTTTTTAGCACGCGTCAAAGATGGACACCAACAAAGAGAAAATACGCCATATTTTACAGTTTTTCTTCGATAAAGGCGATAACGCAAGCTAGGCAGCTGAAAATATGAATAGTGTTTATGGTCCTAATACTATAACAGCCAATCACGCGCAATTTTGGTTTCGTCGATTCCGTTCTGGTAATTTTAACGTCAAAGATGCACCACGCTCTGGAAGGCCAATTGTCGAAAATGTCGATAAAATAATGGAAATCGTCGAGTCCGACCGTCACGTAAGCACTGTTTCGATTGCCCAGGAGCTAAACATTGTACAAAAAACCGTTTGGAACCACTTAAATAAGGCTGGATACAAAAAGATGTTCGATGTATGGGTGCCACACGAGCTATCGCAAAGAAACCTCATGGACCGAATTTCCATCTGCGAATCGCTGCTGAATCGCAACAATATCGATCTATTTCTAAAGCGGATGGTTACTGGTGATGAAAAGTGGGTCACTTACGACAACGTCAAGCGACAACGGTCGTGGTCGAATCGCGGTGAGACGGCGCAAACGGTGGTTAAGCCAGGATTGACAGTCGGGAAGGTTTTGCTGTGTGTTTGGTGGGACTGGCAGGAAATCATCTACTATGAGCTGCTCCCCTACGGCCGAACTCTTAATTTAGACCTGTACTGTCAACAATTGGACCGTCTGAAAGAAAAAATACATCGATAGTGACTCACCAGAAGCTCCGGGAGCTTGGTTGGAAAGTTCTTTTGCATCCACCTTATAGTCCGGACTTGGCACCAAGTGATTACCACCTGTTCCTGTCTATGACGAATGATTTTGCAGGTGAAAAATTTATCTCAAGAGAAGATTGTGAAAATCGACTGTCCTAGTTTTTTGACAATAGAGACAAGAGTTTATACGAGAGAGGCATTATGAAATTGTCTCCAAAATGGCAACAAGTTATCGAACAAAACGGTGCATATTTGACTTAAATCGTATGATTCTATCTATGCTAAATAAAACCTTTAATTTAATGCAAAAATAATGGATTTCTTTTTACTAGACCTAATATAAAGAGTAAAATATTCATTAAAAAAGAATTTAGTCTCATTAAAAGTACTATTAAACTCTTAGATACTTAAAATATAAATTTACAAGGATAAATCAAATATAAACGGTAATTTAGCTATTCTGCTTATAACGCACCTCTGCATTGCAAACAAATTACAAAGTGACTTTATTCTAACCTCGATAACTCTGCTGTCTGTGATCCGATCGACGTGAAATTTTCACACGTTTCATGTAAGGGTTCGCACTCTATGGAAACGTGGCCAGTTTGGTACTACTAGCACCATCTCTGGGTTAGTCTCGGGACTTATTGAACGATGTGTTAGATGATATAGTATGGCGGTTGCTGGTTCGTTCATTAGGGGTGGGGGGTGGGGGGGGGGACCATTTTAGTTAGCGGCCACGCTCGGTTCTGTGCTCAGTACAGCCATGACTGAGCAAAAGGTACATCCGTCTGTCGCGCAACACATATTTTTTTAATAACGGTTCATATTTGATATCTTTACCGTTGCTAATTTTAATAAAAAATTATTTATATAATTAAATGCGTTAGAATATAAGTCCGACTTCTGTTTTTTTGGCTTTTATTCATTTTTTTTTATACAATATTAATTATAAGTTCATTATTGTACTTAAGGCAATAGGAAGTATTATGAATAATTAAATATGTATATCTTAGTTCTTCCCTCACTCTCTCCCTCTCTCTCTCTCTATTGACGCCATCACATGGACATTTTTACGCTATTAGCTTTCCCTGATTGAGAAGGCTACCGTGCAAAAGGGGCACGAAAAACTTGCCCTTTCCCAAATTTTCCGAGCAATCGGTAAAATACGGCGCAGCTCCACGGAAGCGTATAAATATAGCGCAAAATTTCTTCAAGACACACAATCTGTACAAAACTTTGAAATGACGACGCACAACTCATGTTCAAACTGCGAAGAAACACGCGAAAAACATCACTCCAGGTCAGGAGCCGGATTTCAATGAGCTACCAAGCTCTGCACTCCGGACTGTATTCCAATTAAAAGAAGCAAAATAAGATAAGAGAGAGAGAGAGAGAGAGAAAGAGGGAGAGTGAGAGAGAGAGAGAGACAGAGAAAGAGAGTGAGTGAGAGAGAGAAAGAGATGAAGAGAGACGGAGAAAATTGAAGTAGCTTAACAGTAATAAAGTAAGATACCAATATACTTTAATTTCTAACTTTATTATTATTCTACTAAATTATTTTCTTTTGATTATACTTTAGTTATTACTATTCTGCATGTGATTTTGTTTATGAAGAAATGTAGGCACATAAATTAGAATAATAGCTCGGCGTGCACTACTTAAGATGACTAAAACTTCTTTCTAAATTATTAAATTTTTTTTTTAATTGTTAATTTAAAAAATTGATAAGAAATCTGTTAAAGAATAGTTAAGGCAGTCACCCTGTGTAATATGTTAAAAAAATCGTTTTCTTTTTGTATAAATTGATTCCTAAACATGTGTGAAATATGCTGGTTAAAGTGATTTTCCGATATTTGAAGTTGCTGGAAAGTTACAGCAGTTACAAGAGCAAGTGTTTGAACCGCTCGGTCGAGCGCTCGGCGCTGAGTCGGCAGGGTATGGTGCCAAGCCTCTTGTGACGTTTCGGTATTTTACCTGAGACCTTTCAATGCAAATGTACACTAATATATACATATACATATATACAGCGTGTAAAAAAAGTCCCAGTACGGCTGAATAACTTAAAAAATGATAGTTCTGAAGAAAAACTTACGCTATAAATTTTTAAGAAATTTGCTTGGCTATCCGGCGGTGACCTTGTCTTTGACCTTAAATCAGACCTTTAAGGTCATTTGAAGATCAAAATGACTTTTTTTAATGGGAACCCCTATTTTTGACGCCGAATATGTCCTTGATTGTTTTTAAAATTTAACCTCGAATGGATATGGTGAGGGTCAAATTTGTAAATAATGGAGCTATTCCAAAGGCGGTTACGGTAATGCGAAACAATAAAGAATTAATTTTTATTAGCAGCCTGATGATGACCATGTGTTTAACCTTGTCCTTGACTTTGAGGGAAGGAGGAGATATGTACCCAGCCAGTTAAGGCAAGGAGATATGGTGCAAATAGGTCAAATTTTAAAAATGATCAAGGACATATGCGAACGTAAAATTTGCCGCTCTATTCATTTCCAGTATCAGAAATAGGGGTTCCTATTAAAAGAGATCATTTTGACCTTCAAAGGACCTTGAAAGTCCGATTTACGGACGAAGCTGAGGTCACTGCTGGATAGCCAAGGAAATTTCTCAAAAAATTTGAAAGCTTTTTTTCAGGACTATTATTTTTTAGGTTATTCAGCCATACTAGGACTTTTTGAACACGCTGTATATATATATAACATTATATATATAACATATAATGTTATATATAAAGAGAGAGAGAGAGAGATTTAGAGGTCGCTTCTTTTCTCTAACTTATTTTCAAACATAACGGTTGATTTAGTTTTGGCTTGGCATCGAAGGGAGTAACAATTGCTCCAAATCAGTTTGAAATCGAAGTTGTTCGTTTTATAAGTTGTTTATCTTCAATGTGTGTGTAAGACAGAAGCTCGTGAACTTGTGCCCTATGATTCAGAATGTATGTGAAATTAATCGTCATCTTGTTTTTGTGATGCGCTTATTAGGAATTGATCACAAAGGAGTGAATCTTTTTTGTAGTCTGATGGACATATTTGGAGGTATTGGCAATTCTACCTATTACGCGCTCATAAAAAATATTCATATAGCCACATCTGCAGTTTTTGATTCTACGTTGACATTTGCTGCCACGCAAGAGAAAAACATAAATGAAGGAGCCGGAAAGCCACGGGATAAATTGACAGTTTCAGGTGATGGCACTTGGAAGAAACGAGGCTTCTCATCTCTGTTTGGTGTCTCTATGTTGATTGGAAAATACACCGGTAACGTTTTAAATGCAGTGGTTATGAGCAGTTTTTGCGGTGCATGTAATTTAGGAAAAACCAAAAAAAATACTGATCCAGCAGCGTATGAAACATGGTATGAAGCTCACGAAAATGAATGCAGCGTGAATCATTCTGGAAGCTTCGGTAAGATGGAAATAAATGCCATCACGCAAATGTTTTTAAGATCGGTTGATAAACATGACGTAAAGTATCTGACATACGTAGGTGATAAAGATAGTAAAACATTTAATAGAATTTTAAATGCTGAACCATACGGAGAACCTTGATAACGAAAAAAGAATGCGTGGGCCATGTAGAGAAAAGAATGGGGACATGACTTCGTAATGCAAAAAAAAAAAAAAATAATGGAATCGTCGGAAAGCGCGTAGGCAAACTG
Source organism: Chalcis sispes (assembly GCA_949987625.1). Lineage (NCBI taxonomy): Eukaryota > Metazoa > Arthropoda > Insecta > Hymenoptera > Chalcididae > Chalcis > Chalcis sispes. The sequence goes on along the minus strand of OX465094.1, from coordinate 51,586,096 downwards.
ACTGACAAGAACATCAATGAAATGACCAAGTTTTACGGATTGGCAATTCGTCGACATTTAGATTCCATTGAACAAATAAAGAAAGAAGTTTGATCCAATTTCTTTCATAGAGTTTGTCAGATAAAAATCCTCAGTATAAAAGCTGTCCAGAGGGCCAAGACAGCTAGTGCAAATGGCGGCAGGCTTAAGCTCGGGGTTTGCTCAGTCAATTCCATCATGACAAGCCACCGTTAACACCAGAAGTCCAAGCAGCTATCAAACCTGTGTAAGAGGGCTTATCGAGAGATTAATTGTTGACCCGATGATTAGGAGCAGAGACGCGGAACAGTAATGAATCTCTGAATTCATTGATCTGGACTTTCGTTTCAAAACATCTTCACTCTGGCGCTAAAATCGTCGAAATTGCAACATTTTGGCCGTGATTATTTTCAACGAAGGATTTTAAGGAGGGATAAAAATATTGGTGACAATGAGATCTTTAATTGGCCACGTAGCGCATGCTTACGTGCAGCGCCGTGATGAAGCACGTATCGCTCGCTCCGAGCGGTGCATGAGCGATGTTGTAAAACAAGCGGGAATTGAAGCAAGAGCAGAGCGAGCGTGTTTAGCCCTTTGAGGCACGGAATTTTAGAAAATAAAAATTCCCATGTTGCACAGAAATTTTATATCATTCAAAATTGAATAAAATTGGGGTATTTTTATTAATAAGGATATAAAATGATATACAGCTATTCCAATATTTCGAGGTGGGTCAAAAAATGTCCCACCATGCGTTATCACGCATCAAAAAGGTGGGACATTTTTCATACCACCGTGCCCCAAAGGGTTAAGGGACTTAGTGGAAGAAGAAGGAATTCTTTACGGATCAGGTATCGCAGATAACGGTGAGTGAAGAATTCATAGTTTAAATCATATTTGAACTTTTAAAAGCGTTTTGCTTAATACTGCATTTTTTTAACTTACCTCTACAATATCTCAAAAACGATTTGATCGATTGCTTTAAAATTTCAATGGCAGTTTTGACATATGTATAGTCGCTGATTAAACTAACATAATGCAAAAATTCTAAGCCGTTTTTTGTTTTTCTTAACAAAATGATCCAAAAAAATCATGAAATTTAAAAATTAATTTTTAAAAACATGTCAATTATTTAATTTTTTTAATTTTTAAATAATCCTAGTTCATTCGCTAGCAACAGTTCTACAAATTAAAATAGCGTCGGTTTAATTTCTGATAAGCCGATCAGTCGGAATCATGGAGGCCGTTGACGCACTTTTTTTGAGATGGATGCCTTTGGAGTAGTGCAACACAGATTCTGATGAAGGTTTTGGCCTGAAAATTTTTTGACTTACTGTTATTGTGAAATATTAATAAATCTATAGTAAAAAGTTAAAATTTCTATATTTTTATTGTTCCTCACAAAAAAAAATCCCAAAAAAGTCAAAAAAATTGGCCGTCATACGGGATGACTGCCTTGACTTGTATTTTCTACGATTGTTCAAAACTGGTTTTACCAGAAAGTATATATACACCAAGACTGTGCCTTAAATATATTGTTTATTTGGCTTGTATTAAGAAATTAAGAAAAGTGGCTTATATTTACCAAGTCTCTGTAACTAACATTCTGATGTTTAAAATTAGATAAAATTATACATTTTACTAAACAAATGTATGTTACTGGTGAGTAAATCTAATATAATAGAATAATTAATTTAATTGAAAATAAAGTATGATATAAAATTTGATATTATTAAATTGTTTTAAATCAATATGGGAATATAATATTTTATGACGATAATTCTATTTTTACTAAAATCAATCGAAGTGGAATTAATTTCTATTGTTTTTAATTAACTAATTTTAGCAGAAAGCGTAACCTAAAAATTAAAATCTTTACAAATTGGTGGTTATTACTGTTACACAGTATACATAGATTTAAGATTCAGATCAAAGATCTTAAAAAGAATAAGAATTTCATCTTCTTACAGATACGGTGCACCCGGTTCGCAATTAGTTACTGATATATTTAAAATCGATTGGAATGCATATTTAGCAAGCAGAAAAAATATGATAGTTGCACAAATTGATGGTCGGGGTAGTGGAGGCCAAGGCTACCAACTACTGCATGAGATTTATAATCGTCTTGGCACAGTAGAAGTCGCAGATCAGCTTGAGGTGACTGAGTAAGTTATTCACCTTCTTTGATTTTATCTTCAATTCTTGATTTACCTTTATATTTTTTCTATTTCCTTTTTATTTTATTTTTTACAAAGATATATCTAAACTAGTTCAATTATTCAGCCTACTAATTAATTTTTATTGATAAATAGAAATTCACCCTAAGCAAAAATTTGATGTTCTCTACACGTCATATCAAAATTTTGCACAGACAACATATGACGTGCATAAACGTTATTGTTGCTCAAATATTTAAAATGTTTTTAAAATAAATTTGGACATTTTTAAAATAAAATTTCTGTTTATACTTTTTATATTAATGTCCATCATTTAACACAAAAGTACTAATCGATTGCATTATTTTTTTACGAGTTTTTTTTTCAAATTTTATTTAATATTTTTTAATAAATTCACGGTTATTCTTTTTTTTAACCATTATCTCTCTGTTTCTCCTACAACTTAAAATTTATCAACGTCTATTTATTTTTAAATCTGTTAAAATCAATCGATTATAACATTTCGAAATTTTTGCAATCGCTGCATAAGTCAAATCGCGGTCTAGAAACATTCAGCCAGAAACGATTTTCATAAATATTCCCATGATCTTTTCATTAGTTTTGTTCTTTGCTTTATTAAATCAAATTCTAATATCAATTTACTATTATTCTTTTTTTCTCCTCCAATCGCAGTAAAACAATATAGAGATTATTTGTATCTAAAAGAAATGATTTTTAGGCGGAGACTTCTTAGAAATTGAAGGTTTTGAGCACTTGTCTCTGACTAATCGTTCGTCAACATAAAGTTTTATTACGAGGGTAAATCAAATATAAATGGTAATTTTTTTTTATACATTTATTGAATAATATTATATACAAGCCATATCATCAACATTACTTAATGCAGTCTCCTGCGTTGTCTACATACTTTTGCTACCGTTTTGGAAGCTTGAATATTGCTTGTTCATAAAAAGTCTTAGGACGAGTTGTCAGCAAATTGCGCACGTCTTTCAGCCTATTTCTTTCAGTTTATCCCTTGTCAAAGCCGCGGTGTGCGGCCTAGCGTTGTCATGGAGAAGGATGGCCTCTCTAATGGGCATACCTCGTCTTTTGTTTCGGTAGGAGATTCTCGCTGACTGTAACAAGTGGCAATAGTAGGCCGCATTCACTGTTTGTTGATCGTGAAAAAAATCAATAAGTAAAACTCCCTTTGAGTAAAAAAAAAATCGTCGCAAGCACTTTTCCGGCTGAGAGGCGAGTTTTAACCTTCACTGGGCAGCCTTCATCCTTCCTTCACCACTCCTTACTCGCCATTTTCGATTCAGGGGTATAATGGTGGACCCACGCCTCATCACATGTGACGATGCGCCTCAGAAAATCCTTCTCTTTTTGCCGAAATCGATTCAGAAGTCTCAGTGATCTCCAATCTGACCTGTTTTTGATTAACAACCTTAGAACCTATCGAGCACTAATTTTTCCGAAGTCAAGATGATCAGTGATAATGAATTGAGCACTTCCATTGCTGATACCCACTCTTGACGAGATTTCTAAAACAGTTAATCGCCGATCACATTCAATAAGCTCTCGAACGGCATGGATGTTGTCATCTGTAAAACTTGTCCTTGGACATCGATCATGACTTTCGTTTTGAACACGTTTACGCCTACCACTGAATTCCCTGGCCCACGTATACACTCAATTCTGAGACAATATAGTGTCTCCAAGCTACGCCTTTAAACGAGTAAAAATTTCCGACGGCTTAACGCCTTCATTGGTTAAAAACTCTATGATGACGCGTTGCGCGACAGACGGATGTCCCTTTTGCTCAGTCATGGCTGTACTGAGAACAGAACCGAGCGTGGCCGCTAACTAAGCTGGTTTCTTCACTCCTTAGAAACGAACCGACAAACGCCATACTATATCATCTAGTTCAGAGGTGCGTGCTAAACAGAATAGCTAAATTACCGTTTATATTTGATTCACCCCCGTAATATAGCCTTTACGAAAGCAGCAGCTTGACGCACAACGTTTTTCATTGGATAGTATAGATCTGCAAAACTTTTACTATTATACGAGTACACGATTTCCATGATGACTGTGTTGTTGGTTTAATATTATATGTAATCTAATTGTTATGACTTCTCCTTGAAAATTTACCAAATTTCCATTGTAATGTAATGCATTACGGCCCTCGTTACCTCTGAAAATTGTAAAATAATAACTAATAATTTAATTGATGTTAATTTAAATTATAAATTATTAAATAAAGAGAAAATGAAACAAGTAAAGAAAGTGTATTATGGAATTCCAACCATATTTTTTCTTTCTCTTCATCGGGTGGCTTTGGCAGAGATCAGATCTCTCACCAAGGTTATTTCTGTTTTATGATCCTGGAGGTGGAGACAACATGAAAAGCAAAACTTAGGCGGCAATGAGAGGGAAAGCTGGCTAAAAGCCCAGACAGCAGTCGTCACAGAAGCTAACGGGTAAGGTCAGGCAACAGTGCACAGCACCTACGGCCGTGTACGCTTACACACGCACGCTGTCGCATGAACCGGCATGCACACAGATAGACGTCTCATAACCATCTGCTCCTAAAGTAGCTGCTACTCAAAATATACGTTAGACTATTTCAAAATTGCACAGGTATTTAATATACCTTATATAAACGAGGTGTGGCAGATAAGTAATGAGACTGATTTCTTATTTACTAAAGTTTTTATTTCTCACTTTCGGTAGCAGCGCTGGAAGTCTTTATCTGGTATGGTCTTCAGCATGTCTGTTACATTCTTTTTGATGTTTTCTAAATTCCTGAAATGACGTCCTTTGAGGACATTTTTCAGTTTAGGGAAAAGGAAGAAGTCACAGGAACTGAGATCAGGTGAATAGGGGGACTGGGGGACCACAGGAATGCCTTCTGAGGTCAAAAGTTCTGTGACGGAGAGGACAGTGTGATATGGGGCATTGTCATGATGGTACATCCATGTTCTATTTTGCGTGACACACAACCAAAACACAACTTCACTAATAGCAGTCACAAAAATCACGTATTTAACGGAAGGAGTTAAAACTCGCACTAAGCCATGCAAGGGTACTGATACACGTACAAGCGATCTGGTAACGATATGCTGTTGCCAGATCGCTTGCAGTGTTGCTAGTCTCATTACTTTTCTCGTACACCTCGTATATATAAGGTACAATAAAGGCCTTTGTGGTAATAAAGGTACAATAAGTCTCTCAGGTAGTCGAGCGCCTGCCTAGTTTCATTTAAATCGCTTATTTTTCTATATTTGACAGAGAATATACCTCCAATTGCTTTTTTGTCCAATTCATTAGCAATATTCACTCTGTTTCTCCTTACGGTATCAGTTGCTCTTAAGCTAAGTGATTCCAAATGAATAAGTGAATCTGGATTACAAAAGAAATTGTCAAAATATAAATGATACTGCGCTATTTTCATTAAAAAAACAAAATGAAGCAGTTTTTGAAGCATTTGCATGACGACTCGACTGTCTAAAGTACACTTAGATAATTTTGCTTTTTTATTAGATAAATATATATTCGAACCCTTGCCACAATAAATATCACAATTGAACAGATATTCTTTTGCGTTACAAATTTCCCACATTTTAATTCCAAAATGCACAGACTTGTCATTCATAAACTGAAGCAAAATGGTTTTTCCGTAAAATTTTACCATCATTTCATCGATAGACAAAACTGTTGAAAAAAATTTAAGTTGCAAGGCATTTTTGTTGAAAATTTCGAAAATGTTTCGTATCCTTCAAGCTCTATCATCCAGATTCTTATCTACAAGTTTTGAAAACTTTATTTTCGATTTGATTTTGATAAATTTGTCACGACACATCGCTATAGCTACTGGAGGACAAGCCAGCAATCACCTTTTAAACCAATAGTCCTTTTGAGATTTCCTTTGGTTATAAATTGATGTAATAATTATTCCCAAGAAAACATCCAACTCATCTAACGTCAAATTATAACCATTCCTACGAGTACTTTCAAAAATATAATGCTTTAAATCCGTAGAAAAGAAATTTAAACATCTGTATGTATGGAGAATCACGAATGAATTTCTTTATTTTTTTAGATAACAAATTTTCATTTTAAGGATAATTTTTATATTTTTTTTCGCTATTTACTCATACATAAGTATAGTTAGGCTCTACTTTTGACTATTTTTTTTTCATAGTTACTAATAACCTGTAAATAATTGATTTTTGGAATTTCGATTTCTGAATTTTGATAATCATCTGATTCAGAATCAGAAACAGAATCATCAGAGTCATCACTCTAAGAAATAACTAAAGGATTAGAGTATCTAACTTCATGCCCTTCAATTTATATATTTGGCACGTGATTAGATCGTTTTCGACGCTTAGCCAACAAATCTGACATTTTCTCTATTACTTACAAAGAGAAATATTATCAATTGTTTCAATAGAGAGTAAAAACTTTTGGTTTACAAAACCAATGTTTTTGCTTACAATGGATAAATATAATTTATGAATAATATTTTTTTAAGCAAAAAGTATTCTAGACAAACTATTTATGTGTGAAATTTTGCTATATATAAGAAAGTGCTATACATAACAAGTCGCGAAAATATATATTTTTCGAAGTTTTTTTGAATATCTAGTCACAGATCATTGCATCAATTTTGTTTGAGAAAACAAGTGGACAAAAAAAAATTAAAAAATTAAAAAATATTGTAAGTTGGAAAAAAACTGTATGGAATAATAAAGGATAAAATCTATTCTCAAAGTGAATTTGATTATGAACAAAAACCTTGCTTAAGAATGATGGACTAAAAAAGAAAATCTCAGAATAATTGTTAAAAAATTCATAAATTTTTTATTTAAAAATGATGGACTTTAAAAAAAAAAATTACGAAACAAAAAGTTCTTATCAATAATCAAATAATACGGTGAAATTTTTTCATAATATTAAGAAGACTTGTTCAATTTTTCAAAATTTTGAGATTTTAAAAAAAGAAAATCTTCAAAAAGTTCTGAAAAAATTTTACCGTATTATTTGATCAATTATAAAAACATTTTGTTCAGTACTTTTTTTTTTCTAAATTCTATTATTTTTAAATAAAAAATTCTTTAAGTTTTTGACGATTTCTTCGTGTTTGAGCAGCCATTTTGGATCTTTCTACATATATTTTCAAAATTTTAATCTGCATATCTTAAAGTTCGAACTTCGAAGACGTGATTTTTTTACTCCAAACAGGAATTCTGAAGTGATTTTAAAATGAAGAACAAGATGAAAATAAAAGAAAGTTGACAAATCTATGTTTTTTTGGAAAAAAATCACATATAGTTTATTACGGTTACATTTTTCAAAATATCAAGTCTAAGATTCTAAAAATTTAGTTAATTCTACGTCAGATATTCTGAATAAGAAATTTTGCACAAGGCTTTTTTGCAGAAATAACAATCGTTTAAAATTGCAATGAAAAAACGTCCATTTAGGACTTAATGGGTTAATGACGTTAAATATACAAGTAGTGGATGTATTATAATCAATTAGTGCGTTCTCGAGAAACATTTCAGAAATCGCCCTACTAACGCTTTATAATGCATCATGTGATCAAAGGTTCTTATTAGAAACATAATGAAATATTCGTTAATAAGTAAGTCTTCTCCAGGTTCTTATCCAGGCTTTGAGACACCTTGAAACTATTTAGAGGTAAATATAAAGAAAGCCCTAATACAAAGAAGAGAAATATTGATTCTATCTGAATTATCTCAAGATTTATTGAATTTTGAAGTTGAAAGTGAAAATTTTTACTGAACAACGTATGACGTTCTTATTTTACAAAAGTTAGGAAAGGAACATTTTACAAATGTAGTTACGCTAGAGAGCGCTGAAAGTTTTACAGAATCGCTAAACAGTGTAATCAATTAGCGTACAAATAAGAATTCTGTGATAAAATCTATATTATTAAAAACTTATCAAATACAAAGTTGATTTTACTAAAAGATTCTTGATAATCACTATTAGTGTTAATTTTGGTGATAACTACCTTTAAACAAAAATTATACAAAATGTTATGTTGCCATCTATTAACTTTTGTAACATTTAATGCCAGGCTAAAGAGATGGTAGACATTTATAGTTTATAAACTGCATCTGCACGTTTGTTTACGTTATAAAGATTAGTCGCATAACCCACTATTTATATTCAGAGTTCCAATTGTGGTTGCCGCTCGTCAGTTTCATTATTTCAAAAACGTGTTCTTCCATTTAAAAATAAGAATTTTAAGACACTAATAAAAAAATAGATAATGCTTTAAAATGAAAGCCTTAAAATTTTCATAAGCTATATGAAAAAATACGCAATGACGACAATTCCGCCTTAATTAAAAAATAAATTGGTTCTTTTTTAAATAATTTTATCATAATTTTGAGACTTCTAATGAATTCTCCATATTATGAAACTCTTAGATCGACAATAACATTTAAGATTTGTCAATTTACATAAGAGAAAAAACTTTTTCCATTCTTAAATTATCAATTTGTACATTATTTAATCTTGATAAAATTGCAACTAGTTTAAAGATGAGTATTGGCGGGTTTAGCCCTAATTGATCACGCTTCAATAAAATCGCATAACGGTCACACTGGGTGAATTTCACCCAGCTAAAGTTATATCTTGCTTTGATAATGAGTTTTATCATTCTAAAAATAATTTTTATGCATTTTTAAAGATTGCAAAAGATTTCCTATAAATATTAGTAATTAAAATCTATTGCTTAAATGTTAAAATTTATTCATTTAATGTAACGAAAAAGTCGTATTATTGATTAAAAAATAGATATAGTTTTACGAAATAGACATGAAGCAAAAAAACCAGTGAAAATCTATTCTTAAAAAATAGTTTTTTCCTAAAAAAAAATATAATATTATCCTTTCTAAAAAGTATTGGGTGTACAACTTTGCTTCCGCCGTTTTTTCCCGAAATTCGAGGCTTTATTGTGAAAAACTGGTTATACATTTATGATTCAAAGTATTGTCCATCGCTGGCCACTACTTTCTCCCATCTTTCGGGCAGCATACAAATTCCGCGTTGAAAAAACTGGTCATCTTTTGAATCGATCCACGAATCGATCCAATTTTTCACTTCTTCATAAGACCGGAAGTGCTTATCAGCCAGGCCGTGTGCCATTTATCGAAACAAGTGATAGTCCGAGGGAGCAACGTCTGAAAAATACGGCGGGTGGGTAGGACTTCCCATTTCAAAGTTTCTAAGTATGTCTTGACCACTTTTGCAATATGGGGTCGAGCATTGTCATGCTGTAAAATCACTATCATGTCTCTCGTTGTATTGCGGCCGTTTTTCTTTCAATGCTCGGCTCAAACGCATTAATTGCGTTCGATAGCGATCGCCTGTGATTGTTCTAGTTGGTTTTAACAACTCATAATACACTACGCCAAGCTGGTCCCACCAAATACTGAGCATGACCTTGGAACCGTGAATATTCGGTTTGGCCGTCGACGTGGAAGCATGGCCGGGATATCTCCATGATTTTCGGCGCTTGGGATTATCGTAGTGAACCCATTTTTCGTCCCCAGTCACAATGCGATGCAGAAATCCCTTCCGTCTTTGCCTTGCAAGCAGCTGTTCACAAACACACAAACGCCGTTCAACATCTTTTGGCTTCAACTCGTACAGCACCCAATTTCCTTATTTCTGAATCACTTCCATGACTCTCAGGCGTTTTGAAATGGCTTGTTGCGTCACTCCCAAAAATCCTGCCAATTCTTGTTGCATTTGACACGAGTCTTGATCAAGTAATGCCTCTAATTCTGCATCTTCGAAAACCTTCTTTCTTCTACCGCCATGCTGGTCTTCGACGTTAAAATCGCCGTTCTTAAAGCGTTGAAACCACTCTCGGCACGTTCTTTCACTAATAGCAGCTTCACCATAGGTATTTGAGAGCATTCCATGAGCCTCAGTCGCAGATTTCTTCATATTAAAGCAGAAAATTAAAACCTCCAGCAAATGACGAGAATTTGGCTCGTAAGCTGACATGTTTAATCGAGAATAACTTTATGATGCAGACACAAATCGACTAATATTTCGATGGCGTAATGTTCACAAATACAGTCTGTGAAGTAAGAGCGTGGTCGTGTTAATTTATAAAAAAATTTATTTAATGAAACTTTTATATTTACATATACATTGTACACATTACAAACAATAATGCGATTCGGTCAATAATGTGTCCAGTCACCACCGGCGTCGATAATTGCCTGGCATCTTCGAGGCATGCTTTCTACTAATTTGACGGCGTATTCTAGTGGCAAGGATCTTCAGATCCGACGAATTTCGTAACACAACTGCTTCAAAGTGTATGTGCGTCTTCCAAGAAGCTTCCGTTTGATATATGCCTACACATTTTCAATAGGGTTTGCATCGGGCGACTACGACGGCCAATCCAATGTAACGATGCCAGATTAAGTCTTTCACTGAGTACCGAGCTTGCTGCGGTGTTTAGGATCGTTGTCCTCCTGCAGAATTCAATCTTCATTTTTTTTTATGAACCATCGTTTGGCAGATGGCAGTAAAGCCTTTTTGTAGATTTTTATTATTTTCTCGGCATTTAGGTTGTCAGTAAAGAGGTGCAAAGTGCCGAATCCCTGCTTTGAGAAGCAGCCCCAAAGATGCACCTTTATTCCATGTTTTACGGTCCGCTGAACAAGCCTATTGGTGGAAGTTGACCAGGCTCGCGTGAGGACAGAACGTGCCCATATAGAACACTCATCAGTAAAAATGACATTTTCAAAATCTCTATCAATATTCTTATGCGCCCAAGCGAGTCGCTTTGTCACATGTTTTTCAGTCAACAGAGGCTTCTTCATTGTGTTGCGCCATTTCAGATGATGAGTACGAAGATGGGTTCGGATAGTTTCGTAGGATATATCTAAACCTTTTGCCATTAATTTTGCTTGTCCTTGCCGCAGTGTTAAAGTAGGATTCCGCGAAAACAGATTCACTATTCTTTTTTCATCTTTTTTGTTCACTTTTCCTATCGAGCTACGTTCTGGTAAATCATCGACATTTTTAGCCACTTTATATTGCTTTATCCACTTCTGTACAAATGCCTTCGACTTTGTCATATATTTAGCAGCCGCTGATTGCGACATTTTGGGACCTTTCGGGTGGATGCAAAGGAACACAGCCTCGTAGCGCGACGCGTACTTAGCACTCATGGCGTTTAACGTGATTCTCTTTCAAAAGGTCAACCACAACTTAATCTTTGTTGACAATGCATCAAGGACAAAGCTTTCTTTTATCGGCTCGCGAAGGAATTAGATCGAAATCTTTCATTACCTGTCGGCGAAGTCGACCACGCTCTTACTTGACAGACTGTACCTAAGCTTATTGTATGACATCTATGATCTATTTATTTCAACTACCACTTACCGCTACAGCCATCTATTGCAAAACGGCGGAAGCAAAGTTGTACACCCAATATATTTATTTTAATTGATTGAAAATGCGAAAAATGTCGAGTTCAGAAGAGAGCTTATTTTGCTTAAATAATAAAAATAAAGGAAGTAAAAATTATTATAACACAAAAATTATCAAAATACGTTGTATTATTATAATGTAATACGTTTACAAAATAATAAAAAATTTCAAGAAAAATCATTTTTATTTTCTTACATATTGTCGGTACATTCGACGCATTTGTACGCCCTGTGCTCATCGCATATTGAACGAAGACAAGAAGGACAAATTGACGTAGTTTTCTTATCTTTGCCTTTTTTACATACTCCGTAACGTTATTATTTTTTTAGCTCTTGTCTTTTAGCATTAAAAGCTCCAGGTGGAGGGTCTTTTTTTAAGATTGTCACGATTCCATGCTTTATATTACTTTGGATAGTTAGCAAAAGGAGCCGTTATTCTAGCTGCGGTCGTACTAAGGCTAAATATAACTCTTGCAAACAATCCTAAGCATTTATTTTTATATGAGTTCCATCTCTTTGGTATTTGCATTTCATTAGAATGCGCGCAATAACAGCCACTTGGTTCATCATGCCATAAAACACTTACATCAGCCAACGATTTGCCTTTTTGAAAACGGTGAATGCGTGATAAAGCATGTAAAAACCATCTGTAACACCTTTAGGTCAAAAGAGGTCAGAAAAAAATTATATTCAACTCTCTATATTTTACTAATAGATTTTGTAAGCACTATATATAATCGTGAAAAGAAATTGTATTTTGCACGGCACTAGTTTTCACACCTTTCACTTTCTTTATTTTATCTTCTCCATCAATTCGTGTGGTATACATTTTACTTCTTAAATCTATAAATTCTGTCATAATACGTACATTATATACAATATTATTAGGCAAATAGTCTGATGTTTCGAAATATGGCACCTGTGAGTAACTTATCAAAAAGAATATTTAATATCAGCATTTTTGTCTCCCGAAAGTTGTGAAATCAAATAATATTGCTAAGTGTTTTCTTTTTCATTAACACATTTTTTTTTAACGATAACTGATCATCAATGTTGTTATATATTATATGCTAATGAATATCTACATGTTAATACAACAATCTTTTAAATACAAAAAAAATTATCGTTTTCGTTGTTATTAAAAAATATGAAAAAATATAATTAATAATTAATTTTCATACACATACTTTTAAATTTTCTTTAATTTTAAAATATTTTAGACTAAAGAAAGCAATAAAATATAATAATATTGCTAAATATTATCTATCTTTTTATTAATGTATTTTTTGACCACTACCTGGTCATCATTTACTTATCGGATTAATAAAAAGTCATTACACAAATTTCTACGCACGAAAGTTGTGAAATCTAATTAATGTTATTGAGTATTTTAATACGAGGTCTGGCTATTAAATAACAAGACTGGTTACAATAAAGGGTTTTATTATGAAAATTATTCTACATTCGAATGCTCCCCTTCAATATACTCCCATTCCCTCGCCATACACCTTTTCATACGTTTTTTCCATTGATCGAAGTAGTGCTGGAAGTCTTCTCTGGTGAGCGCCTTTATGAGCTCTGCCGTTTTTTGCTTTACCGCTTCCATCGACTCAAATCGGGTCCCTTTCAAAGCAGATTTTATCTTCGAAAACAAAAAAAAGTCGCACGGTCCCAAATCTGGCGAGTACGGCGCGTGTTCGAGCACTGGAGAGCGCTTACCGGCCAAATACTGCTTCACAGATAGCGCGTTATGGGCAGGTGCGTTGTCCTGGTGCAAAATCCACGAGTTGTTCTTCCGCAACTTGGGCCGTTTCTTACGAACTCCTTCTCGCAGTGTTGCCAAAACTGACAAATAGTAAGTCTGGTTGACAGTCTGACCCTCTAGAACCCATTCAGTCATCACGATACCGTTAATGTCGAAAAAAACGATCAACATTGCCTTAAATTTTGATTTGGACATCCTTGCTTTTTTGATTCTGGGCGATTCAGGCGTCTTCTAATGCATCGATTGCCGCTTTGTTTCAACATCGTATTAAAAAATCGACGTTTCGTCGCAAGTAATAATGTTTTTCATCAGTCCGGAATCTTTTTTTACCCTTTCAAGGAAATCTGAGCAAATCTGTTGAATCTTTTTCCTGTCAAAAAGTGATCCAAATGTTTAAAGCAATGGTAATCTGTTGGTAAGAGGTCTGGTGAATATGGAGGGTGAGGAAGAGTCACATAGCACAACTCGTTTTATTTTTGGACCGTTGTTCTCGATACATGAGGTCGTGCATAATCATGAAGCAGTATCACTCCATCTTTGTTGATAAGCCTAGGTCGTTGGACTATCAATTTTTGATGCATTTTATCCAGTTGAGCACAGTATTTCTCAGCATTAATAGTTTCGTTAGGTCGCAGGAACGAATAGTGAATAACTCCAGCTACAGACCACCAAACAGTTACCATTATTTTCTTTGGATAAAGGCTTGGTTTCGGCATGTGTCTTGGCGCTTCATCGGCATCTAGACATTGGGCCGATCGGCGACGATTATCGTATAAGATCCACTTTTCATCGCTGGTCACAATGCGGTGCAAGAACGGTTCCTTTTTGTTGCGGGAGAGAAGAGAACCTAAAATCTCCATTCGACACGTCATGTTTTGCTCGGTGAGATCATGCGGAACTCATTCGTCAAGCTTTTTCACTTTTCCAAGTTGTTGCAAGTGGGGGCAAACTGTCGAATTGTGAACGCCTTATTTCGTAGCAAGATCCCTTATGGTTTGACGGGGGTCAGACTCCACTAATGCACGCAGCTTGTCGTTATCGATCGATGGTCCTAGGTATCCACGTGGCTCATTTCCAAGGTCCATATCTCCGGATCGAAATTTTTCGAATCACTGCCGAGTGGTTTGTTCGCTAACTGTATCAGGCCCAAATGCGCTGTTGATATTCCTCGTTGCTTTCGTTGCAGTGTGCTCTAATTTAAATTCGTATAGTCAAAGTAGCCGTTTTCGATTCACTTCCACGTTCACTTTCTCTTTTTGTTTTTACGATCACTATGTAGTACAAAACAAAAATGACCCCATTTACCAAGGTAGCAGTATCTATACTTCAATATGTCATATCATTTGCGCCGCCTTGTGCCAACATAATACACTAAAATTGCAGCCAACTTTATGTCATTGCTAAATCGGCCATTTTATCTGCAGCAACCTAATATTAGCTTTTAGAACGGTTACATATTTCTTTTTCGTGTAAAAACCAAAAAGCTAATCATTATAATGATTGTAAGTAGTTGATGAAACCTTTTCAAATACTTTTTTAAAACCTTTAGTTGAGTATTTTATATATTTTAGAATTCTATTTTTAATTATGATTATACATATTTTTAACATACGCATTATATTTAATCGTTTAATTCGCATTGTCGCACATGTTTATTTTACACAATATTTTACGGAAAAAAACGCAGTAAAATGTTTGACCTACGGTGGGATCGAACCCGGGTCTTTCGCATTATAAAGCAGACTCCCTAACCATTACCCTATGCAACGCTTGTAGAGCTGAAATTAAAATTTGAATGATAAGTTTATGGCAATCCATATACACTTGTATTAATTTAACATTTAAAATTTCTTCTGTAGTGTAAAATATTTTTTAAAATTTAGATATAATTACAATTTTAATATATTTAAATACATAATTTTGCTCTTAAGATTTTACTACGTACGTAGTAAAATATATTGAATTTTTAATTATTTCTTAATTTAAAAAACTACTTTAAACTATAGAAGAAATTTTGAATGTAAAATTAATACAAGTGTATATGGATTGCTATGCAACTGATCATTCAAATTTAACTCTTAGTTCTACAAGCGTTGCATAGCGTAATGGTTAGGGCGTCTGATTTATAATGCGAAGGAATCCGAGTTCGATCCTACCGTAGGTCAAACATTTTTCTGTGTTTTTTTCCATAAAATAGTATGTAAAATAACATGTGCGATAATGCGAATAAACGATTAAATCTAATGCGTATGTTAAAAATATGTATGATTATAATAAAAAAAAAATTCTAAAATATATAAAATACTTTATTTAAGTTTTTATAAAGGTTTTAAAAAAGTATTTTAAAAGGTTTCAGCGACTACTTTCAAAAATTTTAGTTTTAATATTTCTATAACTTTTATAGAAATGTTTTTAAAACTTGTATCGAAAGTTTTACAAGAGGAGCTAGAAAACGTTGCTAAAGGGTTTAAAAATGGACATAAGCTCATTTTAAAAACATTTTTTGAAAGCTTTTAAAAAGCTTTTTTTTTCTGTCATGAAACGTTTTAGGAACATTTTAAAAACCTTTCTAGCTTTGTGGGTTTCTACTTTTATTTCTACGTACATTTCTACACTGATTTCCACATAGATATCGACACTGATTTCACGTTGAAACCCACGTGGTAATCTACGCGGAAATCCACGTAAAAATCTACGCGGAAATCCACGTAAAAAACCACGTGGAAATCTGGGTGAAAATCCACATACAGTGTGTTATTGGGCTGATATCAGTGTAGATTCCTATGACAAAATTTACGTGGATTTCCATGTGGATTTTCACGTTGATTCCTGCAACTGGGTAAGCACGTGAAAACATATGAAAGCTAAATATAAGTCACATTCATGATATTTTCCGATTCCATTTGAATAAACACTGAAATTTTTGCGTATTATCCGCTTTTAGGGATATGTTTTGGTCATGTAAAAAAAAAGGAGATAAAAAGCATTTTCGGCTTCACATTTAGATTCAGCATGTAATAATATATGTATTACGATAAGGTACAAGGGCAGTCCCAAAAGTACCCGACCCGACAAAGAAAACATTAAAAATATTGCGGAAATGTTTTTTATTCTTCAACTTATTCTCCTTTCAGTTCAATACACTTTTTCCAATGATGTTCAATAGTTTTGATACCCGCTTCATAGTAGGAACCGTCAAGCTCCTCAAAATACCTATAAACCGCAGACTCTACCTCTTCATTGTTGGCAAATCTTTTGCCGCCGAGCCATTTTTTCAAATTCGGAAAAAGAAAATAATCCGAGAGAGCCAGATCTGGCAAATAGGGTACGTGAGGAAGCAATTCGAACTTCAACCCATTGATTTTATCCATAGCAATGACGCACGTGTGGACTGGTGCGTTGTCGTGATAGAACAACACTTTTTTTTGTCAGATGGGGCCGTTTTTTCTTGATTTCATCACTCAAACGCTGCAATAAGGCCGCATATTGTTTTTCCTTTTTCGAGATAATCAATAAATATTATTTCACGCGCATCCCAGAAAACGGATGCCATGACCTTGCCAGCTGACTGAACTGTCTTTGCTTTCTTTGAAGCCAGTTCTCCCTTTTTAGTCCACTGCTTTGACTGCTCCTTGGTCTCAGGTATAAAATGATGGACCCATGTTTTGTCCATGGTTATAAATCGACGCAAAAACTCGGCTTTATTGCTGCGAAACATTGTCAAACACTTGATGGAAACATCCTCACGTTGCTGTTTGTGCTTCATTGTGAGCAAACGCGGCACCCATCTTGTGCACAGCTTTCTCATGTCCAAATTTTCGGTCAAAATGCGATACACAGCACTTTTTGAAATGCCTGCCATGTCTGCTATCTCGCGCACTTTTAGTCGACGGTCATCCAATACCATTTTGTGGATTCTCTTCACATTTTCTGACGTAGTGACCTCAGTTGGTCGACCACTGCGGTGTTCATCTTGGCAGCTCGTGCGACCTCGCTTAAACTCAGCTACCCAATATTTGACCGTTGTAAACGAAAGAGCAGACTTTCCTAGAGTAGAATCCAACTCGGCTTTAATATCGGTTGGACTTAGACCTTTCAAATGAAAGTATTGTATCACATAGCGATGCCCGATTTTTTCCATGTTTACAAATTAACTGAGAGCGTTCACTTTGGATGTCTGTAAAAAAAATAATAATAAACGTACCGTTATGAATTATTTACATTAAGTTGTTAAAAGTTGGTATTGTCAATCGCAGTAATTGTTTTTTTGAAACTACCTGTATTCATAAGTCAGGTCGGGTACTTTTGCGACTACCCTCGTATAATACACACACTAAGCTTTTTTCCTGTTTCCATTTGCATAAACAGACAAATGTTGCATAATTTTTCCTTTTCAAGGTTGTTTTTGACTATTTAAAAAAACAATTAGGTTTCAATTTTCACTTATAATTTTATTAGATTTATTTACAAATTGAATGACAGCTGTTTCAACACACTGTGTCTTCTTTATATGTTAAAGACTGACTAGATGTATAAAGTATAATAAACTGTATATAATGAGTTTTATTGTTAGGTCACTGAACGCAAATGACAACAAAGTTTTAGAGGCCGTTGAAATTGAAATATAATGTAAGGAGACTTATTACTAAAACAAATTTAAAAAAGGTGAGCTATTTAATTCAAATTGGCTATTTAATAAAATATCATTAAGACTCAATTTATTATTTTCTAATTTTTCTAATAAACCTAATTTTTCTCCTTTGCCTATTTCATGTAAAATATTAAATTTCTTATTAAAATTGTGCGACTCATCATAAAGATGATTAGCGTAATTTGATTTCCGTTTATTATAATTAACACTATATTCGTGATCTGCTATACGAGCGGCGAATGACCTTCCCGTTTGTCCTATGTAAATTTCATCACACGAGCCACAAGTAAGTTTATAAACTCCCAATTTTTGCCATTTATCTGTTTTATTCTTATTATTTTAAATAAATTTTCCTAAAGATGTATTTGTTTTATAAGCTACAGTAATGTTTTTCGATTTTAAGTACAGTCTGTCAAGTAAGAGCGTGGTCATGTTAATTTATAAAAAAATTTATTTGATGAAACTTTTATATTTATATATACATTGTACACATTACAAACAATGATGCAATTCGGTCAATAATGTGTCCAGTCACCACCGGCGTCGATAATTGCCTGGCATCTCCGAGGCATGCTTTCTACTAATTTGACGGCGTATTCTAGTGGCAAAGATCTCCAGATCCGACAAATTTCGTAAGACAACTGTTTCAAAGTGTATGTGCGTCTTCCACGAAGCTTCCGTTTAATATATGCCCACACATTTTCAATAGGGTTTGCATCGGGCGACTGCGACGGCCAATCCAATGTAACGATGCCAGATTGAGTCTTCCACTGAGTACAGAGCTTGCTGCGGTGTTTAGGATAGTTGTCCTCCTGCAGAATCCAATCTTCATTTTTTGTGATGAACCATCGTTTGGCAGATGGCAGTAAAGCCTTTTTGTAGATTTTTATCATTTTCACGGCATTTAGGTTGTCAGTAAAGAGGTGCAAAGTGCCGAATCCCTGCTTTGAGAAGCAGCCCCAAAGATGCGCCTTTATTCCATGTTTTACGGTCCACTGAACAAGCCTATTGGTGGAAGTTGACCAGGCTCGCGTGAGGACAGAATGTGCCCATATAGAACATTCATCAGTAAAAATGACATTTTCAAAATCTCTATCAATATTCTCATGCGCCCAAGCGAGTCGCTTTGTCAAATGTTTTTCAGTCAACAGAAGCTTCTTCATTGTGTTGCGCCATTTCAGATGATGAGTACGAAGATGGGTTCGGATAGTTTCGTAGGATATATCTAAACCTTTTGCCATTAATTTTGCTTGTCCTTGCCGCAGTGTTAAGGCAGAATTCCGCGAAAACAGATTCACTATTCTTTTTTCATCTTTTTTGTTCACTTTTCCTATCGAGCCACGTTCTGGTAAATCATCGACATTTTTAGCCACTTCATATCGCTGTATCCACTTCTGTACAAATGCCTTCGACTTTCTCATATATTTAGCAGCCGCTGATTGCGACATTTTGGGACCTAGCGGGTGGATGCAAAGGAACACAGCCTCGTAGCGCGACGCGTACTTAGCACTCATGGCGTTTAACGTAATTCTCTTTTAAAAGATCAACGACAACTGAATTTTTGTTGACAATGCATCAAGGACAAAGCTTTTTTCTATCGGCTCGCGAAAGAATTAGAGCAAAATCTTTCATTACCTGTCGGTGAAGTCGACCACGCTCTTACTTGACAGACTGTAGTTGTACAGTTTCTCTGATTGTTTTCCAATATAAGAGAGGGCTAAAATTATTCTTTTTGTATTTTTAATGGGATAAACTAATTGTACAGCTTGTTTATATAATTTTTTATTTAATAATTTATCTATAAAGTTGGATCGGTAACCGTTATTTGTTGCTATTTGTTGAATTATATTTAATTCTTTCTTAAAATCTGATTTTGAAAGTGGGATACTTATTAATCTGTGCACATAACAGCGAAATAAAGCTAGTTTGTGCGTATAAGGATGGTTAGAAGAACTATGTATAACCATGTATGTGTGTGTAGGTTTGTGGAAGATACTGAATGAGAATTTATTATCAATTTTTTTGATTGTTAAGTTTAGAAAATCAATCGATCTATTTTCTTCTATCTCTTATGACGTGGTGTTTTGCACCAGTCACATGAGGAGGCTAAAACACAGCTTGTAAGCCTCTTCGTAGGCCACAATACCCTTTATAATCGTGGCAGTCTCGCAGGACTGCCACAATTGACCCTGAACAACAGCCACGCAGGGCTGTGTATACTGTACCTTCTCCAGGTACAGGGGCTCGGAGCTCAAGTAAGGTTCCAGCGAGAAGCCAGTCTCAGAAGCCCATCGATGGCAGTGCTTGCACATACTACAGCAGGGTTCCTTCCCAAGCTCTCCCTGTCCTTGTCGTGGTTTCCGTACCTGTAACCTCCCAGACAGTAGTTGAAGGAAGAAGAAAATAATAGTAGCAGCTGCACCTTGGAAGGGAAGTACAAGCAGCCACACAACACTATAGAAAATTGGAAGATTAAGCACCGCATCTACGTGCAAGTAATTACGTACCTGGAAATGTCTAGGAGCGCTGCCTCGCTGCCGCTGCTAGCAGTCCATCGCTGTCCCTGAAACCTCCACTTCGCTTTCTCCGCCGCTCATCGTTCAATTTGCCTGCTGTTGATCCGCCGCAATGCCGCACATGGAAAGGAGAGAGAAGAGACAAATTAGTTGACGCCTACCAGCCATGGAACGCGTCGACTTACCTGGACTCTCTGGACATCGGATGTAGATTCTCGCCGCTCCAGAGAAAATAGAACAACACTGGCACTCGCAAACGGATAACCTTAACGCGCGCCGCTGGCGCGCGATAATGTCAACGTCCGACAGCGCTGAGCGCGCGCGGTGGCTGCGTTGCGTAACGTATTTTACAGGTACGTTGCGCCGGCGCAGAACGATTACCTAAAATCCGCGCTCGCGAAAGTGCCACGCAGGAGCTTCTCGTTCACTCCGTCCGGTGCCATAGTCGCGATCGTTAGCCTTCGTCGTTCGAATCCGCATTCGCGTTTGATAAAATAAAGACGAGCGTGTACGAGCAGACGGATCGTTCTTTTGTAGTCGAGAGTGTTGTAGAATATCTGGTAAGTGCACCCAGGTGCAGTGGCAGTTATCAGGAGGCATCCCGTCCCCTAATCGTCCAGTTTCCTCCCCGGCTGTATGTGTGCGACCGCGACGCGCCATTCTTGTCTTTTCGCATCTTGTATGCCCGCGACCGCTCTAACCGTGAGCTAGCCATGCAAACGTAGTTTCCGCGCACAAAACCGCGCTACCCGAGTGTAGCTGGCGCCCTGGGCTCGCGTTAAAACGCGAGATAAATTATTGTAGCTAATATTAAGATTAATTCTTAGGTTCGAATAAACGGTATTATCTGTTGTGCTTTAAGTTCGTGATTTTCAACTTATACTAGCAAGCAACCCGCCCGCCTTCCCCTACATTTGTACGCCACCCTGATCCCCAGTGGCGTTACACTCTAAAGTAAATGCAAGATTTTGGTGAAGTTTATAGATGTATTTGAGAAATGTGTCCAGTTGTCTACGAGTTCCTAAAAAGCATGCTAAGATATCGTCTACGTATCTATACTAAAATTTGAAACATTTAAAATATGTATGTTTGCAAATTTTAGATTCTAAATTGTCCATGAAAATTTCTGCAGCAAGTGGGCTAAGGGGGTTGTCATAGCTAAGTTGTCTTTACCTATACAAATTTTATGGTCAAATTCAAAGTAATTTTGATCTAGACAAATTTTAAATAGAGATAGAATATCTTTTTCAAATTGAGGATCACATTTTGTATTTGTTAGTAAATTGTTTGTAATATTTAATATATCTGTAGGAGGAACAGTTGGAAAACGAATCTCCTACTTTTAGTTCATAATGTTTTCTGTTTTCATCAAATCTGTGTTTATTATAATTGTGGGATTTTACACTATTTTCTAAGGCAATTTTTCGGTCTCGCAATAGATGATTATGTGTTATATTTTGTTTCAGTTTATCTGGTAGAATGTCTACATTTTTTCCCTCTAATAAATATTTCGGAGAGAACCCTGTTACACTATGTTCAGTTTCGTTATATTTTTCTGTGCATTCATGAGCAATAGTTGTCCAAGCAATTTTGTCTCTTCTTTCATGAATCTTGCAACAAATTTTATTAACCAACGTTTGGTTTAACCTTTTGTTCAATCCATTTGAAAATGGCGCATTTACTGCAGTAAAAACTATAGGTATATCTTCTTTTTCTAAAAAATGTTTGAAATTCTTTGAACCTATGCCTGGATATTGATCTGATAGGATCAAATCAATTTTATAATCTTGTGTTACTTTTTGGACAAGTTTTATAAAATCTTTCGCACTCTGGGTTTTCGATGCTAAAATATAGGCGTAACGAGTGAAGTGATCTACTAGAAGATGTAAATATGTTTTGGTTGAACAAGCACCACCAAATCCCCCTATGGTGTCTATAGACACTATTTCGAACAGATAGGTAGCGGGACCTAAGTGAGACATTAGTCCAAACTTGTATTTTCTTCTAGATTTATTTTTTATGCAGATATCACAGTTTTCGTAAATTTTTTTTATATTATCGAATAAATTTTTAGCTTGGTGAAAGGGTTTAATCTTGTTTTTCATTTGTTGTCTTCCTATGTGGCAGTGGTAGCGATGTACATGTTTTATAATCTTTTTACTAAACTCCTCAGTTAGTACAATCTTTTCATTTTTTCTTATCTTTTTATAATATATATTATGTTTGAAAATAAGTTTATTTCTATTTTGTTTTATATCTTCATTTTTATCTTGATCATTTCGTATGTCTTCTAATTTAATAAAATTTACTACTTTTAAACTACCATCTTGATTTTCGTATGATTCTAACACAGGGTTTCTGCTTAAAGTATCAGCCTCTATATTATATTTTCCCGGAGAATATATTATTTTAAAATTGAACTGTGACAAATAATACGTTAAATCTCCCAGTTCTTCGTCCGTTCTGGCTTTTATATTCATTTTTTCTAAAGGTTTGTGATCCGAAAAAACTGTGAATGTTTTTCCTATAAGCCAATGTTGCCAGTATTTTACCGCCTCTTTTATTGCCAAACATTCATGATATATGGCTTTTTTCTTTTTTTGGGAGTTTAATTTTTTTGAAAAATATGCACAAGGCTTTTCATC
Source organism: Chalcis sispes (assembly GCA_949987625.1). Classification (NCBI taxonomy): domain Eukaryota; kingdom Metazoa; phylum Arthropoda; class Insecta; order Hymenoptera; family Chalcididae; genus Chalcis; species Chalcis sispes. Next base: position 51,562,845 of record OX465094.1, on the reverse strand, counting down.
ACCATTGGGTTGAATTTGTTTTAAAATCGCTCCTATACCTTGTATGCTAGCATCTGTATAAATATGTATTAGCAAGTCTGGATCAAAGATGGCTAGAATAGGATTTGAGCAAAGTAGTTTTTTTTATAGTATCAAAGGATTCTTGACATTTATCGGACCAAACGAATTTTTCTCCTTTTCTTAATAAATTATGTAAAGGATCCAGTATAATTGAAATATTTGGCACATATTTTCCATAGAAATTAATTTTCCCTAAAAATTGTCGGACGTTTTTTTGTATTTTTGAATTGGAAATTGTTTTATGGCAATCAAGTTATCTTTTAATGGAGTGACAGTATTGTTTTATATTATGTGCCCTAGGTATTTTACAGAGTCCTGTGCAAAGTAACATTTCGTGAATTTTAATTTAAAACCTTCTTTTAAAATTGCTTCCAATAACAAAGATAAGTGCTCAATGTGTTTTTCGAACGTTTCAGAAAATACTAAAATATCGTCGATGTAATTGACAGTAAAATTTAAAAGTTTGTGCTTTCTTATAATGCTACTTAATATTCTTTGAAAAATATCGGGAGCAGTTTTTAAACCAAAAGGTAAAAAAGTCCATTGAAAGTGTGCCTCTTGAGTAACAAATGCAGTTTTGTGTCTATCTTCAATTGTGAGAGGTATGGACCAGAACGCTAAGTTTACATCAAATGTTGAAAAAAATTTACATTTCCTTGTTTGAACCATTAGATCCTCGATTAGCGGAAATGGTTGCGATTGGGGGACTACAATTTTATTTAATTCGCGAAAATCTATTCAAAGCCTTGATCTCCTTCTTTCTTTTTTTCTAAAAGATAGTGTTACCGGAGCGGCAAAAGGGCTATTTGACTCTTCGATTAAATCATTTTTTTAGTAATTTTGATATTTGATGTTCAGTTTTTTTCATATCCTCAATAGAGCATCTATACGGTCTTTTACTACAGTATTTATCTATCAACAAATCAATATGGGCTTCATAACCTCTTACAGTACCTATATCATATTTGTCTTTAGCGAAGACTGAAATTATATTTGCATATCAATTTATCAATGTCAGATTTTTTTTTTTTATGATCTAAATTATTTATTGAAATATCAAAATTATCGATTATTATATTTTCATTAAAGTTCATTTCATACTCATTAATGATAGTTTTTTTTTTATATTTTTTTGTAATTTCCACACCTTTTTTTTTATAATGTATACCTTGTTTATTCCCCATGTCACTACCTAAACTGCCAGAAATTTCTTTAGTGTTTATAGGTTGCTTTTCTTTATTTTTTTTTGTAGTCTTTATTATTATTGCTGAGGACATTTTGGATGATATAAAAATTCTCATTTTAAGTTAAATGAAATTTTTGTATGCAGTCTAACCCAACTAGGAAATCATAGTCGAAGTTGTCTTCATCTATAACAAAAATATTAACATGTTTTTCAATTTCGAAAATTTTAATTTTTAAAGTTACCATTCCTATTGATTTTTGTACGCCATTAATTGTTTTTAAACCTGCATTCTTATCATAAGTAGGTATTTTTTTTTAAGATAACAACTTAGAATTTATTAAGGACACATTAGATCCTGAATCGTAGATTCCTGATGTTTCTAAAGTGTCATTTATTGGTAATTTAATTTTTATTAATGGCGGCACTATTAGTTTTTTAGATAAATTTCATTTAATTCTATCTCTAATTCCGAATTGTTAACACTCCATATTTGATCTTTTTTTGGCCTATCATTATTTTTACTTTTGAACCAACATTGGGATTCAGGGTGGTAACGTATGCCTTTATTTTCTTTTTCACAAATTTTACACGGACTAACCACAGCTTTAACATTTTTCTCTTTAATTTTACTTTCGGAAGTTCCTATCTTTTTATCAAATGTTTTTTTGTTTACCATATGCTCTAAACTTCTTAAATTATTAAATAAGTCTTCAGCTTTCTTTAAACTATTTTTATCAATCTTATCTGCAATAAAATTCTGTAATCCGGTGGCAATCAGATCAAGTAGAGTGAGTTTATTTACACAGTATGTCAGAAAAGTTCCCAAACTTTTGAAATAAAAAATCTAAAATTACATCTAAAGAAATTTATTCCAGTTAACTTTCAACATAGTCCCCTTCCCTAGATATACACTTATTTGAGCGCTCCATGAGTGATTCGAAGGCTCTCTGGTACTCCTCTAAAGTTATCGCTGTGAGACGCTCGATACAAGCCGCTTGAATGCTCGGTACATCTTCAAAAAATCGTCCTTTAAGGCCATTTTTAGCTTGGAAAATAGGAAAAAGTCGGCTGGAGCCAGATCTGGCGAGTATGGGGCGTGATTGATGCGTGGGATCTGATTTTCGGCGAGATAACGCTTCACAATATTCGGAGAATGAGCAGGCGCATTGTCATCCAGCAAACTCCACGATCCCGGTTCCTTGTACTCGGGCCTGATGCGATTAATCCGGCGCCTCAGACGTTTTAACACCTCTACGTAATACGCAGCATTCACGGTGGTGTTTGGGGGCACAAATTCTTTGTGTATTAGGCCTTTGGAGTCGAAGTAAGCGATGAGCATCGTCTTTACCCGTGATTTTTGTTGGTGCACTTTTTGAGGCCTCGCACGGCCCGGACTGAGCCAAGCGGATGACTGGCGCTTCGTAGAAGGATCGTATTGAAAGCACTAAGTCTCGACTCCAGTCACAATTAAGGCTAGAAAGTTCGGAGTGGTGTCACAAGTCTCGACAAAATCTTGACAACATTGGATGCGAGCTTCTTTTTGCTCTGGTGTGAGAAAGTGCGGAACAAATCGAGAGCAGACCTTCCTGCGGTTCATTTTTTCTTTTAAAATCAACGCGACGCTATCCTTGCTCATGTTCAGTTCATCTGCCAACATCCTGAGAGACATGTGGCAATCCTGCTCCAGTAGCGCGCGCACGCGAGCCTCGTTTTCGTCGGTAACAGCTGTTGACGGCCGGCCACTTCTCTCGTCATCTTCTAACGACTCTCTACCCTTCTTGAACCGACTGAACCACGTGTAAACAGTTTTACGCGACACTACACCTACACCGTAAGCCAAATCGATCATTTTTTTCGTTTCCGCGAAAGTTTTTTCAAGGTTATAGCAGAATTTAATTGCGCCACGATGTTCAAATTTCTCATCCATCGTAGAGCTTGCACCGGGGTACTAAACACACGTTCACTCAAGCACGTCTATCTCGGCAACTAATGAACGGATACTGGTGAAAAAATTCTTAGACACTCCAGAGGGATGTAGCAACATAGCACCGGCGTCGTCCAAGAGGTGGCGCCACTTGTACAAGCGCTACAAAATAAGTTCGGAAACTTTTCCGACATACTGTGTATAGACTAATTTATCTCTAATAGTAGTCTCTCTTTCTTTAACGCATACCCCAGTATTGAGCCCTGTCTGTATCTAAATAACATTGCATACCTGATCGGTGACCAACTCTTATCTGCATATGTTTCACAAAAGTTCTTTTTCCACATTGCCCATTCTGAATTTATTGTATGCTTTATAAGCATGAAACTATACCAATCTCAACAAGAATCTTCTATAAGCAACCTAAAAATCTCAATTTTTTTGACATCTTCTTCTATTCCTATACGGGCACATTCCGCTTCAAGGGTAGTTATTCACTGGGACACATTAGTAATCTTGCTATTGAACTTTTCTATAACAAATTTTTCTACCATTTTCCCCATATTAAAAGGTTTTGATGAATCTTTCTTTATTCAAGCTAGGCTTTCCATCATTCTTGTTAGAGATTCTTCTGAATTTCCTGTTGTAGAAGTTTGTGGTTTTGTTTGTTTCTCTAATAGGTATTCCATAAATTGTTCATTTCCATCTTCATCACAATAAACCGCCATCATCTCCGGGTTCATGGATATCCACACCTGTCGTTTCTCATGCCGTTTTTGTAACGTAGCCTTTACTTCTTGAAAGATTTGGGTCTGTACTATTCTATCATGTAATTTTACAGGTTGTAACTTATCTGGGATCGCAAAGATCCGGCCATCTAAGTCCGCTTTATAATGTGTTAATTTATAATTATCCTTGGATATTATGGTGAACAGTAAAACTATAACCAAAATTAAGTTGCTCTAAAAAGAGTTAAGTTTTATTTTATTATATAAACTAGTTTTAACACTCTTACAAAATATTCCTCAACATTAATTAATCACAGACTCACTTGAAAAGAGAAACAACATTTAAAGCTATTGTTTTACCGGTTCTTATTAATCATTATTATTTAAATATTTAAATTACAATATAATTCTCACTTGTTTAACCTAACATAACCTCTCTATTTATCATGCTGTGTCACTCCGGCAATATATGACAGACAGCTCCATAGAATCAAACAAGTTCACGGATAAATTATACATCAAAGTTATTACGCGGCAAATTCAAACTGTACAAACTAAATGAAGTGTCATGCACTTTGTTTACATATATATTTTTTTTTTATTTAATTAATTAATTATTTATTTCAAAAATTATTAGTAGTGTATTACAAGAGGAATACAGGACATTCCAGGTTATTACGTGATGTCCCAAATTACGCTATAGATGCTTATTAAAAAAAAGAACTACCTTGCAAAAATTGAATGTCAATAAAATTCGTATTGACTGACTTAGTAATCTACTTAGAAAGAAGAACATTGTTTTCAGCTGTGTATGCATGATTTTATTTTCATTTGTGTGCGATTGCGCGATGGACAATATAATTCGATGTTACATAGTTTTGTTTGTAAAAAATTGCATCTTAATTAAGTTGCGTTTAACGAAAGCGGCTATTCTTTCATAATTCATTCGCGCATTCAACTCTCGGCTTAGTTTGGGTTAAGTATGTCAGTGGAGAGTGCGTCGAGTAGGTTGCGGAGTGGGCCTTATTATGGTAGGAAAGGCAGGGAAGAAACTTATCAACTGAAAAAAAAAACGGAGGTTATGTACCAACGTTACATTAAATATTTTTAATAAAAAAAAAGTTGTAGAAGTAAATAAAAGTATATACTAATTTATGGAGTTTATACTTTTTCGATAAACGTTTATTGTCATGTCAAAAAGAAATCTAAAAAATCTTTTCATTTCGCTACAACTGTATATAAGTCCTTGATGATTAAACTGTTTATGTGGGTGCTCGTGGACGATTCGAGGTTTAAGCCTTGAAATTACTCCACAATCCTTTAGCTTGTGGTAACTTTGTCTTCCCTGAGGCTGCCTAACTTACCGCGAGTCAAGGCCTCAAGTAATCTGGATTGAGCGGTAAGGTGAAGCCGAAAGGCGGATCTGAGTTCGTCGGCTGCGAGATAAGCAGCGAGGATCACGGTTGAAATTATGTTTAGTATTTTTTTTTTTAGATAAAATGTTGTAAAATGCAGTTTTCCTCTACTTGACTGTTAGTGGACGGTAATTTGCTGCAAGATTGTAAAAAAGGAAGATGCGGGCAAGGTCCGCGCGAGAAGTTAAAAAAAGGCGCACTTTTGGCGCGTGGCAGCATTTATATATCGGCTGCCGCTACTTATCGCGTATACTTTAGAGAATTAATTAATTTAATAAATTGTTAGAAATTGTTTTATTTTAAATTAAGAATTTTAAGTTGATTTTTATTTATTTTATTTTTTTTTTTTAAATAACACACTTAATTCCAAATTATCTGGTACAATATCTATAAACTCACGATTCATTACTAATAATAACCTTTTTAAGCACATTGTTATCATCACCAACCATTTCTAAGTTGTCCTGAGCGAGTTTTAAGCAAAGCCTTTTTTACTTTACACCAAGCAATTACGGAATAAACTTTGCACACATGCATGTCATTTCTAAATTTTAGGTTGAAATTTCCCAAATTGTATTAGGTGCACAATTAAGTTCTCGCTGTTTTTTTTAATCCTGCCATAAATCCAATTTTCATCATCTGTTACAATTCGATGAAGAAAACCCTTTTTTTTGTCGCTGGAGCAGTTGTTGACAGGCGAGAAAACGACGCTCAACGTCCCCTGGCTTCAAATCCTACGGAACACAAGTTCCCTGCGTTTGAATCATTCTCAACGCATGCGATCACTCGAAAATGGCTTGACGGGTAACTCCTAATACTGAAGCAAGCTTATTTTCCGTTTAGCATGGTTCCTCGTCGATCAATGCCTCCAACTCAGTGTCTTCAAAGGTTTTTTGCCTTTCTTTACGCGGACGGTCGTCAATATCGAAATTACCGTTTTTGAAGCGACGGAATCAATCACGGCACGTTGTTTCACTTAGTGCAGCATCTCCGTAAACGTTTTGGAGCTCCTGACGTGTTTCAGCCGCCGTTTTCTTCGAATAAAAGAAGAAAAGCAACACTTCCCGCAAGTAACGATTATTTGGCACAAAATGAGATACTTTTACACACCAAAAGTATATGACGCCAAAACAAAATTACTAATGTGTCAAAGCGATTTGTTTACCATATGTCTAAGCTTGCTTTATAACGTATTGGATGTCAAAATCGACAAGCACTTAGTGCTGGATCCATCTATTGACAAACGGCGGGAACTTAGCGGCGCACCTTATCGTTTTTGGTATTCTAAGATCATCTTTTAATTCGCGCAAGTCAAACGTCGATCTTCTTCAATCGCAAGTTGCACGAGCTTGATATTATCTAGTGTTGTTGTCGTCGATGGTCGGTCAGAACGAGGATCATTATAAACAGATGTGCGACGACTTTTGAAATGATTATACCGATCTTTTATTTGTGTTTTGTCTATACACTCATCCCTAAAGGTCATCTGCAACATTTGCATGGTTTCCGAACTAGTTTTTCCAAGTCCAAAAATAAAAATCTGGGAAAAATTTCAAATAGGATTTCAAAATTTCTGATTTAAAATTAGACATTTACTTGATGGTAGGAGATCTTTAGATGGTCTTCTGAAAGTCATTTGAAGGTCATTTGAAGGTCAACTTTTTGCAAAGAGGGCTTCGATGGTCTCTCCAACTTCTCAATAAGAGTATATTCTCTGACAAGAATTTTTTAATTTCTCTAAAAATTACGACTTCTAGATGGTTTTAAACCAATTTAACACTTTAGCCCCAATGTGCGCCGCCGACAAACACTTTCTCTTAACAAGTAGTTCCCAAGAGTTAAAAGCACCCTAGAACTCTTAGAATTTCATAATTTGTCATGAATCGATCCAAGAGTTTTCAAAATATTGCAAAGTAAAACAAAATTTCTAGTTGAAAGAAGAGAGGAAAAGCAAAGCCGCAGCGAAGAAACTGCTGAGAGAAGATGCTATAAGTCACGTCACCTGGGGACCTAAGGTAATGAGGGTGCACATCTGTGGTGAGGGGACCCGAAGCAATGGGACTGGAAAGGTAACTGCATTACAAGTAATGAGCATAGACTCAAACCTTTTGGTAGCACAAGACGCAAACCTGAGTTTTCGAACAATCACCTTCACAAACTTCCTTACTTATTTTCTAAATATGATTCAGTTTTACTTACAGTTTTACTTTTACAATAGAATTATAGTTAACTCAGTTTTACTTTTACAATAGAATTATAGTACTTCCATTATTCTTGATTAACTTGAAATAGTATAGATAGAAGCTACCAAGAATACATATACCATACAATCTATTAAAAAAAAAGAAAAAAGAATGTTGAGAACTAAAACATCTTCAGTTTACAAATACTAAATTATAAAAATATTGAATAACAAAGTTTTTTAATGCAAAATGATAATGAGAAGCGTTAAATAAAAGAAATACATATTTTTCAAAATAAATCGAGTTGATAAAATAAGTAGTAAATAAAAGCCTTATTATACATTTTGTGTCTCGAGTGATCAATAAAGTTAAGTAGCGTTTGGCAGGGTTAGTCCTTATACAAGTGACCACGGTAGCATTTTACAAGAAAAAAAGAAGTATAATTGAGAGTATCCAGAAAATTAAATGTTTAAAAAATACATATTGATACAAATAAAAATTTATTTATTGAATATTTTATTTAAATTTTTTTTTTAAACTGAAGCTAATAAGTCAACTGATAATTAATTGCTATACGGTGTCAAAATAGAAGCTAATTGATCAACTGATTTATTAGTTATTTTATCAAGTGATTTATGAGCTGATTTTTCACAGCAGGGTCAGTAAACATTTGTCTTCGGTTCCTGGTTAATTAGACTTAATTTGTTGCAAATAATTTCTGGCGTAACTCCTTTAAAAAAATACAAATCATCCTGCATAAGAAACAGGGTAGTTATTTATTAATGTTAATTTATAGAACAAAAATTCTGTCATTTTTCAATGAAAAGTTACTTAAAATATTTTATATACGAGTATTATGTATACGAATGCGAGGTTACATTGACAACAGATGTAATAATTTGCCAACTTCAAAGCCTAATTATTGCAGAAGAAAGATAATTTGAGACAATGACAATTAAATGAGAAAAGTTTATTTCTGATTTAATACTTTTGAAAATTAAATTGAATATGGTATATTTTAAAGCAAAAATGAATATTTATTTCAAGTACAAAAATTTTAAAACTATTGGAAGTACAAATTAGTTAGGTCCGTTTTCAAAAGATGGCTCTGGCTATTATGAATATTTAATAGTAACAGCTGAAGTCGGTAGTTTCAGAGAGGTTAGACATCTGTCAATAATATTTAGTTTATATCGCTTCGAGTTTCATAAAAAAATCTTGTTTTCAACTGTGTTAAATAGGTCCAATTTTGTGTTAAATAAGCAGAATTTGCGGGAGGTTTTAGTTTTCTGTTTTAATTAAAAGAAAAGTGCAGCTAAAGCGCATCGAATGCTTGTGGAAGTTTATGGTAACAATGATCTAACTAATAAATCTTGAAGAGAATGGTTTTGACGTTTTTAACGACGCCAAAAAAATTTGAAGACAAAAAGTTGGAGGCATTACTCGATGAAGATCCCAGTCAAGCGCAAGAAGAACTTGCAGAATTATTGGAAGTGACTCAACAAGCAGTTTCTGTACGATTGAAATCCATAGAAATTATTCAAAAGCAAGACAATTGGGTGCCTTATGAACTGAAACCGAGAGACATTGACAGGTTATTTTTCTGTTGCGAGCAGCTGATTCAGAGGCAACAAAGAAAGGGTTTCTTACATAGAATTGTTACTAAGGATAAAAAATGGATATTTTACGATAACCCCAAGAAGAAAAAATACTACGCTATCCCCAGTAAATCGTTGCTATCGACCTCAACATCAAAACCAAAGCCGAATATTCATGGTTCGAAGATCATCTTGTGTATCTGGTGGGACCAAAAGGGTATTGTGTACTATGAGCTGCTACAACCTGGCAATACCATAACGGCCGATCGGTATAGGCTGCAATTGATTCGTTTGAGCCGTGCATTACGAGAAAAGCAGCCGGAATACAAGGAAAGACATGACAAAGTTATTTTTCTGCATGACAACGCTTAGCCTCATGTCGCAAAAGTCGTGAAAAAATATTTGGAAACGCTCAAGTTGGATATTTTGCCGCACCCGCCGTATTCTCCGGACATCGTTTTTTCTGATTAATGATTGTTCTGAGGGATGCAGCACGATCTGGCAGGTCGTCGGTTCACTTCTTTCGCAGAAATCAAAAATTGGCTCCTTACTTGGATCACCTCAAAATACGAGACATTTTTTCGAGATGGAATTCGAAAATTGCCTGAGAGGTGGAAAAGTAGTAACTAGTGATGGACAATACTTTGATTAATCTTTTAATTCTTTTTATTTTGAATTAAATGGATTTTTGGCCGCAAAAAAACGGACCGAAATAATTTGTACTCCCAATAAATTTTAGAATTTTCTAAAAGATTACTGGACTATCGGAAAGACTTAGAAAATAACTAGTCTCTTTATTTCCCTCTGTCTCTTTCTCTCCCTTCCTCATTTTTTCTCATCTGCTCGAACCCTTTATGTTTCTTTTGATTATTTTATGTTTATAAGCTACCTCTATTTTCATGAATCTGATTTCCCTGCTGAAAATAGATAATTAAGAATAGGAAAATAATCAATTGTTTTCAATGCGGTTATATGCCTCTAAATTTTATATAAGAAATCAATTGAATCAATTGAAATCAATAAGGATCAATCGATATATCAGCAAATTTAATCAATTAAAAGCAAAATAAATAGAATTTAATTAGTAAAAATAGAAATCAATAAATTAAAATCTAAATTATATATTTCATGGTATTAGAAGGCATAAATTCAATTTAGAAGTATAGAAATCAATATAAATAGATAATTAATAATTAAAACAAATTTAATTTAATAATTATGAATAAGAATCAATACCTTCAAATCTGCATTACCCACATTGCATGAAAGATTTTTGCATGGTTTTTGCAAGATTTCGTTTGCAAGGTTTGAAACCTCGCAAAACTCTTATAAAAAATATTATTGTGATGTTCCTGTGTCCGCGCACAATCATCATATGAACCTTTTTCATAAAGGCATGGAAAGATTTTTCACTATGCTTTTAAAAGATTGGCAGAAATATTGTAGAAACATTTTATGCTAGACTTTTGTAAGGTTCTATAAGACCTCGCAAAAATCTTACGAAAAATATTATTGTGATGTTCCTATGTCTGTGCATAATCCTCGTATACACGTTTTTCGTAAAGATGAGTAACATTGAATGAAACCTTGCATAAAGCTTTTTGTAAGCTTTCTATGATTTCAAGTTTTTCAAAAGATTTAATTATCTTCCAGAATGCTTTCATAGAATATTGACGTAAGATCGAAATCTCTGACTTAAGAAACTGTCAGTTAGCTTCCATGGAAGATTTCAGTAATCTACTATAAATCTTTCTAAAAGATTATTTGTAACCTTTATTAATCTTTATTAAGTATTTTATATATTTTAGAATTTCATTATTTATCATGATTATACATATTTCTAAATATGCGCATTAATTGTTTATTCGCATTTTGCACATGTTATTTTACGCATTATTTCACGGAAAGAAATGCAGAAAAATTTTTGACCTACGGTGTGGTCGAACCCGGATCCTTCGCATTATGAAGCAGACACCCTAACCATTACGCTACGCAATGCTTGTAGAACTAAGATTTAAATTTAAATCATAAGTTGCATGTCGATCCATACACACTTGTATCAAAAGGCGCGCCAGCGCCCCGTGGTAAGTATTGGTATTAACCACGGGCGCCTGGCGCACCCATTTATACATTAAATTGATGCATGAAAAAATTAAAAAATTTTGTTTAATTATACATTTTCATATTTAATAAAATTTAATCGATCACGTTTGCTTTTTTTTTATGTTCTTTCAAATAAAAAAAAAAGCATTAACATTCGTGCATTCGTTACGAAGATACGATATGCGCCCCCAAATTTTCACCAAATTGCTCTTCGAGCATTTCATCTAATATCTAGATTCATATTAAGATAAGATAATCTGAACCAGACAATCTCTTGTTTTTATCTCATCATCTCTTTATATGTATATATATACTAACTATACTAAAATAAAATATACATAGTATATTTGTAATAAATGTGTGTATATATATAATACATAAATACTATATTTTAAAATAATTTTAAATGAAGCTATTTGTGTGTATATATATATACTATTTTAGAGGTTATTTGTGTATTGATTTGATTTATATATACCATTTTAGAGGTTATATTTTTTAAAAATTCTAACGAACCTATATATATATATATATAATGTGTTGATAGCATTAAAAAGAATTAAATACGTATTGATACTATTTTAAAATTGAAAATGTCATACTTTTATTTAAAAGTGTTAATTGTTGGCATTATTCAAGTAAATAATAAATAAACATGAAATAATTGTGCTTAAAACGAAAACAATCAAGAGGTTATTAATTATGTTTACTATTTCTTCTATAGTGTAAAGTATTTTTTTTAAATTAAGATATAATTACAATTTAAATATATTCAAATTATGTATTTAAATATATTGAATTTTTAATTATTTCTTAATTTAAAAAAATCCTTTACACTATCGAAGAAATTTTAAATGTAAAATTAATACAAGTGTATATGGATTGCCATAAACTTATCATTCAAATTTAAATCTCAGCTCTACAAGCGTTGCATAGCGTAACGGTTGGGGCGTCTGCTTTATAATGCGAAGGACTCGGGATCGATCCCACTGTAGATCAAAACATTTTTCTGCGTTTTTTCCCGTAAAATAATGTGTAAAATAATATGTGCGACAATGCGAATAAACGATTAAATATAATGCGTATGTAAAAAATATGTATAATCATAATAAAAAATAAAATTATAAAATATATAAAATAATTAACTAAAGTTTTTATAAAGGTTTTGAAAAGGTTTCATCAACTACTTACAGTCATTATAATGATTAGCTTTTTGGTTTTCACACGAAAAAGAAATATGTAACCGTTCTAAAAGCTAATAACTATTTATATTCTAGCATTTATTGCATCTTTGTTTGTAACGACATTTCCTAAAAATAAAAATCTAATAAAATCTTATAAACATTTATTAAATTTATAAAATGACGATAAAAACTTCGAAACATTAATATACATTATTGACTATTATTAGAGTCTAAAATCCACACATTATAAGATTTCAATATTACCTAATAAAAGCTAATAATCATTATGAAGAATTACTTTTTGTTAATAACATTTGTACTAGGTTGTTCAAAAAGTTTTGAAAGCGACATCTATAGAGCAGTAGAAGAACCAAAATTTTTACGCCATTTTAATATTTTATCTTTCATATAAACATACCCAAAGTTTCATTCTACTCTGTCAATTAATTGTTTGTTTACAAGCCATTTGAAGTTGACGTGTCAGTGTATTTTTTTTACAATGGAAAAAACCGAATATCGTGCAGTGATAAAATTTTTTGTTTTGGAAGGTTTATCAGCAACGGAAATTCATACAAAAATGGTGAAAGTGTTAAAGGAATCTGCTCCTTCAATTCCAACTGTGCATCGATGGGTTTTAGAGTTTAGACGTGGTCGAAAAAGCGTTGAAGACGATCCACGCTCAGGACGTCCAAAAAGTGCATCAACACCAGCATTCATAGCAAAAATACAGGATATGATTTTGGAAAATCGTCGATTGACCGAAAGAGATTTAGCAGAGGCCCTAGACATCTCATTAGGCAGTGTAAGTCATATTTTAAATAAATTTTTGGGTTTCAGAAAGCTCTGTGCACAATGGGTACCGCATTCGCTCACAATGGAACAAAAACACGTTCAAATGCGACTTTCTGAGCAACATTTGGAGCGTTTTCGAAAGGATAAAAAAGATTTTTTGCGTCGATTTATCACTATGAATGAGACTTGGGTCTACCATCATGACCCTGAATCAAAACAAGAGGCTAAAGAGTGGTGTCAACCAAGCACTTCGGCACCGAAGCGAGTTCGTGTTCAGAAATCGGCGAAGAAGGTGTTAGCGTCAGTTTTTTGGGATGCCAAAGGGATTTTGATGGTGGATTATCTCCAAACTGGCGGAACAATAAAATCTAAATATTATTGTAACCTTTTGGACCAATTGGATAAAAAAATTAGTGAAAAAAGACCCGGTTTGCACAAGAAAAAAATCATTTTTCATCAAGACAATGCACCCGCTCACACAGCTCAAAAAATCATCACTAAAATAACCGAATTAAAGTACGAATTGTTGCAGCATCCACCTTATTTGCCTGATTCAGCTCCCTCTAACTTCTGGCTGTTTCCACACCTCAAGAAATTCCTTCGTGGGAAGCATTTTTCATCAAACGAAGAGGTTATAGCCGTTGTAGAGGAGTATTTTCCAGGCCTTGCAGAAAGTCACTTCCATGATGGGATAAACAAGTTGGAAGACCGTTGGACCAAGTGTATTGAACTTATGAAAGATTATACTGAGCAATAAAAGTGATTTCACCAACAAAAATAAGTATCTTCATTTCCGCTTTTAAAACTTTTTGAACAACCTAGTATACGTGATTATTTCCGCTTGGGTTTCATGAAAGAACATTTCTTTAGAACAATCTTTAAAAATTGGTCGTTCTGTTGTCAGTGCTAGAGCTGATAATATTATACTTTATTTGATTGTAAAGTTTTTGATAGTATTGATGGAGTTTGTACTAGACTCGAATTTCCACCTACAGTTGTTGGAGAAATTGTTGCAGTAGTTAAAGCCTACACAACTCGAGTTGCTGATGGTGCTTTTCCTACTAAATTATTAGATGAAATAAGTGAAATATTACAAAAGAGAGGAGTCGAATTTGGTGTTACAACAGAGAGAAAAAGACGTTGTGGTTAACTTAATTTAGCTTTATTTAGATGTACGGCAATGGTTATCGGGTAAGTGCACTTTTTTTCAATAACGAAGATAACTATAAATTTATTTTTATTTATGATAATAAAATTTTGTTTACTCAAGTTATAAAATTTACTCATTAGTCTGCTTATTTATTGAATGTTGACTTAGAAAAAAATTCAAGTAATTTTATATATTTTTCTAATTTTATTAAAAGTTTATAGCTACAATATTAATAAATTAATATTATTTCAGTGTAGTATTTTTATTATTGGTCTAAGAAGTTATGTAAGCCCAAGCGGAAATGAACTAAATGAAAAAAGAGTTAATAAAATCTAACAACTATTATTATTAGTTTATAAAGTGTGCAATTTGGACTCTAGTAACAGTTATTTATAGTTACTAACTTTTACTAACATTTCTTAGTTTTTATTATATTTTATTAGCTTTTATTAGCTTTTTAACTTTTTAACTTTTTAAGAAATTTGTGACTCTTCAGAAAAACCAATAACTGCTAATAATAATTTAAAAATAATAAATACCCTTATAAAGTATTTATAATTATTATTATCAGTTGATAATAGTAATTAGTAATGATTAGCTTTTTGGTTTTTACACGAAAAAGAAATATAAAACCGTTCTAAAAGCTAATAACTATTTATATTCTAGCTTTTATTAAATCTTTGTTTGTAGGGACATTTCCTAAAAATAAAAATCTATAAAAATTTGATAAAATCTTATAAACATTTATTAAATTTATAAAATGACGATAAAAACTTTAAAACACTAATATACATTATTGACTATTATTAGAGTCTAAAATCCACACATTATAAGATTTTAATATTATCTAATAAAAGATAATAATCATTATAAAGAATTACTTTTTGTTAATAACATTTATATACACGTGATTATTTCCGCTTGGGAGTAATTTTATATATTTTTCTAATTTTATCAATAGTGTGTACCTACAATATTAATAAATTTCCATTATTTTAGTGTGTTATTTTTATTATTCGTCTAAAAAGTAATAATAAAATTTTTTTTTGGGTTCTTAATCAATAATATATTGATAACACAATCAATTGCAAGTCTTATTACACCTTACTAAGTTCCTTTGTATTTGCTTCGCAATCATTTTTTTTTTATTATCTGCTACCTATTTTTCGCTCATGATCATACATAATAGTTTAAAGTTTCAAAATATTGTTTCATTTACTTTTGCACTGTATGATCTCTATCTATGGCATGGTATACAAACATTTATTATTGTACTTTTTTCAGCCTTTTCTGGATTGGAGGTGTTTCAGAATTTATCAAATACAATTAATTATTTGTTTAACAAAAGTGTGATTATTTAATTAATCAAAAAGATTTAAAACTTAAAATGAGTAATGGTAAGAAAAAATTTTTCTAAAATTCAATAATTAATTTCTTTTCATTATTTATAAATATATTTTTTTAAATTCACATCCCAGTTGCAAGAATCCACGTGAAAATCCACATGGGAATCGACGTGGATTTTCACATGGAAATCTACACTGAAATCAGTCCAATAACACACTGTATGTTGAATTTTCACGTAAATTTCTGCGTAGATTTTCACGTGGATTTCCGCGTAGATTACCACGTGGTTTTTAACGTGAAATCAATGTAGAAATCTACGTGGAAATCAGTGTCGATATCTATGCGGAAATCAGTGTAGAAATGTACGTAGAAGTAAGTGTAAAAACCCACACAGATCAAAAGGTTTTTAAAATGTTTTTAAAACGTTTTATGCAAGGATAAAAACTTCTTTAAAACCTTTAAAAAAACTTTAATTAAGTATTTTATTCAATAATGAAGATAACTATAAATTTATTTTTATTTATAATAATAAAATTTAGTTCATTAAAGTTATAAAATTCACTTATTAGTCTGCTTATTTATTGAATATTCACTTAGAAAAAAATTTAAGTAATTTTATATATTTTTCTAATTTTATTAAAAGTTTATATCTACGATATTAATAAATTTATATTATTTTATTGTATTATTATTATTTGTCTAAAAAGTTATTCAAGTAATTTTATATATTTTTCCAATTTTATTAATAGTTTGTACCTACAATATTAATAAATTTTTATTATTTTATTGTATTATTTTTATTATTCGTCTAAGAAGTTATAATAAAATTTTTTTTGGGTTTTTAATCAATAATATATTAATAACACAATCAATTGCAAGTTTTATTACACCTTACTAGGTTCCTTTGTATTTGCTCCGCAATAACTTTTTTTTTATTCTCTGCTACCTATTTTTTGCTCATGATCATACATAATACACAGTGTGTCCCATGGAAAACGGAACTTTTTCAAACCATCGCTTTATATTGGCGC
This sequence comes from Chalcis sispes, assembly GCA_949987625.1. Lineage (NCBI taxonomy): Eukaryota > Metazoa > Arthropoda > Insecta > Hymenoptera > Chalcididae > Chalcis > Chalcis sispes. The sequence goes on along the minus strand of OX465094.1, from coordinate 51,546,144 downwards.
CACCTATTGGTGGATGTTAGCAATGGAAAGGTCCATTCTTAACTGACATCCTGTCAAAATTGTATGACATTTGGTTCAATGGAAACCAAAATATCGCGCTCAAAGTGACAGTGTGTTTGTGGCATCGGTCGAAAAATGAACTTTGAACAAAGAGAAAATATTAAGTTCTGCTTTAAACTCGGTAAATCCATTACTGAGAAACATAATTTGCTGAAACAAGTTTATGGCGATAATTGTCTATCCCGTACCAGAGTTTATAAGTGGTATAAGCGGTTCCAGGAAGGTCGTCAAGACAATTAGGACGACGAATATCCAGGTCCATCGAATACCGTGGTTACTCAAAGTAACATTGAAAAAGTGCGTGAATTTATAAAAAATGAGCCGAAATCTTCATCGCGATACATGGAAATGGAATTGAATATGTCCAAAAATTCAATTCATCGCATTTTGACCGATCATTTGAATTTACGGAAGGTGTGTGCACGCTTTGTTCCACACAAATTGACCGACTACGAAAAATTGCTCCAAATTCAACATTGTAAGGATTTGATTAAAGAGTCCAAAAAGGACCTAAACTTAAAATATTCAATTGTGACTGGTGACAAGACATGGTGTTTTCAATATGATCCCGAAAATATGCGTAAACGTGCTGAATGGAATCACTCAACCTAGCCCAATCCGAAAAAAGTCGTCTTGAAAAGTCAAAAGTGAAGACAATGTTGATTTGTTTCTACAATACGGAGGGTACTATTCATCGTAAATTCGTTCCACCTGGTCAAACGATTACTGCTGTGTTTTATCTTGGTGTTATAAAGCGTTTGCTCAGCCGTATTTGTCGTGTGCGGCCACAATACCGTGAAAAAGGGGGCTGGCGTTTGTTGCATGATAATGCCCCGTCTCATCCATCGAACTTGATCACGGATTTTTTGATCAAAAATTCCATTTCAACCATTAACCATTCACCGTACTCGCTGGATTTAGCCCCGTGCGACTTCTACTTGTTCTCCAAATTGCACTTGCCTATGAAAGGAAAACGTTATGCCGACGAAGAGGCCATCCAAAGAGCGACGACCGACATACTAAAGTCGATGGATAGAAATGATCTCAAAATCTCATTCGATATGTTAATTGATCGTGCAAAACGTTGTATTGATGTGGAAGGAGACTATTTTGAATAAGATAAATAAGATTTGCCGGAATATTGAGTTTTTGTCTTTATTTTGAAAAAGTTCCGTTTTCCATGGGACACACTGTGTAGTTTAAAGTTTCAAAATATTGTTTCATTTACTTTTGCACTATATGATCTCTATCTATGGCATGGTATACGAACATTTATTATTGTACTTTTTTCAGCCTTTTCTGGATTGGAGGTGTTTTAGAATTTATCAAATACAATTAATTATTTGTTTAACAAAAGTGTGATTATTTAATTACTCAAAAAGATTTAAAACTTAAAATGAGTAATGGTAAGAAAAAACTTTTCTAAAATTCAATAATTAATTTCTTTTCATTATTTATAAATATATTTTTTAGAATTGGCATTGGATATAGTTAAGCAAACTTTTGTACTCAAAAATAAAAATGAAAAAGAAAATAGTCAGATATACAAATGAGATATTTTGATAAATTTGATGGAAACTGAAACATGGATCGATTTGACTCCTACAAATTTAAACTTATTAATGTTATATGAAGATTCGTTGTGATGATAAATAATTAATGTGAACAATTGGCCATAAAAATATATTTTATTAAATATTTAATCACTTGTTTCTTTTTTGCCGCTAAATTTACAATTTTGTGCCTATTCATTTCCAATTCTCTATGTTCTTGCTAAAAGTAAATTAATGTTTATTTCATTAGAATATCATTATTTTATTTTTAAATACCAATAAATTAAAATTATTTTTTAAATTAAATTTTTATTTTTACTCAAATTTGTAAAACAATATGATCGAAACAGTTTATTTTTTTTGATTAAATAATTTATGTATTATATTAAATAATTAATTAATTCTATTATATAATACAATTTAAAAATAAATTTGTAATATAAAATATATTGCAAGTATTTGCATGTATTTAATTTATAAAAATTATATTTTTTTTATATTTATAAATTTATATCAACACAAATATGAATTAAATTTTTTTATCAACAACACAAATATAAATTAAATCTTTCAATTAACAACACAAATATAAATTCAATTTTATCAATATTTTTATTAAAAATTAATAGAATGTTATTATGTACATAAAATCACAAAACAATTTGTACATGATTATTATCTTTAACTTTAAATTCAACTTATTTTTTATAATAAAATTTATATAAAAATTATATTTCTCAAAATTTAACTTATTTTTATAAAGTTTTTACACAAACATTTTGTAAATTATAAAAATGATAAAATTATTAAAAAAAACAATGGCCAAAAGTTTCTTGAAATATTTACAATCTTTTCTTAGAACAAACTTAAATTTTATAATATTCTACACAATTTTACAACTTTTTAAAATTTCATTTTCTTTTATCTAGACAACTAATGCATCATATAATGCAATCATTCTTCACAGATTACTTTTATAATAAATCTAATATAATATTACATAATTTGATACATATTCTACCCAATTTATGGAATCTAAATACAACCTTTTTAATAAAAAGAAAATTATGGTAAGTATTGGTTGTCGTTTACACATATTTTTCTGTGCTCTCTTCATGTACGAGGTCTGGCTATTAAATAATGAGACTGGTTACGAAAAAGGGTTTTATTATAAAAATTATTCTACATTCGAATGCTCCCCTTCAATATGCTCCCCTTCCCTCGCCACACACATATTTCCATACGTTTTTTCCATTGATCAAAGCAGTGCTGGAAGTCTTCTTTGGTGAGGGCCTTTAGGAGCTCTGCCGTATTTTGCTTTACCGCTTCCATCGATTCAAATCGGGTCCCTTTCAAAGCAGATTTTATCTTCGGAAACAAAAAAAAGTCGCTTGGTGCCAAATCTGGCGAATACGGCGCGTGTTCGAGCACTGGAGTGCGCTTACCGGTTAAATACTGCTTCACAGATAGCGCGTTATGGGCAGGTGCGTTGTCCTGGTGCAAAATCCACGAGTTGTTCTTTCACAACTCGGGCCGTTTCTTACGAACTCGTTCTCGCAGTGTTGCCAAAACTGACAAATAGTAAGTCTGGTTGACAGTCTGACCCTCTGGAACCCATTCAGTCATCACGATACCGTTAATGTCGAAAAAAACGATCAACATTGCCTTGAATTTTGATTTGGACATCCTTGCTTTTTTGATTCTGGGCGATTCAGGCGTCTTTCAATGCATCGATTGCCGCTTTGTTTCAACATCGTATTGAAAAATCCACGTTTCGTCGCAGGTAATAATGTTTTTTATCAGTCCAGAATCTTTTTTTAACCTTTCAAGGAAATCTGAGCATACCTGTTGACGCAAGAGCTTTTGGTCAGGAGTCAGGTTTTTTGGCACCAACTTCGCACAGACTTTTGTCATGTGTAATTCCTCGTGTAAAATTTGTCTAACCGTTTCTTTATCGGCGTTTACAGCCTCAGCAATCATCCGAATGCTCATTCGACGATCTGCACGCACAATTTGGTTGATTTTGGTCACTGTTTCCGGAGTTGAAACAGTGACATGGCGACCTGGCCGTTGGTCATCTTCAGTGCTCACTCGGCCCTCTCTGAAGCGCTTACGCCACTTAAAAACACGCGCACGAGATAGAGAATTGTCCCTATAGGCCTCTTGCAACAATTTACAGCACTCAGTCGGAGTTTTTTTAAATTTAACGAGAAATTTGAGATTGATACGTTGCTCCTGTTTTTCGTCACACATGGTTTTCGGCACGAGAAAAAAACACGTTCGTTTACAACCGCTACTGCACAAATACAATAATAGTGACGAGAACGGGTTTTGGTACGTGCATAGACAAGATATCTAGATACCCAAAGCACTACTCGTTTTTTTCCCCACCCCTCTACGGCGCCCTCTAGGCGCGAAGTCTCGTTATTTAATAGCCAGACCTCGTATTATCAATTTATCGAATATTAGTATGGCACCTGTTAGTAACTTATCAGAAAGAATATTTAAAATCAGCATTGACTCTCGAAAGTTGTGAAATCAAATAATATTGCGAAGTATTTTTTTTTTATCAACACATTTTTTTTTTAACCATAGGTGATCATTAATGTTGTTGTATATAATATGCTAATAAATATCTACATGTAAATACAACAATCTTTTAAATACAAAAAAATTATCGCTTTCGTTTTATTAAAAAATATGAAAAAATATAATTAATAATTAATTTTTATAAACATCCTTTCACATTTTTTTCAAATATAAAAATATTTTAGACTTAAGAAAGCAATAAAATATAATAATATCGATAAATATCATCTTTCTTTTTATTTATGTATTTTTTGACCGCTACCTGGTCATCATTTACTTATCGGATTAATAAAAAGACATTATACAAATTTCTACGCACGAAAGTTGTGAAATCTATTTAATGTTGTTCAGTATTTCAATATTTGTGTCGAACACATTTATTTTATAATTTTAGTTAATACTAAAAAATATTATTTTATATTTTATACAATTTTCTTTTGAAATGTTACTTTAAATTGAAATATCAAAGTATGCAAAATATCAATCATGTGAAATGATTCTTTTTACTCTTACATTCATTTAGTTTTTATTTTAATTTAATTTAATAATTTACATATAATTTGTAACGCCACTGGGGATCAGGGTGGCGTACAAATGTAAGGAGGAGCGGGCGGGTTGCTTGCTAGTGCAAGTTAAAACAACCGATTAAAATGAGCACACAAACAAATACGTTTATTTAAACCAAAATTACAAAATACAAGAATTGATCGCGTTTTACGCGAGCCCAGGGCGCCAGCTACACTCGTGTAGCGCGGTTTCTTGCGCGGCAAATACGTTGCTCGGCTAACTCACGGTTAGAGCGGTCGCGGGCGTACAACATACAACAACGACCGAAAATAGCGCGTAACACGCAACGCGGTCGCACACACACAGCCGGGAAGGATACGGGGATGATTCAGGCAAGATGTGCTTCCTGGCAGCTGCCACTGCACCTTGGCACTCACTAGATATTGTATTCACACGTAGCCACGATCCGGACGCTCGCTCGTTCGTTTTTCTTTACAACCAAGGGGGTTTTAGTTCGTGACTGCTGTTTACGATTATCCCGAACGGAGTGAACGAGAAGCTCTTGCGTGGCACTTTCGCGAGCGCGGATTTTAGATCTTCGTTCTGCGCTGGCGCAACGTACGTGTAAAGTACGTTACGCGACGCAGCCGCCGCGCGCGCTCAGTGCTGTCGGCAGTTAATATTACTGCTTGCAAGCAACGCGCGTTAAGGTTATCCGCTCGCGAGTGCCAGTGTTGTTGTGTCTTCCCTGGAGCGGCGAGAATCTACCTTCGATGTCCAGAGAGTCCAGGTGAGTCGACGCGTTCCATGGCTGGTAGGCGTCGACTAACTTGTTTTTTCTTTTTTTTTTCAGGTGTGACAGTACGGCGGATCAACGGCTGCGGATCGGACGATTAACGGTGGAGAAAGCGAAGCAGCGGTGTCGGGGACAGCGATAGCCTGCTCGCAGCGGCAGCGAGGCCACGCTATTAGACACTTCCAGGTGCGTAATTACTTGCACTTAAATGCTGTGCTTATGTGTTTGTGCTTGCCTTCTAACCTTCTCATTCACTTTCCCATGATGTTGTATGGCAGCTTGTACTTCCTTCCCAGGTGCAGCTGCTACTATTATTTTCTTCCTTGTTTAATTGCTGTCTGGGAGGTTGCAGGTGCGGAAACCACTACAAGGACAGGAAGGAGCTTGGAGAGGAAACTTGCTGCAGTGTGTGCGAGCACTGCAATTGCCTATTCATGGGCTCCTGAGACTGGCTCCTCGCTGGGGCCTTTACTTAATCTCGAAGCCCATGTACCTGGTGAAGGTAAAGTATGTACAGCTCTGCGTGGCTGTTAGTTAGGGTCAAGCGTGGCAGGCCTGCGAGACTGCCAAGATTGTAAAAGAGAGTATTTCAGCTACGAGGAGGCGCACAAGCTATGCTTTGGCCTCCTCATGTGACTGGTGTAAAAACACCATGTCACAAATTTTATATTGTTTTTGTACGATAGTAGGAAGTTGCTTCGAATAAAACCACTAAAATTAAATAATTCTTTTAACTATATTTTTCTATATATTTTATGCTATATTCTTTTAAAACTTATATATTTCATAAAAAGTTACTTCTGACATGTAATTAAAACTATACTTGCCGGACACTTGTACAGTACACATATAATGGTGGAGAATATAAATAATAGAATATATAGAATATAAAAAAGAAATGAACATTTGATTTAATAATTATATTTTTCTATTTCTATTTAAATTATAAAGTGCTTTATTTTTAAAATGAAAAATTATCAAATGTTAAAAAATTGTTATTGACAATCTTTAATAATTTTTTATTACATGTATATATATATATAAATATAATCATACAAATATACAACAAGATATGAAATCATGTTAATTTTTTATTTTTTTTTTAATATTGATTAAGAAAAAAATCAGCATATGCTATGTCATTTTTGTATATTGTAAATGTACTTGTATACATAGAAAGTATAGCTGAAAGTTTGGAATCTTATAATTCGTAATTCGTACCCAATCATGTTTCAGTTACAACATAAAAAAACTATTTCAGTATCTAAAATTATATCTTGATTGTATAAATTACCACGAGCATAACCATCTACTTGTTTAATTTTAAACGTAGACAAAGTATTACAGTATCCAAAAATATATGTTGATCACATAAATTACTGCGAGCATCACCATATACTTTACAGGTGTCCGGCAAGTATGGTTTTAATTACATGTCACAAGTAACTTTTTATGAAATATATAAGTTGTAAAAGAATATAGCATAAAAGATATAGAAAAATATAGTTAAAAGAATTATTTAATTTCAGTGGTTTCATTCGCAGCAACTTCCTACTATCGTACGAAAACAAAATCAAATTATTGGTTGTACAACTTTGCTTCCGCCGTTTCGCAATAGATGGCTGTAGCGGTAAGTGGTAGTTGAAATAAATAGATCATAAATGTCATACAATAAGCTTAGGTATTTGTAAACATAACGCCATCGAAATATTAGTCGATTTGTGTCTGCATCATAAAGTTATTCTCGAATAAACATGTCAGCTTACGGGCCAAATTCTCGTCATTTGCGGGAGGTTTTAATTTTCTGCTTTAATATGAAGAAATCTGCGACTTAGGCTCATGGAATGCTCTCAAATACCTATGGTGAGGCTGCTATTAGTACAAGAACGTGCCGAGAGTGGTTTCAACGCTTCAAGAACGGCGATTTTAACGTCGAAGACCAGCATGGCGGTGGAAGAAAGAAGGTTTTCGAAGATGCAGAATTAGAGGCATTACTTGATCAAGACTCGTGTCAAACGCAACAAGAATTGGCAGGATCATTGGGAATGACGCAACAAGCCATTTCAAAACGCCTGAGAGTCATGGAAATGATTCAGAAACAAGGAAATTGGGTACCGTACGAGTTGAAGCTAAGAGATGTTGAACGGTGTTTGTGTGTTTGTGAACAGCTGCTTGAAAGGCGAAGACGGAAGGGATTTCCGCATTGCATTGTGACTGGGGACGAAAAATGGGTTCACTACGATAATTCCAAGCGCCAGTCAAGTAAGAGCGTGGACGTGTTAATTTATAAAAAAATTTATTTGATGAAACTTTCATATTTATATATACATTGTACACATTACAAACAATGATGCAATTCGATCAATAATGTGTCCAGTCACCACCAGCGTCGATAATTGCCTGGCATCTCCGAGGCATGCTTTCTACTAATTTGACGGCGTATTCTAGTGGCAAGGATCTCCAGATCCGACGAATTTCGTAAGACAACTGCTTCAAAGTGTATGTGCGTTTTCTACGAAGCTTCCGTTTAATATATGCCCGCACATTTTCAATAGGGTTTGCATCGGGCGACTGCGACGGCCAATCCAATGTAACGATGCCAGATTAAGTCTTCCACTGAGTACAGAGCTTGCTGCGGTGTTTAGGATCGTTGTCCTCCTGCAGAATCCAATCTTCATTTTTTGTGATGAAACATCGTTTGGCTGATGGCAGTAAAGCCTTTTTGTAGATTTTTATCATTTTCTCGGCATTTAGGTTGTCAGTGAAGAGGTGCAAAGTGCCGAATCCCTGCTTTGAGAAGCAGCCCCAAAGATGCACCTTTATTTCATGTTTTACAGTCCGCTGAACAAGCTTATTGGTGGAAGTTGACCAGGCTCGCGTGAGGACAGAACGTGTCCATATAGAACATTCATCAGTAAAAATGACATTTTCAAAATCTCTATCAATATTCTCATGCGCCCAAGCGAGTCGCTTTGTCCCATGTTTTTCAGTCAACAGAGGCTTCTTCATTGTGTTGCGCCATTTCAGATGATGAGTACGAAGATGGGTTCGGATATTTTCGTAGGATATATCTAAACCTTCTGCCATTAATTTTGCTTGTCCTTGCCGCAGTGTTAAAGCAGGATTCCGCGAAAACAGATTCACTATTTTTTTTTCATCTTTTTTGTTCACTTTTCCTATCGAGCCACGTTCTGGTAAATCATCGACATTTTTAGCCACTTTATATCGCTGTATCCACTTCTGTACAAATGCCTTCGACTTTCTCATATATTTAGCAGCCGCTGATTGCGACATTTTTGGACCTTTCGGGTGGATGCAAAGGAACACAGCCTCGTAGCGTGACGCGTACTTAGCACTCATGGCGTTTAATGTAATTCTCTTCCAAAAGATCAACGACAACTGAATTTTTGTTGACAATGCATCAAAGACAAAGCTTTCCTCTATCGGCTTGCGAAAAAAATTAAAGCAGAATCTTTTATTATTTGTCGGTGAAGTCGACCACGCTCTTACTTGACAAACTATAAAAGGTTTCGAAATAAGAAATATTTTCTTACTTAACCCTCAAGTGGAGCACTATCGCAGCTCAACATAACTGGAGCGCATGGGTGAGGATCACCCGGCTAGCTTTGATCACTTATATCTTATTATAAAATTGATCAATTTTGAATTTTTTTTTTTTTAATCGATTCGTCGGACGATGTAGAATAAGAATATTTTATGAACAAATAAATAAAAATTTAAGTTTTTATAATATTAAGGAAAAATAAAAAAAAAAATGCAATGTTAATTGACGTAAAAAGGTGTTTTCTTAAAACTATTGAATCTTAACGAATTTTTGGGATAAAAGGTTTTTATTGGCGACATTTTAAAGGTAATTGCACGTTGTTTAAAAATAATTTGAAGTTGTTCTACGTACTTTAAAAAATTATATTTATTTAAAGAAATAAAGTTGAAGAATTTAAACAGAATGATTTTTTTTATTTTTTTTTAATATTAATTTATTCTTATATAAAAATAATAATAAATCAATTACAACAATTAATAAAACTTATTTAGATGATTGTACACTACACTCTATACAAATTTTTGCAACATGCTCTCTACACATGGGCTGATCACACTTTAAACATTTATAGAATATTTTCCTATCTAAAGACGATGGGCAGTATCCTCATCGTTTTTGTTTAGCCATTTAATTTTCTGCCAGTAGATTACGAGGATCCTCTGTTTCTGGTAAATCTTTATACTTAAGAAAAGATTCGATTTGCGAACGTAAGTTTCTTTGTAGAGTAGGTAAATTCAGTCTATTTATCAAGAATGGCCTGATTAAGGATAGGAATAAATCCAATAAATATTGTTTCCGATGCATCACTGCATTACTGCTAATTAAATTATAAATTATAAATGAATTTACGCCTGCCTGATTAAGCATTCCGTAAAAAAACCTCATTGGCCACCTGAGTGTTCTCCTTGCTGTCGTAAAATCATGACATTTTTTGTCAAAGCTGTCTGTACCTCCTTTCGTTTTGTTGTAAAACATCACGATTTCTGGTTTTTGAGTTTCATTATTTATTTGTGCTTTATTATGGTATGTGGATAACAATAAAACAATTTTTTTCCCTTTGGGATTAAATGATACAAGAATTTTCTTATTGTTGTAACCAAATCGAATCTTGTTATTTTTAGATTTTACTTTTTTGAATGACTTAGGAATTTCTCGTTTATTCTTGTGAATTGTCCCGACCATTGTTAAATTATATTCATTTAACATTTTTTCGCATAAAGGAATAGATGTAAACCACCCATAACATGTGATATTTCTACGTGTATTATATATCGGCTCTGCTAATGTTCTTACATAATACGATGGAACTGACTCAGAAGAATCTTTATCGATTATTTTACCACAATATGGTTTAGCATTAATTTAAAGCCACAATTTTCAGACCATATTTATCTGGTTTATTTGGCAAATACATTCTGAAACAACATCGACCACGAAAAGAAAGTAATTGTTCATCTATCGTACAGTTGGAATGTGGTTCATAATTATTTGTACAATTATTTATAAATTTTTCCCAAATATCGCGAATATAAGCAAATGAATCGACTTCTTTCCTTTCACGGCGTGTGTTCTTATCGTCAAATCTTATGCATAAAATCAAAAATTGAAAACGTTTTACCGACATCGTTATTCTAAACAATGACATGCCATAAGGCGACCATGAATCTTCAACGCTCCTTCTGTTTACTTTCTGTACCCCAGCAAAATATAACAATCCTATGACCGCTTTGAGCTCAACTAAGTCTACCTGTTTATGGTGCGACTTCACTTCATGCTTATTTTCACTTAAATTTTCAATTTTTCGATTTATTTCAGCATTAGTATGTTCTAAAATAATTCCTAAAATTTCTTCATCGAAGAAGAGACTCCACGCTTCTAAGGGATTTTTTACATTTTTGCCACGCCCTTTTGGAGTTGGAGTATATCGAGGCTTTGATCGTTCCCGTCGACTCTCAGGTATATTAGAGCTCCATTTATAATCATTTTTACCTCGCAGGTAGCTAGGTCGACCTCGCTTTCTTTTGCCGGTTGACGTACCCGGTTGGTTGTTTTCACTATGTGATGATTCAGATTCGACAGTAGTCTCGACATCGTCTTCTTCACTTCCTTCTTCGTCCGACTCATCGATTTGCTGCTCAACACAATCTTCAGTCTCACTTTCACTCGGCTTGTCGTCAAACTCCTCAGGTTCCTCATACAAGGACTCAACTTCGGACCCTCGGCGTGTACGACGCGACGCCATTTTTTTACTAAATTTGAAAAAAAAGAAGCGTCGAAGTAAATATTGAAAAATCATATATTTATATAAATAATATTAAATAATTCAATAGTAATGATTTACTTAAAAAAATGAAGAGAGATGCGTCTAGACTAATAGATAATTTTTCAACTTGAGCACCAGAACGGAGCAGTGAGAAACTAAAACACAATGATCAAACTATTTAGTAAAGCTTATTTTTATGTTATAATAATATAAACTTACTAATATGTATTAATTTGACGATATAAGACTGGTAAAGTTCAAATAAAACACTTAATTTACTTCACTAAATTTTTCACGAGCACTATGCAATATGACACTACTGGAGTGCTGGGTGAGGGATACCCATAGACTAAGTTTGTCTGCTTACAGTTCGGTTAGTATTCATACTTAGAAAGGGTCCAAGTGGGGATTGGTAGTAGGGATAACAAAGTTAAATTCCCACACAAAACCAAGTCCCCCTATACAACCATTTACTAGGGGTGAACAGATGTATTTCTACCCTGGGTTAGCGTAACCCAGTGCTCCTCTTGAGGGTTAAATATTTCTACGAAAACTTGCAGCGACCTTGTTAAAATATAACGACAAAATATTTCAAGAAACCTCTCTATATTCATACGTTAAATGTTTTGTGAAATGTTCCAGCAAGTTTGCTTCAAGTTTTTGATAAAACATTTATACGAAATCATGCAGCGACTGTTTTTAAATGTTTCATTTATATGTTTCATAAAAACTCACCACAATCTTTCGTGAAATATTTTGTGAAATGTTACAGCATGTTTGATGCAAGATTTCTCTGTAAGATTTTAATGTAATGTTTTTATTATATTAAAACGATGTTTTAATGTAATGTTTGTTTGAAAGATATCTGCAAGGTTTTAATATAACTTTTCTACAAGTTTTCACTGAAACCTTACATTGAATCTTTCACTGAAATCTTTCATGCTATGTTGGTACGTATTCAAATCAATCAACAGGGATAAATTTAATTTAAAAAGTAAAAAACAATATAGTACTATAAAACGAATATTATTTAATAATATTAATTGATTTCATTCAATTACTTCAATTTTAATTTATTATCTCTTATTGGTTTTAAATGATTTTTTTTTGTTCTAATTAATTTGAAAATACAATTTTGATTTCATCTTATTGATTCCTATGAAGTTCAATTGTAAATTAAGGGGTTAGGCCACTCTAGAGGCCGGAAAAATAGGCTTCTTTAGGATTTTTTTTTAGAAACACTACAAAATAAATTGAGATTCCAATAAATTACTTAAAAAAATTTATATAATAGATTAAATGAAATTTATTATACGTATCAGTGACTGTATACAAAATTTTTTTGAAGCGATTAATTTCAAAATTGAGGCTGTGCAGCGTTTTTCCGATGACATCTCCGTTTTTCCAGGGTATATGGCCGGACAAACAGCTCCTGTAATTATTAAATTATAATAAGCCATTTTTTTTTTAACTTTATATAATAACTGCTATAGAAATACGTAGGTTTTCTTCAATATACTAATTTTTGGCCAAATGGCGCACTTTCAAAGTGGAAAGTGAAGAATTTGCTTAAAAAATCATCAAATAATTGTTAATAACAAACGAACTATGCAACCTAAAAAAAAATCTTAGGTACTTCCATAAACAATGTATTTTTCAAGATGTATTCAATATTTCAAGTAAATCGGTTGAAAATTGTCTGAGTTATATTTCCAGCCAACTTAAAAAATGCAGTTTTAAAATACACGACGCACAGCCGCCATTTTGAAATTAATCGCTTCCAAAAAATTTTTGTATACAGTTACTGATATGTATAATACACAGTGTGTCCCATGGAGAACGGAACTTTTTCATAACATCGATTTATATTTGCGCCACCTATTGGTGTATGTTAGCAATGGAAAGGTCCATTCTTAACTGACATTCTGTCAAAATTGTATGACATTTGGTTCAATGGAAACCAAAATATCGCGCTCAAAGTGACAGTGCGTTTGTGGCATCGGTCGAAAAATGAACTTTGAACAAAGAGCAAATAGTAAGTTTTGTTTAAAACTCGGTAAATCCTTTACTGAGACGCACAATTTCCTGAAACAAGTTTATGGCGATAATTGTCTATCCCGTACCAGAGTGTATGAGTGGTATAAGCGGTTCCAGGAAGGTCGTGAAGACATTCAGGACGACGAACATCCAGGTCCTTCGAATACCGTGGCTACTCAAAGTAACGTTGAAAAAGTGCGTGAATTTATAAAAAATGAGCCAAAATCTTCATGGCAATAAATGGAAATGGAATTGAATATGTCCAAAAATTCAATTCATCGCATTTTGACCGATCATTTAAATCTACAGAAGGTGTGTGCACGCTTTGTTCCACACAAATTGACCGACTACGAAAAATTGCTCCGAATTCAACATTGTAAGGATTTGATTAAATAGTCAAAAAAGGATCCAAACTTGAAATATTCAATTGTGACTGGTGACAAGACATAGTTGTTTCAATATGATTCCGAAACCAAGCGTCAAATTGCTAAATGGAAGCACCCAACCGAGCCCAATCTGAAAAAAAATCGTCTTGAAAAGTCAAAAGTGAAGACAATGCTGATTTGTTTCTACGATTCGGAGGGTATTATTCATCGTGAATTCGTTTTACCTGGTCAAACGATTACTGCTGTGTTTTATCCTGGTGTTATAAAGCGTTTGCTCAGCCGTATTCGTCGTGTGCGGCCACAATACCGTGAAAAAGGGAGCTGGCGTTTGTTGCGTGATAATGCCCCGTCTCAGCGATCGAACTTGATCACGGATTTTTTTATCAAAAATTTCATTTCAACCATCAACCATTCACCGTACTTGCCGGATTTGGCTCCGTGCGACTTCTACTTGTTCTCCAAATTGCACTTGCCTATGAAAGGAAAACGTTATGCCGACGTAGAGGCCATCCAAAGAGCGACGACCGACATACTAAAGTCGATGGATAAAAACGATCTCAGAAACTCATTCGATATGTTAATTGATCGTGCAAAACGTTGTACTGATGCGGAAGGAGACTATTTTGAATAAAATAAATGAGATTTGCCGGAATATTGAGTTTTTGTCTTTATTTTGAAAAAGTTTAGTTTTCTATGGGACACACTGTGTAAATAATCTTTATTGGAATTTCAATTTATTTTGTAGTATTTCTGAAAAGAAAATCCTAAAATGCTTATTTTTTCGACCTCTAGAGTGTCCTAACCCCTTAATAAATATAATGGAGCCTTTATAACATTTTAATTGATCTGATAATATTCCTTTGATTGTACTATATTGATTTCTTTTGAATTTAATTGATTTTATTCTTTTAATATTCTTCAATATGCTTTAATTTATGGGGCTATACGAGTGTGAAACTTTCCAAAAATCGATATTTTATTGTCTTATTCTACAGCTAAACTTTTAAGAATATCCTGTGCAATTTTCAAGGCCGTATCTCTAATACGTTCCAAATGGCAGCCTTCAAAAGAGCAACTGCTCGCAGGTATAAACTACTCCATCTACCTTTTAAACGCTTTTTTTTTAAATGATATTTTTCAAATTTGTCGCAATCGTAACTCAAAGAGCAATTATCTGATTGATTTTAAATTTGAACTGAGTACTTTTGAATATATTTACTTTACAGTGACGTAGGATTTTTTTGATTGAATGAAAATTGACGATTTGGCATTAAAAAAAGCGACCATACTTTTGAGTAAAAAGAAAACTTTTTTTTGATAACTACGCCATTTTGTTAAATTTTGACATTTTTGAAAATTCTACGATATTGTAAGAAAATACCTTCTTGTCTAACAACTTTTTTTTTTTTTAGTTTCAGCCACTTATTCGGTCGGAATCGTGGCAGCAGTGGAGAAACATTTTTTTTAGCGCCTCTGAAGACAGCGCATAAGTTGCTCATTTTTCAATACGTTTTGATGATAAAATTATGAAATATAGTTTAAATATAGCTTGACATGCTCTTATATTTTTAATTTACTTTATGAGGTATTTTTCTTTTAAGAAATTCCCGAAAATCACCCAAATTTTCAGCGTTCACACTAGTATAGCCCCTTAACCCATTTTGTCTTAAGCGGATATTTCATAATCGATTGGATTTTGGCTTAGAAAATAAGGAAAATAAATAAAAACCAACAAGGTTGTAATGGTTTTCTATATAAAAAAATTTACTCTTTCTGAATCTGGCATCAATGTTAGAAATCGGCACCTCATTCAAATATAGCCGCCTATATTTAATAAAAAAATTTTTTTTTTTTTTATATCGACTATGGGCATAATTCCTAAACGTTTCTTTTGTAGTATTGCTTGAAACAAGTTTGTATTAATAGCTTAGGTTGCTATATAATGTTAAAACAATGTTAATAAATTAGTATTATTTTTAATATGGCGTAACTAATATGGCGACTGTAATAACAAATAATAAATATACTTTAAAAAATTTGCAAGTACTTTTTAAACAGATTTTCAAGGTAACTTAGTTAAAATTTACCATTAGATTTTACTTTCTCAACATGGCTGATTCAAAATGGCGATCAGAAATAAATGAAAATAAGATTTTTTATGGAAATAGCGAGTAGGTACCCATTGTATCGGTTTTTATTTTTATTCACTACTGTGATAAAAAAATAAGGTGAAATTGTCATTTAAAACTCCCGGGCATTAGAAAGGCAGGTAAATTTTTTTTCTAGGTTGGTAGGACTGTCTATAACATTTGCCAAGCGTCTGTTTGTCAAAAGGTCTAATTATCTCCGAGTTACACGTGTTTTTGTAAACAACCAAAAGTAAATTTTTCGATTTTTACAATGGGTGATTTTGTTGAGCAAAGAACTTGCATCAAATTTTGTTTGCGGAACGAATATTCTTGTGCGGACACGTTGAAAATGTTTCGGAAGGCCTTTGGTGATCAAACTATGGCGCAAAAAAACGTTTATAAGTGGTACAACAAGTTCAAAGCAGGCCGAGAACGCGTTGAAGACGAACCGCGCTCTGGACGACCATCAACGTCTACCGACGAGGACCACGCCAAAAAAATCAAAGATCTGGTGCTTGAAAATCGTCGATTGACAATTAGAGACCTCGCTGATAGTGTTGAAATATCATTTAGCTCAGCCCAAACCATTTTGAAAGATGTTTTGTGTCTCAAACGCGTCAAGTCTCGATTAGTGCCAAAATCGCTCAATTTTTTGGAAAAAAAGCGTCGCGTTGATGTGTGTGAAACTTTGCTGTCTGACTATCAGGACCACTTGAAATGCATCATTACTGAAAACGAGACTTGGATTTACGCATACGAGCCTGAAACCACCGACCAATCCAGCGATTATCGTGCAAAAAGTGAAGCAAGACCGAAAAAATCACGGTAAAGTCGATCTAAAATCAAGGTCATGTTGACAGTTTTTTTTGATTATCGTGGTGTGGTGCACTATGAATTTCTTTCGCCGGGCCAAACTGTCAACAAAAAATATTATTTAAGCGTTATGCGTCGTTTGCGTGAAGCTATTTGTCTGAAACGGCCGGAATTATGGGCGAACAACTCTTGGTTCCTTCATCACGATAATGCACCATGTCATACTGCATTGGTTCTTCGCGACTTTTTTGCTAAAAACTCGACTCATATTGTTCCGCAACCCCCGTATTCGCCTGATTTGGCTCTGTGCGACTTCTGGCTATTCAGCAAACTCAAAAGGCCAATGCGGGGACGCCGTTTTGACACGATTGAGGAGATAAAAACCGAATCGAAGAAGATCTTGAAGGCTATACCGGAAAAAGACTATTCCTACTGTTTCTAGGACTGGAAAAAGCGTTGGTAAAAGTTGCTTTTCATCGGACGAGAATTACTTTGAAGGGAATGAAATCGATTTGGAAGAATAAATAAAGAATTTACATTTTATAAACAAATTCACCTTACTTTTTGATCACAGTAGTATATATTGTATATCTTCTAAGGATAGTGAAATTCATAAGATAAATTTTATTTAAATTATTAAAATTAATTAAAACAAATTCATTTTTATTTTAATGTTACATTGAAATGCAAAAAGAATTTTATTACCCCTCCATCCATTGTGTTATGGCGGTATCTCTGGACTTTTTATTAAATAATTATTTAAAAATAAACTTAATTTCTTAGCTTTTTAAAATTTTTTGAATGTTTTATTCTTTAGATCTTTTAACATCTAATGATAATTATTATTTTTCAATAATTTTGAATATTTAAAAAATTATTTTTTTGTTAAGAAGTCTAGAAATAAAGCAATTTGCCGCATGTGCGACTAATTAACTTGACAAATAGATTTTTTATTTGTGCAACGTTGCCATATGTCACATACCGCAAGTTTTGCTATTTCATGTGTCATAGGCGGTGCTATAATAATCTTGGCGACGCTGTTAAGTAAAACAAAATATACGGTGATTCGCCGCAGTAAGATAAGAATGAATGATGATTCGCCGCAGTAGGATAAGAATGACGTAGCCAAGTGATAGACTAAGGGTTACATTTGATATTTCGAAAAAATTTATTCCGTTAACACAAATACATTTTTTACAGCAAATTACAATATCAGCTAAATTAAATGATAAATAATAAATACAATTTCTTTAATTACTTCATTAAAAAAATTAATAAAGAAAAATCAAGCATTATCAATAAACTAATTTAATTATGTTCATAAAAATAAATTAATGTAAACTAACATGTATAGTATTCTAAAAGCTTGTGACAGGCGGCTTATAGAGGCTAAGCCACCTGCCATAGGCGATAGAAAGAGAGTTCGCGGTGCGACGATACGCGGCGCCATCGATCAAGCGATCGATGGCTTGACGCGGGAAAAGCCGCGGCGTACCAAAACGCGGCGCTATCGATCAAGAATCGATAGCGCTACGCGGGAAAACCGATAGGCGAGAGGGGAAGGAGGAGCCCTCCCCTCAAGCCTTCTTCTCGTCCGAGCATTTGTAAGAGCCGCACGTGTTTCGAGCGATTAGGAAAGATACAGAGATTTTTCCTAAGATTCTCCGCAGCGTTTCCGCAGATTCGAAGAGACGATTCCGCGATCAACTATTTGTGAAAGTAAGTGGCCACTTATCGTATTAGCGAGTCCGCGAATAGATTATATTTAGTTTTCCTGACGCGTGTGCGATCGCGTCAGGCATATATAGATATAGTAGAGTTACGCGCGAGCCCACGTAACTTAAACTCGATTAGGCCGCGCGAGTGCGAGTGAGAGGATCGATCTCTCTCTCGCACTATCATAGAATAGGCGTTCGAGTAAGAGAAAGCCACTCTTACTCGGGCAACCTGCGAGCACGCAGTTGAGCGAGAGGAACGAGCTCTCACGCTCAACCATAGACTACAGCACCGAGTGAGAAGTAGAGCCGCTCTCACTCGAGCAGCCACAACTACGGCAGTATAGAGGGGGAACTGCTCTCTTTATATCTGCCGCCCATAGACTACACGCGTGTGTAGCTGCGCGAAGCGAAGAGGGTGCGCATGCGCAGTGCGCACCTTGAGACCTAGTATTGCGCGTGAGGCAATATTAATTGCTCTTCGCAGCAATAGACCTCTCCGCAATAATTCGTTACCTTTTGCATTGTAATTGTTAATTTTATTTATTAAAGCAACTATTTTGCACAAATCTGGTGCGTTTTTATTTGTCTTCCCTATAGCGTCCCTATCCCGAATACCGCCGCCTCCGCGGGTGTGCCAACCGATCGTTGGCACACATACTGAGCAGCCGAGCCCGGTGGGAGCTGCACCGGTCGCGGGGCCTTAGGCAAGGCCCCTCACACACACCGAGAATAAAGCAGGACCAGAAGAAGGTCCTGCGTTGTTAACGGGTGGGAAAAAAAATTACCCCGTTACAAGCTACAATAGAATGAAATAAATAATGCTATTAAAATCAATTTGAATAAATTTAAAATCAATTATTTAAATTTGCATTGAAGACAATTTTTTTTTGCGAATGGATGCCGATAATAGTCAATTAATTCGTATTTCTATAATGCAATAGAATGCAATTCAAAAAAGCATTTAATGTATATTAAAATTACTTTATATTATGTTCATAAAAATAAATTGATGTAAACTAACATGTATCCTAAAAGCTAAAATAGAATGAAATATACAATCATGCTATAATATTATAATCAATTGAAATAAATTTAGAATCAATTATACAAATTTGCATTGAATACAATTTTTTTTCGGATTGATGTCGATAATAGTCAATTAATTCGTATTTCTAGAATGCAATAGAATGCAATTCAAAAAAGTATACTATTATAATTTATGAAAATCGATTGAAATTAATATCAAAAATTGTAATAGAATTAAATTAAAATTGAAGCTAATTGAAGTCAATAGCTTCTCAATTGGTCAATTTAAAGTTATCAATTATTGGAAATGTGAATAAGTTTTTGCCGTTTTTTTTGAAAATAAATCCTTTATTTAAAAAATATAATAAAAAAAATTAGTCAATTAAAGTTTCGCCCATCGCTGGAGATTACTTTTTCCTATCTTTCTGGCAGTATTCGAATTCCATGTCGAAAAAACGATACTTCTTTTACGGCTATCCACGAATCGATCCATTTTTTCGTTTCTTCATACGAAGTGAAGTGCTGCTTAGCCAGGCCATTGGTCATCGATCAAAATAAATAGTAATTAGAAGGCGAAATGTCTAGAGAGTACGGCGAGTGGGGTAGGACTTCCTATTTTACCGTTTCCAGGTATGTTTTGACCGGTGACACGACATGCGGCCGAGCGTTATCATGCAGCAAAATCACCTGATTGCGTCTTCGCTCATATAACGGCAGCTTTTCTTTCAACGCTTGGTTCAAACGCATCAATTGTCGTCGATAGAGATCTCCTGTGATCGTTTGGTTGGGTTGGAGCAGCTTGTAATACACTACCCCTAGCTGATCCCATCAAATGCACAGCATGAGCTTGGAACCGTAAATATATCGCTTTGGCGTTAATGCTATTGCTTCGCCGGGCTTAAACCACGATTTTTACGTTTGAGATTACTGTAGTGTATCTACTTTTCATCACCAGTCACGATACGATGTAAGAAACGTTTTCTTTTTTGTCGTTCAAGCAGCTGCTCACACATGACGAGACGTCGTTCGACGTCTCTCGGCTTGAGTTCGTACGGCACCCAAGATCCTTCCTTTTGTATCATTCCTAATGCTGTCAAACGTTTCGAAACTGTTGTTAGATCAACTGCTAATGATTTGACAACATCGGATTGCGTCTGACATGGATCTTCAGCAAGTAATGTTTACAATTCTTCGTCTTGAAACTTTTTTAGTGCACCACTGCGTTCTCTATCTTGAACACCAAAATCACCATTTTTAAATTGGTTAAACCCATCTCTGCATGTTCTTTCCGACAGAGCATGATCACGATAGGTTTCTGCAAGAATTCTGTGTGCTGCAGCTGCTGATTTTTTGTGAATAAAATAGTGCAGTAAAATTCCCAGCAAGAACGGTTTATTTGTCACGAAATTTGAAATGTTTTACGCCACAAAAAGAAAGTATTCTTTATAGATTAATGGAAAGACACGCACTGCTTTTAAATATGAATTATAGAACTTAAATTTAGATGCATCATCATCTTGAATTATACACACAAAATTTTTGTACCGCCATCTGACGGTGAAACGGTGAGAACTTATTCACACTCTCAATAAGAATATTCAAATCAATAAAATTCAAATAAACTTTTATTTATTTCTATTGATTTTAATTGGCCATTTTTAGCAGATTTACAATACCGCACAGTGTAATAGTATTAGGCAAGTCTGCGATATCCACTAGCACCTATTACAGCCAAGCCTGCAAATTGTGCATTTTGCAATAAAAACCATGCCAAATCACGTTTTTTTATTTGCAAATTTCCATTATGCCAATTATTTAATTTGCACATTTATCATATTTTTTTTATAAACAAAAGGCACAAATGAAACGTATATATATATTGTAATGACGACATCACATAAAATATGACCTCCTCTAATTTGCACACATTATATATCATTTTAATTTGCACACTTATTAAATCTCATAAATTGTAAATTATTTAAGAAAAAATAGGATAAAAAAACTTTAGGGAGAATTTTGAATAGTGTGCATGCACACGGACGTATGTCTACCTGCGAGCTTGCGTAACACGTTCGAAAAATATTGCATTCAAATTTTTTAATAACAAAATGAAAATGAATGTTAAATTTATTTGTACACTTTGTGAAAACGTTCATAAAAAACTAATTTAATGAGCACGCAGTTCAATTGTTATTAAATATTCATTATTAATGTTTGAAAATGAAATGGTTGTTAACAGCTGATCGCACGGAGATTATGTCCCATTTATGCGACATAATCGCATAGAGATAATATACATAGAGTGAGCGAGGTATGGGAGCTCGTGTTAGTGGAAATGTCTTACTTAAAGAAAGAGAAAGAGAATCGGAGGCCCCTTTTTCTTTCTCTGTCTATTTGCTTATGATTGGTTATTGACGACTAGCACTGCTGTGAGGGGGGAGAATCCCGCGAGCTTCAAAGATCATTCTGCAATCAGCTTATGTATAATACACATATCTATTTATTTTGAGCATAGAGAAGCAACAAATAAACGAAAATGACAGTATATTGCATTTTATGCAAGAAAAAGCGTATTGCTTACGACAATACTCGGGGTTTTCACAGGTAAGTTTAATATTACATCTACAGATAAATTTGTAAAGCATTGAATTTTGAGGTTAGTTTTACGATCAAGTAAGCCTTTATTTCTAATGAAATAACATTATTATTTAATTAAAAGAAGTTTTTTAAGCTTTTGTATTTTAATTATATTCATTTTATAGATTTCCAGCCAATCACAATGTTAAAAAGGCATGGATGGAAGCTATAAGCGACTGATTAAAAGAAAATATATTTTTTTATCATCTAGATGTTATTATCTATAGATATTACAATGTTAAAACTATTACATTAAAAATTTATCAAGATGTAACAAACATGTAAAGAATAGTATAAAGTTGAATAAATCAACTTTCTAAGAGTAAAATCTATTTATTTAGTTGTATGAAGTTTATTAAGTAGGTATAAAAAAGAACTGGTTAATTACATTATAATAAGTTGATTATTTTTAAAATGGACTGATTATATTGTAAAAAAATGTATTTTTTTTATTATATAGGCGTTGTAAAAATTTACAAATATGTAATTCTGAAAAATGTTAAAAATAGTATTATGTTAAATATGTAAATTAATTTTCTTACATTAAAATCTATTCATTTAGTATCCCTATCAAATTTTCAATATGTTTTGTTCTGAACATTATTTTCTTTGATATTTAATTTATATTAAATCTTTAATATCAAATTAAATTTTCAATAATATTTAATATTAAATTAAAAAGGAAATTTTAAATAATGATAAACTAAGACTATAAAAAATTTAGTTACACATTTTTTAAATTAATTTTGCTTATCCTGTTGTAAATTTATACGGATTTTAACAAAATAAATTTAATATTATTTTTGTCTGAAATTAAAGAAATACCAAATATATTTTAATTTTGAATTGTGGAAGCTTCTACATAATTCTATTGGGTGTACAACTTTGCTTCCGCCGTTTTATACATATATTAAACTATTTGATTTTAAAGGATAAAGGTAAAAGAAATAAAAGGACATGAAATCTTTTTTAACTGTACGATATATACGAGTATTTAAGTTTTTACTGCAGTAATGAATTAACGACAGCCTGTCTTTCTACCTTGTTAATAAGGATGTCGTGATAAATAACTTGCAGATATGCCTAAAAGTGTATAGGTTACTAGGGCTTTTATAACGATTTATTGTTATTTTAAACTTATAAGCTACGTTCTTGTGTGAGCTAAACCTTTAATTCAATAAAAAAAGGTCTTACTAAATTGGTCATGAGTATATTCTGTTTGCTGGGTACTCGTTGAAAATAGTTTAATTAAAAAATTTTTTAAAAAGTATTTACATACACTTTATTTTCTAAAAACATATAAATAACATGAGACTTAAATAAACGTAAAAAAATGTTCTTTGAAGAAATCATATTAAGGAGGAAGTGGTATATTCAATTTGTCATTACTCTTTCACCTTTATGTTAATCTTTGTAACTCATTTTTAAAATAAAGTCTTATAAATAGAAGAATGATTTTGTAAATTTACAACCTTTCAATAAAAGTGGTTTCTTTACAAACGTATGTATATGTAAATAACTCTTCAGTAAACTATATCTTCTAGTGAAGTTGTTAATAAATTTATAAGTTAACAATATATTTTATAGTTTTTATCAAACGTATTTAATACATATATTTTTACATACGCACACAAATATAAGCTTTCAATAACATTTTCAAATGTTTTTAATTAATTATTTCCATTTAACTATTTTCAATAGATACCCAGCTCTTGTGTATTATATCTGAACAGAAACTTTATCTATTTATCTTATTAGAATATAATTTGGTCTACCTCAACTATTATAAAAAATCAAAATCACACTTCAATGTGAAATATTAGGATAGTTCAATATCAGTCTTGTTAACTGACCACGATTTCCTAGTTAAAGTTTTCTTTGCTTTGAACATGTATTAAGAATGTTGTTATTTCTTGTACCAATGCAATTAATTTTTTTGCATCTGAGTTTAAAGGCTGGTTTTACAGCGCGAAAAAAATTTAAATTGCTAAAGATTACGAAAAATTTGAAAATTAAGTCAATAAAAATAGTGTAATAACTCTAATATATTTCCAAAATCCTTACAGTTTGCACAATACGTACTTAATTTACGATCAATTTTCGCACTTAAATGTTCAAATTCAACATTTTTAAGCTGGAAAATTTATTCAAATAAAAAATTAATATAAATATTTACTAAAGTTTAATAATAAATATCAATATTTACTGACTTTTCAAGAAAGTGTCTATACATACACGTACCGTGAAACGTCTGTGTACGGAATTCGTGAAACTAATCCACAAAAAAATGATCCTGTAGGCTGCCGTTATCTATCAATTTTCGTAGAAATTCAAAAACGTCCGTGAGGTTCCGTTATACTCCGTAGCTTTCCGCGGTTGATAAAATGTGCCCGTAGACTTCGTACATGTCCGTAGCTTTCCATAGAAATTTAAAAACGACCGTGGGGTTCCGTAATTGTCCGTAGCTTCCCAAAAATAATTGAAGGTGTCCGTAAAATTTCGTAAATGTCCACAGCTTTCCGTAGAAATTAAAAAACGTCCGCAGGGTTCCGCAATTGCCCGTAGCTTTCCGTAAAGGATAAAAGATGGCCATAAAATTTTGTAGATGTCCGTAGCTTTCCGTAAAAATTCGAAAACGTCAGTGGGGTTCTGTGATACTCTGTAGCTTTCCGTCAAGAATTAAAGGTGTCCGTAGACTTCGGTAGATGTCCGTAGCTTGACGTGGAAATTCAAAAGCATCAATGGGGTTCCGTAATTTTCCGTAGCTTTCTGTGGCTATTAAAATGTGCCCGTAGACTACCGTAGATGTCCGCAGCTATTAGTAGAGATCCAAAAACGTCTGTTAGTTTCCGTGACACTCCGTAGCTTTCCGTAAAAAATGCAAGGTGCCCATAGAATTTCGTGAATGTCCGTAGCTTTCCATAGGAATTCAAAAACATGCGTGAGATTCCGTGATACTCGGTAGCTTTCGGCTATTAATAAAATGTGTCCGTAGACTTTCGCAGATGTCTGTCGCTTTCCGTAGAAATTCGAAAACGTCCCTTGGGTTCCGTATTAATATAATTTGGCAAATGTCCGTAAATTTACGTAGAAATTCAAAAACTTCAGTGGGTCTTCATGATACTCTGTAGCTTTCTGTGGTTAATAGAATGTGCCCGTAGACTTACGTAAATGTCCGTAGATTTCCGTAGAAATTAAAAAATGTCGGTGGGGTTCTGTAATACTCTGTAGCTTTCAGTGAAGAATAAAAGGTGCCGTAGACTTCAGTAGATGTTCGTAGCTTTTCATAGAAATTCAAAAGCGTCCATAGGATTCCATAATTTTTCGTAGCTTTCTGTGGTTAATAAAATGTGCACGTAGAGTTGCGTAGATCTCCGCAGCTTTTAGAAGAAATCCATAAATGTCTGTTAGGTTTTGTGACACTTCGTAGCTTTCCGTAAAGAATAAAAGGAACCAATAAAATTTTGTAGATGTCCTTAGCTTTCCGTGTAAAATTTCAAAGCGTCCGCAGAGTTCTGTAATTTTTCGTAGCTTCCTGTGGTTAATAAAATGTGCCCGTAGACTTTCGTAGATGTCCGCAGCTTTTAGTAGAAATCCAAAAACGTCTGGTAGGTTTCGTGACACTCTATAGCTCTTCGCAAAGAGTGCAAGGTGCCAATAGATCTTTGTAGATGTACATAGATTTCCGTATAAATTCGTAAACGTCTGTGAGGTTCTGTGATACTCTGTAGCTTTAGGCGGTTAATAAAATGTGTCCGTAGACTTCCGTAGATGTCCTTAGCTTTCCGTAGAACTTAAATGTGTCCGTAGGGTTTCCTAATTTTCCGTAGCGTCCGTGGTTAATAAAATGTGCTTGTAAACTTTCCTAGATGCCCGTAGCTTTTAGCAGAAATCCAAAAGCGTCTGGTAGGTTCTGTGACACTCCATAGCTTTCCGTGAAGAATGTAAAGTGCCCATACATCTTTCTAGATGTCTGTAGCTTTCCGTAGGAATCTAAAAACGTCCGTCAGGTTCCGTTTACTGTGTAGCTATCTGCGGTTATTAAAATGTGTCCGTTGACTTCCGTAGATGTCCTTAGCTTTTCGTAGAAATTCAAAAACATCCGAGGGGTTCCGTAGTTGTCCGTAGCTTTCCGTAAAGTATGAAAGGTGTCCGTAGACTTTGATGGATGTCCGTAGTTTTCCGTAGAAATTCAAAAGCGTCCGTGGGATTCTATAATTTTCCGCAGCTTTCCATGGTTAATAAAATGTATTTGTAGACTTCCGTAGATGTCCGCAGCTTTCAGTACAAATTTAAAAACGTCCGTTAGGTTCCGTGACACTCCGTAGCTTTCCGTGAAGAATGAAAGGTGCCCATAAATTTTTGTAGATATCTGTAGCTTTCCGTAAAATCTCAAAAACGTTCGTGAGGTTTCGTGATACTGCGTAGCTTTCTGCGATAAATAAATTGTGTCGGTAGACTTCCGTAGATGTCCGTAGCTTTCTTTAGAAATTTAAAAACGTTCGTGGGGTCCCACAATTGGCCATAGCTTTCCGTGAATAATAAAAGGTGTCCGCAGTTTTCCGTAGATATTCGTAGCTTTCCGCGAAAATTCAAAAACGTCAGTGGGGTTCCGTGATACTCCGTAGCTTTTCGTGAAGTGTGTAAGATGACCGTTGACTTCGGTAGATATCTATAGCTTTTCGTAGAAATTAAAACTGCAAAAATCTACGAAATTCTACGAATATCTTTGATTACTAACGGCAAGATGATAGATAACGGACAACCCACGGAAATTGTCATCTTGTGAATAAATTTTACAAATTTGGTACACGGACGTTTTATGGTACGGGTCCGTATAGGCACTTTAACCTTTCAGCTATGTGCTAATTAAATTAATTGTGTGTGAACGTTTTTAGAAGTTGTGCAAATTAATTCAACAATTATTTTCGTTAACTATGACTGATTCTATAGTAATACTTTTGTATTTTGTAAACGGGACTTAATCTTCGTGTGATCAGCTGTTAGCAATCATTTTATTTTCAAACATTAATCATAAATATTTAGAAACTATTCAGCTATGTACTAGTTGACATAATTGTTCATAAACGTTTTTACAATGGATGCAAATTAATTTAAGATTAATTTTCGTTTATTTCACGTGTTTTTTTTTTTTTTAAATTTGAATATTACGAGGTCTGGCTATTAAATAACGAGACTGCGCGCCTAGAGGGCGCCGTAAAGGGGTGGGGAAAAAAACGAGTAGTGCGTTGGGTATCTAGATATCTTGTCTATGCACGTACCGAAACACGATCTCGTCACTATTATTGTATTTGAGCAGTAGCGGTTGTAAACGAACGTGTTTTTTTCTCGTGCCGAAAACCATGTGTGACGAAAAACAGGAGCAACGTATCAATCTCAAATTTCTCGTTAAATTGAAAAAAACTCCGTCTGAGTGCTGTAAATTGTTGCAAAAGGCTTATGGGGACAATTCTCTATCTCGTGCGCGTGTTTTAAAGTGGTGTAAGCGCTTCAGAGAGGGCCGAGTGAGCACTGAAGATGACCAACGCCCAGGTCGCCCTGTCACTGTTTCAACTCCGGAAACAGTGACCAAAATCAACCAAATTGTGCGTGCAGATCGTCGAATAAGCATCTGGGTGATTGCCGAGGCTGTAAACGCCGATAAAGAAACGATTAGACAAATTTTACACGAGAAATTACACATGACAAAAGTCTGTGCGAAGTTGGTGCCAAAAAACCTGACTCCTGACCAAAAGCTCTTGTGTCAACAGGTCTGCTCAGATTTTCTTGAAAAGTTAAAAAAAGATTCCGGACTGATGAAAAACATTATTACTCGCGACGAAACGTAGATTTTTCAATACGATGTTGTAACAAAGCGGCAATTGATGCATTGGAAGACGCCTGAATCGCCCATAATTAAAAAAGCAAGGATGTCCAAATCAAAATTCAAGGCAATGTTAATCGTTTTTTTCGACATTAACGGTATCGTGATGACTGAATGGGTTCCAGAGGGTCAGACTGTCAACCAGACTTACTATTTGTCAGTTTTGGCAACACTGCGAGAACGAGTTCGTAAGAAACGGCTCGAGTTGTGGAAGAACGACTCGTGGATTTTGCACCAAGACAACGCATCTGCCCATGACGCGCTATCTGTGAAGCAGTATTTGGCCAGTAAGCGCACTCCAGTGCTCAAACACGCACCGTACTCGCTAGATTTGGCACCGTGCGACTTTTTTTTGTTTCCGAAGATAAAATCTGCTTTGAAAGGGACCCGATTTGAGTCGATGAAAGGGGTAAAGCAAAAAACGGCAGAGCTCCTAAAGGCCCTCACCAAAAAAGACTTCAAGCACTGCTTTGATCAATGGAAAAAACGTATGGAAATATGTGTGTGGCGAGGGAAGGGGAGCATATTGAAGGGGAGCATTCGAATGTAGAATAATTTTCATAATAAAACCCTTTTTCGTAACCAGTCTCGTTATTTAATAGCCAGACCTCGTATACGCAAGCTCGCAGGTAGGCATACATCCGTGCGCATGCGCTTAATTCAAAATTCTTGTTAAAGTTTTTATGTTATTTTTTTTAAAATAATAAACAATTAATGAGTTTTAATGAATGTAAAGATTAAAATAATCAATAATTATTGATTTGTCGTGGTGTGCAAATTAAAAGAGGTCATACTTTTCGTGATCTCGTTATTTGAATATATACTTATGTTCCATTAGTTTTTTTTTTTTATAAAAAAATTTGATAACTGTGCGAATTAATTAATTGACATAATGGTAATATGCAGATTAAAAATGTAATTTGGCTTGTTTTCTATTGCAAAATGCATAATTTACAGGCTGGGGTGTAGTACTAGGTTTCCCTAGCACAATATTTTATTCTGTATACATGTTTACATCTTCAACTATATTTTTTATATTAGTATGTATAAACACTTTATCTATTGATATATTTAATCCTCTTTTTGACGTAAGTTCATGTACTGTATTATGCTTCACAAACTGCTTAATAGATTTTAATTTTTACTGAATTTTTTTAGACTATATGTGTATAATATTTGCATAAATAAACTCCCATACATTTTTTTTCTCAGAAATATGGATGAATATTATTACTGCTATACTTTAAAAAATGTATAATACATAAATATCTTTCTTACTTTTTAGATAAAATTCTCTAATTTTAAGCATTTATATACTATACAATATTTATCAATTTTATTTTATACGTTAATTATATACATTAATTGTAAGGAAGTTTATTCTAATTATATTAGGTATTTACGAGATTCACTTCATTTTGTGGACAAAAGACGTGTGGCCGTTTGGGGTTGGAGCTATGGTGGATTTGTTGCGGCACACGCACTGGCGCATCCTAATCAAGATGTTTTTCATTGCGGCATTAGTGTGGCACCCATTATTTCCTGGAAACTTTACGGTACATATACATTATTGCAGCTTTGCAACTTAAGTATAATATTATAAGTAAAACCAAACATAATGTTTTAACATAAGTAGAATAGGCATTGACTTCTTTTTTTTTATTTCTTTTGTTAACCGTGTATTGCATAAATTATTCTTAATTTTATGAGTCAAATAAACAGTTAAGTTTACGTTTCGATTAAAATTTATCTTTCTGACAGTCGAGATGTCTGTCTTTTAAAATAATTTTTAATAGTGCCATGAAATTCAAATGGTAATATAATATACGTTTTTTAAAATACGTTTTCAAAAAAAAATTTTTTCATTTTCTATTACCATTGCCATAGGGTGATAATTATATATCTACTGCTAGTTGATGAATACTTATATCAAAATTTACAACGTATTTTTTTTTTTTTTTGCAGAAAAAATATTGTCTGCTAAAAGGTTAATTGTGATTCCCCTTGCGACAAAATTATCCGACAATGGCAATTTGGAAAGACTGGATGCGAAAGAATGAATGTATAAAGAAAATTTTTGAAAAAGAATGTTAGCGTGTCAAACGCGTCAGAGCATCTTATCTTCATAGTCCTAAAAAATTTGTTCGAAAAGTAAGTTGTAAACTTTAGTTGCTAAAGACAATAGGGTAGCCGATTTTAAGAAAACGTTTTTACACGTGTTCACACCGGTTACAATTTGTTTATGCTTTTAAATCAGATTACTAAAGTATATGTTTTAACTTGCGAATTAAGCATTTGATCGGAATAATAATTTTTTTGATGGTCTAGTATTCAGCGATGAGTCAACTTTTTATCTCAGTAGGAAGGTAAATTTCCATTAATGTTGGTATCTGGGGGTAATATCATCTTCATAAACTTCTACAATGTATATAGACCATTGTTTTATAACAGGGGTGATTCATAATGCAAAAATCGTTTTTTTCTCAATTACAGGGTGAAACTGGAAAAATTTAGTTAACAACAACATAGATCTCATTTCCATTAAAATCTCTTTGTACGAAAGTACTAATCGTCGAAGAGCTTAATTGGATTGATGATAATATACGAGAAGACAGAGCTCTTTTCTACTGACCTTCATGTTAACCTCGTCTCATGCCATATGATTTTCTCACAAAATTAAACAGGAGATTCTTTCCATTTTTGCGGACTTGTGAATCAAAGTGTAGAAAGAATTGGATTTTAGTCGGTGTGCCGAATAATTAAATTTATGATAAACTATTGAAAATGGGACATTTCTTTATGGGAACCTTATATTCATTTTTTTTACAAGATTTATATTATGTGGAGTCATTAAAAATGAGATAACACATTTTTATTTTTCTTTTTTTTATTTTGTTTTTATTTATTTATTTTTTTTCATTATGATAATTGTAATATATCTCTCGTCTACAGAAGAACTTAAATAGATAATTCTAAACTTGATAAATTTTTGTATAAATCATTTAACGACCAAAAGCATTAAATTTTCTAAGGATCATTTTTTAATTATTTTTACGAGAAAAAATAACATTATCTTAATGAAACTTTTATATTCTACTAAAGAAAAATTAAAAATAGTAAAATCAAAAATAATAAAAACAAAATTGCTTTTTTATTTTTACTTTTTTTTCTTATAAAAAAATTATTCATGAACAGTTTAGACTAATTATATTACTGTTATCATTATTAATATTATTAATTTTTAAAATCTTTATATACTACACCCATCCCACACAAGTAGCTCCGTAATACTTTGCGGGGCTTCGATATGGCAGATGCCATATAAAACCAACAATCTATGGAGCATGCAGGAGATTAAAGAGCAAGTGGAAAAGTACTCAGAGTAAGCCTACTGCACTGTGTTGGACATTGCCCTATCGATTATCATCGGATTTCTTCCTATTGACTTTTTTGCAATGGAAAAAGCCGACAAATTTTACAATGTAGGGCGAAAAAAAGGAAATACGAGATGTGTTCAAAAAATAACGGCAATTTGTTTTTTGAAAAAAATATTTATTTATTCGTCTACATCAATGTTGTCGCCTTCAAAGTAGTCCCCATTAGATATTATACACTTGTGCCTAGCGCTTCTTCCAATCCTCGAAACACTTCTGAAACTTGATCTTTGGGATGGTCTTTAGATCTTTCAGCGATGCGCTTTTGATGTTATCTATGCTTGTAAAACAACGGCCCTTTAAGTTTCTCTTTATTTTCGGAAATAGAAAAAAGTCACATGGAGCCATGTCTGGCGAATATGGAGGCTGGGGCATCGTAACAGTATTGTTTATAGCCAAAAATTCACGAACAAGCAATGAAGTGTAAGCAGGTGCATTATCGTGGTGCAAAAGCCATGAAGTGTTTTGCCACAAATCCGGGCGTTTTTTTCGGATTGCTTCACGCAAACAGTGTTGAACTTGTAGGTAGTACTTCTTATTGACCATTTGACCTCGTGGTAAGAATTCATGATGCAATATGCTATTAAAATCGAAGAACACAGTGAGCATACCTTCACGTTTGACCGCACTTGTTGAGCCTTTTTCGGTTTTGGTGATCCAGAATGCCTCCACTGGGACGACTGAACCTCAGTTTCAACGTCAGATCCGTAAACCCATGTTTCGTCACATGTTATAACACGTTTCAGCAATTCTGCATCGTTGTTGACTTCATTCAGTGACTCCTGAGCAACTTCCATTCGCCGCTGTTTTTGTTCAAAATTCAACAATTTTGGAATTAATTTTGCTGCCATGCGTTTCATACTCATAACATTCGAAAAAATGTCATAGCGTGAGCCAATCAATATGCCAACATCGTCAACGACTTCTCTGATTGTGATTCGGCGATCGTTCAAAACTACTTCTTTTACTTTTTCCACTTTTTCATCGGTTGTAGATGTGTTGGGACGTCCAGGGCGTTCGTTATCTTCAACGTCTTCACAGCCATCTTAGAAACGCTTATACCACACGTGAACCCTTGTTTTACTCATAGCGGACTCACCATAGGCCTTTGTTAACATTTCACACACTTTGTTACACTATATTTCATTTTTTACGCAAAATTTGATACAAATTCTTTGATCCATTTTTTTTTAATTAATGAAAGTCGCTGAGCTCATAAAAACACGTCTAACCATAGCGGCTGCCACTGACAAAGTAGACAATGAATACAGCTGTAAATTGTATCATACTTCAAAGGTATGTGTACCAACATAATAAAAAAAATTTTGACAATCAGACTCTTCAAACCCGCAAAATTTAAAAATTTTAGTTATTTTCTGAACACACTTCGTATTTAGGTGTGGCCACAGCATATGATCCAAAAGGATCATGAATGAATAACAAGATCGATGGGATACAACTGAGGAGGGTCGCGGTGGACTTACTGCATCATTGTTTAATACTGTTAAGCGTAGTTAGACCTAGTAAGGCAAACCAGACTTACAATTCACCTCTCTGCTTCATGTTATTCACTATATTTGATAGAGTCAAGCCTCATGATAAGGACTAAGTCCTGGGCCGACACTGTATTTAACATTATTTCAATTTTTCCCAGTTGAACTTGTAAATCCGCCGTACCTACCCAAACCCCTACCGGTAGTTGTATAACACTAACACTTAGGGTTCAACTTATATAGGATACGTAAAAGTCGATACCTTATTCATAACTCGAAGGCCAAATTATAAGTTACCCGTTGATGGAGGTGAGCATAATGGATAGCCACCTTACACTATACCCCACCAGTCATCTAGATTCAATCACCCTCCCTTATCAAAGCTTGCCCTAGCTGTAAAGTTAAAAATCTTGGATAAAAAAAAGCCACAAATGTTCTGTCGCATGAGCACACGAAAACAAAAAAAGAGTATTATGTTCAGGACGTAACAATTTATTCATAAATACACGATTATGATGGCATTATTGGTTTATAGATTATTAAATTAAATATTACATATTTAATTGAAATATTAAAAATTGTCAAATCAAATATTGTCATCACTATTATTTCATTTAAAATTACAGATTAGTATTCTTGATTTATAAAAATAAAAACTTAAAACATTGCGAAAAAAATTATTAAATATTGTTAAATAACCGATGCATTCGAATAATAGATGTTTTATATTTTTTCGTAAAATAACTGTACGTATAATAATCTTGTGCTATATTTGTTCACTTAAAATTTTTTCATTTTATGATTTACTCTTTCACACTTATATTTAACCAAATAAATCTAATAATTTTTAATTGTGTAATCAATAATTATACATTTGATAATTGATTTAATATTGAAATAAAGTATTTAATTATGTAGGGTTACTAAAAATCGAATATTTTAACAATGAGAAAAGTTATTTATTTATAAAATTATTCCTCAACCGAATTGATTTAAGTATAAACGGTACATATTATATTTGGCTTCGATAAGATTAAAATATGGAATAAATCCTACTAAAAATATTCGATTCAAAGTTATTCAAACCGATTATAATTTATTAAAATCGAGAGAAAGAGAAAGAGAGTCAGAGAGAGAGTGTGAGAGAGAGAGAGAGGAAGAGAGGGAGGGAGCGAGAGAGAAAGAGAGATCAAGTGTCAGATAGACAGACAGAAGTTGTTGCATAATACTTATTAAGAACATGCAATGAAAATATTTGTATAGGTGATGGCATGGCGAAAACAGCTATAATAAGTCTTTTTAATTCTTTCCAAATAGCTTTTAAATCACTAGCTGCAACTTATTTACTCGCTATATATTTGTTTTTAGTCGTATTTAGAGTATTGGACATTTAACGTCAAAACTCTTTAAAGCGAGAAAATTCAATTATAGAGCCAGATCTAGTAACATTTTTAAAAGCTACAGTCTGTCAAGTAAGAGCGTGGTCGACTTCACTGACAGGTAATAAAAGATTTTGCTCTAATTCTTTCGCAAGCCGATAGAGGGAAGCTTTTTCCTTAATGCATTGTTACCAAAGATTCAGTTGTCATTGATCTTTTACAAGAGAATCACGTTAAACGCCATGAGTGCTAAGTACGCGTCGCGCTACGAGGCTGTGTTCCTTTGCATCCACCCGAAAGGTCTAAAAATGTCGCAATCAGCGGCTGCTAAATATATGAGAAAGTCGAAGGCATTTGTACAGAAGTGGATACAGCGATATAAAGTAGCTAAAAATGTCGATGATTTACCAGAACGTGGCTCGATAGGAAAAGTGAACAAAAAAGATGAAAAAAGAATAGTAAATCTGTTTTCGCGGAATCCTGCTTTAACACTGCGGCAAGGACAAGCAAAATTAATGGCAAAAGGTCTAGATATATCCTACGAAACTATCCGAACCCATCTTCGTACTCATCATCTGAAATGGCGCAACACAATGAAGAAGCCTCTGTTGACTGAAAAACATGTGACAAAGCGACTCGCTTGGGCGCATGAGAATATTGATAGAGATTTTGAAAATGTCATTTTTACTGATGAATGTTCTATATGGGCACGTTCTGTCCTCACGCAAGCCTGGTCAACTTTCACCAATAGGTTTGTTCAGCGGACCGTAAAACATGGAATAAAGATGCATCTTTTGGGCTGCTTCTCAAAGCAGGGATTCGGCACTTTGCACCTCTTTACTGACAACCTAAATGCCGAGAAAATGATAAAAATCTACAAAAAGGCTTTACTGCCATCTGCCAAACGATGGTTTATTACAAAAAATGAAGATTGGATTCTGCAGGAGGACAACGATCCTGAACACCGCAGCAAGCTCTGTACTCAGTGGAAGACTTAATCTGGCATCGTTACATTGAATTGGCCGTCGCAGTCGCCCGATGCAAACCCTATTTAAAATGTGTGGGCATATATTTAACGGAAGCTTCGTGGAAGACGCACATACACTTTGAAGCAGTTGTCTTACGAAATTCGTCGGATCTGGAGATCCTTGCCACTAGAATACGCCGTCAAATTAGTAGAAAGCATGCCTCGGAGATGCCAGGCAATTATCGACGCCGGTGGTGACTGGACACATTATTGACCGAATTGCACCATTGTTTGTAATGTGTACAATGTATATATGAATATGAAAGTTTTATCAAAGAAATTTTCTTATAAATTAACACGACCACGCTCTTACTTGACAGACTGTAAATCTCTATTTTGCATTAATGAACGTAAGCATACATCAACCCATGTTTGTTACAAATTATTTGTATCATATGTAAAGATATCTAAATATCTGCATCTCAAATAATAGCAAATTTAATAGTTGGTAGATTTTGATCCATGATAGATACAACTTCAGGTAAAGCAGTATAGATATCCGACTGCAAAAGGTTTAAAAATCTGATCAAAGATTATACACTGGTTTAGGTTAAAATGCTCTAAGCAAGTAAATATGATTTACCACCATTACCAAAAATTTATGATGCTTTAAATGTTAAATTAGCACATCACGAGCCGTAGACGATGCTAATTTAAAAACTATAACCTTGCTCCTTTACGTTTGATATAAACTATTTATGGTAGCAAATGGTTTATCGAGGTGCAAAGTACTTTTATGAGGCTCCCAATCACAAGTCTCAATAACAAAATTTTTATTATTAGTTAGATTATTTTATCGGATGAAATATTAATGATTTTAATATTCGAGAGATATAGACTTCTTGGGAGCCGAGTAATGAGCTTCTTGCAGGGATCGATAAGCGATTGAGCATCACTTAACGTGTGATGTGCCGCTTGATTACTCTAAGGTTGAAACACGCGCAGAGAGCAAATCATTTTGAGATTCTATATGACTGAATCAATTTGATAAGTCATTTATAGATACATTTATACTATCAAGCTTCGACTTAAATAAAGTATTTAGTCAATCGATTTACGCAACACACTCATGTGTTCGATAAACCACGCTAGTGATGAATCTGTCATTACGGTATTCAAATTAAAATTTTTGCGAGACGATCTCATAGCCATATCTTATGCCAAGCACATGGAAAAGGTGCAGGTAATACTATCACAGCGCTGCTTAGCGACTTGATTTAATGACGGCGGGGAAGAAGAAGCTAAGCGTAGATCAAACGAGGATGGGGTGACAAATTTTTGGTCTGACCTAGAGCTTGTATATAAATTTTCAGGTAGATTGCTCTGTTAGTGTAGACCCAGCACGAGTGAATCGTCATCTATTCGATAGAAAATAAAAATGAGTTACGTTGGCAACGCTGAACGTCATCTATCTGAAGTAGCATAATACGAAATATTTACTGCGGCGTTCAAAAATTATATCGCTATACTCATCTAACCTCTTGATATAGTTTATAAGCTGTATATTTCATACAAATAAAAATGAAATTGTAATGGAAACAATAATGAAATTATAAAAAATCATTGAAAACATTATTATTTTACCACAATAAGCTAACATGTTTTTTATTCAATTGAATAATTAATATAGTTGTAACGTCGGGTTGACGTTTCAACCGCGTTTCAAATAACGCGAACTGCTTTTGCCCTTTTTTCGAGCCTATGTACCGAAACTTATGGGCTCGGGATGGCAAAGGAAATAAAGTCGTAAGAAATTTTAGGGATAAAGATGAAAATCGGGATTGGACAACCGTATAGGCCGACGTTGGCCTATATGCTGTCCTGGAAAGGACCTACTACACGCTTTGTGAAAAGAGACAGTTAGCCGATTCTGGCTAATACTGCTCCTGGGTGAAGAACAGAAAGAAACAAGACAAAATTGATAAAACTCACGTTTATTTTTAATTCTTTATGGAAAGTGCAGTTGGAACAAATACTCATTCTCTTCTCTCTCTCGTTCTCTTCCTTCCTTCTGCTGGAAACTGGATGACTCTCGATCGGCGAAAACTTTGAATATTGAAGTGCGAAAAAGAAATCTGTCTCTGCGTGTTGATCCTCGTCTTTTTATGCACTTGTACAGAGACTTCTCTGGGCCAATCCGATTGCTCGGAATTAGCGCGGGGTGGACGCTACTGTTCTATCTTAGAGACGTTCCGGTTGAGTGGGAGAGTGAGAATTAGAGAGAGAGAGAGAGAGAGAGAGAGGATGATTCCTTTTGCATAATTTTTATACATTTTCTTCATCTATTATTTATACCAGAAATACATTAAATTAAATTACACGATTGTTTTTCATTTAATATTTAATGCGTATTACAAAAAAAACGAAGTTTTTGTCGCATTTTTACGCATTAAATTTATATGGATTGCTAAGTAAAAAATAATTATTGAAATAAATGAAAATGATCGTTACCCTGGACACGCGTAGTATCTGTGGGTTAACACAACACAATTTATGATTATTGAACGGTAGAAAAGAGAAAATAATTGCAAAAATTTTAACTTAAATAATTATTTTTTTTTAGTTACAATTTTGTTTAACCGGTAGGTAATTATTTCGGATCGTCGGATAAGTAATTGAGTGTTCAAGGTTATTTTTTTGATGTACACAGTGTGTCCCATGGAAAACGGAACTTTTTCAAAATAAAGACAAAAACTCGATATTCCGGCAAATCTCATTTATTTTATTGAATATAGTCTCCTTCCGCATCAATACAACGTTTTGCACGATCAATTAACATATCGAATGAGTTTTTGAAATCATTTTTATCCATCGACTTTAGTATGTCGGTCGTCGCTCTTTGGATGGCCTCTACGTCAGCATAACGTTCTCCTTTCATAGGCAAGTGCAATTTTGAGAACAAGTAGAAGTCGCACGGAGCCAAATCCGGCGAGTACGGTAAATGGTTGATAATTAAAATGGAATTTTTGATAAAAAAATCCGTGATCGAGTTCGATCGATAAGACGGGGCATTATCATGCAACAAACGCCAGCTTCCTTTTTCACGGTATTGAGGCCGCACACGACGAATACGGCTGAGCAAACGCTTCATAACACCAAGATAAAACACAGTAGTAATCGTTTGACCAGGTGGAACGAATTCACGATGAATAATACCCTCCCTTGGGCTAGGTTGGGTGCTTCCATTCAGCACTTTGACGCATGGTTTCGGGATCATATTGAAAAC
Organism: Chalcis sispes; assembly: GCA_949987625.1. Taxonomy (NCBI): domain Eukaryota; kingdom Metazoa; phylum Arthropoda; class Insecta; order Hymenoptera; family Chalcididae; genus Chalcis; species Chalcis sispes. The sequence continues at coordinate 51,507,619 of OX465094.1, read as the reverse complement.
GCCATCTCTTGTCACCAGCCACAATTGAATATTTCAAATTTGGGTCCTTTTTTGACTCTTTAATCAAATCCTTACAATGTTGAATTTGGAGCAATTTTCCGTAGTCGGTTAATTTGTGTGGAACAAAGCGTGCACACACCTTCCGTAAATTCAAATGATCGGTCAAAATGCGATGAATTGAATTTTCGGACGTAGTCAATTCCGTTTTCATGTATCGCAATAAAGATTTTGGCTCATTTTTTATAAATTCACGCACTTTTTCAATGTTACTTTGAGTAACCACGGTATTCGAAGGACCTGGATGTCCGTCGTCCTGAATGTCTTCATGACCTTCCTAGAACCACTTATACCACTTGTACACTCTAGTACGGGATAGACAATTATCGCCATTAACTTGTTTCAGCAAATTATGCGTCTTAGTAAAGGATTTACCGAGTTTAAAACAGAACTTAATATTTGCTCTTTGTTCGAAGTTCATTTTCCGATCGATGCCACAAACACACTGTCACTTTGAGCGCGATATTTTGGTTTCCGTTAAACCAAATGTCATACAATTTTAACAGGATGTCAGTTAAGAATGGACCTTTCCATTGCTAACATCCACCAATAGGTGGCGCCAATATAAATCGATGTTTCGAATAAGTTTCGTTTTCATGGGACACACTGTGTAATTATATCGTTAGGAACCTTAAAACAAATGATTATCGCGCACTAAAAATTATTATTGCAAATTGGAATTAAAATATCGCAAAGCGTTAGTAGTAGTATATTAATTATTGATGCAATATTTCTTGTAAGGTTTCGTTATTAAAGAAAATAAAATAGAAAAATTAATAGAAAAATGGTTAAGATAAACCAAAATATTTAATGGTATAATTTGTCCTCACGCGGAAGGATGAAATCAAAGTTACTTGCAAAAAAAAGATAATGTACTAGGTTGTTCAAAAAGTTTTAAAAGCGACATCTATAGAGCAGTAGAAGAACCAAAGTTTTTACGCCATTTTAATATTTTATCTTTCATATAAACATACCCAAAGTTTCATTCCACTCTGTCAATTCATTGTTTGTTTACAAGCCATTTGAAGTTGACGTGTCAGTGTATTTTTTTTACAATGGAAAAAACCGAATATCGTGCAGTGATAAAATTCTTTGTTTTAGAAGGTTTATCAGCAACGGAAATTCATACAAAAAAGGTAAAAGTGTTAAAGGAATCTGCTCCTTTATTTCCAACTGTGCATCGCTGGGTTTTAGAGTTTAGACGTGGTCGAAAAAGCGTTGAAGACGATCCACGCTCAGGACGTCCAAAAAGTGCATCAACACCAGCATTCATAGCAAAAGTACAGGATATGGTTTTGGAAAATCGTTGATTGAACAAGAGAGATTAAGCAGAAGCCCTATTGGACTAATTGGATTAAAAAATTAGTGAAAAAAGACCCGGTTTGCACAAGAAAAAAATCATTTTTCATCAAGACAATGCACCCGCTCACACAGCTCAAAAAACCAGCACTAAAATAACCGAATTAAAGTACGAATTGTTGCAGCATCCACCTTATTCGCCTGATTTAGCTTCCTCTGACTTCTGGCTGTTTCCACACCTCAAGAAATTCCTTCGTGGGAAGCATTTTTCATCAAATGAAGAAGTTATAGTTGTCGTAGAGGAGTATTTTGCAGGCCTTGCAGAAAGTCACTTCCATGATGGGATAAACAAGTTGGAAGACCGTTGGACCAAGTGTATTGAACTTATGGGAGATTATACTGAGCAATAAAAGTGATTTCAACAACAAAAAAAAGTATCTTTATTTCCGCTTTCAAAACTTTTTGAAAAACCTAGTATATGTAAAAATATATTAGCGTAAATAATTATTATATTATTATTATAATTATTTTTATTATTTTCATCGTTAGGACAACAACAAAAATAACAAAGTTAAATTTATATAGAAAAATTAATGAAAAATATAGGCGCAGCGTTATTGTCAATAATTTAGGTGCAATTCCAAGCTCGTTAGTATTATTTAAATTAATTATTTAAATTTGTGCAACGGAAAATTTTTAGGAAGAGTGTACCTGTAAAAAATGTTATTCAGCGCTTTGCGTCAGAACAGAAATATTATGATTCCGCGATGTCTCTAATAACGGCGGGGATGCTCATTTTCTTATTGCTTAGCAAAAAGATGATTCGGGAATACAACCATATAATAATTAAAATATTTATGCTTGCACGAGAATTTATGACTAACTTTATGAATAAATTAATTTAAAGAAAAAGAAAAAGACATGGTCATGCCGTTGTGTATTATATCTATTTATATTCTTTTGTTTGTATTACATGGTTAATATGCGTATATGTATGATAAATAGAAAGAATAAAAACAATGCATTAGAAAACTTAATTTAAATTAAGTTTAATAATTGTAGCAAATTTTTTTTATTTAAATGATACATGGGATTTACAAGAAAATTGTAATCTCTTTGCTCAAGCCTAGGCTAGGTTTCACAACAGTTCGGGTCGGAAAAGAGTGCGTCACGTCGATTGTGGGCAGAGGCTTTATCGTGGTAGCGCTTGGGTGTAGATCGAGGCGATCGGTCGATGTGTTTTTTTTTGAATGGCGAGCGGGGGCCAGAAAGGCAGTGAGCAGGCTTATCGGTGAACACAAAAACAAAAAAAAACGGAGGTCGCATACCAACGTTACATAATAAATAATTCAGATAAAAATACATAAATAAGTATAAATAAAAAACATTAATTATGAATTTATTCAAAATTCTGTCGCTCTGCTTATCAAATCTAATTATGTATTAGGTTACTGCAGATGAAATGGCCGGTTAGCAATGACATAAAATTGGCTGCAATATTAGTGTATTATGTTGGCACAAGGCAGCGCAAATGATATGACATATTAAAGTATAAATACTGCTGCCTTGGTTTATGGAGTGATTTCTGTTTTGCACTTCATAGTGATCGTAAAAACAAAAAGAGAAAGTGAACATGGAAGTGAATCAAAAATGGCTACTTTTACTATACGAATTTAAATTAGAGCACAACGCAACGGAAGTAACGAAGAATATCAACAGCGCATTTGGGTCTAATATAGTTAGCGAACGAACCATTCGGCGGTGGTTCAAAAAATTTTGATCCAGAGATATGGACCTTGGAAATGAGCTACGTAGACACCCAGGACCATCAATCGATAACGACGAGCTACGTACATTAGTGGAGTCTGACCCCCGCCAAACCATAAGGGATCTTGCCGAAAAATTAGGCGTTCACAATTCGACAGCTTGCCGCCACTTGCAACAACTTGGAAAAGTAAAAAAGCTTGACAAATGGGTTCCGCATGATCTTACTAAGCAAAACATCAAGTGTCGAATGAAGATTTCAAGTTCTCTTCTCTCCCGCAGCAAAAAGGAACCGGTCTTGCACCAAATTGTGACCTGCGATGAAAAGTAGATTTTACACGATAATCGTCATCGATCGGTTCAATAGATAGATGCCGAGGGAGTGCCAAGACACATGCTGAAACCAAGCCTTTATCCAAAGAAAATAATGGTAACTGTTTGGTGGTATGTAGCTTGAGTTATCCACTATTCGTTCCTGCAACCTGGCGAAACCATCAATGCTGAGAATTACTGTGCTCAACTGGATGAAATGCATCAGAAATTGATAGTCCAACGACCTAAGCTTGTCAACAGGGATGGAGTGATACTGCTTCATGATAACGCACGACCTCATGTATCGAGAACAACGGTCGAAAAATTAAACGAGTTGTGCTATGAGACTCTTCCTCACCGTCCATATTTACCAGACTTCTCACCAACAGATTACCATTTCTTTAAACATTTAGATCACTTTTTGACAGGAAAAAAATTTAATAATGAAGCTGCTGTCAAAAATGCCTTCGAGGTGTTTCTTCAAACCAGAAACTCGGACTTCTATAAAACTGGAATAAATGTACTTGTATCTCGTTGGAAAAAGTGTGTTGCATCTATTGGTACCTATTTTGATTAAATAAATTGTCTTTATAAAAAGTTACAGCTGTTTAAAAATTTATTACTAAATCGGCCATTTAATCTGCAGCAACCTTATAATTTATTAATAGAGTTAATGAAAATAAAAATTAAATTGTGATGAAAATAAATAATCAAATGATAAAAAGCATTGAAAAAATAATTATTTTGTTACAATCACTTTATATTAATTTTTATTATAATAATTTTTACAATATACATTAAACACAAACTATAATAAAATCATTATTATTTGCAATTATTATTGCAAATATAAAGAATTACAATAGAAGAAACAATAATATATATTCAAATTACGTCTTAATCCTTATCAAACTTCTTTATGCAGTATATGAATATATATTAAAGAAAAATATAAATCAAATTGACATAAAAATAAATAATTATACGACAGCATTAAAGAAATAATTATTTTGTAACAATCATTTACAAGAAAATCTTCCAACTCGAACTCTTCAATTGTATTAAAACTTTGATATTTTGTAGAGCATCGAAAAATAAAAGATACGTATTTTCTTTTATCTGTTAATATTTACTTAAGGGAGTAAAAACCGCTCCTATTGTTCACTCCCCAAAAATAACATTTCTTTGAATATCTCTGGTTTCATTTAATATTTTTGAACGAAACAAAATGAAAAATATTTATCTTAAACGCAACAAAACTCAACAGTTTCTATTTATAAGCGTTGCAACCTCTAAATTTCATAGGTGTGAAACTGTATTTTTTAAGAATTTTTTTCACTATAAAATTATGGAAATCAGTTGACATGTTCTGGTATTTTTGCTTAATTTTATTTCAGGGATGAACTACCCCTGAATCACATTCGAACTACATAGAGATTTTTATATAGATACGAGTAAAATGGCTAATTTTTCCATATTTTATGGCTTATCAAAAATTATGAAGCACGTAGTATTGTATTCTGTAATAAATATTAGAGGGATTAAAACTACCCTTGAAGTTTACCCCCTTCCCTAATCACATCTTGAATATCTCTAATTCCATTCAATATTTTAGGATGAAACAAAAACAAAACAATTTATTTCAAAAAATTCAATGAAAAGTCAGACACAGACCGAAGGCCTGACTCTTTCGAAAAATTACAACTTTAGCTCTTAACTCCCTTACTTAACAAATCTTAAATCGCAAACAGCCAGAAGGCCTGACTTTTTTCGAAATTTTAAACACAAACTCTCAAGCCTCTAACTCCACATATTCTAAACCACAGACAGGTCTTACTCTTTCCAAAAATTTTAAACACATGCTCTTAACCCCCTACCCCCCCCCCCTCTAATCCAATTTTCAACCTTTTGAACAACACCTCCAAAATTGCAAACTGGACTACCTTGGTTTTGAACCAAGCAAATCCGAACTTCTTAACCTATAAACGGAGAAACTCGATTTCATGAAGCATTTTTATTGATCATATTTTTTAATATTAGATTATAATCAGATGTTTCTCGTCATCAAAGTGACATAAAATAATAATAATAATTTTTTTTTTTCTTTGATTGGTAGGGAAAATGCATTATGCACCAGGCAGGGGGCCACTAGAGTGCCAAACTCTTACTGGCTAAAAACCCTCCTGAACCTTGTGGCTAGTAAACCACCGCAGCACCATTGGCGGACACTACGTTGAAGTGGAGCCACTTTTGGGGTTCAACGTCGTCCCGATGGCGTGACGACGGGTGTGTCCCGTCCCCTTCTCGCTAAACGGCACATATGCACCCTGGGTACCGTCTATCTTCCTCTTCTTCTTCCAGAGAACATCCACTACGTATCCGGCTACTTTACTCTAGTGGTCTGGCCCTTATAGCATCAGCCCGATGATGTTTTCGCGCGTGATGCATCCAAGGCCCACTTCTATATTCTCCCTCTCGACACACCACACGTCGCACGTGAAGAACATGTGCTCTGCGTCGTCGTCAGAAGATTAGCAGAGGGCGTAGCCTGGATCCTCTACCTTTCTTATCTTGTAAAGTTAGGATTGGAACAGGCCGTGCCTCGTCAAGAATTGGGTAAGGTAATAATTTACCTCACCCTGCTGTCGATCGAACCAGGAGTCAAGACGGCCAATTAACCTGGCCGTCCACCTAGCTCGTGTATCTACTTCCCAGCGCGTTTGCTAGGCCTGGATGGTATTGGCTTTGGCTATGCGCTGGGCAGCCGTCTTCTTCAGAGCAGTCTTCTGCTGATGGACAAAACATCGCTCCTGAACGAATAGATCGATGGGTATGACCCTAGCGATCACCATGATTGCAGGCTCAAAGACCATGCAGTAAGAGCACGCAATAGGAAGGGCCGCTCCTCGTTGTACTGTGGCCTAGCGCTTGCGGTAGAATTCTAGCCACAGCGCGTCGGCCCAGATTTCGGTGCCGTACAGCATTACAGCCTCGGCTACGCGCATCCGTAGGCAATAATAATAATAATAATAATAATAATAATAATAATAATATTAATAATAATAATAACAATAATAATAATAATAATAATAATTTTCTTTTTCTCTGAGGGAGGGGAAATCCTTTTTACGGACCATTAGGGAGGCTCCGTGCCCCCCCCCCCTGGTGTGTGGGACTCGCAGTCGTTGCCCTACCCACTAAAACCCCTCCACATAGCCTGGTTGTTGTTGTACCCAGTCCAGTACTACTTGTGTGAGGTCGTGTGCTACTCTTTTAGCTGTGGTTAAGCTACACTGCTATTTTGCCGTTTTTAAGCCCAAACATTGAAGCTTATGGGCTCGGGGCGGCGGAGGATATAGTTTGCAAACGTTTGTTTGGGGGGGAGGGGTGTGTTTCCAGGATTGAGCAGATGCAGGAGGCTCGGTTCCTGAAATTGGAATCAGCCCCGAGCCCTGCTCTGGATAAGGTCCTACTAAGATGATAGTGGATAGCAGAATAGTCGGCCGCGTTTCGGCCAATAATTCTGTTGGAAGATTTTAAGATTAAGAAAATATTTAGAAACTTCTAAATTCTCTAAAAACTCACTTTTTATTAAAGAATTTAGTGGTGAGCAACAAATCTTCTCTCTCCCTCTCTTTTTCATTCTCTCTCTTTCTCTGTTGCTGTAGTTGACTTCTCGTCGTCTTCTTCTTATTTATTAAAAAAATTAAATAGTCTGCATGTCGTAGCTGCTTAGTAGTTGCTTCCTAGTAATTTCCTTGTAGTTGCTTCAGGTCTGCTCATGTAAATGATGCGTAGTAATGTTTTCGTAGGAATGTTTCCGTAGTGATGTTTCCGTTGTAATGTTTCCGTAGTGATGTTTCCGTAGTAATGTTTCCCTCGAGTGCTGCCTGAGGTCTGCTATTTGGTAAACATTTTGTGCCGTATTTAAATGCGTTTGAGAAGCTACTCAGCAAATTCCTTTTTTGGCCAAGAAATTCGGGGAGCGGCCACGTTTCTCGGGCCCCCTCTTCCTATCGGGCTTCTCGGTTAGAGAGAGGGAATGTGAGAATTAGAGAGAGAGATGATCCATTTTTGTGGAATTTTTACATAGGTTTATTATTTACTATTTACAATAAAATTATGTTAATTTAAATTGTACAATCGTGTTCTATTCAAAATTTATCGCATTTCATGAAAAAAATAAAGTTTTTTGTCGCATTTTAAGTGGTTAATTTATATAGTGATTTTTAAATAAAAAATGATTATTTAAATAATAAAAAAAAGATTGCTACTATAAATACGAATGATATCCTTAGGTTAGCGAGAAGGAAATAAAAGTAAGATAATAGCTTAAATAATCATTCTTAATTAATTTCTAATTATTCGTTAAGGACTGTTGGAGGAGTACTTGTTAGATTATCTTTATTTTCAAAAAGTTATTAAGTAAATATTTGCTAGTATAATTGTAAATTTATATTAAAATTTCTACTGTTAATAATCATTTTGGTTACAAAATGTAATTATTAATGCAATTTCTTTTTGTACAGTTTTGTTTCTAAAAATAAAATAATGTAGCTGGTTGCGGACTATCATTTTATTCTATCAAATAGTGAAATATTATTAATAAGGATTGTTGAATTGTTGCTGAAATTAAAAATTGAACGAGAGAAATTAATAACAGTTGAACGTTAGCCTATTACAGTTAATTTAAATTAATTATTTATTTTAATTCGCTTAGTAAATTAATTACTTATTTTAATTCGCTTAGTAAATTAATTACTTATTTCAAATTATTTAATTAATTATTTATTTATTGGGTGTACAACTTTGCTTCCGCCGTTTTTTCCGAAATTCAAAGCTTTATTGTAAAAAACTGGTTATACATTTATGATTCAAAGTATTGTCCATCGCTGGCCACTACTTTCTTCCATCTTTCGGGCAGCATACGAATCCCGCGTTGAAAAAACTGGTCATCTTTTGAATCGATTCACGAATCAATCCAATTTTTTACTTCTTCATAAGACCGGAAGTGCTGGTTAGCCAGGCCGTGTGCCATTGATCGAAACAAGTGATAGTCCGAGGGAGCAACGTCTGGAGAATACGGCGGGTGGGGTAGGACTTCCCATTTCAAAGTTTCCAAGTATGTCTTGACCACTTTCGCAACATGGGGTCGAGAATTTTCATGCTGTAAAATCACTTTATCATGTCTCTCGTTGTATTGCGGCCGTTTGTCTTTCAATGCTAGGCTCAAACGCATTAATTGCGTTCGATAACGATCGCCTGTGATTGTTTCAGTCGGTTTTAACAACTCAAAATACACTACACCAAGCTGATCCCACCAAATACTGAGCATGACCATAAAACCGTGAATATTCGGTTTGGCCGTCGACGTGGAAGCATGGTCGGGATATCCCTATGATTTTCTGCGCTTGGGATTATCGTAGTGAACCCATTTTTCGTCTCTAGTCACAATGCGATGCAGGAATCCCTTTCGTCTTTGCCTTGCAAGCAGCTGTTCACAAACACACAGACGCCGCTCAACATCTCCCAGCTTTAACTCGTACGGCACCCCATTTCCTTGTTTCTGAATCATTCCCATGGCTCTCAGGCGTTTTAAAATGGCTTGTTGCGTCACTCCCAATGATCCTGCCAATTCTTGTTGCGTTTGACACAAGTCTTGATCAAGTAATGCCTCCAATTCTGCATCTTCGAAAATCTTCTTTCTTTCACCGCCATGCTGGTCTTCGACGTTAAAATCGCCGTTCTTAAAGCGTTGAAACCACTCTTGGCACGTTCTTTCACTAATAGCGGCCTGATCATAGGTATTTGTGAGCATTCGATGAGCCTCAGTCGCAGATTTCTTCATATTAAAGCAGAAAATTAAAGCTTTCCGCAAATGACGAGAATTTGGCTCGTAAGCTGACATGTTTCATCGAGAATAACTTTATGATGCAGACATAAATCGACTAATATTTCGATGGCGTTGTGTTTACAAATACCTAAGCTTATTGTATGACATCTATGATCTGTTTATTTCAACTACCACTTACCGCTACAGCCATCTATTGCAAAACGGCGAAAGCAAAGTTGTACACCCAATGTTAAAAAAAAATTATTTGGAGTGTATTACGAGAATTCAGAACATTTCAGATTATTGCGCGATGTTTCAAATTACGCTATAAGAAAGACTACTTTGCAAGAATTTGTATGTCGAATGTCAATGAAATTTGTATGGACTGACTTTGCGATCTAGTTATTTCCTCACTTAGAAGGAAGAATTTTATTTAATGATGAAATGTGTGCGATTGTTTGTAAAAATTGCATCATAGTAAAACTGAGTTTAACGAGAGCGGCTATTCAACTTTCGGTTTAGCTTTGGTTGAGTTTCCCAATGGTTTACGTCAGTGGGGAGTGCGTCGTGTAGGTTGTAGAGGGGATTATTGTATTAGAAAAGACAGTAAAGATCTTCTCGGCTGAAAAAACACAAAAAAAAACAGGGGTCATGCACCAACGTTACACTTGCGCATTGCGTCAAGGTGGGGCCAGGCCTTCGCCAGCAAGGCGCCGTTCTTCACAGGGCTGTTCTCACCTCCTTTTTTTTCTTCATTCTTCAAATTCTCGTCCTCTTTGGACGGCCTATGGTAGGCTATCCAGGACGGCCTTTTTTTTTTTTTTGCCAAAAGATTCTCCTAACAAAGGAGGTGACCTTCGACCATGCCGATTGACTCTGGAGCATCACGGAGACTATATTGTGTGGCGTGATGACTTCAAGATCTTTTACTAACTCTACTCTCTCGACGCTCCAGCGCTCGCAATAAAAGAACGTGTGCAGAGCGTCGTCGCAAGGACAGTCACAAAGGGCACAGCCACTGGCCTCTACCTTTTGCGGTGAAGGTATTTGAGGAAGAGGCCGTGCTCTGTCAGGAACTGGGTAAGGTAGTAATCTACTTTACCCTGGGAGCGTCAGAGCCATGGCTCGAACTGAGGGATCAGCCGAGCCGTCCAACGCCCCCGTGGGTCCACTTCTTAACTCTGTTGCCAGGCCCTCAAGAATTGGGCCTAGGCTTCCTCCGTTGCGGTGACCTTGCCGAATTCAGCTTTTTACTGGTACACGAACCTACGCTTTTGAACCAGTAGGCCGATAGGGACCACTCCAGCGACTACCAGCACCGCAATCCCCGAGACAGTTCGGTACGAAGAAGCGATGCAAAGGGCCCCTCTTTGCGGCACTGCGGCCATTTTACACCGGTACTTCCACATCCGCAGTGCTTCAGCCCATACTTCAGCCCCATATAGCATTATGAGCTCCACGATCCGCATGAGCAGGCGTCGCTTGCAGGGGCTCGGGCCCCCAATGTTGGCCATTACCCTGCTAAGAGACGCCGTTACGACGGCCGCTTTGTCCGCAGTTCTTTGGATATGGTGCTAGAAGGTAAGCTTGGAATCAAGCGTTACCCTCAGGTACCTCACCACTGACTTGGTTAGGACTGACGCTTCCCCCACATTGAAAGTACGTATCTTGTCGATACGCCACTTGTTAATCAAGACGATCTCGGTTTTTAAGGCTGACAGCTAAAGGCCGTGATCGTCCATCAACCGCACGACACGGCGCATCACCTGATTCAGACGCATCTGTACCGCCTCAACATCGAGAAGGATGATGACGGCAGCAACGTCATCGGCGTGCCCAATCAGGAAGGTCTGCTCCGGCATCTCCATGCGCAGGATCCCATCACATGAAATATTCCATAATTCGGGACCCAGTACTGAGCCTTGTGCAGCTCCAGCTGTGAGCTTCTTTCTTTTTGGTCCATCCGATGTTTCGTACACGATGTAGCGATCCGTAAATTAGCTCTAAATCATTCGAAGAATGTATCCAGGCACCTGGAAATCACGCTGCATCGCGTTTAGAACATCAGCTTACCTGACCGAGTTGAACGCGTTTTTCACATCCTGAAGGACCAGCAGGCAGACGGGGCGAGAATGTTGGTTGCCCCGTTTCACGGCTGCGGCAGCCTCCACCACCTCCTGGATAGCGCTGATTGTCGACTTACCACTCCGAAAACCATGTTGCCTTCCAGCTAGGCCTTCAGCGCAATGCACGGCTTGCTAAAGTCAGGGTCGCAATAGGCCTTCCAGGAGTTTGCCCGTGGTGTCGAGCATACACAGAGGCCGATAGAAAGATGGTCCACCTGACGGCGCCTTGCCCTTGCCGATAAGCACAAGTCTCGCAACCTTCCACTGGGCACAGAATGTACCCGCCTTTAGGCACGAGTTGTACATACCGAGCAAGAGCTCTGAATGGAGTTCAGCTACGGTCTTGAGTACCCCGGCCGGAATTCCGTCGGGTCTCGGCGCCTTTCGATACTTCATCGAACCAACAGCTCGCTTGAGCTCCTGTTCGGTAAACAATGGAAAGCTTGGGTCGAGCAATGGATGCGTCGGGAAAAGGGCACTGACAATACTGTCGATCGTAGCCGCGTCCATGGGTGCTCCCCAAGAGAAGACACCCAGCTTCTGCATCACGATCTTGTATCCCAGACCCCACGGATCCTTGTCGAGTTCCAGGCAATGCTCTTTCCAGCATTGGTGCTGACTGTACCTGATAGCCCGTCGAAGCTCATTTTTAGCCAATTTGTAGTCGGCCATTTTCCCAGCTAGATCGCCGTCCCGTTTTCTGGATCGCGTTGCTAATCGCCGAGATCTTGGACACTTGCACCTGAGGTCGACGATCTCCGCGAGATCGCCATCTTGCAAGCTCGGTGGATAAGACGCATAGTAGCGTTACCGCCTCTGCTCGCTCAGAGGCTTAGAGATCATCTGGGACTCCTTCAAGGGATGACGACGACAATGACGACGACGACGACGTTGTTAAAACCAAGGATAACGAGCGCGATAACAGCCACCGGAGGGCTGTCCGATAATCACTATGGCTTTAGGAAGGGCTATTCGACGATAGGTGCGATAAGGGAAGTGACCAAAACTTTTCTACGGACAAGGCGGGTCTGCTACGGCGCGAGACCACTAGTACTGCTCGCGGCCTTAGATGTAGGAAACGCCTTAAATTTCGCCGGGTGGGCGGATATCCTAAAGGCTCTACGGGCTTTTAGGGTACCCCCCTGTCTGATGTGGATGGTGCGATATTACCTAGAAGATCGACGAATTACGTACGAGAGCACAGAAGGACAGTCATGTAGGCTGATCACTGCGGGTGTCGCGCAGGGATGAATAATAGGGCCTGACTTCTGGAACGCAGTTTATGACGGCCTGCTCAGGCTGGAAATGCCCGAGAACGCCTCACTCATCGCCTACGCCGACGACATGGCGGTAGTGATCGCTCAGCGCGATCCAGAATTGGCACAGCTCACGTTAAACCAGGTCATGTCACAGGTAGACAGGTGGATGACGAGTCACAAACTGACATTAGCACTGACAAAAACCGAACTGATCGTCCTTACCGGAAGAAAGATACAAACCGTCATACCGATGGCGGTGGGGTCGGTGCGACATAAACCGGGGGGAAGGTGGAATATCTAGGGGTAACTCTGGATACTAAGCTGACCTATTAGCCGCATATACAGGAGACGGCACATAGGGCGGCGACGCGGGTCTCCGCGCTCTCACCTTATGGCGAACGCGTTTGGACCGAGACCGGTAAAAAGACGGTTGCTTATGGCCACCATACACTCGATCTTATTATACGGGACGAAAGTCTGAACCGATGCGCTTGAGGTAAAGAAATACCGCAAGCGACTGACGAATGTACAAAGACAAGGGGCTTTACGAATCTTGTGTGTGTACAGGACGGTCATAGCGGAGACCGTTCTGGTGGTAGCGGGCGTAAGACCAATTGACCTGCTCGCTAGGGAACGGAAACGGACATACGACCGAAGCGCTGGAGGACAAACGCAGCAGTTGAAGAACGGGACAGGACAATGCGCGAATCGACAGACCGTTGGCTAACGGACGCGACTGCTACGTGAATGAGACGCTTGATATGCTGTCAGGCATTGTGGACTGGACGAGGGTTTTAGGAGGATAATTTTTACCTAACCCAATTCTTGACGGGGCTGCACGGTTACTTCAGACAGTATTTATTTTGGCGTAACCGGGTTAGGTCTCTGGAATGTAAATATTAAGGGTACAAGCACGACGACGCCGAGCACATGTTTTATGTGTGCCGACGATGGACCACAGATAGACTGTCACTTGAGACGAGAACGGGCAGCATCACACCCGAAAATACAGTGGCGAGGATGCTGCAAGACGAGGACAATTGAACGGCAATAGCTACCTTCGTCGAGACTGTCTTGAGAGGTGAAAAGGCGGACGGGTGCCTAAAATAGTTATTGGTGGGTAGCATGAGTCGGTGAGAGAATGTGAATGAAAGGATCGTAAGAAAAAAATTATGAGACGGAGAGAGGTTACAATGTAACTCGAAACGGACTGACGAATGAACAGGACCTGCAGCGGCGATGCAATACGAAAGTAGATCTACACTGCAGGTTGGACGAAAGGTGGATATTCCATCCGCGCATCGTATGTATATGGATTTATATCAGATATACGAGGGTCGTTTAAAAAGTCCGTGCAAAGTCCGAGAGATGGCACCACCAGCGCGTATCGAGGTCATGTTTAGTTAGTAGCATCTCTTAAATGAACACACACCAAGTTGCAGCCATATTGGTCCATTTCTTTGTGTTTGGCATTCGTGTGAATCAAGGAAGTCGAGTGATTTTTAAGAAATAGACGAAAAAGAATTTCGTTTGGTGATTAAACATTACTTTATAAAAGGCAAAACGCCTCAGGAGACTAAAAAGAAGCTTGATAAACATTATAGTGACTCTGAGCCTTCGATTAGAACAGTTGATAAGTGGTTTCAAAATTTTTGGACTGACCATATAGGCAAAAGTGACGCTAAACGCTCTGGACGGCCTGTGGAGGTTACGACTCCAGAAATCATTGATCAAATCCATGATATGGTAATGGATGACCTGAAAAAGGGTAAAACTATTACAGGTGCATATTATTCATCGTTATTAGACCGTTTGAAAACCGAACTGCAAGAAAAACGCTCGCGATTGGCCCGCAAGAAAGTCCTTTTCCATCACGACAACGCACCAGCTTACACCTCAGCAGTTGTAGTCGCAAAATTAATCGAAATAGGATTCCAACTCGTTTCACATCCTCCCTATTCTCCAGACTTGGCTCCTTCGTACTACTATTTGTTCCCCAATTTAAAGAAATGGCTGGCGGGACCAAGATTTTATTTGAACAAGGAGATACTTGCAGACACTAATGGATATTTTGGTGACTTGGACAAATCCTATTATTCGGAAGGGGTCAACAAACTAGAACATCGTTGGACGAAGTGTATAAGTCTTAAGGAAGACTATGTCAAAAAATACAAAGGTTTACCCTAAACACGTAAGCACTTTTTATTTTTGCACGGACTTTTTAAACGCCCCTCGTATAGCAGTAGTGCTGCTTATCAAGGGGCGCGCCAGCGCCCCGCAATAAGTATTGGTACGAACCACGGGCGCATGGCGTACCCATTTATACATTAAATTGATGCATAGAAAAATCAAAAAATTTCTTTTAATCATACATTTAAATAATTAATTAATGTAATCTATCACGTTTGCATTCTTTTTTTATGTTCTTTAAAATAAAAAAAAAAGCATTAATATTCGTGCATTCGTTACGAAGATATGATGTGCGCCCCCAAATTTTCATCAAATCGCTCTTCAAGCATTTCGTGTAATATCTAGATTTATAATAAGATAAGATAATCTGAACAAGATAATTTTTTGTTTTTATTTCATCATCTCTTTATACGAAGGTGGTCTGAAAAGTTTCCGACCTTAACGTGAAGATAGCAGCACTCGTCAATAAAAGCTAGCGAATTTCGTTGTTCATCTGTTGACAGTTGCTCACCAAAGTTTAAGCCATTTTGGATATGCAGTTGTTAGTTGACAGTTGTTTGAGTAAGTCAAAGTGAGTGTTGTTGTGAAAATGGACAAAATTAAGTATCGAGCTGTCGTTAAATTTTTGTTTTTGAAAGACGATACGCCTACGCAAATCAAAAATAAGTTGAACTCTGGGTATGGGGACTCTGCATTATCATTTACCACAGTAAAATTTTGGGCAGCTGAATTTAAACGTGGCCGTGAGAGCTTGGAAGACGACGAATGTTCGGGACGTCCAAAAACTGCAACCACTGACGATAACATCGCCGAAGATCACCAAATAGTGCTAGACGACTGCCGAATTGAAGTGAGAGAGATTGCAGAGGTTATGAACATGTCTAAAGAACATGTTTGCTACATATCAAATCAAGATTTAAGCATGAGAAAGCTGTCCACACGTTGAGTGCCGCGTTTGCTCACGTTAGACCAAAAATGTGTTCAAATGAACATTTCCAACGTTCTATTAGCGCAGTTTAGGAGCAATAAATCCGAGTCTTAGCGCCGATTAATTACTGTAGATAAGACTGGGATACACAATTATACGCCCGAAACAAAATCACAGTCAAAACAGTGGACTGCAAGGGGGTAACCGGCTCCAAAAAAAGCAAAAACTGTTTGTTCGGCTTGGAAAATGATAGCGACTGTTTTTTGGGATAGTCATAGAGTTATTTTAATCGATTATTATTTAAAAGGGAAAACCATTACAGGAGGATACTACGCATCATTACTTGACAAGCTGAAGGCAGAACTTGCGGAAAAACGTCCACATTTGCAGAAAAAGAAAATCCTGTTTCACCAAGACAACGCGCCGTCTCACATCTCAGCGGTTGCCATGGCGAAAATCCACGAATTACGGTTTCAGCTGCTTGACTATCCACCTCACTTACTAGACCTAGCCCCAAGCGACTTCTTTTTGTGCACTCATCTGAAAATTGCTCTCGGAGGACAGAGATTTTTGTCAAGTGAGGAGGTAATCACCTTCGTGAACAGTCATTTTGCAGAGAAAAACGCCGAGTACTATTTAGATAAGTTAACGAGATGGGAGTATCGCTGGGAGAAGTATGTAGAATTGCAAGGAGACTATGTTGAGAAATAAAAAGAAAAAATTAAGAAAAAATGTCTTGTATCTGTGTTAGGTCGGAAACTTTTCAGACCACTCTCGTATATATATATATTATACTAACTATATTTAAATATCTCATCATCTCTATATATGTATATATACTATGATAAATATACTAAAATATCACATCATCTGTTTATATATATATACATACTAGGTTGTTCAAAAAGTTTTGAAAGCGGAAATGAAGATACTTTTTTTTGTTGTTGAAATCACTTTTGTTGCTTAGTATAATCTCCCATAAGTTCAATTCACTTGGTCCAACAGTCTTCCAACTTGTTTATCCCATCATGGAAGTGACTTTCTGCAAGGCCTGCAAAATACTCCTCTACGACGGCTATAACCTCTTCGTTTGATAAAAAATGCTTCCCACGAAGGAATTTCTTGAGGTGTGAAAACAGCCAGGAGTCAGAGGGAGCTAAATCAGGCGAATAAGGTGGATGCTGCAACAATTCGTACTTTAATTTGATTATTTTAGTGATGGTTTTTGAGCTGTGTGAGCGGGTGCATTGTCTTGATGAAAAATGATTTTTTTCTTGTGCAAACCGGGTCTTTTTTTACAACTTCTTTTATCCAATTGGTCCAAAAGGTTACAATAATATTCAGAATTTATTGTTTTGCCAGTTTAGAGATAATCCACCAACAAAATCCCTTTTGCATCCCAAAAAACTGACGCTAACACCTTCTTCACCGGTTTCTGGACACGAACTCGCTCTGGTGCCGAAGTGCCTGGTTGACACCACTCTTTAGCCTCTTGTTTTAATTCAGGGTCATGATGGTAGACTTAAGTCTCATCCATAGTGATAAATCGACGCAAAAAATCCTTTTTATCCTTTCGGAAACGCTCCAAATGTTGCTCAAAAAGTCGCATTTAAACGTGTTTTTGTTCCATTGTGAGCGAATGCGGCACCCATTGTGCACAAAGCTTTCCGAAACCCAAAACTTTGTTAAAAATATGACTCACACTGCCCAATGAGATGTCTAGGGCCTCTGCTAAATCTCTCTCGGTCAATCGACGATTTTCCAAAACCATATGCTGTACTTTTGCTGTGAATGTTGGTGTTGATACACTTTTTAGACGTCCTGAGCGTGGATCGTCTTCAACGCTTTTTCGACCACGTCTGAACTCTGAGACTCATCGATGCACAGTTGGAAATGAAGAAGCACATGCCTTTACCACTTTCACCATTTTTGTATGAATTTCCGTTGCTGATAAACCTTACAAAACAAAGAATTTTATTACTGCACGATATTCGGTTTTTTTCATTGTAAAAAAAAATACACTGACACGTCAACTTTAAATGGCTTGTAAACAAACAATGAATTGACAGAGTGGAATGAAACTTTGGGTATGTTTATATAAAAGATAAAATATTTAAATAGCGTAAAAATTTTGATTCTTCTACTGCTCTATAGATGTCGCTTCCAAAACTTTTTGAACAACTAAGGGTTCAAAATTTTTACGCTATTTTAATATTTTATCTTTTATATAAACATACTCAAAGTTTCATTACATTCTGTCAATTTATTGTTTGTTTACAAGCCATTTGAAGATGACGTGTCAGTAAATTTTTTTTACAATGGAAAAAACCGAATATCGTGCAGTGATAAAATTCTTTGTCTTGGAAGGTTTATCAGCAACGGAAATTCATACAAAAATGGTGAAAGTGGTAAAGGCATATGCTTCTTCATTTCCAACTGTGCATCGATGGGTTTTAGAGTTTAGACGTGGTCGAAAAAGCGTTGAAGACGATCCACGCTCAGGACGTTCAAAAAGTGCATCAACACTAGCATTCACAGCAAAAGTACAGGATATGGTTTTGGAAAATCGTCGATTGACCGGGAGAGATTAAACAGAGGCCCTAGACATCTCATTAGGCAGTGCAAATTATATTTTAAATAAAGTTTTGGGTTTCAGAAAGCTTTGTGCACAATGGATGCCGCATTCGCTCACAATGGAACAAAAACACGTTCGAATGCGACTTTCTGAGCAACATTTGGAGCGTTTTTGAAAGAATAAAAAGAATTTTTTGCGTCGATTAATCACTATGGATGAGATTCGATTCAACCATTATGACCCTGAATCAAAACAAGAGGCTAAGGAGTGGTGTCAACCAGGCACTTCGGCACCGGAGCAAGTTCGTGTCCAGAAATCGTCGAAGAAGGTGTTAGCGTCAGTTTTTTGGGATGCAAAAGGGATTTTGTTAGTGGATTACCTCCAAACTGGCAAAACAATAAATTTTGAATATTATTGTAACCTTTTGGACCAATTGGATGAAAAAAGTTGTGAAAAAAGACATGGTTTGCAAAAGAAGAAAATCATTTTTCATCAAGACAATGCACACGCTCACACAGCTCAAAAAACCATCACTAAAATAATCAAATTAAAGTACGAATTGTTGCAGCATCCACCTTATTCGCCTGATTTAGCTCCCTCTGTCTCCTAGCTGTTTCCACACCTTAAGAAATTCCTTCGTGGGAAGCATTTTTCATCAAACGAAGAGGTTATAGCCGTCGTAGAAGAGTATTTTCCAGGCCTTGCAGAAAGTCACTTCCATGATGGAATAAACAAGTTGGAAGACCGTTGGACCAAGTGTATTGAAATTATGAAAGATTATACTGAGCAATAAAAGTGATTTCACCAACAAAAATAAGTATCTTCATTTCCGCTTCCAAAACTTTTTTGACAACCTAGTACACGTGATTATTTCCGCTTGGGTTTCATGAAAGAACATTTCTTTAGAACAATCTTTGAAAATTGGTCGTTCTGTTGTCAGTGCTAGAGCTAATAATATTATACTTTATTTGATTGTAAAGTTTTTTGATAGTATTGATGGAGTTTGTACTGGACTTGAATTTCCACCTACAGTTGTTGGAGAAATTGTTGCAGTAGTTGAAGCCTACACAACTCGAGTTGCTAATGGTGCTTTTCTTACTGAATTATTAGATGAAATAAGTGAAATATTACAAAAGAGAGGAGTCGAATTTGGTGTTACAACAGAGAGAAAAAGACGTTGTGGTTAACTTAATTTAGCTTTATTTAGATGTACGGCAATGGTTATCGGGTAAGTGCACTTTTTTTCAATAACGAAGATAACTATAAATTTATTTATATTTATAATAATAAAATTTTGTTTACTAAAGCTATAAAATTCACTCATTAGTCTGCTTATTTATTGAATGTTGACTTAGAAAAAAATTCAAGTAATTTTATATATTTTTCTAATTTTATTAAAAGTTTATAGCTACAATATTAATAAATTAATATTATTTTAGTGTAGTATTTTTATTATTGGTCTAAAAAGTTATTCAAGCCCAAGCGGAAATGAACTAAATGAAAAAAGAGTTAATAAAATCTAACAACTATTATTATTAGTTTATAAAGTGTGCAATTCGGACTCTAGTAACAGTTATTTATAGTTACTAACTTTTGCTAACATTTCTTAGTTTTTATTATGTTTTATTAGCTTTTATTAGCTTTTCAACTTTTGATCAGAAGAAATTTGTGACTCTTCAGAAAAACCAATAACTGCTAATAATAATTTAAAAATAATAAATACCCTTATAAAGTATTTATAATTATTATTATCGGTTGATAATAGTAATTAGTAATGATTAGCTTTTTGGTTTTTACACGAAAAAGAAATATAAAACCGTTCTAAAAGCTAATAACTATTTATATTCTAGCTTTTATTAAATCTTCGTTTGTAGGGACATTTACTAAATATAAAAATCTATAAATATTTGATAAAATCTTATAAACATTTATTAAATTTATACAATGACGATAAAAACTTCGAAACATTAATATACATTATAGACTTTTATTAGAGTCTAAAATCCACACATTGTAAGATTTTAATATTACCTGATAAAAGCTTAGAATCATTATAAAGAATTACTTTTTGTTAATAACATATATATATATATATATATATATATATATATATATAGTGACAGGTAGCGCCATCGATCGCTTGATCGAAGCGGGAAAAGGTGCGAGACTTCTTGTTGGTCCACCATGACTAGGTGATGCCGCAGCCAGTGCTCCCTTATCGTAACTATCGCCTCGATAGTGTTGGATGAGAGCACTGGTACTACGTTGGCAGCTACTTGGTTCACGTAATAGAATATTTTTGGCAAACATGGAGATAACCCTTATCTGCCAACATAGAGTGCCTAGTGCCAGGGAGGTACTTGTAACTGTAGTATACGAGGGGCGTTTGAAAAGTCTGTGCAAAAATAGAAAGTGCTTACGTGTTTGGGGTAAACCTTTTCTATTTTTTGACATAGTCTTCCTATAGACTTATACACTTCGTTCAACGATGTTCTAGTTTGTTGATCCCTTCCGAATAATAGGATTTGTCCGAGTCTGCAAAATATCCATTTGTGTCTGCAATCACCTTCTTGTTTGAATAAAATCTTTGTCCCGCCAGCCATTTCTTCAAATTGGGGAACAAATAGTAGTCCGAGGGAGCCAAGTCTGAAGAATAGGGGGGATGTAAAACAAGTTGGAATCTTATTTTAATCAATTTTGCGACCACAACTGCTGAGGTGTGTGCTGGTGCGTTGTCGTGATGGAAAAGGACTTTCTTGTGGGCCAATCGCGAGCGTTTTTCTTGCAGCTTGGTTTTCAAACGGTCCAATAACGATGAATAATATGCACCTGTAATAGTTTTACCCTTTTTTAGATAGTCGATGAGGATTATCCCCTGCGAATCCCAAAAGACAGTCGCCATAACCTTTTCGGCCAAAGGAACGGTCTTCGCCTTTTTTGATGCAGATTCCCCTTTGGTAACCTATTGTTCTTATTGTTGTTTGATCTTAGGAGTATAGAAATGAATACATATTCCATCCACAGTGACGAAACTGCTTAAAGTACTTCGGATTTTTCTGGAATAGCTCCAAACCATCCTTGCAACACTTCACACGACTCCGTCTTTGGTCAAGCGTGAGCAATTGTGGCACCCATCTTGCGGATAGCTTTCTCGTGTCCAAAGGTTTATGCAAAATATTATGTACCCGTTCATTCGAGATGCCCACAGCACTAGCAATCTCACGCACCTTAACTCTTATGTCATCCATCACCATATCATAGATTTGATCAATGATTTCTAGAGTCGTAACCTCCACAGGCCGTCCAGAGCGTTCAGCGTCACTTGTGCCCATATGGTCAGTCCGAAAATATTGAAACCATTTATAAACTGTTCTAATTAAAGGTGCAGAGTCACCATAATGTTTATCAAGCTTCTCTTTAGTCTCCTGAGGCTTTTTGCCTTCCATAAAGTAATGTTTAATCACCATGCGAAATTCTTTTTCGTCCATTTCTTGAAAATCACTCAACTTCCTTGATTCATACGAATGCCAAACACAAAAAAATAGACCAATATGGCTGCAACTTGGTGTGTGTTCATTCAAAAGATGCTATTAACTAAATATGACCTCGATACGCGTCGGTGGTGCCATCTCTCGGACTTTGGACCGACTTTTCAAACGACCCTTAATAAATGAAATAGGTAAATTGTTATCTATTAAAATATTAATTAAAAAAAAATACATGAAAATATTATTACATATATCTTTAGTAACTTTTCTTGTATTATTTACGATTACAAATGAAATAAGAATAACCTAAATATAGATAAATTACAAACTAACAATTAAAGAAAAATATTTTTTCTTCTAGGAAAATAAGCACATCTTATATATTATTATCATTCCAAGGGTTTTAAGAAATGATAAAAAAATGATTAAAAGTAATTATATTATTATAAAATTAATAATAAAAAATGAAATAATGATTTTTAAAAACAACTGAGTCAGTTACAACCGCGTATTTCATTGTATAGCTTATGACGATTGAATAAGATACTACTTATTTGGTTTTCATTTTATTGCTTTATTTATTTTATATTGATTTTAAGATTTTGGTATTTAAGTAAACGAACACGCTTTTAAAATAACGATACGTGAGAGGGGTAACTTTGCATTAAGCTACAATTGAAGCTCCGAAGATAAATAATAAGTTATCTTGTTTGTAATATAAATAAGAATGCAGAGGCAAGTTATAACAGTAACGATAATAGATTGCGACAATAACATTTTATATAAGATTTATTTCAAGCGAAAAATACAAATTTTTTTTTAATTTATTGTAAAAATTATTACATCTTTTTAAATTTTTCAGCTAAGAATTCTTATTACTGATTTTTATAAATCTTTTTATTTGGTATTTTATTTATTTATTGTTAGATTTATTCTTACTGTTTAAAATAAAATTCTCTATTCAAAATAAATATATTTTAATATTTATAAAAAATATATCGATTATAAATATTATTAACAAGGAAAGATTATTTTAAGGGTGAGATTTATCGTAATAGTAAAAGACGACTATTTCAATTTTTTACATAAACGGTGTAAAAATTGTAATAGTTATTATTTTTTAATAATTGAATTGTTACCTTTGATATTAATTTTAAGCTACTATAAAAAAAAAAAAGTTAACGAGTCGGGACAAATTATCACTCTTAAAATCACCTCTCGATTTAAATAAAATGTGTTTTAAAACGCTGTGTGAAATGAGAAAAAAATTAAAGCGGCGGAACTGGATGACATTTAATGAAAATTGGCATGAATGGTTAAAAAATTAAAATGACTGTTGTCATTAAATTGTCAAATCTATAATTACCTTTTCTATAAAATAAAATTTGTTTCAAACTGATTTTTCGATTAAAGCCCTGTCACTTATCTAATTATAAATATTTTGTTAATCAGGCGTATCTGCCCTATTGAGTCACAAGTTTATGCATGCAAAATGATATGTATATTTTGAAGCGTAATATTAATATTGATAATCGATCTTTTACCTTAGTTGAACACGTCAAAATGTGCAGTTCCTAATAGATGGAATATTGCAATAGACCAAAGTAGCCTGGGCTACCCAGTAATAACTGATCAACGTCAGCGTGATTCCCTCCTGATTTGTAGAGTTTCACTGGCGCTATAAACGAAAATGCTAACTCTCCTAAATTTATTCCTTTCGTTTATTGATTTTACTAACATTTCTTTGATTTTGTGCATTCTGAGAAAAGTTAGCTTACTCGGCTGTCTATACGTCTGTGAATTAAAATATTGATCGAACACTTTCAATTTTTTTCACAAGAGTAAACTTGCATCATTATTGCAAGCATTATACATTTTATGTATGGAGCAAAACACTGTCATATAGAGATGATCTATTCAATAGAACGCGCAACGTCATCATATATTACAGTATGCATTTAACATCTACATACTGTATTCTTATTATTGTTTTTATTTGTATAGAATGAATAATCATATTGATTGTTACAAAATAATTGTGTTAAGTCTTTTCATCATTTGATCATTTATTTTCATTACAATTTCATTTTTATTTTTATTAACTTTATCGATAAAGTGGTTAAAGAGGTTTGACAAGGATAGCAACATAATTTCGAATTAATTTGTTACTATTTCTATTATTGTAATTATTTATATTTGCAATGATAATTATACCGTATTTATATTTTATTAATATTATAAATATTATTATAATAAAAAATCATACCAAGTGATTGTTACAAAATAATTATTTCTTCAATGCTATTGTATGATTATTTATTTTTATATCAATTTGATTTATATTTTTCTGTAATATGTATATTCATATACTATATAAAGAAGTTGGACAAGGATAAAGACCTAATTTCGAATTAATTTTTATTGTTTCTTTTATTGTAATTCTTTAGATTTACAATGATAACGGCAGATAATAATAATTTTATCGTAGTTGTGTTTTATTTATATTGTGAAAACTATTATAATAAAAAATCATATTAACTGATTGTTACAAAATAATTATTTTTTCAATGATTTTATCATTTGATTATTTATTTTTATCACAATTTAATTATTTTCATTAACTTTATAAATAAATTACAGAATTAGATTTGATAAGAATAGCGACAAAATTTCGAATAAATTTATAATTAATATCTTTTAATTATACTTGTTTGTGTATTTTTATCAAAACTATCTATTATATGAATTGTTAAAATTAATAAAAAATATATTAGCTTATTGTGGTAAAATAATCATGTTTTGAATGTTTTTTTATAATTTTATTATTGTTTCCGTTATAGTTTCGTTTTTATTTGTAATAAATATATATAGCTCATAAACGAGATTAAGAGGTTTGATTAGAATAACGATATCATTTTCGAACGCCACAATCAAAATTTTGTTTTCTGCTACTTCAAATAGATGACGTTCATGTTGCCCACTTAATCCATTTTTTTTTTCATCGAATAGGTGACGATTCACTCGTGCTGGGAGTATATTTGAGAGCTGATTGAACAAGATGCCTCAATTGCTTATGTGAAAATGGAATAATCAGAGGAGCATGCGGTCATCAAATACTTCTTTTTAGAAGACCTAACATTATCACAAATTAAAGAAGAGCCGGATGCCTTTCTGAAAGAGACTCGTCTTGATCATATTCGATGGTTAAACAGTGGGCTTCTAATTTAAGAAGGGTCGCACGAGCACTTTTGACAAACCACGTTTAGGACGCTCTGTTGAGGTCACAACTCCTGAAATTACTAAAAAAATTTATAAAATAGTAAAGGAGACCTGCAGATTAAAAGTAGAAGAGGTAGCCGAGGCTGCTAAGATGTCAACTAAACATGGACGCAATATTTCACATGAACATTTGAGTATAGAGAAGCTCTGTACTAGGTGGGTGTCGCATTTGCTAACGGTCGATCAAAAATTCACCCAGAAAACTGTTTTACTTAAAAATTTGGCGCTGAACAAACAAAACCTAAGCGTATTTTTGCGTCGTTTTATAACTGTGAATAAAACTTGGATTCACCACTACATTCTTAAAAGTTAACAACAGTCAAGCAATGGATTAAACCAGGTGAACCTACTCCAAAGAAAACAAAAACAATTTTTTCGGTGAATAAGGTTATGGCGGCTGTTTCTTGGAATGAGAAGGGAATTAATTTCATTAATTATCTGGAGAAGGGTTAAACCATCACTAATCAATACTACGCAGAGTTATTACAGCGTTTGAAGAATGAAGTAAAAAATAAACGATCTCACTTGGCGAAGAAAAAATCTTGTTTCACTATGACAACGCACCTGCCTATTCGTCGGTTGTTGCGATGGCTAAAATCAACGAATTGAAGTTCGAATTATTATCCCAGCCACCATATTAACCAGATTGAGTTCTCACCAGCGAGCCCTCACTATTATTTATTTTCCAACCTTCGAAAATGGTTTTAAAGTAAAAAATTTGATAGCAACAAAGAAGTCATTAGAGCGATATCATGGAAAATGTATTAATCTTGATGGAGTTTATGTTAAAAAATATAGAAAAAAAAACATAAAATAAGTTGTTTCTCCTTATCAGACCGGAAACTTTTTACCCTTCCCTTGGATATGCTCACTCACACGCTTATATGTAGACCGTATTTCGCTTGGTTGAGATTGTGTGGTAAGGGCCGATTCCATAGTGCTTGTTACATGGAAAATGAAAATTTAATACAGCAAAGTCATAGATTTTTGCTAATTAGAGTAATATAGCGCTAAGCATGCACTTATGGCAATTGTAGTACTTAAACGATGCCTGTTTGGTAATGATTATTTTTTTATTACAGTACGCGCAGATAATTTAAGGTAGCATTGATTATAAGGGTAGTCCCAGAAGTACCCGACCTGACGTATTGATGGTTGTTGTTGGTTGTGATGAGTTTTGTGGATAATGATAAAGAAAACGGAGAGATTTGAATTGAATAAAAAGCAATGAAATACACTTTATTATAATATACAGAGTTTTGAATTCAATAATAAGCGACACTACACGGTAACAGTCTTCGATACGTGTACCTGCTCGGGCTACACAAAAAAAACTAGGACGAAAGTAAATGACGAGCAGTCGTTACAAACATCTAAATCTGTCTTGAATGTATTGTAAACAATTCATTGGCTTTATATGTATTTGTAAAGGTAAATTTGATCGCACTCAACACGCTCCTCACAAATTTCACTTCAACAAATGTTTAGTCCAACACTTTCCATATCTCTATAATGCAGTATTGCCGGCAATGGCTTTGTGAGTAAATCTGCCGGTATTGTCTCCGTAGGTACATGTATTAACGTTAACTCGCCATTCTTTAATGTGTGTCGAACAAAGTGATAACGCGTCGCAATATGTTTGGTACGCGAATGACAAACTGCATTTTCAGCAATACATTTTGCACCGCGATTGTCTGTTCCAATCGTTACATCTGCCAACTCAGGAATTTTCATTTCTAACATCAAATTTCGCAGATACACAGCCTCTCTAGAAGCTTCCGACAGCGCTACGTACTCTGCTTCTGTAGTAGAAATCGCCACAGATTGCTTACGCAAACACTAAGTTATAGCCGCTCCACTCAACACAAATATGTATCCTGTATACGACACTCTATCTATTACGTCGTTCGCATGATCTGTATCAGAATAGCCAAATATTCCCGATGAACTTTGTTTTTATACAAGCCCTTGATTTTGCGTTCCTTGTTAATATCTTAAAATCCGTTTCGCAGCCGACTAATGTTTTTCATTATGGTTTTGATGAAACTGAGCTAGTCTGTTTACAATAAATGTTATGTTTGGCCTTGCGGCAACTGCGAGATACATTAGCGAACATATTAATTCTCTATACGGTCTCTCTCTCAGACCTCTTTCTTCGCTTTCAGCTTGCGTCAATGCCTGTCCTTTTAACTCTGCTGGTATTTAGACTGGATTTGATTCTTCCATATTAAACTTTTTTAAGACGTTTTTTATATATGATTTTTGATTCAGTCGTATTTCGCCGTCTTTTTGTTCGATTTCAATTCCAAGACAGCTATTTGCAATTCCCAAATCTTTCACTTCAAACGCGGCTTGTAATCCAGCTTTAATTTCCCTCAGTCTTGCCTCACTTTTTGACATACACAATATGTCATCGACGTATACAACTAATAACGTAAATTCTCCTTCCGTAGGGTCAAAATAAAAACACGTGTCATTTTCAGCTGCTGATAATCCAAGTCCTCTCAACACTTCATCCAGCCTTTTATTCCACTGTCGACCAGCCTGACGAAGACCGTACAACGCTTTCTCTAAACGACACACTTTATCTCCTTCATTGATTTTACATAGCATGTCTATAGCTTTTAAACCTAGCTCACTGTCCTCACCATCTTCTTTTACGATTTTGCACAGCACCTGTTCAATATACTCCGGTAACTCCATGTATAGTTCTTCGTCTAACCTCCCGTTTAGGTATGCTGTAACCACATCTAGTTGATAGACGTGCAAACCTACTTTAGCAGCTAACGCCATCAGCAATCGTACGGAACTAAGTTGAGCTACAGATGCAAATGTCTCTGTGAAATCTACGCCTTTTCGTTTTGCGAATCCTCGAGCAACAACCCTTGCTTTTCGGCGTTCTAAGCTTCCATCAGATTTTATTTTGTTTCTTAAAACTGTCTTACATGTAATAACATTTTTATTTTCCGGTCGTTTAACTAATTTCCACGTGTTATTTTTAATTAACCCTCTAATCTCCTCAGCCATTGCTTTTAACCAATTTTCAGCTTCATGAGAGTTCATGGCGTCTTCCGATGATATATCAATCAATTTAGTCAACTCAATTTCAACACCAGCTTCACCTTCTGCATCTGTGAAAACCTCTATATCTAGATCATCATCTTCCACCTCATCCATATTCGATGTTCCCCGTTCAAATGACGCTCGTTCTCGATCAGCCACTTCATGTACGTATGGCATGGCATCTGGGACTGATGTAGTTTGATACATTTTTCTAGGCCTTCCACGACCCCCAGAATATATCAACCGCGGTCTGCCCGCTTCTCGTACTATTCCTGATCTCGAAGCACTACCATCTCTCGGTGGTATCACAGCAATTGTCGGTACTTGCTGTTTCGAATCAACGATAATCTGTTTCTTATCGTTCTCCAGTTTCGTCACCGGTACTTCGATTTCATGCTCTTCCTCATTTTCATGTATTTCTGTCTCCATGATTTTTTCCGCATTTTTTAACGCACTGATTGTTTTATCTTTTAAGAACTGTACGTCTTTTGTCATGACGACTTTCTTATCTTCTGGGATAAGAACACGATACCCTTTTGACTCATCTGAATAGCCCACTAACAACCCCTTTTTCGACCTAGGATCAAATTTTCCTTTACCAGGTTCCTTTTGCAGCACATATGTTTTTGCTCCATACACTCTCAGATTACTTGAATTAGGTGGGTGTTTATTCCATAATTCAAACGGCGTGTGACTTCCAAGACTCGTTGCTGGGCATCGATTTCGTATATAGTTCGAAGCTGCTAATGCCTCTGCCCAAAACGTAGGGCAAAGCCCTGTTTATATTAATAAACAACGCGCCATTTCCACGAGCGTTCAATTTTTACGCTCAGCCACACCATTCTGCTGAGGTGTATACATACATTACTGTGAGACGTCGGCGTATTCCATTTTCTCGCAAAAACTCGTTGAATTCAGAATTATAGTACTTGCGTCGATTATCCGTCATCAAACACTTTATTTTCTTTCCGGTATGTGTTTCTGATCGTGCTTTATAGTCTTTGAATGCTTGCAAAACATCACTTTTATTATGCAGAAAATACACTTTACACGATCGGCTACAATCGTCTATGAACGTGACAAAATATTTCTTGCGTTTAAAAGACTCCGTTTTTGACGGTCCCCATACATCTGAGTGCATTATTTCCAACACTCTCATACTTCGTTGAGATCCTTTTGGAAAAGGTAATACAGTCATTTTTTCACGCAAACACACATCACATGACGTTGGTTCATCACCACTCTTAATGTTTACGCTTTCTGCTAATCCACTTTTCGATAGCTCTAGCACACCCCGCATATTCAAGTGTCCAAGTCTGTAATGCCACGTTTCTAAACTTACGGTATTATTACCTGCACTCGCCATATTTACTTGCTCCATACTTTCATAAGCATAATATAAATTACCAATACGTCGAGCCAATAACCGAACATCTTCGTCCTTTGCGCGCACCGTCGCTCTATCTTTCTCGAAAAGAACAGTATAACCGTAATCTGTTATTCTTGCAACAGACATTAAATTCGTACGTAAGTCACTTACTAATAACGTGTCCTTCAATTGTATAGACTTTTTTTGTTTACCATCTGTTGTCCTTATCATCGCAATTCCTTTTGCTTTTTGCTAGTCTGTGCACCATTATCCATTGCTAATTTCTTGTCACTCACGACCACTTGTGTACCCAAGAACAAATTTTCGTCATTACACATATGTGAAGTACACCCACTGTCTAAGCACCAGCGACTTGCAATCTCACTTTCAGTGATCCGTAGCACTTTTTTGACTGTTCCGTCCAGCGCCCAAAATGCGTTGCCCATCGTCTCGGCCTTCGATGATGATTCACCTCTTGCACCTTCTCTGGAGCCTTTTTGCGGAAAATTTGCTGCATTGGACGTTACTTTTGTCGTTGAGTTATTATTATTTCGTGTAGAGTTTTGACTACCTCTAAGATTTTTTTGCCCTGGCGAACCCACATTGCTTCAGTTTCACTATCTTGTTGTTGTTTTCGTAAGTCATATTCCTCGATCACCTTTTGTCTAATAACTTCGCCTTTTGGTATATCATCACGTGCCTCTATCGTGCACCTCAGTACGTTGAAACTTGGCGGTAAACTATTTAATAACATAAACGACAACAACTTCGGATGTATTGGCATATCCATTAAATCTAAACGCGCTATTATATCGAAAAACTCCATTAACTGTGTACGAAGATCGTCGGTTTCGGACATCTTGAACGTTGAAATACGCTTTAGCAAGCTCGCCATTTTCATAGACCCCGTGGATGCGAATTCCAATTTCAGCCTTTCTTAAATTTGCTCAGCAGTTTTTAACCCTTTTACTAATTGCAACAAACTCGGATCAATTGCAATAATCATGTCCGATATCGCCTTAGCGTCTTCTTCTTCCCAGGCTTCTACAGCTTTGCTAAACTCTTCATCTCTAGCCAACAACATGGGTTTCGACACCTTTCCGCACGCATATTCCCAGGTGCCATTCTTTATCATTACGGCTTCTATCTGCACTGCCCATGACTCGTAGTTATCTTTTGTAAGCGGTTTCATTAGCAACCGTAACGACATGTCTAGGCCCATATCCTGATGAGTTTTGTGGATAAAGATAAAGAAAACGAAAAAATTTAAATTTAATAGAAAGCAATGAAATACACTTTATTATAATATACAGAGTTTTGAATTTAATAATAAGCGACACTACACGGTAACAGTCTTCGATACGTGTACCTGCTCGGGCTACACAAAACAAACTGGGACGAAAGTAAATGACAAGCAGTCGTTACGAACATCTAAATCTGTCTTAAATGTATTGTAAACAATTTATTGGCTTTATATGTATTTGTAAAGGTAAATTTGATCGCAATCAACAGGTTGTAAAAATTCCTTTAGCAGGAAGAACGAATCTTATAGAGCTTAAGTTTCAAATTTAAAGATGTGACGTTGTGTAGTAATTGTTGAATAGTCTTCAACAGTGATCACTCTCAGTAACTGTGTAAGTGTATTATGGCCAAAAAGGTACGTACAGCAAAAGACCAAAAATATCTCGAAGAAGACCACTGAATCGACACAAGTTAGAGACTCCAAGTGAATTGAATGCTAGTATTAGGTAGCTGCAGATGAAATGGCCGATTAAGTAATAAATATTTAAACAGCTGTAACTTTTTATAAAGACAATTTATTTAATTTAAATAGGTACCAATAGATGCAACACACTTTTCCCAACGAGATATAAGTACATTTATTCCAGTTCTGTAGAAGTCCGAGTTTCTGGCTCGAATAAACTCCTCGAAGGCATTTTTGACAGCAGTTTTATTATTAAATCTTTTTCCTGTCAAAAAGTAATCCAAATTTTTAAAGAAATGGTAATCTGTTGGTGAGAGGTCTGGTGAATATGGAGGATGAGGAAGAGTCTCACAGCACAACTCGTTTAATTTTTGGACCGTTTTTCTCGATACATGAGGTCGTGCGTTATCATTAAGCAGTATCACTCCATCCCTGTTGACAAGCCTAGGTCGTTGGACTATTAATTTCTGATGCATTTCATCCAGTTGAGCACAGTATTTGTCAGCATTGATGGTTTCGCCAAGCTGCAGGAACGAATAGTGGATAACTCCGGCTACAGACCACCAAACAGTTACCATTATTTTCTTTGGATGAAGGCTTGGTTTCGGCATGTGTCTTGGCGCTTCATCGGCATCTAGCCGTTGGGCCGATCGGCGACGATTATCGTATAAGATCCACTTTTCATCGCAGGTCACAATAAGGTGCAAGAACGGTTCTTTTTTGTTGCGGGAGAGAAGAGAACTTGAAATCTCCATTCGACACGTCATGTTTTGCTCGGGAAGATCATGCCAAACCCATTTGTCAAACTTTTTCACTTTTCCAAGTTGTTGCAAGTGGCGGCAAACTGTCGAATTGTGAACGCCTAATTTCTCGACAAGATCCCTTATGGTTTGGCGGGGGTCAGACACCACTAATGCACGCAGCTCGTCTTTATCGATCGATGGTCCTGGGTGTCCATGTGGCTCATTTTCAAGGTCCATATCTCCGGATCGAAATTTTTTGAGCCACCGCCGAGTGGTTCGTTCGCTAACTGTATCAGGCCCAAATGCGCTGTTGATATTCCTCGTTGCTTCCGTTGCGTTGTGCTCTAATTTAAATTCGTATAGTAAAAGTAGCCGTTTTTGATTTACTTTCATGTTCACTTTCTCTTTTTGTTTTTACGATCATTATGAAGTGCAAAACAGAAATGACTCCATAAACCAAGGTAGCAGTATTTATACTTCAATATGTCATATCATTTGCGCCGCCTTGTGCCAATATAATACACTAAAATTGCAGCCAACTTTATGTCATTGCTAAATCGGCCATTTCATCTGCAGCAACCTAATACATTCGCGAAAAAATTGAAGCAGTCGGAAGATACGTACGACATTGAAGCAAATCTAGGTTTTGGTTATCGTATGATAAACTTTGTTGCAGCTTTTTAAGCTATTTCAAACTTTGTCATTTGGAAAGTGTAAAAATCGCAAGTAACATTCACTTACAATTAACTTACAAGGTATGTTCAAAAAGTATGGTGACTTTATATTCTTATAAAAAAATATTTATTTTTTTATTAGTATTAATGTTGTCCCCTTCAAAGTAATCCTCTTCAGATACAATACACTTTTGCCAACGCTTTTTTGAATCCTTGAAGCACTTCTTATATGCACTTATTAGTGTAGCCTTGAGCTCTTTTGCTGATGTACTGGGTCGTTCAGAGCAAGGTTCATTGTTGACATCTTCTCGGCTATCTTGGAAGAGCTTGTACCACTTGCAAACATTATTTTAACTTAGAGCAGATTTCCCGTATGCCACTGTCAATATTTCAAGTGTTTTAGAGCACTTGATTCCATTTTTTGAAAATAATTTGATACAAATTCTCGCTCCATTTTTTATAATAATAAAAAATTGATGAGCACACTAAAAGACGTCTAACCTGTCTACCTGTCAAAAACAAACTCATAACTAATAACTATGCTATAGACTTGAAATTGTAAATATATGTTTGGGACACGTGTACTAACACAACAACAACAAAAATCGCGCTGCAAGAATTTTCGAAATTTTAGTGTATGTTTCTCAATAATAATATATAACAGCATCGTCTAAAAATAAGAAAATCGCTTTCTGTTGCATTCCTGAGGAAATAACGCGCAAGTCGAAGTTACAAGTCCCTGGGCTATTAGTCAAACCCTTAGGCACGGTCTTAAAAGTCACCTTACTTTTTGAACACGCCTCGTATTATTTCTAATAGCCTACGTCGCTGCAGAACTTAGGCCCATACATAATATCTTTTAGGACGTTCATACATCTTTTTTCGACTTGGATAACCCGCGACTAGCTCGTCGTAACATTCTTTCAAGGCATTTTCTCTCTTTTTATTCGACACGACTAGTTTCTAAGCGTCGTCATTACTGACCATCTCTTCTTCTTCCAGGTTTGGTCAGTAATGGAAGAATTGACTTTCGAGGATCTTCAACGGGTGAATCTCTTCAAGTTTCTTCTTTACCTGATGAAACCACCTAAGGTACTAGGAGTTCTTGACTTTCTAGACCTAGGAGATCAAAGTATTACTGTATCGTCATCGAATATTCGAGATAGAGCATTAGATACGCGGTGTGATGCGCCTTTTCTCTACTCAACCTCAAAATCATATTCTTGTAACTCCAGAGCCTACCTGACTAACCTACCAGTCGGACTATAGAGACTTCACAATCGCCTGAGACTGCTGCAATCCGTTACGACGCGGAAGTAATACTCTTCGATGTCAAGGCAAAATTTTTGGATTCTTTATACTACAGCCAGACATTCTCTCTGTCACGCTGTAGTTTCGTTTAGCAGACCTCATTATTCTGCTAATGAACTCCTAAACATCTTTCTACCTGTCTACCTCCTGTAGTAGTAGGGCACCAATTCCAGTATCGCAAGCGTCCATCTGGATTATGGGTTCGCACTCACAATCTTAATGATAGAGTACCAAAGCAGTGGCAATCAATATTTTTAAAGGTTTTTTCAAAGGCAGTCTACTGTTCCTCTGTTCACTCATACTTCCGTTTTTTCTTAAGTGACAGCATTAACGGCTCAAAATTTTTCATGTTAAGAGGCCATTCCGAAGAACTTGCGCATTTGTTTCAAAATCCTAGATACAGAATACTCCAATACTAAAGCTATTTTTTTGGGTCCCAACGAAAACCATTTCGGTTGACCACCTCGAGGTACTTCATGAGACTAGACCACCTGCTAATTGATGACTCAATGACGTTAGCGTCTAGCATTTCTTTAACTTGACGATAAATCTGTTTTTTGATGTTCTTTGAAATAGGATAATACCTTCATTTTGTAAGCTGCGCATCTACTGCATCTATCCATGTGTGATCTACAAAGCTATGCTTTTTACCAGGCGACCTTTTGCTACACTGGCTGTAACTGACTCTGACCTTGATTCGATTGATCGGATCAAGTACTACTCCTTATTGTCGCATAAAATCAATTCCTAAGTAACAATTAGATTCCAAGCTAGGCATCATTGCGACACGCAGTTTTTTTTTCACTTTTATTAAAAGGTATATACTGTAACGCTACTGGGGATCAGGGTCGCGTACAAATGTAGGAGAAAAAGCGGGCGGGTTTCTTATTATTGCGAGTAAGTTAAAGCATTAGATTAAAATAAACACAAAATAGACACGTTTATTTGAACTAAAAATTAACTAAATACACAGTATTCGCGTTCTTACGCAAGCCCAGGGCGCCAGCTACACTCGTGTAGCACGGTTTCGTGCGCGGCAATTACGTTTGCACGGCAAGCTCACGATTAGAGCGGTCGCGGGCATACAAGACGCGAGAAGACTAAAATGGCGCGTAGCACGCGTCGCGGTCGCACACGCACAGCGGGACAGGATGCGGGGACGATTCGTTGCAGGGATGCCTTCTGGTAACAGCCGCTGCACCTGGGTGCACTTACCAGATATTCTGACACACACGATTACCAATGAACGATCCGCCTGCTCGTACACGCTCGTCTTTATTTTATCAAAATGCGAAAAATGCTAAGTCGGACGACGGAGGCTAATAATCGCGACTAAGGCACCGGATGGAGTGAACGAGAAGCTCCGGCGTGGCACTTTTGCGAGCGCGGATTTTAGATAATCGTTCTGCGCCGACGCAACGTACGTGTAAAGTACGTTACGCGATGCAGCCGCCGCGTGCGCTCAGCGCTATCGGCAGTTGACATTACTGCTCGCCAGCAGCGCGCGTTTAGGTTATCCGCTCACGAGTGCCAGTGTTGTGTTTTCCCTGGAGCGGCGAGAATCTACCCCTGATGTCCAGAGAGTCCAGGTAAGTCGACGCGTTCGATAGCTGGTAGGCGTCGACTCATTTGTCTTTTCTCTTTCTTTTCCAGGTACGGCAGTCCGGCGGATCAACAGCTTGCGAATCGAATGATGAGCGGTGGAGAAAGCGAAGCAGTGGTGCCGGTGACAGCGATAGTCTGCTCGCAGCGGCAGCGAGGCAACGCTATTAGACAATTCCAGGTACGTAATTACTTGCACTTAAATGCGGTGCTCATGTGTCTTTGCTTGCCTCCTAACCTTCTCTTCTACTTTTCTATGATGTTGTGTGGCAGCTTGTACTTCCCTTCCAAAGTGCAACTGCTATCATTGCTTCCTTCTTCTTTTTACTACTGTCTGGGAGGTTGCAGATACGGGAACCCCTACCAGGACAGGAAGGAGCTTGGAAAGGAATCCCTGCTGCAGTGTGTGCGAGCACTGCCATTGCCTAGCCATGGGCTCCTGAGACTGGCTCCTCGCTGGAGCCTTTACTTGAGCTCGAAGCCCTTGTACCTGGTGAAGGTAAAGTTTGCACAGCCCTGCGTGGCTGTTAGTTAGGTCAAGCGTGGCAGTCCTGCGAGACTGCTAAGATTGAAAAAAAAACGAATATAGCAGGCTACGAGGAGGCGTACAAGCTGTGTATTAGCCTCCTCATGTGACTGGTGCAAAACACCACGTCACAATACATATCTGCTGTCTATTACTTTGGCTCCTTTGCCCATCTTTTACAGCAGCGGTGTACAGTAAGCCATAACTAACTGCAAGCCTACGGATGCTAACATTGTGCATAACTCACCAGTGTCAATCAGAGCGCATAGACGATAACTAGCAATCGTTATCGGTAAGCACCATTGGACGATATACTGGTCCACACATAGTGGTTCCACAAGAAAGATATCTTATTATTTCTTATCTTTAAGTATCTTTTTGTTCCTTTATAAGTAGCCCTTAAAGTGCCATATAGATGGAATTTTTTTTACGTACCTGAAAAATATATATAAATTAGTAATACAATTTGATTAATAAAACTCAGATTATATACAGTCTGTCAAGTAAGAGCGTGGTCGTATTAATTTATAAAAAAATTTGTTTGATGAAACTTTCATATTTATATATACATTGTACACATTACAAACAATGATGCAATTCGGTCAATAATGTGTCCAGTCACCACCGGCGTCGATAATTGCCTGGCATCTCCGAGGCATGCTTTCTACTAATTTGACGGCGTATTCTAGTGGCAAGGATCTCCAAATCCGACGAATTTCGTAAGACAACTGCTTCAAAGTGTATGTGCGTCTTCCACGAAGCTTCCGTTAATTATGGGCCCACACATTTTCAATAGGGTTTGCATCGGGCGACTGCGACGGCCAATCCAATGTAACGATGCCAGATTGAGTCTTCCACTGAGTACAGAGCTTGCTGCGGTGTTTAGGATCGTTGTCCTCCTGCAGAATCCAATCTTCATTTTTTGTGATGAACCATCGTTTGGCAGATGGCAGTAAAGCCTTTTTGTAGATTTTTATCATTTTCTTGGCATTTAGGTTGTCAGTAAAGAGGTGCAAAGTGCCGAATCCCTGCTTTGAGAAGCAGCCCCAAAGATGCACCTTTATTCCATGTTTTACGGTCCGCTGAACAAGCCTATTAGTGGAAGTTGACCAGGCTCGCGTGAGGACAGACCGTGCTCATATAGAACATTCATCAGTAAAAATGACATTTTTAAAATCTCTATCAATATTCTCATGCACCCAAGCGAGTCGCTTTGTCACATGTTTTTCAGTTAACAGAGGCTTCTTCATTGTGTTGCGCCATTTCAGATGATGAGTACGAAGATGGGTTTGGATAGTTTCGTAGGATATATCTAAACCTTTTGCCATTAATTTTGCTTGTCCTTGCCGCAGTGTTACAGCAGGATTCCGCGAAAACAGATTCACTATTCTTTTTTCATCTTTTTTGTTCACTTTTCCTATCGAGCCACGTTCTGGTAAATCATCGACATTTTTAGCCACTTTATATCGCTGTATCCACTTCTGTACAAATGCCTTCGACTTTCTTATATATTAAGCAGCCGCTGATTGCGACATTTTGGGACCTTTCGGGTGGATGCAAAGGAACACAGCCTCGTAGCGCGACGCGTACTTAGCACTCATGGCGTTTAACGTGATTCTCTTTCAAAAGATCAACGACAACTGAATCTTTGTTGACAATGCATCAAGGACAAAGCTTTTCTTTATCGGCTCGCGAAAGAGTTAGAGCAAAATCTTTTATTACCTGTCGGTGAAGTCGACCACGCTCTCACTTGACAGACTGTAGACTAACAATAAATGACATACAGAGAGGCGTTTAATAGAAGAAAACTGGATGTAAATGCGTGCTCTGCTATTATGTGTATTAGTAGAAAAAAAATTTTAAATAAAACAGGCAAAAGTTGATTAAAATAGATAAAAAGAGGTATAGTAATATGAAATCAGTTGAAAATCAGACGATAAAATAGAAAGATACCTCTTTGTGCTCCTCGACACTCAGCTTTCATTCGGATTCCCCTCTTTCTTCTTCTTCCTCAGCCTGGCATTCCTCCTGTCGCTACCCCTAGGTTAACATAGCTGAAAAATACACAAAATAATTAAGTGATGCGCTAAATTAAGAAGATTGGGACATCACTCACCTGATTATCTGCAGTGATGCCCCTTCTACCGCCAAGTCCTGTCTGGTTTCTCGCTCCTACTTTTCATAGTACGCTGGAAAAGAAAAGAAGCACTAAGATCAATTAAAGAAAAAAGAGGATGACATTCTGGAGTAGAAGTTACCTGTTGACTGAACTATGAGGCCCTTGTAGCACCGCTCTCTGCTCCATTCTAAGTAATTATCTTAGCTCTGCCTATCGACAGCTAAGATGATTACCTAGGATGGAGCAGACAGGATATAACAGCTGCAGAAATTCAGAATACATCGAATTAGCCACAAAAAAAAACATTTTCAGGTTCGGGGGTCAGGCCATGTTTACTATATGTTTTTGGGATCGCTGAAACCGAATCTGGAATCAAAATAACCCCATCGGGCCAGGGTTTTCCTGAAACTTGAAAAACCCCTTTATTAAGCCATATAGCGATAAACCATTCACATTCAATCCCTTAACCTTTTGAAACCATAATACAATAACCCCATGATATCTCGAAACCAATACTTCATAATCATGTAACTCTGATAATACCATAACCCCATTGCCCCCAAATCAAACCGAAACAGTTTATCTCAGGCAATTTGTATTCATGCAAATTTTTACGGACTTTCAGGATACGTTCGATCAGTAAAATGAAACGTTATAACCTCATAACACCACTACAAAAAAGATTCATAAAATTGCGTGCATCTGCATTCAGGGCACCTCCTCGCGGTGACGGCGGGCAATGGAGTGAGCCCGTTATACTGCTGAGTCCCTTGGATTGCGGCATGGATGCCGTCATGGCAGGCACACGCAAGTGTCTTACGATACAGAGGAATCTCAAAGCCTTAGTATCGGCGGTTGGTGAGGGTGTAAGAGCGGGCCCCCAGGCGTCGTCATCAAGCGGCCGCAGTTCGATATTGGTTGGTGACTTGACTAATATGGAACATAATGCTACAAGAAAACAACCTGAAAAAATCGTGCAATCTCATGATTGTTATGTAGATCATGATCAATTTTGTTATAACACATCGTTCAATAAGTCCCGAGACTAACAACGAAAACAACATTTTTTTTCTAAAATCATTTTTATTTATCAATATAATCTCCTTTTAGAGTGATACAATCTTTCCAACGCCTTTCCAACATTTCTATACCATGTTTATAGAAGGATTTATTCTTTGCTTCAAAATAGGCTTCAGTTTCGGCAATGACCTCCTCACTCGAGCCAAATTTTTTTCCCTGGAGCATTTTTTTGAGATCAGCAAAGAGCCAGTAGTCGCTGGGGGCTAAATCTGGCGAATACGAGGGGTGGGGAAGCAAATCAAAGCCCATTTCGTTCAATTTTGCCATTGTTTTCATGGACTTGTGGGATGGTGCATTGGTGCAATCGCGGTGGTAG
Organism: Chalcis sispes; assembly: GCA_949987625.1. Lineage (NCBI taxonomy): Eukaryota > Metazoa > Arthropoda > Insecta > Hymenoptera > Chalcididae > Chalcis > Chalcis sispes. The sequence continues at coordinate 51,468,001 of OX465094.1, read as the reverse complement.
AATCGCACTGCTAAAAATTCAGCTAGTGAATAATCGTTAGAACTCGCGTCTCGTCACCGCTGAGTGTTAGGCCGGCAAAAAAGAAGAACATAGTGCCGTGAACGATTTGAGGCTGGCGCCCACTTTTGTACCAATTTCATATTTTTTTTGTAAATTGTTAATCAAAGATCAGACTTCTGAGTTAATAATTAAATATAAAATTTTTCATTCACATATTGTTGTAGAAAAAATATTTCCTTGTGCCCCCTCCTTCGTCTCATCTATACGCAGTAACGTCTAATCGATTGCTCCGAGATTAGCGTTACAATATATAAAATTAATTATTTATGATTAGAATACGGGTGTGCGTAGCGTAATAATTGCATTTTGTTCTGAAATTTAAATGACTTTAAAAATAAAGTATACATCTATTTATAACATCATACTTATTTTCTAGATATTAAAATACACAAGCTTATAAAGTTTGATTTAATTCAAACAATTTCACTTATGTTAGATCTTTCAATAGCCTAAAAAATAATTTTTCTTTTACAGACTCTGCATATGCGGAGAGGTATATGGGCTCCCCAAATTTTACGGCAAATTATCAAGGATATGTAGAAGCTGATCTTAGCAATAAAGTAGAAAACTTACGAAATAAAATGTTTTATCTAGTACACGGTACTGCGGACGACAATGTGCAGTTTCAGCAATCTATGACTCTTGCCCGACATCTTGCGAAAAAGGGTATATTGTTTCGTCAACAGGTAAAATTTAAAGCTATTTATTTAAATTATTATTGTATTTAAACTTGTATAAAAGCACGCACGTAAATTTTTTTTATTTCGATAATCTACTATTCAAAACCGTCTAGCTAAAATTAGAATAAATTTTTATGAAATTTTCGTTAAAACAGAATATTTTAATTTTCTAATTTGACTTATCTAGTTTGATTTCTAATTATTTTTTCTTCTTAAATTCTAATTAAAAAAGTTTTTAAAAATGTTTTTATTTTAAATTTTCTCCAGTTAAGTGTAATTTGGGCTAGAACTTTTTATCTCTCTGCACCTACAGTCTGTCAAGTAAGAGCGTGGTCGTGTAAATTTATAAAAAAATTTATTTGATAAAACTTTCATATTTATATATACATTGTACACATTACAAACAATGATGCAATTCGGTCAATAATGTGTCCAGTCACCACCGGCGTCGATAATTGCCTGGCATCTCCGAGGCATGCTTTCTACTAATTTGACGGCGTATTCTAGTGGCAAGGATCTCCAAATCCGACGAATTTCGTAAGACAACTGCTTCAAAGTGTATGTGCGTCTTCCACGAAGCTTCCGTTAATTATGTGCCCACACATTTTCAATAGGGTTTGCATCGGGCGACTGCGACGGCCAATCCAATGTAACGATGCCAGATTGAGTCTTCCACTGAGTACAGAGCTTGCTGCGGTGTTTAGGATCGTTGTCCTCCTGCAGAATCCAATCTTCATTTTTTGTGATGAACCATCGTTTGGCAGATGGCAGTTAAGCCTTTTTGTAGATTTTTATCATTTTCTCGGCATTTAGGTTGTCAGTAAAGAGGTGCAAAGTGCCGAAAACCTGCTTTGAGAAGCAGCCTCAAAGATGCACCTTTATTCCATGTTTTACGGTCCGCTGAACAAGCCTATTGGTGGAAGTTGACCAGGCTCGCGTGAGGACAGAACGTGCCCATATAAAACATTCATCAGTAAAAATGACATTTTCAAAATCTCTATTAATATTCTCATGCGCCCAAGCGCGTCGCTTTGTCACATGTTTTTCAGTTAACAGAGGCTTCTTCATTGTGTTGCGCCATTTCAGATGATGAGTACGAAGATGGGTTCGGATAGTTTCGTAGGATATATCTAAACCTTCTGCCATTAATTTTGCTTGTCCTTGCCGCAGTGTTAAAGCAGGATTCCGCGAAAACAGATTCACTATTCTTTTTTTATCTTTTTTGTTCACTTTTCCTATCGAGCCACGTTCTGGTAAATCATCGACATTTTTAGCCACTTTATATCGCTGTATCCACTTCTGTACAAATGCCTTCGACTTTCTCATTTATTTAGCAGCCGCTGATTGCGACATTTTTGGACCTTTCGGGTGGATGCAAAGGAACACAGCCTCGTAGCGCGACGCGTACTTAGCCCTCATGGCATTTAACGTAATTCTCTTTCAGAAGATCAACAACAACTGAATCTTTGTTGACAATGCATCAAGGACAAAGCTTTCCTCTATTGGCTTGCGAAAAAATTAGAGCGAAATCTTTCATTATTTGTCGATAAAGTCGACCACGCTCTTACTTAACAGACTGTATAAAGGCAATTACTTAAATCAAGAAAAGTATCTTCTTTTAAATGGCTTTCTTGTTTTTAATTATTCTGTTTTCTTAATTTAAGAAATTAACTTTTGCGTAACGAAGCTACAAATTCTTTATAGAAGAACTTGACACTTTAACAAAGCATTTTTGTCTTTAATAAAGTACCGAATACTTGTCTAACAAGATTAAAATGTATATTTGTCTTAAAATATTTTGCTTTTGGCTTAAGAATCTGCCATTTCATTCAAGAAAATCGGTAAATTAAATAAAGTTACATGTTTTTTTCTTATTTCAATTAAAATAAAATTTTAATGAGATATTTCAATAATTTAATAAATAATTTATTATTGAAAAAATAATTTATTCATACAAAATTTCAAGTTCTTACATAACTTTTTCTTTCAAATTCTTATTAGAAAAAATAACCCTCAATTATCTCAAAGCAAAAATGCTAAAATAAAAAGCAAAAACTCTTGAGGCAAACGACATTTTTTTTTGTAATATGAGTAAGGACTTGTAAAAGCATTTTTTATTTTTATTGGAAGAAAATGTAACGTCAATAAACATTACACCGTTTTTATTTTTCTCCTCCCTTCTCCTATTGCCTTGTGCTCCTAAATTAGCACATCGTTCAATAAGTCCCGAGACTAACAACGAAAACAACATTTTTTTTCAAAAATCATTTTTATTTATTAATATAATCTCCTTTCAGAGTAATACAATCTTTCCAACACCTTTTCAACATTTCTATACCATGTTTATAAAAGGATTTATCCTTTGCTTCAATATAGGCTTCAGTTTCGGCAATGACCTCTTCATTCGAGCCAAATTTTTTTCCCTGGAGCATTTTTTTGAGATCAGCAAAGAGCCAGTAGTCGCTGGGGGCTAAATCTGGCGAATACGGGGGGTGGGGAAGCAAATTGAAGCCCAATTCGTTCAATTTTGCCATTGTTTTCATGGATTGTAGCATGGTGCATTGGTACAATCGCGGCACCCACTTGGAAAAATCCTTTTTCATGCTCAATTTTTCATTAAGGATTGTAAATACGCTTCCAGATGATATCTGTGTCATTTCTGCAATCTCACGGACCTTCACTTTGCGATTTTTCATTACAATTTTTAACACTTCACTCACATTTTCCTGTGTAACGGCTTTCAATGACCTACCCGAACGTTCCGCATCGTTTGTGTCCGTACGACCACGTTTAAACTCAGCATACCAACGACAAATCGTTGGTTTGGATGGAGAGGAGTCCGGGTAATGTTTTTCAAGCCATTGCTGGGCTTCTATGGTGTTTTTACCCATTGAAAAACAATGTTTTATCAACACGCGAAACTCGCTTTTTTCCATTTTTCAAACAAATTACAAAGTGACTTTACTCTAACCTCGATAACTCTGCTGTCTGTGATCCGATCAACGTGAAATTTTTACACGTTTTATGTAAAGGTTCGCACTATATGGAAACGTGGCCAGTTTGGTACTACTAGCACCATCTCTGGGTTAGTCTCGAGATTTATTGAACGATGTGTTATTTATATACATTTTTACGGACGGCATCCCGTGAATTTTATGAATTTATATTTCGTGCGCAACGTAAAAGTAGTACTGCCAATACGATGAGTTTGACCGCCAGAGCCGAACTTGTACAACGCCGTTCCCTAACGCAAAGTTGCGAGCGAGACTCACGGTGCTGCGGAAGACAAAAGAAGTATGACCAAAACTTCTACGAATTTTACTCCTGTATCTTTATTTGTTATTATATTGACTGTCTAAATCAATCACGTTTAAAATTTTAGCTGATTTTCTTACTTGAATATTTTAATATAAAAACCAACAGAAAATTTAAATAAAAACTTACTTTTTCTTGTGTATTATTTGGAGCCAAGAACAATGATGTTGTAATAAGCTTTCTCTATCTCGATTATGAATTATTCATAGAGCTTTAATGATACTCATAAAAACATTTATCAGAAAAAACGTGAATGTCGATAAATACATCGAAAATATATTATAATCCCTTAGACCTAAAATTTTTATAAATTATATGATATGTACTGATATTACTCGTGTTAACAAACATAATATTCCGCAGGTTTTTTAAAATTTGTGAGTAAGTTAGCAGTCGATTCGATTTCAGTAACCACGAGCACCGTCAAAGCCTATTCGCATATTTTTTTACCAATAGTATTATTATACGAGGGTGGTTTGAAAAGTTTCTGACCTAACACAGATACAAGACATTTTTTCTTAAATTTTTTTTTTATTTCTCAACATAGTCTCCTTGCAATTCTTCACACTTCTCCCAGCGATGCTCCCATCTCTTTAACCCATCCAAATTCTACTCGGCGTTTTTCTCTGCAAAATGACTGTTCACGAAGGTGATTACCTCCTCATTTGACGAAAATCTCGGTCCTCCGAGTGCAATTTTCAGATGAAGGAACAAAAAGAAGTTGGGGCTAGGTATGGTGAGTAAGTCAAATGGTCAAGCAGCTGAAACCGTAATTCGTGGATTTTCGCCATGGCAACCGCTGATGTGTGAGACGGCGCGTAGTCTTGGTGAAACAGGATTTTCTTTTTCTGCAAATGTGGACGTTTTTCCGCAAGTTCTGCCTTTAGCTTGTCAAGTAATGATGCGTAGTATGCTCCTATAATGGTTTTTCCTTTTTGAAGATAATCGATTAAAATAACTCCATGACTATCCTAAAAAACAGTCGCCATCACTTTCCCAGCCGAAAAAACAGTTTTTGCTTTTTTTGGAGCCGGTTCCCTCTTTGCAGTCCACTGTTTTGACTGAATTTTTGTTTTGGGCGTATAATTGTATATCCAAGTTTCATCTACAGTAATTAATCGGCGCGAAAACTCGGATTTATTGCACCTAAACTGCGCCAATAGAGCGTTGGAAATGTTTATTTGAATACGTTTTTGGTCTAACGTGAGCAAACGCGGCACCCAACGTGCGGACAGCTTTCTCATGCCTAAATCTTGATTTAATATGTAGCAAACACGTTCCTTGGACATGTTCATAACCTTTGCTATCTCTCTTACTTTAATTCGGCGGTCGTCAAGCACCATTTGGTGAACTTTGGCGATGTTATCGTCAGTGGTTGCAGTTTTTGGACGTCCCGAATGTTCATCGTCTCCCAAGCTCTCACGGCCACGTTTGAATTCAGCTGCCCAAAATTTCACTGTGGTAAATGATGGCGCAGAGTCCCCATACACAGAGCTTAACTCATTTGTGATTTGCGTAGGCATATTGCCTTTCAAAAACAAAAATTTAATGACAGCTCGATACTTAATTTAGTCCATTTTAACAACAACACTCACATCGACTCACTCAAACGACTGTCATTTAACAACTGCATATCCAAAATGGCTAAAACTTTGGTGAGCAACTGTCAACAGATGAACAACAAAATTCGCTAGCTTTTATTGACGAGTGCTGCTATCTTCACGTTGAGGTCGGAAACTTTTCAGACCACCCTCGTATATACAAAATTATTTCAATAAGTCAAAATGATAAACTTTAAAACGAAATGTAATCATGATGATAATAAGCAAGAAGTTTGTATTCTTTGCGAAAGAAAAAAGTTTTTGGCAGAAAGAAAAAGGAATATTCTCTCATATTGACAAGTCTTGAGAAGCTTGTACAAAAGTATATTTAAAAAATGTTTTCACTGTTGAATCCTAAATATTCTCTAAGTGTTTGTACATCGTGTCGTCTTGTTATTCAAAAACACAAAAATGGTTATAGTTCTTTAATAACATTACAAAACATTCCTAACTATGGAGACATCATTTTGTCTAAAAACACCTGGTCTTGTAAAAATAATGACGATGACTGCAAATGTTTTATTTGTATCACAACTCGATATAGAGAGCATGTAAGAAAAAGATCTAAATACAACCTTCTTAATAAAAAGAAAATTATGGTAAGTATTGGTTGTCGTTTAAACATATTTTTCTGTGCTCTCTTCATGTATTATTAATTTATCGAATATTAGTATGGCACCTGTGAGTAACTTATCAAAAAGAATATTTAAAATCAGCATTTTTGACTTTCAAAAGTGAAATCAAATAATATTGCTAAGTATTTTCTTTTTTATCAACACATTTTTTTTAAGGGGGGAAATCACCGTAGCACACAAATAAATAGGCATATTTTCGGGAATTAATTTTGGCTAAATAAAAGTATTAATCGAAAATCTGTTAAGTAGGTTTTATAGCAATACTAAAAAAGTACAAAATGTAATTTTTTCAATAAAAAATCTTTAAAAATGGCGGCTGCGCAGCATATGCCCCAAGGCGCCTATTTTTGAAAGCGTGTCGATGGCCGAAGACGTAGACTCCTTAATTTTTGACCTGGAAGAAATAACCAAAATTTTTTAGTTTTCATATGGCAACAGCTAGCGAGCAACGTAAAATTTTTTTGTTGTATTGATTTTTCACAAAATTGTGCATGTTTGAAAATAAAGTTAGATTTTTAACAAAAAAAAACGCCATCAAATCTTCGATAAAAAAAACTAAGCCATATAAAATAAAAAATCTTACGTAGCTTCGTGGAAAAAGATATTTCAAAGCTACTGTCAAAATTTCAAGCTAATCAGTATAGATTTGCTTGAGTTATCTCTTCGGCGAGCTCAAAAAAAGTGGTTTCGAGAAAAACGCGTTTAAAGTTTTAAGTACTGAGATACCATACCTGAGTGGCGTTACCGCAAAATGAAAAATTTGGGCATTCGGACACTTTTGCCGTGTTCCATCATTTGGTATATTATTTTTAAGACCCTAAAGCACCTTTTAGGCAAAAAAAATTTTTTTCGAAAAATTGAAAATTTTACTGTGATTTCCCCCCTTAACGATAGCTGATCATCAATGTTGTTATATATGTATTCTTACTCATGGAATATGAATCCTTAGTTTAAAGTAACATAGGATTCAAATAAAAAAATTTTTTCGTTTTTCAAGCATAGGAAAAATTTTAAAAAATGTATATACAGTGTAATTAATGTAGTAATGATAAAATTATTATTAATCATTCTATAATAATTTTTATGTTGAATTTATAAACTTTTCATTTGATTTACATAAACGGATAAAAAAACCCATAATACAAAACTTTTGAATGTTGTTGGAATATTTGAGCTTCAATAATTTTTTGCTAAGTAATTAAATTTTGTAAAAGCATGTGTAACGTTGGTATGCACATCGACGTTTTTTTTAATTTTATATCCTCTTATTTTCCTTTCTCCTCGTATCTTTTATATACTTATATGTTATTATATATTTAACTATGCTTCAATTGTTATACTAAAATATTATAACAATATTAGTTATTTACGTTAGTTATAAATTATTTAGATTTGATCAAATATATTTACATTTTTTAAATTTATTTACTTAAGATAATTATAATTTATTTAGATTTAATTAATACAATACATTTATATTTTTCGAATTTAGTTTAGTTATTTATGTGAATTACAATTTATTTAATTAAACAAATATATTTATATTTAAGTAGTTATCTATTTTATATCGCTATTTGTAATAAGGCATTCTTCTCTATCTCTCTCTGAAATTCCAATCATAAGAAAAAAGTTTCAGAAAGTAATCCGTTACGAGTCGCGCGTGGCAAATTGCAAACGCTGCACTTCTAGAGACTTTTGGGTGGAAACCGCCGTAATAAGCCAGGCAACGACAAAGAAAACATCACTCTACTCTCTCGGGTTCACTCGGACTCTCCGACGTTCTCAGACACGGATTCGGAGTCGAGTTGAAGTCACTGTAATACAAGTTCCATACGTCAATCGCCAGATACTAGATAAAATCTTAAGAAAAAGAGAGAGAAAGAGAGAGAAAGAGAGAGAGAGAGAGAAAGAGAGAATAGAATAGAATAGAATAGAATAGAATAATATTTATTGAGGCTAGGGAATATAATCCCATGCAGCCCTGAAAAAAAAAAAATACAGATTTAAACTTTTACAATGTTATAGAAAATAATACATTATAATACTACTAGCTTTTGTAAACAAAATAATACGCTGTAAACATAATATAATAGAATATAATAATATAATATAGCTGGTTATGCCGAAGCATTCGTACTAAGGAAAGAAAATACATTTATCGGTGAGTGCAATGATAATAACAATAGTAACAATGCGTTACTTATAATTAATAATTCATAACATAGTTTGCTAAAAGTAAGACTAGATTAGATTAGATACACCACAGATAAAAGTTTAAATCAAAACTTCAACCCGCCAAGCAGTCATACTGCCAGATTCAGTAATCTATTGGGTGCACAACTTTGCTTCCGCCGTTTTTTTCCGAAATTCGGGGCTTTATTGTAAGAAACTGGTTATATAGGGTTATCCGTTTTACGCTTGGGAAAGTAAAGCTTAAGAAAACACATAAAATATTCAGATGGAAACGAAATTTTTTATTCAATATAAAGATCGAATCTTGCCATTATACGTGAAATACAACATCATTCAAATGTCCTCAACGGGACCTCTCACAGGCCTCAATCCTTTTAAGGTAATTTTCAATGACTTTTCGGCACATTTACAGCAATATCTCGGCCATAACTTCACGAATATTGGTTTACAATTGCTCAAGATTTTGAGGATTGTTCGCGTAAACACGATCTTTCGCATAGCCCCATAAAAAGAAATCCAAAGGTGTTAGGTCGCAGGATCTTGCGGGCCAATTGACATCACTTAATCTCGAAATTACGCGTCCTGGAAATTTCTCTTGCAAAAATGCTCGATTAGCCTGTGTTGTGTGGCTTGTGGCTCCGTCCTGTTGGAACCACATGTTCACCAGATCATAATCTTTAATTTCTCTTCAAAAATAATCGGTTAACATCCGTCCATTGCGGTCAGAATTGACTGTAATGGCTCTTCCTTGATCGTTTTGAAAAAATACGGGCCATTAACACCACCAGACCATAATGCACACCAAACGGTCACTTTTTCCAGATGCAAAGGCCTTTCTGCGATCACCTGAGGATTTTGAGAGCCCCATATGCGGCAATTCTGTTTATTTACGTAACCACAGAGCAAAAAATGAGCCTCATCACTAAAGAAAATTCTGTTCGAAAAATCGTTATCAATGGCTTGTTATTCAATTATCCAATTCGCATACATTCTGCGTTGTGTATGGTCTTGAGGCTTAAGTTCTTGAGTGAGTTGGATTTTGTACGGATGGAGATGCAAATCCAAATGCAAAATCCACCACAATGAGCCGTAAGACAAGCCCAAATGTTGAGCACGTCGAGGAATCGACAAATTCGGGTCTTCCTCCACACTTTGAGCAACGACAGCGATATTTTTAGCAGAACGAATGTTGCGATGATGCACAGGCCTTGGAATATCAATAACCGATCCAGTCTCTTCAAATTTTCTCACTGTGTTCAAAATTGTTTGCTGTGTAGGTCGATTATGTCGACCGTAATCGGCTCGTAAAGCCCTAAATGTTGATACAGCAGAATCACCATTTTTATAATAAAATTTAATAATTTTAACGCGTTCTTCGACTGTTAAACGATCCATATTTCTAAATGGCAAACTTCAACTAAAAAAAACACGCTTTGGATGACATTTAACTCTGACAGATGTCAAATGACAGAGTTATACTTTTCCTACCACGAAATGGATAACCCTATACATTTATGATTCAAAGTATTGTCCATCGCTGGCCACTACTTTCTTCCATCTTTCGGGCAGCATACGATTCCCGCGTTGAAAAAACTGGTCATCTTTTGAATCGATCCACGAATCGATCCAATTTTTTACTTCTTCATAAGACCAGAAGTGCTGGTCAGCCAGGCCGTGTGCCATTGATCAAAACAAGTGATAGTCCGAGGGAGCAACGTCTGGAGAATACGGCGAGTGGGGTAGGACTTCCCATTTCAAAGTTTCCAAGTATATCTTGACCACTTTCGCAACATGGGGTCCAGCATTGTCATGCTGTAAAATCACTTTATCATGTCTCTCGTTGTATTGCGGCCGTTTGTCTTTCAATACTCGGCTCAAACGCATTAATTGCGTTCGATAACGATCGCCTGTGATTGTTTTAGTCGGTTTTAACAACTTATAATACACTACGCTGAGCTGGTCCCACCAAATACTGAGCATGACCTCGGAACCGTGAATATTCGGTTTGGCCGTCGACATGGAAGCATGGCCGGAATATCCCCATGATTTTTTGCGTTTGGGATTATCGTAGTGAACCCATTTTTCGTCCACAGTCACAATGCGATGCAGAAATCCCTTCCGTCTTTGCCTTGCAAGCAGCTGTTCACAAACACACAAACGCCGTTTAACATCTCTCGGCTTCAACTCGTACGGCATCCAATTTCCTTGTTTCTGATTCATTCCCATGACTCTCAGGCGTTTTGAAATGGCTTGTTGCGTCACTTTCAATGATCCTGCCAATTCTTGTTGCGTTTGACACGAGTCTTGATCAAGTAATGCTTCCAATTCTGCATCTTCGAAAACCTTTTTTCTTCCACCGCCATGCTGGTCTTCGATGTTAAAATCGCCGTTCTTGAAGCGTTCAAACCACTCTCGGCACGTTCTTGCACTAATAGCAGCCTCACCATAGGTATTTGAGAGCATTCCATGAGCCTAAGTCGCAGATTTCTTCATATTAAAGCAGAAAATTAAAACCTCCCGCAAATGACGAGAATTTGGCTCGTAAGCTGACATGTTTAATCGAGAATAACTTTATGATGCAGACACAAATCAACTAATATTTCGATGGCGTTATGTTTACAAATACCTAAGTTTATTGTTTGACATCTATGATCTATTGATTTTAACTATCACTTACCGCTACAGCCATCTATTGCAAAACGGCGGAAGCAAAGTTGTACACCCAATACTGAGTGTGATGTCGTGAGGAATCGAGTTTAATACGATGCTTCTATCACGTGAAGTTTGCAAACGCCACTGTGCGACCTCTTCAGCCGTTAAGAGATTACGTAATATGGATTTAAAGGCATGAAAAAAATGGGAATCTAACACAGGTAGTCTCGCTGCAAAATGGTTAATGAATTTTGATGCTGTGATATAGAAAGAGTTTGCCAAAGTTTCTGTACGCAGCGTAGCAAATAACAAAGGCGGTTGGATTCTACAAGCTGAGGCCCGCTGGGTTAAGATACTCAAACGCAATGTAAAGAGCCTAGCTAGGTGAATAGATTGACCCGTAGAAATGATGTTAAACGCGAGCATGGCGACGAAAAGTAGACGTCTTTTCAGCTGATAACCAACCGAACGAAATACGGTACTGTGTCACTGGTGTCATCTACAAAATACAACCGATTACAAAACAAATGCAAGCATTTAGAAGACGCTAAAGCTTTGCATTTTGCTCCTGAGTTAGGCTGCTAAAAACCACACACGCATAGTCAAAGTGGGGAAAGATTAGTGCCTCAACCAGTCGTTGCCTTAGATTTCGGGAGAGTGCATGTCTGTAAAATCTCAAGGTATAAAAAGTACACCAAACTCGACATGCAATTCGCCTTACTTGCGTATTCCAGTTTAGTATATAGGTGAGACAAACGCCTAGGTCAGACACTTGGCTAGAACATTTTATGAAAGTATTTTCGATAATGATTGGTGAAAGAGCATCGGGATCCATAGTTAAGATGTAAGGTTGGCTGCCAAAGATAATGAATTAAGTTTTGTCTGAATTTAGTCTCAGTGAGTTTCTACGAGCCCAATCAAAGACCTCGAAGGCATCGTCATTAACCTTGTGCATGAAAACGTTAAGCTCAGACAGGTGACAGTGTAGGTAAATACGTGTGTCATCGGCGTATATGCTGTGGTTTGAATGCTTGAGAACCCGTAGAAGATCATTAATGAAGATTTTAAATAGAAGAGGACTTAATACACGACCCTGAGGTACTCCCGTAAGGATCTCAACAGTGTCAGAAAGTACAACGTTCTCAGCACGCACTGCTTGGCACCTACCGGATAGGTAGCTGGCGAACCACCTAATTACGATGTCGGAGCAGTTAAGCGCAATAAGCTTTTTGAGGAGAAGTTTATGAGAGATCTAATCAAATTCCTCGAAAAAGTCAAACATTATAAGTGGGGTCACTTCATACTTATCAATTGCTAGACGTACGAGGTAGTCCCAAAAGTACCCGACCTGACTTATGAATACAGGTAGTTTTAAAAAAACAATTACTGCGATTGACAATACCACCTTTCAACAACTTAATGTGAAAAATTCCTAACGGTACGTTTATTATTATTTTTTTTACAGACATCCAAAGTGAACGCTCCCAGTGAATTTGTAAATATGGAAAACATCGGGCATCGTTATGTGATACAATACTTTCATTTAAAAGGTCTAAGTCCAACCGATATCAAAGCCGAGTTGGATTCTACTCTGGGGAAGTCTGCTCCTTTGTTTACAACGGTCAAATATTGGGTAGCTGAGTTTAAGCGAGGTCGTACGAGCTGCCAAGATGAACACCGCAGTGGTCGACCAAGTGAGGTCACTACGTCAGAAAATGTGAAGAAAATCCACAAAATGGTATTGGATGACCGTCCACTAAAAGTGCGCGAGATAGCAAACATGGCAGGCATTTCAAAAAGTGCTGTGCATCGCATTTTGACCGAAAATTTGGACATGAGAAAGCTGTGCGCAAGATGGGTGCCGCGTTTGCGCACAATGGAGCACAAACAGCAACGTGAGGATGTTTCCATCAAATGTTTGACAATGTTTTGCAGCAATAAAGCCGAGTTTTTGCGTCGATTTATAACCATGGACGAAACATGGGTCCATCATTTTACACCTGAGACCAAGGAGCAGTCAAAGCAGTGGACTAAAAAGGGAGAACCGGCTCCAAAGAAAGCAAAGACAGTTCAGTCAGCTGGCAAGGTCATAGCATGCGTTTTCTGGGATGCGCGTGGAATAATATTTATTGATTATCTCGAAAAAGGAAAAACAATCAACGGCGCATATTATGCAGCCTTATTGCAGCGTTTGAGTGATAAAATCAAGAAAAAACGGCCCCATCTGACGAAAAGAAAAGTGTTGTTTCATCACGACAACGCACTAGTCCACACGTGCGTCATTGCGATGGCTAAAATCAATGAGTTGAAGTTCGAATTGCTTCCTCACGCACCCTATCCACCGGATCTGGCTCCCTCGGATTATTTTATCTTTCCGAATTTGAAAAAATGGCTCGGCGGCAAAAGATTTGCCAACAATGAAGAGGTAGAGTCTGCGGTTAATAGGTATTTTGAGGAGTTTGACGGTTCCTACTATAAAGCGGGTATCAAAGCTATTGAACATCGTTAGAAAAAGTGTATCGAACTGAAAGGAGAATATGTTTAAAAACAAAAAACATTTTCGCAATTTTCTTACGGTTTTCTTTGTCGGGTCGGGTACTTTTGGGACTGCCCTCGTACTTCTTTCGTAAAGCTCAAAAGAGTAGTCTGAGTTGAGTAATGTTTTCGAAAAGCAGATTGGTGTGCATCCAGCGTTTGATGAGCAGCGACATGACTCGTCAATTGGTTGTGGATTATGCGTTCTAGTAGTGTCGACATTACTGGCAATGGGGCAATGGGACGTGTATCAGATCGTGATTTTGGAGGATGAGTTTTAGAGAGGGAAATTATTGTGCCCATTTTCCAGCTGCCCGGGAAAATACCATGTTGGATTGAACTATTGAAGTGGCTGACTAAATAGGGACGAAGTTTTGGATAGGCTAATTTGAGCATATTTAGTGCCACGCCATCTGCTCTAGCGTTGTTTTTCTTAGTGTGAGCAAGGGCCCGATCGATATCATTTGCAGATATCGGTTTAAAAAAAAATATATTTAATGGGTTCGCGTTAAAAGGGTTGCTTAATACATCAGAAATGTCTAGAAGTCGCAATGGAGTTGTCGAACACGATACGAAAGCATAATGCATGTTTAGGTTCTATGGCATAAAGTAGCGAGGCGGTGACGCCATATTTTATGCGATAACACCTGTTTTTTTTAGTTGAGTCTATAGAGTTTTGGAGTCTGATAAAGAATCGACTATAAACACGATATAACGATTTTTTCTAACACTGATGATATTGCTTACTTTGGCTCTTAACGAAGTAAACAGTAAGCAATCAACAGTCTTACCTGTCAATTTGGCACGACGGTACGTTGCCCGTTTTGCTTGAATGAGGAGATGGATGTCGTTAGACATCCAAGGCTTAGAGTTGGCACAAAGCGATATGACTTGCACAGGTGCCAAGTTATCGAAAATGTCAAGTAACGATGTAGTTGATTGTTCAGTTTTGACTGAGATGGGATCATCCTTTAATTTGGACGGACCAGATGTAGGTGAAAAAGGAACTGTAGATACGAGTGGCTCAGCCAGGAAGATCATTCTCAGTTTACTACTGAGCTAATCACAAAGAAGATCCACACTTAGATTTCTGAGAGCACGACAGGCTATCGCCTTTGGTTCAACAGAAGACGATGAAAGTGAATATTCCAACGAAATCAGGTCATGGCCAGCTGCAAATGGTGTGTCGGATTTGGTGTAACTTCGAACTAATCTAGATAATGGGACGATAAATAGGTCGAGCCATGTATCGTTCGAAGAACCATTTTCAAGAAGAATATGATGAGTGAGATCAGACTGAACAAGCTCAAGACTATGCTCACGAGAAGTTCTCGAAAAAAGTCAAAATCTGGATGTTTTCGGTTCATAGGAAAATTAAAGTCGCCTGTTATGATGACATCAGAATAGTTCTGGAATATCTGAAAACTTTTAAAATAGAGCAGTGGGATAAGCACCGTGATGACAACGATAAACAACAACCACACGAATTTTTATTGCCTCAGATTTAACCTCTACCATCAGATATTCGGGCATATTATTGAATTAAGGATTTGACTGACAAGGAAAGGTTCTCAACTCGGACCTATCGATTTCTTTGATTCTGGGATATATTTAAGTTCATCAAAAAATAAGACATACGTGTTTTTTATTGGCTATCTTCCACTTGTAAGGGGTTAAAATGACCTCCAAAAAAGGATAAAAACAGTTTTTTGTAAATATCTCATAAACTAATAAAAATATTTTAACGATTCAGACGCATAAAACTTGTTGTTGAATGCAGAAATTTACCTCATAGTTTTTATCCCATAATTTTGCAACCCCTAACTTTTATGAAGGGTAAATCCAGTTTTTATAACGTATTTTTCGATTTAAAACTTTTCAAATTTTATAAAAGTAATTGCAAATAATTTTTTCTTTACAAAAATGGAAAACTAAAGTTGTATCTTGGGGTTTCTTAAAAATCATCCCTGTAGAGGGGTAACCAACCCCTAAAACAAAATTTTTAATTCCTCCTAGTCTATTAGAAATATTTTAATGATTCAAACGGCAAAAAACTTGTTATTTGATATAAAAATTTTGTGCATCATCTTTATCTCATAATGTAGCATTTGTTATATTCTAGTAGAATTGATAATATTGTATTCAATTTTAATGTATGTCATTAATAATCGTTTGGGTTACTTTTATAACTAAGTTCATTCTTACTATAATATTTATAATTATGGTTAAATAACGAACGTTATAAAAATAATAATAAAATTATTATTACTTTTATCATCATTAATACTGCTGATATTATTGTTACTGCTTTTTGAACAAAATAATAAGTAGTTGAACAAACATCAGGTAAGAATAGAATATTATTAGAATATAATTTAAATATAATTAGAATAGAATGTTGTATTTTATTCATGGTCACCAGTCAGGTTCATTGCAGAAAACTTAAATCATTCTACTTTTCATTTCCTCATCATTTCACTTACTCATCATTCACTTATTACACTTGCAGAACATCGAAGTTTTCATCGCTACAAAGACAATATTAGTGATAACAACTCAAATTAAGTCTTTTAATTTTCTTAAATAAATATTTTTTAGATATATAACATTAATAAATAAAAGTTATATGGTAATTCTTACAAATAACCGAACTAATTAGATACACTTATCATGTAAGTATTTTTATAACTGTTATTTATTTAATATTATTTTCTTTGACTATATAACTCATATTACCTAAGCGGAAATAATCACGTGTATATAAATGTTATTAACAAAAAGTCATTCTTCATTATGATTATTAGCTTTTATTAGGTAATATTAAAATCTTATAATGTGTGGATTTTGGACTCTAATAATAATCAATAATGTATATTAATGTTTCGAAGTTTTTATCGTCATTTTATAAATTTAATAAATGTTTATAAGATTTTATCAAATTTTTATAGGTTTTTATTTTTAGGAAATGTCCTTACAAACAAAGATGCAATAAAAACTAGAATATAAATAGCTTTTAGAAACGGTTACATATTTCTTTTTCGTGTAAAAACCAAAAAGCTAATCATTACTAATTACTATTATTAACCAATAATAATGATTATAAATACTTTATAAGGGTATTTAATATTTCTAAAATAATATTAGCAGTTATTAGCTTTTCTAAAGAGTCACAAATTTCTTTTGATCAAAAGTTGAAAAGCTAATAAAAGCTAATAAAACATAATAAAAACTAAGAAATGTTGGTAAAAGTTAGTAACTATAAATAACTGTTACTATAGTCCAAATTCCACACTTTATAAACTAATCATAATTGTTCTTAGATTTCATTAGCTCTTTTTTCATTTAGTTCATTTCCGCTTGGGTATTCCTTATGTTGTAATGTTAATATAAATATAGTATTAACGTAAAAATATTAGAAAGATATAAAAGATTAATTATTAATTTCTTTTTCTTGTACTAAAATTAAGTAAGTGTTTCACATTTCGTATAGGTTAACATCTAATTAACAAGATAAGAAAAAAAACTTTTATGAATTCTTTTTAATCTTATAATATATTCAGTAGCATTTGCATATTGTTTGCATTGTAATTTATTTCTTATTTTAAGTCAATTTTTATGCTATTATAATTGAGAAGTAAATGATCAAAGTAAATTCATATACATTTGTAATTATTCAGTTATTACAATATTTCATAATAAGTAGTTTTTTCATTTTAGATTTAAAAATGAGGATTAATCCTAGAAACGTTATAAATCTATTATAAGCATATTTCCAAACGATAGAAATAATAGATAACGTGATCAACCATAAAGAATTTCAATCAGCAGAAAAAATTCAATAATTATTACTAGATGCTAATGATTAATTTAACGAGGTGGAGATGAATGTTGAAGAGTCGCTAGATTTTCATAAAGAGTATAAAGACCATGATGCAAGAATAGTCGAGGATGAAATACAACATCACTTTACTGATCCTAGCCAGGCACCAACAAATGAATGTACAGAAAATAATGAAGAAGTAGATTTTAATTACAAACAAAAAGCCGTGGAATCTTGGAGAAGTGTCAAAAAAGAAAAATTTAAATATTGAAACTGTTGAGAACAGATTTCAAAAGGTGTTATCTACCAGTCAACTAAAACGTTGGGTCTACACAATTGATAAAGGCGGTACTTATAGAGACAAAGTTGCAAGAATTTGTCAATGAAAATTAGATAATTTAAAAACTGGTGTTGCAGGAGGTTTAATTATTTATGATCGCGATATACGTCGGTGGGCCTTACGTGCTAAAAAAGAAATTGCCTATGAAGATTTTTGATTTAAGACTTCAAGAAGTTGGTTATTACGCTTACAACAGGCTCATAGAATAGTATATAAAAAAATTAATAAATTTATTACCAGGAAAACGCTAGAAAGTGATTTAGACCTTCACAAAAAGCAGATGCATTCGTTGCTGACGTTAAATCGTGTGTACCAACGATTAGAATCCAGAATTTATATAATTCAGATCAGAGGGGATTCCAATTAGAAATGCATTCTGCAAGGACATTAGCAGTTGAAAGAGAAAAACAAGTACAATGCTTGGTACAGCCGGGTTCATCAACAACACACAATTTTATCATACAACCACTTATATCAGCTGCGGGGCAACTACTTTCACCACTTTTTATAGTCTTAAAAGAACAGAGTGGTTAATTTAGTCCTATTGTAAAAGCTTATTTATTTAGACCAGAAAACGTATACGTAGAAGCATCTAAATCTGGAAAATTAAGTACAAGTAAGCATATTTCAAACCACTTCTATGAAATGTGATAATAAATAATGTGACATATATTTTATGCGATATGATACTGAATAATTTCATGCATTTATATTTTAATTACAGACCTTTTCAAGATTTAGCTAGAAAAAGTATTTTATCCAAATATAGATCATCACTCTATACTATAACTTGATTCTTGGAGTGGGCACTGCTATACACAGTTGTAAAAGAATCAATGCCATAAAATATAATTGTTGATATCAAAAAGATACCAGCAGGAACAACAGGAAGAATACTACTGCTTGATGTATATGGATTCCGCATCTGGAAGAACTTTGTTCGATAATTTTCTGATAACGTGATTTTAATGGATTATGACTTAAATTTCCATTTAAGAAATAACATAATTAAACTTCAATCTTTAGTCCGCAACCAGCTTTCGTCACCGAGATATACGAATCTCTTTTAATATTCCTGGTATAAAAGTGGTTACATCGATATAAAACCTGATGAGATTCTTGCAGAACAAACTGCGCAATAGAAGGCTGCACAAATATTGCTATTTTACGTTGAAGTTAGTGTTAAAAATGATTGTGTTTTAAACAGTTTTAACAGATGACCTGCCAGATCGTGCTGCGTCCCTCGGAGTAACCAGTAATCAGAAGAAGCAATATCCGAAGAATGCAGTGGGTGCGGCAAAATATCCGACTTGAGCGTTTTTAAATATTTTTTCACGACTTTTGCGACATGAGGTCGAGCGTTGTTATGCACAAAAATAACTTTCCTAAAATCTTTTCTTGTATTCTTGCCGTTTTTCTCGTAATGCACGGCTCAAATAAATCAATTGCAGCCTATACCGATCGGCCGTTATGGTATCGCCAGGTTGCAAATGCTCATAGTATTCATCACCCTTTTGGTCCCACCAGATGCACAACATAATCTTCTAACCATGAATATTCGGCTTTGGTGTTGATATTGAGGTCGATGGCAACGATTGACCAGGCATAGCATAGTATTTATTCTTCTTGGGATTATAATAGAATATCCATT
The DNA here is from genome assembly GCA_949987625.1 of Chalcis sispes. Taxonomy (NCBI): domain Eukaryota; kingdom Metazoa; phylum Arthropoda; class Insecta; order Hymenoptera; family Chalcididae; genus Chalcis; species Chalcis sispes. Next base: position 51,448,519 of record OX465094.1, on the reverse strand, counting down.
TTTCATCCCCAGTAACAATTCTATGTAAAAAACCCTTTCTTTGTTGCCTTTCAATCAGCTGCTCACAACCGAAGAATCGCCTATCAATCTCTCTCGGTTGCAGTTCATAAGGCACCCAGTTGCTTTGCTTTTAAATCATTCCCATAGATTTCAATCATACAGAAACTGCTTGTTGAGTCACTTCCAATGATTCTGCAAGCTCCTCTTGCATTTGATTCGGATCTTCATCGAGGAATGTCTTTAACTTTTTGTCTTCGAATTTTGTTGGCTGCTAGAGCAAGACTTGTCTTTAACGCTGAAATCTCCATTCTTAAAACGCCGAAACCATTCTCTACAAGATTTATCAGTCGGAGCATTGCCACCATAAACTTCCACAAGCGTTCGATGCGCTTCAGCTGCACTTTTCTTCCAATTAAAATAAAAAACAAAAACCTTCCGCAAATCCTGCTTAACACAAAATTGGACACATTTAAGACAGTTAAAAACAAGACTTTTTTATGAAACTCGCAAGGATATTAACTGAATATTATTGATAGATGTCTAACCTCTCTAAGACTACTGTCTTCAGCTGTTACTATTAAATATTCATAATACATAGAGCCATCTTAATAATTTTAGTATAATCGCAGACTTAAGATAATAGCTGGTCTAAGAAAAACAGCTGTTTTAAAGAAAACGCCAATATTACAATGGTTTTGGCGATAATGATAATAATGGAATGCGTTTTACAATAATGCTCGGTTATTAGGTTCGGAATTAAGTGATTAAAAATTATTATAATGACGGATAAGTAATTATTTCATTTGCTTAATAACTTATTAGTGATAAATGAAGATTAAACATCTATTTGTTACTTTATAAGGAATGAGTAAGCTTACAAAGTAAGTCTTTTTATTAAAAGTAAAATACAATAATAATAATTATCATTTGAGAATTAAAATAGTTGAATTATAAAATAAAAGTTTTAAGCAAACTAACGTAGCACAAAATTTTGTACATACGGTTAATTTACGAGACAATGTAAAACTCATTACTATTAAAAGTAGACTAATTTTAAGTCTTTAGATTCATTATCTAAAAATATATTCAACAAATATTTTTAAATTAAAATTTCAATCGTAATTAAAATACATTGGAGTCTTTTACAATAATTAGTGATTATGTTTTGCAATATCCTTGAATTTTGTAAATTACTAAATGAATATGAAGCAAGAGAAAAAAAAAAAAAAAAAAAAAGATCTCCGGGGAAGATCCATCATTTTTTTCTTGGGCTTTCGCTTTTTTTTTTTTTTAAGAAAGGAAGATTATTTCTCACCCGCACCTCTAAGGCGATGTACTAATCCTGTAATATGTAATAACTACTAGTAGGTAAAGGAAATGGAGATCGGTAGGGTAACGTTACTAATCGGTCGCAAGGCATATGATTTAAAAACGTCGAAACGCTGTACCGACCTTACAATAGATATAAAACATAATGTATATATTTTATTAATTTTGTATACAATTAAAAAAAAGATTAGTAATTTATGAAAATATGGAATTTTCTGTGTAAAATTATGTATTGTAACGGGGTAAATTTATTCACACCCGTTAACAACGCAGGACCTTCTTCTGGTCCTGCTTTACTCTATGTGTGTGTAAGGGGCCTTGCCTAAGACCCCGCGACCGGTGCAGCTCCCACCGGGCTCGGCTGCTCATTATGTGTGCCAACGATCGGTTGGCACACCCGCGGAGGCGGTGGTATTCGGGATAGGAACGCTATAGGGAAGAAAAAAAGTAAGAACGCACTAGCTTTGTATAAAATTGCTGCTTTAATAAACAAAAAAGATACAAGATGCAATTAGTTCTTAGGAGAGGTGTGATTACGCGAAGAGCAATTAGTATTGCCTCACGCGCAATACTAATTCTTAAGGTGCGCGCTGCGCATGCGCACCCTCTTCGCTTCACGCGGCTACACACACACGTGTAGTCTATGGACGGCAGATATGGAGAGAGCAGTTCCCCCTCTATACTGCCGTAGTTCGTGACTGCTCGAGTAAGAGCGTCTCTACTCTCACTCGATGTTGTAGTCTATGGTTGAGCGAGAGAGCTCGTTCCTCTCGCTCAACTGCGTGCTCGCAGGTTGCCCGAGTAAGAGTGGCTTTTTCTTACTCGAACGCCCATTCTATGATAGTGCGAGAGAGAGATCGATCCTTTCACTCGCACTCGCGCGGCCTAATCGAGTTTGAGTTACGCGGGCTCGCGCGTAACTCTACTATATCTATATATACGCCTGACGCGATCGCACACGCGTCAGGAAAAAGACTGAATATAATTTCTCGCAAACTAATTCCGAAGATGAAGTGGTCACTTACTTTATCGCTACCTTTGTCCGTTCTCTCGATAACTGCGGCGGAGACAATGCGGAAAAATCCTCGGAAAAACTCGCGTATATTTTCTAATGGCTCGAAACACGTGCGGCGCGTCGGACCGGCGAAACAAGAAGAAGGCTTGAGGGGAGGGCTCCTCCTTTCCCTCTCCTCTATCGGTTTTCCCGCGTAGCGCTATTGATTCTTGATCGATAGCGCCGCGTTTCGGTACGCCGCGGATTCTTGCGCCTTTTCCCGCGTCAAGCCCTCGGTCGCTTGATCGCTGGCGCCGCGTATTGTCTCGCCGCGAACTCTATTTCTCTCGCCTATGGCAGGTGGCTTAACCTCTATAAGCCACCCGTCACACCCCTCTCGCAGTCGCTGCTAGGCCTCAGCTAGCAGCTACTGTACTAATGCCTCCCCTCGGTTCCGGTTGGGATGAGGAGTGGAAGGGTCGTGAAATGATACACCGTCATATTAGAAAAATAGAAAGAAAAAAAAAAGGATTCTTACTTTATTTTACTCTTATCATTTGCATGACTAGGGAGGGGGGCCCTGGCTCTTCTCTGCCAGAACTCCTACGGCACGAGGGTAGGAGGCCCTGGCTCTTTATTGCCAAGGCTCCTTAAACTTCTAATGCTCGTGCAGCCTGGGGCATTTCTTGCTTCTTTTGATGCCCTCCAGGCCGCACACGAAGCATCGGGGCGGCTCCCCTTTAGCGCGCCGGGCTTTCTCGACCCGGCTCGCCCTCTTGGCTTTTAGCTTCGCCCTAGCGCTCTGGGCTCTTGCGGCTCGTACCCGCTTGGCGTCGCTGGCCGCCTCAGCTTGCAGCTCTTGCTGCATTCTTCGCAGCTTTTCTTCGCGGGCCCGCTGACGCCGTGCTGCTTCCTCCTGCACTTGTTTTTCGCGGCGGTCGGCCTCCTCTACCGCCCGCCGGCGTTCCTCCTCCTTCTTGCGCCGATCTTCCCTCTGCTGTCGGCGCCGCTTGTGCTCGAGGTCCCCCGCCTCATACGCCGCCCGCCACGAGAACATCTCGATCTCCTCGTCCTCGGCGGCGATCTTCTTCTTCAACTCTTCGCCGGCGGCGGCGTAGCATCAGTCGCCCCAGGGGTAAATGGAATCAAGGCGCCTTCGCAGCGCCCCGAAGGTGCTCTTGCCCTTGCGCACTAGCTCCTTCACCTCTTCCCAGTCGGCCTCCGGGCTGACTATTGGTGGTTGTTTAGGTGAGCGCGGAATTTCCCCGCGCTCATCCTGCTTGGTCGGATGCGGTCCGTCCGACGGGGCCTCTCGCTGATGATCGGAGGCGTGCGGAGTCTCCCCGCACGCTTCTTTTGTCTCTGACTCCGCCTTGGGGCGGCGGGGCCTTGGTGGGGCGTTGGAAGAGGCGCTCGGGTCCTCCACGCGCGCGCCCTCTTCTTGCGGCGAGTCTTCCACCTCCTCGATTTGAATGGTCGACGAGGCACCGTCGGCGTGCCTTTGGTCGGCTGTCAGCTTCCTGACCAGCCGTAGCATGCCGACGATAAACTCGTCGGCCTCCTGGCTGACTCCCAGGATCCTTATATGGGCCAATGACGTGGCCAAGGCGTCTATTGCCTTTTCATGGGTGTTCTTGGCTTTCATGATCTGTAACAGAAAGGGAGGAAGGAGGGTTGGGGTTAGGGTTTTTGGCGATTACGAGTTCGCGCGTGTTCGTCGAGGCGAAGTCGGGGCGTTCTTGCTCACACCTTTCGCCTTCTTACTACCCGGTGGCCTTCCCAGGCCTCGCTTAGCGCGCGCACCTACCTCCGGTAGCTCCCCGGTCGACGGTGGCGCCCTTACATTTGCTACGGGACGCCTCACGACGCAGACCGTCTTCCGGGGGCGCCCGCGCTCTCTGACCGGCTCAGCGGCCACGCACTCGCCTTGCGAGTGTTCCCCGCTGGGGATCGGGCCTGTTCCTGGGTCGCTCGTCAGGAGGGGCCCCGTCGCGTCGGGAGTACGGCTCGCCGTACTCTCGTCCACTTCCTCGTTCATAGCTATGTCCTTTCCTAACCAAGCACGCGAGCGGTTCAACGCTCGTGGTCCGGTCCTTGAGGGACTTCGAATACCACGACGTCTGTCGCCTTGGAAGCTGCTCAGATGATGCAGGTTCCTGGGTGCTGGGAGGTTGTTCCTGGGAGTTACTTTGGCTGGATCCACGCGAAAGCTTCCCCGTCTCGTCAGCACCCTGAGGTGTTTTGCCTCGCCTTGGCGGAACGCGCTCCTTTCGCGGTTGATTGTGAGGCCGGTCGCTTGAATGCGTCGCAACATTACATTCCGACCCCGAGTCCTATAGCGCGCGTAAGGTGTGCTCTCCTCTGCGCCTGCCGGCGACCACCTCTCAGCACCTTTTGGAGCACCCTTCTCTAGGTGGTCCGGAGCCGCTTCCGACACGAGCTCGGTGCTCACGAGCTCGCTGGTGGTCCCTTCGGGAACTTCGATCCCAGACTCGGATGGGAAGGGCGTAGGGATCTCGTCTACGCTCTTCCCTGGTCGTTTCCCGAGCAGTCCAGGCAGAACCTCTTAATCATATTAGGCCTGCCGCAGCCATGGCAGCTAAACTTCTTCTCCTGCTTCAGCTGCTCTGTCTTCTCGTCCTTCTCCCCCCTTCTGGAGAATTGAGACCGCGGACTGCTCGATCCGGATCACGGCTTCTTCCTCCGCTTTGGGCTGGACCTCCGTGGCGGGCTCCGCCTGCCCTCTCGACTTCTATATCCCACCATTAGGCTATTGTGTTTGGCGGAGTCCGCCAAAACTTCTCGCAATGCCGCCTTTATTTGATTTACTGGCAAGTCTGGCTGATCAACCTCTGTTGCGGCGACCGCCACTTCGGTCGCGCCTACCTTGGCGCTCACCTTCGGATGCGCTTTTGTGGCGGACCTCGGGCGATAGGCCGCTTCCGGCACTATCGCGTTGTTTGGGGAAACGGGCGTCCGGTCGCCTCGTTCCCTCTCCAGCGTCAACTCGGCTCTTGCGGCTCGGTCGATCAGCTCGTCGACCGTTCGGCACTCCATCCGAGTGACGATCCGTTTGATTTGCGGGAGCAGATTATCGTGGAGACTGTCCACCATCTGCTTCTCGCTCAGTGGTGGCGATATCTTCATAAGTATCGCCTCCAGGCACGTTATGTATGCACGCGCTGGTTCATCCGCCTGCTGAAAGCGGCGGCTGGCCTCGTCCCTCAGCCGTTCTTGTATGTTGGCCTTGGAACCCCAGCGCGCACGCACTGCCTGGCAGAACGCCCCCCACGTCTGCCATTTATACTTGTGGCACCCGTACCACATCTCGGCTAGGCCACTCAGCAGCGCGGGTAGCGACGCCAGCATCTCTGGGTCGCTAATCCCTGCCGCGTTCTTGGCTTCGTCCACTTTGCGGAAGAACGCGTCAATGTTGTCAGTCGGCTCTCCCCGGAACGCAATGTTCCACCGACTGACAATTCGACCGAAGTCGCGCGGTGCCGCCATACTGCTGTTGCACCATGCACTATTACTCGGTGCATTGGTGCAACTTTCCCCCCTCCTCCAAGCTCCATTTGGGCCGGATCTAGGGGATGGCGGGCACTCTGCAGGTACTCGCAAATCCTCGCCTTCGCGGGGGCTGCTGTGCGTTGACACTTAATTACACGTGAACGTGTCCTGGAACGCGACATGGCTCGGCGCTTTGCTCTTACGCCGAGTCTGTGGCGAGAGAGCCGGTTCCACGGTCTCTCTCTGTGGTGCCTTGGACGGGCCTGGCGTGCTGTCTATCCTGTTGGATGACGCACTCGGCCTAAGATTTGCGACCTCTTGCTTGGCTCGCAAATTTTGTAGCTCCGCCTGCGTGGCCGTGAAGCATTTGACCATGCCTTCGATTGTCTGCGTCAAGCTCTCGATGCGCTCCTGCATCAAGAGCTCTCAATGCGCTCCTGCATCAAGAGCTCTCTTCTCGTTGGTGGCGGGTCTTCCTGTGTGTTTGTTAGGGATGATTGGTCCGCCTTGTCCCCTAAAAACATGGTCAGCGGATGCGACTCTTCTCTGTCGTAATCCGCCGACCTCGCTGTCGTGCCTGCCCTCTCCTGGCAGGCACGGAGCACGAAGCTTCTTCTTGCTTGGGCTCTCGTAGCCTGGGCAGCTTCGTCTGCCCCGGCGACCTCCTCCTGGAAATCGGCTGCTGTGAAATTTCCCAGCAGCCAATTCGTTATACGGGCCAGTTTTGCAAAGCGTGGCCCGTCTGTCCGTAGTCGGAGAGCGTGGAGGGTTCCCTCTACCTCCTCGCCTTCCATGGCGAATAGCCATTGCTCTATCTTGGAGGAGTCTCCTGTCGCCATGTCTCCTTTTGTGTTCCGCACGCTAATATTTATACAAATCGAATAGTTGCGATATCGTGGGTATCGTACGCTATATGTACTTAACGCTAAATAAATAAATATAAACAAATATATATGTACAGTTTATTTTAAGAGGGATTTACCTCGTCCCTCTACCCACGGTATTGCAACTCGCACTGGCGTGGCTGTGGAGAGGTCAGTTCTCCCTGACCTTATACTTGCTTGAGCCTCGGTGCTACAAGCAAGCTAAACTCCACAATTGAAAAAAAATTTATGAGTTATTTTCAACTCGAGAACAAAAAAAAAAGAAAATTCTTCCGTCCCCGTTGCCACGCCAGGGACACTTGATTTTCCGCACCTACACTCTTTTGCACGCTTGTGTGTGTGTGTGCGCTCGTTGCACCCTCTGCGCACGCTTCGGACCTCTCTTTCCCTACTGCGCACGCCCTCTCGTGTCGCGCGACCCTATGCCTAAGACACACGTCTGGGGCGCCAGTTATGACGGGGTAAATTTATTCACACCCGTTAACAACGCAGGACCTTCTTCTGGTCCTGCTTTACTCTATGTGTGTGTGAGGGGCCTTGCCTAAGGCCCCGCGACCGGTGCAGCTCCCACCGGGCTCGGCTGCTCAGTATGTGTGCCAACGATCGGTTAGCACACCCGCGGAGGCGGCGGTATTCGGGATAGGGACGCTATAGGGAAGAAAAAAAGTAAGAACGCACCAGCTCTGTATAAAATTACTGCTTTAATAAACAAAAACGATACAAGATGCAATTAGTTCTTAGGAGAGGTGTGATTACGCGAAGAGCAATTAGTATTGCCTCACGCGCAATACGAATTCTTAAGGTGCGCACTGCGCATGCGCACCTTCTTCGCTTCGCGCGGCTACACACACACGTGTAGTCTATGGACGGCAGATATGGAAAGGGCAGTTCCCCCTCTATACTGTTGTAGTTCGTGACTGCTCGAGTGAGAGCGTCTCTTACCCTCACTCGATGCTGTAGTCTATAATTGAGCGAGAGAGCTCGTTCCTCTCGCTCAACTGCGTGCTCGCAGGTTGCCCGTGTAAGAGTAGCTTTCTCTTACTCGAACGCCTATTCTATGATAGTGCGAGAGAGAGATTGATCCTCTCACTCGCACTCGCGCGGCCTAATCGAGTTTGAGTTACGCGGGCTCGCGCATAACTCTACTATATCTATATATACGCCTGACGCGATCGCACACGCGTCAGGAAAAAGACTGAATATAATTCCTCGCGGACTAATTCCGAAGATGAAGTGGCCACTTACTTTATCGCTTCCTTTGTCCGTTCTCTCGATAACTGCGGCGGGGACTCAGCGGAAAAATCCTCGGAAAAACTCGCGTATATTTCCTAATGGCTCGAAACACGTGCGGCGCGTCGGACCGGCGAAACAAGAAGAAGGCTTAAGGGGAGGGCTCCTCCTTTCCCTCTCCCCTATCAGTTTTCCCGCGTAGCGCTATCGATTCTTGATCGATAGCGCCGCGTTTCGGTACGCCGCGGATTCTCGCGCCTTTTCCCGCGTCAAGCCCTCGGTCGCTTGATCGCTGGCGCCGCGTATTGTCTCGCCAAGAACTCTATTTCTCTCGCCTATGGCAGGTGGCTTAACCTCTATAAGCCACCCGTCACAGTATATAAGTATTACAAAAATATACTATAAATGTATAAGGAAACAATATACTTTCACAGGTGGCCATGAGAGGTAAGGCTACCTGCAAAGCGGTAAATACGAGAGTTCGCGGCGCGACTTTACGCGGCGTTATCGATCAAGAAATCGATAGTGCAGCGCAGGGAATCGATCAGAGCGATACGAGACAGGTAAGGAGAAATCCTTCTCATTTTTCCCGCCAGAACGTGATCCACAAGCGAACAACGGAGGACGCTTATTTTTAGCAATGCAGAGTAGCATACGAGTTCCAACGCTCTTAAAATAATAGTAGGTGGCCACTTAAGTAGTCCGCCCGTGAGCCGCGATATTTTATCTGCGCGATCGCGTTGAATAATATAATTATTTGCTGCGAGGTGTAAGTGAGAGGTTAGCTTTCACTCACCCATAGTAGCGTTAGTGTGTATACGCGCGCGCGAGACCACACGCACGTACGTTGGCCGTGAAAGGCCGCGATCAACCAGTCGACCAACGTGCGAGTATAAGGGCTAACACACACGCCTTGCTAAGTGAACATAGTAAGACGAGTAATGGGCACGTATGCGCAATGCGTGTCTCGCGAGAAGTAATTGCGCGTTGGTATATTTTTGTTTGCGACCCTCAGCAAGAACTTAAAGTTAACTTATAAAGTTCATTGTACATAGTTTTATTTAACTCAACTAAATAAACGTGTACTGCGCATAACGGGTGCGTGTTTAGTTTATCCTGCCCTTTCTTGTCTCATTCTAGAATACCGCCGCCTTCGCGGGCGTGTCAAATTACTGTCGATCCGCAGTTTGGCTAGCCGAGCTCAGTAAAGAGCACCGTCGGCATCGAAACCTTAAGGTATGGCCCTTCACTAGTAGAAACTAGGATTCGGAACGGATCTTACGTTGTAAGCGGATCAACACTAGATTGGCAGATGCATGAAAACCTTTTAGTATCATTTCCTTGATTTCTTGATCATTTCAGATAAAGATAATATTTTGTCTATTAGATTTACTTCTCGCATATTTTTATTATAGCTGACTATACAAGTTGGTTTTACTACACTTTTAGCAAAAATTTAAAGAGCAAAATAAATTCTGAATTTTTTGGTAATTTTTGACGGGCTGTATCACAGTGAAAAATGGTCGAATCGAAACAATTTTAAAAAAATACAATTTGAAGCTCTAAGATACTTATTTCAAGATCTCTTGATCAAAACTTTTTAGAAGCTACAATTGTTAAACACTCTGAAGTACCAGGCTGTTCAATAAGTTTTGCGGTTCGATAAGAGAGGGTGTTGCTACTAGCCTAATTTTTTTTTGTTATGTTGGTACACTTTTCATATGAACGTATGTAAAGTTTTATTTCAATCTGTCAATTCATTCTTTGTTTACAAGCCATTTAGTATCGACGTGTCACAGTATTTTTTTACAATAGAAAAATTCAAGTATCGTGCAGTAAATGAATTTTTATTTTTGGAAGGTTTAAAAGCAAAGGAAATTTATGAACAAACGATGAAAGTGTATAAGGACTCTTCGCCTTCAATTAGTACAGTATGAAGATGGGTTGCTGAATTTAAACGTGGTCGTACAAACCTTGAAGACGATCCACGTCAAGGACGTCTAAAAACAGCAACAACTCCAGAAATCGTAGAAAAAATACAGGATATCGTATTGGAAAATCGTCGAGTGACTGAAAGAGATTTACTAGAAGCTCTAGGCATTTCATTGGGTAGTGTAAGCCTTACTTTGACTAAAGTATTTAGTTTCAGAAAGCTGGGTACATAATGGGTGCCGCATTCGCTAACAATGGAACAAAAACACATTCGAATGCGACTTTCTCAGCAACATTTAGAGCGTTTTCAAAAGGATAAAGTGGATTGTGTCCCTCGATTCATCACTAAGGATGAGATTTGGGTCTATCACTAAGATCCTGAATTAAAACAAGAGGCCAAAGAGTTGTGTGAACCTGGTTCTTCGGCTCCGAAACGAGTTCGTGTCCAGAAATCGGCCAAGAAGGTGTTAGCATTAGTTTTTTGGGATGCGAAAGAAATTTTGTCTTTGGATTACTTGCAAACTGGTAAAACAATAAATTCTGAATATTATTGTAATCTTTTAGACCAGCTGAAGAAAAAAATTCGTAAAAAAAGACCCGGTTTGCAGACGAAAAAAATCCTTTTTCATCAGGACAATGCACCGTGTCACAAGAGCATTTTGACAATGGCTAAAATCGGTGATTTTAAAGTTCGAATTGTTGGAGCATCCACTGTATTCACCAGATTTAGCCCCTAGCGACTTCTATTTGTTTCCAGACCTAAAAGAATTCATAAGTGGAAAGCCTTTTTTATCAAATGATGAGGTCATAACGGATGTGGAAACGTATTTTGCTGCCCTTCCAGATTCTCACTTCAGGGAAGGAATTCATAATTCGGAATCTTGTTGGAACAAGTGAATTGATATTCGGGGTGACTATACTGAATAATAAGGTGTATTTCAAACCATAAAATTGTGTTTTTCTTATCGAACCGCAAAACTTATTAAATAGCCTGGTAATAGCACAGAAAGAAAGTTTTGCAAATTTTTTGCGATATTTTTCCCAATTAAACTATCATAAAGAGCTGATAGCCTATCTAATAAGCTTTAATTTCCTATTTCTAATTCTCCGCTACATTGATTTCTTTCGGAGATATTCGACTTCGAATGCAAAAAGATCCTTAAATCTTCAACTATTGATATCTTAGCAACTAATGATCGGACAGAAAATTGAAGAGCAGTTTCGGAATCTGAAATAAATTTTAAAAAAGTCCTGTAGCTTTATTTAGAAAAAAATTTTTTCTTTATCCTGATATTAACTTAGAAAAAGTCATAAGTTTAAAAAAGTCACTTTCTCTGTTGTTTTAGAAAATTGGCCGCATTTTTGTTAATTTTAATGAAACCGCTAATGTTTTCTATAATTCGTTTACCTCAGTGTACCCTCGATAGCTTTGTGAAGTTTCAGATCGATACATTGAACGGTTTTTTCGAACCGATTGATCCAAATTTCCGAAAAAATCAAGAGAGCAAGATTTGTGTTTTTAAGAATCGTGTAATCATCTTAAAAATAGCAAAAAGTTAACTGTTTTCGACTTTTCCCACGATTAATTGAAACAGTTGGAAAAAATTAACTGTTTTTGACTTTTCCCACAATTAATTAAAACAGTTGAAAAAAATTAACTGTTTTTGACTTTTCCCACAATTAATCAAAACAGTTAATTTCTTCTATTCTTAAGATGATAACAAGGTCCTTAAAAACATAAATCTTGCTCTCTTAATTTTTTCGGAAATTTTGATCAATCAGTTCGGAAAAATCGTTCGATGCATCGATCTGAAACTTCACAAAGCTATTGATAATACATTGAGGTACACGAATTTTAGAAAACATTAGCAGCTTAATTAAAATTAACAAAGATGCGGTCAATTTTCTAAAACAACAGAAATAGTGACTTTTTTTAACCTTCTCCAAGTTAATATCAGGGTTGAAAAAATTTTTTCTTCCTAAATAACGTTACGGGACTTCTTAGGAAATTTATTCCGAATTCCGAAATTGCCCTTTAATTTTTTGTCCGATCATTGGGTGCTGTGATATCAATGATTAAAGACTTAAGGATCCTTTTGCATTCGAAGACCAATATCTCCGAAAGAAATCAAGGTAGCGGAAAATTAGAAAAAGGAAATTAAAGCTGAATAAACAAACTATTTGCTCTGTATAATGGTTTAATAAAAAAATATTTTCCTGAGCCCGCGGACCGAGAAAAACATAGCAAAAAATTTGCAAAATTTTCTTTTCGTGCTAACACGTCAGAGTACTTAACCACCGTAGCTTTTAGAAAGTTTTGGCTAGAAGATCTCAAAGCTAGAATCTCAACGCTTCAAGATTCTTAAGTCTTGATGCGACCAGTTTCCATTAAGATACAGCCCGTCAAATATTACTAAAAAATTTTGAATTTCTTTTGCTTCTTTAATTTTTACTAAAAGTATATTTCATTATCTAAATCTTCTTTATTCATATTCTTTAGAGTCGATGATGATAATTAATAACTATGTATACTGCAAGCTAATAAGATTTTAAAATTCCATTAAATAATTTTTTGATCTTCAGTGTTATTCATAAATTCATGTTTTTCTTTTTTAAATTGTTGCATAACATCTATTTATTTATTTTTTGTTTTATTCAATTTACCTGCTATATTTCGTAAAGTTTGGTGAACTTCAACGTACTGTATTTTTAATTCTTGTGATTCATTTTGATTTTCTTTTTTTATATTATGTAAAGATTGTTTCTTCTTTAGTTTTACTCAATCAACATTTAAAAAGTTGTACCTTTTTAATAATTTCTCATTTTTCTTGCACATTTGTTGTAATAACTTTTTTGTAACATTTTGGTCCTGTGCCGTATCTTCTAATTAATTAATTCAACTCTAAATTAAACTTTTCCAAAATCTTTAGAATATGCTATTGGCTTTCCAACATTTCTAAATAATAAACATTCTTCTAAAATCAAAGGCTTTCAAGATTGATTATCGGCATCTCTTGTATGTTCTAATAATAATTAATAATTGCTGCATATATATTGCAATATAAATCCTAGAACATAATAAATCTTTGAAAGTAACATTTGTGTATACAACAGAATTTCAGTTGCAGACATTTATTCTTTATTAAAATCTAAGGCATTTTAAATCCAACGTCCACTAGCTATTACTATATCCACAAAATATATTGGGTTGTTCGATAATTAATGTCGCTTTTTTCTCATAGATGGCGTGACCTGCATATTTCATATAGTAACGTTTGCGTGGCGTATATTATTATATACTATTATACACAGTGTGTCCCATGAAAAACAGAACTTTTTCAAAACTTTGATTTATATTGGCGCCACCTATTGGTGGATGTTAGAAATGGAAAGGTCCATTCTTAACTGACATCCTGTCAAAATTGTATGATATTTGGTTTAATGGAAACCAAAATATCGCGCTTAAAGTGACAGTGTGTTTGTGGCATCGGTCAAAAAATGAACTTCGAACACAGAGCAAATATTAAGTTCTGTTTTAAACTCGGTAAATCCTTTATTAAGACGCATAATTTGCTGGAACAAGTTTATGGCGATAATTGTCTATCCCGTAACAGAGTGTATGAGTGGTATAAGCGGTTCCAGGAAAGTCGTGAAGACATTCAGGACGACAAATATCCAGGTCCTTCGAATACCGTGGTTACTCAAAGTAACATTGAAAAAGTGCGTGAATTTATAAAAAATGAGCCAAAATCTTCATTGCGATACATGTAAATGGAATTAATTATGTCCAAAAATTCAATTCATCGCATTTTGACCGATCATTTGAATCTACGGAAGGTGTGTGCACGCTTTGTTCCACACGAATTGACCGACTTCGAAAAATTGCTCCGAATTCAACATTGTAAGGATTTGATTAAAGAGTCAAAGAAGGACCCAAACTTGAAATATTCAATTGTGACTGGTGACGAGACATGGTGTTCTGAATATGATCCCGAAACCAAGCGTCAAAGTGCTAAATGGAAGCACCCAACCAAGCCTAATCCGAAAAAAGTCGTCTTGAAAAGTCAAAAGTGAAGACAATGTTGATTTGTTTCTACGATTCGGAGGGTATTATTCATCGTGAATTCGTTCCGCCTGGTCAAACGATTACTGCTGTGATTTATCTTGGTGTTATAAAGCGTTTGCTCAGCCGTATTCGTCGGGTGCGGCTACAATACCGTGAAGAAGGAGCTGACGTTTGTTGCATGATAATGCCCTGTCTCATCGATCGAACTTGATCACGGATTTTTTGTTCAAAAATTTTATTTTAACCATCAACTATTTACTGTACTCGCTGAATTTGACTCCGTGCGACTTCTACTTGTTCTTTAAATTGCACTTGCCTATGAAAGAAAAACGTTATGCCGACGTAGAGGCCATCCAAAGAGCGACGACCGACATACTAAAGTCTATGGATAAAAATGATCTCAAAAACTCATTCTGTATGTTAATTGATCGTGCAAAACGTTGTATTGATGCGGAAGGAGACTATTTTGAATAAAATAAATGAGATTTGCCGGAATATTGAGTTTTTGTCTTTATTCTGAAAAAGTTCCGTTTTTCATGGGAAACACTGTGTAAAGCTCAGACTGTACACTATCTTCTGTCAAAAACTGAGCGTCATTAGTAAATAACAAGTTGGTTAAAAATTAGGTTGAAAGTAAACAATCAAAGTGAACATTATCATCATATTTTATTGTTTTACTTCTGAAAGGGCAAAAATGCGGTGCAGGTTTGGAAGAAATTGTGTGAAGTTTATGGTTAGGACTGCCTTACTGAGCGCCAGTGTCAGCGTTCGTTTGCTCGCTTTCGTTTTGGAAATTTTATTGTGCAAGATGCGCCACATACTGGTCGTCCAACCACTGCTGATGACGACAAAATAAAGGCGCTAATCGAAACTAACTGGCATATGACAACTCGAAAGATAGCAGAGATGCTCGACATATCGAATTTAACCGTTTACTTGCACTTACAACAGCTTGGTTAGGTAAATCAACTGGATGTTTTGGTTTCTCACGAATTAAAGGAAATCTACCTCACTAAACGCATTAACATATGCGACTTTTTGCTGAATCGTAACAAAAACGACCCATTTGTAAAAAGAATCATAACGGGTGATGCAACATGGATTGTGTACGATAATGTAGTTCGAAAACGATCATGGATCAAGCAAGATAAGCTCCCACGATTGACATCCAAAGCCAATATTCACCAAAAGAAGATTATGCTTTCCATGTGGTGGGATTACAAGGGTATAGTCTACTTTGAGCTGCTGTCAAGAAACCCAACTATTGATAGGAATGTCTACTGTCGTCAACTATCGAAATTGAACGAAGCATTCAAGAAAAAACGCCCAGAACTGGCCAATCGCAAAGGTGTGATGTTCCATCATGATATCGCCTCACACCTCTTTGATAACTCGTCAAAAATTAATAAAGCTCAATTAAGAACTAATGCCGCACCCACCCAATAGCCTTGACTTAGCACCATTAAACTATCATTTGTTTCGCTCCCTTAAAAACCATTTTAAGGGGTTACCCCCACTTGCGACTTTGAAAAAATCGATTTTTTGTTAATTGCATTTTTTTGAAGTATAAGTATCTGAGAATATGACCTGGAAATTTCAGGTCGATCCGAACAAAATTGACTGAGATATGAGCGTTGAAAGAGAAGAATCCGTTGTGTAAACAACCGGCTAGTCTGACACCTGGCACGCTCGACCCTTTCGACGGTTTTAGTCGATTTTTCGATGACAATGGTCGTATACCTGGAATTTACAACGTTTATATAATAGACTGGAATTTGTAGAAACGAATTTTCGTTGCCTTTTATCGTTTAAATTCGTCAGTGTAGCTTGAAAGTTTAACTATATGAGACGTATTTATTTCCGCCGTTTACAATATTATAAGCGCAGTTTTTATTTATTTTACATTTAAAAATGGATCGAAAAAAAGGTTTACGAGAAACAAAAAGCAGTGAAAATTTACGGAAATCTCGACCAAAAAAAAAGGAAGGGTATTTTTAACCCGAACCTGGCCAAATCGGAAACTGAAACTTTCAGCACGTCTGCGAAGAAACTGAAAGATAATATTGATATGACTGTGAATCAAAGCCCGAATACTGAATATCGCATTTTAAACTTTTGTGTTGTGTTTGCTGCAATTTTAAGTTTAGTGGAGTGCAAAACGTGTAATGGAAATATTAAATTTGAAACTGCAAATGCAAGAGGACTAGGCTTCAAAGTCGTTGTGAAATGTGACTTATGTGCAGATAATTTGATACCATCTTCTCCTTTTGTGGCACATTTGAATGAAATAAATCGTCGATTTATATTCACTATGAGAGTTCTCGGCATAGGCTTGGCTGGAGCACAAACATTTTGCGGACTTATGGACATGCCAAGGTTTCTTACCGAGAATACATATTCAATAATTTTAAAAAGTATTTATGAGTCTGTGAAAACATGTGCAGATGTAATATTTAAAAAAGCCGTACGAGAAGAATTTGAAAATACGCCTAATGCAGCAGAAGATGCAACTTCTAAATTAACAGTTTCCGGAGATGGATCCTGGAGGAAACGAGGATATTCGTCGTTGTTCGGAGTTACATCAGTCATAGGCTACTACAGTGGAAAAGTACTTGATCTCGTGGTAAAAAGTGCGTATTGTAAAATGTGTGAGTCGTGGAAACATAAACTAAATGATGCGGAATACGAACAATGGTACGAAACACACAAAGATAACTGCAGTGCAAATCACGAAGGCTCCTCGGAAAAAATGGAGGTGGACTCTATTATCGAAGTCTTCAAGCGTTCAATAGCAAAATATAATGTCCTGTACCGTTACTATATTGGAGACGGAGATTCGAAGACGTACACTGGGCTATTAAAGTCTCATCCTTATGACGACGTGAAAGTTATAAAAAAAGAATGCATCGGACACGTCTAAAAGCGTATAGGATCCCGTCTTCGTGATTTAGTAAAAAAAAACAAAAAGCTTGGTGGTAAAGGACAGCTGACAGGAAAATTTATTGACAAGCTCACTGTGTACTATGGACTTGCTATTCGATGCCATTCTGCTTCTGTTCACGATATACATGAGGCAATATGGGCGACCTTCGATCATTACAGTTCAACCGATGCAAAACCACACCATGAGAGATGTCCAACCGGTAAAGAATCGTGGTGTTCATATCAACGAGCTCAGGCGAGAAACAAGGCTTTCCAACACGATTACAGACCACTTCCATCAAATGTATTGGATGCCATCAGACCTATATACGACGATCTGAGAAAAGAAACTTTACTCGAAAGATGCGTCGGTGGCTTCAATCAAAATAACAACGAAAGCTTCAATCAACTTATTTGGAAAATCAGCGCAAAAATCGTCTCGAGTGGAGCAATCGTTGTAAATTTAGCAGCTTATATTGCCGTTGGACTATTCAACGAAGGTTCAAAATCATTATTATTTTATTTGAACTCAATCGGAGTGAGCTGTGGACACAACGCGCACGAATGTGCTGATAAAATAGACGAAGCACGGATTGCACTGGCAGAGAGACGTGCGGCCGAGAGCACTCGTGAAGGAAGAATGTTACAAAGGTAACACCAAATTACCGTTTTGCAAGTGGCATCGTCGGCGGAAGAACTTCTGTATGGACCCGGAATAGATGACTATGTAAGTTCACAAAAAAAATTATTTTCTTCGTGTAAACTGAAATTATAACTTTAAACGCGTTTTTCTCAAAATGGCATTTCTGAAGTCAGTGACCAAGATTACTCAAACACTAATAAACCGATCTTCTTGAAATTTTGCGGGCTCATTTAATACATAAAAATATAGTCTTTAGCCGTTTGATTTTTTGTTTTAAGAAAAAATGGCCGTTTAATAGCCAAAAAACGGCCGTTTTTTTTTGTTAAAATCAAACCATTAACTTTGACTGTCCGCCATTTTGTAAAAAATAAATATTTTTTCAAATCCTTTAATTAAAGACTAGTTTATACTTATATTTAGCTAAATCTATCCACATTTTTTGTTTCAGATGATCCACTTCGCCGCAATGTTGGTCACCGCAAACCGTATAAATAAAAACACTATTTCATTGGCGGCCATTTGCCACTTAACAATGTAATATTTTGCAATAAAAAAATTACTGAAAGTTTTTCAAGATGTACTCTTTAAGATAATATAATAATCGTTTAAAAAAGTTTGATAGTTTTTTTAAAAAAAATTCATGAAAAA
Source organism: Chalcis sispes (assembly GCA_949987625.1). NCBI lineage: Eukaryota > Metazoa > Arthropoda > Insecta > Hymenoptera > Chalcididae > Chalcis > Chalcis sispes. The sequence goes on along the minus strand of OX465094.1, from coordinate 51,430,361 downwards.
GGCCTTTTTGTTGAGCTACAAGTGGGGGTAACCCCTTAATGGTAAAGTTTTCGATTCCGATCAGGCTGTTAAAAATGAGTTGGACCAGTTTTTCGCTTTTAAAAACCAAGGCTTCTTCGAACATGGAATTTTTCAACTTACCGCAAGATGGCAAAAGGTCATCCAACAAAACGGTCAATATATCATTGATTAATATTTGTTGTTAATATAAATAAATTTACTTAAAAAAACATGAAAAAAACGATGTTAATCATCAAACAACCAATACTTTTTTACAATTTCACTAACAAATCTAGTAAAATCCGCGACATATTCTAACCAAACTCCACTAGCTCTTACCATATCCATAAACTTAATAGTTAACACTTTTACTTAGAAATAATAAATGTAATCTTTATCTATCTAAGTATAATTGATTTCATTTGAATTTATTCTACACTTAAATAATAACACTTCTAAGTAAAAATATAATACTATTATTAGTAGTACTTTAGTATACTTATATAAACTACAGTCATTAAATGTTATATTAAATCTTATGATTGAAATTAATACTTATACTGGTATTGTTCTTAAAATGTATAGAATCATAACAATACTTATTTTAATAACTACTAAATTAATGTCTTCTTTATTAAAAGATCAATCAATTTGATATATGAACCAGAATATTTAACATTATACTCTTTTAAATCTATGTATATTAAACTTTTATTAAAAACGAGAAACGACGAGATTATGAAAAAGTAAACTAGCAGTATGCTATACTTGATGTTATTGCAGTATACAAGGCACGCGCGTTACGCGCAGGCGCGCTCGCCTTAACGCACTTATTTACACACATTATATAACATATATATATATATATATATATATATATATATATATATATATATAACGAATGTGACGTTATTAGGAAACAAATAAGTAGGAGAAGGCGGAAAAAAATTAAAGAAATCAGAGAAATTCCTATATATAGATATACATAGTATGAAAAAAGTCATGATTTGTCGTAAAAAGACACGTTTTTCATTAAACTTTTTGTATTCATTAAATATATAGATATATAAAAATTCGAACACAAATAGAATTCAAATATTTCAGCTACAAAATTAAAAAAAAAAAGAAGCGAGGTTATGAAAAGCTAAATGAGCTGTATATAAGGCGCTCGCGCCCGTGCCGCGTATCATACTCCTACTTTCCAGCTGGGACGCTATCGCGTCCTTTGATATATTCAGAAAAAATCTATTCTGTTTGTTTTGTATGCAGTTTTAATTGTTAGTGAAAAATATTAGGTGTGCCACTTAGTTTCCGCTGTTTGTCAATGTTTGGCTCCAACAGTATGTGCTTGCCGATTTCGACATCTAAAACGTCATCAAGCAAGCTTAGATATATGTTATGGTAAACTAATCACTTTGCTTATTAGTGATTTTGTTTTGGCATCATATACTTTTGACTGTGTAAAAATGTCTCATTTCGTGCCAAATAATTGTCCTGTGCAAGAAGCGTTGCTTTTCTTTTTTCATTCAAAAAAAACAACTGATGAAGCACATCGGCAGCTTTAAAAAGTTTACAGAGATGCTGCTCTAAGTGAAACGAGTTGCCGTGATTGGTTCCGTCGCTTCGAAGACGGTGATTTCAATATTGACGACCGTCCGCGCTAAGGAAGGCCAAAAACCTTCGGAGACGCTAAATTGAAGGCCTTGCTCGACGAGGATCCATGCTAAACAGAAAATATTGGAAGTGTGAATAAGTTCTCACCGTTTCACCATCAAATGGCGGTACAAAAATTTTGTTTGTATAATTCAAGATGATGATGCATCTATATTAAAGTTCTATAACCTATGTTTAAAATCAGTGCGTGTCTTTTCATTAACCTATAAAGAACATTTCTTTTTTTGTAGCATAAAACATATCAAATTTCGTGTCAAATAAACTGTTTTTGCGGGGAATTTTACTGCACTATTATATTCAGAAGAAACCTGCAGCTGAAGCACATAGAATTTTTCTAAAAACCTATGGTGATCATGCTTGGTCAAAGAAGAACGTGCAGAGATTGGTTAAGCCGATTAAAAAATGGTAAATCTGATGTTCAAGATAGAGAACGCAGTGGTGCACCAAAAAAGTTTCAAGACAAAGAATTGGAAACATTACTTGCTGAAGATCAACGTCAGACGCAATCCAATGTTGCGAAATCATTAGGAGTTGGTCGAACAACAGTTTCGAAACGTCTGACAGCAGTAGGAATGATACAAAAGGAAGGATCTTGGGTGCCGTACGAATTGAAGCCAAGAGATGTCGAACGGCGTCTTGTCAAGTGTGAACAGCTGCTTCAATGACAAAAACGAAAAGATTTCTTACATCGTATTGTAGCTAGTGATGAAAAGTGGATATACTACAGTAATCCTAAGCGTGAAAAATCGTGGGTTAACCCCGGTGAAGCAGTAGCATCAACGCCAAAGCGGAATATCCACGGTTCCAAGCTCATGCTGTGCATTTGGTGGGATCAGCTAAGGGTAGTGTATTACAAGCTACACCAACCTAACCAAACGATCACAGGAGATTAATGTCGACGACAATCGATGCGTTTCAGCAAGCACTTAAAGAAAAACGGCCGCTATATGAGCAAAGACACAATAAGGTGATTTTCTTACATGATAACGCTCGGCCGCATGTTGCGTCACGGGTCAAAACATACCTGGAAATGTTGAAGTGGGAAGTCCTATCCCACTCGCTGTACTCTCCAGACATTGCGCTTCTGATTACTATTTATTTCGATCGATGACTAACGGCCTGGCTGAGCAGCAGCAGTTCACTTTCTATGAAGAAACGAAAATATGGATCGATTCGTGGATAGCCGCAAAAGAAGTGTCGTTTTTCCGACGTAAAATTCAAATGCTGCCCAAAAGATGGAAAAAAGTAATCTCCAGCGATGCGCAAAACGTTAATTGACTTGTTTTTTTATTATTTTTTTTTAAATAAAGGATTTATTTTCACAAAAAACGACGAGGGCTTATTCACACTCCCAATAAGCTTCCTTCAGTATCAGGAGTTACTTGCCAAGCCATTTCCAAGCGATTGCATGTGTTGGAAATGATTTAAAAGCAAGAAACTTGGGTTCCTTATGATTTGAAGCCAAAGGACATTGATCTTCGTTTTATCGCCTGTGAACAACTGCTCCAGAGGCAAAAAAGGAAGAGTTTTCTTAATTGCATCATGACAGGTGATGAAAAGTGGATTCATTACGGCAACTCGAAAAGAAGAAAGTCATAGGAACTGCCTGGTCTTGCTTCTATAATAAGTTGTCGGCTCGGCACAATATTTACGCTGCGAAGGTTATGCTGTGTATTTGGTGGGACCAAGTCAAGGTTATTTATTATGAGCTCTTAAAACAAAACGTAACCATCACTAGGTAACGATATTGCATTCGATTGATGCAAAAAACTGCCACAATAAGATAAGATTTGGTCTTTATCTCACCGTGCTTGTGTAACATTTATTTTTATTTATGAATAATGCCGCTCGACTGAAACAATAACAGTTTGAGATTATATTTCTGAAAAAATTTTTGTCCTTAAACTTTAATACACATTAAGTTAATCTTTTAATTTTCTACATGACAGTGCAGCTTATAACCTAATACAGCTAATTTAATAAATTTCGCACAATAGAAAAGCATAAATATTGCACATTTACCCTTAAGAAAATTGGGGTTACAACCTTTTTGCATAAAAATTAGGCCCATAGAAGTGCTTTCTCATAAGAAACAATTGGCCGTTAGTTTTATTTAAGAACTTCTAAGACTTTCTGAGATGTTAAAAAAAAACTATTTTTGGGGGTGAACTTTAAGGGTGATTTTCACCCTTTAAATCGACGATTAGCGCTTAACATGTTTTCAATATTTTTTTGAGTACTACGACATATTATAAAATTAAATGAATCGGTGAGGTATACCAGGGGTAGTTTTCTTGTTAAATGATGATGATCCTGATCGCCAGATGGAATTTTGTGATGGAATAATGAGAATTATTGATAACAATAATAATTTTCGTTATAACGTCGTTTTTACAAATTAAGCTACTTTTGAATTAAATGGACATGTTAACAGACATAATTTTCGATACTATACTAACGTTAACCCTCATTGGATGGTCGAAGCAAATACGCAATATCCTTAAAAACTAAATGTCTGGGTAGGTATCTTAAATAACAGATGAATTGGTCTTTTTTCATTGATAGTAATTTGAATGCTTAAAGTCATGTTACGAAGTGAAATACTACCAAAAATAAGACGAATATCAGGTGAAAGTCTTAAGAACATTTGGTTTCAATAAGATGGCGTCCCAGCCTATTACAACAGAGACATTGTGAGATACTTAAATGAAACCTTCTCTAATAACGGTTGCCAGACTTAGCACCACTCGATTACTTTTTCTGGAAATTTTTGAAAGAAAGGGTTTATTTAAACCAACCAAGAGGTTTGGAAATATTAAGACGTAGAATCATTCAAGAGGTAGCGTTTTAAATGCTCAAATGATCAGAGATGCGGTGTATCACTTTTGGAGGGGATAGCTTTCTGCCATGTTATAGCAGCTGATGTTATTGTTTCCGAACATATGCTGTAATGAGGATTCAGTATTTAAATGTGAGAGGCAAAAGAACTCACGTTAATCAAGCACTCTCATGTGAGAGGCAAAAAAACTTACGGTAATCAAGCACCCCACTGTAAGAGGCAAAAGGATTCATGTTAATTAAGCACCCTAGTGAAACCATGTTCTCACCACATCCACGTCGTTGGTCCTGGGTCATGTTGATAACGAATTTCTTGCTTTTTCAATTTTTAAAGTAAAAGTTCGTGGTTGCCATATAAAATAACAAGTTTATCCTCAAATAACTTTGAAAATGAACTTGGTGACAAGGTCAAGATCATTAGCTAATCGCGTGGTACGAAATCTATAACTTCTATTTGCAAGATTTTTGATAAAGTGACCTAGATCAAGATTCATTTTTAAAAACTTAATATTACCTTCAAATAACTTTCAGGGATAACTTTTACCAAATGTCAAGTATATATCTGAACATTAAATTTTCCGCTCTTTTTATTTCTGAAGTAAAAAATGGGGGTTCTCAATTAAAAAATTAAAGTTTATCTCACAATGATATTAAAAAATGACCTTAGAGTCAACAACAAGGCCTCCAATGAATTCTTTGGACTAAACCCCAAAACTTTTTTCGTAGAAATTTTCTTGGGAAATAGGATTCTGGAAAGTTCTTCAGGAAAATCGTTACTTTTGTTGCACCCTGTACAAGCTAATCGTAAAAAAGTAAAAGTTTCTACATTCAAAAGTCGTAAAAAGGCTGGACAGTAAACACAAGTTTTGAAGCGCGAAAAAATTCCAAGCCCTCTACGCTATGAAAACGGATTACCACCCATAGAGCAATAGGCACACGCCGACAGAGAGAAAAGAGTGGGAGGAGAAGAGAAAGGAGAAGAGAGGTAGAAAGGGAGGAAAAAAGTAAGGGTGAAAGGGAGAGAAAGGAAAGAGGGATAGATAGATAGATAATTTTTTGTTAATATAAATTATATTGTACGTGGGCAATAAGTTTACTACAACTTAAAACTAAAACTATAAACTAACAGAATTAATAATATTAAGGAACAAAAATGAAGGTACATAATAAGATAAAATCATGCAGGCTAAAAAAACTACTACAATCTAACCTGCAGAACCGAAGGATGCTCTCTCTCTCTCAAAAGAAAAAATGAGAAGACAGCAGACTTAAAAAAAAGAGTAGAAAGTGATAGAAAAGAAGGTAGAAGGAGGGCTATTCCAGAAGCGAGAGGAGAAAACGGTAAAGAATTTTTTTAAAAACACTGTAGTCGACGGAGCAATGGTCAATGGTCTCACATCACCCCGAGTAGGCCTCCTCACCCGGTTCCTCCAATAGTTTTAAGCAAGATACGAAAGAGCTAAGTCCTTAACAATGAACAAAGAGATGAAGCAGCAAAATACTGTCTTCGTGCTTCAGTAGATAGTCAAGTTAGGGAGATCTGATTCGAGGAAATGTTCTTACGCCTAGTTAAACTATAGATGTAATGTACACCAGAGTTGATGATCCTTTGAAGTTTCAGATCTTGTTCCTGAGAGATATCATAGTTATTACATTAAACTACAGTAATCCACTAATGGAAATAGCAGCGTTTAAATGAGGTGTTTTCGCAGTAGAACATTCGTATTTTAATGGAAATAATTAAGGCAAGTTCGCGAATTGCACTTCAAGATTGTGCACCAAGAAATTAAGTTTAACAAGCGAGCCACTAAAGATAACTCCTTGTGTGTTCAAACTCAAGAATTTTTTTTTTGTTTGTAATAAGATCTGAACATAATAGTCTCCACTGCTGCCTATTTTCTATCAGAGAGATAGAAGGCAAATCACCTCACAACATTTAATGAAATTTCCAAAGCAAGCAGCTCACGCAGCAATCTTACATGACAGACTTTATCAAAGGCTTTGCTGAAGTCAAACATGAGTAGTGTGACACAGCGCTTATCTATTCCTACTATTGGAAGTACAAATTAGTTCGGTCCGTTTTCAAAAGATGGCTCTGGCTATTATGAATATTATATAAATATATATTATGAATATTTAATAGTATGAATATTTTTATTATGAATACATAACGAATTATTATGAATATTTAATAGTAACAGCTGAAGTTGGTAGTTTCAGAGGGGCTAGACATCTGGCAATAATATTTAGATTATATCGCTTCAAGTTTTATAAAAGAATCTTGTTCTCAATTGTGTTAAATATGTCCAATTTTGTATTAATGAGGCAGCATTCACGGAAGGTTTAAGTTTTCTGTTTTTATTGGAAGAAAAGTGCAGCTGAAGCGCATCAAATGCTTGTGAAAGTTTATGGTGACAATACTCCAACTAATAAATCTTATAGGCAATGGTTTTGACGTTTCAAGGTTACAGATCTCAACGTTGAAGACAAGCCTCGCTCTGGACAGCTAAAAAAATTCGAAGACAAAAAGTTGAAGGCATTACTTGATGAAGATCCGAGTCAAACGCAAGAGGAGCTTGCAGAATCCTTGGAAGTGACTCAACAAGCAGTTTCTGTACGATAAAAATTTATGGAAATGATTCGAAAGCAAGGCAATTGGGTGCCTTATGAACTGAGACCGAAAGACATTGACAGGTGATTTTTCTGTTGCGAGCAGCTGATTCAGAGGCAACAAAGAAAGGGTTTTTTACATAGAATTGTTACTGGGGATGAAAAATGGATATTCTACGATAACCCTAAGAAGAAAAAATACTACGCTATGCCCGGTCAATCGTTGCCATCGACCGCAACATCAACACCAAAGCCGAATATTCATGGTTCGAAGATCATGTTGTGTATCTGGTGGGACCAAAAGGGAGTTGTGTACTATGAGCTGCTACAACCTGGTGATACCATAACGGCCGATTGGTATAGGCTGTAATTGATTCGTTTGAGCCGTGCATTACGAGAAAAACGGCCGGAATACAATTAATTCACTTTATAGATTCTAAAATCAACAATGGACAGCTATATTTTTTATATAGATGATAATAGACTAGCAATCTATTAACGGAAAATCAAGTTTGTTACGTAACTGTTGCTTAATCTTGAAATTCTTCATAAAAACCCTTGCTTGGATTTTTGGTACCAAAACACATTATTAAGAATATCTTCAAAATCAATTTGTGGCTATGTTGATATAAATGTATGTTTAAGGAGTTTTAAGGGTTCTTGCATATTTATTGATAAACTAAACATCATGCAAAATGTAATGACCTACTTCTTCTTTTTGGTTTTAAATTCCTCGTGGGTAGAGTTTTAATTTATAGTCAACGAAAATTTAGCAAGTAATAATTTTGTTATTTTTTTGTTGATTAGAAATAATATAATTCATGAATTTCACATGTGGTTGCACGGCAGGCCACCAATCCTCGGGAAAATTTTAATAGAAAGTCAATTAAAATAAGTTTCAATTCTCCGCTTGGACAAGGAAAGACATGACAAAGTTATTTATCTGCATGACAACGCTCGGCCTCATGTCGCAAAAGTCGTGAAAAAATATTTAGAAACGCTCAAGTGGGATATTTTGCCGCACCCGCCGTATTCTCCGGACATTGTTCCTTCTGATTACTGGTTGTTCCGTGGAATGCAGCACGATCTGGCAGATCATCGGTTCACTTCTTTCGCGGAAATTGAAAATTGGCTCCAAACTTGGATCACCTCAAAATACGAGACATTTTTTGAGATGGAATTCGAGAATTGCCTGTGAGGTGGGTAAAAGTAGTAACTAGCGATGGACGATACGCTAATTAATCTTTTAATTCTTTTTATTTTGAAATAAATGCATTTTCGACTGCAAAAAAACGGACCGAATTAATTTGTACTCCCAATATAATGTTATCCGACAATTTAATAAGTGCCGTATGAGTGCTGTATCCCTTTCTATTCTGTTCCCAGAGAGTTATACAGCTATTCGTGAACCAGGTTCTCAAAAATTTTCGAGAGAAATGACAGCAGTAAAATGCGGTGAATATCACTTATAGCTATATGTGACGCGATCTTATTCAGAACGACTTTTGTGATATATATATATATATATATATATATATATATATATATATATATATATATATATATATATATATATATTTATGCCAATTGGTACTTTTGAGGACATTTATGGATAATATTAAAAACAGTATAGATAGTATTAAAAACAGTATAGATAGGTATAGTTTGATGATTTAATACCATATAATCATTTTTAATGTTATCTATAACATAGATCGCTATCTATAGCGAGTTTCCTAAATTTCTTTTCCTAAATTGGTACTTTTGGGGACCTTCTTAAACTATGTTGCGTTTGTCTTATAAATATGATATACATCAATAGATGTTGAGAACGTTGTTTCAAGCTAACCGTTAAGACAAATGTTGTATTTTACAAGAACTCGCCGATTTTCACGACGCAAATAAACTGTAAACAAATATACGTGAAGAACATAAAACGATGAACAAGAAGTCTTTTTTTTTTACGTATACTCATTATGTAGGAAATAAGTTAAGAATTCACGCCCTGCACTGTAAATGCAACTAATATTTTATTTCTCGACTGTAATAATCACTAACTAATTTTCAAACTAAAAGCGCTAAAATAAGATTAATTATGTCACAATTAAATGTTAAAATTCTACTTTAAATCAATACCAACACAGCATGCAAAGTTTCATTAAAAGATTCAACGCAAGGTTTCAGTGAAAAGTTGCAGCAATGTTACACTGAAAACTTGCTGAAATATTATACTGATACATTTCAATGAAACCTTGCAGCAACCTTGCAGCAAGATTTCAATGCTATATTTTTTTGAAACCTTGCAGTAACCTTGCAGCAACATATTGCGAAACAATTCAAGCAAAATTGTAGCAAGATTTTCTAAAATATTTTGATAATACCTTGCAGTGACCTTGCAGCAAGATTTCAATGATGCTTCTTTCCGCAAACTTACAGCAACCTTGCAGCAACATTTCGCGAAACATATCGTGAAAGATTGCAGCAAGGTTTATTGGAACATTTGAGTTAAACCGTGCAGCAACCATGCAGCAAGATTTTTCTAAAATATTTTATTAAAAAATTGCAAAAACTTGGCAGCAATATTTTTCAAAATATTTCGCACAAAATTACAGCAAGATTTTCTGAAGCATTTCACTGACATTTTGCAGCAACCTTGCAGCAAGATTTAAATGCTATATTTTTTTGAAACCTTGCAGTAACCTTGCAGCAACATTTCGTGAAACATTTCGAGCAAAATTGTAGCAAGATTTTCTGAAATATTTTGACAATACCTTGCAGCGACTTTGCAGCAAAATTTCAATAATGCTTCTTTGCAACCTTACAGTAACCTTGCAGCAAAGTTGATGATCAATATAAAGAGTCACATTGAAAACTATAAAAATTGATAAAGTAAATAAATAAAAAAATTTTTTTTTATATTTTTATTTAAACTATTTTTTCTTATTTAAAAAGATTTTAATATTATTTTTATATTATATATATTTTATTTTCGCCTCAAATTAATTATTTTGTCGCAAATTGTCGTTTATATATGGTATTTATTAATGTCTCACGGAAAAAACGCAGAAAATTTTCTTGACCTATGGTGAAATCAAACCCGGGTTCTTCGCATTATGAATCAGATGCCTTGGACCACTATACGCTATACGCAACTTCTGTATATACTTAAATATGAATTTCAGTTATAAGTTGGCGGATGTTGCACTGTTCTCATAAGACTTTTATGCATTGATTAGTTGCTCATTATGAGATTTTCAAATTTTAATTAAATTCACTTTATTATAATAATTTATATGATTTGCCTGCATTTATATTGTATCAAGAGTGATGTTATTCATTTAAAGAGAATTACTGTTTTCTAAAGTAGCATTATACTCTTAAACAATTAAAATATAATTCTAATTTAAGTATTTATTTTACGCTAAAGTTTAATAACAAAGTTTACTTCAAGAAAATTTTTTCTTTTTTTTAAACTTGGTTTAAAATCAATTCAAACGCATAAGTATTTAAACGACGGAACATCCACCAACAAATAATTAAAATATTAATCTTAATTGTACAAGCAGTGCTTATAGCTTAGTGGTTAGGACGTCTGCTTCATAATGCGAAGAATCCGGGTTCGATCTCACCGTAGGTAAAAAAATTCCTTTACGTTTTTTCCGTAAAATATTAATGTATACAATATATTAACGACAATTGGCAACTAAAAAATCAATTCAATGAGGAAATAAAATATATATATACTCCATTGCAAACCTCTAGCAACATCTCATTGCAACTTTGCAGCAATATTTCATCATAACCTTGTAGAAAACTTGCATTAAAATATTGCAGAAACCTTTGACTGCAACCTTGTTAAATGATTTGTGCAAGGAACATATGAAGGTTGTAGCAACATTTTAGTGCGACCTTGCAGCAACCTTTCAATGAAACCTCGTAGGAAACTTTTATTAAAACCTTGTAGAGAACTTTTTTTGAAACCTTGCAGCAACCTTACATTGAAACCTTGCAGAAATCTTTTACCGCAAGCTATCAGCAACCTGTCATTAAAACCTTTTAGAAACCTTTTATTGAAACTTTGCTGAAGGATTTGTGCAAGAGATATATTGAGGTTGCTGCTACCTTTCATTGCAACATTGCAGAAACCTTTCAAACCTTACATGAAACCTTGCAGCAACCTTGCAGCAAAATTTCATGCTGTGTGGGTACAAAGAATCACAGTTATGTATTAAAATACAGTTTGACCCTAAAATAAGCGCGTGTCGCCATGCAAGGAGAAGAGTTTTTCTGCGAAAACGTATACTTCCACTTGTTTTAATATTCGTGCTTTCTAGCTCTCACTTTATCTTGTATGTAACGACTCAGTTTAGCGCTTATTTTGACGATCCCTATTTGTTAATAAGAAATTGAGTTTGAGTTGGGAAAAAGTACGAAGGGTCGTAAGAGTGCAAGTAGGAACGTGAAAGAACAATAGCGGGTGACAAAAAGACAGGGATGAGATGTTTTTAAATGAATTCCGTGCTTACACATCGAATGTTGACACTAAACTCAATGCATTATTTGATCGTGTTTTAAAACTTTAAGAAGCTAATTTATTGCTACTTTAGCAGCTACTTAGCTTTATAAGCTACTTTATTGCCTTTGCTTACGTCGGGAATTAATAATCTTAAATGTAATATCAATACTACTATATCGAATATTACAGAGAAAATTTTAATTTCCAATGTGTGCGAAGTTCTCGTATTTGGCATTCCTGCCTTACTAAATCTGTCATACGAAGAAATTTTTTCTAAGTTACTAAATACTATCCAGTTCTTGGACCTTGCGTTAAGTTTAATAAATTTTCATTCGTAAAATCCCCGGCGAGCAAATGCCATGAGTATCTTTAAATCTTGATGTCTCTCCTGCACTTCATAAGGCTTTCATCATTCAACTAATGTCTTCTACAACCAAAGACTTGCTATTATTCTTAGCTCATAAGTTAAAAAATATTAGTCACTCGTAAATGTTTAGCATAAGTGCTTTCTTGCAGATTTTTTTTAGAGCTCTCTGAATAAAGGAAGTGCATGTGTTTCCACTCATTGAAAATACCTGCGTATCGGAAGATATGATTTATTTACTATTATGGAGATCTATTTACCTGATATATACTCTAATTCTTCATTTAATATCGATGGTTATGATTTTCATCCTTATGTGGATCGCTTAAACAAAAGAGGTGTGATAATACCCTAGAATTTTTAATTTTAAATATTATTATTAGTCTAAATAAATTACTTTTTGCAGTCGTGTGTCATAGACCTAAAGCAACTTTTTTATCGGTATTTTTTGACACACGCAAAATTTTTACCTAAATATAACAATATTGTTATTACAGGTAATTTTAATATGAATCTTTGTTCGTCCATAACTACCTCTTAATTTCTTTAATCAAATATCAATAACCTGGGCCTTTATCTTGTTAAATCAGAGCCTACCCATCATGTGCAATGCTCAAATCAATTACAATTAGAGCATACGAGGCTAGACATTTTTGTTATTCAGAACGCTGTCAATCTTGCTTGTTATTATATTAGGTTTCTGCAGATAAAATGGCCGATTTAGCAAAGACATAAAGTTTGCTGCAATTTTAGTGTATTATGTTGGCACAAGGCGGCGTAAATGATATGACATATTAAAGTATAAATACTGCTACCTTGGTTAATGGAGTCATTTCTGTTTTGCACTTCATAGTGATCGTAAAAACAAAAAGAGAAAGTGAACATAAAAGTGAATCAAAAACAGCTAATTTTACTATACGAATTTAAAGTAGAGCACAACCCGACGAAAGCAACGAGGGATATCAACAGTGCATTTGGGCCTGATACAGTTATCGAACGAACCACTTGGCAATGGTTCGAAAAATTTCGATCTAGAGATATGGACCTTGGAAATGAGCCACGTGGACACCCAAGACCATCGATCGATAACGACGAGCTGCGTGCTTTAGTGCTGACCCCCGCCAAACCATAAGGGATCTTGCCGAGAAATTAGGCGTTCACGATTCGACAGTTTGCCGCCACTTGCAACAACTTGAAAAAGTGAAAAAGCTTGACAAATGGGTTCCGCACGATCTTACCGAGTAAAACATGACGTGTCAAATGGAGATTTCAAGTTCTCTTCTCTCCCGCAACAAAAAGGAACCGTTCTAGCACTGCATTGTGACCTGCGATGAAAAGTGGATTTTATACGATAATCGTCGCCGATCGGCCCAATGGCTAGATGCCGATGAAGCGCCAAGACACATGCCGAAACCAAGCCTTCATCCAAAGAAAATAATGGTAACTGTTTGGTGGTCTGTAGCTGGAGTTATCCACTATTCGTTCCTGCAACCTGGCGAAACCGTCAATGCTGAGAAATACTGTTCTCAACTGGATAAAATGCATCAGAAATTGATTGTCCAACGACCTAGGCTTGTCAACAGGGATGGAGTGATACTGCTTTATGATAACGCACGACCTCATGTATCGAGAACAACGGTCCAAAAATTAAACGAGTTGTGCTATGAGACTCTTCGACACCCTCCATATTCACCAAATCTCTCACTAACAGATTACCATTTCTGTAAACAGTTGGATCACTTTTTGACAGGAAAAAGATTTAATAATGAAGCTGCTGTCAAAAATGTCTTCGTGGAGTTTTTTCGAACCAGAAACTCGGACTTCTACAAAACTGGAATAACTGTACTTGTATCTCGTTAAGAAAAGTGTGTTGCATCTATTAGTACCTATTTTGATTAAATAAATTGTCTTTATAAAAAGTTACAGCTGTTTAAAAATTTATTACAAAATCGGCCATTTCATCTGCAGCAATCTAATAAATCAACCGCTATGTTTATTGCACATCACGATCTCATTGCTTTTAAGCTCCGATGTTTCTTACCACCGTTTAAGCTTAAGTATAACATTTCAAGTTTTTTTAAAAGAGTAAATCCAGAATTTATTGTTAATAGATATACGTTTTCTCCCCTACTCGTGATCCATTTATCTCAATGTTTAATGATGTCTTTATTGATTCTTGTGTTTTTCTTCTCACACATTTAATAACAAATTTTTAATCTAATTGTATTTGCTAAACGTATGAAAATCTCAAAATCATAAAGGAAAACTAAGGTAAACGATAAGCTCCATAGCTTCATGAAGCACCGCGATGCAGCATACAAAAATTGCTAAAAGCTCTGGTCTTGACAATGGCTTCCAACGCTTTCGTGAGCCTTGCAGCCTTGTCTCTAATAAGTTGAATTATATTAAAAATAACGTATCCGATAAGGTTGAAAATTCTGCTGACTCGCGGATACTTCGGTATGAACTCAACAAACTAGGCCTGACCAACAAATCACTTCTAATTCCAACAGATTTTTTCCCATTGGTAAAATTAAATATATATTTTGCTTACTGTTGGATAATTAAGAGTTGTTATTAATACTTATTATATACATAAAATTTTCTTTCTGGTTAACTCTGACGAAAGTCAGTTTAATATCTTAACTATTTTTACTACTATCGTATCTAAATTAATTTAAGCTGCAACATCCAAGACTGTTGGTCCAGATAGCATATCTAATCATATGTGAAGGCTTTCGCCTATCTTTATTCTTGATCATCTCTCTAAAATAATTAATTCATCTATCTCAACTTGCTGTATTCCGTCGGACTGGAAAAAAGCATTTATTAGACCGTTAGCTAAATCAAAAACTTTGTCATCTATATCTGAAACTCGTCCTATTTCTATGCTGTGCGAACCATCTAAAATTCTTGAGCATATGGTGGCTAACCTGCTCTCTACGTTCTTAGAGTTTTAAAAACTTCTTGATGACTATCAACCCGGTTTTAGAAAAGGAAATAGTACGCACATGGCCCTGCTTGAACTTATGGAAGATATCCGATTTATTATTGGCAGTTGTAGACTCACTATCCTGGACCTTATCGATTCTTCATAATTTTTAGACTCTCTACCGCACTATCGACTGCTAGAGAAACTACAAGATTAATTTCTTTGTTTCTTTGATCAAATAGTTTTTCTCATACCTATTGGACAGATTGCAAGCTGCCATAACACCTGATGGACTACCATATGTCTTTATAAACACCTTTGCTGGTGTACTGCAAAGCAGTGTGCTTAGCCTGCTACTCTCATTTCTCTTTATTAATTAAAAGAAATTAAATTATTCTAAGCATATGCTGTATGCACATAATTTACAGATTTACTTATCGTATTTTCTTCACGAATTAAATAATTATATTGAATTGATTAATAAGGACCTAAGTGCAATATTAAACTGCGCAAAATTGAATAACATAACGATTAATTAGATAAAATCACAGGCCATGATTCTAGGTAGTGATGCTTTCATTGAAAAAATTCAATTTGATTTACTTCCAACCATTATACTAAATGAAAATCCAATACTGTGTGAGTCATCAATCAGAAATCTTGGTTTTCTTATGTCGCCAATACTTGATTGGAAGAATCGCACAGGCTCCATTTGTATGAGAATCTTCGTTACCCTCGCTAAAATTAAAAGATTTAAGCATGCACTCATTCCGCTTATCCGGGAAAAATTGACTGACTTGCTGATTTTCCCTTACCTTGACTATGCTTGCGCAGTCTATAATGATCTCTTTTAATATCAAAATCCTCAGCTGCATCGTGCACTAAATGAAAATGTACGTTTTGTATGTGGCAACATTGGAGCCATGAAGTGTGTTACTCCTTTCTGAACTAAACTTGGTTGACTCTCGGTGAGCAATGGAAAAAAGCTCATCTTGTCTTTACCATTCTCTGTTTTTGTTCAAAATTGGCCAAGATACCTGTCATATATTCACCAGAACAAATATTGACTTCTCCGTCAGGCTATCGTCTGAAAGATATTCGAGACTTTTAGAATGTCCTGAACCTAGGACTGAAGCGGTTCGTGATTCATTTACATATACTGTTTCAGAGACAATTAACGCTCTTAGTCCCCCTTTATTTGTTTTGGCAAATCTACAAGACTTTAATAATAAGCTCTATAATGAACTTTTAACCGGTGAGATAACTTTTTCAAGATAACTGTCAATACTACTGAGTTTTTCACAATATGAGCGAGACTTAAATCTTAAATCTTAATCTGATATCTGGTTTTAAAATTTTTCAATCTAAATTATTTTATGTTCTTATTTTATATCAAGTCTAAAAATCTTTGACTTGTATTACTCTAGATTTTAGTCTTAATTTACGTTCTTTCGTAATATTTATTCTTTTATTTTCTTTTCTACTTTTATCTTCATAGTGTATTGATCTAACAATATAATATTAATTTTTATTAATATAGTTTGTAAGATTTGTACAGTATTATTGTTAATCACTGAATAAATCTAAATTATGTCTGTAGGTCTGATGGGGTTTTACTCTTTGGATTAATAAACACTCAAATCTGAAAAATCTAAATCTCTTTCTTACACCCTTGCGCTCTCACCCTGAAACTCATACTTACACTTTTACTATACTCTTACACTCACATCTCACACACTCTCATACTCACACTCTCGCACTTACTTACAGTTTCATACTCAGACTCTCGCACCAAGTACCCACACACATGCACGCATTACACAAATTACTGGATCAACGCCTGGATAACGAGTTCTGCGAGGCAAAGCGTCAGACTGACTGGTGGGAAGAATGATTTTCCTATTAAATGGTAATAAGTTGGCTCATGGAGAAGGCGCATACTTGCCTCTGTCTCTTGAAGAGCATCCCGTGTTGTCGGTAAACGGATTGCTGGGAGTTAAGTAAAGCCATACCTACTGAATAATGCTGTCGTCTCAATAAGAAAGAGGACACGATTCTAGCATTGATGGCCAGAGGCATGGTGAAGTAACACGCGACTTCGCGCCTTGCATCAGCTAAACGGGTGATTCCACCATAGTGGCACCCCGCTAGAATAAGTCGGCTAAGGAGCCGCGCTTTATAGCAGGTTTCTTACGGGTAATTTGGACATCAGGAAATGGTACGTAAGCCATCCTATAAACTTACGGCTACTAATCACGATTACTGGGTTGAGAAGGTACTGTCTCAAAACACGTGTTAAGATGAAGGAACCGTGAAACAATGGCCACTAACAAGGTCCCATAATGGTGGATTTCCCGTGAAGCAGCGGACCGCTTCTAGGAGTATACTATATAACGCATAATGGCAGATTCAAAGACCAAGACAAACAAAATATGATAAAGAGAGCATTTGGTATGGACATCACGCTCGCTTCTGGTATGGAACAGAAAAAAATTCCGGTACACGGTAAAGTCTGCACAGATTCTAGGGTTGACCAATTCCCACAAAAAGGTGTTGCAGAAACTGGACAATGGGTCTTTACAAGGAAAAAGTCCATCAATGACGAGAAAAGTGACTCCTTATTTATGAAAATGGAAAAAGAAATCTAGATGCTGATAGAGTTTATAATGGAGAAGAACCTCCATGAAGAACTCGAAGACATAACAAGGAGTACAATAAAAGCACTATAAGATTGTAAGAAGCTATGTCGAGATAAAAGACAGACGCATGCACAGAGCCCTACCGAGAGCAAAACGACTCAAACGTCTCATATCTTTCAAAACAGAGAAATTAAAGAGTTTAAGAGGAAACAAGGATGAACTTTATTGCTCACAGCACCGAAAGTGAAAGAAGTTAAAATGGACACTCCAACCACCATTAATACCAGCTAAAAAAAAAGTACCGAGTTAAGGTAAGGGGAAAATGAAAAGAGTCGACTAAAGAGACAAAAGGGTCTACCTTAGCAGTAAACAAGAGTGCGCTTAGCATGCCGAGCTTTAATAAGACTCCTACGGCCAAATTAAAGCACACTTACCCGAATGTCATAAACATCAAGATGGTAGGGGAAATCTCCTACGCAGCAATTTTTAGGAGGGTGTGGATGTCTGCTGATCTGACGAGTTTAGAAGAAAGGATAAAACATTTGACGCACAACAGCGGAGGAGCTACTGCTTAAATCAGGAAAAGCCGGAACGCAGATACCCTAACTGGAAAACACACAAAGAAACTTTGACAATGCTGGACATAGATGAGGTTCAACGTTAGAAGAGGTCACAAGAGTAATGTTAGTGACCTTTGGGCTAGAAAACCTAAATCCAGGTTTTGGTGGTTGAAAGCTCCACACTTTTGCAAGTGTTGACTAATAGAGCTTCCTATTATCGCGACGGCATGAAAAAAAAGCACACTCACACCATCACCAACACAATATAAACAGTCACTCACACCTTCACCAACACAATACACACAGTCACTCACACCTTCACCAACACAATACACAGCCTTACTCACACTCCTACCCACACTCACACACTGACTCACTCTCACACTCATACTTACACTCACACACTGACACTCACTCTCACACTCGTACACAGAAAAACATACACACAGATACACACTCCGACAACGTACACATAGACACACATGTACACGCATTCTCACACGCACAACACTCACACTGACACTCTCTTACTCACACTGACACTTATTCACACACTGACACTCTCTAACTCACCCTTATACTCACACACTGATACTCTCTCACTCACCTCATACTTATACACTGACACTCTCACTTTCACAATAAATACTGACTCTCACAGTAAATACGGACCCTTACACACACACACACATACATACACGCGCGCACGCACGCACACACTCTCTTTCTCACACTTACACCCTAAGACTCACACTCACACTTATTCTCACACACTGACACTCTCTCACTCATACTTATACTCACACATTGGCACTCTCTTACACTCGCACACAGACAGACATGCAAAATGATACTAACACTTACACACTGACTCTGTCACACTCACAGTGTCTCACACTCACACGAAAACAAACTTACAGTCATAGATACACCCACGCACACTTACGGCCTACCTCACACTCTCCTTCTTTCCTTTTCTCCCTCTTTAATGCATTAATTTTTGCTACCACTTCCTTTGGTGTATCGCAGGGTAGTGTCTTCGGCCTTTTGTTTTTCTTAATTTTCATTAATGCTTTTGCTCACTCCGTCAGTGCCTTCTTCTGCTGATCATTTGCCTAATGTTAATCATCTGCAGACTTACTATATATTTAGTGTTATTCTGAAAAAGTGATCTACTATAGCGTACGTATCTGGAAGCATCAAACGATGTATTGTGACGCAAATTATAGTAAAAAACGAATTATGCAAGATGTTACTATCGCTTTCAATATACATCTAAATGAAGATACTTCAAAAAAAAATTAATTTTTAATGAAACATCAGACACAGTACAAAAAAGAAACAGAGTTTTAAGTAGCATCTATGTGAATTTTGAGAATGAAATAAAATCTTAAATTATTCCTAACGTGCATAGAGTATGTGAAGCTGTTTCAAAATCTCCATCATTACAAAAGTACAGTACTACTGAAATAAAAGATTTAGTTTCAAAAGCCATTGAATACGACACTGAGTAAAATTGTAATGAATCATTATAAAATAAATTATAATTTAGAACTGAAATAAATTTCATTGTATAGTTAATAAAATTAAAATCAATATGACATTTTGTTATGATTTTATAGCTCTATCTAATTTTTATTAATTTTTAAAGTTTTGATATACAAGTAAAACACACTCGCAATGGACAAAATGAAACAAGAAAACGGCACCTTCACGTTAATCCTCTGCGGCTAATACATAAGCTACTTAAATGTGCTTCAAAATTTAGGTTTTATCAGAAATAACATTACTCTGTTTTATTCTTCTTTTTTAATTCTATTTAAATACGAGCCTATTAAGTATTCGACATAACATGTACATCTGCAATTGTTTTATAATTTGTTATATAAAAAGATAATAGCTCAAATATTAAATGGGATTATAAACAGCGCAACGTTAAGATTTCTTTCTTAAGATTTTTAAGGATAAAAAATTTTTTCCAAGTGTACGGGATATTGCCAATTTAATAAAACAACACTATGTCTAAAACAAAAAACAGCAGATCAAGTAAAAAGTTGGCTGCACCTCCGAAAAAAATTGAGTCTTGATGAATCATCACAAACAGTAAAACAAAAGAAATGTCAAAAAGCACCTATTTGAATTTCGAGACTAAAATAAAATCTATAAATATTCCCAACGTGTACAAAGAATGCGAAGCTATTTCGAAGTTTCCAGCATTATAGAAGTAAAGTACTACTGAAATAAAAGATTTAGTATTAAAAGTTGTTGGATAAGACACTGCGAAAAATTGTTATGAATAATTATAAAATAATATATAAAAATATAAAATCAAAAGCACGCTCACATTATCACACTAACACTCACACTCACACTTTCTCTCACGCTCACATACACTTATATATTCACATTCCTACTGATGTTTCACACTTATACATTTACACTCTTAATCTCACACTTACACTCACACACTGACACTTTCTTAAACTAACGCTTACACTCACACATTCACACTCACTTTCTCAAACTCACTCTTACACTTACATACTTCAAGTTTTTCAACGTTGTAGGCAAAACCATTGCACTTTCTTAGGCAAGCAGCTATGGAGGCATATTTACGCCTCAATAATTATACTTTATCAATTATTAAATAATCTGAAAACTTACATGTGGAATACGCATGCTTCTCGTCTTGATGTATGATAATTTAGTGGTTGCGCGGATAATTTTCAATTTTTGCGATAGCAAAAAGAATTCCGGAATTAAATGTTTATTTGGTTATTCATTTGATTACTTTATTATTCATAATAAATCGAATCTTCTTTCTAATTGTACATTCGATTCTTTCTAATTCGCCTTACATTTTTTATCATAAATTGATCAATTTGCGTTTATAAATTAAGATTATGCTTTCAATTGGTAAAAACTTCATTTTTCGTAACTTTAAAAATGTTGATCTAGATATTTTTGTATCTTCTTTTCTAGTTTTTTTTTTAATTATGTACTTTTATCCGTTTTATTGTTTATTTTTACTTTGCGCTTTATCATTTGTCATAAGCCAATCCTTTTCTTTTAGTACTCATACATATACTTACGATCAGAAAAAATACGATTCCTTATACGTGATAAAGATCGTATAAAATAAAACCAGTGTTACAAATTGTTTGTCAGTAGTGTACAATGTACAATAAAACAGCACAAATAGTAGAAAAAGAAATAATAATTAATCTACTTATGATGTCCCTAAAAGTACCATTTCGTATGGAACCTTTTTAAGGACCGTCCCCAAAAGTACAAAATGTCCCCAAAAATACCGATTCTTGGATAAAAACGTCCCCAAAAGTACCAATTGGCATAAATATATATATATATATATATATATATATATATATATATTTATGCCAATCGGTACTTTTTAAGACATTTATAGATAATATTAATAACAGTATAGATAGTATTAAAAACATTATAGATAGGTATAGTTTGATGATTTAATACCATATAATCATTTTTAATGTTATCTATAACATAGATCGCTATCTATAGCGAGTTTCCTGAATTTCTTTTCCTTAATTGGTACTTTTGGGGACCTTCTTAAAATATGTTGCATTTAATTTACGAATATGATATTCATTAATAGATGTTGAGTACGTTGTTTTAAGCTAATCGTTAAGACAAATGTAGTATTTTACAAGAATTCGCCGATTTTCACGACGCAAATAAACTGTAAACAAATATACGTAAGGAACATACATTCTGTCAAAAAAGTACCGGGAATTGTTGATTTAAATCTGGCGGGGCAATTTAGGCAGGTAAAATTTTTTTTTCTTGGTTGGTGCAACTGTCCTTAATGACTATGCCAAGTTTGAGCAGAATCTGTCAACGAGTGTGTTTACAGTAGCTGGTTAAGTCAGTCGAATTCAATAGTGCGTGCCAATTTTTTACAATGGGTGATTACGTTGAACAAAGAATTTGTCTA
Organism: Chalcis sispes; assembly: GCA_949987625.1. Taxonomy (NCBI): domain Eukaryota; kingdom Metazoa; phylum Arthropoda; class Insecta; order Hymenoptera; family Chalcididae; genus Chalcis; species Chalcis sispes. Next base: position 51,408,252 of record OX465094.1, on the reverse strand, counting down.
AAATTTTGTGTTGCGAATAAAATTTTGTGTGCCGATGCATTGAAAATGATGCAAAAGGCTTTTGGTGATAAAGCACTATCGAAAACCCGTGCGTATGAGTAGTACAAAGCCTTCAAGAAGGGTCGTAAAGTCGTCGATGACTTGCCTCGTTCCGAACGCCCATCGACGGCTTTGACCGCAGATAACGTCGATAAAATCAAAGAAATGGTGCTTGAAAACCGTCATACCAGCTTGAGAGAGATTGCACATGAACTTGAGATATCCCACGAGTCCACACGTACGATTTTAATTGATATTTTGGGCATGTGAAAGGTGGCCGCAAGAGTCGTTTTAAAAGAGCTTAATTTTCTTTAAAAACGCTATCGCAAACAGGTCGCTTCGGACATGCTGGATCGCGCCAATTCCGATCCCGCATTTATGGAATGCATCATAACTGGTGACGAAACGTGGGTGTACGAGTACGATATGCAAACAAGCCAGCAAGCATCGTAATGGGTGGGAAAAACCGAGCTGAAACCGAAAAAACCACGCCAAAGCCGCTCTAAAGTGAAGGTGCTGCTCATTGTTTTCTTCGATATCCGTTGCGTGGTGCACTACCAATTCGTCACAGAGGGTCAAACGGTGAAAAAAAATTCTCACCTAGGCGTTATGAAACGTTTGCGTGAGCGTATACGTAAGAAGCGGCCAAATTTGTGGGCGAACAACTCGTGGATTTTGCACGACGGTAACGCGCCGTCTCGCCGAGCTACGATTGTGACCGACTTTCTTGCCAAAAACTCAACGAACAAGCTTAAACAACCACTGCATTCGCCGGATTTGGCTCCCTGTGACTTTTTACTTTTCCCAAAACTTAATTGCCGCTCCGTGGCACCTATTCTTAGTCGATTAAAGCCATAAAACAAAATTTGGCGCGCGAGCTGAAGGCCACCCCGGAAAGCGCCTATAAATAATGTTTCCATGATTGGAAGTGCCGTTGGCATAGATGTATCGGAGCAAATGGAGCCTATTTTGAAGGCGACCTAATAAATTTTGATTATTTAACGTGAAAATGTTGTTTTAATTTAAAATTCCCGGTACTTTTTTGACAGACAGTAAAACGATGAATAAGAAGTCATTTCCTTTTCTACTTTCACTCATTATGTAGACAATAAGTGAAGAATTTACTCCCTGCACTGTAAATGCAACTAATATTTTAATTCTCGACTATAATAATTACTAACTAATTTTAAAACTGAATGCGCTAAAATAAGATTAATTACAAATAAGTGTTAAAATTTTACTTTAAATCGATACCCACATAGCATGCAAGGTTTCATTGAAAGATTCAACGCAAGGTTTTAGTAAAAAATTGCAACAATGTTACACTGAAAACTTGCTGAAATATTATACTGATAAATTTCAATGAAACCTTGCAGCAACCTTGCAGCAAGATTTTAATGCTATATTTTTTGGAAACCCTGCAGCAACCTTGCAGCAACGTTTCGCGAAACACATCATGCAAGATTGCAGCAAGATTTATTGGAAAATTTCAGTAAAACCATGCAGCAACCATGCAGCAAGATTTTTCTAAAATATTTCATTAAAAAATTGCAAAAACTTGGTAGCAATATTTTTCAAAATATTTCGCACAAAATTACAGCAAGATTTTCTGAAGCATTTCACTGACATTTTGCAGCGATCTTGCAGCAAGATTTCGATGATGTATTTTTTCGAAGCCTTGCAGCAACCTTGCAGCAACATTTCGTGAAACATTACGAGCAAAATTGCAGCAAGATTTTTTGAAATATTTTGACAATACCTTGCAGCGACTTTCAGCAAGATTTCAATGATGCTTCTTTCCGCAAACTCACGGCAACCTTGCAGCAACATTTCGCGACACATATCGTGCAAGATTGCAGCACGGTTTATTGGAACATTTCAGTAAAACCGTGCAGCAACCATGCAGCAAGATTTTTCTAAAATATGTCATTAAAACATTGCAAAAACTTGGCAGCAATATTTTTCAAAATATTTCGCACAAAATTACAGCAAGATTTTCTAAAGCATTTCACTGACATTTTGCAGCAACCTTGCAGCAAGATTTCAATGCTATATTTTTTGGAAACCTTGCAGTAACCTTGCAGCAACATTTAGTGCAACATTTCGAGCAAAACTGCAGCAAGATTTTCTGAAATATTTTGACAATACCTTGCAGCAACCTTGCAGCAAAATTTCAATGATGCTTCTTTGCAACCTTACAGTAACCTTGCAGCAAGGTTGATAATGAATATGAAAAATCATATTAAAAACTATAAAAATTGGTAAAGTAAATAAATGAAAAAATTTTCTTTTATATTATTTCAACTATTTTTTCATATCTTAAAAGAATTTAATATTATTTTTACATTATATATATTTGATTACCGCCTCAAATTAATTATTTAGTCGCAAATCGTCGTTTATATTAGGTTGCTGCAGATGAAATGGCCGATTTAGCAATGACATAAAGTTGGCTGCAATTTTAGTGTATTATGTTGGCACAAGGCGGCGCAAATGATATGACATTAAAGTATAAATACTGCTACCTTGGTTTATGGAGTCATTTCTGTTTTGCACTTCATAGTGATCGTAAAAACAAAAAGAGAAAGTGAACATGGAAGTGAATCAAAAACGGCTACTTTTACTATACAAATTTGAATTAGAGCACAACGCAACGGAAGCAACGAGGAATATCAACTGCGCATTTGGGCCTGATACAGTTAGCGAACGAACCACTCGGCGGTGGTTCGGAAAATTTCGATCCGGAGATATGGACCTTGGAAATGAGCCACGTGGACACCTAGGACCATTGATCGATAACGACGAGCTGCATGCATAAGTAGAGTCTGACCCCTGCAAACCATGAGGGATCTTGCCGAAAAATAAGGCGTTCACAATTCGACAGTTTGCCGCCACTTGCAACAACTTGGAAAAGTAAAAAAGCTTGACAGATGGGTTCCGCATGATTTTACTGAGCAAAACATGACGTGTCGAGTATAGATTTCATGTTCTCTTCTCTCCCGCGACAAAAAGGAACCGTTCTTGCACCGAATTATAACCTGCGATGAAAAGTGGATTTTATACGATAATCGTCGCCGATCGGCCTAATGGCTAGATACCGATGAGGCGTCAAGACACATGCCGAAACTAAGCCTTCATCAAGAGAAAATAATGTTAACTGTTTGGTGGTCTGTAGCTGGAGTTATCCACTATTCGTTCCTTCAGAAATTGATAGTCTAACGACCTAGGCTTGTCAACAGGGATAGAGTGATATTGCTTCATGATAACGCACGACCTTATGTATCGAGAAGAACGGTCCACAAAATAAACGAGTTGTGCTATAAGACTCTTTCTCACTCTTTATATTTACTAGACCTCTCACCAACAGATTACTATTTCTTAAAACATTTGGATCACTTATTGACAGGAAAAAGATTTAATAATAAAGCTGCTGTCGAAAATGCCTTTGAAAAGTTTCTTCGAACCAGAAACTCGGACTTCTACAAAACTGGAATAAATGTACTTGTATCTCTTTGGGAAAAGTGTGTTGCATCTACTGGTACCTATTTTGATTAAATAAATTATTTTTATAAAAAGTTACAGCTGTTTAAAAATTTATTACTAAATCGGCCATTTCATCTGCAGCAACCTAATATACAGGGTGCGTACGGTATTAGAAGACATGCATAAATGTGACTATAACTTCGCGAATTTTTTTGTTATTATTTTTCGTTTTCAGATAAGAAATGGCGGGCTACAACATCACTCAAGAAATGAAGAGGCATGCTGTCATCGTCGCTATATGTCCGAGCCATACAGATTTAGAGATCTCTAATTTTCTTAATTGCGCATGTTTATTTGTGCATAAGGTTCGCCATGAATTGGAAGCATCAGAAGGCGATACAGAATCGGTTGCAAAACGCAAAAAGCACGAACAACGTTCTGACACTGTCCGATCTGCAGAATTTTTAGAGCAAGTGCAAGCGATCATAGACGAGGATCCTTCAAAATCAATGAGGGTCCTTGCGAGTGAGCTTCATGTTTCTGAGCGCCTTATTCGTAGAGTTGTCCACAAAGACCTTCGGTATAAGTCTTACGTGATGCGCAGAGGACAATTCATGTCGAAACGAACACGGGAACAGAGAGTTTTCCAATCAAAACGTCTTTCAAACAAAATCAAACACCCTGAGGCGCCCAAAATGTTATGGTTTTTTCCGACGAAAAAAATTTTGACCAAGATCAAAAGACCAATCGCAGAAATGACAGATGGCTATGTTCAAATCCTACGGAGGTTCCTATTGTTATGCACACAAAATTTCCAGCCACTGTTGTGGTTTTAGGTGTTGTCAGCAACGAAGGACATGTTATGCCACTACACTTTTTTACTCAAGGACTTTGAGTGAACTCTGCTGCATACATCGAGGTTTTGGAGACAATAGTGAAACCCTGGATAGACAATGTAAGCGGAGGCAGACCATACATTTTTCAACAAGACTCTGCTCCTTCACATAAAGCGATGACGACACAAGATTGGATGGCCGAAAATTTTCATGACCACATAACACCGAACCTATAGCCACCTAGCTCCCCAGACCTTAATCCTTTGGATTATTACGTATGGGGTGTAGTTGAGCGTGAGACCAATAAACATCCTCATAACACCACTTCTTCGCTAAAGACTGCTATTAATGCCGTTATGGACAATATGAACAAGGAGCATTTGATTCGAGCATGTAATCGTTTCCGGACCCGGATCGAAGAGGTTATTGCTGCTAATGGCGATTTTATTGAATAACTTCATAGCCATATATTAATTTAACGTTGTATAAAAAATTCCTAAAATTTCATTAAATTTTATTGAAAATACAAGCTAATTAATTTTACTCTCAAGTTGTCCTCAAATACCGTAAGCACCCTGTATTGTATTTATTAATGTCTCACGGAAAAAACGCAGAAAATTTTCTTGACCTATGGTGAAATCGAACCCGGGTTCTTCGCATTATGAATCAAATGCCTTGGACCACTATACGCTATACGCAACTTTTGTATATACTTAAATATGAATTTCAGTTATAAGTTGGCGGATGTTGCACTGTTCTCATAAGACTTTTATGCATTGATTAGTTGTTCATAATGAGATTTTCAAATTTAAATTGAACTAACTTTATTATAATAATTGATATAATTTGCCTGCATTTATATTGTATCAAAAGTGATGTTATTCATTTAAAGAAATTCACTGTACTCTAAAGTAGCATTATACTCTTAGACAATTATAATATTATTTTAATTTAAGTATTTATTTTACGCCGAAGTTTAATAACAAAGTTTACTTTAAGCAAATTTTTTCTTCTTTTTAAACTTGGTTTTAATTGATTGAAACGCTCAAGTATTTAAGCAACGGAACATCCGCCAACAAATAATTAAAATATTAATCTTAGTTTGTACAAGCAGTGCGTATAGCTTAGTGGTTAAGGCGTCTGCTTCATAATGCAAAGAATCCGGGTTCGATCTCACCATAGGTCAAAAAATTTTTCTACGTTTCTTCCGTGAAATATTAATGTATAAATATATTAACGACAATTTGCAAATAAAAAATTAATTTAATGAGGAAATAAAATATATATATTTCATTGCAAACCTCTAGCAATATCTCATTGCAACTTTGCAGCAATATTTCATTATAACCTTGTAGAAAACTTGCATTAAAATCTTGCAGAAATCTTCTACTACAAGCTATCAGCAACCTGTCATCGAAAACTTTCAGAAACCTTTTATTGAAACTTTGCTGAACAATTTGTGCAAAGGACATACAAGGGTGGCCTGAAAAGTTTCCGACCTATTACAGATACAAGACATTTTTTCCTAATTTTTTTTTTTATTTTTAACATAGTCTCTTCGCAATTCTACACACTTCTACCAGCGATGCTCCCATCTCTTTAACCCTTCCAAATAGTACTCGGCGTTTTTATCTGCAAAATGACTGCTTACGAAGGTGACTAACTCCTCATTTGACGAAAATCTCTGTCCTCTGAGTGCAATTTTTAGATGAGAGAACAAATTGGAGTCGCTTTGGGCTAGGTCCAGTGAGTAAGGCGGATGCTCAAGCAGCTGAAACCGTAATTTGTGGATTTTCGCCATAGCAACCGCTGAGGTGTGAGACGGCGCGTTGTCTTGGTGAAAAAGGATTTTCTTTTTCTGCAAATGTGGACGTTTTTCCGCAAGTTCTGCCTTTAGCTTGTCAAAATAACTCCATGACTATCCCAAAAAACAGTCGCCATCACTATCCCAGCCAAAAAAACAGTTTTTGCTTTTTTTGGAGCCGGTTCCCTCTTTTCATTCCACTATTTTAAATGTATTTTCGTTTCGGGCGTATAACAGTGTATCCAAATTTCATCTACAGTAATTAATCGGCGCTAAAACTTAGATTTATTGCGCCTAAACTGCGCCAATAGAACGTTGGAAATGTTCATTTGAACACGTTTTTAGTCTAACGTGAGCAAACGCGGCACCCAACGTGTGGGCAGCTTTCTTATGCCTAAATCTTGATTTAATATGTAGCAAACACGTTCTTTGGACATGTTCATAACCTCTGCTATCTCTCTCACTTTAATTCGGCGTTTGTCTAGCACCATTTGGTGAACTTTGGCGATGTTATCGTTAGTGGTTGCAGTTTTTGGACGTCCCGAACGTTCATCGTCTCCCAAGCTCTCACGGCCACGTTTGAATTCAGCTGCCCCAAATTTCACTGTGGTAAATAATGGTGCAGAGTCCCCATACACAGAGTTCAACTCATTTTTGATTTGCGTAGGCGTATTGCCTTTTAAAAACAAAAATTTAATGACAGCTCGATACTCAATTTTGTCCATTTTCACAACAACACTCACATCGACTCACTTAAACGACTGTCAATTAACAACTGCGCATCTAAAATGGCCGAAACTTTGGTGAGCAACTCTCAACAGATGAACAACAAAATTCGCTAGCTTTTATTGACGAGTGCTGGTATCTTCACGTTGAGATCGAAAACTTTTTAATGCATTATTCGATTGTGTCTTAAAACTTGAAGAAGCTAATAGTACTTTATTGCCTTTGCTTACGTCGGGAATTAATAATCTTGAGAGTAATATCAATACTACTATATCGAATATTACAGAGGAAATTTTAATTTTTAATGTGTGTGAAGTTCATGTATTTGGCATTCCTGCCTCACTAAATCTGTCGTACAAAAAAATTTTTTCTAAGTTACTAAATACTATCCAGTTATTGGACCTCGCGTTAAGTTTAATAAATTTTCGTTCGTGGAATCCCCCGCGAACAAATGCCAAGAGTATCTTCAAATCTAGATGTTTGTCCTGCACTTTGTAAGGCTTTCATCATTTAACTAATGTCTTCTACAACCAGAGACTTGCTATTATTCTTAGCTCATAAATTAAAAAATATTAGTCACTCGTGAATGTTTAGTATAAGTGCTTCCTCGCACATTTTTCTCAGAGCTCTCTGGATAAAGGAAGTGCATGTATTTTCACTCATTGAAAATACCTGCGTGTCGGAAGTTATGATTTATTTACTATTATAGAGACCTATTTATCTGATATATACTCCGATTCTTCATTCAATATCGATAGTTATGATTTTCATTATCATGTGGATCACTTAAACAAAAGAGGTGTGATAATACCCCAGAATTTTTAATTTTAAATATTATTATTAGCCTTAATAAATTACTTCTTGCAGTCGTGTGTCACAGAACTACAGCAACTTTCTTATCGGTATTTTTTGACACACGCAAAATTTTTACCTAAATAAAACAATATTGTTATTACAGGTAATTTCAATTTGAATCCTTGTTCATTCATGACTACCTCTTAATTTCTTCAATCAGATATCGATAACCTGGGCCTTTATCTTGTTGAATTGGAGCCTATCCATCATGTGCAATACTCAAATCAATTACAATTAAAGCATACGAGGCTGAACATTTTTGTTATTTATAACGATGCCAACCTTGCTTGTTATTATAAATTAACCGCTATGCTTGATGCACGTCACAATCCCATTGCTTTTAAGCTCCGATGTTTCTTACCACCTTTTGAGCTAAGGTATAACATTTTAAGATCTTTTAAAAGAGTAAATGCAGTAAATTTATTGTTAATAGGTATACGTTTTCTCACCTACTCGTGATCCATTAATCTTAACGTTTAATGATGTCTTTATCGATTCTTGTGTTTATATTTTCTCACATTTATCGACATAAACTTTTGATCTAATTGTATCTGTTAAACGTATGAAAATCTCAAAATCATGAAGGAAAACTTAGGTAAACGATGAGATCCGTAGCCTCATTAAGCACCGCGATGCAGCGTATAAAATTGCTAAAAGCTCTGGCCTTGACAATGGCTTCCAACGCTTTCGTGAGCTTTGCAGCCTTGTCTCAAATAAGTTGGATTATATTAAAAATAACGTATCAGATGAGGTTGCAAATTCTGCTGGCTCGCAGATACTTTGGTATAAACTCAACAAACTAGGCCTGACCAACAAATCACTTCTAATTCCAACAGATTTTTTTCCATTGGTAAAATTAAATATATATTTTGCTTACTGTTAGATCATTTAGAGTTGTAATTAATACTAATCATCTACATGAAATTTGCTTGCTGGCTGACTCTGACGAAAGTTAGTTTAATATCTGAACTATTTCTACTACTGTCGTATCTAAATTAATTTTAGCTAAAACATCCAAGACTGTTGGTCCAGATAGCATATCTAATCATATGTAAAGGCTTTCGCCTATCTCTATTCTTGATCATCGCACTAGAATAATTAATTTATCTATCTGAAATTGCTGTATTCCGTCGGACTGGAAAAAAGCATTTATTAGACCGCTAGCTTAATCAAAAACTTCGCCATCTCTATCTGAAACTCGTCCTATTTCTATGCTGTGCGAACCATCTAGAATTCTTGAGCATATGGTGGCTAACCTGCTCTCTACGTACTAAGAGTTTTAAAAACTTCTTGATGACTATCAGCCCGGTTTTAGAAAAGGACATAGTACGCATATGGCCCTGCTTGAACTCATGGAAGATATCCGATTTAATATTGGCAGTCGTAGACTCACTATCCTGGACCTTATCGATTTTTCAGAACCTTTAGACTCTGTACCGCACTATCGACTGCTAGAGAAACTACGAGATTAATTTCTCTGTTTCTTTGATCAAATAGTTTTTCTCATACCTATCGGACAGATTGCAAGCTACCGTAAAACCTGATGGACTATCATATGTCTTCATAAACACCTTTGCTGGTGTACTGCAAGGCAGTGTGCTTAGCCTGCTACTCGTCTTTCTCTTCATTAATTAAAAAAAATTAAATTATCCTAAACATATGCTGTATGCAGATGATTTACAGATTTACTTGTCGTATTCGCTTCACGAATTAAATAATCATATTGAATTGATTAATAAGGACCTAAGTGCAATATCAAACTGCGCTAAATTGAATAACATAGCGATTAATGAGAAAAAATCACAGGCCATGATATTAAGTAGTGATGCTTTCATTAAAAAACTCCAATTTGATTTACTTTCGCCTATTATACTAAATGAAAATCCAATACTGTGTGAGTCATCAATCAAAAATCTTGGTTTCCCTATGTCGCCAATGCTTGATAAGAAGAATAGCACAGGCTCTATTTGTATGAGAATCTTCGTTACCCTCGCTAAAATTAAAAGATTTAAGCATGCACTCACTCCGCAAATCCAGGAATAATTGACTGACTTGCTGATTTTTCCTTACCTCGACTATGCTTGCGCAGTCTATAATGATCTCTTTTAATATCAAAATCGTTAGCTGCATCGTACACTAAATGAAAGTGTACGTTTTGTATGTGGCAACATTAGAGCTATGAAGTGTTACTCCTTCCAGAACTGAACTTGGTGTACTCTCGGTGAGCAATGGAAAAAAGCTCATCTTATCGTCTTTACCATTCTCTGTTCTTGTTCACAATTTGCCAAGACACCTGTCATATATTTACCAGAACAAATATTGATTTCTCCGTTAGGCTATCGTCTAAAAGACTTTCGAGACTTCTAGAATGTCCTGAATAGGACTAAAGCGGTCCGTGATTCATTTACATATACTGCTTCATATACTTATGCCTTGTATCAGCTAGGCGGGTGATTCCAACATAGTGGCACCCCGCTAGAATAAGTCGGCTTAGGAGCAGCGCTTTATAGCAGGTTTCTTACGGATAATTTGGACATCAGGAAACGGTTCGTAAGCCATTCTATAAACTTGGGGCTACTAATCATGATTACTGTGTTGAGAAGGTACTGCCTCAAAACACGTGTTAAGATGAAGGAACCGTAAAACAATGGCCACTAACAAGGTCCCATGATGGTGAATTTCCCGTGAAGCAGCGGACCACTTCTAGGAGTATACTATATAACGCATAATGGCAGATTCTAAGACCAAGACAAACAAAATAATATAAAGAGAGCACTTAGTATTGACATCACGCTCGCTTCTGGCATGAAACAGAAAAAAATCCCGGTAGACGGTCTGCACAGATTCTGGGGTTGACCAATTCCCACAAAAAGGTGTTGCAGAAACTAGATAATGGGTCTTTTTAAGGGAAAAGTCAATCAATCACGAGAAAAGTAACTCCTTGTTTATGAAAATGGAAAAAGAAATCTAGATGCTGATAGAGCTTATAATTGGGAGAAGAACCCCCATTAAGAACTCGAAGACATAACAAGGAGTACGATAAAGGCACTATAAGATTGTAAAAAGCTATGTCAAGATAAAAGGCAGACGCATGCTCAGAGCCTTACCGAGAGCAGAACGACTCAAACGTCTCATATCTTTCAAAACAGAGAAATTAAAGAGTTTAAGGGGAAACAAGGATGAACTTTATTGCTTACAGCACCGAAAGTGGAAGAAGTTAAAATAGACACTCCGACCACCAATTCATACCAGCTAAAAAAAAAAAATACCGAGTTAAGGTGGTGGAAAAATGAAAAGAGTCGACTAAAGAGACAAAAGGATCTACCTAAGCAGTAAACAAGAGTGCGCTTGGCATGCCGACCTTTAATAAGACTCCTACGGCCTAATGAAAGCACACTGACCCGAATGTCATTAATATCAAGACGGTAGGGGAAATCTCCTACGCAGCAACTTTTAGGAGGGTGTGGATGTCCGCTAATCTGACGAGTTTTGAAGAAAGGATGAAACATTTGACGCACTACAGCGGAGGAGCTACTGCTCAAATCAGAAAAAGCCAAAACGCCGATACTGCAACTGAAAAAATTAGTAACGACTACGCTCAACGAGGTAGCAATAGTATGGTCCTTAACACACAAAGAAACTTTAACAATCCTGGACATAGATGAGGTCTTAACGTAAGAAGAGGTCACAGAGGTAATGTGAGTGACTTCCGGGCTAGAAAACCTAAATCCAGGTTTTGGTAGTTAGAAGCTCCACACTTTCGCTAGTATTGACTAATAGAGCTTTATATTATCGCGATGGCAAGAAAAGAAAGCACACACTCACACTTTTACCGACACAATACACACAGTCACTCATACCTTCACCAACACAATACACAGACTTACTCACACTCATACTCACACTCATACACTGACACTCACTCTCACACTCATACTCACACTCACACAGTGACACTCACTCTCACACTCAAACTCACACTCACACACTGACACTCACTCTTACACTTATACTCACACTCACACACTGAAACTCACTCTCACACTCATACTCATACTCACACACTGAAACTCACTTTCACAATAAATACTGACTCTCACAGTAAATACGGACCCTAACACACACACACACATACATACACGCGCGCACGCACGCACACACTCTCTTTCTCACACTCACACCCTAAGACTCACACTCACACTTATTCTCACACACTGACACTCTCTCACTCATACTTATACTCACACATTGGCACTCTCTCACACTCGCACACAGACAGACATGCAAAATGATACTAACACTTACACACTGACTATGTCACACTCACAGTGTCTCACACTCACACGAAAACAAACTTACAGTCATAGATACACCCACGCACACTTCCGGCCTCCCTCACACTCTCTTTCTTTCCTTTTCTCCCTCTTTAATGCATTAATTTTTGCTACCACTTCCTTTGGTGTATCGCAGGGTAGTGTCTTCGGCCTTTTGTTTTTCTTAATTTTCATTAATGCTTTTGCTCACTCCGTTAGTGCCTCCTTCTGCTGATCATTTGCCTAATGTTAATTATCTGCAGACTTACTTTATATTTAGTGTTATTCTGAAAAAGTGATCTACTATAGCGTACGTATCTGGAAGCATTAAACGATGTATCGTGACGCAAATTATGGTAAAAAACGAATTATGCAAGATGTTACTATCGCTTTCAATATACATCTTAATAAAGATACTCCAGAAAAAATTAATTTTTAATGAAACATCAGACACAGTACAAAAAAGAAACAGAGTTTTAAGTAGCATCTATGTGAATTTTGAGAATGAAATAAAATCTTAAATTATTCCTAACGTGCATAGAGTATGTGAAGCTGTTTCAAAAACTCCATCATTACAAAAGTACAGTACTACTGAAATAAAAGATTTAGTTTCAAAAGCCATTGAATACGACACTGAGTAAAATTGTAATGAATCATTATAAAATAAATTATAATTTAGAACTGAAATAAATTTCATTGTATAGTTAATAAAATTAAAATCAATATGACATTTTGTTATGATTTTATAGCTCTATCTAATTTTTATTAATTTTTAAAGTTTTGATATACAAGTAAAACACACTCGCAATGGACAAAATGAAACAAGAAAACGGCAACTTCACGTTAATCCGCTGCGGCTAATACATAAGCTACCTAAATGTGCTTTAAATTTAGGTTTTATCAGAAATAACATTACTCTGTTTTATTCTTCTTTTTCAATTCTATTTGAATACAAGCCTATTAAGTATTCGACATAACATGTACATCTGCAATTGTTTTATAATTTGTTATATAAAAAGATAATAGCTCAAATATTAAATGGGATTATAAACAGCGCAATGTTAAGATTTCTTTCTTAAGATTTTTAAGGATAAAAAATTTTTTCCAAGTGTACAGGATATTGCCAATTTAATAAAAACAACACTATGTCTAAAACAAAAAACAGCAGATCAAGTAAAAAGTTGGCTGCACCTCCGAAAAAAATTGAGTCTTGATGAATCATCACAGACAGTAAAAAAAAAGGAATGTTAAATAGCACCTATTTGTCGAGAATAAAATAAAATCTAAAATTATTCCCAACGTGTAAGAATACGAAGCTATTTCAAAGTCTCCATCATTATAGAAGTAAAGTACTACTGAAATAAAAGATTTAGTATTAAAAGTTGTTGGATAAGACACTGAAAAATTGTTATGAATAATTATAAAATAATATATAAAAATATAAAATCAAAAGCACGCTCACATTATCACACTTACACTCACACTCACACTTTCTCTCACGCTCACATACACTTATATATTCACATTCATACTGATGTTTCACACTTATACATTCACACTCTTTATCTTACACTTACATTCACACACTAACACCTTCTCAAACTCACGCTTACACTCACACACTCACATTCACTTTCTCAAATTCACTCTTACACTCACATTCTTCAAGTTTTTCAACGCTGTAGTCGAAACCATTGCACTTTCTTAGGCAAGCAGCTTTGGAGGCATATTTACGCCTCAATAATTATACTTCATCAATTATTAAAAACTTTAAGAACTTACATGTGGAATACGCATGCTTCTCGTCTTAATATAGGATAATTTAGTGGTTGCGCGGATAATTTTCAATTTTTGCGATAGCAAAAAGAATTCCGGAATTAAATGTTTATTTGGTTATTCATTTGATTTCTTTATTATTCATAATAAATCGAATCTTCTTTCTAATTGTACATTCGATTCTTTCTAATTCGCCTTACATTTTTTATCATAAATTGGGTAATTTGCGTTTAGAACTTAAGATTATGTTTTCAATTGGTAAAAACTTCATTTTTTGTAACTTTAAAAATGTTAATCTTGATCTTTTTGTATCTTTATTTCTATTTTTTTTTCTAATTATGCACTTTTATTCGTTTTATTGTTTTTTTTTACTTTGCGCTTTATCATTTGTCATAAGCCGATCCTTTTCTTTTAATACTCATACATATACTTACGATCAGAAATAACACGATTCCGTATACGTGATAAAGATCGTATAAAATAAAACCTATGTTACAAATTGTTTGTCAATAGTGTACAATGTACAATAAAACAGCACAAATAGTAGAAAAAGGAATAATAATGAATTTAATTACGATGTCCCCAAAAGTACCATTTTGTATTAAACCTTTTTAAGGACCGTCCCCAAAAGTCCCATAAGGTCCCCAAAAATACCAATAGATGGGTGGGATTTTTGAGGACCGTCCCCAAAAGTACAAAATGTCCCCAAAAATACCGATTCTTGGATAAAAACGTCCCCAAAAGTACCAATTGGCATAAATAAATGTATATATATATATATATACATATATATATATATATATATATATATATATATATATATATATATATATATATATATATATATATATATATATATTGTAACTTGGTTATTGATGTTGAGTGTTATATGCACGTACGGGACTCTTCCACGCACGTGCGCACTGCTGCGGACGCAAATATCTCGCGACGCGGCCTTCAGTGTCAATATACTAGGTTGTTCAAAAAGTTTTGAAAGCGAAAATAAAGATACTTTTTTTTGTTGGTGAAATCACTTTTATTGCTCAGTATAATCTACCATAAGTTTAATACACTTAGTCCAACGGTCTTCCAACTTGTTTATCCCATCGTGGAAGTGACTTTCTGCAAGGCCTGCAAAATACTCCGCTACGACGGCTACAACCTCTTCGTTTGATGAAAAATGCTTCCCACGAAGGAATTTCTTAAGGTGTGGAAACAGCCAGAAGTCAGAGGGAGCTAAATCAGGCGAATAAGGTGGATGCTGCAACAATTCGTACTTTAATTCGCTTATTTTAGTGATAGTTTTTTGAGCTGTATGAGTAGGTGCATTGTCTTGATGAAAAATGATTTTTTTCTTGTGCAAACCGGGTCTTTTTTCACTAATTTTTTTATCCAATTGGTCCAAAAGGTTACAATAATATTCAGAATTTATTGTTTTGCCAGTTTGGAGATAATCCACCAACAAAATCCCTTTTGCATCCCAAAAAACTGACGCTAACACCTTCTTCGCCGATTTCTGGACACGAACTCGCTTCGGTGCCGAAGTGCCTGGTTGACACCACTCTTTAGCCTCTTGTTTTGATTCAGGGTCATGATGGTAGACCCAAGTCTCATCTATAGTGATGAATCGACGCAAAAAATCCTTTTTATCCTTTCGAAAACGCTCCAAATGTTGCTCAGAAAGTCGCATTCGAACGTGTTTTTGTTCCATTGTGAGCGAATGCGGCACCCATTGTGCACAGAGCTTTCTGAAACCCAAAACTTCATTTAAAATATGACTAACACTGCCTAATGAGATGTCTAGGGCCTCTGCTAAATCTCTCTCGATTAATCGACGATTTCCCAAAACCATATCCTGTACTTTTGCTATGAATGCTGGTGTTGATGCACTTTTTGGACGTCCTGAGCGTGGATCGTTTTCAACGCTTTTTTGACCACGTCTAAACTCTGAAACCCATTGATGCACAGTTGGAAATGAAGGAGCAGATACCTTTAACACTTTCACCATTTTTGTATGAATTTCCGTTGCTGATAAACCTTCCAAAACAAAGAATTTTATCACTGCACGATATTCGGTTTTTTTATTGTAAAAAAAATACACTGTCACGTCAACTTTAAATGGCTTGTGTACAAACAATGAATTGACTGACTGGAATGAAACTTTGGGTATGTTTATATGAAAGATAAAATATTAAAATGGCGTAAAAATTTTGGTTCTTCTACTGCTCTATAGATGTCGCTTTAAAAACTTTTTGAACAACCTTGTATATATATAATGTACATACAGGGTACAGCAGCATAACTTCCTTTTTTAAAATTCGCGCCATTCAGTTGGTTGATGTGGTAGCGGAGCGCTAGTTGTCTCATTCGAAAGGCAGGGTTATATAATTTTGCCCCGACATAGTTGAGTCGCCATTATGCATTAAAACAGTATGGAACGTGCTTTTGCCGTTGAGACCTACTTTTTCAGCGGACTTCTTGTGATTGCAGCCCAGCGCGCCCTTCGGAATCGCTTTAATTTAGCTCCGTTGGTCTCTGTCCCGGACCCAAAATCAATTGTTACGTGGATTACTACGTTCAGACAAACTGCAAGCGCGACAAGACGAAGAACTAAAGATCTTCAGCCCATTAGATCACCTCAGAACATTGTGGTAGTGAGAGCATGAATGTTGCGATCACCACGACGTTTTGCGCGCAACACGCATCTGCCCTTGGACTTTTTGATCGTCTGTGTGAAGAATTCTTCATAATGATCTTCGTTTCCATCCTTACAACATGCCGATGTGCACGAACTTTTTAAACGTGACTTCAATTCTCGAAGGAACGTGTGTGAGGTTCTTCTCGAAGTCCTTCCTGAGGACGCTATTGTTTTTTTTAGTGATTAAGCCTATTTTCGTTTGTGTGGATTCGTTAACAAACAAAACATGCGCTACTGAGCCGACACCAATTCTCAAGAATTGCTTCAGAGGCCTTTTCATTCACCTAAAGTCACAGTGTAATGTGTAATTCCTTAGCTAAAATAATTGGTCCCTGGTTCTTTGAGGAAAATATAGTCGCAGTGACAGTGAATTCGGACCGGTATGTATACATGTTACAGGGATTTCTTTTTCCACGGCTAGATGAGTTGGACTTAGAGGACATTTGGTTCCAACAAAGCGGTGCAACGGCACATACTTCAAGAGCATCGATGACTGTTTTGAGGGAACACCTCCCTGATCGCCTCATCTCAATTAAGGGCGATTTGGAGTGGCCGGCCCGCTCTCCTGATTTGGCCCTTTGTGATGGGGTTTTTTTTAATTCCATGTTTATGTGGACTGTTCTAGGACCCTACAAGATTCAAAGACCAACATCTAGAGAGAAATTGCCAACATAACGCCTGCTATGCTGGCAAGAATCATGACAAACGCCAAAAATCGGTTTACTTTGTGTATGGGCAATGGCGGACGTCACATACCTGATTTGATCTTCAAAAATATGTAAAACAACTTTAGATATGCGCCTACATTATAAAAAACAAATAAAAATTTTTTGATTCATACAATAGGTTTTATTAAGTTTTGCAAAAAGGAAGTTATGCTGCCACACACTGTGCATTATATAGAAACTTCACGTATCAGCATTTTTAAAATAAAAACTTAAATTGATTTGTTTGAATTAGAATAGTGGAATTAAACCATTCATTTTTATATTTTATAATATTTATTTATATATTTGTATATATTTATAAAAAATTGAATCCTATTTTTTTTCATAGTTAATAAAAAAATGATTCATAATCGCTTAAATGTTTGTAAATTATTTTTAATAAAAAATTTTTTTAAGATTACAGTTTTTTGAATTGAGATTTTATTTCTCTTGACTCATGTTAATAACTTTATTTAAATAAAGAAACTGTTGCTTGTTCTAAAAAGATAATTTTCTCAGAAGGAAACGTAACAAATTTTAGTTTAAGAAAATTTTATTGTTGAAAAATTGCATATTGTTTATTAAATATAATATACTTTCAATCAAGTATAAATTGTTGTTTATCGATGAGAAAATATCTAGTAGGAGGAATATTAAAACCAAGAGAAGTAATTCTTGACGCAGGACATGAATGTTTCTCTAGAATAATTCTCTTGGTTTCAAATAATTTTACTTAAATCAAGTAAATTCCTCTATAAATATATTTTAATATTATATTTATTATATTTATTATAAAATTATTGAATATTCAAATATTTAAAAATTGTTTAAGTTTAATTAATCACTGTGTTTAAAATATGTTTGTACAATAAGATTTAAATAAGAAATGTAAAGAAAAAACAGTGTGAATGTAAAGTGCAAATTGCACGGCCATGTTTTCTTCTTGAGCTTCTTGCATAAACTGAACCGCTTTTTTATATTACATTAGATTATTATCATATGCTATATTTTATGAATTTTTATAGTTCACAATATCTTTTATAGGTATATCCCGATGTTGGTCACAGCTTAGCTGGTGTGAAGGAGCATTTATACTTGTCAATGGCACAATTTTTAGAAGATTGTTTTTTAAAACAAATACCGATGGATTCTAAAGCTGGTTTAAGTAGTGGCGGCTCTGGAAATTAGAAAAATTGTCTCGAAAATATCTAAATAGTTGATTTATTAAACAATTATGATAAAAATATGTATATAAAAAAGATATTCTTAATTGTATTTTACGGATTATAAAAATATGATGAAATTCGAATTTATTTATAAAATAATTAAATATTTTACTCGATAATCTTTTTTCTCTAACTGTTCATGCAAAAAATTTTAATCTACATTAACACTTAATTATCACAATGTACAATGTAAAATAAAGTAACGAAATTACTATTTTTTGTTTTATGATAAGATTTAATATAGCAATTAACTAATAGCTATCTGAAGACAGTAATAAAGGTGAGATACTTAAAATAATTTAATTGACTTTAAAAAACATATTCAATTAGCATTACTTTTGTGACATGATATATTCGTAGTTGTTTATAAAAATAATGAATTATGATAAGATAGTATTATAAAAGAATAGCATCGTATCAATATGAGAAGTTCAAATAATGATAAAGAATATTAAAAGATAAAATACTAGGAAGTAAAAGATAATGCTTCTATTCTACAAATGTCGTTAGCGTAGTCATGGTTTACATATCTGTAGCAGATTTAATAAACTTTCTTAAAGAGCAACGATTAAAATGTAGAAGCATGTGATTCTTCAAATTAGTCGACTTACTAAAACCTCGACTACAAACATTACATTTAAATGGCCAAAGTCCATTATGCAAGTACATATGGCTTTTGAGATCACCGGGAGTCGGAAATGATTTAGAACATTGTGAACACTTGTGTGGTTTTTCCTGGAAATAAAAGATAAAAAAAGAAATTCATTAGTTTAGCTATTACTATTTATTATAAATTCTTATAATAAATCAAGAAATTTAAATAAATAATAACATTTTATTGCAACATATTTCTACTATTCACATACATTCTTTCTATTTATATAGCTTCGACTGAATCGTTACACAATAATAAAGATTTCAATTTTGATGTTACTGGATTAATATGTTTCATATAAACAATGTATTATAATACAATTATATCTGTAAAACTATGTTATGTATATCTACACTTTTAGCAAAAATTGAAGGTGCAAAAAAAAATTCTAAATTTTTTGATAATTTTTGACGGGCCGTATCTCAGTGAAAAATGGTCGTATCGAGACTTTAAGTAAAGCATTTTGAATCTCTAAGATTCTAGTTTCAAAATCTTTTGGCCAAAACTTTTCAGAAACTACGATTGTTAAATACTCTGAAGTAATAACACGAAAAGAAAATTTTGTTAAGAAAAGGTTTTTTTAATTGAACTATCATACAGAGCTGATAGCCTATTTTTCAGTTTTTATTTCCTTTTTCCAATTTTTTGCTACCTTAATTTCTTTCGGAGATATTCGACTTCGAATGCAAGAAGATCTTTGTCTTTAACCATTGATATCACAGCAACCAATGATCGGCCAGAAAATTGAAGGGCAGTTTTAGAATCTAGAATAAATTTCCTAAGAAGTCCCGTAGCGTTATTTATGAAGAAATATTTTTTTTCAACCCTAATATTAACTTGGAAAAGGTCAAAAAAAGTCACTTTTTCTGTTGTTTTGGAAAATCAACCGCATCTTTGCTAATTTTGATGAAACCGCTAATGCTTTTAAGAAACCTTTTACCTCAATATACCCCCAATAGCTTTGTGAAGTTTCGGATCGATGCATTGAACGGTTTTTCCGGACCAATTGATCAAAATTTTCAAAAAAATTAAGAGAGCAAGATTTGTTTTTAAGGATCTTGTAATCATCTTGTAAATGGAAAAAATTAACTGTTTTCGACTTAGCCCACAATTAGTCGTCTCTCACTCTTTGAATTTGGAAACAAAAAATTTTCCAAAAAAAATTTGAAAAAAATTTTTTGAAAAAATTTTTTTTTCCAAAATTATTTAAAAAAAAAAACTACTGATCTATTTTTGTAATTCTTGATCCACTTTGTATCTTAATTTTCAAATTCAAACTTAATTAAATTAATCATGAGTTGATACCTCCAAGGTATACCGAGTACTCGTGCTACGAAATTCCGGGCAGTAAATTCTGTACTCTATCTGCAAAGCTTACAAACTTTAAAAGAAAAACAGTTTTAGTTTAAACTAATCTTCTTGTGGTGAAAAAACCATCCGACAGTTCTTTTCAACACAAAAAATTTTTTTTAAATTGTTGAAAAAAAATCATCTAAAAGTTTTTGTAAACTTTGATTTTTTTTAAATTTTTTTATCATGCCTAGGAGACATTCAACCACATCAGAAGTCGCGCAGCTCGTGACTCTTGTCGCGGAAGGGTACAATTATCAGGAGGTCAGTGATAGACTAGGCGTTAGTTCGTCAGTCGTGTCTCGTGCCTACAACCGTTTCATGGAAACTAATGGATTTGAGATACGAGCTGGACAAGGTCGACACCAAGTAACGACTCCTCGGGACGATCGTGCCATTGTTTGACGTGTTTGTCAAAAACCTTTCGTTCCTGCGAACGCTGTCGCGCGCAGGATTTGGCTGCACTCGAACGGGCTTTGATTGCAATTTGGCGAAGGATTCCTCAGTTGATAATCCGAAATTGCATCATTAATATGCGTGAAAGGCTGCAAGCAGTGGTTCGGAGTCGCGGTGGTAACACTCGTTACTAAAACACATACACATGCGCACATACACACACACACACACACTTCTTTCAGGGAATGAATTTAGGGTCATAAAATACTGTAGAACTGACGAACCATGGGGTCTCATTTCTCTTCAAGAAACCCGCACCAACAATAGAGACACACAGTACAAAAGCACAAAAGGAAGGTGAATCCGGACGTGCAACCTCCACGTAGTACGCTTTGGGTAATGCAAATGCCGGTAGTTGACAAAAACTATCCAAATTTGTGCAAAAAAATTTTAGAAAAAATTTAAGCAAAAAAATTTTAGAAAAAATTTAAGCAAAAAAATTTTTGAAAAAATTTGTGCAAAAAAATTTTAGAAAATATTTAAGCAAAAAAATTTTAGAAAAAATTTAAGCGAAAAAATTTTAGAAAAAATTTTAGAAAAAAAATTTTTCAAATTTTTTTTTTTTAATTTCGTTTTCTCAATTTCTTTTTGTTTTTAAATTCAAAGAGCGAGACATGAGCAATTTTGGGAAAAGATGAAAATAGTTAATTTTCTTTATTTCTAAGATGATTACAAGGTCCTAAGAAAAATAAATTTTGCTCTTTAAATTTTTCGGAAATTTTAATCAATCGGTCCGGAAAAACCTTTTGACGCATCGATCCGAAACTTCACAAAGCTATTGGGGGTATAATGAGGTAAAAGATTTCTTAAAAGCATTAGCGGTTTCATCAAAATTAGCAAAGATGCGGTTGATTTTCCAAAACAACAGAAAAAGTGACTTTTCTTAACCTTCTCCAACTTAATTTCAGGTTTGAAAAAAATTTTTCTTCCTAAATAACGCTAAAGGACTTTTAGGAAATTTATTCCAGATTCCGAAACTGCCCTTCAATTTTCTGTCTGATTATTGGTTGCTGTGATATCAATGATTAAAGACAAAAGGATCCTTTTGCATTCGAAAACAAATATCTCCGAAAGAAATCAATGTAGCGGAAAATTAGAAAAAGAAAATTAAAGCTAGATAAACAGGCTATAAGATTCGTATGATAGTTCAATTGAAAAAAGTTTTCCTAAGCCCGTAGAACGAGAATAACATCGCGAAAAATTTGCAAAATTTTTTTCTTGTGCTATTACTTCAGAGTATTTAACAACCGTAGCTTATAAAAAGTTTTGGCTAAAAGATCTCAGAACTAGAATCTTACAAGGAAACCACCCCAACTCTACCTCACTAATTTGGATGATTCTCGGATATGTTGTAGTACTAAAAAGAATATTAGACACGTACTTTTTTTTATCGGTGGACAAACACTTTAAAGAGGTAAAATCCAGCTCCAAGGTCACCCCCCAAAATCCATTTTATTGATATTTCTCAGCATCTAATAAATATTTCGAATAAAACAAATTGCAAAATTTTAGTATTTAAGAACCTCAACTATTGACAGTATTTTTATGACTAAAGGGGTTGCAACCCCTATTAAAAAAAAAAAATAATAATAAACTTGATTTTTTAGTAGTATTTGTTTTGTAAATATCGCGGTATAGCCTCAAAAAAATTATAAAAAAGATATCTGTGAATATTTAAGGATATTAAATTTGACGCGTTTCGGCTTTTTTTTTAAAAAGCACCCCTGACGATCCTTAAAAACCCTTTACAGTTATAGGCCACGTATGAGAGGTGGATTTGTTTTTCTTCACTATTATTCAACGAATGCGTAAAATAAACTCAATTCACAATAAATGAATAATATTCAATTATTTTTTCTTCTTAATATTATCAAAAGGGTAGAAAAAGTCACCCCCAAATGTAAATATTCATTATATCGATGGTCTTTGTCAAAAATTTTGATATATTCCCAAGAAAAAAAAATTTCTACACGGTTGGAGAAGTTAAAAATATAAATGCTGTATCTAAAAACCTTTTTTTTAAGAGTTAAGACTACCCCTAATTTTAAACCCTAAAATTGATTTTAACTGATTATAAATTGGTACTATTTAAGTTATGGTTATTAATGAAATAAAGTGCAAGAATATTTGTCTAAAAAAGCATGACGTATTAGGTATTTTACGACTCAAAGGATAGCAACTGTTATTTTATATTTTTTACAAATTATAATTTTCATCTTAAATTTTACCACCAATGCTGTGGAATAAATTCAACAAAATTAACGCTAACGTTTTCGTTTACAATTAAGAATGAATTAACGGCTTGCTTCTAAAAAAGCACCCCTGACCACCCTTAACCACTCTTTACAGTGTTAGGCCACATACAAGATGTGGAATTTTTTTTTTCGTTATTTATTTAGCGTTTCTTTATTTAGTGAAAAAAGTTACCGTCAAACGTAATTATCCAGTATACAAGCATCGGTAGTTTTTGTAAAAAATTTTGATACATTTTCAAGAAAATACAAATTTTGTACCTAAAAAACTACGTCTTTGCAAAAATAAAAACCCCTAAACATCAATCCTAAAATTGATTGTTTTAAACAGATTATAATTTGATACTATTTGAGTGATGGTTTTTAATTAAATTACACATCATAAAACTTGCCGTAAAAATTCGTATTCATGACATAAAGGGTTTTTACTAGGGCTTATATTCAAGAAAAAAACAATTCTTCTCAATAACTATTTTGTGAATTCTTAAAAATTATAAGTGTCTGTATGTTTTAAAATTATAAAGTTTAGTTTTCTTGTTTTAATAGTTTATATATTCTGATCATAAATACCGAAAAATTAATATTTACATTAAAATATTAATATTTGCGTTAGAATTTATTAATTAATACTAAACTAATTAATACTAAATAAAATTAATGGTAAAAATTATTAACCTTCGGACAGCCGGAAAACCAATATTTTGGCGCATCAGAAAATGCTCTTTTATTTTTGTTTTTACATTAAAATATTCATTTTCTTAATGATATTTATTATTTTTACTACAATTTATAATAAATTTACCCCTCTTCACCCCTTTTTACTACCCTATATCGCCTAATTCTACCTTACAAAAGCGTTACCTTGTTTCGTTTGTTGGCTATAATTACAAACAAATAAATTTTATAAAAGGTTTCTGATATAACTATTTTAATGTAATATTAGAGCACCTTACCCTCTTTTCATCCTTTTTCACCCCTTTTTACTCCACTTATACCCCATATACTTTTTGATCGAATTTTTTAGAAAAAATACATTTGTTCGCATGTGTCTGTAATTATAAATAAATTTATTTTCATAACGGAGATTTCGATGAAAGATATAAATAGCGGCTTAGGAATATATTCATGAATTATTTCGTATGAGGGAATATAAATTTTTTACTAGTGCAAATGTTAATTTGTAAATAAAGGCTTCTGAACGGAAATTTAGTATACTTGATCTCGATTTTTCAAAACTTTTGATTTCGAAATATAAATATTTTATCAAGATACTGTCACTAGCTGCCGCTAGGTGGCTACGTCGTTCCCATCATCAAAGTAGTGACGTTGAAAGTATACCTCGCGTTTGGGTGGTCGAGCAACCTTTTGGGATCGCTTACTCGACCATCGTACAAACATAAAGGCTCCGGCCAACTCCTCTGCTTATATTAGTATATATTACTTTTGCAATACAATCAATACAGAAAATGATGCTTGGAGTAGTGGAGAATCAGAACCTAAAGAAGATGTTATAGAAAGAACTGATACATGTGATGTCGATTTGAATGATACCAAATATGATGAAAATTTATCTAAAATAAACTTTGATCAATATTTTGATCCATCTGTAAAAAATTTTACTGATAAAGCTCGAATTCGTGCTCATGTGTCGATACAAGAAATTACTCCATTGGAACGTTTAAAATATTTTTTTGATCATTTTCTTGTAAATCATATCATTGAACAAATCAACCTTTTTCAAGATCAAAATCCTGAACTACCTCGAAAAAAAATGAAAACGTGAACTGCTGTAACAGAAGAAGAATTATGGAAATTTATCGCTTCATTAATAAATATGGATCATGTCATAAAAAGTAAAATAGAAAACTATTGGAGTGAGGATCCACTGCTATATACCCCAATTTTTGGCCAAACTTTGACTAGAAACAGATACCATCAAATTCTGCGATATCTCCATTTTTCTAATAATGAAGAAATTTCTAATTATCCTCTAAAAAGAATCAAACCGATGATTGATTATTAAAAAACAAAATTTTCTAATACTATTTTTGCTGGAAAAAAATTTTGCATTAACAAAAGTTTAGTTTTATGAAAAGGAAGACTAAAATTCAAACAATACTTACCATTGAAAAGAAATCGATTTGGTATGAAATTGTTTGAATTAGTTGACTGTGAGACAGGATTTTTGCTAGATTTTATCATTTATACTGATTCAGATACCGATTACGAAAAATTTGATTTAGGCGCTTCTGGAGATATTGTTGCTTATTTGATGAAACCTTACTATAACGTAGGTCATGAGTTATTTACTGATAATTGGTATACGTCGCCACAACTTGCAAAATATCTTCATGATAAAGACACTGGTCTTTGTGGAACAGTAAAAAAAAATCGAAAAGGAATGCCTACTCTTGGTTCAAAGCTCAATCGTGATGAAGTAGAAGTCGCTCATAATGATGTCTGGATGGTAATTAAGTGGATGGATGAGAAGGAAGTTTACGTACTAACAACTATTCATGAACTTGAATATTGTGCAATCGGTAAAATACACTACAAAACTAACAAAAATGTTATAAAACCAAGTTGTATTTATGATTATAACAAACATATGGGCAGAATCGATGATATTGATAGACAATTATCTATGACAGAGACAATTAGAAAATGCATGAAATGGTATAGAAAATTATTTTTTTATCTAGTAGACTTGATGTTGACAAATGCCCATAAGTTATTCAAGATGCTAACTACGGATGCTATTTCGTTTCCTGATTTTCTATTGAGCGTAGTAAGAGACATTTTAAACTTAGGTTCTCAAATAGAAATAGAATCTCTAATGCCAGATATTCGACTAAATGGTCGTCATTTTCAGAAAAAGAGAACCCAATTTATATACGAGTGTAGAGTATGTGGAGAAACTCTATGTATTGTACCGTGTTTTGAAATCTATCATACAAAAAAATCGTTACCGTAATTTATAAAATTTATTTAAATAATAGATAAAAAAACTTGAAAAAAAAATTTTAGCAAAAAAAAAATAAAAAAATTAATAAAAAAAATAAAAAACAGTAACTCTGATGTCAGATTTAGATTCAGCATCAAAAAATACATCGAAAACATGTATCCGCGCTTCTGAATAAAGAGAAATAAATTTACGAGGCAAAGAGGGTGGTTTTTCCCAGTTATATGGGTTGTTTTTACATTTACAGTAATTTTGATGTCAGGTTTGGATTCAGCATCGAAAAATACATCGAAAACATGTATTTATAAATTGGAAAAAGGTGTATATACTATTAAATAATTTTTTTTATATTTGAAAATTTTTTACACAGGCTGTAATACATGTTTTGCCGTAGCGGACCGCAACGCCAATATATTGGCGCACCCTGTGATCGACACTTTCCCTATGATCATTCAGTGATATAAGATACCTTTTTTACCGGTTTTCTATGGGCGATATGCCACCTCAAATCCCGGCCGTCTAAAGGTTAATAGTCGGTATATGTAGTGTATATGTTATTTGTCCATCCTTATCTTATTTAGCCGCAGCCACGCGCTGCTTCAATTGAACTTTGTAGATATGGATTGCTAAAAACAACTTTACATATTCACATTCTACTATGTTAATAACAATAGTTAAAGAGATATAAGGCTTCTTTTTTGTTAGTCGTAAGTATGTCTATCAAGCATTTATGTATTATTTGATTATTATTGTTATAACTTTTTTACTGATTTAAACTAATATAAAACTCAGGTGTTAGTTCGTATCGATCTTGTTGTTTATTTTCTATGCTTAATTTTATACTTATCTTAAAATTTTGTTGTGATAGTTAATAACTCGTTATCAATTTTTTACTTTTTGTAAAACTATATTTTTGGAAGAAAGGATTTCAATGTAATGCTTTCATTTTAGATTTGAACATGCACATTAATCCTTTGAAAGTATTGAATTTATTATTAGTATACTTTGAAACCTTAAAATTGCCAAGTAGTGAGACTAATATCAAAAAAACAAGTTTATCAGAAAAGATAATAGAAATATTAATAGGTGCCACATACAAATTTTATGAAGTTGATATGGCTGTTGAAGAGACGTTACTTTTTCATGAAGATTGTAAAGATACTGATGCTCAAATTGTTGAAGACGAAGTGAAGCATTACTTTCCTGATCCTGAATTTGCATCAACAAATCAGTGTAAAAATAATGACGAAGAAATCACATTTGATTATAAGCAAAAAGCCATAGAATATCGGAGAAGCGGAAAGACAAAAAATTAAAAAATTGAAACTATACAAAGTAAATTCAAAAAAGTTTCATCTATAATAAATTTAGTTTATTTTACGTATTGGCTGAATAATAATGAAGAAAAAAAAATCCACCACTTATATGTGGCCTATTACTGTGAAGGGTGGTTAAGGATAGTTAGGGGTGCTTTTTTAGAAGAAAGCCGTAACGTGTCAAATTTAATATCCGAAAATATTCACAAATATCTTTTATTTAATTTTTTTGAGGCTATGCTGCGATATTTACAAAATAAAATATTACTAAAAATGGAGTTTCTTATTATTTTTTTTTCTTTTATAGGGGTTGCAACCCCTTTGGTCATAAATACTGTCAATAGTTGAGGTTTTTAAATACTAAATTTTCGCAATTTGTTTTTTTTTAAATATTTATTAGATGCTAAAAAATATCAAAAAAATGGATTTTGGGGAATGAGTTTGGAGGTGGATCTCACCCCTTTAAAGTATTTTTCCGCCGATAAAAAAAATACGTGTCTAATATTTTTTTTAGTTTTACAACATATCCGAAAATCATCCAAATCGATGTGAGGTGGTTTCCTTGTAAGAGCTTCGAAATGCTTTCTTTAAAGTCTCGATATGACTATTTTTCACTAGATACAGCCTGTCAAAAATTATCAAAAAATTTACAATTTTTTTTGCTTCTTTAATTTTTGCTAGAAGTGTATATATAGAGTGAGCTATTATAACTGACGCACCTAAATTTCTCCGTCGGTAAGCCAGATACAGAAAAATTTTGTAGACAAAAGTTGTATAGTTTTGAAGAGGAAATAAAATGGTACCATTGGTTTGACCTTGAAGAGTAATTTAACGGTCACATGAAGGTCACCTTAAATTTCTTAAATAGAACTTACTATTTTTTGCTACATATTCTTGTAGGCTATCTTAAGTCCTTTCCAAAACACTATAATAATATTTTTTCATTGTGTAATTTTCGAATTATGAGGCTCCAAAGCAGTACTTCTCAGTACTTTGACATAAAGTACAAAATATCTTGTACAATGTCATATTATGGGTTAAGTTGATCCTTAGGTATCGTTTGGAAGTCAAATCAACTATTCACTCAAATCTCTGTAGTTATGCATGTTATGCATCAGAAATACGAATCACCCTACTTTTAACGCTACCCAGAAACAACGACGTGGACGTAGTAAAATTCTGTTCCCTTTGGGGTGCTTGATTAACGTGAGTCCCCTTGCCTCTCACTATTATAACAATTATAATTATTAACCACGAAGCAAATGTTCGAAGTTGCCACCATTAGCTTCAAGGCATGAATTTAATTGCCTCTGGAAACGTTGTACTGTTCTTAGCGAAAATTCTCTTGGAATCGCTGCGCAAGCTCGACGAATCCTGCTTATCTCCCGTATGGCCAAGTTATGTCACGCGCTTTTTAGGCGAACGAGCGCGATCAAATAAAGAGCCAAAACGCACCGAGTGCGAGGGGTCGACTAACTCGACCGCCGGATACCGGGAGGGGGCTCGCGTTAACACAAGAAGCGCTGCGTAGCGGCTAACAATTGCACTAGCTCCACATATGTTATGAGTAATTGTTAGTCAGAGAGAATTCCCGAGCGGCTCCGTTCAGATTGATCTCCACCGATCACAGGCTAGAAGAGTCCGTATGTAAACATTTGTATGTTAACAAGCTTCGTTTGTAAAATTCAATCTTTATCCTTATGTTAACATGCCTGACTATCCGCCTAATGAAGTTGTTTATATTATAACGGTTTTAAGGGAATGTCATGATAATTTTTGTGCAGCAGCAAGACGGTACGCTAAAGGCTTTCCAATTAGGAAAGACCCAAATCATAGGACAATATGTAAAGTAACCGAAAGACCTCACGGTAGATATCTTGTTCGCCAACGCAGGCGCGACGAATACGACGAAAATGATGCTCGCGCTCTAACTATCCTAGCAGTTATTCATCTTGACCCTAATATTAGCAGTCGCCAAATCGAAAGAGAAATTGGTATACCACAAAAAATGGTCTTAAGAATTCTAAATGTTCTGAGATAACATGCCTACCGCGGAACTTTGATTCAAGAGTTAAGGCCATATCATATTCAAATGCGTATTAAATTTTGCCAATGGGCTTTAAGAATGATAGCAAATGATCCTAATTTTTTTAGAATTTTTTTCTGATGAGGCTAAATTTGGTAGTGATGGACAACTTAATAGGCACAATTCTCCATATTAGTCAAATCAAAATCCCCAGTGGCACATACCTGTAAACCATCAAAATTGATGGAGCCTTATGGTATGGTGTGGCATGGCCAATGGTTATTTCATTGGTCCTTATTTTTTTGAGAGAAATGTTGATAGAGATAGCTATTTAGAGTTGCTAAGAGATCGCTTGCCAGAATTGTTAGAAGACGTTCCTTTAGCTACAAGACAAAAAATGTGGCTCCAGCAAGATGGTGCAGCACCACATTTTGCACGAATAGTACGTGACTTCTTAAATTATAACTACAATAAGAGGTAGATCGGACGAGGAGGTCCAGTTAACTGGCCTCCTTGCTCACCAGATCTCACATCTCCAGATTTTTATTTATGGAGCTACTTAAAAAATGTTGTTTTTGCAGAACGGATAACAACTAAAGCAAACATGAAAGACCGTATTCGTCGAGCTTGCAAAGCCATTCCAAGAGAAACTTTACTAAGAACAGTACAACATTTCCAGACGCGATTACATTTATGCCTTGAAGCAAATGGAGGTAACTTCTAACATTTGCCTTGTAGTTAATAATTATAATCGTTATAATAGTGAGAGGCAAGGGAACTCACGGTAAACAAGAACACCAAACGTGAGAGGCAAGGGGACTCACGGTTAACAAGCACCCTAAATGTAAGAGGCAAGGAGACTCACGGTAAACAAGCAGCCCAAATGTGAGAGGCAAGGGGACTCACGGTAAACAGGCACCCCAAATGTAAGAGGTTAGGGGAGTCACGGTAAACAAGCACTCCAAAGGAAACAGATCTACTATGTCATTGTTTCTGGGTAAGGCTAAAAGTAAGATAAACGCATTTAAACAAACAGTACAGCAAAGAACTGCTTTGAGGCCTCATAATTCGAAAATTACTCAATGAAAAAATATTTCATCGTAGCGTTTTAGAAAGCTCTCAAGATAACCTAAAAGATTATGTAACAAGAAATAGTAAATTCTATTTAAGAAATTTAAAGTAAACCTAATGTGACCTTTAAATTACTCTTCAAGTTCAAACCAATAATATCATCTTCTGTTGCTCTCGAAACTATACAACTTTTGTCTGAAACATTTTTTTGTATCCGGCTTACCAACGAAGAGGTTTTGGTGGATCACTTAAACTGGCTCACCCTGTATATATATATATATATATTTATACAGAGGGTCCCATTTCAACTTAGACAGCTGAATAATTCAAAAAATTACAATGTAATAAGATAATGTTTTAGACAAAAATTATTAGGTATTGTGGGGCTGACTCTGCTATGACTTTAAACATGTTCTTGACCTTTATTTTCAAGGTCATTTAAAGATTAACTTTTGTTTTTCTTTTTAAATCCCCTATTTTTGACCTCAGATTCTAAAAGAGCACAAAATTTTACCTCCAGATGAGATATCGCGTTAGGGGTCAAAGTATATTCTACAAGTCATTTCAATGTCAAATTTCTGTTTGGGGCAACAAGCTATCGCGTTAGGGGTCAAAGTAAACTCTACAAGTCATTTCAATGTCAAATTTCAGTTTAGGGCAATAAGCTGGTAAATCCATGTTTTTTAAAACCATGCCTTAGACAAAAGTTATTGGGTATCGAAGTGCTAACCCTTCCTTGACCTTGAACATATCCTTGACCTACATTTTCAAGGTAATTTGAAGGTCAACTTTGTTTTTTGAATAAAGTTCCCTATTTTTAACCTCGAAAATTAGAAGAGTGCAAAGTTTTACGTCCGGCCAAGCTTTCACGTTAGGGGGCGATGTTAACTTCTTCTGAGATTCACCATGACCTCTAACGTTAATGCTCCGCAGATTGATTTTCAATGAAGCAGCAGTCTCATGTTGATGCACAAAAATCATGATTGATCGTTTCATATTTAAATTTGAAAATGGCACTGAAATAGTATTTTTTATTGTTTTATCGATTATCAAGTACGTGAACTTTTTATTTAAATTCTGACCCTACAGTGTGTTGTTGGACTAGTGATTGTTTTACATATTTAAGGTGCTTGCACCTTGTTTTATTGTATTCTGTTATCGTAGTTCACCATAGATAAGCGAAGAACAAACCCTTACTTCCAAATCCATAATTAATCTTCCCATCCAATTGAGTTCCTATAGTATCTCTACAAAATTTTATCCATTTAGCGCCTCAGTCACTTGTTTTTATGTATTTTTTGCACATTTGTAACTAAACATTAATTAATCTGATAAAATTCTTCGCATCACAATAGCAAATTATACGCCTAATGAAGTAGTTGATATTCTTATAACCTTCGGTGAATGTGGTAGGAATTACAGACTTACTGCCCAAACTTATGCGGGGCGGTTTTCAAATCGCCGCTATCCTACTGCTAAACTAGTGATAAACATCAAAAGAACATCTCGCAATAAACCACTACATCGCCAAAGACACAGGAATAGACTTCAGAATAATAACAACCCTAAGTTGCTTGCAGTTTTGGCTATGGTTCACCGAAATCCCCGTATTAGTACCCGTCAAATAGAATGCAAACTGGAAGTCCCTCGAACTACGGCTCACAAATTGTTACAATCAGTAAATTGCCATACGTATAACATTACTTTAGTACAGGAATTAAGTGAAGTTGATTACGTACTTAGAATACAGTTTTGTAGATGGGCTCTTGAGATGTTGGATCAAAATCAAGATGTTTTCTGGAATGTTTGTTTCAGTGATGAAGCAACATTCATAAGTAATGGTATATCATAAAAATGGTAGTCTAAATAGGCATAATTGCCATTATTGATGACCAGAAAATTCGCATTGGTCTCGTAAGGTGCTTAATCAACATCGTTGGACTTCACATGTATGGGTCGGCATTTGTAATGGCCAAGTGATTGGACCACATTTTTGGAACGTACCAATAATGATCCAATGTATTTGGAATTTTTGGAAAATGATTTGCCAGGATACCTAGAGAATATTCCTCTTGCAGTAATACTACATTTATAGTATCAACAGGATGGTGTTTCTGCTCATTCTACACGTATGGTACGGATATTTTTGAATCAACGATTCCCAAATCGATCGATAGGACGAGGTGAAACGAGCTCCAATGACAAGATTGAATATGATGGATAGAATAAGAAAATATAAAAAAATATGAAAAGGTAGAAAAGGAAAATTTGTTAATCTGGATAGGGGACATGCAATTACATCACAATCGACCCCTACTCTAACCCCCAACATGAAGCGGTTTCAACTTAAAAATCTGAAATGATTACTCCAATTTTATATTGCAGATTCTGATTCTGCGTCGAAAAATATCGAAATTTTGTTCGGAACATTTTTTAAATTTGTGACAGATGTCGTTGTAATCGACAAAGTTAAAAATGCGTACGAAAATCGTTACCAAATTAGAATGTCTTGAGAAATACACATCGTGTTCTGCAAATTAGAATTCTGTGAATAAATACGTTTAAAAAAAGTCTGTATTGATAAAAATGTTTATTCTACTTTTAGCGTTACCCGGGGACAACAACGTGGACGTAGTAGAAGCATGTCCCCATAGAGTGCTTTTTTAATGTGAGTCCCCTTGCCTCTCACAATTCAGCCTTGAGAACCAGGCTACTGAAGCTGCGATGCTGAATTTTTTAACGCTTAAATTCATTGCAATAGGCCCGATCTGTGCAGCCGACGCTCTTAGAGAAACTTAAATCCATTATTTCTGCTAACACATCACGTGTGCATGCGCTATTGAGCATATATGTACGAAAAAGGCGACTGCTCTATAGGTTGCGATATCCCGTACAGTAGCGTTTCGTCGGTTAGGTCGACCTTGACCTCCAGGAATCAATCCTGAAGATGAAGGTCATCCCCATTTTATCTTAAAATGGTTTTTCAAGGTCAAATCGTAAATGTCTTACAAAGCCATTCTACGGTCAAATCTAGGATGACCTTGAAATGACCTTGATGAAAAGATATTATACATGAATTTACTATAAATAGTTTCCACTTGTTTTTCGACAGAGTCTAGATTACAATCGTTTTTATTACATTCGATTTATTTTGTTTTTTGGAATACCGGTACCTGGGCTAACAAAGAATTTTGAAAGTTGACAGCGCGAAAATTTGTATAAGGTTTTGACGCATAGAAAAAAGTTTACATTGGTAAAATCAGCGAGTGAAAACGTCCATAAAAATCATTAGTGACCGAAAATAACAACTCGATTCGTTTTGCTTTCCGAAAATACTCAGAATCGCAAGGACTTATTATTTCGGCTTCGGATCATCGTTCTACGTTTCGTTCTTTTAATTGGTTAAGAAATAAGGTTGCGCTACGGTGGCCGTACTGCGACTTCGATTTATTAGTGCGGTCAGACTTCACTGTCAGAACTCTCATTGAGAACATTAATTGAGAAACTCGATAGCTTTTCCAATAGCCGCCATACTTTCCAATACGTAGGTAATTTATTTGTGGTTAACATGCCGAATTATACTCCTACGGTGATTGTTGACATAATTATGATTTTAGGCGAAACTCAAAATAAATTTACAGCTGCTGCACGACTTTATGCGCAACGTTTTTCGAACAGAAGACATCCAAACAGGGTAACCATTCGTGATCTGGCTGCAAGAGTCCGAGAAGGGAGAATGACACGTGAACGCCTTCATCACGAATATGATGAAAATGACGCACGTGCCATTGCTGTTCTTGCACTTGTGCATATGAATCCCAATATTAGTAGCCGAAAAATACAACGAGAAACAGGTATATCTCGGTCAGTGGTACTAAAAATTCTGAAGGCAACAAAGTATCATACTTACTATATTGCATTAACGTAAGCATCAACACCAGCTGATATGGTAGCACGTGTTCGGTTCTGTCAATGGGCTTTGCGAATGATTCAACATAACAACCAATTTTTTAGGTACGTCCTTTTCTCTGACGAAGCTACGTTCCAAAGCGCTGGGCATTTAAATAGACACAACAGTCATTATTGGTCAGACGTTAATCCTCACTCGAATAGATCTATTGACAATCAACATCGATGGTCTGTAATGATCTGGTGTGGTATTTTAAACGGGTACTCAATTAGACTCTACTCTTTTAATGATAATGTAACTGCTGCAAGATATTTACAGTCCCTCAGAAGTGATTTGTTTCATTTAAAGGAGAACGTGGATCTAGGTACCAGGCAATGGATGTGGTTCCAATATGACGGAGCACCTCCACATTTTGCACGCATTGTACGAGATTACTTAAATGAACAATACACTAGTCGATGGATTGGACGCAGTGGACCATTCCATTGGCCTCCCCGTTCACCTGATTTAACATCACCTGATTTTTACTTATAGGGGATATTGAAAGATTGCGTTTACGCACAGCGGCCGACGACGCGTGATGATATGAAAGAACGTATACGAACAGCTTGTGTAGCAATACCCCGGACTGTGTTATTACAAAGAGTAGACAACTTTTATAAAAGATTAAACTTGTGTTTACAGGAAAATGGAGACAATTTTGGACAGCATCTTCGTTGTTAGTTCTGAAGGCCGAATTGTGAGTGGCAAGGGGACTCACATTAAAGAAGCACCTCATGGGGACATGAATCTACTACATCCACGTCGTTGTCCCCGGGTAACGCTAAAAGTAGAATAAACATTTTTATCAAAACAGATTTTTTTTAAACGTGTTTATCCACAGAACTTTAATTTGCAGAACACGATGGGTATTTCTCGAGAAATTCTAATTCAATAACGATTTTTGTACGCATTAATTTTGTCAATTACAGCGACATCTGTCACGAATCTAAAAAATGTTGCGAACAAAATTTCGATATTTTTCGACGCAGAATCAGAATCTGCAATATAAAATTTGGGTAACCATTTCAGATTTTTAAGTTGAAACCGCTCCATACGGGGGGTTTGAGGGGGGGGGGGGTCGATTGTGGTGTCATTGCATGTCCCCTATCTAGATTAATAAATTTTCCTTTTCTACCATTTCATATGCATAGTTGTTAAGATATTCGCATCGATAGCTTAAAACTGCCGATTACAGCGCCATCTGTCACGCATCAAAAAAAATGTTTATGATAAAACTTTCATATTTTTTGACGCAAAACCAGAATCTGTTATAAAAATTTGGAATTTCTGTTTAAAATTCGCGATTTGACCCTCAAATAAGCTGCAAATTTGACCTCAAGGTTAACGCCAAGGTCAGCGTTGGACGGCCTCCTTCAACCCTTATAAATTCTGCCTTTGAACCATCTCCCTTTGAAGTTATTTCGACTGATAGATTAAAACGGTCAACCCTGTATATTTAAGACTCAATAATTATAATGTGCAGTTGATAAAATTAGAATTACAAGAAATTATCGAAGATTATCATAGTACAATTTCATGTGCTAAATTAAAAAAAGAGAAGAAAGTGCAAAATGAGCTTCCGCCTTGCTTTAGTAGCAAGTTCATGCAGCAAATGTATTTTTAAACTAATTCTAAAGATATTAGGCAAGTTCTGGCAACATATTAATTAGTATTATTATTTTCTAAAGCTCTGATTTTTTGTTATACTGGGTGTTTAAAACCACCCGTCCACCCCTGATTAAACATTGAAAAACGTTATTTATAAGTAACTGACAATGTTCTTATTAGTAAATAGGGTATGCTCTATCGATTAGAGATAAAATCAACGTCCAGTCTGGACTCGAAGCTGGTTTTTTTAAATAAAATATGCATATTTTTATGGTGGATTTAGTTTCTAGGTGGAAAAATAAACAACTTTTATTTAAAATTTTTCGAAAATATGGATTATAAGTCTTTTAAATAACCTTCGAAACCTCCAATATAAAAATTTATATCTAGTAATAACTCAATAACCCAAGAGCCCAATAACGTAAGAGCTAATAATGTCTTTATAGGTAAATGGGGTACGCCTTATAAATTGGCGGAAAAATCAACTTCTGATATGGACCGTAAGTTGGCCAAACTGTCCGGAAGTTGTTTTTTTTTGAATGGGAAATGCATATTTTAAAGGTGGATTCAGATTCTGCTTGAAAAAACACAAAACTTCTTTACAAATTTACAAATATGCATTGTAAGTAACTTCCGGTTTGACAAATTAAAATGTGAATTAGAGGTAAAAAATTGAACTTTAAGAAAAATTTTTAAAACAAATGTTGACACTTTAATTGAAAATAAGAGCGTCCAAGCGTCCAGACAGGAAGTAGACGCTGGATGTGAAACTTTATACCCAATGTAAACTTTCAACTGTAAATTTAGTAGTCGTCACTGCAGTCATATTTGAAGCTAGAAGTACGTACACTTCAGACACTTCTACACTCGGAATTTATTATTCTGTTTATGAATAAATTTTTTTTATACTGTTTATTTATAAAATTTATAGGTTTATACAGAGTGCTCTATTTTAATAGCCTCACGCAAACAACTCTGAAAATATGTCTTTTGGAAAAAAATATTCTCAATAAAAGTTGTAGGGTTTTAAGAGAGACATCCAATGATGACCTTTACTGTGACCTTGACAATGATCTTTAAGGTAATTTAAAGGTCAAGTTAGTGTTTTCAATTAAGACCCCCTACTTTTGACCCTGGAAATAAAAAGAGC
The DNA here is from genome assembly GCA_949987625.1 of Chalcis sispes. NCBI lineage: Eukaryota > Metazoa > Arthropoda > Insecta > Hymenoptera > Chalcididae > Chalcis > Chalcis sispes. The sequence continues at coordinate 51,370,991 of OX465094.1, read as the reverse complement.
AAAAAAATTTCGACCTTGATATGACCTTCAAGGTCATTTTAAGGTCAAGTTAGTTTTTTCTAGTAGGAACCCGTAATTTAAACGCCGGAATTGAAACGAGGTAAGACATGGGGCTGCCCATTCAAGGGAAGTATCTCAATACCTAGCCGGTCAAGGCGAGCCATGAAGTCCACTTAGTTAAGGAAAGACTGTTAATACGCAGCCCGTCAAGGTCAAGGCAACGAGTCCGCCCAGTCAAGAGAAGACTCATAGCACCCAGTCAGTCAAGGCAAGGCAACGAGTTTGCCCAGTCAAGGGAAGACTTATAGCACGCAGCCAGTCAAGGCAAGGCAATGAGTCCGCCCAGTCAAGAGAAGACTTATAGCACCCAGCCAGTCAAGGCAAGGTAACGAGTCTGCCCATTCAAGGAAAGATTTTTAGAACCCAGCCAGTCAAGGCAAGGCAACAAATCCTCCCAGTCAAAAAAAGACTCTTAGAGCTTAGCCAGTTAAAACGTCTCTTAAAACAGATGTTCAATTAGTCGTTCATTTTCTTGAATGCACATGTTTATTCTTTGACGAAAACTCAAACGGACCCTCTCTAATGTTCCAACCGTGATAGATTCGAAAATTCTCTTTATGCTTTCTTTCGTGTCCTCTGTGGTTGTTGGAGCTTGCGCAAATACTTGCACTTTTACAACACCCCATAGAAAGAAATCCATCGGTGTGAGATCTGGTGATCTGGCTGGCTGTTTATGTACTTGGCTGCCTATGCCAATCCAACAATTAGGAACCAACAATTATCCAACAATTATCCAACATGTGGTATCCACGAATGATTTAACTGGTAGTGTACGGTGTGCTGGTGCCCCATCTTGTTGAAACTACATGATTTATCTCAAGGCTAATGGGACATCATCTAACAATTGTGGTACTTCATTCTTGAGGATATTCAAATAGAAAGAACCATTTAAGTTATTATTATAAAAAAATGGGCCAATAACATTATTTCCTATTATACCTCCCGATGCCTACCGTCTCTGTACACGATGATCCCTTTGCCAATAACGATTTACTTGGGACTAGTAATGGGCATTATGGAGATTGACACCTTCCATATTGTTAAATTTCGCTTCGAAAGTTAATAAGAATTTGTCGAAATAGAAAGAAAATTGGTGCATTCTATTAGATGTCCATCTATAAAAATTTAAATTATCTCAAGACCATGAGTGAGTCGGACATGGTATGGATGAAATTTCAAACTTTTTAGATTGCGGTTAGTAGTTGTTTTTGGAACTCCATGCGTTTGACTGATTTGTCAAATAAAAATATGGAGTTTATCAGCGACCAAAGCCAACATGCCTAGTACAATATGCTCTCTATAGCCAGTTTTGCACCTTATTAGTGTCAGGTTACCTTGTTCAGCTCTACTCACTAATCGCTTAATAGCCTTTCTATCTGAATGTTTAGAGTCTGGATATTTTTTTGTATAACGCCTTTCTGCAGCTCTGTAATTGTCTTGACACTCGCTAAGAACCTTAATCGTATTAACTATTTTATGTGGCGTATATTCAGCCAATGACGGAAAAAGAATGTAAGTCCACCGATAAAATAATTCAAACACTCTTGATTCCAAAGATCAAAATTATTGGAAATAAAACTATTTTCATATGGAGCTTATAACAAAAAAAATTCCAATTTTTTCTTATCACTGATTATGATGCCATATTTCGTTTTTATGTAGAAGAGAGTTAAAGGTAAAAAACGGGGGTTAAAAGGGAAATAGTATTTAGCAGCTGGAACACAATAGAATTCCCTTAACTGAGCAGAAGTCGTCCCCTGAACTAAACTGGCCAAGGTCATAATTCACTATTACTTTTTTCGCACTCATTAATCAAACGGAGATGTTCGTCATTATAACGACCTTAATGTCTTTGACCTCAAGGTCAAGGTCAAGATCATAAGCCGTCGTAAAATGTTCTACTATTTCTATCTTCACATTTAAAGGTAGGGTTTTCTCATTGAAAAAACTAACTTGTTGACCATTGATTCAACTTGATGGTCATGGTCAAGGTTATAGTGGTATTCGGACGTAAAATTTTCCGCTCTTTCTATTTCCGGGGTGAAAAGTAGGGGTTCTTATTTAACTTACTAACTTTACCTTTAAATGACCTTGAAGGTCATTGTCAAGGTCACAGTAAAGGTCACCATTGGATGTCTCTCTTAAAACCCTACAACTTTTATTACAAATATTTTTTTCGAAGGACATATTTTCGGAGTTATTCGCGTGGGGCGATAAAAATGGAGCCCTCTATACTGTTTATAAATAAAAATATAAAGATAACGAAAGCAATTGAACTAAACATTGCACAAAGTTTTTACTTCTACTCTTACTAAAGTGCAGAAATATTTACCTCTTTATTTACATTTGATAAACAAAAATAAAACCAAAAACTTTAAAATTTCAAAGAAAAATTCTTATACTAACACAGAAACACTTTTCAACTTATATAACTAACTTTCAAAAGAACGGATCTAGAAACATTAATGCCGAAAGGAATAACTACATATATTTTATAACCATCTTTTCAACAATATTTATAACATAAAACAAAATAACATATTAGAAGAAATATCAAAAATCACAACTTAATTAATAATGCTTAAAATGAGCTCCACCTTGTAAAAAACAGGTTTGAACACTTATTTGGAAATTGTTCACTGCTCGTCGAATTTTAGATGTCTCAAGTGACTGAATTGATTGTGGGATTCTTTCTATCATATTTGCTTTTGTTGTTTGACGGTCACGGTGTAATAAGTCTTGAACTCTTCCCCACAAATAATAATCTTATACAGACAGATCTGGAGATCTAGGTGGCCAATTAAGTGTTCTGTACTTTCCTATCCATCTGTTTAAAGCGGCTCGAGATATAAGCGATGTATGTGCAGGACATCCATCCTGCTGGAACCACATGTTCAAACGCAAATGAAGAGGGATATCTTCTTATAAACTTGGCAAATCTGTTTCCAGAATTTAAACGTAGCGACGTCTGTCTAGATTGCCAAAAAAAAAATTTGGACCTATAATTTTGTCATCAATAATACCGCACTACACATTTACTTTCCAAATATGTTTGTTATCTATTGTCCATAACCAGTGAGGATTTTGTAGTGCCCAGTAGCGGCAATTTTAAGAATTTACAGATGCATCACTGTCAAACGTACAATCGTCTATTCATAAAATTCTTTGATGAAAACCTGCTGGTTGACCACGGCACCAATTACAAAATTGAGACATTGGGCTATGTCACGATTGTTAAGATCTTGGTATAATTGCATTGTACAGGGATGGAACTTATTATCTTTCAAAATGTTTCGGATGGTACAATAATTGATACCAGAATCCATTTCCCCTCTTTTTAGAGAAACATGTGGAGCAATAATCGTTGATACTACAATATCTGCCGATCTTACATCTCTAATACGTCTCTTAATTTTTCGTCCTTTATTGTAATGAGGTTGCACAATCCCATTATTTTTTACTTGATTAGAAAATCGAGAAAAGACTTTTCTAGAGTGTGGAAACCAGTGAGGAAATCGTACCCTTCATAACGTCTCAGCAGGAGAAAAAGTCGCAGCTTCAAATAAAATTTGAAGCGTATCGCATGCTTCTTTGCTATTTCTAAAAGAAAAAACAAATTTTTTCAGGATAAAAATTTATTTCAATGTGATGATAAATAATAAACCGCAATAATGTTTTGAACTTACTTTCATGGTATATTAAGTAATAAATATTCTAAAAATGTTGATAAGTGAGATCTAAAGAAACTTACAGATTTAACGGCATTTAGAATAAACACTAGAAGTCACAAAATTTTGTTGCTAATCAAAGTTTAGTGACAATAGTTAAATTCTTACCTGAGAATTAATTTTAGTACATATTGTAATTATTATTAATTAAAAAATACGGATTTTTATTTTTACCTACACCCTATGAATGTGTGCGGTAACAACACCTGATCGGTAATATTCAACCTTCAGCCCTAGGTACTACTGTACTAATGTACTATTTTGAAATATTAAGCTCTCGACTTCTAGAAAAACTTTATACCAAAGCATAACGTCAAATGAATAGAAAATTTCACAACTCAAATCAGACATTACGTTTTCAATTATTATTAAAGAAAAAAAAGCTTTTAGTACAATCAGAATTATAATTAATTTCGAGGTATAAATCGAATCTATGACTTAGAAAAGTAAACGTGCTCATAAATTGTCAACGGCCAATCTTCAATTTTTGACCTCTAATTTACATTTGAATTTGTCAAACCGGAAGTTACTTAATGCATATTTTTAAATTCGTAAAGAAGTTTTGTATTCCTTGACGCAAAATCTGAGTTTGACCATCTTCTGGTCCAGACCGGAAGTTAATTATATCGCCTATCAATAGAGCATACTTTATTTACCTATAATAGCAATGTAAGTTTTTCATAAATAACGTTAATGTTTTCGAAGGGGTTGACGGCTGGTTCTAAATACCCAGTATACAACTAAATTTACTGAAAATTAATATATTATATTGGGTGTACAACTTTGCTTCCGCCGTTTTGCAATAGATGGCTGTAGCGGTAAGTGGTAGTTAAAATAAATAGATTATAGATGTCATACAATAAGCTTAGGTGTTTGTAAACATAACGCCATCGAAATATTAGTCGATTTGTGTCTGCATCATAAAGTTATTCTCGATTAAACATGTCAGCTGACGAGCCAAATTCTCGTCATTTGCGGGAAGTTTTAATTTTCTGCTTTAATATGAAGAAATCTGCGACTGCGGCTGATCGAATGCTCTCAAATACCTATGGTGAGGCCGCTATTAGTAAAAGAACGTGCTAAAAGTGGTTTCAACGCTCCAAGAACAGCGATTTTAACGCCAAAGACCAGCATAGCGGTGGAAGAGAGAAGGTTTTCGAAGATGCAGAATTAGAGGCATTACTTGATCAAGACTCGTGTCAAACGCAACAAGAATTGGCAGGGTCATTGTGAGTGACGCAAAAAGCCATTTTAAAACGCCTGAGAGTCATGGGAATGATTCAGAAACAAGGAAATTGGGTGCCGTACGAGTTGAAGCCGAGAAATGTTGAACGGCGTTTGTGTGTTTGTGAACAGCTGCTTACAAGGCAAAGACGGAAGGGATTTCTGCATCGCATTGTAACTGGGGACGAAGAATGGGTTCACTACGATAGTCCCAAGCGCAGAAAATCATGGGAATATTCCGGCTATGCGTCCACGTTGACGGTCAAACCGAATATTCACGGTTCCAAGGTCATGCTCAGTATTTTATGGGACCAACTCGGCGTAGTGTATTATGAGTTGTTAAAACCTACTGAAACAATTACAGACGATCGTTATCGAATGCAATTAATGCGTTTGAGCCGAGCATTGAAAGACAAACGGCCGCAATACAACGAGAGACATGATAAAGTGATTTTACAGCATGACAATGCTCGACCCCATGTTACGAAAGTAGTCAAGACATACTTGGAAACTTTGAAATGGGAAGTTCTACCCCACCCGCTGTATTCTCCAGACGTTGCTCTCTCGGACCATCACTTGTTTCGATCAATGGCACACGGCCTGGCTTACCAGCACTTCCAGTCTTATGAAGAAGTAGAAAATTGGATCGATTCGTGGATCGATTCAAAAGATGACCAGTTTTTTCAACGCGGGATTCGTATGCTGCCCGAAAGATGAGAGAAAGTAGTGGCCAGCGATGGACAATACTTTGAATCATAAATGTATAACTAGTTGTTTACAATAAAGCCTCGAATTTCTGAAAAAAACGGCGGAAGCAAAGTTGTACACCCAATATTATATTTTGCGACAGGTGACCCGGTGAGGTTAGGCCACCTGCCATGCGGTAAATGCGAGAGTTCGTGGCGTGACTACACACCGCGTTATGGATCAAGGAATCGATAACGTAGCGCAGGAAAACCGATAGGAGCGACGCGAGACGAGTAAGGAGAGATCTTTCTTCTCTTCTTGGCCGCCAAGACCCACCGGAGGGCTGAAGAAAAACACGCTAAGGAAAAGGAGCCCTAGAAGGCAGGCGAGGTTGCGCTTCCGCCCGAACAGTCCGCAGCCATTGTCTTCCAAAAGGGGAGAAAAGAACAAAGATGAGCGGAGTAGGCAGCCAAAGCAAGCAAAGGAGTTCAGCTGCCATGACTGCGGCAGACCTGATTTAATCTGCAGGTTCTGCCCAAACTGCTCGCGAAACAACCAAGGAAGAGCGTGAACAAGATCCCTATGCCCTTCCCCACCGATCCAAGGATCCAAGTTCTCGTCGGAACTGTCACGGACAAGCTCTTAAGCGCTGAGCTCGCGCTCGAGCTGACGCTCAACGGACCACCCAGAGCAGGGTGTCCCAAAAGGCGCAAGACGGTGGTTACCGGTGAACGTAACAGGGTATACCCTACGCGCACTATACGACTCGGGCGCGTCACACACGGTAATGAGCACCGTAGGCTTGCAAATAGCTACGGCATGTGGACGTGCGGTCAAACCAAGTCAAGGGGAGGGAGCGACCGTGGTAAATGGCCATTATGCTTCGATAATTGGGTTTATCCAACTAATATTCGAAGTGGTCGGCGTGACCAAGGACATCGAGGTGGCAATTCTGAGCAGTTTACTGGCAGATTATTACCTCAGTGTCAACTTTATTTGGGGATTCAATGCGATTCTCGATCCAGCAAAGAACCAGCTGTTTCTGCAGAAAGCCAAGAAGAGCTGGCTTCACTAGATGCAGGCAGTCCAGCTGTGACAACCGTAGGCCTGGCTGATGTACATCCCTTAAAACGAGAGCAGCTCCAAAAGCTCCCGGATCGAATACTGGCAGAGGAACTAGCGACATTGGGGTGTACGGATTGGATTAAGCACGCAGTCGACGTCGTTGACACTCAACTGATCAAGCAGAGGGCATATCTGTACTCCGCGAAGATCCAGGAGGAGATGCACGCCCAGGCGAAGGCGATGCTAGAGGGCAGCATCCTCAAGCCATCGCACAGCGGCTTGTCAAGTCTAATCGTGATGATAAATAAGGCGAATGGCAAGTACCGATTTAGCATTAGCTTCAGGAAGGTTTATGCAGTAACAAAGTCGTAAACTTATCCACTGTTGAAGATGGATAGCATTCTGCGCAAGCTACAAAGGGCGAGATATATCTCAACTCTTGGTCTGAGCAGCGCCTATCACCAGATATGGCTGAAGGAGGAGTCGAGGCTGCTCACAGCGTTTACCGTATCTGGACTCTGACTCTTCCAATTCACAAGAATACCGTATGGGCTCAGCTATGCTAGTGCGACCTTCTAGAGGCTCATTGATGTAATGATAGGCCTGGAGCTAGAGCTGCTTGCATTCTTCTACCTCGATGATGTAATTATCGAGACGAAGACCCTCGAAGAGCACATGCGACGGCTCGAGCAAGTATTAAGGCGCATTTGAGCAGCCGGTGTAACAATCAAACGCGACAAAAGTGGGTTCTGCCAAGACGAAGGAAAATACCTAGGGGTGCTGGTGAATCAGGAAGGCTTTCGCCCGGATCCAGTCATAGTCGCTCCTATGATCGACTTTCCAGCACCTAGGAATCTGCAACAGCTGCAAAGATTCTTAGGCATGGCGTCGTGGCATTGCAAATTCCTTAAGGATTTGGCCACGATCGTCGAACTGCTCACGCGCTTGACCAAGAAGGGTTAGCGCTACGAATGGCGAGAGAAGCAGCAAGCTGCCTTTGAGCAAGTAAAGACACTACTAGCTTCTGCTCCTATCCTATAGAGTTCCAGATTTGGCAAAGAGTTTGTCATTCAGGCGGATGCGAGTGACGCGGAAGTCAGAGCCGTGTTACTCCAAGCTATCGACAGAGAGGAACGAACACTCGAGTACGCGAGTTGTACCCTAAGTCCAGAGAAAAAGAACTACAGTGTCACCGAAAGAGAGTGCCTTGCCGTAGTTCGGGCCATCGAGAAGTTAAGATCATATGTGGTAGGCAATAAGTTAGGTAATAACTGTCCACAGCAGCCTTCACTGGCTCAGTTGCATCTACAACCCGACTAAAAGACTGACACGGTAGGCCTTAAAGCTCCAAGGCCATCGCTTTACCATCAAGCACCGGAAAGAGGCACTCAGTCACATGCCCGATGCCCTTTCACGTTCGAAGAAAAGAAAAGGCCGGCCGTAAAGGCATTATCTTTGGTAGAAGGTACCAAAGGTGAATGGTACCTTCAACGACTAAAAGAAGTGCAAGAGAAACCCTCGAATTATCCCCGCTTAAAGGTGATTGGGGGTCAACTATATAAGTATGACCCTAACCCAAGCATCAAGGATGCACTAGGAGACGACTACTAACTAAAAAGTAGATTTACCGCTCGCTAATTAGTAGTAAGTTGCTACTTAATTAGCCTGGGTGCATGCCGTGATGTTTTAGCCCGAAAAGTGATAAGACTGACTTTTCATTTACCAAAGTTTTTATTTTTTTTAAACATCAATCTCATCCCCTTCAAAGTAGTTCCCTTGGGTAGCTACACACCGATGGAGACGTTGTACTCACTCTTGGTAGCAGCGCTGGAAGTCTTCAATCAGTATTGTCTTCAGCATGTCCGTTACACTCTTTTGGATGTTTTCTAAAGTTTCGAAACGACGTCCTTTGAGGACATTTTTCAGTTTAAGAAAAAAGAAAAAGTCACAGGGACCGAGGTCAGGTAAATAGGGGGGCTGGGGAACCACAGGAATGCCTTTTATGGTCAAAAGTTTTGTGACGGAGAGAGCAGTGTGACATAGGGCGTTGTCATGATGGAGCATCCATTTGTCTGCAATGTCCGGTCTCACGCGAATGACCCTTTTCCTGAGCCTTTCAAGGACGTCTTTATAAAAAACTTGGTTGACAGTTTGTCCTGGAGCGAGAAATTCTTTGTGGACGATTCTTCTTCTATCAAAAAAACAAATCAGCATTGATTTGATCTTTGATTTGCTTATTCGAGCTTTCTTTGGTCGAGGAGAGCTCGCAGTATGCCACTCATCACATTGCCTCTTGGTCTCAGGATCGTACTCAAAAGTCCATGATTCGTCACCTGTGATCACACGACTAAAGAAATTTTGCTCATTGGCGATTCTGTCAAGAAGATCAAGACACTTGTTTTTTTGATTGTCATGCTCAATTGTGAGGCTTTCTGGCACCATTTTGACACAGGTCTTTTGTATGTGCAAATGTTTAGTCGAAATTTGATGAACGGTGAGTCTGTTCAAATTTAATTGTTCACTCAACATTCTTAATGTTAAACGACGGTCTGATCTCACAAGATTGTTCACACGTTCGATGTTTTCGTCAGTTTTCGAAGTTGAAGGCTTCCCTGAACGGTGTTCATCTTCAACGTGTTCTCTGCCTTTCAAAAATGATTTGTGCCAGCCAATAACTTGAGTTTGAGATAAAGAATGTTCCCCACAGGCCTGTTTTAACTTTTCAAACGTCACACCTGCTGATTCTCCAAGCTTGAAAAATTTAATGGCACAACGTTGCTTTAAATTCCGGTATTCAATTTTGCGTGACGCACAACCAAAACACATTTTCACTTATAGTAGTCACAAAAATCACGTAGTTAACGGAAGGAGTTAAAACTCGCACTGAGCCATAAAAAGGTACTAATACACTGCAACAGCGCAGCGTTGCCAGATCGCTTGCAGTGTTGCTAGACTCATTACTTTATTGCCATATCTCGTACATAATAAAACTATATTGAAACTGTACAGCTTTGAGCGATATCTATAATAACTATAAAATTCCTTAACATTTCCAATCTATATATATTTATTTATTTATTTATTTCCAGAGTATTTCGATCAAATACGGATTTCGCTTATAAATAAATAATAATACATTGCAATCTCACAAATTCGTTATTTTTTATCCAATTCTGAATTTTTTTGATATTTGATTTTTTGCGAATATCTAAACTTGTAAGTTTGTTTAGTAGTTTGTGAAACATGTTTATGGCTTTAATGTAGCTATTTTTGGTGTTAACAGTTTTGAAATATTTTCGAGTTATCAATAGTTTATGCCTTGTTTTACTCGCTGAGTTGATATACTATTATTTAAGGTTGTCGTGGTGATATTGTAGACATTTATATGCTAACAATTGTTGCAGGTTAAATATAATTGTTATAAAGAAATTATTTTTATTAATAATTTTTAAAATTCTTGTTTGTACAGTTTGCAGTAGTTAAAGTTTGTTTTGATACGCACTTCTCTATGCTATTATGCTATAGTTTATCAGGCTATGGGAAAAAGCGTAATATATTATTTTTAGAGTAGTAGTCATACATTTAGAATTTTTTCTAAAGGTAAATTTCAAGTATTTGGACTTATATATAATACTATATTATTATAGTATATTCAATGTGCTTAGTCCATTTCATATTTTTATCGAAAATTATTTCCAAGTATTTTGTTTTATTGACTCAAGTTAGCATTACCTTGTTTATTTTAATTTCTATTTTTTTTTTTTTTTTTTTTTTGGTGCATTATCGCAATAATTGTCAAATTTATTAGGTGTGCAACTAAGTTCCCGCTGTTTGTCAGTAGATAGCTCCAGTAGTAAGTGCTTGTCGATTTCGGCATCCAAAACGTCGTGAAGCAAGCTTAGACGTGAACAAATCACTTTGACACATAAGTGATTTTGTTTTGGCGTCATATACTTTTGACTGTGTGAAAATTTCTCATTTTGTGCCAAATAATCGTTCTTTGCGAAAAGTGTTGCTTTTCTTTTTTCATTTGAATAAAACGACTAATGAAGCATATAGGCAGCTCCAAAGCGTTTACAGAGATGCTGCTCTAAGTGAAACAAGGTGCCATGATTGGTTCAGTCGCTTCAAAGACGGTGATTGCAGTATTGACAACCGTCTGCGTAAAGGAAACCCTAAAATCTTCGGAGACACTGACTTGGAGGCATTGCTCGACAAGGATCCAAACGGAAAATAAGCTTGCTTCAATATTAAGAGTTACCCGCCAAGCCATTTATAAGCGATTGCATGCGTTGGAAATGATTCACAAGCAGGGAAATGGAGTTCCTTATGATTTGAAGCTAAGGAAGGTTGAGTGTCGTTTCTGCGCCTGTGAACAACTGCTCTAGCGGCAAATAAGGAAAAGTTTTCTGGATCACGTCATGACAGATGATGAAAAAGGGATTCATTAAAGCAACCTAAGAAGAAAAAAAGTCATGATGACTGCCCGGACATACTTTTACGTTGTCGGCTCGGCCCAATATTCACGCTTTGGAAGTTATGGTGTGCATTCGATAGGACAAGGTCGGTGTTATTTATTATGAGCTGTTAGAACTCAACGAAACCGTCACTGGGCAACGGCATCAAATTTAATCGATGCAATTGAGCCAAGCACTATGCAAGAAACGATCACAATACCAGTAGAGGCACGAAAAAGTGATTCTACTGTATGACAACACTTACGTTGCCAGACCAATTAAAGTCTATTTGGAAACGCTCAAATGGGAAGTCTTATTCCACCCGCGATATTCCTCAGATATTGTTATACATGGCCTGGCTGATCAACAATTCCGCTCATATGAAGATATCAAAAATTGGCTTGATTTGAGCCTGGCTTCAGAAGACGAACATTCTTATCGTAACGGTATTCGAGCTCTGCCAGAAAGATGAAAATTTGTTTGAAATGGAATTTTGTTTTTATAATTTTAAAAATAATAGGTAATGGTCAGTTATAGGGATGATAAGTGTTAAGCATTTTGTTAAAAGGAAATTAATTTTGATATATATATTATCAATGTATGTTTCCACTTTCGTATTCATATTTGATGGTCTAGTGGTATTTGTAAATCCAGGAAATCTTTTTGCAATAAATTATATAGAAAATTTTAACTTGTAGTGTTATTATTTTTTATGTTTATGTTTAAGTCACCAATTATAATATCATTTACAGCTTTTCTTTTTTTTTCTAAATAAGTTTTAGAGTTGAGATTAAATTCAGAACAATTTAATCCATGAGATCTGTATAAAGAAAAGATTTTTATTTGTTTATTGTTATTCAATGTGATAATAATGTTTAATAATTTAAGTTTGCCTATTATGATCGTTTTATTTAAGTGCATGACATTCTCTTTTACATATACCACCACTTCATCATTTTTATCAATTACTCTATTGTTATAATATAATTTATAATTTTTTATTCTATAATTCTGATAATGTGTCTAATACCATACCTCTGTACATACAATCACATATTTTATTTCAATTTATCTTAATGTTTTATTATAAGGCTTTTCAAAAGATTTAAAACTTCTCAAAATTGGCGCTCAAGCTTCTAGTATTTAAATATAAGATTAAACTGTTGTTACTATATCTGTCTTTATTATAGGTCTTAAGATATCTATATTGTCGCTCTTGTTTATGTAGATTATTGTGTATTTCATCAATTTACCCATTAATGCCCATGGCCAACCCATAAGCCCAAGCACCCTAATATAAAACAGGATATTAGCCCTTATTATGCTAGAATATGGCAAAATCCTGAATTTTGCAATTTTTTTTAACAACTATTATTTAAACAAATTATGCAAAATTCACTTTTTTAAAAATCTGACAGCGAAAATATATTTTACGTCCAAATTTAATAAAGGAATGACTATTAGTTTTACGATAATCTAATTCGATAAATAATAATAGCGTTATAAACAAATAATGAAATGGACCTGCCGCAAGCATATGGAACCCAGTGCCCATGGCCAACCTATGAGCCTAAACACCCGGGAACCAATGTAAAACAGGACATAAGCCCTAATTATGCAAGAATATGACAAAATCCCGAATTTCGCAATTTCTTTAACAATTTTTGCTTAAACCAATTATGCAAAATTCACTTTTTAAAAAATCTGATAGCGTAAATGGATTTTACGTCGAAAATTACTAAGGGAATGATCATTAGTCTTATGATAATCCAATTCGATAAGTAATAGTAGCACTATAAACAAATAATGACATGGACCTGTTGCAAGCATATCGACCCCGGTGCCCATGGCCAACCTATGAGCCTGAGCACTTTGGAAATAATGTAAAACAAGACATTGGCTATAAGTATGCAAGTATATGGCAAAATTCCGAATTTACAATTTTTTTTTTAAAATTATTGTTGAAACAAATTATGCAAAATTCATTTTTTCGAAAATCTAACAGCAGAAATAGATTATGATAGAGTTTTAAGAAATGTCATTCAGTTTTTCAAGATGTGCATTTCTTTCTTTCCTATATTACATTTGTACCCCTGTCTTCAGTTAGTAGATTCTATAAAATCCACTGTCACGAGGAAGTAGCGGTAGGATTTTCACTCTATTTGTTTTTTTTTTTAACTTTTGAATTTTAAAATTTTTTTTTTATTTTTTATAGTTTTTTACAGAATTTTGAAGAATAGAAAAACGCAAAATACTTTTACTATGACAAAAAGTTGTAACATCATTATTGTGAAAGATGGGTGGAAATGTGATCCTTGCACAATGGTAATTGACATAAGCTAGAAAATTTTTCAATTCTTCTTGAACAATCTGTACCATCTACTCTCATCATGCAGGTGCGTTTGATGCCTTGAATTATTTTATGTTTAACATATTTGCATTCGGAATCTATATGTTTTCTCCTTGGATTCTATCTTGGTTTTGTAAATTGATCCAACAAGTAATCTGCTATTTCAATAGCGATATCCAGAGTGCCTTTTTTATTTTCTGGATTGATATTGTTACGTAAAACCTAAGAATTCCCAATAGATGCTTAAATTAGTCTCAAAAAGAGACACTAAGTTCATTTCTTACTTCGAAAACATGGTATCACATCATTGCAGTGCTGGTTGTGCAAGTCGACACCATCTTTTCATAATACTTAACAAAAGAAAAAGGAAACTCAATAAAATTTTAGATTTTTTTTCTTTAGAATATCGTTGTAGAGGTCTTTTAGGGAAAATACCATGAGCAGTTGAGAGAATCGAGACTGGTTTTAAGTCCATCACTGTTGTACAATTTATTTTAGATGACTTCTCGAGAAAACATTTTAAAGTGCCTCTTGCTGATTTATCTGGGGGTTTGTATCGACTTTAACACAATCTTTTCTGACTGTACCAGTTGCCGATAACCCTAAATTTTTCAGGTGCAATAAAAGATCAGGTGAAGTGAAAAAATTATCGAAGTACAGACGAAAGAATTGTAATTTTTGAGGTTTCTGCATTCTCAGTAATTTTTGTATCATAGAAATCACAACTTTTGATCCAAGTGCAATATTCTGGAGTGATGAAATTCATTTCTTTGCCTTTCTTACCGCAGTAAATATCAAAATCGAAAAGAAATCCATCACTGGAATATATTGCCCAGAGTTTGATACCAAATCTGATTGGTTTGTTTAGAATACACTGTTTTATAGCAAGATGACCGAAATACATGACCATTAATTCGTTGATTAAAAGATTACGCTTGAACTAGCTAAATTGTGTCAAATTCTCTCTAAAAAAATTCATGTAATTTTCTGACTTTCCAGACAATATCTTTGTCATTCTTATCTTGTAACTTGTAAAATCGTATTTTCTTCTTGATTTATTCGAATTTGTTTCGACTTATCAATTTTTTAACAACATCTTATTTAAGAGTACTCTTCTTCGACCAATAATGTCTTTGTCTTTTGCGAATATTGAAAAGAGACAAAATTAATATTGTAATAAATTTTTTAAGATTTTCGTCTGATAATTCGTAATCATTTTTCTTAGTGGTTTCAATGATATGTAATTTCATGGTTTGTGAAAAAAATAAATGGAAAAGGTCACATGAATTCATGTGTTTGAGTCTCTGGGCAATACTTTCATGCTAAAAATGTTCGTCAGATGTTTCAGGGTCATTGTATTCATGTAATCCCTCTTTCCACGAATATTCATGATTAGGTTCTAACGTTTTTTGGGTATTATTATAACTACTTATAACCTGCTTAAATGATTCATATGGTAGAAATGTACTTGAGTATGCTTCACCACCATCTGCGTAGTCTGACGCATCAAAATCCGACAAATTACCTGCCTCTGGCACAAAAGCTATGTTCGCATGATTCTGATGGTGTACTTTATTCTCCATAAATAGAGATATAATACATAATTAATACATCTTGTGAGTCACAAACTTGCAAACGTCTTTTTCGAGACATGTTCAGTATTTAAAGTAAAATTGTTTGATCCAATAGATATATCAATATTACAGTAGTTTTAGTTAGTTAGACAAAATAAAATCTTTTTCGGAAATTCGTCATATAACACTCACTTGAGATATCGGGATAAAACAAATGAATTATCTAAGTGAGCCATCGCGGAAAAACTCATTGCAACAGAGTTTGATAATGTAGTATGAAATATTTTGCTACGAATCAACGATAATTATATTGATTACGGAAATATGAGAACTAATAATTATAACACACAACACGTTAGTATAAAAATATGATTCAAAGTATTCTCGCGTCGTTGATCGAGGAAGGAATGTTATTTCATTTATATAAACAGTTTGAAAAAATTTGGAATATCTTCGCATCTTAGCATTGGTTAGGAATTTTGTTCAGTTTCGGCGCCCATACTCATACACATGGTTGACATTACTAATTGTTTACAACGCTATTATTATTTAACAAATTGTGTAACCATAAAACTAAGTCATTCCTTTTGTAATTTTCGACGTAGAATCAATTTCCGCAATCAGATTTTTGAAAAAGTTAATTTTGCCTAATTTGTTTAAACAAGAATTGTTTGAACAATAACTGGATTTTGTCATATTCTTGCATAATTAGGGCTTATGTCCTGTTTTACATTGGTTCCAGGGTGCTCGGACTCATGGGTTGGCAATGGACATTAATGGGTTAAATTTATTTGTGTTTTTATTACTTTATTGTTGCAGTTGTTAGACTCTGTTGTTTTATGTATTCTTGCCGAGCATGTGTTGAACTTAAGTTATTAACTAGACTTTTTACTGATTTTACTTTTCTTTGATAAAGTAAATTATTTGTTTGTAAATTTTGGATCATCTTCATAGAAATTCAATCATTCCACGTCGATAAGGTAGACGCAATTGGATAATCAGTTGAGATAATTAATTTAATTTTATTTTATAATGTGGTACATTTAATTCTGTCTGTCTGCAAGTGTTCTGGTTGTAAACTAGTTCTATATTTAGTGTTGTTATATGTGCAGTTACAGTCTGTCAAGTAAGAGCGTGGTCGACTTTATTAACAGGTTATAAAAGATTTTGCTCTAATTCTTTCGCGAGCCAATAGAGACAAGCTTTGTCCTTGATGCATTGTTAACAAAAATTCAGTTGTCGTTGATCTTTTGAAAGAGAATCACGTTAAACGCCATGAGTGCTAAGTACGCGTCGCGCTACGAGGCTATGTTCCTTTGCATCCACCCGAAAGGGCCTAAAATGTCGCAATCAGCGGCTGCTAAATATATGAGAAAGTCGAATACATTTGTACAGAAGTGGATACAGCGATATAAAGTTGCTAAAAATGTCGATGATTTACCAGAACGTGGCTGGATAGGAAAAGTGAACAAAGAAGATGAAAAAAGAATAGTAAATCTGTTTTTGCGGAATCCTGCTTTAACACTGCGGCAAGGACAAGCAAAATTAATGGCAAAAGGTTTAGATGTATCCTACGAAACTATCCGAACCCATCTTCGTACTCATCATCTGAAATGGCGCAACACAATGAAGAATCCTCTGTTGACTGAAAAACGTGTGACAAAGCGACTCGCTTGGGCGCATGAGAATATTGATAGAGATTTTGAAAATGTCATTTTTACTGATGAATGTTCTATATGGGCGCGTTCTGTCCTCACGCGAGCCTGGTCAACTCCCACCAATATGCTTGTTCAGCGGACCGTAAAACATGGAATAAAGGTGCATCTTTGGAGCCGCTTCTCAAAGCAGGGATTCGGCACTTTGCACCTCTTTACTGACAACCTAAATGCCGAGAAAATGATAAAAATCTACAAAAAGGCTTTATTGCCATCTGCCAAACGATGGTTCGTCACAAAAAATGAAGATTAGATTCTGCAGGAGGACAACGATCTTAAACACCGCAGCAAGCTCTGTACTCAGTGGAAGACTCAATCTGGCATCGTTACATTGGATTGGCCGTCGCAGTCGCCCGATGCAAACCCTATCGAAAATGTGTGGGCATATATTAAACGGAAGCTTCGTGGAAGACGCACATACACTTTGAAGCAGTTGTCTTACAAAATTCGTCGGATCTGGAGATCCTTGCCACTAGAATACGCCGTCAAATTAGTAGAAAGCATGCCTCGGAGATGCCAGGCAATTATCGACGCCGGTGGTGACTGGACACATTATTGACCGAATTGCATCATTGTTTGTAATGTGTACAATGTATATATAAATATGAAAGTTTTATCAAATAAATTTTTTCATAAATTAACACGACCACGCTCTTACTTGACAGACTGTAACACAGTCCATTTTGTTATTTTTATATTCACTTACTTTGTGTTTCTCGGTGTAGTTAATGCATACTGTTTAGTTTCTACATTTAGATTCGTTATGACCAAATTTTCCACAGCTAAATCATGGTGTTATATTTATTAGATCATAAGCTTTGGGTTATCTTATTCTATTATGTCTTAATTCTTTAATTTTTCTGGTAGGACTGACTCTATTGACTCTACACTTTCAGCATTCGTGCAGATAATTTCAATTTCATTGTTGTTTCTTGCACATATGTATTTTGTTTGAATGCTTTTGTCCGATACTAGGTAATTTGTTTTCAAATCCGTAATAGTTTTTTGCTTGAAATCTTTGTTTTTTATCACTACACAGTATGTCGGAAAAGTTCCCGAACTTTTGAAATAAAAAATCGAAAATTACATCTAGAGAAATTTATTCCAGTTAACTTTCAACATAGTCCCCTCCCCTAGATATAAACTCATTTGAGCGCTCCATGAGTGATTCAAAGGCTCCCTGGTACTCCTCTGAAGTTATCGCTATGAGACGCTCGGTGCAAGCCGCTTGAATGCTCGGTACATCTTCAAAAAATCGTCCTTTCAAGGCCATTTTTAGCTTGGGAAATAGGAAAAAGTCGGCTGGAGCCAGATCTGGCGAGTATGAGGCGTGATTGATGCGTGGGATCTGATTTACGGCGAGATAACGCTTCACAATGTTCGAAGAATGATCAGGCGCATTGTCATTTAGCAAACTCCACGATCCCGGTTCCTTGTACTCGGACCTGATGCGATTAATCCGGCGCTTCAGACGTTTTAACACCTTTACGTAATACGCAGCATTCACGGTGGTGTTTGCGGGTACAAATTCTTTGTGTATCAGGCCTTTGGAGTCGAAGTAAGCGATGAGCATCGTCTTTACCCGTGATTTTTGGCCGGCCGCTTCTCTCGTCATCTTCTAACCACTCTCTACCCTTCTTGAACCGACTGAACCACTGATCAATAAGTTTTGCGGTTCAATAAAAGAGGGTGTTGCTACTAGCCTAAATTTTTTTTATGTGGATACGCTCTTCATATTAAAGTATGTGAAGTTTCATTTTAATCTGTCAATTTATTCTTTGTTTACAAGCCATTTAGTATCGACGTGTCACAGTATTTTTTTACAATGGAAAAATTGAAGTATCGTGCAGTAAATGAATTCTTATTTTTGAAAGGTTTAAAAGCGGAGGAAATTTATGAACGAATGTTCAAAGTGTATAAAGACTCTTTGCCTTCAATTAGTACAGTAGAAAGATGGGTTGCTGAATTTAAGAGTGGTCGTACAAGCCTTGAAGACGATCCACGTCAAGAACGTCCAAAACAGCAACAACATCAGAAATCGTAGAAAAAATATAGGATATCGTATTGGAAAATCGTCGAGTGACTGAAAGAGATTTAGTAAAAGCCCTAAGCATTTCATTGGGCAGTGTAAGCAATATTTTGACTGAAGTATTGGGTTTTAAAAAGCTGTGTGCACAATGGGTGCCGCATTCGCTAACAATGGAACAAACACACATTCGAATGCGACTTTCTCAGCAACATTTAGAGCGTTTTCGAAAGGTTAAAGTCGATTTTGTGCGTTGATTTATCACTATGAATGAGACTTGGGTCTATCACTATGATCCTGAATCAAAACAAGAGGCTAAAGAGTGGTGTCAACCTGGTTCTTCGGCTCCACAACGAGTTCGTGTCCAGAAATCGGCCAAGATGGTGTTAGCACCAGTTTTTTGGGATGCAAAACGAATTTTGTTTGTGGATTCCTTGCAAACTGGTTGAACAATGAATTCTGAATATTATTGTAACCTTTTAGACCAGCTGAAGGAAAAAATTTTTGAAAAAAGACTCGGTTTGCAGAAGAAAAAAATCCTTTTACATCAGGACAATGCACCGTATCACAAGAGCATTTTGACAATGGCTAAAATCCATGACTTAAAGTTTGAATTGTTGAGCGACTTTCATCTGTTTCCAGACCTAAAAAAATTCATGCGTGAAAAGCGTTTTTCATCAAATAATGAGGTCATAACAGATGTGGAAGCGTATTTTGCATCCCTTTCAGACTCTCACTTCAGGGATGGAATTCATAAATTTAAATCTCGTTGGAATAAGTGTATTGATGTTCAGGGAGACTATACTAAATAATAAAGTGTATTTTAAACCGCAAAATTGTGTTTTCTTATTGAACCGCAAAACTTATTGAACAGCCTGGTAACGTACCTTAAGAATTCTGGATCATTCTGCAGTTCACTTCTTGTTTACTGATAAAATTCCAATTTTTTTTGAAAATCTGTCAGCATTATTTTTTGAGTGTAAGTAATATGATAAGGGTGAAACCGATGGTATCCTAAAATTCTTCTTGCTGTTTCTCTTGAAATACGAGGGTAGTCCCAAAAGTACCCGACCTGACTTATGAATACAGGTAATTTTCAATAAACAATTACTGCGATTAACAATACTACCTCTCAACAACTTAATGTAAAAAATTCATAACGGTAAGTTTATTATTATTTCTTTTACAGACATCCAAAGTGAACGCTCTCAGTGAATTTGTAAATATGGAAAAAATCGGGCATCATTGAGTGATACAATATTTTCATTTGAAAGGTCTAAGTTTAACCGATATCAAAGCCGAGTCGGATTCTACTCTGAGGAAGTCTGTTCCTTCGTTTACAGCGGTCAAATATTGAGTAGCTGAGTTTAAGCGAGGTCGTACGAGCTGCCAAGATGAACACCGCAGTGGTCGACCAAGTGAGGTCACTACGTCAGAAAATGTGAAGAAAATCCATAAAATGGTATTGGATGACCGTCGACTAAAAGTGCGCGAGATAGCAGACATGGCAGGCATTTCAAAAAGGGCTGTGCATTGCATTTTGACCAAAAATTTGGACATGAGAAAGCTGTGTGCAAGATGGGTGCCGCGTTTGCTCACAATGGTGCGCAAACAGAAACGTGAGGATTTTTCCATCGAGTGTTTGACAATGTTTCGCAGCAATAAAGCCGAGTTTTTGCGTCAATTCATAACCATGGACGAAACATGGGTCCATTATTTTACAGCTGAGACCAAGGAGCAGTCGAAGCAGTGGACTAAAAAGAAAGAAACGGCTCCAAAGAAAGCAAAGACAGTTCAGTCAGCTGGCAAGGTCATGGCATCCGTTTTCTGGGATGCGCGTGGAATAATATTTATTGATTATCTCGAAAAAGGAAAAACAATCAACGGCGCATATTATGCAGCCTTATTGCAGCGTTTAAGTGATGAAATCAAGAAAAAACGGCCCCATCTGACGAAAAGAAAAGTGTTGTTTCATCGCGACAACGCACCAGTTCACACGTGCGTCATTGCAATGGCTAAAATCAATGAGTGGAAGTTCGAATTGCTTTCTCACGCACCCTATTCGCCAGATCTGGCTCCTTTGGATTATTTTCTTTTTCCGAATTTGAAAAAATGGCTCGGCGGCAACAAATTTGCCAACAATGAAGAGGTAGAATCGGTGGTTAATAGGTATTTTTAGGAGCTTGACGGTTCCTACTATAAAGCGGGTATCAAAGTTATTAAGCATCGTTGGGAAAAGTGTATTGAACTGAAAGGAGAATATGTTAAAAAATAAAAAACATTTTCGCAATTCTTTTACTGTTTTCTTTGTCGGGTTGGGTACTTTTGGGACTGCCCTCGTAATTATATTGAATTCGTTTTTCAAACAGAAATCATAATGCAAATCATGTAACGATAGCTAGAAAATGGATATTTTTGTTAAAAAAATAAACTTGACCTCCAAATGACTATGAAATTTAATTTGAAAATCAAATCTAAGATCATCGTTTGAATGCTTCTAAAAAATTTAGAAACTTAGATCTTTATGCTTTTTTGATTTTGAGCTATCCAAGCGATCCCAACCTTCGATTTGTCGTCTAACTCAACCTTGTCATGGTTATTTAAAGGCCGACTATAGAATTCGAACTTCACTACTACAAATGTTGCTGAAAATATTCGGATCAATGATCTGAGTTTTATCACAAATAGTGAAGTAACATTTCTATTTTACTTCAATTTTTCGTCGTCGGCATTAGCGTGACTCGGTGTAGGTTGGACGATCAGATTTTGTTGATCATGTAGCCGTGAAAAGGGCTGATTGTCGGTGAATGATCTGTTTAGAATTTGAAGGTTATAAATGCTCAAAGGCAATTCTATTGACTTGGAAGCAGAGTTAGAATTTTTGCTGGAAATGAGCTATGGTTCATATGAAGACGTCACGTGGTATATTGGCACAGGCATTTCGAATCCTCATTTTCGTATCGTCAGCAGTCGTTATTCTGTCTTTATAAATGGTATCCTTAAGGTATCTCTACAAGTAAAAACTTAATAATGTTAAGTCAGGCGATCTTGGAGGCAATACAATTGGACGACCCCTACGTATTTAACGATTCGGAAAACGATAATTCAAGAAATTTTGTACTATCCTTGCATAGTGCGGCGGTTCTCTATCTCATTGAAACAATATCCTATTTCTTGTAATCAGATCAACATTTTCCACAAGTGTTAGAAGTTCGTTTTCGAGGAAATTGAAATAACTCTCGCTATTCTCACTACCTTCAAAAAAATATGACCTATTAAAAATCCATTGTTAATACCATTCTAAACACTGCAGTTCCAAGGGTATCTATTTGTTGCTTTTAGTGTGAATTTTTTGGTGATCATAAAGACTTGTTATGTATTGTCGCACTTGCTGCTAAAAGTAGATTTGTTACTGAACATCACGAGTTAGAAGAAATTTGGACCATTTCTAATTTTATTGCTTATCACTGATAAAATTGTATTCTCCGCTGACAATTCTATTTATTACAATCTTAATTCAATATCATCTAATATTAATGATATCTGGTGAACCACAGATATCTATTGCAAGTAGTTCGAGGCATAACTAATTCACGTTGAATGGTTTATAACGAAGTATGTGGATCTAAATAAACCATTGTCAAAATGACAAGAAAACGAAGACTCTGCATCTTATTTTAAATATTGCACCTAGCTCTTTGTGCAACAAACCTAGCACCAAAGGTGGCCTCTCGTTGAGCTCTTGATTTAAAAAGACGACTAGTATTAACATTGAAATGACGTCGTCTTAAGAAGCGTTCATAGTACAATACTGCGGATCTTCTGTAATGACGGTGAGATTGTTTTGGAACAAGAAGGATGTCAAGGATAACGATTAACGAATTCTCTGCCATTTTCTTCCAAACTTAATCCTGATATTGATTTAACGTTGTAATATTGTTACCATCTTTGTAAAAGAATAAGAAGTTGTTTTTCAAAATACAGTAGTCAAGGATGAAGTAATGATATGAACATGAACATTCATTAATACAGCACCAATGCAAAAAAGTACAATTGTTCAAACTCGAAGAGAATCATAATAAAAAATAACAGAATTGTAAAGTGGCATTTTTCCGGGCCAATAACTTGCTTGAGTAAGTAGTTAAATTTGCTTACGAGCTGCGATCTTCTTTAGACTTTGATGTGATATTGGCAGAATTTTACGAGAGAAAATTTTCTAAAATACCATTAAAAGAACAACGGATTAAAGAAATAAACTGTAGAAATAAGAAATGTGAGGACTGTATGCGTGAATAAGAAAAAAAATGTCTCGTTACTCAATAAAAGTATAACACTGCTTGAGAATGAAAAAAGATATCTTTGGATATAAATTTTTCGTTTTTTCGGGATCTGATCTCAGTAATACATGGCCTGGCAGAAAAAGCAAAGTGAACATTTTGATGACCTCCAAGATTAAAACAAAAATTATCGACCTATAATTACAAACATTCTTAGTAAAATTTCTTGAGGTGAGTTCTATAGTCGATCTTTAAATGACCATTACAAGGGTAAGTCAGGCGACAAATCGAAGGTTATAATTGAGTATCTTTACAAAATTCCATCGATTCAAGGGATCTACATCTCACTTCGAAGTTGCTTCAGCGGTGACAAATCGTTTAACCGTTTGAGTTCCAAGTAGCGCGATCATGCTGTTGAGATTTTATGTCGAAAAAATCCACCACATTTCGAGCATAGCAGACAACTGACGGTGTGTTACCAATTGCCGATGTCACGCATATTTGCTCGTATGTACTGACGCAAGTACATAATGCAGCTCCTTTTAATGTAAATTAATGTAAATAATACTATGATAATGCAAGAATAGATCACAAAGTAGAAAGTACTCATTTAGAGAAAGTGCGGTTGCGCTGCTTAGGATTCTTCGACAATGTTTTTTCAATCTTCCCTGGGATTAAAGCGATAAAATTCATTTTTGCTTTAAACTTGACCTCAAAATCAAAATTGATATCACATTCGGATGTGAAACTTTTTGCTGAATTTTTTCCCAAAGTTAAAAATAGGGGATCCCACTTAATATTTCAAATTTAACCTTTAATTTATTAGGTTGCTGCAGATAAAATGGCTGATTAAGTAATAAATTTTTAAACAGCTGTAACTTTTTATAAAGACAATTTATTTAATCAAAATAGGTACCAATAGATGCAACACACTTTTCCCAACGAGTTACAAGTACATTTATTCTAGTTTTGTAGAAGTCCGAGTTTCTGGTTTGAAGAAACACCTCGAAGGCATTTCTGACAGCAGCTTCATTATTTAATTTTTTTCCTGTCAAAAAGTGATCCAAATGTTTAAAGAAATAGTAATCTGTTAGTGAGAAGTCTGTTGAATATGAAGGGTGAGGAAGAGTCTCATAGCACAACTCGTTTAATTTTTGGACCGTTGTTCTCGATACTTGAGGTCGTGCGTTATCATGAAGCAGTATCACTTCATCCCTGTTGACAAGCCTAGGTCGTTGGACTATCAATTTCTGATGCATTTCATCCAGTTAAGCACAGTATTTCTCAGCATTGATGGTTTCGCCACGTTGCAGGAACGAATAGTGGATAACTCCAGCTACAGACCACCAAACAGTTACCATTATTTTCCTTGGATGAAGGCTTGGTTTCGGCATGTGTCTTGGCGCTTCATCGACATCTAGCCATTGGGCCGATCGGCGACGATTATCGTATAAAATCCACTTTTCATCGCAGGTCACAATTCGGTTCAAGAACGGTTCCTTTTTGTTGCGGGAGAAAAGAGAACGTGAAATCTTTATTCGACACATCATATTTTGCTCGGTAAGATCATGCGGAACCCATTTGTCAAGCTTTTTCACTTTTCCAAGTTGTTGCAAGTGGCGGCAAACAGTCGAATTGTGAACGCCTAATTTCTTGGCAAGATCTCTTATGGTTTTGCGGGGCTCAGACACCACTAATGCACGCAGCTCGTCGTTATTGATCGATGGTCCTGGGTGTCCACGTGGCTTACTTTCAAGGTCCATATCTCCGGATCGAAATTTTTCGAACCACCGCCGAGTGTTTCGTCCGCTAACCGTATGAAGCCCAAATGCGCTGTTGATATTCCTCATTGCTTTCGTTGCGTTGTGCTCTAATTTAAATTCGTATAGTAAAAGTAGCCGTTTTTGATTCACTTCCATGTTTACTTTCTCTTTTTGTTTTTACGATCACTATAAAGTGCAAAACAGAAATTACTCCATAAACCAAGGTAGCAGTATTTATACTTTAATGTCATATCATTTGCGCCGCCTTGTGCCAACATAATACACTAAAATTGCAGCCAACTTTATGTCATTGCTAAATCGGCCATTTCATCTGCAGCAACCTAATACTTTTAAGATAAGGTTAAGGTCAAATTTAAGGTAACCGCTAGTGAACTAAACAAGTTTTATTTTTAGTCATTTGTGATTGGTAGCTTCTCTGACGAGATATTCATGTATATTGATTAAAATGGAATACCTGGTATACATATATATATATATATAGATATATATATATGGTTATATACGTTATATGCTTCTTGGTGCTACCAAAACTATATTTAATAGTTTATTTGTCGTTCTAATGCCGCTGGTTGTCATCTAATTGGTGTATGTGTTCTTTCTATTACAGATCCCATAGGTTGCCAGGAACGAGGGTGTAAGCAGGTTTATCAACAGAATTCCTTATCCAGAGACTAGCCGAAAAGCATTTCTTGTTAAGGTAGTGCTAGGCTACTTAACTGAGCTCAGCAAAATGCTGTCTCGCTGTTGGCAGCTACAGTAAGAGTCTAACATTCTAGAGCGAGTGGATAAAAAAGGGATGAAAACAAGCTAGCGTGTGAGGGAGTTAGGGAGTAGAACGAGTGCCAGTGTGTATTGGTTTTAAATAAAAGAAATGTTAAAATGTTTATCTTAGCAGACTAAAGTAAATGATGTGAAGCTCACAGAACCTATTATTAGGTTTCTATGCAAAATTTTGCTTATCAATAACATAAAATTAGATCAAGCTAGGCAGTAGAATATAAAACTTACTTCTTATGACTGGCAGCGCATTCGTCTAGTCACAATATGTGTGTGGAATTTCATATTATTAAATTGGATGGTGTATTATATACAAATAATTTGCCCTGCCTTATTGTTTACGTTAAATTTATCGAACAGACAAACAACAAAATCGTAATCTTAAAAAAGTTTGAGAAAAGTTTTAATTTTCTGACTAACCTTGACATGAGTCATGCGATGATAATAAAGATTAGAAGAAGCAGTGAATTTTTTGCCACAAATGAGACATTTGTGTGGTTTTTCTCCACTATGTATTCGTTTGTGTGTATTAAGAGAGCTTGACGTTGAAAACCCCTTATTGCAAACTAAGCAAACATGCGGCTTTTCTCCTATAATAAAAAAAAAGAAAACAAATAACAATAATCATTCTGGAAACTGCAATATACTTAGACGCTAGAAACTTATAAATTATTTTTATTACTTTTATATTTTTCTGTTATAATGTTTTTTTTATTTTAACACTGATTTA
Organism: Chalcis sispes; assembly: GCA_949987625.1. Lineage (NCBI taxonomy): Eukaryota > Metazoa > Arthropoda > Insecta > Hymenoptera > Chalcididae > Chalcis > Chalcis sispes. The sequence goes on along the minus strand of OX465094.1, from coordinate 51,344,537 downwards.
AAGGAAGGCTTTTCTACATTGCATGAACATGTTTCCTACACTTTGCTGAAATACAATTCTATTGCTGTGATAAAACAATCATACATTGCCACAATGTTTTAAAAATATTACGAGACGATTATATGTCTTTCTTTTAGAATATCAAAAAAAGAGTGCCTAAAAGTACTTGTAATTTATTATTAAATAACATGTATATTAAGAAACTAACATTTTATCAAGATTTTCTATTGTGCATGAAGCGAATTAAGTCACAGAAATTAAAGAAAGTTATAAAAATCTGGTCCATGTGTAAAAGGCTTGTCTAGCTTGTTTTTTGCATATAAATCAGGACCGTACCCTATTAAAAAAAGATGACGTCATTTATTACGTTATAAAATAATGTTATTGATGACGTTATTAATGACGTAATTTGGCGTGTCAGGATTTGGAACATTTTATAACGCGATTTGTAAAATTTTTCCTTAACAAAAATGATGTCATTTCTGTGTCAAAAGACGTAATTTTTTCACTGTATGTATTTCTCAATTTCGGCATTGAATTGATAATTTAGTCGTAAATTGTCGTTAATTTATTTTACAAATTAATAATTCATGGATAAAAAAAGCAGAAAACTTTTTGATCTTCGGTGGGATCAAACCCGGGTCCTTCGCATTGTGAAGCATACGTCATAACCACTACGCTACGTGCAACGCTTATGCAAATAAGATTTAAATTTTAGTTATAAGTTGGCGGATGTTGTACCGTTTCCATTAGACTTTTATACTCAACGTTAATTAGTTATTCATAATAGGATTGTCAAATAAATTATTTATTTTACAAAATAATTTATTTTCATAACTATATCTAATTTTGAATGAAAATGCAAAAGATTTAAAAAAAATATTTATAATGAATTTATTAATAAAATAATAATATATTTAATTTTAAATAAATTTTAATTAATACATCAAGAATAATGAAATTAATGAAAATAAATATACACTTATCTGAATTTTGGTTGCTTTACTTTCTAGGCAACTGAAAAATAATTTTTATTTAAGCATTATTTTTTATGGTTACAATTAAAATTATATAATTTCAACTTATCTTATTAATTTATATAAGCCTACATTTATCTTATACCAAGAGTGATACTATTCATTCTAAAAAAATTTAATCTCTACTAAAGTACTATTAAACTTTTAGACAATCAAAATATAAATTTAAGTAGTTTTTTGTTACGGCAATAAAACAAAGTTTACTTTTAGAAAATTTCTTTTTTTTTCAAACTTAGTTTTAAGAGGACATTCGCCTTTGAAATTGAAAAAAAAACACTTATTAAAAATTTTATTTTAAAAAAACTATTATATTTATTGACAAAATTTCTTTTGGACATTGTTAAACAGTCTCTAAAGAATATAAAAGAAATTTTTTTTTCATTTTCAGTTTCCCTTGGCTGCTGTAAAGGGCGTCATCCAAAAGTTACTTTTCAAACGGTAGGACATATTGTGGACCTCCTGTAACAGATTTTTAAAAAATTCGAAATGGATTCTATTTTTGAGACTCAAAAATATACAATAAGCCTCTAAAACACATACTTTTTCATATTTTGAAGTTTTTGTATGTATTTCTGAAAAATGCGAGAAAACGGCATTTTTTGGGGGTAAGTCACCCCCGTAAAAAAAAGGGGGGGTGTTTTTTTTAACTTTTACAAAACTTATTGTTTACTATTTTTAATAAGTAATCAAATGCTTTTTGGTTTTTTTAAATTTGGTCGAGTAGATTCGAAGAAAAATGTCCTACCAGTTTGAAAAAGGTAGTTTCGAGAAAAACGCGTTTAAAGTTTTTTTACCATAATTACTCATGGGAATACGCTGTTACAAATATAGCTGTAACTTTTTTTCTATTACGAATTTCTTGATGAAATTTTTGGAGGCAACTTTTGAACGTATATAGAATCGAAATATGTAAAAATCTCAAAATCAATTTTTTTTAAATTTCAAAGGCGAATGTCCCCTTAATTGCTGCAAATACTAATGTATTTGAACAATGCAACATCTGCCAACTTATAACTAAAATTCAAATCTTAGTTGCAAAAGCGTTGCGTGTAGCTTAATGGTTAGGGCGTCTGCTTTATACAACAACGTAGGATAACAAATTTTTCTATAAGTAATAAGTGTTTAAGCAATAGGTGTTTTACGCTTAAAAAGGAAAAATAAGCTTAACGTGCATCCGTTATGCTCAGTCCACATTTAAAACAGAGTCCGGCAATGAAACTTCCTTCATTTTAGTAGATTGTCACAAAAAAACTAAAATAGATAAACAAGAAATACTTTTATTCTTGAAAAATATATACTTTGCCATTTTGGATTATTCAATTTTAAAAACTATACCCGCTAAATGACGTCCTCCATTGCTAACACATTAACGAAATCTTTCCTGAAAGTTTTCCATACATCTTCGTGTCATTTCTTTTGGAATGGCTACCACTTCCTAGATAATGGCCTCCTTATGTGCTTGCAGTGTTGTGAAATAATGTTTGTATACTTGAGCCTTTAAGTGTCTCCAAAAAAAAATATCATAAGGTGATAAATCAGGCGAACTTGGGGGCCAAGCGATGTCTCTTCGCAAAGAGACAAGATGACCAGGAACCAACTCTCTCAACATTTCCATAGAACGCCGAGAGGTGTAAGATATTGCTCCGTCTTGATGAAACCACACTTCTCGATCTTCATAATCTGCAACAAGCTGGTTTAGCCTAGGTTCGAGGAAGGTCTCTATCATGTGACAATAACGGTTTGAATTAACCGTTACCGTTTGGTCACCTTCTTTGAAAAAATACGGTCCCCACATAAAATATTCAGCAGCGGTGTACCAAACTGTCACGTGAGGGCTCTGTAGTGGTCGCTGATGAATTTCACGAGGGTTTTCTGCAGCCCAGTAGCAAAAACTTTGTTTATTTACAGTTCCTAATAAATGGAAGTGGGTCTCATCCGAAGAAATAAACAAAGCGCTAGGGGTGTTTTGAAGAATTTCCTCACACGCAGCTCTGCGAGTTTCAAAATCTCTTTCGCTTAATACCTGAGTAACCATCATTTTAAAGAGGTGCATATGAAGTTCTCTATAAAGAATTCTTCCTACACTTCTATCAGATAATCCTAGAGCAGCTGAATGTTTAAGTGCTGAACGCCTTGGTGATTGTTGGAAAGACGCTCTCACATGCGTCATATTCTCTGGCGCTATTGCAGTCCAAAGTCGGCTAGTAGGTTTTTTTTTTCAGTGCTAAACTGTTTCTAAAGTTTAACACCTACAGTTAAATAGTTTTTCTATCCGGGATACGATCATGACGGCCAAGTTTGAATCGTATCCAAAACGCTCGCTGAGCACTTATCACAGAATTACCGTTACTAATAAATTCCTCCACAACAAACGCACAATGCTCACCAAGCCAAGCCGTGGCGTACACTAAAAATGGCACGTACACCGCTTTCAAACAATACCCCTTCCACATCAATACCCCCACTAAAACTCGCACGCCGGTTACTTCAAATACGGGAGGTTTTATTGCCGGACCCTATACTACTACTAACAAGTTTACATTATACTACATGTGCACATAATTGCTTTATTTATATATTCACTGAAAAGTAGTAATTATGAATCTTAGTTTAGCTTGCCAAAAAAAAAACTATTTTTACTGAGAAAGCATAACTTTATTTATTACAATTACCAATACAATTAACCCGCACTTCTTTTTGACGCTTTTTTTGTTTTCTTAGTGTATATAATTTAATTTTTAATATTATTATTGAATAATTAATTTTAAGTATTTAAATATCTTATAAATATTAAATAGTTTCATAATACCAATGTAAATACACATATAATGTACATTTTTTGTTAAAACAAAAATATGAAGTATTTACAAATTGTAATTTGTCGTGTTTAAAAATAACCAATAAACATTTTAAATGATCGAAAGTATTTTCAAATTATACTAAAGTTCTTTTAATCAATAAAATTAAATAATAATTATTATATGATAAAAATTAAATCTAATAAAAAGTATACTGTTCTAATTTGTGTAATAGGTTAATTTAAATATTCTTTAGAACATTGTTTTATTATTTTAAAAGCTAAAACATATAACAAATTCAAAGAAGTATTATATATATATTATCATAATAGTTAAGAGAATAAAACTATAAATATCTGAAGATTTTATTTGCTTTTAGGAGACGTTAAGCAAATTAAGTCCATTGTTTTATGTCAAGTACTTTGATTTAAATTGCTCTTCTGCTACAAAATTCCGAGCTTGATTGCAATCGTAAGTAATCAAATGCATAAATACTTGTGGAACGTATTCTGTGCAAAGCCTATTCTTCATTAATTATTCCTTGTTCCTGCTAACGTAACGTAGCTAATTGTTTTAGCTGCCACTTTTCTATTTTTTCATGCTGCATACTAATTGTTTTTTTTTTTGCTTAGGTCACTAAAAAGCTCCAGCAAATAACATCAGTTCATCAAATGCTGTGCTCGCTACTCGATGAAGACTAGTTATAATATTGGAGATTGCTACTGATGATAATATAAAGTTTCGGTGCTATTTAGAAATAATAATCTATGAGCTTTAAATCTCCTACTCCATAGAATCTTGTGGACTTAATACGAGAGTGTGTGCCAGGAAAGAGTAATAGTCAGCATATAAAGAAATTAGATATTACAATGCGTGTTTAAGTGTGGTAGTTAAAAGTTTATAGCTGTTTGTGTAATTGAGAATTTTAGTCTTGATTGGATGAACGTGTGAAACTCGCAGAGCCTAGTGCCCTAGGTTCCGAGCAAGGCTTCTTGTTCGTGTTTATCACTAATAACACATCGTTCAATAAGTCCCGAGACTAACAACAAAAACAACATTTTTTTTCAAAAATCATTTTCATTTATCAATATAATCTCCTTTTAGAGTGATACAATATTTCCAACGCCTTTCCGAAATTTCTATACTATGTTTATAGAAGGATTTGTCCTTTGCTTTAAAATAGGCTTCAGTTTCGGCAATGACCTCCTCATTCGAGCCAAATTTTTTTCCCTGGAGCATTTTTTTGAGATCAGCAAAAAGCCAGTAGTCGCTGGGAGCTAAATCTGGCGAATACGGGGGGTAGGGAAGCAAATCAAAGCCCAATTCGTTCAATTTTGCCATTGTTTTCATGGACTTGTGGCATGGTGCATTGTCTTGGTGAAAAAGCATTTTTTTCTTCTTCATGTGCGGTCGTTTTGCTGCGATCTCCTCCTTCAAACGTACCAACAAGTCAATATAATAATCACTGTTGATCGATTTACCTTTTTCCAGGTAGTCAATGAGAGTCACGCCATGTGTATCCCAAAAAACAGACGCCATGACTTTGCCAGCAGACTGCTGCGTTTTTGGACGCTTTGGGCGGCTTTCGCCAGCCATGCGCCACTCAGATGATTGCTGATTCGACTCCGGAGTGAAATGATGTATCCATGTTACATCCATGGTCACGTATCGACGCAGGAAACCCTTTTTATTGCGAGTAAATAGCGATAAACAGCTCTCTGAATCGTCGACTCGTTGCTGTTTTTGTTCCACTGAAAGCAATCGCGGCACCCACTTGGAAAAAACCTTTTTCATGCTCAATTTTTCATGAAGGATTGTAAATACGCTTCTAGATGATATCTGTGTTATTTCTGCAATCTCACGGACCTTCACTTTGCGATTTTTCATTACAATTTTTAACACTTTACTCACATTTTCCTGTGTAACGGCTTCCAATGGCCTACCCGAACGTTCCGCATCGTTTGTGTCCATACGACCACGTTTAAACTCAGCATACCAACGACAAATCGTTGGTTTGGATGGAGAGGAGTCCGGATAATGTTTTTCAAGCCATTGCTAGGCTTCTACGGTGTTTTTACCCATTAAAAAACAATGTTTTATCAACACGCGAAACTCGCTTTTTTCCATTTTTCAAACAAATCACAAAGTGACTTTACTCTAACCTCGATAACTCTGCTGTCTGTGATCCGATCGACGTGAAATTTTTACACGTTTCATGTAAAGGTTCGCAATCTATGGAAACGTGGCCAGTTTGGTACTACTAGCACCATATCTGGGTTAGTCTCGGGACTTATTGAACGATGTGTTGGTTGTTATATTTATTATTTTATTTTTTTGTTAGGAATTGATTATCGTGATAATTTAAATAGTTTGTAGAGTATATATTCTTATGACTGGTAGCAATTTTGCTATGTCTCAGCTTAAATAGTTTTTAAATTGATAAATTGACATTGTTTGAAATATTAACAAACAACAGATTAAACAAGTTGTTAGAGTAGATGACCGTAGAAGATTTAAAGCGAGCTGCAGGAAAAATTTAACAACATTTTCAACAATTGGAACTAGAGACCAAAGAAAAAACACACAACAAAAATTTAACATAAATAAAACGGAATATATAGCTTAGTTGGATTTTAAAATTAACACTAATAATGAGGCAGAAATCGTAAAAAAAATCGACCTCTATTTCGAAGCAAATCAAATATTACTATAGATGACAAAAAATTAATCCATTTTCTTTACGAAAGTTGATGCAGAATCGTACTTAGTAATTAAAAGAAATTATGCGATCAAGAAATCAGTGGAATTAACTTTAAACGAAATTTAAACAAGAATGGAAAATTACATAAAACCTAAAATCAATAAAACAATTCCGTGACAACAGTTTCAAAAAAGAATGCAGAAAACGGATGAAACATATAAAAGTTTGCAAAATAGTTGCATACCTTAGCAAAAAATTGTAAATTTAGTAAAGAAGAAGAAATCCTGCGAGCCAAATTCATTACTGGAGTCTGAAGCAAACAATTTAGAACGGGGTTATTTAGAATCAAGAACTTAAAATGGCAAGATGTAATCAAGCAGGCAGTGGCAATAGAAGGTGCGAACGCACTGCTGGAAAAATCAAAGTTAGCGTTGTCCAGACACAAAAAAATAGAAGAGTACGCCACACACCGAATAAAATTACAATGTGAAAATTGGAAAGGTTAAAGAAGACAAAAGTATAATTATAAGCAACACGTATAATCAAATTAAAAGGAACGTTTAACTGGATGTATAGTACTTGTTGCGGTAAGCGAAACCATCGAAAGGATAACTGCTGGCATTGGGAAAAAAGTATAATAGCTGTTATAAGATAGGACATTTAATCAACGTTTGCAGATCACGAAATCGAAACAAAAGCTCGTTAAGTTAAAAATATTCAACAGAAGATAGAAAGCGATAAAAGTTTATACAATTCTAATAGTGAAAGCGATCAAGATTTCAGAACTATTTTATCAATTAATTTAAATAATAGTATAACGTGTAATAAAATTAAAATTGATCCACAGTATTTTAAAGTTCAAATTGAAGATAAAATTTTGAAAATGAAAGTGGATTGTGAAGCAAAGATTTATATAATAAGCGAAATTGAACATTTAATGTGCAAATTTAGAGGGGGATATTTATTTTTAAAATAGATTCAAAAGAAAATTATGCACAAGCGCAAACAAATAGAGGTTCTAAGTTATATCTAGTTTTAAACAGTTACAAAGGATTATATCAACAAAATGCACTGGCGTTTGGTATTTCTTCGGCACTAGGATGTTTCTAAATTAAAGTACAACAAATTTTTGCAACAATAGGTAATGTACTCTTTTTCTAGATGATATTATAGTTAATGAAAAAATATTAAAAGAATGTATTAAGAACACAAGAAGTTGTAGATAAATTAAAAGAATGTAAGATTAAATTAAGAAAACCTAAACGTGAATTTGTCTGCAAAAAAATACAATATTTAGGGTTCGGAATAGATGAGGCAGAAGTGCATACCTTCAAACAAACAAATGCAGTCGATAAAGCACCCACGCCAACTCATGTAAAGGAGTTACAGGCCTTTTTAGGTACGATTATTCATTATGATAAATTTATTAAAGGTCGGGTAAGTAAATTTCAATCTGTATATGAATGTTTAAAGAAATATCCATAGACGTGTCAACAGGTACTTCTAATTGCCAAGTGAACGCAATATGCGACAATCTATAAAAAAGTTCACGCAATTATTTTCGAAATTACTAAATTTTTTGATTATTATTACGCGAATGAGTTCGTATTACAAACTGATCACAAATCACTAATGCGAATTTTTGAAAACAATAAGGAAATTCTTATAATGGCTGCGCGAGGACTTCGCATACACGCTGATTTCTTAAAAACTCTTAGATATAGAATTAAGTATATAATATATTAAAACAAAAAATAAAAGTGCAGACACGCTGTCACGTAGGTAGACAGTTATTTTTTGATATAACATACTCAATTATTAGATAAATAAACCTAAGATAGATTATTTATATGTTTAAATCATAAATTAATTGTTAAAAAATATAAAAATATAGAGAATTATCAAAAGAGATTTAGTATTTAACCCTTTTTGTCCCAAAAACAAAAAATTTTAATTGTTTGACCTCATAACTTTTTTATAAGAATTCGTGGAAAAAATTTTAAGGCAAGGTTTTTGACGATTTGAAAGTTCTTCTTCTAAATTCTGTCAAGTATTTTTATCCATGATAAAAATTAAAAGTTATGGGCATTTATTTGGGAAAAAATGCAACTTTTTCAAAGTAATTTTCATACAAATCGTGGATCTCAAAGGACAACAATTTTGTGAGGTCAGTGAATTTATCGCATAGTTTAGCATAGATATTTCCTCATTCCATTTCATTTTGATTTTTTTTTAAATTCTAAATGCCGGTTTTAATATAGCGATAAAACCGCATTAAAAACCATAAAAATGTTATTTTTTACGCAGTTATTCGAAACATAACATAAATTCTATATATTCACAGAAAATTTTAATCATTATAGAGAAGTCGCAGTTATTTGATAAAAAATAATATCGACAAGTTATTATTAGCCTTAACACTCTATCTGAGTGTAAAGGTTAATAATAAACTACAACTACAACTAATCAAGAGGAAAATAAAGTATCCAAAATAATTTGTAAGAATTTAAAATAATTTTGCTTGACAAATTTGTTCTACTTCCGAAATTTTTGGAAAAAATTTAAAACATTATGGTTTTTTTCAAATCGCTAGTTGAAATATATTTCAAAACATTGCTGATTTCACTTCAGGGCACTCTAATGGTTGGTGAACCAATAACTTTTTATTTATCATCTTTTATTGAAATATGTTACGATTATTAATATTACAAAAGTATTTAGTTTATCCATTGATTATTGTAAGTCATTTTTGCCGACGATCCGATAATTTGAGTTTTTATTTCTTTCAAAAAAAATATTTCAAATAATGCAGTTTTCGAACTTCTATGGATTTAACTTTTATCCTTATCTGACAATAAATACTGATTTTCAAGTACTACGTTATAAATTTATTCGTCCGTAACCCAGTTATATACACAGTGTGTCCCATGGAAAACGGAACTTTTTCAAAACATCGATTTATATTGGCGCCACCTATTAGTGGATGTTAGCAATGGAAAGGTCCATTCTTAACTAAAATCCTGTCAAAATTGTATGACATTTGGTTCAATAGAAACCAAAATATCGCACTCAAAGTGACAGTGTGTTTGTGGCATCGGTCAAAAAATGAACTTCGAACAAAGAGCAAATATTAAGTTCTGTTTTAAACTCGGTAAATCCTTTACTGAGACGCATAATTTGCTGAAACAAGTTTATGGCAATAATTTTCTATCCCGTACCAAAGTGTATGAGTAGTATAAGCGGTTCCAGGAAGGTCGTGAAGACATTCAGGACGACGAACATCCAGGTCCTTCGAATACCGTGGTTACTCAAAGTAACATTGAAAAAGTGCGTGAATTTATAAAAAATGAGCCAAAATCTTTATTGCGATACATGGAAATGGAATTGAATATGTCCAAAAATTCAATTCATCGCATTTTGACCGATCATTTGAATCTACAGAAGGTGTGTGCACGCTTTGTTCCACACAAATTGACCGACTACGAAAAATTGCTCCAAATTCAACATTGTAAGGATTTGATTAAAGAGTCAAAAAAGGACCCAAACTTGAAATATTCAATTGTGACTGGTGACGAGACATGGTGTTTTCAATATCATCCTGAAACCAAGCGTCAAAGTGCTGAATGGAAGCACCCAACCGAGCCCAATCCGAAAAAAAATCGTCTTGAAAAGTTGAAAGGGAAGACAATGTTGATTTGTTTCTACGATTCAGAGGGTATTATTCATCATGAATTCGTTCCACCTGGTCAAACGATTACTACTGTGTTTCATCTTGGTGTTATGAAGCGTTTGCTCAACCGTATTCGTCGTATGCGGCCACAATACCGTGAAAAGGGGAGCTGGCGTTTGTTGCATGATAATGCCCCGTCTTATCGATCGAACTTGATCACAGATTTTTTGATCAAAAATTCCATTTTAACCATCAACTATTCACCGTACTCGCTGGATTTGGCTCCGTGCGACTTCTACTTGTTCTCCAAATTGCACTTGCCTATGAAAGGAAAACGTTATGCCGTCGTAGAGGCCATCCAAAGAGCGACGACCGACATACTAAAGTCGATGGATAAAAATGATCTCAAAAACTCATTTGATATGTTAATTGATCGTGCAAAACGTTGTATTGATGCGGAAGGAGACTATTCTGAATAAAATAAATAAGATCTGCCGGAATATTGAGTTTATGTCTTTATTTTAAAAAAGTTCCGTTTTCCATGGGACACACTGTGTATTTATGATTCTCATTCAAATGTTTCTGATCGACAAAATAGTTTTGAAAATCTGTTTATAAGATAATATATTAACTCTATGTAAACGTTCTCCATCAATCGAATCTTCATCGCTGAGTAAATCAGGTTCTATGTCGAAATCATTAGTATCAGGTATTATTGAAATGTTAATACGATTGTTGTATTTAAAGATTTAGCACGAACCTCCTTGTAAAATGTCTGTAATATTTTGGAGTGACGACTTGAATCGTTAATTACTTGATCGTACCCGTTTTTATATTATGAAAAAAAGATCAATAAATTGTAAACTTATCTATACACAAGAAAAGAGCTACGAATAGACTGTTTCTTTTGTTTCATACCTGAATGACGTAAAAATTTTTTATATTTACTGAAATTATAAAAAAATATTAATACTATGATTGAGATTTTTCAGTTACCAATGATGAGATTGATTTTTTATAACTTTTACGTAAAACTCTTCAAAAGGTTCCAACAGTATAAAACTATTGGCTTGAAAAGTATTCTGCTTTATAATGTGTCAATATACATCTATACTCGTATGTAAATATATATATAAACATATTTATGTGCATAAGTATTTATAAAATATAAACGTATATACTTATAATTATACGCATGAGTGTAAAAGTTAATAATAACTTGTCGATATTATTTTTGATCGAATAACTGCGACTTCTCTCTAATAATTAAAATTTTCTGTGAATACACATGTGTATATAGAATTTATGTTACGTTTCGAATAACTTACGAATTTCGCGTAAAAAATAACATTTTTATGGTTTTTAATGCGGTTTTATCGCTATATTGAAACCGGCATTTTGAATTTAAAATAAATCAAAATGGAATGGAATGAAGAAATATCTATGCTAAACTATGCGATAAATTTACTGACCTCACAAAATTGTAGTCCTTTGAGATCCACAATTTGTATGAAAATTACTTTGAAAAAGTTGCATTTTTTCCCGAATAAATGCCCATAACTTTTAATTTTTATCATGGATAAAAATACTTGACAGAATTTAAAAGAAGAACTTTCAAATCGCCAAAAACCTTGCCTTAAAATTTTTTCTACGAATTCTTATAAAAAAGGTATGAGGTCAAACAGTTAAATTTTTAAACAGTTAATTCTTGGCTTTTAGGACGAAAAGGGTTAAAAAGTGGTTAACTGAACAAAAAAATAATCCTGATCATACTTGAGTAATTTTTAATTAAAAAGGATGAATTATTGCTGAAATCAGATTTTATTATATGTGGCTTTTTTTTTAATTTAAAAATAGACAATTTCAAATATTTGGTTTATTTTAGTGCCAATGTTAAATAAAATTAATTATAATTTAATGTAAGTAGTAATAAGATAAAGGGCCTGTGACAAGTAAATTTAAATTTAAAATCCTTTTTTTAAAAATGAATTTTATTTATTTGAAAATAACAAGAAATTAGATAAAGCTTTACAATTTTAAATCTATGCAAGAGGCTACTCTTATTTATCAATAAATTAAAGAAAGTTCGTTTCTCAATAAGGCTATATAAGTTAAGAATAATGTTCTTTCTTGAAATTTGGCGAATGTTACACAAAAGTCATTTCCTGCTCAAAAATTTATGATTGTTTTATAATAGAAAATAGGGGCGAAGATAGCGTGGAGAAAAGAGTAAAAAGCAAAAAGAGCTAAAAGCGAGTCGAGCGTCAAGTACGATAGTGAGTGAGGAAGACGGAGAGAGCTTGATGGCTAGAGAAGAAAGCGATTATTAATTGAGAAAAGATTGCTTGCTGGGTGACTAGTGATCTTGTGAACGTTGACAGACTGCAGCTTCTATTGTGGTGCAACGAGTATCGTAAATCTTTATCGAGAGCAAGAAAGAGAATTACGAGTTCGAATTGTCCGCATATACCGCCACCTCAAAATAAGCGAGTGCGAGACAGAGATTTAAATTTATATTAAAATAATTTATTATTTGCTACGGGGTAAATCCCCATCTGGCTCAAGAAGATTACAAATATAAAGTTGTACATGAAATAAAAATACAACTGTTACGTGACGAAATTTTAATAATTAAATTAAATTAAAAACTTATAAAAAATTAATTAAATTAAAATTAAACAGTTTAATGTACTATTGCAACGCATAAATGTATACGTTTAATGTGTTAAAATGCTGAGCGCGCAGTTCAACGAACTCTGTACAACAGAGTGTTAGAAAAAGGTGGGTGATACTTGCACTCACGCTGCAAATTGACTCCTGTGGGAAAAACCCAGGAGACATGGAAAATAAACGTATTCTTACAGTCAGATATTTTTCCCACACACCTTTAGAGAGTTGTGTTGCTCAACTCGCCTCGGCACACACATTTGAACAAATAAAATATCCAAAGTTTCGTTTCAGTTGGGAGGCGCGGGGGAGGCTCGGGAGTCCACCGAGGCTCGCGCCGATGCCAAATAAGCCAAAATCCCCACGATGCCTCCACCTCAAGGTCTTTAAATATGAGTACCAACAAGCCGCGAGAGTAGACGGTTGAAAAAGAAGAGTAGTATCTAAACTCCGCCGTAAGGTCGTTTAATTTTTCTTTGAGTCTCCATATTTTAAAATATTTTGAACAATTCTATTTCAATAACTTTTTCTAGTTTCATCCCGGTTTCGGCCGCGTATTGCGTGTGTTAGTGACGTTCAATAACTCCGTCAGTGTGGTTGTATAAATTATTAAATAAAGAGACTATAATTGAGAAGAACTGGTTGTGTTAAGTATTTTAAACCTCGATTCCTTATCGGACGGGTATCTTTGGAATTCTAGGACATGCTAAGGATCCAGCTAGGATTTTACTTATAATCGTTATTAATGTTAAGTTAATTAATATCATGTTTCCTCTCTGCGCCTAATCCCCACTAAAGAATGGGGTAGAGGCTGTCATGTTTATAATCCGCGGCAACATGGGTCCCATTTGGTTCGCGATGCGCGGGCGGGCCCGTACAGGACGCGTTGGCGGGTCCCGCAATAAAATAAATATTAAAATTTCGTGTTGTGCGTGTAGCCCCGCACATAACAGCGAAATTTTTGGTGGAGGCGCCGGGTAGCCGCCAACACTGAGGGACTTTTGTTGTATTAATTATGTCAATTATATTTGAATTATTTGCTTAATTATTGACAAAGATTAGTTTCCTTTTTTTTTGAAAGCGCCTTTTATATTTTCGTTTATATTATTATATTTTTACAATTTTTAATACATTTTCAACATAAATGAAAACAATTGTCAATAATCTTGAATTATGATTATCTTAATTATCTTAATTATTTACATTTTTGATAATTGTAAAAAGCTTCTTCTATATAACTCAAAAGTTTTAAAATTAACAAAATTATTTTATCTTGCATAAAATATAGATTTATTAAATGTATGAAATTTAAAAGAATAAGTAATTAATATTTTTTAAAAAAGTTTCGAAATTTCTAAGATTAAAATAATGAAAGGAGTAAAGTCACCTAAATAATAGTGTCTTTCAAAGTTATAACTGATTTATAAAATCTTCTATATTATGAATTTAAAAGTAGTAATAAAATAGATTACAGTTTGACATATTTATTCAAAAAGGAAAAAGTCTTGATTATTTAAGTTAATTTTACATTACTATTAAATTATTAACATAATGAATAAAAATTTTATTAAAAATCTAAAGTAATCTTAAATATACCCAAGTTGAATGTTGAGAAAACTGAAAATATTAATTTATAACACAAAATTATTTTTTTTTATTATATAAAATATATATGGGTGTATAAATTAATGTTAAATTATTTAGTAATTATTTACAAAAACTAAGGATGATAACTATAACATAAGTTATACAAAAATTTTAGAAAATTTTAATCAAAGATGTTTTACTTTGATAATAACAAGTTATGATAAAGAGCAATTTAATTTAGGATATTAAGTTGTATTATTGTTAATTGTGTTATGGAGATTATTGTTAAACTTGCCTTCTTTCTCATGTCTGAGAAAATATTTTTTTCGATTACGTTACACAGATTTTAAATGACTAATGCGATTAACTGTCATTTATTGTATAGTTATTAAATTTTCATCATATAATAGTGCCTATGCTTGAAAATTCGTGCAACATTTTATAACAAAGTATGTAACATACGATTGAACAGTGGAAAATTTTCTCCGCTCAGTTGATCAAAACAATGTGTGTACGTTTAAATTTCAAGAATTAATTAAAGTTAAGGTAATTCTTCTATTAAATATATTATAATTTTATAAATAATATTAAAAAAAAAAAAAAAAAAAAAAAAAAAAATATTGATTTTGATATTTTCGTACATTAAAATTTTAGTGCATATTTTTTTTACAATTATTAATATATTTTATTAAGAATGATTTTATACCTTTAAGAGAATTGCTTTAAATGTTTATAATACATTAAAAGACTATTTTTTTTTATAAACTTTTACGGAGAAGTTATAATAAAATTGTCTGTTAATTAATTTTGTTTTATTTGTACCGCAAATGAAAAACTTTCGTTTAAAAATAAGTATCTAGAGAATATCTATTTTTAACAAATTAATTAATTTCAAAAATTTTATTGCTAATTAATAAGAAAGTGTCAATAAAATTATTTTATAAATAAAAATTTATAATTTATAATTTTATAATTTTATTCTTAAGGTTTTATTACTTACGTGTTTGAGAAGTATATTAAAAATTAATTATATTATTAAAATTAATATACTAGATATATTGAATTCAAATTAATTAATGATGTCTATGAATCCAAACTAAAAATTTGTATTCAATTTAATAATTCTTTTTTTTGCATCTGAGTAATTAGGTTATATAATTATTTTATGCTTTGCAAAAGAAAACCAATATAAACCTCACCGTGCGATCTCCCGTCGGATCGCCACAGCGATGAAATTATTAAAATATTGATAATAATTTTTTATAGGATGAAATGTTCTTATTTTTTTTTTGACAAATGTAAATATTTTTATTGTTTTATTGTGAATACAAACATTTTTATTTTAATTGCAATGATCTATGTGTTGATAATAAATATATTAAAATGATTTTATTATATGTCTTAAAGAGAATTAATGTAGTTCTCTCCGCGCGAAGCCCGGCCGTCGGATCACCGCGAGGTGAGAATGATTACGCTACGAATGCGGTGGCAATTTTTACATTGATACAACTAAATACCATGCGGAAAATTTTGTTTAACATTATACAGTGGATGTGAGATATGTGTATGTACATGGCATACATATAAGTGAACAATATATATATAAAAAAATTATATATATAAAGAAAAGTGAAAGTGAATAAAATAAGTGGAAAAGTGACAGTGAATAATGAAGCAAAAGGATAAACTAAATGAAAATTTTTATTTAATAATAACATTAAACAGAAATTATTAAAATAATAACATATATATATGTGTGAGAAAAGAAAATAAGGAGGGTGTGAGGGATTGGATTGATTAAATAAAAATAAATACAAAATTCGCGTTAAGGGGGGAAATCACAGTAGCACACAAAAAAATAGGCATATTTTCGGGAATGAATTCTGGCTGAATAAAAGTATCAATCGAAAATCTGTAAAGTAGGTTTTATAGCAATACTAAAAAAGTACAAAATGTAATTTTTTCAATAAAAAATATTTAAAAATGGCGGCTGCGCAGCATATGCCCCAAGGCGCCTATTTTTAAAAGCGTGTCGATGGCCGAAAACGTAGACTCCTTAATTTTTAACCTGGAAGAAAAAACCAAAATTTTTTAGTTTTCATATAACAACAGCTAGCGAGCTACGTAGGATTTTTTTGATGTATTAATTTTTTACAAAATGGTGCATGTTTGCAAATAAAGTTAAATTTTTAACAAAAAAAAACGCCATCAAATCTTCGATAAAAAAAATTAAGCCATATAAAATAAAAAATCCTACGTAGCTCCGTAGAAAAAGATATTTCGAAGCTACTGTTAAAATTTCAAGTTAATCGGTAGAGATTTGCTTAAGGTATGTCTTCGGCGAGCTCAAAAAAAGTGGTTTCGAGAAAAACACGTTTAAAGTTTTAAGTACTGAGAAACCATACCTGAGTGGCGTTACCGCAGAATAAAAAATTTGGGCACTCGGACACTTTTACCGTGTTCCATCATTTGGTATATTATTTTTAAGACCCTAAAGCACCTTTTAGGCGAAAAAAATTTTTTTCGAAAAATTGAAAATTTTACTGTGATTTCCCCCCTTAATAAAAAAAGGAAACTTGCTTCGGCGTAAAAACCTTCACGGTTTAGAGGGAAAAGTCGAAGCAAGCTGACTTGTGTAAATTTATGTATTGATAACAGACAAATAAAAATTAAATAATACAATGAAAGAAAGATATTAATTAGATCGCGCGCAAACAAAATGTCGCAAGGCAGACGCCGTACAGACGCACGCACGCTATCGCTTACTATGTGTCACGTTACCCGCGCTACTCACAAACATACAATCCAAAATTCGCTGGCCGCTGTGGAACACCCAATCCTCCTGGTGAAGCAGGGCCTGGGAAGCGTAGTGGTCCTGGACCAGCACAAAACGCGCCCCGACGTCTCGGGGAGACCAACGCTGTGGTGCCGGGCAATAAAACTCAATTGCCGCGAAGATACGCTCGCCCTGGAACGCGTCACATCAAAATGGCGAGCGTGGACAGCGTTCCACAAATTCTGCTGAGGTGCACCTTCTCTCCCTTTCCCAACACACACAACACACTTACGCGTAATTGCTGGTTCGGTTATCGAAAACCACGCAAAACCCTTTGCGAAAAGCTCGCATTCGCGTCGAACGCGACGTTAACAAGGCCAAAAAAACTTAATAAAACTTGTGCGGACACGCAGAACCACTAATCACCGCAGCGAGCTATGATCACGTGAGTCTTCTTCCCGCGCGTCGCACGCGCCACGCGGCAAGAAAAAAGAGGGCGCGCGAGACGCAGGACCGCAGCGTCGACGTTACAGACAACGGCGACGCCAATGCAAATATGGCCCGAACAAACATTTTATAAAAAAAAAAAAAAGGGAGAAGAATATTTTATTTAATAATAATTTTAAATATCTAATAAAATTATTAAATTGAATTATAAAATAATTATTTAATAAAATTACTGAATATCAAACTTATTGAATTTATTTCAAAATGTGATCATGTCAATATAATCGTGATGTTGTGAATAATATTGGAAAAAAATATAGGATTAAAAATTCAATCAGAAATGATAAAAGAAAAGAATTTTTTTTTAAGTGTTTTATTTTGAGATCTAATGCCGTTCTTTCCGTGATTTGCCCGGCCGTCGGATCGCCGAGGCATGCGAGTGATCATGCTAGGAATGCAGCGATAAATATTACGTCACCGCGAGATAACGCGCAGCTGATCTTCGAGGTTCTTTTTCTTATTCTCTCACATGTGAATTAAAAGTGATTTAAAAATTTTATAAATAAAAATAATAAGCTGTAGAGAAAGTGTAAAAATGTGAACTTGTGATCTTCAACTACTCGCTCTGTGACAAAAGGAGTGAAAGTTAACATTAGTGTGAAAGTGGTCCATAAAAGAAAAATAAAGAAGTAAAATAAATAAAATGATAGATAAATAATGAAATGCGCGAATAAATAAAAGTGAATAAAATAAAAGAATAATAATAATGTGCAGCGAATCGATAAATAAAAAGAATAAATAAAGGAAGAATAATAATAAAATGAAAATAATATATAAATGAATGATAAGTAAGATAAAGAATTAATAAATAAAAGAAAAATAGATAAATAAATTGCAACAAAATAAAAGAAAGGGAAATAATAAATATATATATATATATATACTAGGTTGTTCAAAAAGTTTTGAAAGCGGAAATGAAGATACTTTTTTTTGTTGGTGAAATCACTTTTATTGCTCAGTATAATCTTCCATAAGTTCAATACACTTGGTCCAACGGTCTTCCAACTTGTTTATCCCATCATGGAAGTGACTTTCTGCAAGGCCTGCAAAATACTCCTCTACGACGGCTGTAACCTCTTCGTTTGATGAAAAATGCTTTCCACGAAGGAATTTCTTGAGGTGTGGAAACAGCCATGAGTCAGAGGGAGCTAAATCAAGCGAATAAGGTGGATGCTGCAACAATTCGTACTTTAATTCGGTTATTTTAGTGATGGTTTTTTGAGCTGTGTGAGTGGGTGCATTGTCTTGATGAAAAATGATTTTTTTCTTGTGCAAACCGGGTCTTTTTTCACTAATTTTTTCATCCAATTGGTCCAAAAGGTTACAATAATATTCAGAATTTATTATTTTGCCAGTTTGGAGATAATCCACCAACAAAATCTCTTTTGCATCCCAGAAAACTGACGCTAATACCTTCTTCGCCGATTTCTGGACACGAACTCGCTTCGGTGCCGAAGTGCCTGGTTGACACCACTCTTTAGCCTCTTGTTTTGATTCAGTGTCATGATAGTAGACCCAAGTCTCATCCATAGTGATGAATCAACGCAAAAAATCCTTTTTATCCTTTCGAAAACGCTCCAAATGTTGCTCAGAAAGTCGCATTCGAACGTGTTTTTGTTCCATTGTGAGCGAATGCGGCACCCATTGTGCACAGAGCTTTCTGAAACCCAAAACTTCATTTGAAATATGACTCACACTGCCTAATGAGATGTCTAGGGCCTCTGCTAAATCTCTCTCGGTCAATCGACGATTTTCCAAAACCATATCCTGTACTTTTGCTATGAATGCTGGTGTTGATGCACTTTTTGGACGTCCTGAGCGTGGATCGTCTTCAACGCTTTTTCGACCACGTCTAAACTCTAAAACCCATCGATGCACAGTTGGAAATGAAGGAGCAGATTCCTTTAACACTTTCACCATTTTTGTATGAATTTCCGTTGCTGATAAACCTTCCAAAACAAAGAATTTTATCACTGCACGATATTCGGTTTTTTCCATTGTAAAAAAAATACACTGACACGTCAACTTCAAATGGCTTGTAAACAAACAATGAATTGACAGAGTGGAATGAAACTTTGGGTATGTTTATATGAAAGATAAAATATTAAAACGGCGTAAAAATTTTGGTTCTTCTACTGCTCTATAGATGTCGCTTTCAAAACTTTTTGAACAACCTAGTATATATATATATATATACATATGCGGATTGAAATGAGTGAAATAAAACAAATAAAATAATAAAGAATTAATACAAAGACTAACATAAAGAAAGAAACTGCGTTAAAACAAAGTAAAATAAAGTGAGAAGAAAAATATAAATATATAAACATGAATAAATAAAAAGTGAATAATAAAAAAAATTATAATTACAATAAATGAAAATAACGCGATAGTAAGTAAATAAAGTGTTTTAAATTAGACGAAATTAGTGATAAAGTGTGAATAAATGATCGTAAATTGAATGAATTATTATAAGTGAAAATAGTAAGGTCACAGAGTGAAGCAAGTTGATTTGAAAAAAAAAAAAAAGGAAAATCACACCTTCTGTTTCGATAATTATTACAATATTACTGAATATTAATGTATGCATCGTATACCATATTATTATACCATATTATTAACCATATTATAAATAAAAACATACAATTCTATACATTTATTGTGTCATTATTATCCCTATACTAATAATCTCCCTGTTAGATTAAATTTACATATTAATTAAAAAATTAACATATTTAAAACTTTTTTTTATTTTTCCTAAAAGCATTATGTATAGTAAAATTAAAATTTTTCTAATTTTAGAACTTTTTTATTATTATTAAAAAAAAAAAAAAAAAAAAAAAAAAATGTTTATCCTTTTTCAATGTTCTGCATGCAGCAGCCATATTTATACTATTTTGTATGTAAAAGCGCATAATATTATAAATATATTATACTGCATAGTAACGGAAAATTGTCGTTGCCTGTACGTTGCTTTGAACTAAGCTTAGGTTATACATTAGAACTCTTTGAAAATACGTTTAATAATTTCGGAGATCAGGGCGCATAAGCAAACAAGCAAACGTACACGATTTTTAATAATAATCTTCGTTATGCTATCTCTTTTTCTACAATACCCGCAATCATTTTTTGGTAATTACCTTTAATGTACAAACACGGCGGTACTACTCTTTCATTATAGTGCAGATTGTTTCCCGAGACTTTATTATTTTACGATGACTAAGTTAAACTTGCATGCATTAAATTAATATTGGGAAAGACATACAACTGTATGAGTAAATTAACCAATCATACATTGGCTTCAGGAATTATTACGTCGATGAGAAAAGGATCAAGACCTGATCCTTATTGTTCTAGTAGAATTATGCGCTGCTTGACTGCCGTTGGCCTGCAAGCCGCGAGTGCTTTCGTGGACGAGATTATTTCTCTGCCGAGTTAGCTATCACGTTGCAACCAAGTGGTCGATAGCAGAAAGCGATAATAAAAAAAAAAAAAATATTTTGAATTAAGTATTATACTTGTTGTAAAAATTTTTTTTTTATCACCCTAAGACTCGTTACCAAGATGCCGTGAGGGTTTGCCGCATCTGACTCATAACTAAGTTTGTCGGGTGTTAAGGCCCTCACGATCGAGTGAATGAGCGGCAGGTGATAACCTTCTAATCCTAAGTAAATCTCACGAAATAGTTGGTAGGGTAATGAAGCAAGATTTGTTCTTTCTATATCGATAAGGAAAGAACGAATCAGGTTATAACGGTTATCAATGAAAAGGAGACTTCTTCCATCCTTGAAACCCGACATTGCCGTAACGCTATTTTGATATAGCACACATTAAGAGGCAATGTCCCTCCTGGTGCTCCCTCCTAGTCGGCGAGCATACGATTTCGACCACCGCTGAGAATCTAAGTATCGGCAGAGGGGTTACCATTAATCGAACCGCGCCACAAATAAAACCTAACAGGTCTTTGATCCGAAATATCGAGTCGCAATAACACTAACAGAGACAATGTATCATGAAATTCAGGCAAGATAGCGGAGGGAAAAATTACATTACTAACGACAACCCATAATCATTAATGTTGTAATCACCTTGGACTTAATAACTAACTGCTGGGTAACTCATGCGAATTAACAATACTTCATAATTATTTTATTATAATAAATCATAAATCGAATACAATCTACTATAATAAATTATAAATAAACAATAATAATAATACTAACACTGACAATATAATCATTAAATAATTAATATAAATACGTTCGCGCTAATTAAATTATTGATAAAATTTATTATTAGTGATTAATTAATATTAAAATCACCAGGTTGATTAGTTATAATTTTAAATTAGATAATCCCAATCCAAACCATAAGTTGACAATATCAAAGTACCAGTACTTTAAAACAAATAACTTCCTATCTACAAAAGAATTAACCTGGAGGTTAGAGTGCCGGAAATTGTGAATTGAGATTTATAACCAAATATGACTTATTATATATAAATATTTGATCACTCTCTTGGAAGTAATCGAATTATATATCTTAGCCACGATAAAAAACTTATATAATACTAAATATATATATTTCTAATACAATACCAATTAATTCCTTCTACTATAATTGAAATTTTCAGCTATATATATACATATAGATTAGTATCTTTTCCCAATCGGAGGGGCCCTGTTGCAACTGATCGTAGATTCTTATCCCTTTGCCCATGACAATCTCTTGTTCTGTCTCATAATCATTTTTTTTCTGCCTCCCTTCCTATCCGCAGCAGGCTTGAAAAGAGAATAGACAAACGATGGCGGTACCAAGATTAATGGCACTGGCGGGACTTTTCATCATGGGCGAGGTGGCACATTACCATCGCACAAAAAAAACCCAAAGGATGAAAGCAAGGAAAGAAACCAAGTACTTAGCTATGGACGGGATTCTTTTTAAGGAGTTTTATTTACATTTACTCAAGAAGATACAAGGATTGATGAGGCCGAACATTAAGCCAAATTTTATTGGCATTAGGCAACCGTACTGATGCCTCTCCAACTCCCCTCCTATTCCCCTTTCGGTGACACGGAACACGAGAGATAGATAACAACTCATTAAATAAACATTACAACTGAAAATCGGGCAATTGCATTTATAAACAATATCATTCAATAATATATGACGCCTCTGCCCCTATCTTTATCATATTGCCTATCTTTATTAATTATAATTCAATATCTGATAGTTATAATCAAATATAATAATAAATACAAATTATACATAAACATATATATATATATATATATATATATATATTCATAAACATCTAATTATTTCTCATCACAAGCATCCATAATTACGAAATAACACCAATATCCACCCATTATTTTAACGATAAAATATATAAATATAAATTGGACATCCGCATCGGTTGCATCTTGTAAAGCTAAACAACCCCAAGGACAGAATCAACAAAGACCAAACGTTAATATATATTGGGATTAACAAGGATACAATCTAGAAGAAAAAAAATCAGAATAAAGTACACAGAGGCTAAGACGGAGACCAAAACAATTAGACCAAATTTCAAGACCAATATGTTCGACGCAGCGAACCCAATCACCCCGAACCCACATAGGGAAGGAGAGGAACCCGCATACCATACTCAAGGTGCTGATGACAACACCGATGAATCCATCCGAGCCCTAGTGACTACAATGGCATCAAGTCTTAATCTGAAGAACGCCATTAAGAGTTTAAAAACCTTTAATAAATACAACAGACAACTTAAGGATTTCCTAATAGATGTCAGAAATAGGGCTGCCCAACTTTCGGAGAGCCAACAGGACACGTATATAAAAAACGTACTCGGGTGCTTAGAAGGAGAAGCCCGAGACTGTATCTATGGATATGCGTTTAAAGATGTAGAGTCCTTAGTAAAACATTTAAAAGAACGATTCGCGCCCGGGAAGAATTATTCTTACTACTTAGAGAAATTACACAACATAGCAATGAAAAAGGGAGAATCATTTGGGATGTTTTATGACAGATTAAATATATTATTAATGGGAGCCCGTGGAGCATTAAGGCAACCAGGAGTGACGTCACAACAAATAACCGAGCGGATCAAGCCATTAGAAGAGGTAGCGCTACTAATGTTCAAAAAGGGATTACCAGCAGAAATCGGCACTACGGTGCACAGCCAACGGCCCGCTAATTTAAATGAGGCGTATCAAGCCGCAGTAGAATTAGAAAATCTGATTAAAAGGCACATCTTACCAGACGCAAAGCCTAGACATAGACAAATTAAAGGTGATGAAGAGGATGACGAATTCTCGAGCTCAATTAAACGTAGAAATGATAGGTCCTATCCGGAAGGCGAAGGCAGCATAAACTATAGACCAAATGATCGTGAGTATAGTCGTAAAAACGTTCGAGTCATAGCGAAAGAAATTCCATCACCAGGAGCTTGAACTAGCAGGACTAATGACTATAACACGAATAGACAATATGGACCAACGCAATACCACGACCGAATGGACTATTCGTGACAAGGACATTATCGGCCGATGTATCACTTCCCGTCCAGAGGAAATTATAAACATCCGAACGGACCTCTGGAGCAGTATCAGCGGACTAACAGGAATGGATACTACGCATAATATAATAACGATTCACGCTTATATAACCTAATAAGGGAAAATTCCAGAACAAGATACGCTAATCACCAGCCGAATTACAATAACAACGAGTATACCAGGAATGACTACAGGGTAAGAACTAATTATGGAGGGCCGTGGAATCAAAACCCGACAGGGCAAGCGTGGCCTAATGAATCGTGGAGAAGATCAGCTAATAATCCTACCCAAGAAACAAGACCAACAAACAGTAATTTAAACTCGATAGAGGCTCGTCACGAGATCCCGCTGACGAGCCCATACAATACCAAATCGACCCCATACGCAAGGAGACAAGAGCTCCCGATAACGAGAGACGAGCGCCGAGGATAGATCCTGCTGGTCCAAAACAAAATACATAGACCATTAGGCGAATTAGTACGTGTACAAGACCTCGAGAAGAAGATTCAGGGGATGACGAACCCACAGTAATAAGGCTGTGCATCCGTGAGGGTCGAGTACCATGGTTGACCTTTATGATAGATAATGGAGCCTCGGTTAACCTAATTAAACTCGATTCCTTGCATCCTGATCTCCAGATTGATGTAGGCGATATAGGTACACTAGGTGGGATTATAGATGAGACCGTAAAAACTTTAGGTACCACCTATTTAACCATACAAGGGTCACCGGCGAAGTTTCATGTTGTGACAGATAAATTCAAAATCGACCAAGATGGGATAATTGGACGAGGCTACTTAAAAAAGGAGGAAGCCGTTATATCATAGTATAACAAAGCTCTTATGATAAGCGGAGATGTTATGCATCCTATTCCTTTCCAATCAACAAGTGATCAACATAAGCTGAAAACCAAAAAGATATATAAAGCGTGTGACCCTTGCAAAGAACATAGTGATTTATCCGAAACTTTTATAAGCAAATTGTTCACAGACAATCAAGTAGATCTAGATCAATTGTCCCTCGATCAACAAAAATCCAAACACGAATATATATTAAAAGGAAGTACTAGACAGATACTCCAGATA
Source organism: Chalcis sispes (assembly GCA_949987625.1). Classification (NCBI taxonomy): domain Eukaryota; kingdom Metazoa; phylum Arthropoda; class Insecta; order Hymenoptera; family Chalcididae; genus Chalcis; species Chalcis sispes. The sequence continues at coordinate 51,319,143 of OX465094.1, read as the reverse complement.
GCTATCAAGCCCAGCGAGTTAAAAGAAGGATATCTGCCCAAACTAGAACTCAACAATGATCGGGTATATATAGGGGAAAGAATAGTACGAAATAACCATAATACTTGCCGAGTGATAGCAATAAATACCCAAGAAGAAGACATCTGCGTAAATATAGACCCAGTGGATATACTGCTGTTTGAATATGCTACCCCCGAACTCGACCCTGACACAGATACTAAATCGGAAACGCCACCTAACAGAATAGGCCAGCAATGGAAACGAGCTCAGTTACTACGAAGTTAAATTTTGGTTGGTCACCTTAATCAGGAGGAAAAAGACAGCGTGAACCAGATAATAGATGAGTACTATGATGTATTAGCAGATATTTCAGATAAACTGGGAGGAGCAAGTTACTTTACATGCTTCGATTTGGCTAGTGAATTTCAACAGATACCTATGAAATCAGAAGACAAATGCAAGACCGCCTTCACTACCCCAAACGGTCACTACCAATATGTACGCATGCCGGAAGGGTTAAAGAACGCACCCGCTACGTTCCAGAAACTAATGGATAACGTATTGAAGGGACTCCAAAACACAGAAATGCTGGTATATCTCGATGATATAATAGTATACGCAAGAGATTTGCTGGACCATAATAGAAAAGTGAGACAACTCTTAGATCACCTGGGAGATGCTAGGCTGGTGCTTCAACCTGACAAGATTGAATTCTTACGACGTGAAGTCCCCTTCCTAGGGCATGTGATCAGCGAAAGAGGAGTTGAACTAGATCCTATGAAGATTTCGGCAGTAAAAGACTTCCCAAAACCAATTACTATAAAAAATATTCGACAATTCTTAGGCCTGGTGGGATATTATCGAAGATTCATAGAAAATTTTTAGAAAATTGCAAAGCCACTAACCGATCTTTTAAAGAAAGGTCAGCAGTGTAGTGACTGGGGACCGCAACAGAATGAAAGTTTTGAGTTGCTAAAGAAGCGGTTATGTGAAAGCCCTATTTTAATTTATCCGAATTTTGAGAAACAGGATATATAAATAATATGGCCATAACTCTAACGAACTGTTAAGAGATAGAGACAACACCCTTGGAGGTAAAAGTAATTTCTCTGAAGGAGATATAGTAGATCCCGAATATCAAGAGTACTTAGACACCATAGATCCCTACAACGACAAAACTCTTAACGACGACGTTATGGAATGGCGAATGGCACAACTGGAACGACAGCCTCCAGTTAGCACAAGGAATCCGACACCCCTTACCTTGGACAACAAAATTAATTATGGAACGAACAGTGACGCCGACGTAGAAGATTCAGATAATATACATAGGATACCAAGAAAAGCACCTCAACCTATTTCAGACACACCATTCAGTTGCAATCAACAACCACAAGCCAAAAGTACCCCCCTAACAGGAAAGGTAAACAAATACTTGCGTCTTAGCGAAGCAGTTTGCATTTCCGGAGACTCTAAAGAACCCTCACATGAAACCTTACTCGAAAAAACACCAAGTATAAATATAAATTATGGCCAAGCGCCCAAACATTCTTTAAACGAATTACTACATCTGATCTCATTATGCATATCTTCAAACGATTCGCATTAAACTATCACCACCGATCACAGTGGTGGTACCAAAGTTTAGGAGATATTGACAGCTTAGAAGAACAACAACTCCCGCCTCTACTGGTTTCAAGAAATAACATTAAAGCATCTCGACAAAGCCTCACTTATAAAAGAGACAACTTAGTGCACTTCATAACTAGCGACATTAAGAGCATAACGAGTACAATAAGGTTATTGATTGATATAGGAGCAATAAATCAAATTAAATTAAAGGAAACCAGACCAAAGGTAGGGCAGATCCTGGTTACGCCATATAAGAATCATAACATACTATCAGTGGTTATAAAACATAAGTACTTCGACAGTCTCACTATTCCGAACATAAGGACCACTGTAGCTAATCTTAGAACTACAATGCTTCGAAGAAACCTCACCAGTTTTTGCATTTCACGAAAAGGAGACATGCTGGATACCCTAGAGGCAGGACTATTAGCTCAGCTACTGACAGAAACATTTAAAGGTAGCCCAATCAACGTAACCCTATGTTACGGAAAGGTGAATTATCCAGAACCAGAGGAGAGAAATGGCATAATCCAAAATTTACAAAAGAGCCTGATATGGGGACACAAAGGGGTAAATCAAACATATCAGAAGATCCGAGAGAGACATTACTGGCCAGGTATGCTAAACGACGTTCTGGATTATATCTGAAAGTGCCGAGAATGCAGTATGAAAAAGTTGGATCGAACTAAGAGAAGGGAGCCCATGATTATCACGGACACACCGATAAAACCATTTGATAAGGTATCCATCGACACTATAGGCAAATTGAGAATGACCCCTCGAGGCAACTGCCATATGCTGACCATGCAATGCAATCTAACAAAATACTTAATAGTGGTACCAATACCTAATTTACGATCTACCACAATAGCCAACGCATTGGCTAAGCACCTCATATGTCAATTTGGGGCTCCTAAAGCAATATTATCAGATAGAGGAACCAGCTTCCTGTCAAAGTTGACGGAAACACTTATGAAAATATTTAAAATACGACATCTTACTACGTCAGGATATGGACCCCGGACCAATGGATCATTAGAAAGAAGCCATGCGCCATTAACTGATTTTATCAAAACGTATTCAGAATCTTATAATGACTGGGATAGATTAATACCTTTCGCAGCTTACACTTACAACACCAGCTTATACTCTGCCACTAAATTCACTCCTTATAAATTGGTTTTTGGAAGAATCGCGAGATTCCCCCTAAAAATACCAGTCGAGGAAAAACTGAATACATATAACACGTACCTACAGGACTTACTTCTTCGATTAGATGAAATGAATAACATCGCCAGGGATAATCAGATAGCAGCTAAACTACAATCTAAAACTCGATATGACAGTAAAGAGAAGAAACTAAAAGCCAAGGTCGGAGACCATGTATATGCGCTCAAGGAAATAAGGACATTAAAGTTCGATAAATACTATAATAAAACTTTTAAAAATCGTTAAAATATTGGGTAGAAACAATGCTATATTAGAATTACCCGATGGCAGACGTATTAGAAAACACATGGATAAATTAAAGTTAGCCCCTAAATAAAAGGAATAACCGTTTCAGGAAACCATGCACAAGTCTCTCTGTCTGCTCTACGTGATAATGGTACATGCAGGAACTTCTCCAGACCTTACAGGAAAGAATTTCGAGATAGAGCTAATAAAAGAAAACCCAGGAATGTATTATGAGCGTATGGAAGTAGTACGATCAAAAAAGGCTGATTTGCAGGTAATAATTTATGTGAACATAAAAGATTTTCTAGAAACTCACGGGGCGATCGACAGTTACCAAACCCTACTCGCTAATTGCACCGCACTCATGGAAGTGAACACTTGTGAGGCTATGCTCGGGACAGACCTAATGGAAGCAAGACAAAACACCCTAATTCAAATACAGACAGAGATAAAAACCATGCTCTCTGATATGGGACAAACCGTGGAAGATCCTATAAAAGTTCCAGGTAGCATGAGGTACAAGCGGATGGTGCCCTTAGGTTTCATCGGAAGCCTCAGTAAAAGCCTATTCGGACTAGTCACGGCAGAAAACGTCGACAAGATAAATACCAACAGAGACCAGTTATTCACAGACCAAAAGGAGCTAGTGTACCTAGTAAATGAGAAAGAACACATAATAACCAAATCTCTAGAGGATTTATACAATACTACGAAAGCCCATGCTGAGGTAATAAACCAAATGGAAAAGGGCATGGACCGGAAATTCAAATTCATTGTCAGTGGAGAAAATGAACTGCGATATCTAATTACTTTAAACATCTACGCACGTAAGATAGACGTCGATATGCAACATCTAATCGAAAGTAATCGACGAATGCTGCAAATTATACAGAGACTTAAGGAACGCAAGGTGGATCCTTTCTTTTTAAATAAAGATATACTAAGGCACCTAACAACCGACATAGCAAAGGAGAGTGGAGCACTTGAACTTCCAATACCGGTTCAACATTTAAGGGCAGAAGAAGTCGCAAGAATTGCGCAAGTAAACGCGGTTTACAACAAGAAGTTATTAATTATCATGCATCTTCCATTAGTAGAACGAGTACCCTACAACCTTAATAGACTGCATATATTAGCTGTATCGCAAACAATAAACAATAATCGAATAGGAACAGGATATATAAAGCCAAGCCACAAATACCTAATTATTGGAACGGACCAAAGGCAGTACATGAAAATGAATTATGAGGACTTGCAGAATTGCCAACATACACATTATGCCTACATATGTTCAACCAACGGACCCTTGTCTGAAACCACTATTCAAGAAGATTGCGAGGTATCAATGTTGCTGTGACCCAGAATACAAATAATGAAAACCTGCGATGTAACCATAACTCCTAGTAACGTCACTCAATGGTGTTACCTAAAGATGGATCGATCCTGGCTCTATTCGGCAAGACCGATAAACATCTTCTTATAAGTGAAGGAAACCAACGCAACGATTTTCAATACATATACAAACCAGAGATAACACTCAATGTAGAGGCCATATTCCCTGACATATTAAACTATCATCAAGAACTGATCAGTACCCCAGAAAAAGAGATCCCAAACGCCCCTGCACCAGACCTTAAAGGATGGAAAAACCACGAAGAGTCGATAGAGAAAATTACCCGTCGTTTAAAACAAATAGGAAATCATCAGAGAAGCATCTCCAACACGCATTACCTAATATACGGTAGAGCTTTGGGCCAAATCCTAATCACCGTAGGACTCATCTTCATTGCCTGGAAGTGTCATACTCAAAGAATGCTGCAACATCAATACCAGACCAAACGCAAAGTCAAAATAATCTCTGGCACTACCCCTGCACATCGTATGCAGGAAACACTACTGAGCCCAATTGGCCTACAAAACCAACCAACATTCGAAGGACAGTCTTGCACACTACAGATACCAGAACAGGCTTTAGTCCTTGGAAGATGGATAGATCAACCATTAATTCCTCTACAACCCCTGTCCTATCCACAAACATTATCTATTCAAATCCCGGACACTGACTAATCCGTAACCTTAAACTATACAACCGTTTCACGAGGAGGAACAAAGACCCAACGGAACACGTTTCCGTAAGACCAGAATTAAAACTATGCCCTACTAATAAACCCCAGTTTATATCGAACCCGGCGTTTATAAAGCCTAATCCACAACCTTAGCTTCCAGAAAAGTCAATCCGAAAAGACCATGGTTGGGCGATGCCAAATCAACATGACTAAAAATCCAGAGGGTGAAGGCAGTTTAGTATTTTACAACCCTTGCACCACCTTCTCATCAGCTGCTGTAGGAAGAGCCGAAGAAAAGGGACCAATTAGAAGTGTAAACATACGATTAAATGGAGATGGGGATCCAGTCGGAATACTAAAGATAAGGTATTTCAACGAAGAAGACAAAACTAGAGAGCTACGTAAATTACGGAACAAAGCAAAGTCAAGGGCCATACCTACCAGACCCTATGGAACTAGGCTATTCTTTCAATTACCTTGGAATATAACGAAAGAAGAACTCTTTAAGGATTTTCGAATATTTGGACCGTTAGATTTCATCAAGATCATCCGAAATATTAAAAGACAGGCCACTTGCGGATACATTTAGTTTATTAACGCTAAGGATGCTTTCAAGGCCTTTAAAGAAAGTAAAAAGACGTACCGTGCTATTTTCGCCGATCCCCCGAAGATGTCAAAGGCAGATCAGGATAATAACTAAGGATATGCGAAGACACTGCACTTGAAATGCATGCTCTGGGTAGACTGCAAAACATTCGAAGACCATCTCATTACATGCTAAATACAGTGTCAAATGAGAGACCGCAAACGACATTTGGAAAAAATAAGCAGTGTACTTCAAAAGCTTGAAAGTAAAGAATCAATATCCAGCAAAGACCCTATTGCGGGACGCGAAAAGACTATTAAACGAGTGTCTATCACCACGCCAGAATTCAAATCAAAAACCATGGGCGAAAATAAACACGCAATTAAGCAGACCATTGACACCAGAAGAAACATGAGCATCTACCAGCACACACATCTAGCCTCATTAATCAAGATAAAAGAAGATTAAAAAAAAAAAAAGAAGAAAAAAAAATATATCTAAAAGAATAACACATATAGTATAAAATTAATTCTTATAACTATATAAACATTTAGCCAATATAATAGAATAAATTTTGTAAAAGCAATCCAAACGGTTCCATTTTACAGACAGTCCTAATAAATTTCTATCATACTAATAAGCAAATCAATTTGGATTGTTTCCTTATAGAGTGTTAATTAATACTAAAAAAAAAAAAAACAACTAGCAACCTACGTTAAAAACCTTTTTTTTTTTAATGTAAAGGCAATCTAAATAATTTAATTTTTCTTCCTTTTCCCCTTTTCTGTGGGTTATCATAAATGTTATAAAGTAATATTTACACTGCCTACAACCCTAAAACCGTTAAGCAAATTATTCAACCTTTATAATACGACACTAACAATAATATAAGGCTAATAACATTCGACAATTATGTAATATTAACAAACCATAATATATAGGCTAAGAGTCTGTTGTAAGCGCATACACCACGCAGCACGTCCGCTGTTTACCGGGACGGTTAACGTCTCTAAGGGGGGGAGGATGTTACGTGACGAAATTTTAATAATTAAATTAAATTAAAAACTTATAAAAAATTAATTAAATTAAAATTAAACAGTTCAATGTACTATTGCAAAACATAAATGTATACGTTTAATGTGTGAAAATGCTGAGCGCGCAGTTCGACGAACTCTGTACAACAGAGTATTAAAAAAAGGTAGGTGATACTTGCACTTACGCTGCAAATTGACTCCTGTGGAAAAAACCCAGGAGACATGAAAAATAAACGTATTCTTACAGTCAGATATTTTTCCCACACACCTTTAGAGAGTTGTGTTGCTCAACTCGCTTCGGCACACACATTTAAACAAATAAAATATCCAAAGTTGCATTTTAGTTGTGAGGCGCGTGGGAGGCTCGGGAGTCCACCGAGGCTCGCGCCGATGCCAAATAAGCAAAAATCCCCACGATGCCTCGACCTCAAGGTCTTTAAATATGAGTACCAACGGGCCGCGAGGGTGGACGGTTGAAAAAGAAGAGCAGTATCTGAACTCCGCCGTAACGTCATTTAATTTTTCTTTAAATCTCCATATTTTATAATATTTTGAACAATTCCATTTCAATTACTTTTTCTAGTTTCATCCCGGTTTCGGCCGCGTGTTGCGTGTGTTAGTGACGTTCAATAACTCCGTCAGTGTGGTTGCATAAATTATTAAATAAAGAGACTATAATTGAGAAGAACTGGTTGTGTTAAGTATTTTAAACCTCAATTCCTTATCGGACGGGTATCTTTGGAATTCCAGGACGTGCTAAGGATCCAGCTAGGATTTTACTTATAATCGTTATTAATGTTAAGTTAATTAATATCATGTTTCCTCTCTGCACCTGATCCCCACTAAAGAATGGGGTAGAGGCTGTCATGTTTATAATCCGCGGCAACATGGGTCCCTTCGGTTCGCGATGCGCGGGCGGGCCCGTACGGGACGCGTTGGCGGGTCCCGCAATAAAATAAATATTAAAATTTTGTGTTGTGCATGTAGCCCCGCACGTAACAATAACAAATAATAAACAAATAATAAATAAAATTAATAAAATTAAAAAATCTAGAAACATAGCAGTAAATACGACTAAAAAGAATATAAACAAATAAGAGTAGTATAAATATATAAGAAAATAAAGAAATAAATAAATAATTTAAACGATGGTCTATATTTATTTAATTGTCATGGAAGTAAAAGATATAATGAAAGGAAACAAAAGTCATAATAGTATGCAAAGTTAAATAAAATATCAGAAATTAGAAACTAGCGTTCAAAGTGTTCTAGTCAGTGACTGTTTGAAAAAGATTTCATAAAATAAATTAATAAGCAAATGAAGAAAAAAAGAAACAAATAATAAACAATTAAAGCGTCGTATATACCAGCTCTCCTAAACCGGTCTTCAAGGAGTATTCCTTGAGTACACCCTGATGCCTTATCTAACAACCAATAAATCTCTTCTAACGCTGGACGGTTTCGCTTTACTCTTAATCTTCTAGTCTATTGCCTTAATTATCTTCGCGCTTGCCTCAAGGTTGTAATGCTTTATTCTTGCAAGCTTACGCAAGCTGAGCTGTCTCTCTCTTGCTCTCTCTCTCTCTCTCTCATATCTGAATATTGGTGAGTGAGGGATCTACTTCTCTGCAAAGATACATTGCAACACTTACCGATCTCTTAATATTGTGTATTTTTAAGAATCCGCTTTACTTTCTTGTGTGCTATATATATTTAGCATCACAGGAGTTATACGGAGAGGTTTTAGCGAGGGCTTCTGCTTAAATCGTAATGCGCCTTGAGTATCAATATAATAGTGGATGAGCGTCGCAAACTCTAACCTCTTAAAAGGTGGTGGAAAAGTTCAATATAGCGACTCCTTCACTCGACACTCTTGATCTAAATTCAACGCCGAAATTTTGTCAGACTTAGTAAAAATCTTTATTTGATAAGAGTTACGACATGTATCTAATTAACGTCGCTCCCCATCAGGCACTCTTCATGCATTCGCTCTACAAAAAATGTTGATTCTCCACCCTATACAAAAATCAGCATCCAACACCAACTCATACTCTAACCCTCGGGCTGCTTTTGATGTAATGTTGTTGACGACCCCGTAAACATAAAGTATTACCTCTTGTTGACCCAAATCCAGTCTCACCTCTCCGTTAACGTCTCTTATGAGCGAAATCAATGGTTTGAGTCTATCTTTGAACCTGGCAAACACTTTCTTATTAACTAATGACAAAATCGTGCCCAAATCTATCAATGCAGAGTATAACTGACCATCTAATCTAACTCTTAAAAAGTTCCAATTTTCTATAGTTGTTTCGGTAACCTGCCCTGATAAACGTCCACCCGTGGGCCATGGTATTGCTACTTTCAGTTGGACTAGTAACAGTACCTCAACACATATAGTTTCTACTTGCCTCAGGCCCTCCTGATCTAAAAAATTCCATCTTGTAGAGTCATTTGTCTTTTCGGCAGCTCCTTTCATCGCAGGGTATGAAGTTTTATTTGGATTCAAAACACTCACTAACTTATTCACTAGCTTTGTGATCTATGGAAGTTGAAAGAAGCCTTGTAGTACCTTACTCTTACATAGTTCTTTCAGCTTAGATTCAGAAAGTCTACAACAGCCTTTCTATTAATCACCTTATGGACACATTCAATTTTTTTCTGGATTTTTAGAGACATTGTTTATCTTACAAAGTACCTATAGTCTTCTAATTTTTATGTGAAACATATAATAGCGTGCTTTGGCTCTCGGAAGTGAATGCAAAAAAACAGGCCTCAAGTGAGGTGACACAGAAAAAAGTGCACGACGCTTCCTATACAATGTGTACGTGTGCCTGCTTGTGCACACACGCTTGTATGAGTAGGTGGCGCTTGCCTCTTCACTGCGCTTTACTGTGAGTAGAGAGTGTTGGTGTATTTGCTGTATGTCTGTGTGAATTGCTCTGCACTCCCTTTCCATATAACCACCTGTAAAAAATATGTATAAACGTATTACAAAGATATAACACTGTTAAAACAATGATAATGAAACAAATCAACATTTTCAGAAACATTATTATTGTTCAATTTTGTTATATATATATATATATATATATATATATATATATATATATATATATATATATATATATATATATATATATATATACAATATATACAGGGTGTTCCATTTTAATCGCTCAACGCGAATAAATCTGAAAATATGTCCTTTGGAAAAAAATATTTCTTATAAAAGTTGTAGGGCTTTAAGAGGGACAACCAATGGTGACCTTTACTGTGACCTTGACAATGACCTTTGAGGGGGGAAATCACAATAAAATTTTCAATTTTTCGAAAAAATTTTCGCCTAAAAGGTGCTTTAGGGTCTTAAAAATAATATACCAAATGATGGAACACGGCAAAAGTGTCCAAGTGCCCAAATTTTTCATTCTGCGGTAACGCCACTCAGGTATGGTTTCTCAGTACTTAAAACTTTAAACGCGTTTTTCTCAAAACCACTTTTTTTGAGCTCGCTGAAGACATAACTCGAGCAAATCTTTACCGATCGACTTGAAATTTTAACAGTAGCTTTGAAATATCTTTCTCCACGGAGCTACGTAGGATTTTTTATTGTATATGGCTTAGTTTTTTTTATCGAAGATTTGATAGCGTTTTTTTTTGTTAAAAATTTAACTTTATTTTCAAACATGCACCATTTTGTAAAAAATCAATACATCGAAAAAATCCTACGTAGCTCGCTAGCTATTGTTATATAAAAACTAAAAAAATTTGGTTTTTTCTTCTAGGTCAAAAATTAAGAAGTCTACGTCTTCGGCCATTGACACGCTTCTAAAAATAGGCGCCTTGGGGCATATGCTGCGCAGCCACCATTTTCAAATATTTTTTATTGACAAAATTACATTTTGTACTTTTTTAGTATTGCTATAAAACCTACTTTACAGATTTTCGATTGATACTTTTATTCAGCCAAAATTAATTCCCGAAAATATGCCTATTTTTTGTGTGCTACTGTGATTTTCCCCCTTAAGGTCATTTGAGGGTCAAGTTAGTTTTTTGAACAAGAACCCCTAGTTTTGACCCCAGAAATAAAAAAAACGGAAAATTTTACGTCTGAATACGACTATGCCCTTGACAATGAACTTCAAGTTCATTCAAAGGTCAATAAGTTAATTTTTTCAATGGGAAAACTCTACCTTTAAATGTAGTGATAGAAAAAGTATAACATTTTACGACGGCTTATGATCTTGACCGTGACCTTGAGGTCCAAGACATTAAGGTCGTAATAATGACGAACATCTCCGTTTAAATAATGAGTGCGAAAATAGTGATATTGAATTATGACCTTGGCCAGTTTAGTTCAAGGGACGACTCTTGCTCAGTTAAAGAAATTCTATTGTGTTCCAGCTGCTAAATTCTCTTTCCCTTTTAACCCCCGTTTCACCCTTAACTCTCTCCTACATAAAAACGAAATATGGCATCATAATCAGTGATAAGAAAAAATTGGAATTTTTTTCGTTATAAGCTCCATATGAAAATAGTTTTAATTCCAGTAATTTTGATCTTTGTAATCAAGAGTGTTTGAATTATTTTATCTGCGGACTTACATTTTTTCCGTCATGGCTGATTTTACGCCACTGGAAATAATTAATATGATTAAGGTTTTTGGCGAGTGGTAAAAAAATTACAGAGCTGCAGAAAGGCGTTATACAGAAAAATATCCAGACTCTCGACATCCAGATAAAAAAGCTATTAAACGATTAGTGAGTAGAGCTGAACAAGGTAATATGACACGAATAAGGTGCAAAACTGGATCTAGAGAGCATATTGTACTAGGTGTGTTGGCTTCGGTTACTGTAGATCCCTATATTTCTATTCGGCAAATCAGTCGAACGCATGGAGTTCCAAAAATAACTACTAACCGCATTTTCAGAAGTTTGAAATTCCATCAATACCATGTCCGCCACGCTCATGGTCTTGAGATCGGAGATGACCAGCGGCGTTTAAATTTTTGTAGATAGGCATCTAATAGAATGCACCAAGTTTCTATTTATTTGGACAAATTTTTATTTACAAACGAGGCGAAATTTGACAATATGGGAGGTGTCAATCTCCATAATGCCCATGACTATTCCCAAGTAAATCCTTATTGGCGAAGGGATTATCGTATTCAGAGACGGTGGTCATTGAATGCATGTGGAGGTATAATAGAAAATAATGTGATAGGCCCATTTTTTATAATAATAATTTGAATGATTCTTTCTATTTAAATATTCTCAAGAATGAAGTACCACAATTGTTAGATGAAGTCCCATTAGCCTTGAGACAAATCATATGGTTTCAACAAGATGGGGCACCAGCACACCGTACACTACCATTGAAGGCATTCTTGGATACCACATGTCCTAATCGTTGGATTAGCATTGGCAGCCAAGTACATGAATGGCCAGCCAGATCACCAGATCTTACACAAATGGATTTATTACTATGGAGTGTTGTAAAAGAGCAAGTTTTTGCGCAAGCTCCAACAACCACAAAGGATATGAAAGAAAGAATAAAGAGAGTTTTCGAATCTATAACGGTTAAAACATTAGAGACGGTCTGTCTGAGTTTCCGTTAAAGAATTAATATGTACATTCAAGAAAATGGACGACTAATTGAACATCTGTTCTAAGAGACGTCTTAACTAGCTGAGTTCCAAGAATTTTTCCTTGACTGGCTTGGTGCTATGAGTCTTTCCTTGACTGGGCGGATTCGTTGCCTTGCCTTGACAGACTGGGTGCTATGAGTCATCCCTTGACTGGGCGGACTCGTTGCCTTGCTTTGACTGGCTTGGTGCTATAAGTGTTCCTTTGACTGGGCGGATTCGTTTCCTTGACCTTGATTGGCTGCGTATTAACAGTCTTTCCTTAACTGAGTGGACTTCATGCCTTGCCTTGACCGGCTAGGTATTAAGATACTTCCCTCAAATTGGCGGACCCCATGTCTTGTTTTGTTCCAATTTCAGCGTTTAAATTACTGGTTTCCATTTGAAAAAATTAACTTGACTCAAAATAACCTTAAAGGCCATTGTCAAGATCATATTCGCACGTAAAATTTTCGGTTCTTTCTTTTTCCGATGTCAAGAGTAGGGATTCTTCTTGGAAAAAACTAACTTGATTTTCAAATGACCTCAAAGGTCATTATCAAGGTCACAGTAAAGGTCACCATTGAATGTCTCTCTTGAAGCCCTACAATTTTTATGTATAATATTTTTTTCTAAAGGACATATTTTCAAAGTAATTCGCGTGGGGTGATAAAAATCGGACAACCCATATATACACTGGGTATCCTATTTTAAAAAACGTATGCGTATATCTCTAGAACTAAAGGTTTTAAAAATGAATCTTAGACGAAAGTTGTTAGATTTTGAAAGGGACATTTAACTATGACCTTAGCCATGACCTTGAATATGGCCTTCAAGGTCAGTCGAAGGTCAAGTTGGTTTCTTTTAACAAAAACTCTTACTTTTGACCCCCAAAAAACGAGAAAGCAGAAAATTTCACGTCCTAATATGACCTTGACCATGACCATAACCATGACCATGACTACAACTTTCAAGGTCATTTAAAGTCAAGTTGTACACTTTAAATAAAAAATCTTACTTTTGACCCCAGAAAACGAAAAAACAAAAAATCTTACTAAGCAAAGATTCGGTCATTTAAGGCAAGACCAAGCAAAGACCCGTCCCGTTTAGGCAAGATCGGACAGAGGCCCAGCCAGTTAAAGCAAGACCAAGCAGAGACTCGGTCATGTATGGCAATACCAGGCAGAGGCTCTGCCAATTAAGGTGAGATATTTCATCGATGTACATTCTGTCAAAAAAGTACTGGGAATTGTCGATTTAAATCTGGCGGGGTAATTTAGGCAGGTAAAATTTTTTTTCTAGGTTGGTACAGCCGTCTTTAATGACTATGCCAAGTTTGAGCGGAATCTGTCAACAAGTGTGTTTACAGTAGCTGGTTCAGTCAGTCGATGTCAATAGTGCGTGCCGATTTTTTACAATGAGTGATTACGTGGAACAAAGAATTTGTCTAAAATTTTGTGTTGCGAATAAAATTTTGTGTGCCGACGCATTGAAAATGTTGCAAAAGGTTTTTGGTGATAAAGCACTATCAAAAACCTGTGTGTATGAGTGGTACAAAGCCTTTAAGCAGGGTCGTGAAGTCGTCAAAGACTTGCCTCGTTCCGGACGCCCATCGACGGCTTCGACCGCAGCTAACGTCGATAAAATTAAGGAAATGGTGCTTGAAAACCGTTATACCAGCTTAAGAGAGATAGCACATGAACTTGAGATATCCCACGAGTCCACACGTACGATTTTAATTGATATTTTGCGCATGAGAAAGGTAGCTGCAAGACTCGTTCCAAAAGAGCTTAATTTTCTTCAAAAACGTTATCCCAAACAGATCGCCTCGGATATGCTGGATTGCGCCAATTCCGATCCCGCATTCATGGAACGCATCATAACTGGGGATGAAACGTGGCTGTACGAGTACGATATTCAAACAAGCCAGCAAGCATCGGAGTGAGTGGGAAAAAACGAGCCACAACCAAAAAAACCACGCCAAAGCCGCTCAAAAGTGAAGGTGAAACTTATTGTTTTCTTCGATATCCGTGGCGTGGTGCACTACGAATTCGTTCCAGAGGGTCAGACGGTAGACAAAGAGTATAACCTAGGCGTTATGAAACGTTTGCGTGAGTGTATCCGTAAGAAGCGGCCAAATTTGTGGGCGAACAGCTCGTGGATTTTGCACGACGATAACGCGCTGTCTCACCGAGCTACGATTCTGACCGACTTTCTCGCCAAAAACTCAACGAACACGCTTGAACAATTACCGCATCTGCCGGATGTGGCTCCCTGTGACATCTTCCTCTTTCCAAAACTTAAATTGCCGCTCTGTGGCACCCGTTTTCAGTCGATTGAAGCCATAAAACGAAATTCGACGCGCGAGCTGAAGGCCATCCCGGAAAGCGCTTATAAAAAATTTTTCGATGATTAGAAGTGCCGTTGGCATAGATATATCGAAGCAAATGGAGCCTATTTTGAAGGCGATCCAATAAATTTTGATTATTAAACGTGAAAATGTTGTTTAAATTTGAAATTCCCGGTACTTTTTTTGTGTAAGAATCTTGACACTTCGGGCACATTGCAAAATCTGTGGAAATTTTTTTATATTTGTTTGAACGAGATCTTCTATATGGTATATACTGGGTGTCTCATTTTAAAAAAACGGATGCATATATCTCTAGAACTAGAAGTTTTACTAAAAAAGTTTACAAACAAAAGTTGGTAAATTTTGAAGAAGACATCTAATTGTGACCTTGACCATGACCTTGAATATGGTCTTTAAGGTCAGTTAAAGGTCAATTGGGTTTCTTTTAACGGAAACGCTTACTCTTAACCGCGAAAACAAAAGAGCAGAAAATTTTACGTCCTATTATTACCTTGACTATGACCATGATCATGACTACAACTTTCAAGGTCATTTGAAGTCAAGTTGTACATTTTAAATAGAAAATCTCACTTTTGACCCCAGAAAACGAGGAAAACAAATTTTACCAAGCAGAGATCTTGTCGGTTAAGACAAGACCTAGCAAAGACCCGTTCAGTTAATTAAATGGGACACCCCGTATATATACAGGGTCTTCCAAAAGTCCCGGCCCAGTTAAATAACTCAAAAAATTTCCCTGGCTATCTAACCGCAACCTCGGCCGTAATCTTGATCTTGACCTTCAAGGTCATTTTTGATTAAGTTCATTCATTTATGAAGTGACCCTCAATTTTGACAAAGGAAATGAAAAGGGCGGACATTTTTACGTCCAGATACGATCTTTACCATTAAAAAATTAGACCTCGGAAGGTGAAGTCGAGGTCAAGCAGTGACCTGCCAGATATCTTAAAAGTAGGCATCGTTAAAAAAAATGGTTGAGACATAAATTATAGGTAATTTTTCTGGCTATTTGACGGCGATCTCAGTCGTAAACTTGACTCTGACCCTTATCTCTTCCATCCACCATATTGCATTCGCCTTCTTAAAATTTTAAATTTTTAAAATGTGACCTTAAATTAGTAATTAGCGACCTCAAAAATTCATGTGGAAAGTCTTTATTACACTTCTGAACAAATTCGAAATTCAGTCCACCATGTTGGATTTGCTATCTTGAATTTTAAAATTCCTAAAATCTGACTCCAGAGTCTTAATCAACGAAAAATAATCATTGTGTAAGCAAAATAAAACAATTCAGAATATCTCTAAATTGCTTTCTTTTATTATAACTAAACGTTAATACTCCATCAATCTTAATATTCATCATTAATTTCGCTCCTTACTGTAGATTTTTTTTATTACTTTCAAGAACTGCATGTCGTTTTCTTTGATGATACAGCTGTTTTCTTTATTCATAGTTCCTTCCGTAATTTTTAGGTCTTACGATCTGATCACTTTTTATATTGTAATATTAAATTTAAATTTTTCTATTAGATTATTCCTTTATCTAAATGTAACACATCGTTCAATGAGTCCTGAGACTAACAACGAAATCAACATTTTTTCTTAAAAATCATTTTTATTTATCAATATAATCTTTTTTTAGAGTAATACAATCTTTCCAACGCCTTTCCAACATTTCTATACCATGTTTATAAAAGGATTTATCCTTTGCTTCCAAATAAGCTTCAGTTTCGGCAATGACCTTCTCATTCGAGCCAAATTTTTTTCCCTGGAGCATTTTTTTGAGATCAGCAAAGAGCCAGTAGTCGCTCGGGGCTAAATCTGGCGAATACGGGGGGCGGGGAAGCAAATCGAAGCCCAATTAGTTCAATTTTGCCATTGTTTTCATGGACTTGTGGCATGGTGCATTGTCTTGGTGAAAAAGGATTTTTTTCTTCTTCATGTGCGGTCCTTTTGCTGCGATCTCCTCCTTCAAACGTACCAACAAGTCAATATAATAATCACTTTTGATCGATTTACCTTTTTTTAGGTAGTCAATATAAATCACGCCATGTGTATCCCAAAAAACAGACGCCATGACTTTGCCAGCAGACTGCTGCGTTTTTGGACGCTTTGGGCAGCTTTCGCCAGCCATGCGCCACTCAGATGATTGCCGATTCGACTCCAGAGTGAAATGATGTATCCATGTTTCATCCATGGTCACGTATCGACGCAGGAAATGTTTTTTATTGCGAGTAAATAGCGATAAACAGCTCTCTGAATCGTCGACTCGTTGCTGTTTTTGTTCCACTGAAAGCAATCGCGGCACCCACTTGGAAAAAACCTTTTTCATGCTCAATTTTTCATGAAGGATTGTAAATACGCTTCCAGATGATATCTGTGTCATTTCTGCAATCTCACGGACCTTCACTTTGCGATTTTTAATTACAATTTTTAACACTTAACTTACATTTTCCTGTGTAACGGCATCCAATGGCCTACTCGAACGTTCCGCATCGTTTGTGTCCGTACGACCACGTTTAAACTTAGCATACCAACGACAAATCGTTGGTTTGGATGAAGAGGAGCCCGGGTAATGTTTCCCAAGCCATTGCTGGGCTTCTACGGTGTTTTTACTTATTAAAAAACAATGTTTTATCAACACGCGAAACTCGCTTTTTTTCATTTTTCAAACAAATTACAAAGTGACTTTACTCTAACCTCGATAACTCTGCTGTCTGTGATCCGATCGACGTGAAATTTTTACGCGTTTTATGTAAAGGTTCGCACTCTATGGAAACGTGGCTAGTTTGGTACTACTAGCACCATCTCTGAGTTAGTCTCGGGACTTATTGAACGATTTGTTATATATATAAAATTGTTATATTTATATAATAGAATAAACAATTTATTTAAAAGTATAAGAGATTAAATTTATCAATTTAATACAACAATAAAAAAAATATGACAAATCAATAATACCTCTATTCACTATCAGATCTTGAGGTAAACTGACTTGTTTGTCAAAAACTATGCACGTCGTCAAGCGTTGTTGATGTGCATTTCTTGTAATATTTATATGTCATGATTTCGAACATAACCGTGCGAGATGACATTTTCGCAGGATATAACATTACCCCCTCCTCTTTTAAATTGTCGTCTTGACAATTTACACAATTTTATTTTATTAACTCAAATATTATCTTGAAATATCTTGAAGTGACGCCATGTTCTTCTGTATATCGCAGTATATACTTTTGAACCTCGTCTTTTTTTTACAAATCATATACCAAGCTAGACGACTTTAGAGAAACTTGTGCGATATGAAGATTTGAATCTCATCAAATAACTTCTAATTAAGAGATTTTCCTCTTTTATCTTGATGAATTCTTAAAAATCAGGAGGTAATGATAATTTTTTTTTTCATTATCTTCGATATTTATCTTAATGATTATTTTTAGATAAAAGTGGTGAAAAGTAATATTATTTGCTGTAAAACCACATTTATCTTACTCTGGCATTTGCCTTTCGGTTCATGGGAAAAACCAGAACCAAAATAACCATTAACAGAGTAATTAGAATTGTCTTCTCTCTGTAAATGTTGTGACTTTGTCTATATGTACTATCTTATTTTTATGTTTATCAGATTTTTTAATACAATATACAACATCATTAATTTTTTTAATAATTACATAAGGTCCTTCCTAGTTATTTTGAAGTGTGGTTGATTTCGCTTTTCTTCTTTGTGGATTATAAGACCAAACTTTTTATCCTTCATTATAAATAACTGTTCGAGCTTTTTGATCATAATATTTCTTTGCTTCATTTGATGTCATTTGCATATATTTTCGGGCAAATTTGTGGATTTTATCTAATTTATTATATATTTTTTTAAGGTATTCATGGCTCGATCTATTCTCGATTCCTGGTGGATATCGTCGTAGTAAGTCCAATGGAAGTCGAAGATCAGTGCCAGTTAACATTTTTGCAGGTGTGACACCGGTAGAAAAATGTTTTTGAAGACCTGTAAGCTAATAAATAGAATGAAATCCAATTATCCCAATCTTTTGGTTATGTGTGATATACCAGGCTGTTTAATAAGCTTTGTGGTTCGATAAGAGAGTGTTGCTACTAGCCTTAATTTTTTTTTGCAATGTTGGTACGCTCTTCATATAAACGTATGTGAAGTTTCATTTTAATCTGTCAATTAGTTCTTTGTTTACAAGCCATTTAGTATCGATGTGTCAGAGTATTTTTTTACAATGGAAAAAATCAAGTATTGTGCAGTGATTGAATTTTTATTTTTTGAAGGTTTAAAAGCAAAGGAAATTTATGAACGAATGTTCAAAGTGTATAAAGACTCTTCGCCTTCAATTAGTACAGTAGAAAGATGGGTTGCTGAATTTAAGAGTGGTCGTACAAGCCTTGAAGACAATCCACGTCAAGGACGTCCACAAACAGCAACAACGCCAGAAATCGTAGATAAAATACAGGATATCGTATTGGAAAATCGTCGAGTGACTGGAAGAGATTTAGTAGAAGCCCTAGGCATCTCATAAGGCAGTGTAAGCAATATTTTGACTGAAGTATTGGGTTTCAGAAAGCTGTGTGCACAATCGGTGCCGCATTCGCTAACAATGGAACAAAAACACATTTGAATGCGACTTTCTTAGCAAAATTTAAAGCGTTTTCGAAAGGATAAAGTGAATTTTCTGCGTCGATTTATCATTACGGATGAGACTTGGGTGTATCACCATGATCCTGAATCAGAACAAGAAGCTAAAGAGTAGTGTGAACCTGGTTCTTCGGCTCTGAAACATGTTCGTGTCCAGAAATCAGCCAAGAAGATGTTAGCATCAGTTTTGTGGGATGCAGAAGGAATTTTGTTCGTGGATTACTTGCAAACTGGTGAAACAATTAATTCTAAATATTATTGTTACCTTTTAGACTAGCTGAAGGAAAAAATTCGTGAAAAAAGACCCGGTTTGCAGCAGAAAAAAATCCTTTTTCATCAGGACAATGCACCGTGTCACAAGAGCATTTTGACAATGGCTAGAATCCATAAATTAAAGTTCAAATTGTTAGACTCACCAGATTTGGCCCCTAGCGACTTCCATCTGTTTCCAGACCTAAAAAAATTCATGCTTGGAAAACGTTTTTCATCAAATGATAAGGTCATAACAGATGTGGAAGCGTATTTTGCAGCCCTTCTAGATTCTCACTTTAGAAATAGAATTCATAAATGAGAATCTCGTTGGAACGAGTGTATTGCTGTTTGGGAAGACTATACTGATAATAAAGTGTATTTCAAACCATAAAATTGTGTTTTTCTTATCGAACCGCAAAACTTATTAAACAGCCTGGTATTTGGATAAATAGTGTGGAATTTGTTGATGTTGTCCTTCTACCTGACCATTTGATTGAAAGTGTAATGGTGTTGTTCTGGTTTTATGAATCCCTAATAAATTAATTTATAAAACAAGAACTAGATACGATTTTATCGCGATTAGTCGAATTTGCCCCAATTAATTTGACTAAATCTAGTTTCCCTGTTTCTTGATTAATTTTGGAGATTCATATCTTAAATGTTCTTCGGATCCGCAATTATAACATTCTTTATATTTTTTGAATTTTATATTATCTTTTTTAAATGGAATCGACTTCTTTTGAGTGAATTTATTCAAATTCAAATTTTGATTGTAAGGTGTCGAATGTATGTATTTTTCTTGTTTAGAAAAATTACTATTCTTAATATCTTTTAATTGTGAAGCTCTTATAATCGCTTTTTAAAACAGTTATTCCTTCAACTTGTAACGTTTAACGAATATTAAAATTTGATAATGCTAAAATAAATTATGATCCTGCTATTTTATCTTGCATTTCAATTGAACATTAACGATATGCCAATCTGCATAATCTTTCTAAATCATATCCAAGAGAAGGATAGTCTTCTTCGAATTTTTTTTCTCGATTAGTGAATTGTATATAGTATGTTTGTGTAGTATAGAATTCACTATATCTTAACTTAAGAGATTTTTTAATTTCTTAATAAGTTGTGTCTATTTCTATAATATCAAAAATTACTCTTGCTTTTTCTCGTAAACTTGAAGCTAAAGCAATCAACTTATCTGTATCATCCCATCCATTTGTTTTTGAAATAAATTTAAATTGTGATAAAAATTCACGTAATGGAGATGTTTCATCAAAAATATCAGGTTTAATTTTATAACCTAACTTGTCATTCATATTTATTTGTTTATTAATATTATCTTGAATGCTACCATTAACATCGGGATTCGTCAATGGTACATTCGTTATATTCCTATCTCTTATGTTAGATAACTCTAATAAATTATGATTGTGTAATGTATCTTGTGTATGTGTTTGAAAATTTGTTTGTGTATGTATTTTAAAATAATTATTATCATTATTATTATTATTATTGTTTTTATTATTATTATTATTGTTATTATTATTATTATTATTATTGTTGTTATTATAAACTCCGCTATGCTGGTCCCAAGCCCGGGACCTCTCCTTCCAGTGGAGAGGGAGGAGGAGGGGGAGGAGTTACACCTCCTTAAAAAATCCTTGAATGATGCATGGCATAGTGGTACCTTGCTGACACGTCCAACCACTCATCATAATTACACTTTCATGTGCGGCTACTTGTCTCGGGATCCACTGTGAAGCCGATCGGGAGTGCTCTCTATAAACGGGAGCAAGTCCGTGTGGTACGGGGAGGTCCCGTAAAACGGACTCTTCTCGGCGGGTGGTGGAACATCGGATCTCACTAGACAGTACCCGTGCATGTACACATACACGCACTACAGACTATCGAACTCATGCACACACGCAACCCCACATTTACAGCGCACACTCTCGTACACTAACACCCATACATAACTTGTCGCCATTGCGGACATTTTACACTTTACACAATACACGAAAGAGGCGCACCCTCCCTCTCTCTTAGCCGCGAGAGGCTATCCCGTGTCGTCGGTAAAGGAGTCGCTTGGAGTTGAGCGAAGCCATGCTTATCGAGTGATTCTGACGTTAAGGTCATGTCTCTGACGTCAGATGACGGAGGTATGCTGGAGCAATACACGACTTTGCGCCTTGCATCGGCTAGACGGGTGGTTCCGCCGACACCCCTGCTGGAACTAGTCGGCTCAGGGGGACAACGCATTTGAGCAAGATCCCCTAGGGGCAGCGTGGCTGTCGGGAAACGGGGCGCGAAACATCCCAGAAACTCAGGGCCACTAGTCACGGTTTTCTGAGTTGAGGATGCGGACCGACAACCGGGCCCGGCGGCTGCGTGAGCTCCAGAAACGATCCGACCCCAGGTACCGCCTTGAAACACGAGTCGAGATGAATGACCGTGGTTCGACTGCCACTACCGGGGCCCCGAGAGAGTGGGTCTCCCGTGGAGTAGCGGAGCGTTTCTAGGAGTCTTTATTTAGCAAAACATGGCGGAAAAAACGACTAGCTTAAATAAACAGAGAGAAGAGGAGAGATGTACTACCTGTACACCTCCAATACAAAATTCGCGCACTTGTCTTCCCCCGAAACCGGAGGATGGCAAAAGTGCGCGATATAATGAGGGCAGTAATGCACCTATTTCTACAAGTGCTGAGTATCTCTTTCCGCAAAAACTTGCGGAAAGTGAGAGGCTTACGATGGAGTGCATCGACGGCATGCAGTCCATCATAAAAGAGATGGTGGCTGCATTGAAAAGTCAGCCCAACATCAAGACCTCCATTAAAAAGGGTATACCAGGATGGAAGAGATGCTGGATAAACTCCGGCATACAACCTCGGCTGCAAGTTAGGCCCGAAAACAGCTTTTCACTACGGTGATCAGCTCCAGAGCAGCTCCTCAGCCAAAGAGGCCGGCCTCCAGCCAACCCAGTCTCCCCACTTAAACGCCTGGGGAGGCGCGATCGTGGTCGGAAGTCGCCAAGAAGAGAAGAAGAAGACTAAGACGACCCCAAGCAAAGAGCCAAAGGGTGGGCTCTTAAAAAAAAAGAAAACGGTGCAGCAGCAGCCGCAAAAGAAATCTGCCGCACCAAAAAATAAGATGAAGAGGACGCGACCGGAGACAATCTGCCTTAAGCCGGCGGACGGCCAATCGTACGCCGATATATTAGGTCGGGTCCGCAAGGAAGTAAGGCCCGAAGCTTGCGGCGCTGAAATTAAATCAATTCGGCGCACCAAAGCTGGTGAGGTTCTTTTCGAGTTGAGAAATACCTCTGCCGAGGGACGGAAGGGCCTATCAGACGCGTTTCAAAGGGCTGTCGGGGGTGCAGGTTCAGTCAGGGAGCTAATCTCAAGGGCAACCTTGGAGATCAGAGACCTGGACTGCTGCACCTCGAAGGCAGAAGTTGAAGAGGCCCTTTGGAGCGCCCTGCCGGGGTTCTGCGGGGCAATAGAAGTAGCGCTGACCAAGTCAAACGCTATTCAACAGCGGATGGCCTTCGTGACCATCGACGAAGTCAGCGCCAACCGATTGCTCGAGTCGGCTCGGCTTTGCATCGGCTGGGTAAATTGCAGAGTGCGACGAAAAACTGTAGCACTAAGGTGTTACCGGTGCCTCGGTTTCGGCCATTCAAGCCGTAACTGTAAGGGACCGGACAGGTCGAACTGGTGCTACAGGTGTGGAGCAAAAGAACATCGGGCCGCCGATTGCGCGGCGCCACCCAAGTGCTTCCTTTGCGAAGCACAAAGCGATCCGGCAATGCGGAAACACATTGCCAGGTCGAGCGTTTGCGCTGCATATCGCGCAGCCGTATCTAAGGCCCAGCGATGATGCAACTCTTGCAGGGCAATCTCAATCGGAGCCGAACGGCGCACGATTTACTCACGCAGATCTGCTTTGACCTGTCCGTGGATATAGTTCTTATCTGCGAACAGTATCGGAGCAGGGATGCGGGAGAGTGGTATTCCGATGATAGCGGAACAGCGGCCATCTGGGTTTCCGATCCACGTCGTTTCGGCGTCGTGAGCCATGGATCTGAAAATGGTTTCGTTTGGGTTAGAGACACTGACGTCACATACGTCAGCTGTTACTTTACCCCAAACAAAACTATAGGTGACTTCCAGACTAGACTTGATAGTCTGGAAGACACCGTCAGAGACATGAAGGGTGATCTAATAATTGCCGGAGATCTAAATGCGAAGGCTCTTAAATGGGGAATGGACAGGCCGGACTCAAGGGGAAGGCGAGTCATGGACGCGGTGTCGCGGCTCGGGCTGGTGGTACTTAATACCGGCCGCACCTCAACCTTTTAGACGGCCAGGGTACCGAGAGACCATACCCGATGTGTCTCTCGCATCCGCGGGTCTGGTTGCACATGTCAGGGGTTGGCGGGTGATCGAGGACTACACAGCCAGCGATCACCAGTACATCACCTCCTGCGTGAGTGATGGAAGGCCAATCGATACGCGTGGCCCAACCAGATGGAGTATTGACAAACTTAATAGGAAAGAGCTATCTCTGGCAATTACACGCGGTTGGGGATCCCTTGAAGGAGTCCCAGATGACCTCCCAGCCTCCGAGCGAGCAGAGGCGGTGACGGACGCCACTATGCGTCTTATCCACCGAGCTTGCAAAGAGGCGATCCCGCGGAGGAAACCGAAGATCGTGCGACGCCCGGCCCACTGGTGGACGGATGAGATCGCTGAACTCAGGCGCAAGTGTCTGAGATCTCGGCGATTAGCAACGCGATCCAGAAAACGGGACGGCGATCTAGCTGGAAAAATGGCCGACTACAAATCGGCCAGAAAAGAGCTTCGACGGGCCATCAGGTCCAGTCAGCGCCAATGCTGGAAAGAGCTTTGCCTGGAACTCGACAAGAATCCGTGGGGTCTGGGGTACAAGATCGTTATGCAGAAGCTGGGTGCCTTCTCTCGAGGAGCACCCACGGACGCAGCTATGATCGACAATATTGTCAGTGCCCTTTTCCCAACGCACCCATTACTCGAGGATCGGGCAATTGCGCCGGTCGACCCGGACTTTCCATTGTTCACCGAACAGGAGCTCAAACGAGCTGTCGGTTCGATAAAGAATCGGAAGGCGCCGGGACCCGACGAAATTCCGGCGGAGGTACTCAAGGCCGTAGCTGAACTCCATCCAGAGCTCCTGCTCGGTATGTACAACTCGTGCCTAAAGGCGGGTACATTCTGTGCCCGGTGGAGGGTTGCGAGACTTGTGCTTATCAGCAAGGGCAAGGTACCATCAGGTGGACCTTCTTCCTATCGGCTTCTGTGTATGCTCGACACCACGGGCAAACTCCTGAAAGGCCTATTGCGACCCCGACTCCAGCAAGCCGTGCATTGCGCTGGAGGCCTAGCCGAAAGGCAACACGGCTTTCGGAGTGGTAAGTCGACAATCGGCGCTATCCAGGAGGTGGTAGAGGCTGCCAGAGCCGTGAAACAGGGCAATCACCATTCTCGCCCCCTACGTTCTGGCTCAAGAGCGTAGGTTCGTGCACCAGAACAAAGCTGAACTCGGCAAGGTTGCCGCAACGGAGGAAGCCCAGGCCCAATCCTTGCGGGCCTAGCAACAACGTTGGGAACTGGACCCACGGGGACGTTGGACGGCTCGGCTGATACCTCAGCTCGAGCCATGGCTCCGACGCTCCCATGGTGAGGTGGATTACTACCTCACCCAGTTCCTGACAGGGCACGGCCTCTTCCTCAAATACCTTCACCGCATAGGGAAGGTAGAGGCTAGTGGCTGTGCCCTTTGTGACTGTCCCTGCGACGACGCTCTCCACACGTTCTTTTATTACGAACGCTGGAGCGTCAAGCCGGGAGAGTTAGAAAAAGACCTTGGAGTCATTACGCCAGACAATATAGTCTCCGTGATGCTCCAGGGTCAATCGGCGTGGTCGAAGGTCACCTCCTTTGTTAGGAGGGTCCTTCGACAAAAAAAGGCCGTCCTGGACGGCCTGTCATAGGCCTATGGCAGGCCGTCCATAGAGGACGACGATTAGGAGAAAGGAGAAAGAAGAGAAAGTTAAATAGGCCTTGAGGAGACGGCGCCTTGCTGGCGAAGGCCTGGTCCCACTCTGACGCAATGTGCAATCAGTTCTAGAGTGGGCCCAAAGACCAGGCTAGGTAGAGGGGTTTTAGTGGGTAGGGCAACTATTGCGAGTCCCACACACCGGGGGGGCACGGAGCCTCCCTGATGGTCCGTAAAAAGGATTTCTACTCCCTTAGAAAAAAAAAAAAAAAAAAATTGTTGTTATTATTATTATGATTGTTGTTATTATTATTATTATTATTGTTATTATCATTATTATTGTTGTTGTTATCATTATTATTATTGTTGCGACTTAACTCGTCAATCCTTTTTGTAAGTTCACGAATTTCCATTTCTCGTTGTTCAAGGAGGCGACGTTCTTTAATTACTACGCTATCCCTATGGCGAAGTTCAGCAGCCAAATTCATTACTTCTTGGCTTCGTCGTTGGAGTTTTTTTTTAAGTTCCTGACGATGATCTTTCACTTTTCATAACGTTTCTTCTAGTTCCGATATTTTCGCTATGACACTAGTTAAGCGCATTTTCATTCCAGGAACGTCTTTCGGTGGTGTTCTTGGAACTTTCGACATTTTTTTTATTAAATTATTCTTCACTTAAATTTTTATTTATTTTATATTCTTTTTATTTCATTAATTATATTCTGGCTGAGCTTCCAAAAATTGTTATATTCATATAATAAAATAAACAATTTATTTAAAAGTATAAGAGATTAAATTTATTAATTCAATACAACAATTTAAAAAATATGACAAATCAATAATACATCTATTCACTATCAGATCTTGAGATAAACTGACTTGTTTGTCAAAAACTATGCACGTCGTCAAGCATTGTTGATGTGCATTTCTGGTAATATCTATACGTCATGATTTCAAACATAACCGTGCAAGATGACATTTTCGCAGGATATAACAATATATATATAATAAAACCTTGAATATGATCTCGCTGTTTTTTTTTTTATGAAATAGAAGCTTTATTCAAAATATAAGGCATAAAAACATTTCACTCGAAGTATGGCCTATCATTAAAGACCACTTTCTTCCATCTTTCTGACAGTATATGAGTTCGGCGTCGGCAAAACGATTTGTCTTTTAAGGCTATCCAAAAATCGATTGATTCGTTAGTATCTTCGTAAGACTTGAAGCACTGCTAAGCCAAACCATGTTCCATTGAACGAAATAGGTGAAAATCAGAAGAGGCTGTGTCAGGTGAATATGGCGGGCGGAACAGAACTTCTCATTGAAGCGTTTCCAGGTAGGTTTTTCCTTTTTTTGCAATATGGCGCCGAGCGTCGTCATGTAACAATAACTTTGTCGTGTCTCTGTTCGTATAGCGGCCGTTTTTCTTTTAGAGCTCGGCTCAAACGCATCAATAGAAGTTGATAGCAATCTCCCGAAATAGTCTCTAATAAATGACACCTTGCTGATCCTATCAATTGCGGAGAAGAAGTTTTGAATCATAGATTATTGGTTTTACGGACGATATTGATGCATGGCCGGGCTTACTACACGATTTTCTACGCTTTGGATTATCGTAGTGTATCCACGTTTCATCGCCCGTCCCGATTCGGTGCAAAAAATCTTTTCTTTTCTGCTGTTGGAGCAGTAGTTCACACGTAAGAAAACGTCGTTTGACTTCTCGGCTTCGATTCATACGACACCTAATATCCTTGCTTCTGGATCATTTCTAACACTTTTACAAGTCTTAATCTTTACTGTTTGCTCATCTACTTGTAATATTTTTCTAAGTTCTGCCAGTGTCTAACATCGGTCTTAATCAAATCATTCCTCCAATTCTTTGTCTTCAAATTTTTTAGGTGTTCCAGAACGTTCTCTATCGTCAAGTTCAAAATCATTATTTTTGAAGCGTCGAAACCAATCTCTGCATATCGTATCCGACAGAGCATTGTTACCGTAAGTCTCAACAAGAATTCTGTATTCTTTAGCTCCAGATTTTTTTTGAATAAAATAGTGCAATGAAATTCTCCGAAGATACACTTTATTTGGCACAAGAGTAGACATTTTTAGAACCAATAAGAAATTACTTTGTTCACGCTAAAGTGAACTATCATACTCTAAAATTTAAGGTTAGATACAGTACTTCTTTGCAGGTGCGTCACCATTCAAAATTCCATGCATGGAGTACTGCTACTGCTATCTTTGAAGAAACAGTGAGAACTTATTCAAGATCCTTACATATTGTAATTTGTTAACCTCAAATCCGGCAAGAAGCTGTTTAATGAAAGATAAAACCATTTTAAGTTCGACAAATATTTGTACGAGTTTTATGAGTTATTACTGAATCCTTTCCGTAATGTTTATATATTGATAATACAATTTTAGGAAGTTGTTCAAGATCATAGAAAATTCTTCATCTGTTCATTACTTGCACGAATTAAAAAGTATCGATTTGAACTAAAGGTTGCAATTTATTTACAGTTGTTTGTGTATAATTCGACGATGTTAATGCCTCAGTCGGCTAAAGCATGAGCTAGCGTCGTTTTTACCTCTTAATTTAAACTTTAACCACTGCGGTAAAAAGCATAAAGTACAGCCCTTTAAGTTCGGTGATACAGTTCGGTGAACTGTACGTTCGGTACAGCTGCAGCAAACGTGCGTGTAGTTCAACTGCTTCTCTGCAAGGAGCAGCACCTTCTGATGCATAAAAGTGACCTCTTTCTTAAGCCGGGCTCTGGCAACCGCTGTACTCATTTCTTGTATGACTATTTTACTTGTTACCTAGGTAAAGAAGGTAAATTCAATCGTCTGGGTGCCGTAGGGAGAAACAGATTTGATTTATGATGAAATTTAAGTAGTTTAAAAATGTAATGTTGCAATAAAGTAAAGTTTTAAGAAAAGTTTTTTTCAAGCACTATAAGTACAGATAAGTGCAGTAATTTTAATACTGTCACTTTTAAGGAGAAATTTAAAATTTCAACGTTCATTTAACAACACTAAAATAACGTTGCACTAATATTGTGCTCAAGTTACTCCAATATTGTTTTAAACATTAATTTAAAAATTTTTTAGAAAACTCAAAAATTGAATCTTATTAGAGTAAATATTTTATTTTGTTGTAATATAACGATTTTCATCAGGTTAGGGTGATTAAATAAAAGTGAAACCAAAGTGCATACAACATAATATATTATAACACGATAGACTAGATTTACATTAAAACGCGGCATAGCGTATTTATTAGGCACTTTTTCATGACAAACAGTGTGTTTAAGCAAGCCTCCCTTACATCTATATCACTGTGCAGCGTATGTATACTCGGTCGACGGCCAAACGTTGACATTTTCTTTATTCTTCTCTCTTACCGCACGCACATCTGTACACATAAATATATCTATATCTATACGCTTACTTATCTATCTTCACTTCATCCAGACTCTGTGCACGTAATAGTAATTGGTGAAGAGATGGCATCAAGGGTATTTAAATCAGATCATATTATATTTTTGCATGTTGAAAAATTCATACATCCCAATACCTCTTCTTGAATTTTCAACATCATAAATCTATATTAATCTCTCTTTATTTTTTTATCATACAATAATTTTTTTATTTCTTATTTACTAGCATGTTCTCTAAATTTTAAGTTGATTCTTTAGTTAGTACATAATTTTTTAGAAATACAAATTATTCTTAGCTCTTTTCTAATATTGTGAATAAATTTTGCTTTTTCTTAGCTTCTTGTAAGTATACGCGGGTGGGATGAAAAGTTTCTGACGTGATCTAGAGATGGGGCCAGCAGGTCAAGTGTTTGGCTTGTATTCTATATCCCGACATCTCATTAGCTTGTATATAAATTTTCAAATCGATTGCTCTGTTAACGTACATTTGAAAGCTGTTGAACAAAATGCCTAAATTGCTTACGTGAAAATGGGAGAATCAGAGAAGCAGGCAGTCATTAAATACTTTTATTTACAAGGCCTAACACCATTACAAATTAAAGAAAAGCTGGATTCCACACTAAGACACTTCTTCATTATAATTAACGATTAGACATTAGGTTTCTGAATTTAACAACGGTCGCACGAGCACTTCTGACAAACCACATTTAGGACGTCTTGTTGAGGTCAGATCTCCTAAATCCTCTAAATGATTAAAAAAATTATAAAATAATGATGGAGGACCACAAATTACAAGTAAATGAGATAGCTGAGGCTACTAAGATGTCAACTGAACGCAAAATTTTAAATGAACATTAGAGGATGCAGAAGGTCTGTGCTAGGTGGGTGTCGCGTTTGCTAACGGCTCATCTATAACTCACCCAGAAAACTGCTTGAATTATAAATTTAGCGCTATATAAGCGAAACTTAAGTGAATTCTCGCATCGTTTAATAACTGTAGATGAAACTTAAGGGGTCTGTCTAGTAACTCACTTTTGAAAGAAAAGATTGGAAGAAAGTCAACTCTTCGAACAATCTGAAGGAATTTTGTACGGTCCAGGCATCGCTGACTAGGTGTAAGTAATTTTTTTTAAGAATTTCATGTAAAAAAAAATTTAAACGCGTTTTTCTCGAAACAACGTTTTTACTCGCCTTGTTGATGAAATTTTCGAAACTACTCGACCGATCCTTATGAAATTTGAACCACATATTCTTCAAACCTATCGCTATGTCCCCTATAAATTTTTTTTAAAAATTTTGAATTTTACTATATTTTTTTTTCAAAAATCGGCGAAAAAAAACCGGTTTTTAGAAAATTTTTTGTTTTTTCTTCACCATTTTCTTATTTTTTGAAATAATTGAATAAAATTCATAGGGGACATAGCCATTGTCATACCAAACCTAAAGCACTTTGATTTTTTTGTTTCAGACAACACAGCTCCGAGATTTTATCAACAAGGCGGACCTACCTACTTTTCGAGGTGTTGCGTTTGGCTGACGTTTTTGGTCATAATACATGTATAAAATAAAAGAAAAAATTTTTATGTATTTCAAGAGTGTATTTACTAAGCCTAATAACTTTTATATCATTACCTTTATCCAGTATCCCAAGAAATAATCACGAAAATCGCGTTTTTTTCGGCGCGAGCTACTAGACAGACCCCTTAACCAAATAAACCAACCCCAACAAAAGCAAAGACAATTTTATCGGAAAACTTGGTTATGGCGACTGTTTTCTGAGATCAAGAAGAAATTATTTTCATTGATTACCTGCAGAAGGGTAAAACCATCACTGGTCAATACTACGCAATGATATTAGAGCGTTTAAAGGACAAAGTGAAAAATAAACAACCTCACTTGGCGAAGAATCAAATCTTGTTTAATCATGACAACGCATTAGTCCATTCGTCGATTGTTGAGATGGTTAAAATCAGCAAATTAAAGTTTGGATTGTTATTCCAACCACTATATTCACCAAATTGAACCCCCGGTGACTATCGTTTCTTTTCCAAGCTTAAAAACTGGCTTGATGCCATTTTCACGTAAGCAATTGAGGTGTCTTCTTCAATCAGCTCTCAAATGTACACTAACAAAACAATCAGCCTAAAGATTTATATACATGCTAGTAAGATGTGGGACTACAGAATACAAGTCAAACACTTGACTTGCTAGCATAATCTCTAGGTCAGGTCGGAAACTTTTCATTACACTCTCGTATCTGCCAAATTAAATTAATTTTCATTATGCCAAACATGCTATTTTCATAATTTTCATTTAGATAATGATATTACACTTGGATGTACTTTAAATTTTCTGTATAATTGTATTAAACTAAAATATATGTTGCATCTATGCTTGTATTATTAGGAGTACAAATTAATTCGGTTCGTTTCTTTGCGTTAAAAAATGCATTTATTTCAAAATATAAAAAAAAAGATTAATCAAAGTAGTGTCTATCGCTAGTTACTACTTTTTTCCACCTCTCAGGCAATTTTCGAGTTCAATCTTGAAAAAATGTCTCGTCTTTTGAGATGATCCAAGTTAAGAGACAATTTTCGATTTCTGCGGAAGAAGTGACCTGCCAGATCGTGCTGTATCCCTCGTAACAATTAGTAACCGGAAAGAGCAATGTCTGGAGAATACGGCGAGTGTGGCAAAATATCCCACTTAAGCGTTTCCAAATATTCTTTCACGACTTTTGCGACATGAAGCCGAGCGTTGTCATGCAGAAAAAAAACTTTGTAATATCTTTCCTTGTATTCCGGCCGTTTTTCTCGTAATGCACGGTTCAAACAAATCAATTGCAGCCTATACCGATTGGCCGTTATAGTATCGCCAGGTTGTAGCAGCTTATAGTACACAACACCCTTTTGGTCCCACCAGATATACAACATGATCTTCTAACCATGAATATTCGGCTTTGGTGTTAATGTTGAGGTCGATGGCAACGATTGACCAGGCATAGAATTTTTCTTGGAGTTATCATAGACTATTTATTTTTCATCCCCAGTAACAATTCTATGTGAAAAAACCCTTTCTTTGTTGCCTTTAAATCAGCTGCTCGCAACAGAAAAATCGCCTGTCAATGTCTCTCGGTTTCAGTTCATAAAGCACCTAATTGCCTTGCTTTTGAATAATTCACATTAATTTCAATCGTACAGAAACTGCTTGTTGAATCACTTCCGATGATTATGCAAGCTCCTCTTGCATTTGATTTATATCTTCATTCAGTAATGCCTCCAACTTTTTGTCTTCCAATTTTTTTGGCCATCCAGAACGCGGCTTATCTTCTACGTTAAAATCTGCATTCTTAAAACGTTAAAACTATTTCCTAGAAGATTTATCAGTTGGAGCATTGTCGCCATAAACTTCCACATGCATTCAATGCGCTTCAGCTTCACTTTCCTTCCAATTAAAACTGAAAACTAAAACATCCCGCAAATGCTGCTCAGTTAACACAAAATTTGACATATTTAACGCAGTTGAAAACCGAATTTTTTATGAAACTCGAAGCGATATAAACTGAATATTATTGACAAACGTCTAACCTCTCTGAATTTACCGACTTTAGCTGTTACTATTAAATATTCATAATAGCCGGAGCCATCTTCTGAAAACGGACCGAATTAATTTGTACTCCCAAGATTTACATACTTGTATAAATAGTAATCATAATTACTTCTAACAAAATTCATTTTATTATTAAGTACGCAATATAATTCCTACTGTTTGTCAATATGTGGCTCCAGCAGTAATTGTTTGTCGATTTGAGCATCCGAAACATTATGAAGCAAGCTTAGACATATAGTAAACAAATCGCTTTGACACATTAGTGATTTTGTTTAGGCGTCATATACTTTTGGTTGTGTGAAAATGTCTAAGTTTGCGCTAAATAATCGTCATTTGCGGGAAGTGCTGCTTTTATTTTTTATTTGAAAAAAAATGACGGCTGAAGCACATCCGCAGCTCTGAAACGTGTACGGAGATGCTGCTCTAAGTGAAACAAGGTGTCGTGATTGGTTCCGTCGCTTCAAAGATAGTGATTTCAATATTGACGACCGTCCGCGTGAAGAAAGACCAAAAATCTTTGAAGACGCTGAATTGGAGGCATTGCTCGACGAGGATTAAAACGGAAAATCAGCTTGCTTTAGTATTAGGAGTTACCTGCATAGCTATTTCCAAGCGATAGCATGCGTTGAAAATGATTTACAACCAGGGAATTTGGGTTTCTTATGATTCGAAGCTGAGGTAGGTTGAGAGTCGTTTCTTCGCCTGTGAACAACTGTTCCAGCGGCAAGAAAGGAAAGGTTTTCTTCATCGCGTCAAGACCGATGATGAAAAAGGGATTCATTACAGCAATTCAAAGAAAAAAAAGTCATGGGGACTGCCCCGACATACTCGTACTTCTACGTCGTCGGCTCGGCCCGATATTTACGTTTCGGAGGTTAAGCTGCGTATTTGATGGAACAAGGTCGGTGTCATTTATTATGAGCTGTTTTTTCTAACGAAACCATCACTGTGCAACGTCACCTTTTTGATTCAAGTAACTCGTTTTGCAATAAATTGTTACAAATAATTTGAAGTCACCGGAGCTCATTCCGGCCTGTGCTTACGCTATTGCTAACAACGAATAACTAACTACGGCAAATGAGCCATTACTTAAAAATAAAACACCTGTATTTTTTGATTTTCTAATTCAATTGTTTATCGCAAAATCATTTAAGCAAATAATTAAATGTAATGCAGTTCTAAAAATTTTATTGTGCAATTCAATTGTACAGAAAGAAGTATCAAATGTAGTTTAGTAAAATTTTTCAGTCTTTGCTGTTCATAAGCAGGTGCTTTTTCTAATGGCTTTTGCACAAATAAATTTTACATTTTGTACGTAAGTAAGTCGTTAGTTTGCAATTTGCACCTCTATATCTTGTCTTCGTACTTACAACTTTGAAATGATTTTCTTCCTCTTTGCTTTTTTCGATAGTCTTTGCCTTTTTTGAGCTTTAGATTTTGTCCAACTGTCTATGTTTAATTCGGAAACTTCTTCTACGATATTTTTCGTATCTTTTAAACTATCTGGATGTAATTTGTTATTAATTATTATCGCATTTGCAATTAAAGGTTGAATTAGCTGGATGAAAAAACACCAAGTCCATTTTTTCCCACGAATCTAGGGTACGTAGGCGTTACAAAATCGATCATGAGGATTAACTTCACATATGTTCTTATTGTGTTCCGAAAAAGTTTGTGAAAATAGTATTTCAGTTGTACTATCTTTGCATAGAAACTTTTGATTTATCGCCAAAATCCATCGATAAAATAAACACAGGCTACGAATTTATCACAATAATATAATTCATTTTTTAATTACTTTCATGTTTGGATATTGTTGTTTCCCTAGCAAATTTTTTGGAATTTCAGCTTCATACTTCGCTTGGTTTTGCCATACAGTATCTTTTTTAAATGAATCAATAAATTTAGAGATATAAAGAAATTTAAATAAAGAATATAAAATTCGGGTGAGAGAAGCTCCTAACTGTGATTGTAACATTTCAATGGAAAAGCTTCTAACAGTGATTGTAACATTTTGATTATAACCCGTGACCTCAAGCAAACATTTTGCAGCGGATTATTCAAATCATTTGTTGAAGCGCCAATATATTATAGATACTATAGATATCACAATCATACAAGTAACCATCATTAGAGCAAAGAACTTACATTTTTATACCAAATCAGATCGGTTTACGAGGGTCGTTTGAAAAGTCCGTGCAAAGTCCAAGAGATGGCACCATTGGCGCGTATCGAGGTCATGTTTAGTTTGTAGCATCTCTTGAATGAACACACACCTAGTTGCAGCCATATTGGTCTATTTCTTTGTATTCGGCATTCGTGTGAATCAAGGAAGTCAAGTGATTTTCAAGAAATAGACAAAAAAGAATTTCGTGTGGTGATTAAACATTACTTTATGAAAGGCAAAACGCCTCAGGAGACTGAAGAGAAGCTTGATAAATATTATGGTGACTCTGCACCTTCGATTAAAACAGTTTATAAGTGGTTCCAAAATTTTCGGACTGACCATATGGGCACAAGTGACGCTGAACGTTCTGGGCGGCCTGTGCAGGTTACGACTCCAGAAATCCTTGATCAAATCAATGATATGGTGATGGATGACAGAAGAGTTAAGGTGCGTGAGATTGCTAGTGCTGTGGGCATCTCGACTGAACGGGTACATAATATTTTGCATAAACATTTGGACATGAGAAAGCTATCCGCAAGATAGGTACCGCGATTGATCACGCTTGACCAAAAACGGAATCGTGTAAAGTGTTGCAAGGATGGTTTGCAGCTGTTCCAGAGAAATCCGGAGGAGTTCAAGCGTCGTTTCGTCACTGTGGATGAAACCTGGATACATTATTATACTCCTGAGACCAAACAACAATTTAAACAATGGATTACCAAGGGGGAATCTGCACCAAAAAAGGCGAGGACCGTTCTTTCGGCCGGAAAGGTTATGGCACATAAAGAAATAGACCAGTATGGCTGCAACTTACAGTGTGTTAATTCAAGAGATGTTACTCACTAAACATGACCTCGATACGCGCCGGTGGTGCCATCTCTCGGACTTTGCACGGACTTTTTAAACGACCCTCGTATTTCTTATACATTTTTCTATCTTCAATTTTCCAGAGTATTTTACTATAACTTTATGAATTGAAAATTTTTTGTCTAAGTTTCCAAATCTCATTGTGTTTTAACAAAACAGATCACATAATGACCAAACTTTCTAAACTTCATCGTCTTCCTTGTGATCCATGCTTTTGTAGAACAGTAAATTTTTTTTATTGAAAATAATTTAAATAAACAGCATGAACTTTTTCTTTTAAATGTTCAATTTCTGTTACATCAGCATCATTTTTACTATTACTGTTCTTATTATGATAAGAGCCTTTTTCAATCGAAGTCATTATCTGGCTTCAAGAATTTCTGATTTGGTGTATAGCAATTTTCAATTTGTTCATTAGTATTTAAAGGGAGATTCATGAACGAAATATCTTCTTCTTTAAAATCATATTTTTCCTCTGAAGATTCATCACCTAGATTAGGAATAAAATTGATGTTAATATATTCGTTGAATTATCAACCCAATATCCCTTTCATCGACCAGTTCGGGTAGATCTCGAACTTGGATTCTTGACATATTGTCAAATATTAATATTCGATATTTACGCTTTATGTTTATTGTAGGTAAATGTCGATAAAATATGATTACATAAAATACTTTACATCAATATGTAATATACATGTCTGCTGTATAATAGAGTTCAGTATATTAGAGTAGTTCAGTATATCAAAGTAGCTCAATATATCAAAGTATATATACGCTACGATGTACCCTAGACTACTTATAAAACGAAAGCCAGAAAATTTTATTGCGAACAAAAATTAAAATACGCCACCTATGTCCTGAAAGTAATAGCGGTACACTCCTCTATAATGGCTGCAGAGATCTTAATTTTTCGAAATTGCAAAACTTCTTTGCATGATTTTTCGTGTCAAATTGATTGACGCTATTAATTTTTCGTAATACTAAGTTTCCTAATTTGTTAAAACAATTTTGTGATGAATAATTGAATTGAAAAACCAAGAAAATACGGGTATTTTATTTTCCAGTAATGACCCATTTGGCGTAGTTAGTTTTTCGTTATTCGCAGTAGCGTCAGCATAGGATATAACGGATTCTGGTGATTTCTAATTGTTTATAAAAATTTTATTGCAAAATGAAGACTCGGACGAAAAAATATCATAGATAAATGTCTTCATAATATTTCCCGTAAAAGCGATGACCACTATTAGTTTTTTGAAATTTCGAGTTTCGTACTAATTTGTTGAAATAATTTTGCAATAAATAATCAAACTGAATAATTAAATTGCTTAATGTTAGCTGTCAATTTTACAGAACCATTGAGAAATGCTTTTTTAACATCAATTAGCTCAAAAAATAAATTGTTTGCACAAAATACCTTGATAGAATTTTTGAGGATTGCATTTTTCCTATTGGCGAATAAAAATTTTCTAAATACTCCTTTTGTTAAAACCCTCGAAGTCGATGAAGTCTCCGATATAACTATGGCGTAGTGGTAGTACTTTTATTAAATACTTCATTTTTTCTTCTTCTTGTAATGAAGCCCCAGTCGATTTTAGCTCATTGCATGCTTTTTCGAATTCAGCAAAAATTATAATCCACATTGTTTAAGCTTTTTAAACATAATATATTTTAAACATAATATATTTTAACTTTTCCCTTTTGATACGATAATTTACAGCGAAGTTGGTTACGTAGAATCCAATTTTTCCATCTTCTTTATTATTGCGTAAGTCGTTTCATATTCACTAAAAGGTTCCACATTTTGTGCGACAAAGCGCTAATCATAATTGTTTATGCTTTAAATTATATTCTCTTCAGGGTAATTCCCTTGTCGTTAGTATTGCTTTCTTTTTCGGCTAGTTCAAGGCATTTCTTGTATTCCAAAATGTTCATAAGCCTGATCTTCCAACTTTTAAAATTTGATTCGTCAAAAACTGGTATGGTAACGTTGTCAATTTTCGTTTGCCTAGCCATTTCTTCGAATTTTTAAGTTTTTATTAGGTGCGCAACTAAGTTCACGCTGTTTTTCTTGATATAAATGCAACTTTATTGTAAAAAGAATAGTTACAAATGATTAATTTAAAGTATTGCCCATCGCTAGCTATAACTTTTTTCCATCTTTCTGGCAGAGCTCGAATGCCGTTACGGCAAAAGGGTTCGTTTTTTGAAGCTATTCTCAAATCAAGCCAATTATTAATATCTTTATATGAGCGGAATTACTGATCAGCCAGAACGTGTGTCATAGAACGAAACAAGTGATAATCAAGCGGCGCAATATCTAGGAAATATGGTGGGTGAGGTAAAACTTCCCATTTAAGCGTTTCTAAGTAGGTGTTAATAGGCCCGGCAACGTGAGGCCGAGCGTTGTCATGCAGTAGAATCACTTGTTCGTGCCTCTGCTCGTATTTTGGCCGTTTACCGCAAAGTGCTTGGCGATTATTTGGCGCAAAATGAGACATTTTTACACAACTAAAAGTATATGACGCCAAAACAAAATCACTAATGCATGAAAGCGATTTGCTTACCATATATCTAAGCTTGCTTCATGAAGTTTTGGATGCCGAAATCGCAAGCACTTACTACTGGAGTAATCTATTGACAAACATCGGAACCTCAGTTGCACATCTAAAAAAATATTATAAGTAAGTAGATAGCATTAAAGAAATAAAAAATATATATTTGTTTTGTGTAAATAATTCATATTATTAATAGCATGCATAAGAATAAAATTTATTCATGCTTAAATTACAAATATAATAAATTTCTTTTATGACTATTTGTATCAATAGGTAGAGGATGAGCGATTACATTGATTAGTGTCAATAAAAATAAAATGAATAATTTTATTTTCTTCTTCGACACTTCTTTTAGTTCCATTATTTCCTTCACTTTTTTCTTTGTTTCTATAATCACTAGCTTTATCCTTATTCTCGTTTCTATTATCATCTGTAGTATTGACTTCCATTTCTATCTTTTCATGTTCATCATTATATATATATATATATATATATGTATATGTATATATATATATATATATATATATATATATATATACATATAATTTCAAAATATTTACAATATTATAACTCAAATTTATATTATACTTTGTCGAACATCAATAGCATAAAATTTAAAAATTTAGAAAAATTATAATATGTATTGGGAGTACAAATCAATTTGGTCCCTTTTTTTGCGGCCAAAAATGCATTTATTTCAAGATAAAAAGAATTAGAAGATTAATCAAAGTATCGACCAACCAGTAATCAGAAGGAACAATGTTCGGAGAACATGGTGGATGCGGCAAAATATCCCACACGAAGGTTTCTAAATATTTTTTCACGACTTTTGGGACATGAGGCCGAGCATTGTCATGCAGAAAAATAACTTCAGCTCAAACAAATCAATTGCAGCCTATACTGATCGGCCGTGATGGTATCGCCAGGTTGTAGCAACTCATAGTACACAACACCGTTTTGGTCCCACCAAATACACAACATGATCTTCAAACCATGAATATTCGGCTTTGGTGTTGATGTTAAGGTCGATGGCAACGATTGACCGGGCATAGCGTAGTATTCTTTTTTCTTGGGGTTATCATAGAACATTCATTTTTTATCCCCTGTAACAATTCTATGTGAAAAACCCTTTCTTTGTTGCCTTTGAATAAGCTGCTCGCAACAGAAAAATCACCTGTCAATGTCCCTCGGTTTCAGTTCATGAGGCACCCAATTGCCTTGCTTTTAAATCATTCACATGAATTGTAATAATACAAAAACTGCTTGTTGAGTCACTTCCAATGATTCTGCAAGCTCCTCTTACGTTTAATTTGGATCTTCATCGAGTAATGCCACCAACTTTTTGTCTTCGAATTTTTTTGTCTGTCCAGAGCGAGGCTGGTCTCCAACACTGAAATCTCTATTCTTAAAACGTCAAAACCATTCTCTACAAGATTTTTCAGTTGGAGCATTGTCACCATAAAATTCCACAAGCATTCGATGCGCTTCAGCTGCACTTCTCTTCCAATTTAAACAGAAAACTAAAACCTCCCGCAAATGCTGCTTAATTAACACAAAATCTGACATATTTAACACAGTTGAAAACAAGATTTTTTATGAAATTCTAAGCGATATAAGCTAAATATTATTGACAGATGTCTAACCTCTCTGAAACTACCAACTTCAGCTTTTACTATTAAATATTCATAATAGCCAGAGCCATCTTTTGAAAACGGTCCTAACCAATTTGTACTCCCAACATGTTTTACAAGCAAGAAGATTAAATTAAATGATTAATCAATAACAAATTATATAATTGCGAAGAATATAACATTTTATTCTTTTACTGTCAACATTATATGTATACATACAATTGACATATTCTATAAAAGTTTTCTGGAGCAAATTAAAAGTATACAAATAATCAAAATGTTAAAGATTATGTTTCTAGTTTTATTATGTTTATAGTAGAAGAATACAATGTCATATTATATTCTTCGAAAATACATATTGCATTATTGTTTAATCATTTAATTTAACCTTATTGTTTAATAAACTGTAATGTCCCTCTCATACGAGGATGAATTTAATATAAACGGTAATTCTTTTTTATACATTTATTAAATAATATTACACACAAACCATATCATTAACATTTCTCAATGTAGTCTCCTGCGTTGTCTACACACTTTTGACACCGTTTTGGAAGCTTAAATATTGCTTGTTTATAAACAGTTTTAGGACGAGTTTTTAGCCAATCGCGCACGTGCTATTCAACTTCTTCATTGCTTTGGAATCGTTTTCCTCCAAGTGATTCTTTCAGGGGCGTGAACAAGAATTAGTCCCAGGAGGACAAGTCTGGACTATAATTAGGGTGTTTAAGTGTTTCCTAGCCCATTCCTTCCAGTTTATCCCTTGCCAAAGCCACGGTGTGCGGCCTAGCGTTGTCATGGAGAAGGATGACCTCTCTAATGGGTATACTTCATCTTTCGTTTCGGTAGGAGGTTCTCGCTGGCTTTAACAACTAGCTATAGTAGGTTGTATTCACTGTTTATTGATTGTGAAGAAAATCAATAAATAAATCTCCCTTTGAGTTGCAAGCACTTTTCCGGTTGAGAGGCAAATTGTGGCCTTCACTGGGCAGCCTTCATCCTTCCTTCGCCCTTCCTTACTCGCCATTCTTGTTTCGCGGATATAATGGTGGACCCACGTCTCATCACATGTAATGATGCGCCTCAAAAAATCCTCCCCTTCTTGTCGAAATAGATTCAAAAGTCTTTCAGTGATCTCCGATCTGACCTGCTCTTGATTTCCGGTTAACAACTTCGGAACCCATCGAGCACTAATTTTTCTGAAGTCAAGATGATCAGTGATAATAAATTGAGCGCTTCCATAGCTTATACCCACTCTTGACGAGATCTCTGAAACAGTTAACCGCCGATCACATTCAATAAGCTCTGGAATGGCATGGATGCCGTCATCTGTAAGACTTGCCCTTGGACGTCGATCATGACTTTCGTTTTAAACACGTTCTCGTCCACCCTTAAATTCCCTTGCCTACGTATACACTAGATTCTGAGACAATATAGTGTCCCTAAACTGCGTCTTCAAACAAGTAAAAATTTCCGACGGTTTAACGCCTTCATTGGTTGATTACCATAAATTGATGATCATAATTGATAATCGCTGTTCATTGGTTGATTACCATAAATTGATGATCATAATTGATAATCGCTGTTCATTGGTTGATTATTATAAATTGATGATCATAATTGATAATCGCTGTTCATTGGTTGATTACCATAAATTGATGATCATAATTGATAATCGCTGTTCATTGGTTGATTACCATGAATTGATGATCATTGGTTGATGATCATAAAAACTTTATGATGACGCGTTGCGCGACCGACGGATGTACCTTCTGCTCAGTCGTGGTTGTACTGAGGACATAACTGAGCGTGGCCTTTAACTATGCTGGTTCCCCCACTCATTATAAACGGACCAGCAACCGCCATACTATATCATATAGTTCAGAGGTGCGTGCTAAGCAGAATAGCTAAATTACCGTTTATATTTGATTAACCCTCGTATACACATTACTTTATATATGTTTATCAAGTATTACTATATTCTACATTTATGTATCGCTAATATGTATTTTTGCTTATTATTATTGTATTTTATTTTAGTATTGCTTTTCCCACAAATAAGAATATTTAGACAATTCAAAAACAAGGTGACAAAGCGCTGTTAATATTATTTTTATAATGTTTGCACTTGCATTTTAACTACTGTAAACAACACATGTTTTATCTTAGAAGTAAAGAGCGTCGTTCCAAAATCATACTACATCCTGTCAAAAAAGTACCGGGAATTGTCGATTGAAATCTGACAGGGCAATCTAGGCAAATAAAATTATTTTTCTAGGTTAGTACAACTGTCCTTAATGACTATGCCAAGTTTGAGCAGAATCTGACAACGAGTGTGTTTACAGTAGCTGGTTAAGTCAGTCGATGTCAATAGTGCGTGCCGATTTTTTACAATGGGTGATTACGTTCAACAAAGAATTTGTCTAAAATTTTGTGTTCCGAATGAAATTTCGTGTGCCGATGCATTGAAAATGTAACGAAAGGCGTTTGGTGATAAAGCACTATCGAAAACCCGTGCGTATGAGTGGTACAAAGCCTTCAAGGAGGGTCGTGAAGTCGTCGAAGACTTGCCTCGTTCCGGACGCCCATCGACGGCTTCGACCGCAGATAACGTCGATAAAATTAAGGAAATGGTGCTTGAAGACCGTCATACCAGGTTGAGAGGGATAGCACATGAACTTGAGATATCCCACGAGTCCACACGTACGATTTTAATTGATATTTTGGGCGAACAACTCGTGGATTTTGCACGACGATAACGCGCCGTCTCACTGAGCTACGATTGTGACCGACTTTCTCGCCAAAAACATAGCGAACACGCTTGAACAACCACCGTATTCGCCGGATTTGGCTCCCTGTGACTTCTTCCTTATCCCAAAACTTAAGGTTTACCTTTTTATTGACCAGAACAACAGTTTTTTTTGGAATTTTTTTTTTCATAGAAGGAAAGTAATAAACAACTTAAATTGTTTTCTACTTGTTAAATACAATAAAGTACTAAAAGAAATTTTCTTTATGACAAAATATCGTGACGGTAATTAATGGCACGCCCCGTAAAGTGACCATCTCCAAAAAAGATGGCCCGCTGTTGGCCTCTCTAGCACCTGCAAAAATGAACGAAAATTAAAAATCAAAGAAGTTTTATGAAATATATAAGTGTAGTCGGAAAGTGGACTACAATCAAGATGATATATGCATTATTTTTATTTTTAGAATATTTTAAAGAGTAAAAAAAACTCAATAATAATAAAAAAATTTCAAATGCCCGCCATTTTGTTGATTTTTTATTTTTAGCGATGATTGTAGGTCAAATGCCGACAAGACTCATATATTTTATAAAACTTTTTTAATTTCTAATTTTCGTTCATTTTTGCAGGTGCTAGAGTGGCCAACAGCGGGCCACCTTTTTTGGAGATGGTCGCTTTACGGGGCATGCCATTAATTACCGTCACGATATATTTTGTCATAAAAAAATTTTTTTTTGTACTTTTTATTGTATTTAACAAGTAGCAAACAATTTAAGTTGCTTATTAATTTCCTTCTATAAAAAAAAAATTCCAAAAAAAACTGTTGTTTTGGTCAATAAAAAGGTAAACCTTCCCTTAAATTGCCGCTCCGTGGCACCCGTTTTCAGTCGACTGATGCCATAAAACAAAATTCGGCGCAAGAGCTGAAGGCCACTGACTTAACCTGTTACTGTAAACACACTCGTTGTCAGATACCGCTCAAACTTAGCATAGTCATTAAGGAAAGTTGTACCAACCAAAAAAAAAAAATGTTACCTGACTAAATTACCCCGTCAGATTTAAATCGACAATTCCTGGTACTATTTTGACAGAATGTATATCTGGTGTATAATCCATCTCTTCTTTATCGTAAACCGATTTGCAAACGTCCTTTTTCCTTTCCGTTGCACCTTTCCCTTCCACTAAAAATTAGGAAATTTCCACTAATTCGAAAACCGAAGTATCCAGCTGCAGATAAGAAACGCCTTTTAGTCAGATTCGTTCGCAAGTCGATCGAAAGCACTTCAAGATTTAGCCGGATATTCATTTGTTGTTTCGATTCACTTAGTATTTTTATTTTACTTTGCATTTTTTTTAAGTAACTTTAAATGTTGTAACAATAAAATATATATTCTGTTGTGATATTATATGCAAGTATTGTGCTGATACATACATTGAACCCTTGAAGTACATTACAAAACTGGTGTCAGAAGTTAGATTGTATTTGTGTAAATGCGTCAGTGCTTTTTATGAAAAGTGAAATTTCTTCTTTTTCGTTGGAACATATAAGATAATTGATATTGTCAACATGTGTTACAGGCATGTGTACCTACATATTAAAAAATATATTAAAAAAAAAAATTGAAACTCAAATGCATGTAATCCACATAATTTAAAAATTGGCTTTATTTATTAAATACAGCTCATGCACATATATATATATATATATATATATATATATGTATATATACGGGGGCAGTTCAATAAGTACCCGTGTTTGATGACAGAGGGCGTTCCTGAGGATAGTTGGTATTATCATCGTGTGCTGCCATCTATTAAACGACGGTAAAACAAATTTCAGACTGATTCATAGGTTAGTTTAGATTTGGCAGCCATTCGAGTAAGACGTGTTTCGTGATTTTCGCTAAGATGGAAAAAGAGCAGTATCGTTCGGTAATTCGCTTTTTGTTTTTGGATGGAAAAAAATGCGAGGAGATAAAAGCAAAGCTGAATGCTGTTTATGAGGACACTTTGCCATTTATGACTACAGTTAGATATTGTTTCAACGAATTTAAACGTGGGCGAACGTCCGTTTTTGATGAGGAGCGACC
The DNA here is from genome assembly GCA_949987625.1 of Chalcis sispes. Taxonomy (NCBI): domain Eukaryota; kingdom Metazoa; phylum Arthropoda; class Insecta; order Hymenoptera; family Chalcididae; genus Chalcis; species Chalcis sispes. The sequence goes on along the minus strand of OX465094.1, from coordinate 51,274,327 downwards.
AGGACGCCCAGCAGACGTGGTTACCGAGGAAATCATTCAGAAAGTCTAAGACATGATTCTCGCTGATCGACAAACGAAAGTGCGTAAAGTAGCAGAGGCCGTAGGTGTGCCGACCGGAACGGCAATTAATATTTTACATGATAAGTTGGCGATAAAAAAATTGTCAGCCCGATGGGTGCCGCGATTGCTCACGGTGGACAACAAGTGGATGCGGCTGTTAACTTCAAAGCAGTGTTTGAAGCAATTTAAGCGATATCCGAAGGAGTTTTTGCGTCGAGTTGTTTCACCGTTGATAAAACCTAGATTCATCATTACACACCAGAAACTAAGCAACCATCAAAACAATAAATTTCTCCTAGTGAATCTGCCTCATAGAAGGCGAAGACGGTCCCATCAGCCGAAAAGGTCACAATAACGACTTTTGGGATGCGAACAGCGTCATCCTCATGGATTTCTTAGTAAAAGAAAGAACTAGACAATACTACAGTGAGTTATTGGACCGCTTCGACAAAAAATTGAAGAAGACACGGCCGCATTTGGCGAAAAAGAAGGTGCTGTTTCACCATGATACGCACCAGCACATTCATCCAGAGTTGCCGCCGCCAAACTGCATGAATTGCGTTATGAATTGCTGCCGCACCCCCCGTAATTCCCCAAACTGGCTCCCTGTGACTTTTTCTTGTTCCCTAACATAAAGAAATGGCTCGCGGGAAAAAAATTTAGCTCAAATGAGGAAGTCATCGCCGAGACAGAAGCGTATTTTGGAGAGTTCGACAAATCCTATTTTTTGGAGGGGTTAAAATGTCAGGAACGTTGGGAGAAGTGTATCTTTCTAAAAGGAGACTATGTTGAAAAATAAAAGAAAATTTTTTTAAAGAATGGTGTCTTCATTTCTAACACGGGTACTTATTAAACCGCCCTCGTATATACGAGGTCTGGCTATTAAATAACGAGACTGGTTACGAAAAAGGGTTTTATTATAAAAATTATTCTACATTCGAATGCTCTCCTTCAATACACTACCCTTCCCTCGCCATTCACCTTTCCATACGCTTTTTTCATTGATCAAAGCAGTGCTGGAAGTCTTCTTTGGTGAGGGCCTTAAGGAACTTTGCAGTTTTTTGCTTTACCGCTTCCATCGACTCAAATCAGGTCCCATTTAAATCAGATTTTATCTTTGAAAACAAAAAGTCGCACGGTGCCAAATCTGACGAGTACGGCATGTGTTCGAGCACTGGAGTGCGCTTACCGGCCAAATACTGCTTTACAGATAGCGCGTTATGCGCAGGTGCATTGTCCTGGTGCAAAATCCACGAGTTGTTCTTCTACAACCCGGGCCGTTTCTTACAAACTCGTTCTCGCAGTGTTGCCAAAACTGACAAATAGTAAGTCTGGTTGACAGCCTAACCCTCTGGAACCCTTTCAGTCATTACGATACCGTTAATGTCGAAAAAAACGATCAACATTGCCTTGAATTTTGATTTGGACAACCTTGCTTTTTTGATTCTGGGCGATTCAGGCGTCTTTCAATGCATCGATTGCCGCTTTGTTTCAACATTGTATTGAAAAATCCACGTTTTGTCGCAAGTCATAATGTTTTTCATCAGTCCAGAATCTTTCTTTAACCTTTCAAGGAAATGTGAGCAGACCTGTTGACGCAAGAGCTTTTGGTCAGGAGTCAGGTTTTTTGGCACCAACTTCGCACAGACTTTTGTCATGTGTAATTTCTCGTGTAAAATTTGTCTAACCGTTTCTTTATCGGCGTTTACAGCCTCGGCAATCATCCGGATGCTCATTCGACGATCTGCACGCACAATTTGGTCGATTTTGGTCACTGTTTCCGGAGTTGGAACAGTGACAGGGTGATCTGGGCGTTGGTCATCTTCAGTGCTTACTCGGCCCTCACTGAAGCGCTCACACCACTCAAAAACACGCGCACGAGATAAAGAATTGTCCCCATAGGCCTCTCGCAACAATTTACAGTACTTAGTCGGAGTTTTTTTCAATTTAACGAGAAATTTGAGATTGATACGTTGCTCCTGTTTTTCGTCACACATGGTTTTCGGCACGAGAAAAAAACACGTTCATTTCAAACCGCTACTGCACAAATACAATAATAGTGACGAGAACGTGTTTTGGTACGTGCATAGACAAGATATCTAGATACCCAACGCACTACTCGTTTTTTTCCCCACCCCTCTACGGCGCCCTCTGGGCGCGCAGCCACGTTATTTAATAGCCAGACCTTGTATATATACATATATATATTGTGACGTGGTGTTTTTGCACCAGTCACATGAGGAGGCCAAAGCATAGCTTATGCGCCTCCTCGTAGCTGAAATATCCCCCCTTTTACAATCTTGGCAGCCTCGCAGGACTGCCACGCGTGATCCTAACTAACAGCCACGCAGGGCTGTACATACGTTACCTCCACCAGGTACATGGGCTTCAAGCTCAAGTAAAAGCTCCAGCGAGGAGCCAGTCTCAGGAGCCCATGAACAGTCGTGGCAGTGCTCGCACACACTGCAGCAAGGTTCCTTCCTCGAAGCTCCTTCCTATCCTTGTAGTGATCCCCGTACCTGCAACCTCCCAGACGGTAATTAAATAAAGAAGAGAATAGTAGTAGCAGCTGCACCTTTAAAGAAAGTACAAGCTGCCACACAACATCAAAGGAAAGTGGAAGAGGAGGTTAGAAGTCAGGCAAAACATAGAAGCACAGCATTTGAGTGCAAGTGAATACACACCTGGAGGTGTCTGATAGTGTTGCCTTGCTGCCGCTGCAAGCAGGCTATAGCTGTCACCGACACCGCTGCTTAGCTTTCTCAACCGCTCTTCATCTGAGCCGCAGTTGTTGATTCGCAGTACGGCAGCACCTGAAACAGAAAGAAGATAGGCAAATTAGTCGACGCCTACTAGCTATGGAACGCGTCGACTTACCTTGATCCTCCGTACATCTGAGGTAGATTCTTGCCGCTCCAGGGAATACACAACAACAACACTGGTACTCGCGAGCGGATAACCTCAACGCGCGCTGCTAGCGAGCAGTAATATCAACTGCCGCCAGCGCTGAGCGCGCGTGGCGGCTGCGTTGCGTAACGTACTTACATGTACGTTGCGCCGGTGCAGAACGATCATCAAAAAGCCGCGCTCGCAAAAGTGCCACGCAATAAGCTTCTCGTTCACTCCGTTCGGGATAGTCGAAGCCGGCAGTTGCTAACGAATAACTTTTGCAAAACGAGCGAGCGAGCGTCTGGATAGTAGCCGTGAGCGTGTTGGAGTATCTGGTGAGTGCCAAGGTGCAGTGGCAGCTGCCAGGAGGCACAGCTTTCCCGAATCGTCCCCGTATCCTTCCCGGCTGCGTGTGTGCGACCGCGTCGCGTGTTACGCGCCATTTTCGGCCGTTTTGTATGCTGTACGCCCGCGACCGCTCTAACCGTGAGTTAGCCGCGCAGAGTATTTACCGCGCAAGAAACATCGCTACACGATTGTAGCTGGCGCCTTGGGCTCGCGTAAAAACGCGATAAATTATTGTATCATGTAAATTAGTTTAAATAAACGTATGTATCCGCGTGTTAAATTTTTAAATAAGTAGTTTACTAGTAAGCAGGCCACCCGCTTCCCCGCTCCTCCCCCCCCCCTTTAAATTTGTACGCCACCCTGATCCCCAGTGGCGTTACAATATATATATATATATATAAAACAAATAAAAATAATGTCGATCGTGAATGATATTGCTTTTAAAATGCTTACTAACTTTGATGCTAATAAAAAGCATTTATATGAATTTTGTAATAATAGCGACACCACGCTTAATTCATTATCACAATTAAAAAAAATCACATTATTTTCAATCACTCATACAAAAATAACTGGTGAAGTACGAGCACAAATTACAAATCGAGTCTATCCAAATTGGATCTTATAAAAACATATTTAAATGATATGTATTCGGATAAAAGGTCACACCGCTAATGACAATTAAAATGATTCTCCTGTAGACAAGACACAAACCCAGTCGTCTTAACTTACTCACAGAAAGTAGAAAATTGTTTATTAAAATTAACCATCAGCTTAAACGATACACTTTTAGTCGCAGACAGCCGCTTGCGTAAAACTTTTAAAACTCAAACGCTTAATGTTTTTATTAGCGGATTAAAAAAAGATATCACTATTATAGTAAAATAGTTAAAAGTTAATAATTTAGAATCGTCGAGTAATTCGAACCAAAATCTTTGAAAGAAATTTTAAAAATTACAAAACTTACGTGTACGCCAAAATAAATTCTGTAATTGCTGTAAAAAATTAGGGCATTCATAAATACATTGTTGTCATAAACATCAAACAAAGAATTATAACAAATCATACTAAAATTTTAAGTCCGTTTAATCAAAATAGTTTTAAAAATATATCAAAATATCGCAATCATTGTAGAAAAATAAGGTGTTTATTAATTATCGAAAATTAAACAAGATGACAATAGGAAAAACTTTTCCAATTCTTGACATCTCTAAAGTACTAGATTAATTAGGTAATTCAAACTATTTTACAACTCTTGACTTAACCTCAGGCTTTAATTAAGTAAAAATGGATTCAGATGGTGCTAAGAAAACTGCTTTTTTAACGACGACGGAACATTACGAATTCAATAGATTACCATTGAAATTAGAAAACGCAACCTTTTCTTAACTTATGAATACTGCCCCAACGGATATAAAAGGGTTACGATGCAGGCTTTATTTATACGACATTATATGCTACGCCAACTCTATCGAAACATACGACGGAAAATTCAAAGGAATATTCTACAGATTAGACAAACCTAATTTAAAATTACAACCAGACAAGTTAAAGTTTCTTAGACGCGAAGTGATGTACTTAGATTACAAAATATTAGAAGAAGTTGTAGAACCAGATTTAAAAAAGGTAAAAATAGTTGCTAATTATTTAACTCATAAATTTAAAAAAAAAAATTGAGGATATTATAGAAGATTTATAAAAAATTAGAGTAAAATCACGAAACCATTTACTATTAGGACCTTGAATAAGTTCTTGCCACTTTCTTTTTACAAAATGGAAGCTTTATTTAAAATATAAGGCACAAGAACATTTCACTCAAAGTATTGCTTATCACTAGAGACCACTTTCTCCCATCTTTCTGAATTCCGCGTCGGAGAAACAATATGTCTTACAAGGCTATCCAAGAATCGATCCATTCTTTAGTATCTTCATAAGAATAGAAGTGCTGCTTAGCCTGACCATATGCCATCAAACGGAATAGGTGAAAATCGGAAGGGGCTATGTCAGCTGAATACGGCGGGTGAGGTAGAACTTTCCATTGAAACGTTTTCAGGTAGGTTTTTACTGGTTTTGCAACACGAGGCCGAGCATTGTTATGTAACAAAATTACTTTGTCGTGTCTCTGCTCGTATAGTGGCTGTTTTTCTTTTAGAGCTTGACTCAAACGCATCAATCGAAGTCGAAAAAAATCTTCCGTGATAGTCTCATTCGGTTTCAGCAGCTTATAATAAATAACACCCTGCTAATCCCATGAAATGCAGAGAAGAAGCTTCGAGCCATGGATATTTGATTTTGTTCACAATGTTGATGCATGGCCGGTCTTACCTTACGATTTTCTATGCTTCGGATTATCGCAGTGTAACCACTTTTCATTGCCAATCATGATACGATGCAAAAAACCTTTTCTTTTTTGCCGTTGAAGCATTAGTTGACACGTGAGAAAACACCGTTCGACGTCTCTTAGCTTCAATTCATACGGCACCCAATGTCCTTGCTTCTGGATCATTCCTAACCTTTTTAAACGTTTTGAAACTGTTGACTCATCTACTTGTAATATTTTTCCAATTTCTGTCAGTGTCTGACATCGATTTTGATCAAGCAATTCCTCCAATTCTTAGTCCCCAAATTTTTTTGTTACTCCAGAACGTTCTTTATCTTCAAGATTTTATAATAGAATACAAACTAAAAAAAGGAAATTCAAATGCCGATGCATTCAGTAGAATTTCACCGCTAGATATTAAAGATTCATCTGCAATTAGTTTTAACAGATTATATAATAATGGTTCTCTTAGAATAAAAGTAAATTCAATAAATTTAGAATATTTTTTAAAATCGTACGAAGATTTTATCTCGAAATTAAATAAAGGTATTATTATCGATGATAATGTAAAAGAATACCGCGAATCTTTATTTTCAATTAACGATAATTACTCGTATTTTATTTGCATTTTAAAAGATATAATTTTTACTCAAAGATTTTTAAAATGATTCAATTCAAAAATTAATAATAATCAATACCTAGAAGCTTAACAACCGTATTTATGACATTATCGCTGCAAAAAATAACAATCATAATATTTATTATCTTATAATTTCAAATTCATATTTAGATGATTATAAAATGAAAAGTTTAATTAATTGTTTTAATATTTTTAAAAAACATCTAATTACAGATAAAATTATATTCTATTTCATTACCGCAAATATTCAATAAGCGAAGCTTATCTATATATGATTATGTTAGAGCAATGCTTAGATATTTATTCCAAGATAGTAATATAAATGTTAATATGTATTTAAATTGTAAAGAAAATATTATTAAGGGGGAATGAGCACGTGTGAGAAGCTCTCCTCACCACTACTCCTTGTCATACTTTTTCGCCAGACGTTGCTCTGCCTCGATTGGTAGCTTCTGACCCTTACCGGGAACGTGGTTGGAAAGATTAAGGAAGAACTCGTCGGTTACAAAAAATATAAAATTTATTGTTATTGCCATACAATAGAAACATATGAGAATGAGGTGAAAAGTTTCTGGTCTGACTTAGAGATGGCGCCAGCAGGTAAAGTGTTTGGCCTTTTATTATGTAGCCTGACATCTCACTAGCTTGTGTATAATTTTTTTAAGTCGATTGCTCTGTTAGTGTACGTTTGAGAGTTGATTGAACAAGACGCCTTAATTGCTTACGTGAATATGGAAAAATCAGAGAAGCGTGCGGTCATAAAGTCATATTTTAAAGCTCGAAAATAAATGATAGTTGCTGGGAGCTAAATCTGGAAAATATGATAGTTGAAGTAGCAATTTGAACTTTAATTTGTTCATTTTAGCCATCGCAACAACCGACAAATGGGCAAGTGTGTTGCCATGGTAAAACAAGATTTTCTTTCTTCGTAAAGTGAGGTTATTTATTTCTCGCTTCATCCTTTAAACACTGCAATAACTTTGCGTAGTATTGCCAGTGATGGTGTTACCTTTCTGCAGTTAATCAATAAATGTAATTCCTTTCTTATTCCAATAAACAGTCGCCATAACTATATTTGCCGATAAAATTATTTTTACCTTTTTTGGGGTTGGTTTACCTAGTCTAATTCATTGCTTTAAGTGTTGTTCAGGAGTGTAGTGATGAATCCAAGTTTCATCTACAATTATAAAACGAAGCAAATTTTCGCTAAGACAAATTTTCAATTAAAACAGTTTTCCAGGTGAATTTTCGATCGACCAAAATGCGGAACCTACCTAGCACAGAGTTTCTCCATCCTCATATGTTCATGTAAAATATTGCGTACGCATTCAGTCTATATCTTAGTAGCCTTAGATATCTCCTTTACTTTTAATCTGCAGTCCTCCATTACTATTTTATAAATTTTTTCAATCACTACAGGAGTTGTGACCTCAACAGGGCGTCTTAAACGTGGTTCGTCAGAAGTGCTCGTGAAACCTTCCTTAAATTCTGAAACCGGCTATTTAACCGTTAAATATGATGAAGAAGAGTCTTTCAGTGTGGAATCTAACTCTTTAATTTTTAATGGTGTTAGACTTTCTAAATAGAAATATTTAATGACCCCACGATTCTCTGATTTTTCCATTCGTAAGTTATTAAGGCGTCTTGTTCAATCAGCTCTTATAACATATGTACACTAACAGAGCAATCGACCTGAAAATTTATATACAAGTTAGTGAGATATCGGGCTACAGAATACAAGCCAAACATTTGATCTGCTGGCGCCATCTCTAGGTCAGACTGAAAACTTTTCACCCTACCCTCGTAAATAAGGATACCCTGTCTCTTGCTTGCATCCGCGTGGTTGGAGGCTCTAGCTATTCACTGCCTGGGCTCCTTAAATTTTCCATGCTTCAGGATACGATGGCACTTACGGCTCTTTTTTATCCTCTCGTATGCACACATAAAGCATCTGGGCGGAGCGGCTCGAACTCGACGCGCTTCTTCTTGTATCCTGCTCTTGTTGGCCTCTCGCTTGGCCATATTTATATTGGTCTTGATAGCCCCGACTCTCTCCTGATTTCGGCTTCCCTCTCCATTTACTGTTAGAGGCGGTGTAGTTTCGCCTACTGTTCTTGCTGATAGCGTATGGCCAGCTCTTCTTTCTGCACTTCCCTTGCTGCGATTGTCTGTGATGCGCGCCACTCGACCGCCTTTTGCTGTCGAGCGTCTTGTGCTTGACGACGCTCCCTTTCAGCGCCTTCTTCAATTAGGCCATAATGGCGGTCCACTATTTTGCGACCTCTTCAGGGCGCTAGAGTGGCCTGCGGGGCAGTCTCAGCCCTGGCGCTAGCCTCTTGCTGTCGGTAGGCGCATCGATCCTTCCGTAGATGGTGCCTGCTCCTCTTCTTGGAGAAGCGGCTTGTCTGTGGCTTGCCTGACAACGCGCATTATGTCGACGATGAATTTGTCAGTATATCGGCCAATTAGCATGCTACGCCAAGTCTCCACTATTCTCAGGTGCCACTGTAACACAAAGGAAAGGATAGGTGTTAATCGGGATTAGGTGGTTTGGCGGTCGCACGCGTTCGCCAAGGCGAGGTCGGAATGCTCGCGTTGGCACCTCTTGCCTTTTCCGAACTTACTGGTCACCCTAGATGGTATTTCTCGCCGGTAATTGTCTGCCATGCCTCGCTCGATGGTAACACCCTTACACTCTTATCCAGGCATCTTACAGTGTACACCGTTTTCCGAGGATGATTCCACTTCCTGGCCACTCGCTAAAGGGGAAGTCGCTGTCACATCGAGAATACAGCTCGACGTACTCTCGTCCTCTTCCACTAGGGGAGTATCGGCAGTAACGTATTTCTTCATTTGACTTAAGTGTACTGGATGGATTGTACAATCATCTTTGTCCAACAGCTCGTACGTGTTGCTGCCGAGGGCCTTACTGACCGTACAACATCCCACGTATTTTAGAGCTAGTCGTCACCAGATCGTCTTTCTTAAAAGAAATTTTACTCTTTGGCGGGTAGTAATATCACGTCTGTCTCTCGCGTTTTCTCGTTACTGGTTTGGAGGCACGCGTGTGGAGCTCTGGTAGCTTCCGCATGCGTTCTGCCCAATTAAGTACATCTTTCTCTTGTTGCGCTGCTGCGGTGGCGTCTCTCTGCCTCCGCGCTTCGTTATTCGGTGAAGCAGGCTGACAACCGTAGTTCAACAGCGCTGGGTTCGCATTCAGCTCGCTCTTTCACCGAGAGTGATGTGATGGATAGCATGCTTCTCTAAATCTCGGAGGACGACTCTCTTTACGGGCGCCTTCAATACTGCCTCGACTTTTATACGTCGTAAGGGGACGCATTCAGCCTACTTCGTGAATAAATCCTGGAAGATCAGGATGTATTCAAAGTCTCGAGGGCTACAGGTGAATGGTCTCATGACGTCAGCTGTTCGAGATATTTTGCCTCATCCTGGTAGAAGACGCTCTTTTCGCGGTTGATTGTGAGACCAGCCGAACAAATCCTTCTCAATACATGCTTAAACCGTAGCAGGTGTTCTTCGAACGTCTCCGTGGCGATGATCACGTCGTCAAGGTAGAAGAACACAAACAGCTCAAGCTCTAGGCGTATCACCATATCAATGAGTCACTGGAAGTCAACGCTAGCGCAGTTAAATCCGTACGGCATCCTTGTAAACTAAAAGAGGTCGATTCTAGGCACCGTAAATGCTGTAACGGGCTTTGGCTTCTCCTTCAGTTGTATTTAGTAATAGGCTCTGCTTAGGCTGAGAGTCGAGATATATCTCGCCCTTTGCAGCTTGCGCAGGATGCTATTCATTCTTGGCAATGGATAAGCATCCAGCTTCTGAAGTCAACGCTTGTATTTGCCATTAACTTTCTTCATTATAAGGACTGGGCTTGACCAGCTGCTATGCGATGGCTCAATGACGCTGCACTCCAGCATCTTCTTAGCCTGGGCGTGCATCTTCTCTTGGATTATCAGAAAGTAGAGATATGCTCTCTGCTTGATCATGCGAGCATCGCCGACGTCGATTGCGTGCTCGATCCAGACCGTACACCTCAGCATCGCTGGCTTCTCTGCCAGCATTCGATCCAAAAGCTGTTAGAGCTGCTCTTGCTTCGAAGGCTGAACATCCACCAGGCCTACATTTGACACAGCTGAACTGCCTGGTGCGTCTAGTAAATCCAGTTCTAGAGACAGCTTACTTTCGGCTCCCTGCAGGTAAAATTGGTTCTTCACCGGGTTGAGAAGTGCGTTGAATTCTCGAATGAAATTAACACCAATTGTAACAATCTGCGGAAAAACTGGTCAAAATTGCAACCTCGATGTCCTTGGTCACGCCCGCTAACTCAAAAGGTAATTGGACAAATCCAACTATAGGAGCATAATAGCCGTTTGCCAAGATGGCTCCCTTCCCTTGGCTTGGCATGATCGTGCATCCACAAGCCATAGATATCTACAAGCCTACGGCGTACATTACTGTATGTGATGCGCCCAAATCATAAAGTGCGCGTAGGGTATACCCTCTTAATCTTACTTACAACCATTATCTTACGCCTTACGGTACACCCTGCTCTGGGTGGTCCAGTGTCGGTTCAAGCGTTGGCTCAGCGCTCACGAGCTCTTCTGTGGCAGTATCTTCAAAAACTTGAATTGCTGGCACGGTGAGAAAGAGCGTAGGGATCTCGTCTACACTGTTTCCTAGTCGTTCCCGAGCTGTTCAGGCAAGACCTCTTCATCATATTAAGCCTGTCGCAGCCGTAACAGATAAACTCCTTTTCTTGCTTCGGCTGCTTGCTGCGCTCATCCTTCTTCTTTTCTCCGCTCTCGGACGAGGACGGCTTTGGACTGCTCTGTCAAGTGCGAGACCTTGGTTCTCTTTTCGGGCTCCATTTTCTTGGCGGGCCTCTTCTTTTTTTTGTTCTATTATTTCATGCCCGCCAAGACGCTAGTATGTTGTGCGTGTACCTCCATCACTTACTTCAACGCGCCTGTCATTTTGTTAATCGGCGATGCGAAACGATTGACTTTTGCAGCAGCGACTTCTACGTCGATTGGGCTTACCTTAAAGCCTACGGGCCAATTAGACGGCTCGAATTCAGCTGTTTTTGGAAAGCGTTGTTGGACGGGAAAAAGAATAATTAGCCAAATAAACTTTTAAGGATAGTTGTATATATATTTGAAGTAAAAATAACAAATTAGTACAATCTTCAGAAATGTATTTTAAGTCCCGTTATCAATATATTTGTAGAGCGCTTCGCCGCTGACGCGTCCAATTTGTATGCAGGATACAGCTCGCAATTTTTGTCTAAAAATAAAACCAAAAAGATTTTGATGATATTATCTTTGATATGAACTAAACAAATCGAGAGAAATACGTTAAATCCGAATATTTCTGGAAGGTAGAAACAAAAAGTGATTTTTCAAGAGAAACGAAAACTGTTTAATTGGTAGATAAGTCACTTAAGAAAAGTTTTCTAAGGTTCTTTTTAGTCTAAATAAAGGAGAAAACGATACCAAAAATAACACATTTTTAATGGAGTCGATAGCTTGTTTAGTTTTTTTGCCATCGTGCACACAAATTAGATAAAATCGTGAAAATGAAAAGTCGAGAAAACGCGTTTTAAAGTTTTCTATAGGAAAAATTATATATTTTTGATACCTTACACCAATAATCTCCTAGTCAGCTATTCCTGGACTATATAATAGTCCTTTCTCTTCCTCAAAGAATTCAGTTTGCTGCGATTGATCAAGTCTCCTTGATGTACGAGCCTCCTTGCTTGATAATGACGCGCGCCTGTTTTCTCTGTTGATCCGTTGCACGTCGACATTATCAACAAACATTTTACATTGTTGACGGATACTCAAATTCAGTAACTGCATAGTAATCGAAATCGCAGAATAACCTTCATTGAAAATTCCAACAGCCAGGTAAGCAGCAATTTCAATGATTTTCTTGCCAGAATGCAAATGTTTTGGACACATACGCCAGACGGTCGAATTGAAAGCCTCGTTAGAATTTTGCATATGGCCGCCTAAATATCGCGTTAGCAGTTCATTATTTGATAGATCTTCATAGATTGGCCGAATGTGTTTCTCAATTTGCGCCATTCACACCAGCAGTCGACGCCTGCTGGACAATTTTCATGCTAAGAGGCTTCATCCGTTGAACAATAGTTCTCTAGCATTGCTATTATAGTATTTTTCATGTTTTGAACAAAATCAATATTTCTTCTTATTGCCAAACCATAGATGAACGTTAGTTTTTTAATGACAGCTTCTGTCAAACGATTCTTGCCACCGAGCTTCGCTTGCTTCTTCTTATTTCGAAGTCGAGTAGCCATACGTTTTAAGACGTGTTCCATGCACTCATTTTTCACAACAGAAAATTCATCACTATATAGATTAATCTTAAAATACCTGCAAATGTTTTTGAATCACCATTGTCAATGTAATTTAATAATTTTACTCTAAATTTGAAAACGGATTTAAAAAACATTTCCACAATGGAATCCACCTCCATTTTCCCTACTGAGCCTTCGTAATTCGATGAGCAAGATTCTTCATGTTCCTCATATCACTCCTCAAAGGCATCGTCATTTAGTAGTTTTTTTTTTGGTCACATGCCTGACAGTACGCATTTTTTACAATAAGATCAATCAACTTGCCTGCGTAGTACGCAATGAGTGTCATTACACCTAACAGCGAAATGTAACGACGTTTCTTCCACGATCCATCGCCGGACACTTGCAAATGTGTTTCAAATTTCCCATTTTCCAAACTTTTTACTTTCTTTTCTTTCACAGCTTTTCCAGTGACGGTGTTGAACATCGATTCCGATGCCAATAGAATATGCCGCACTATATTTTCATATGATGACTTCGACAAACCTTGTCCCATATCCATAAGTCCACAAGAGACATTGATCCCTTCTCGTGTAAGCCATCTATTAAATTTATAATTCGTGTTCATTAACGGTTCCGAATTTATTTCTCTTTGACCACACATGCACGATATAAAAATTTTCAGTCCAAAGCCTCGATGTCCGCTCTCCAAAAATGTTATTTTTTTGTTTGCAAGATTTGCAGATTATGATATCTGCAATCGTAGCCAACACTGTAAAGAATTTAACAATTCCATAACAATGGAGCGGATTCACAACGATGTCCTCCGTACTCGCCATTGATAGTTTTTTCTCACTAGTGCTTGCATCGTGTGACTCTTTATCGTCATTAGTGGTAAAAAGATTGCCGTAAAATTTATGTATACAAGGCCTCGAAGAGCGTCGGGTGCTTCCTGCTTTACTTTTCAGATAACTTGATATGATTTTCTCGAAATGTACACTCGCCGAAAGTCAAAGATATACTAAACTAAACTGAAACGACCGCAAGAAGCAGAGGAGAAACACGTGCACAGACAGGTAACTCATACAGACGTATACGTTTATAATATAATAAAAGGATTTTTGACTAAAGATATTCGTACACAAACACTAAATCTCGTTTAGGTAGGTCGATGAGCCTTTCCAATTCGGAGTTGACGGTCCGTAAGCGGAGCACTACGACAAAGGGCACGCAGCTGCTCGACGCCCCGCCACGTTTGGGTCTATATCTATGAAAATACTTCGAAATTCACCTTGAAATGTTGTCTACATGTTCTTGAATATCTAGGCTATTGGTTTAAGGAAAAAAAATCGATTTTTTCGACTTTCTAATTGTCCCGCCGGCCTTAACGCTGGCTTTCTACTGCGAGTTTTTGTGTTTAGTCTTAGAGCAATAGGCCGCCTTCGGCAATTTCGCTCAGTTCAGGAAAACGGGCGTCCTGTCACCACGTTTTCTCTCTAACGTCAACTCGGCTTTTGCTGCACGGCCCATTAGTTCATTGACCTTAAAGTCCTCCATTTGAGTCAGAATACGCTTCATTCAAGGAAGAATATTGTCATAGAGGCTGTCCATCATATGCTTCTCACTAAGTGCCGATGTTATCTTCAATAATATCGCCTCCGAGCACGTTATTTACGTGCGCGCTGATACATCAGCTTGTTGAAAGCGTCGGCTGGCCTAATCCTTTAACGGCTTCTGGATTTTGGCCTTGAAGCCTCAACGCGCATGCGCAGCAAAACGCTTCCCAGTACTGCTATTTGTGTTCGTGGCCCGCGTACTACACTTACGCAATGCCACATAGTAAAGCGGGCAACGACGCTAACATTTCTGTTGTCAATCAGCTTTTCTTGAAAGAATAAGTTCCATCGACTAACTATGTGATCAATATCCTGACTGCTCACCATCCCTGTGTTGCAAGACGCGCTGTTGCTCTGAGCGGTGATACTACACTCTCCTCTCATCCGGCTCCAGAAGGGCCGGTTTATGGGGTTAGTGAGCTTGCAGCAGCCCTTCGTGTGTCTTCTTTCTTCTTTTCTTCTTCTTTAGGATTGCTAAAGTTGGTCACATAATTACATGTAAACGTGTTTTGAAAGTTTACGTGACTTTGGCCTGGCGCTTTGCACTTGCGCCTGGCTTGTAAAGAGAGAGAGAGAGAGAAAGAGAGAGAAAGAGAGAGAAAGAGAGAAAAAGACAGAGAAAGAGAGAGAAAGAGAGAGAGAGAGAGAGAGAGAGAGAGAGAGAGAGAGAGAGAGAGAGATAGATAGATAGATAATTATTTATTATTGTACATTTTGTTGTACATATTAGACAGATTTACAAAAGATATTAAAAACTTAAAGCTAAAAAACAAAAAATAAAAACTAAAAACTAAACTATTAAAAATAAACTAAACAAAGAATAAAAAAAAAACTAAAAACTAAACTATTTTAAAAATAAACTAAACAAAAAATAAAAATAAAACTTAAAACTAAAAACTATATATAAGTAAAGAAACAAATTATTAGTTTATAATAGCTCAAGCCAGAGAATGTAAAATTACATTCTGGCTAGAGGAACCATAGGTTGCTCTCTTTCAAAAGAAAGAAGGAATTCAAAAAGAGAGGATTTGAAAGTAGAGTAGAAAGAGATAAAATAAAAAGTAGAAGGAAGACTTTTCCAGAAACGACAGGAGGAAACTGTGAAAGATTTATCGTAGAACACCGTAGCCGAGAGAGGAATGGTCAACGGTCTCACATCCCCCCGAGAAGGTCTCCCTACTTAGGTCCACTGATATTTCTCAATAAGATAAGATGGAACTGAATATTTGAATATTAAAAAGAGAGCAGAAGCTATAAAATATTGTCTTCGAGCTCCAGTGGTCAGCCAAGCAAGGAAGATCCTATACGAGGAGATGTGCTCACGCCTAGTTAGACCATAGATGTAACGTATACCAGAGTTGATGACCCTTTGAAGCTTCAGATCTTGTTCCTGGAAAATATCGTTATACACTAAGCTACAGTAGTCCAACAAAGGAAACAATAGCATTTCAATGAGATGTTCTCTTAATCAAAAGTTTGTGCTTTGACGGAAATAATTGAGACGATATAGCAGCGAGTTAGCTTTACTAAAAACATATGACGTATGTACTTTCCAATTTAACTTAGAGTCTAGGTGCACTCCAAGGTTACGAACAGAGGATTCGAATTTTACAAGCGAACCTTTGACAATAACTCCATGGATGTTCATACGCGAGAGTAAGTTAATGTAGTAATAAGAACCAAATACTATAGCTTTAGTTTTACGAACATTCAGGCTAAGGTGGTATGCATCAGCCGACTCGGAGACGAGCTGCGCTTGACTACTCATAAGTTGAATCACAGTATCAATATCTGACAGAGAAAACGTAAAATAAATCTGGAGATCATCCGCATAAACGAGATGATTAACCGAGGAGTCAAAGCCGATAGCAACATCATTGATGTAAATGAGAAATAGAAGAGGACGCAGTACAGAGCCTTGAGGGACACCTGTGTTGAGTGACAGAAATGCGGAAGGGCAGTCATTATCATCCAACACTGCCTGTTTCCTACCAGAGAGGTAGGAGGCAAACCACCTAACCACATCTGGTGAGATGTCCAGAGCAAGTAGCTTACGTAGCAATTTAGCATGACAGACTTCATCAAAGGCTTTGCTAAAGTCAAACATAAGTAGCAAAGTGACACAGCGCTTATCCATTCCTGCTCTTACATCATCAGTCAATTTAAGAATTGCCGTCTGAGTACTGTGTCCCTTACGAAAACCAGATTGGAAAGGATCGAACAACTTTCTAGTTTCCAGATAGTTGTATAGCTGTCGGTGGACAAGACGCACAAGAATTTTCGAGAGAGACGACAGCAACGAAATGGGGCGAATGTCACTTATATCTTTAGGCGACGCGGTCTTGTTCAGCGCAATTACAATAGAGTTTTTCCAGAAAGAAGGAAAAATAGAGTCTTTAAGAGAATCGTTTATGATACGGCATATAGTAGCTCCAAGTACGGGGAAGATGTCAATGATGAAAGCTTGTGGGATACCATCATATCCTCTAGCCTGGGAAGTGGAATGAGAGGCTGCACTGCGTACTTCAGCCAGGGTAACAGGGCTAAAGCAAAATAGGGGTTTGTAGGTGAGTCCAGAGCTGAGAGAAGAAATAAATTTGTCAATTGAAGGAGCATTAGGATTATGGGCCACATCCGCAAAGTATTTATTGAGCTCAGAAGCTGAAAAAGGCTGATGGGACGCTGTGGCAGGCGCACAAATACCGAGATAACGAAGCTCCTTCCATAGAGCTCTCGAGTCAGAGATATGAGAAAGTCTGTCATGATAATAGCATTGTTTAGCAGATGTTATCAGACTGAAAGCAGTATCACGAGCCGTCCTGTATCTATGAAAGTCTGACAATAGTCGCAAGCGTTAAAAACGTCTGTAAAGTCTGTCTTTGTCATCTAGTAGTCTATATATATCAGAATTGTACAAGGGCCGGTGGGAGCTCCTCTGACGGACGGTTATCGTAGGCACGAATAATGCGATTGCATCATTGAGATGTGAATAAAGGCAGGTTAGGCGATCCTCCAAAGGAGCAACCCCAGCACAAGTAGAGCAGTCATTTGTGCGTAAGTATGTTAGTAATGCAGTAGTGTTTGTTGAATTAAAGTCGCGAAAGGTGAAGTTTTGTAATGGTGGTTTAGTGAGAGAGGAGCGTACGGTAGCAGCAATCAAGTCATGTCCGTCTATGAATGGTGAAACCGTCTTCCAGTAATCAAGGACAACATCATTGGCGTCCACTATGCATAAATCAAGCCAGGTATTAGATGTAGCAGTATGATGTGTATTCCCGTAAGGTACGCAGTATAGCGAGTTCTCATTGAAAAGGCTCATCAGGAAGTTGGCATCATCGCTGTGTACAGAGAGATCGGTGTTGAAATCGCCTAGCAATATTTTAGTGCTATAATTGTGTATAACAGAGGTGAGTGAGGGTATAAAATCACTATTTGCCAAAAATGGAGCATGTGGTGGTCGATAGACCACTCCCACGAAGATGGCAGGAGCATTCGACGATCTAGCCTCGCAAAATAATTATTCAGGTAGCCCAGGCCTAGCAGTCCAGACATGCGTCGAAGAACATAAAAATGAAGATGAAAGTGTATTATGAATATTAAGCGAAACTCCACCACCTCTCGTATTTCGATCACATTGGTACAACGTGAAATCTTCTAGAAAAACCGAAGAGTCATCAACAATAGGACCAAGTTTAGACTCAGTTACAGTAATTACGTAAAAATAGGAGCGAGAAACCAAGAAGAGCCTGACCAGCTCAATGTGCGCTCGAATCGAGTTAGCATTGAAATGGCAGACTCGAAGACTAGCCTCACTGGCACAATGCCTTGTACCATGAGGAGGAAAAGGGAGAGGAGATAAAGTATGGAGAGAGGGAGGGACAGCAGTAGAAGTAGAGAGAGAGAGCATATCTGTACAGCAGTGGCGCATGATTTTTCTAGCTGGACATTGCAGGTTGAGTCACAATCGTGCTTAAAAAATTTACCCTATCTTCTTCGGTATCAATTGGTACAGAAAGGCCTCTCATCTTATGACGAGCAAAGACACGTCCATTTCTCACAAAGACAGAGAAATTCAACCTCTTGTCCCTTGACTTTTCCAGGAGGCGCACTTTAAGCTGATAGAGAGCTGGTGGAAGAAACTCGTTTAGGTTAATAAGTGCCGGAGTAATAGTGACTGATGGTTGCATAAAGGGCGAAAGAGCTGAAGCAATTTGATCTGTATGCAGCTTTTTTGCATGAATCTTAGACGCTATTACGCCACGTGCTAGCGCAGCACTCTTCAGGGTTACCAAAAATGGTATATGCCTATTTGTGAGTCGAGAAGATTTGGATATCGAATTGGATGCCGATCCAATGGATGATGAATTAACTAAGTTCTGCGCTCGCAGCTGTCTAATAGACATCACGTCCTCGGCATTAATAGTCGAATCAAGCACAGAAAAAACAGCTACAACAGCCGCTTTAATGTTGATAAACTCGCGGATAACGAGACCTGTTAAAACAACATCAGCCGAGTGCTCCAACCTGTGTTGCTAATGTGAAAGCTCATTTAACTTCTTTGCTAGGGCGTTGTTAGCCCGATCTAAGTCGGAGATAGCAGTGGAGCTTACGTCACCAGATATGTTGTTCTTAATAATGCCACTTGATTGAGCATCCACCTTTTCGACCAGTAGCTGTTCATCCTGTTAAAGTTTTGTGATCTTGAGGCCATTAGAATCAATGCGTTGAGATAGCGTAGTAGTAATTAGTCCAGTCAAATTAGTCCTCAAAATAGAAGTAAGGTTACAAAAATTCCCATAGAGCTAAAAATCTGTATGAATGTTCAGAATACTATTATAAATGAATTGTGAAAAGTCCCCATCAATCCCCCTTGTGCAAAAAATTTTATTGATGGTGAAAGTTTGCAAAAATAGGTTTTTCGCGTTTTTCAGCTAAACGGTGAGTTTTACAGCACAAATAGTTCAGACAAAAATTACAGATCATTTGATTCACTACAAAAAATGTATCAACACTTTTTTTCATAAGTATTGCCATTTCCGTGATATAGCGGTTAAAAGAATTGAAAAAAATATTTTATTCGTAATATGCACGTTAATGTACTTTTATATACATTTTTGAAGCGTTATACGAGTAAAAATATGAGTCCCTATGTCTTATACATACAAATTATAAAATTCTTAGAACATAAATGAACGTCAAAAACTCCGCCCCTATTTTCATTTAGTCGCATGGCCTTGAGTAACATCTGTTTTCCATTCAATTGTCAGCGTGGCGATGCTCGTATACCTGCTCCGTTTCGAGGGTCTCATACTTAACAAAATACTGTTAGTCGTAAGCATTCCTTCGTAGTGACAACTCGTGGCTATCGCTAATATTTTGTAACAAAGTTTGTGCATTTTACTGTTTTTAAAAAAAAATGTCGCAACTCTGCTTTATTTGTAGTCAACCTTTGACTGAAAGTGGAGTTGTTACTGTTGATCGCGGCATGAAAGCATTAATTGATGCAAGTATTGAAAGAGGTGATGAGTTTTCGGAGTACCTGAAAGACCAGACATCTATAAAAATTCATGTGCAGTGTCGAAAAAATTATACTCGAAAAAGTAGCATTGATGCCGGGAAAAGACGGCGCCAAGAAGAAGAAGCTGGTTCATCAAAAATAAGTCCTCCTCGTACTAGAACACGAGTAGGTGAGACTACATTTTGCTTCAATCAGTGTTGTTTAAAAAACTCCTTAACACAATCTTTTGCAATTGTAAAAAAGGTTGCAATGCTAAATGCGGCTGTAAAAAGGTTGGACTGTTTTGTTCTTTAGCATGTACCAATTGTCAAGGACAGTCGTGCTCCAATGTTGAATCGATACTAGATGAGGATAATTACGATATCAGTGATGAGACATATGATGCATCACTTTGAGAACATATTTGTATCCAGGAATATGAAGAAAAAGAAGATGAAGAAATAGCAGAAGAAGAAAATGAAGACAGTACACTAGAAGTTCCATTGAATTATTATGAATCCGATGAATAATTTTTCCAAATTATTTTTTCATTTACATATTACATAATTTACACAATTTTTATCATTTTCAATACTTAATTTGAATTCAGTAGGATCACAATAGATCGTGGAATAGGCCTACCGGGGAAACCACGTTAAAAAAAAAGCGCCAAGCACACTACCTCATAGGTGGTGTGGAAACGTGTGCATATTACAAATAAAATATTTTTTTCAATTCTTTTAACCGCTATATCACGGAAATGGCAATACTTATGGAAAAAAGTGTTGATACATTTTTTGTAGTGAATTGAATGATCTATAATTTTTATCTAAACTATTTTTGCTGTAAAACTCACCGTTTAGCTGAAAAACGCGAAAAACCCATTTTTGCAAACTTTCACCATCAATAAAATTTTTTGCACAAGGGGGATTGATGGGAACTTTTCACAATTCATTTATAATAGTATTCTAAACATTCATACAAATTTTTAGCTCTATGGGAATTTTTGTAACCTTCAAAGTCTTATTTGACTGGACTAAATGTTCTCCATCTTCGATTCAAGTGCTGCAACGCTCGAAACCATCGTGTTAATCTGTGCAGCCATGGTGTCGAGCTGATCGAGCTTGTCCATTTTGGATACTAAAACTGTGAGTAGATCTTGTGTCTGCTGCGTTGAAGTAGTTGCAGTAGAAGGGGTACATGGACGAGATAATACATCGATTGGAGTTCCAGGATTTGTAGTGCTGGAGGAAGAGCCAAAAGAGCTAGTCCTAGATCGCACACTTGTAGAGTTTGCAACGGCTAGGCAAGGGTTGCAAACCTTGATAACAGCGTCAGTATCATCCCTTATTTTTGATAGTTTCGCACAAGAAGTATGGAAGAGATTTCCACATTTAGTGCATTGCTGAGGTTTGGCTACGGTCGTAAAATCCCTAAGACAAGTTGCACACTTCGACGTCATTGTATAAGTATAAATATTAGTCACAAAGTAAGTTTTGATTTATAAATATAAATATAACGACGATATAAGACAAGATAAGATATGCGCACAAATATAAATTAATTTAACTTATAAATATAAAAATAACGACAATATAAGACAATGATACAACAATAGCGACAAATATAAACTATTTTGACTTGTAAATATAAATATAACAAAGATATAAGATAAGATAAGATATACTTATAAATATAAATCACTTTAACTTATCAATATAGAAATAACGACGATATAAGATATAAAAAATATATAAAAAATACAAACAAAAATATAAAGATAAAATAAAATTAATAACTAAGTAAAATAAACAATTATAGATTAACATGCAATAACAAAAGTAATTTATAACAAGGCACTATAAAAGATATATATAAAAACAAGAATTACCGCAGAAGTACAATAGGCGGTAAGTGTACTAAGTGTTGGTAATTAAGTGTCGGTAATAAGTGCGGCAAGATGTAAAGGTAATATGTCCAATTTCAGAATAATAGATGGTAGCACCGGTATGAAGTTAATGCCTTATGAGCGCGCCAAAAATTGTTGCTAGTAAGCTAACCTCAAAAGCCACGACAGTAGAAAAGAATTAGAACATCCAGCCAGTAGAAACATCAATCAGCAGCGCAATAATAACAAGCAGTAGTTTGCAGAAAGGAGCATGCAATAGTCTATAATAGAAACAGGCCTGAAGGCAGAAAACAGCAGAAAAGAGTTTGTAAAACAGAGCGAAAATTCAAGCGTGAGATCTACTCACCAGAGAGAGAGAGAAACAGCCCTGTTTTTTCTACATGTACATTCTGTCAAAAAAATACCGGGAATTGTCGATTTAAATCTGGCGGGGCAATTTAGGCAGGTAAAATTTTTTTTTCTTGGTTGGTACAACTGTCCTTAATGACTATGCCAAGTTTGACCGGAATCTGTTAACGAGTGTGTTTACAGTAGCTGGTTAAGTCAGTCGATGTTAATAGTGCGTGCCGATTTTTTTCCATGGGTGATTACGTTGAACAAAGAATTTATCTAAACTTTTGTGTTGCCAATGAAATTTCGTGTGCCGATGCATTGAAAATGTTGCAAAAGGCGTTTGGTAATAAAGTACCATCGAAAACCTGTGCGTATAAGTGGTACAAAGCCTTCAAGGAGGGTCGTGAAGTCGTCGAAGACTTGCCTCGTTCCGGACGCCCATCGACGGCTTCGACCGCAGATAACGTCGATGAAAAATTAAGGGAATGGTGCTTGAAAACCGTCATACCAGCTTAAAAGAGATAGCACATGAACTTGAGATATCCCACGAGTCCACATGTACGATTTTAATTGATATTTCGGGCATGAGAAAGGTTGCCGCAAGACTCGTTCCAAAAGAGCTTAATTTTCTTCCAAAACGCTATCGCGAACAGGTCGCTTCGGACATGCTGGATCGCGCCAATTCCGATTCCGCATTCATGGAATGCA
Organism: Chalcis sispes; assembly: GCA_949987625.1. Taxonomy (NCBI): domain Eukaryota; kingdom Metazoa; phylum Arthropoda; class Insecta; order Hymenoptera; family Chalcididae; genus Chalcis; species Chalcis sispes. The sequence continues at coordinate 51,251,664 of OX465094.1, read as the reverse complement.
TCATAACTGGTGACGAAACGTGGGTGTACGAGTACGTTATACAAACAAGCCAGCAAGCATCGGAATAAGTGGGAAAAAACGAGCCGAAACCGAAAAAACCACGCCAAAGCCGCTTAAAAGTAAAGTTGATGCTCATTGTTTTCTTCGATATCCATGGCGTGGTGCAGTACAAATTCGTTCCAAAAGGTCAGACGGTAAACAAAGAGTATTATCTAGGCGTTATGAAACGTTTGCGTAAGCGTATCCGTAAGAAGGCCAAATTTGTGGGCGAACAACTCGTGGATTTTGCAAGACGATAACGCGCCGTTTTACCGAGCTACGATTGTGACCAACCTTTTTGCCAAAAACTCAACGAACACGCTTGAACAACCACCGTATTCACCAGATTTGGCTCCCTGTGACTTCTTCCTCTTCCCAAAACTTAAATTGCCGCTCCGTGGCACCCGTTTTCGGTCGATTGAAGCCATAAAACAAAATTCGGCGCGTGAGCTGAAGGCCATCCTGGAAAGCACCTACAAAAAATGTTTCGATGATTGGAAGTGCCGTTGGCATAGATGTATCAAACCAAATGAAGCTAATTTTAAAGACGACCCAATAAATTTTGATTATTAATCGTAAAAATGTTGTCGTAATTTAAAATTTCCGGTACTTCTTTGACAGACAGTATACATACCAGGTGTACAAGTATGTAGTGCGTGTTTAAGTCTACAAATGGTGTACCCATGCAGTTTAAGCTGTTATGATTTGGCACTGCGCCATTTTTTTGTGTCATCAACAAGTTCATCCGAGCATTAGTGATAGACTAAAAAAAAGTGTGCATCGTGTTGTATTGTGTTTAATATGTCAGAATTCATACTGTACAAAGAGCATTTGCGGACAGCATTAATTTTTCATTTTCATTTAAAGAAAACTGCTGCTGAATCCTTTCGGTTACTACGAGAAGCTTATGGTGAAGATGCTCCATCGCAAGATACGTGTGAACGAGCGTTTCAAAAAAGGTGACTTCGACGCTGCAGACAAGGAACATGGAAAACTGCCAAAAAAATTTGAAGATATGGGTTTGCAAGCATTGTTGGACAAAAATGATTCGCGAACACAAAAACAACTCGCACAGCAATTAGGAGTTTCCCAACAAGTTGTTTCCAATCGCCTACGAGCGATGAGGATAATTCAGAAGAGCGGTAAATGGGTACTACATGAGTTAAATGACAGGCAACTGGAAAATCGCAAAATCACATGTGAAATTTTGCTCGCTTGGTACAAAAGGAAGTCTTTTTTGCATCGAATAGTAACAGGGGATGAAAAGTGGATTGATTTTAAAAATCCCAAACGCAAGAAATTATGGGTAGACCCAGGAGCACTATCCACATCGACCGCAAGACGAAATCCTTTCGGCAGAAAGATGATGCTCTGTGTTTGGTGGGACCAGAGGGGCGTGGTCTATTATGAGCTATTAAAACCTGGGACAACGGTTCATAATACACGTTACTAACAACAATTAACTGATTGAAGCCGTTTGCTGCTTGAAAAAAGGCCAGAGTACTGAAAGAGGCAACACAAAGTAATTTTTCTCTATGACAATGCTCCATCACATACGGCAAAACCGGTTCGCGACACATTGAAAGCACTTAACTGGGAAGTTCTGCCTCATGCGGCTTACTCACCAGATTTGGCTCCTTCTGATTGCCACTTGTTTGCATCGATGGGTCACGCGCTTACTGAGCAGCGCTTTGATTCCTATCAAGATGTCAAAAAATGGCTCGATGAATGGTTTGCGGCAAAAGGGGAAGATTTTTACTAGCGTGGAGTTCACAAATTGCCCCGAAGATGGGCAAAATGTATAAAAAGCGATAGAGCATACTTTGAATGTAACACTTTTTATTATTCTACCAAATTTAACGTGTTATTTTTTTTTTTTAAATGCGCATTTCATATTTGTACACCTGGTAAATATAGCCTACGTAAGCAAGCGTAAGTGCGACCGTTGACGCACTACGGCAAGTGCTAAGCCCCACTATCCCACTTGCGGCGCGGCGTTTCGAATGAAGAGAGAGATGGAAGGATCTCTCAGCATAGTATATAAGAGTGTTGCGCGAGCATACCGGCGTCTTTACTCTCTAGTCGAGACCTGCAGCAGCTACACGAACTCCGGCTCTAGTCTGGTATCCCGCCTATGAATAAAATTCGAATTGTTCTTTCACTGCATGATTAGATTCTTACATAACCTTATACGGCCTGGTAGTAGGAATATTACGCACCCGCTATCTACCTTTTACTTCTCCAAGAATGGCCAGGTAGGGGGGACATAACGCTCTCGCTATCTACCCGTTTATCCTTAAATTGCAGCCCGGTAGCGGGGATATTACGCACCTGCTACCAGAGATGAATAGGGAGATTGCCAGAGTCAATGAGAAAAAGTGTGGCAAGTCACACGCGCAAGGAGTTGCGGCTTCTTACGTGCAAGCCGCCGACCAATACTGATTTAGCCCAAGCGGAGTAGGGGGGATATGTACCTTAGGTGCGCACGCATCCAACGTATGTATAACCATCAGAGATGAAAATCAGCTCATCATCTTTTTACCTGTTGTACCTATAGAAGGCTTGCTTTGAATCTGCGATTTAAATTCGAGCATAATACAGTACTCGTTTGAAACATTTTTTAAAAACATTAACTAAACTTACTTTTTATGTCTTAATTAAATGAAGGAATTTTTAATAAACGAATCTAATGAAGTAATTCTGGATAAAAATAAACAGTATTAATAACTAAAAACAATTAAAGAAACTGTAAAATTTGTATATCCAAATATAAAAGTATATATATTTAGTTCCAGACTTTCTAATTCAGGATAATCTCACAGCGATGTAGATGTTTTTGTTGATTGTGAAAATAAATAAAAATCATAAAATTAAAACATTTACCTACTTTTTTGAAATGTGACATATCTTTTATCAATGTACTTAGTGTTAAAAAATCTAAACTTATAAAGTGTAACGTCGGGTTTATTAATTAATCTATTATTTATTGGCGAAATACATTAAATTAAATTACATGAGCGTATTTTATTTGAAATTTAATGCGTATTACAAAAAAGAACGAAGCTTTTGTCGCATTTTTACGCATTAAATTTATACGGGTTACTAAAATAAAAAATAATTATTTAAATTAATGAGAAATTGTTGTTACCCAGGGCACGTGTGGTATCCATGGATCAGTAAAATGATAATAAGATATAATTCATGACTATTGAACGGTAGAAAAGAGAAATAATTGGAAAAAAAGTAATTTAAATAATTATTCTTTATAAGTTACAATTTTGTTTAATTTGTAGGTAGTTGTTTCGGACTGTCGGATAAATAATTAATTGTTTGATGTTATTTTTTTTGCTATAATTATTTCATTTAGAACAAATGATTATTGCGCTTTAAAATAATTATTGTGGGTTGAAATTAAAATATCGCAAAACGTAATTAATAGTATATTAATGATTAATGCCATGCCTCTTATAAGGTCTTGTTTATAAAAATGATAAAAAGGAATAAAATAGAAAAATTAGTAGAAAAATAGTTATAGTAAGTTAAAATATTTGATGATATAATTTGTCCTCGTGCGGAAGGATAGAATTAAAGTTATATAAAAAAATTTGTGAAAATATATTTGCGTTAATCATTAATATAGCATTACAGAAATAATGAGTATAAAATTACAAGGTGAAATTAATATGGAGAAGTTAATGAAAAATATAGGCGCAGCGTTATTATCAATAATCTATGTATAATTCCAAGCTTGCTGATATTATTTAAATTAATTATTAAATTTGTGAGACGGAAAATTTTTAGGAAGAGCGTACTTGTAAAAAGGAGTTTAGCGCTTTGCGTGAGAACGGAAATAATATGATTCCGCGACGTCTCTGGTTGCAGCGGAGGCGCTCTTTCTCCTATTGCTTAGAAAAGATGATTCAGGATTCAATAATATAATAATTTAAACATTTATGCTTAACATAAGAATTTATGATTACCTTTATTAATAATTTATATAAAAAAAAGAAAAAGACATGGTCATGCCGTTGGTATTATTTTTATTTATTACGACAAGCTTTGATTATTATGTAACGATTCACCCGAAGAATCAAATGCTTGTATAAAACGTGTCCAAAATACTTTAGAAATGTTTAGATTTAATTCTCCTATGCATACGAGGTCTGGCTATTAAATAACGAGACTGCGCGCCTAGAAGGCGCCGTAGAGGGGTGGGGAAAAAAACGAGTAGTGCGTTGGGTATCTAGATATCTTGTCTATGCACGTACCAAAACACGTTCTCGTCACTATTATTGTATTTGTGCAGTAGCGGTTTGAAACGAACGTGTTTTTTTCTTGTGCCGAAAACCATGTGTGACAAAAAACAGGAGCAACGTATCAATCTCAAATTTCTCGTTGAATTGAAAAAAACTCCGACTGAGTGCTGTAAATTGTTGCAAGAGGCCAATGGGGACAATTCTCTATCTCGTGCGCGTGTTTTTGAGTGGTGTAAGCGCTTCAGTGAGGGCCGAGTGAGCACTAAAGATGACCAACGCCCAGGTCGCCCTGTCACTGTTTTAACACCGGAAACAGTGACCAAAATCCACCAAATTGTGCGTGCAGATCGTCGAATGAGTATCCGGATGATTGTAAAGGCTGTAAACGCCGATAAAGAAACGGTTAGACAAATTTTACACGAGGAATTACACATGACAAAAGTCTGTGCGAAGTTGGTGCCAAAAAACCTGACTCCTGACCAAAAGCTCTTGCGTCAACAGGTCTGCTCAGATTTCCTTGAAAGGTTAAAAAAAGATTCCGGACTGATGAAAAACATTATTACTTGCGACGAAACGTGAATTTTTCAATACGATGTTGAAACAAAGCGGCAATCGATGCATTGGAAGATGCCTGAATCGCCCAGAATCAAAAAAGCAAGGATGTCTAAATCAAAGTTCAAGACAATATTGATCGTTTTTTCGACATTAACGGTATCATGATGACTGAATGGGTTCCAGAGGGTCAGACTGTCAACCAGACTTACTATTTGTCAGTTTTGGCAACACTGCGAGAACGAGTTCGCAAAAAACCGCCCAAGTTGTGGAAGAACAACTCGTTGATTTTGCACCAGGACAATGCACCTGCCCATAACGCGCTATCTGTGAAGCAGTATTTGGCCGGTAAGCGCACTCCAGTGCTTGGACACGCGCCGTACTCACCACATTTGGCACCGTGCGACTTTTTTTTGTTTCCGAAGATAAAATCTGCTTTGAAAGAGACCCGATTTGAGTCGATGGAAGCGGTAAAGCAAAAAACGGCAGAGCTCTTAAAGGCCCTCACCAAAGCAGACTTCCAGCACGGCTTCGATCAATGGAAAAAACGTATGGAAAGCTGTGTGGCGAGGAAAGGGGAGTATATTAAAGGAGAGCATTCGAATGTAGAATAATTTTTATAATAAAACCCTTTTTCATAACCAGTCTCGTTATTTAATAGCCAGACCTCGTATACAGGATCCAATTAATCTTTTTCAAAACTTGACAAAAGCTGTTAAACAATTACAATTAGGGTGTTTTAGACAATGTTGTATAAATACTGCAAAAATTTTATACAAAAAATAGAATTCAGTGATACAAACGTAACTTTTAAGATTTAATATTTCAAAATTAATGCTATTTTTGATAAAAACAATAGAAATAATGCTGCGACTACAAATTTAAAAATTAATACAAAGCAAATTAAGATATAATATACTTTACTTGATTATCATATTGAGATTTAGTAAATCTTATATTTAATTAATCTGATTTGAATACTATTTTTAATAGATATTGAAAAAAGGGTAATTTAAATTAAATGTTTTACATAAAAAATATTTTTTTTGGTAATAAAACTATTTTGTATCCCTTTTGTAAATAAAAGCACTTTCTTATTTTAAATTTATAAATAAAGTATTCTGTATAAAATAAATTTTATTTATTAATAAAATATTTACAATTTTTAATTATTATGAGGGCGGTCCGATAAGTACTTAGCCTACAAAAGAAAAACCAAAATTTTAGAAAAAAGACGCTTTATTTATCAACATAGTCTCTTCTTAGCTCGATTCACTCGACCCAGCGATGCTCCAACTTTTTTAACCCATCTAAAAAATAGGTTTTCTTGAGGTCTGCATAGTAGGTGTCCGTGGCGCCGATGACCTTCTCATTCGACTTAAATTTCTGCCCGGAGAGTGACTTTTCAAGTTTGGAAACATAAAGAAGTCACACGGGGAGAATACGGTAGACGGGGTAGCAGTTCGTAGCCCAATTCAACTAACTTGGCCGTGGCAACGGTGGAGGTGTAAGCCGGTACGTTGGCATAGTGGAAGAGCACTGTTTTTTCCGCCAAATGGGGCCTTCTTTTCTGCAATTCGGCGTCAAATCGGCCTAATAATTAGGCATAATAGAGCCCTGTGACCATTTTGCCCTTCTTCAGGTAGTCGATGCAGATAATACCTTGTGAATTCTAGAAAACGGTGGCCATCACCTTTCCGGCCGATAAGACAGTCTTTGCCTTCTTCGGAGCACGTTCGCCGGGTTAAGTCCACTGTTCCTTGGTCTCTGGTGTGTACCAGTTGATCTATGTTTTGTCAACGATCACGAAACGACGTAGAAACTCCTTCAGTGGTCTCACGGTTGCGCTTGTTGTCTGGAGTAAGCAAGCGCGGCACCCATCGCGCCGACAGCTTTTTCATGCCCAAAATTGCATGCAGGATATGACCCACGCGGTCTTTTGAGATACCTACTGTCTCAGCTATCTTGTGCACCTTCAATCGATGGTCTGCCAATACGAGATCGTGGGTTTTTGTCCCATTATTCTCCGTGGTAGCCGTTTATGGGGCACCTGGGCGTGGCTCATCAAAAACCGACGTGTGACCACGTTGAAACTCGTTAAACAAATTTTTCACGGTTACCATCGCAGGAGCAGAGTCATCGTACACAGCATCCAAGGGCTCTTCGATTTTGCTGCACGATTTCCCTTCCAAAAACAAGAATCGAATCACCTACCGATATTGCTCTTTCTCCATTTTTCTAAATTCTGCGGACACGCCTGCTTCCACACGTGGTTAAAACAAAACGACAAGTCCAAATCGTTTAAAATTTTGACAGTAGCCGTCTACGTGAATGTACTACACGATAGTGAGTTTCTCTTGCGATAGTGGCGCCATCGGGCGGTGAGGCTAAGTACTATAATGGTATATTGGGATAACACCTGCGAGATTCTCCCTCGCACGCACGCACTGCCGTTGGCATCAGATTTCGGCCTGACAGGCCGCTAAGTCCATCGATGCTGCCACGAGTGTCGACAGACGTTAGCCGTCGGTGCAATGTCACTCTTGCGCAGTGCTGGTCCGTTAACAACGCAGGATCCTTCTCGGATTCTGCTTAGTTTACGTATAAGGGGCCTTGCCCTAAGGCTCCGCTGCCGGTGCTGCCTTCACCGGGCTCGGCTCTCTAGTATTCGTGCTAACGGTCGGTTGGCACGCTCTCGGAGGCAGCGGTATTCGGGACAGGGAGCTAGATAGGAAAGGCGATAAATAACGCGCATTCGTTATGCGCCGGAAGCTTGTTTATTGCTAACATTTAACAAAATTCGTACAAAAGCTGGTTATTTATCGCGTAGAGACTTAATACTAAGGATCGCAATTAGAATTGCTCGACGCGCAATACTAATACACTAGGTGCGCCCCCGCATGCGCGCTGTACAAGGCACAGGCGGCTTGATACACACGTATAGTTTATAACTATGCGAGAGAGAGGGATTCTCCTTCTCGAGTCGGGTAGTCTATGACTGAGCGAGTGAGAGCAGTTCTCTCACTCGTTTATATAGCCTATGATCGTGCAAGTGAGAGCCGTTCTCTCGCTTGCCCGTATAATCCATGGTCGTGCGAGTGAGATCGGTTCCTTCACTCGCCGCTCGCACGAATAATGCCAGAATATAATTTGATTATCGCGATCGCGCGCGTATAATAAATAACTCGCAGATATCTAATCTACTTAAAGTGGTCACTTTTCTTAAAGGCGAAGTTCGTCCTCTCGAATCTCGCGTGACGTAAATTGCTCTTGAACGGCTGCAACGGCGGTGAAAATTGTTTATCACTTTTCCGGCACGTCGTTGCAGCTCGGCGGTTGAGAAGAGAAGAAGGGTCTCCTCCTTTGCCTCTCGCGTCGCGTCTATCTTATTTTGCCTCGTAGTGCCATCGATTGATTGATCGATGGCGCCGCATGTAGTCACACCGCGAATACTCGCGCCTTTTCCCGCGTCACGCCATTAATCGCTTGATCGATGGCGCCGCGTGTAGTCACGCCGCAACCTCTACCTCGCACCGCATGGCAGGTGGTCTAATCGCGATAAGCGACCTGTCACAGTACTTATCGGACCGCGCTCGTTACAATTTTAATAGCTATTATATAAATATATAATTTCTATTAATCAAAATTTGAATATTTATAATAAAATTAATTAAAAATATTTAGCATACTATTTTTTAAAAAATTTATTTATTTAAGAGGTAAGAGGTAAGTTTACTTATTGTTTGTTAAAAATGTTTTAAACGAGTACTGTATTCTGCTTAGATTCAAATCGCAGATTTAAAATAAGCCGTCTATATGCACAAATATGAAAAGATGATGCGCTGATTCTCATCTCTGATGGCTATACATACGTTCGATGCGTGCGCACCGAACGTGCGTATCCCCCCTACTGAGAGGTAGTATCTCCTTGTGTGCGCGATTTGCCAAACTTTTTCTTATTGACTTTGGTGATCTCCCTATTTATCTCTGCTGCTATCCACCCGCTCAACCTTATACGGCCCGGTAGTATTATTACAAGCTTCATCATCGTGTTAACGCATGTCACGATTTTTGCATCTGTTCCAATATTTGTATGTTTTTCTAAGTATATACTAGGTGGTTCAACATGAAGCCGGACTAACTAAGAAAATGAGGTTTTTTCGGTAAAATTCTTATCTAGTTCTCAACATATTCCCCTTTTTTACCTTGATACACTTACCCCAGCAATCTCTTAACATTTAGATACCTTCTTTAAAATAAGATTGATCAAGACCCTTAAAAAACGCTATGGTGACCTACTTGACTTTCTTATTTAACAAAAATCTTTTACCCTGCAGTCATCTTTACATGTTTAAGAAGAGGTAATAATCACTGGGGGCCAGATCAGGAGAATAAGGCGCATGGGAAAACAAACTGAAGTGCAGTTCATTAATTTTTGCCACTGTTTGCAACAACTTGTGTGCTGGTGCATTGTCTTGCAAAAACAGAATACTTTTCCTCGCCAAATTAGGTCGTTTTTGCTCGATTTTCTCACTGAATCGTTCGTTGCAATAGTTCGTGTGAATGTTTTAACGAAACCTTGAAGCAAACTTGCTGGAGCATTTTACAAAACATCTTACGTATATTCTTCTGAGTTTCACAGACAGTGACAATATGAACATCAATTGTAATTTTTAGTCTTAATGCATCCTTATAAGATAGAAAAATTTATTGTGTAATTCAGTTGTTTTATAAATTTAATCTAAATGTCTTGGCATTTTTGTTTGTATTCTTTTAATTTACTAAGATTTAGTGTTTGATAGTCGGTATTTGTGAGATAGTTTATTTGATTAAATTGTATTTTTTACTACATCTCACTACATTTTCTTGAAATAGCTTTATTTTTTCTGCGTGAAATTTTAATTTCTTTCATACAAAAACACAATTTTTTTTTTGTATAAAAATTGCTTTTGTCTAAAAAGTACTTATTTTTATTTTTTGTTGAAATAATCTTTATTAAACTCGATTTAAATTACGGTAGACTATCCAGCGGACGTAAAGGTAGATATCCTATTATCCTATCCTATATAATCGATACCCAGACAGAAACAATCAAACCACTTCATCACTCGTGACATTAATTAAAGATCTCGACAAGAAAGACAAGCGCGTGTTAAGCAACGGTATATTTACGACGAATGATGTTCACGTGTTAGTTGTTCTGTCAATGATTCACTTAGATCTCCATATGAGTATCCATGCGATCGAAATATTAGGTTGCTGCAGATGAAATGGCCGATTTAGTAATAAATTTTTAAACAGCTGTAACTTTTTATAAAGACAATTTATTTAATCATAATAGGTACCAATAGATGCAACACACTTTTTCCAAAGAGATACAAGTACATTTATTCCAGTTTTGTAGAAGTCCGAGTTTCTGGTTCAAAGAAACTTCTCGAAGGCATTTTTGACAGCAGCTTCAGTATTAAATCTTTTTTCTGTCAAAAAGTTATCCAAATGTTTAAAAAAATGGTAATCTGTTGGTGAGAGGTCTGGTAAATATGGAGGGTGAAGAAGAGTCTCATAGCACGACTCGTTTAATTTATGGACCGTTGTTCTCGATACATGAGGTCGTACGTTATCATGAAGCAGTATCACTCCATCCCTGTTGACAAGCCTAGGTCGTTGGACTATTAATTTCTGATGCATTTCATCCAGTTAAGCACAGTATTTCTCAGCATTGATGGTTTCGCCAAGTTGCAGGAACGAATAGTGGATAACTCCAGCTACAGACCACCAAACAGTTACCATTATTTTCTTTGGATAAAGGCTTGGTTTTGGCATGTGTCTTGGCACTTCATCGGCATCTATCCATTGAACCGATCGGCGACGATTATCGTGTAAAATCCACTTTTCATCGCAGGTCACAATTTGGTGCAAGACCGGTTCCTTTTTGTTGCGGGAGAGAAGAGAACTTGAAATCTTCATTCGACACTTGATGTTTTGCTTGGTAAGATCATGCGGAACCCATTTGTCAAGCTTTTTTACTTTTCTAAGTTGTTGCAAGTGGCGGCAAGCTGTCGAATTGTGAACGCCTAATTTCTCGGCAAGATCCCTTATGGTTTGGCGGGGGTCAGACTCCACTAATGTACGCAGCTCGTCGTTATCGATTGATGGTCCTGGGTGTCTACATAGCTCATTCCCAAGGTCCATATCTCTGGATCGAAATTTTTTGAACCACCGCTGAATGGTTCGTTCGCTAACTGTATCAGACCCAAATGCGCTGTTGATATTCTTCGTTACTTCCGTTGCGTTGTGCTCTCATTTAAATTCGTATAGTAAAAGTAGCCATTTTTGATTCACTTCCATGTTCACTTTCTCTTTTTGTTTTTACGATCACTATAAAGTACAAAACAGAAATGACTCCATAAGCCAAGGCAGCAGTATTTATACTTCAATATGTCATATCATTCACGCTGCCTTGTGCCAACATAATACACTAATATTGCAGCCAATTTTATGTCATTGCTAAATCAGCCATTTTATTTGCAGTAACCTAATATTTTCAATGTTTTCAGCTTAATAAAAAGTCTAAAAAGTCCCTAAAAAGTCAGCACAGTGATGAGCGTCAAAAGAACCGAAAGCAGATAAGCGAGCGTGCGCTCTTTAAGGCATGTACTTTTTAATTTCTTACTCAAATAAGTTTTGTACTTTGCTTTGTTCGAAAATAGGGGGCACTTTGGATTATCATTTGGATTATGTAATTATCGTTTTAGTTTCCACACGAACAGTCAGCTGAGAAACGGCTTGTTGTTAGTATGCAGTCCAGTGTGTCGTGTTGTCATTTTGAATAGAGTTTTGAATAATTACTTGATAAAATAAATCGTAAAGTTGATGAAAATAATCCAAATAATCGTTCAAACTATCTTTGTCGTATAAAATTTTACGGAAATCAGTTTCCTTGTCTACCAAACATGAAAGATAATGAAGAATTTAACAATGAAGATAGTGTGTCTGCAAAAGAATTATAGTCATCGCTGTATGATCTTCATGTTAGCCAAAGTTACTATAGAATCATTGAGTTTCTTGTGTATTTTCTGCTTTTCCAGATATATTATTAGGTGTGCAACTGAGGTTTCGCATTTTTTTTGATGAAAATGCAACTTTATTGTAAATAAATGGTTACAAATAAATCATTCGAAGTATTGCCCATCGCTAGCTACAACTTTTTTCCATCTTTCTGGCAGAGCTTGAATGCCGTTAAAGTAAAAGTGTTCGCCTTTTGAAGCTATAATCAAATCAAACCAATTTTTGATATCTTGATATGATCGGAATTGTTGATCAGCCAGACCATCTGTCATAGAACGGAACAAGTGATAATCGGACAGCGCAATATCTGGGGAATATGGCAGGTGGATTAAGACTTCCTGTTTGAGCGTTCCCTAGTAGGTTTTATTAAGTTGGAAACTATGAAACAGGCGTTAAATGAAAATAAACGAAAAGCGCAATTTTTCACATTATATATTATATTCAATTAAAATAATTTCCATTGGCATCTACGACTTTTTGCCATCGATTGGGCAAATCATATATGCCTTTTTGTAAAAAATCTTTATTTTTAGAGTTAATAAACAAATTCAAAGTCTCTTACTAAACAAAAAACGCCCGTTTCATAGTCTCCAACCTAATAATAGGTCCAGCAACGTAAGGCCGAGCGTTGTCATACAGTATAATCACTTCGAGCCTCTACTCGTATTGTGATTGTTTCTTGCGTAGTGCTTGGCTTAATCTCATCCATTGAATTTGATACTGTTGTCCAGTGATGATTTCGTTTGGTTCCAACAGCTTATAATAAATAACTTCGACCTTGTCCCACCACATACACAGCATAACCTCCAAAGCGTGAATATTGGGCCGAGCTTTCGACGTAGAACTATGACCAGGCAGTCCCTATGACTTCTTTTTCTTTGAATTGCTGTAATGAATCCATTTATCATCGGCCATGATGCCTTAAAGAAAACTCCTCCTTTTTTGCCGCTAGAGTAGTTATTCACAGGCGCTGAAACGACGCTCAACGTTCCTTGGCTTCAAATAATAAGGAACTCAAATGCCTTGCTTTTGAATCATTCCCAATACATCTAATCACTTGAAAATGGCTTAACGGGTAACCCTTAATACTGAAGCAAGCTTATTTTTCGTTTAGCATAGATCCTCGACGAGCAATGCCTCCAATTTAGCGTCTCTGAAGGTTTCTGACCTTCCTTCACGCGGACAGTCGTCAATATCGGAATCACCGTCTTTGAAGCAATAGAACCAATCATGGTACGTTGTTTTACTTAAAGCATCAATTTTGTAAAAGTTTTGGAGCTCCCGATGTGCTTCAGCCACCGTTTTATTCGAATGAAAGAAGAAAAATAACACCTTCCGCAAATGACGATTATTTGGCACAAAATGAGACATCTTCACACAACCAAAAGTATATAATGCCAAAACAAAATCACTAATGTGTCAAAGCGATTTGTTTACCATATATTTAAACTTAATTCATGACGTTTTGGATGCCGAAATCAACAAACACTTACTCCTGGAGCCATCCATTGACAAACAGCGGAAACTCAGTTGCGCACCTAATAGTATGCAAACTGTACAAACAGAAAGTGTCGTTTAGACAATCAAGAGACAATGGACTCAGCTGCAAAATTTCTATTATTTACAGATGTGATATTTTACTTATTCCATTAAGTTTGTTTATTTATTGTGCTTATAAAATAAGCAGACTTATTGTTTTCGCAAAATGCTTACTTGGTGTTGCTTGAGATGGTATAAACATTTTTTGTGGCGTAATGAATTGAGGCAGCAGATTAAGTAAACTTGCTTATAAATACATTATCGAACATGTGCATACTTCCGTCAAAAAATTTTTTGATTTCACATGTAAAGATACAATTAAAGAAGAGAAAAGAAAAAATAAGGCAAAAGAAAAACCTTTACTAAATTTCACTGTTAGCGGTGATGGATCTTGGAAGAAGCGCGGATTTTCGGCTTTGTGCGGCGTAACTACACTAATAGCCTATTATTGGAGAAAGTAATTAATTTAGTTGTGAGAAGCAGCTACTACCAAGCATGTTCGTACTTTCAAAATAACCCCAATAATCCAGAAGGCGCTGATCACGAAGAAAGTTGTACCATCAATCATAAAGACTCTGCAGGTAAGATAGAAGTTAATGTGATTCTCAAGATTTTGGCCGTTTAGAAAAAAAGTATAGGGTACTTTACATTAATTATGTCGGAGATAGCAACACAAAAACATTCAAAGCTATATTAGTCCATACGAAGATGTTAAAGTAAAAAAGTGAGTGCATAGGTCACGTAAAAGAGCGTATGGGAAGCCGCCTTCGGAATTGAAAAAAGACCGCAAAGCTCGGCGGAAAAGGCAAACTAACTGGTGATTTAATTAAAAAATTAACAAAATACTATGGCCTTGCGATAAGAACAATGTGCAGTCGAAAGATTAAATGAAAAAAGAGATTATGACCACATATTATCACTTGATCTCGACTGATAAGCCGCAACATCAGTTGTGTTCCACTGGCATCGACTCGTGATGTAATTACAACGCTGCACAAGCCAATAATTTTCCTTATGAACATCCAGCTTTACTGCACAAAGACATACAAAAAAACATGCTACCAGTTGTGACGTAGGCACCACGTCGTAGCCAATTTAGCTACGTGCGCCTTGAGTGCCTTGCACAAAAAAATAATTTCATATTAAACGATGCTTCAATCTATCTCTCACTCTCTCTCTCTCTCACTGTTTATGTCGCGAAGATGCAGGCCAGCCGCCCGCGACTGTCTCCCAGCCGACGGAGGCCTATCGCTTCTCCAGGGCAGGGAAGTGGCAATCCCTCGCCACCCTCACCGCAAACCCGCTAATACACACTCTCGCTCTCTCTCTCTCTCTCTCTAATGATTTCACGCGGATAAGTGAGAGTACTCACCGTTGTTGCTCACGAAGCTCGTCCGCTGGCCGTTGAGCTCCTGGCAGCTTCCTCTGGCACCGCTGCACCTCGCTCCTGCAGCTCTCCCTCCGGAGAAAGGCTGCCGGACCTCGCTAAAATCTCGCCTCGATGCTTCCTGTCTCCGTCTCACCCTCGGCTTCTGAGATCGCGGTGGCAACCACCGGTCGCCTCCCGCCGACTCTCGACTCCTCGTCCCAAGGCTTACTTCCTCGCTGCTCTTCCTCGTCTTCGCTCCCCTTCTTCGAACTGCTCTCTCGATTTCTTCCTCACTATCTCTCACTCTCTTTCTCGCACACCTTCACCCCTGGCTTCACTCGCGACGCTCACTTTAATCAAAAAGGAACCAAACTATATTCACCGCGGGACTTATCTCTCCGTCCTTGCGGGAACGCGCAGCGAAACTCACTCTCTGGGGACCACCACGTAACTGCCGTTACGCTCACTCTTCTCTTCTCTTCCCTCGCAGCTCCCAAAATTCCTCGCCGATCGTCATTGCAGGTTCGAAAATCGCGTGATTCTCGAACGTTGCCGGCTTTTGGAAAATTCCGTATTTTCGCAGCTAAACAGGCTTACACAAGCTGGCAACCTGGAGACGGTCGCGCAAGAATGTAAACACTTACATTCTTCGTCGACGACCTATGACGGATTCTCCGTCACACAGTTTATAAAGATTTGTCACGGGATGGTTTGTTTAAAGGTTGCGTTGGCGGTTTTACCCAAAACGAGAACGAGTCCTTCGATTCAAATGTATGGCGTTTAGCTTCCAAGCACTTGCATTGTTGCACAAAAATTATTTATATTGTAGCATTTTTAGCTGCAGAAATATTTAACGATGGCCACTCATTCGTACTCAAAGTCATGAGTGACCTGGATTCAACAATAGGCTTGGAATGTAAGATTTTCGCAGACTCGTACGATAGCAATCAAGTAAAGAGGCAGGCGCGTCGTTCGTTAAATTAGACTTAAGAGACTAGAACTGCACAGAAAGAAAAGAATGCAGCCGTAATGAATGATTTCTTCTAAGTAGAAGGTTTACTTAATGGTCCTGGCTTCGGAGATCAAACTTGGGTAACTATGAATTACTTTAAACTCTACTCTACAAAAACGGAAACTTCAATCGCGTTTTTTTCAAAACATGTTTTTTTCTGCGCTCTAGAATATGACTTGAAAAATAATTAAGATACCATCTTAAAATTTTGCACAGATGCTCTTAGCGTATTGGCTTTTGGATATACCTAAAATTTTATATTAATTATTACTAAATATTTTTACATCAATTAGTTTATAAAAAAAGTGTAATTATTTATTTTTGTGTTCAAATTTTCATTTTCTTTTTTTTTTCCAATGAAAATACGTGCATACAAAGGAAAATAACTTATTTTAATAAAAAACTTATAATTAGTTGATTTCAGTTTACTACATGGAGGTGGGCATTTCACAGCGCAAAATGAAGGAGCCAAATGTGAGCAGCTGTTGCGCCGCCATTTTTTTTTTTTTTTTTTTGCTTATAAAAAAGATTGTGAGTACATATATATCATTGCCAATATGTAATCTCATTTAATGTAATAAATACTCTGTTTTTTGTAAAAAATTATTGAAAAACCTGTTGTCTGGAGGGTCTTCCTCTCTTAACAAATTTTAGATTTACCTTCAAAATTAAATTCAAGGTCACTATTATCTGACCCCATTAGCATCCTTTAATTTTCTTAATGATCAAGAAAAAATATCGTTGATAACTGTTAACACTGATGTCCGCTGAAAATCATCTTGGTAACCAAACCAAAGTTCTTTTTTTAACCTATAGCCCTTATATGGGGTAATTTTGATCTAACCCAAAATACCTTAACCCTTTATTTTTTGAATTTAAAAAAAAAATGATATAGTCCAATAAATATTTTTTATATGGTGCTTAAATGTGCATATTTTGAGATGAGATAAAAAGAAAAAATATTTTTTATGTAATAGGTATTTTATTATATGATATTCAAAATCGGGCTTGTAAGTCCCGTCAAGACTATAAACAACAAATTTTTCTTAGAATAATCAACTATAAATATACTGGGACTTAAAAGTCCTACCAGTAAATATAGGGTCAACTGAACATAAAATTTTCTGCTCTTCTTTATTCCGAAGTCGAAAATAGGGGTTTCTATTGAAAATAGCCAAGTTGACCTTGAAATGACCTTGAAAATAAACTTTAAGGTCAGATTCAAGGTCACTATTATTTGGCACTTATCGCACTTTTCAACTTTTGCAAAGGTCATTATTTGATATATGTAATGCATTTTTGCGAACTTATTAGCGTAGATCGTTTAAAATAAGACAGCCTGTATGACGAATATCTAATTAATTTTATACATAAATTAAGAAACAGCAGAGAAATTTCAAGAGAAAATCTTATAAACTCAAAAAAAATAAAAATTACGATAGGAAGACCAAACTATTCAAATACAATATCGGAAATAAAGTATATTTAAAAATAGAAAGATCATAAAAATTTTTTTACCTTCTAACCTATAATAAAACAAAATTGTAAGCAAACAGTTTATGTAGATAAATCAAAACTCGCGCGTATAAAAAAAGGAAAAAAATGAAAATATCGAATACCTAATGTTGCAGTAAATTTTACTTTAAATATTACATTATTGCCCATGGTTCAATCGGGAAAGTTTAAAGTTAATAACAAATCAGATTCTTTAATTAATGCTATTTTATTTGCAAAAACAAATATATTGCACGCAAAAATAATTTCACGTAAACAATTGATTAGTGAATTACGCGAAGCTATAAATTTACTGCCTCATGGATTAAACTATCCTTTCATAGTATACTTGAAACAGAAAATGCTCACAAATAATGAAATTTAATTTGATTACATACTTATTTTATCCAAAATCGACTCATATTTGTAATATAAATTCCGTTAGTTACTAAATCTATATTTAAATTATACAAACCTTTGTTTTCTCCGGCTTATAAATCGAATAATTTGTACCTTATTATACAACCTTTGACGAAATATTTAGCAGTTACAGAAACATAAACTCAATTTTTATCACTCGAAGACTTAGACCGTTGAAAAAAAATTTCAGAAATACTATAATGTAAATTATCAAAGTCAGTGTATTGCACTAATATTAATCATTTTTGCAAAATTAAGGGGTTACCCCCACTTGCGACTTTGAAAAAATCGATTTTTTGTTAATTGCATTTTTTTGAAGTATAAGTATCTGAGAATATGACCTGGAAATTTCCAGCCGATCCAAACAAAATTGACTGAGATATGAGCGTTGAAAGAGAAGGATCCGTTGTGTTAACAACCGGCTACTTTGAACTTTAAACGCGTTTTTCTCGGAATGGCATTTCTGAAGTCGGTGACCAAGATTACTCGAACACTGATGAACTGATCTTTTTGAAATTCTGCAGGCTTATTTATTACATAAAAATGTAGTCTTTAATTGTTCGATTTTCTGTTTCAAAACAAGATGGCCGTCTTATAGCTAAAAAACGGCCGTTTTTTTTCGTTAAAATCGAACCATTGACTTTGACTGTCCGCCATTTTGTGAAAAGTGAATATTTTTTTAAATCCTTCGATTAAAGACTAGTTTATACTTATATTTAACTAAATCTATCCACATTTTTTGATTCAGATGATCGACTTTGCCGCAATGTTGGTCATCACAAACCGTATAAATAAAAACACTATTTCATTGGCGGCCATTTGCCACTTAACAATGTAATATTTTGCAATAAAAAAATCACTAAAAGTTCTTCAAGATGTATTCTTTAAGATGATATAATAATCGTTTAAAAAAGTTTTCTAGTTTTCTTTAAAAAAATTCATGAAAAAGGCCTTTTTTGTTGAGCTAAAAGTGGGGGTAACCCCTTAAATTGGTAACTGAAATTTCAGAAGACTGTAATGTAAAAATTGCTAAAATAAAACAGGAAATTTGGAACAACCAAACTAATAAAAACTGATGCATTTATGTTTTATCTAAAGTGGCCGATATAACAATAAAATGCCAAAATCAGATGCTAATAAGCGATATATAATCAGAAAACTCTAAAATCTAAGAGTTGCAAGAAAATTAGAAAGTACGTATGGGTGTGCGTGTGTACGTGCGTGCGTGCGTGTGAGTGTGTGGGTGTGTGTGTTTTGGCATTTTGAGGACTTTAGGTATCAAATACTTTTGCAAAGAATAGTAATTATACTTTTCAACCATTATTGATAACGTGAAACTCAAACTGCATTTTTAACAATCTAAAATATTAATTTATTTCTATTGTTGTTTGGTTTCATAATACGAGAGTGAATCAAATATAAACAGTAATTTTTTTTTATACATTTATTGAATAATATTATACACAAACCGTATAATCAACATTTCTCAATGTAGTCTCCTGCGTTGTCTACACACTTTTGCCATCGTTTTGGAAGCTTGAATATTGCCTTTTTATAAAAAGTTTTAGAACGAGTTGTTAGCCAATTGCACACGTGCTCCTCGACTTCTTCATTGCTTTTGAATCGTTTCCTTTCAAGTGATTCTTTCAGGGGCGCAAACAAAAAACAGTCAGAGGAGGAGAAGTCTGTACTATAAGGAGGGTGCTTGAGTATTTTCCAGCCCATTTCTTATAGTTTATCCCTTGTCAAAGCTTTGGTGTGCGGCCTAGCGTTGTCAAAGAGAAGGATGACCTCTCTAATGGGCATACCTCGTCACTGATGGTAACAAATG
Organism: Chalcis sispes; assembly: GCA_949987625.1. Classification (NCBI taxonomy): domain Eukaryota; kingdom Metazoa; phylum Arthropoda; class Insecta; order Hymenoptera; family Chalcididae; genus Chalcis; species Chalcis sispes. Next base: position 51,232,084 of record OX465094.1, on the reverse strand, counting down.
GCAATAGTAGGCCATATTTACTGTTTATTGATCGTGAAGAAAGTCAATAAATAAAACTCCCTTTGTGGCAAAAAAAAAAAAAAAAAATCGTTGCAAGCACTTTTCCGGCTAAGAGGCGAGATTTGGCCTTTACTGGGCAGGTTTCACCCTTCCTTCGCCACTTCTTTCTCTCCATTTTTGATTGAGGGGCATAATGATGGACTCACGTCTCATCACGCGTGACGATGCGCCTCAAAAAATCCTCCCCTTCTTGTCGAAATCGATTTGGAAGTCTCTCAGTGATCTCCAATCTGATCTGTTCTCGATTCCCGGTTAACAACCTCGGAACCCATTAAGCACTAATTTTTCTGAAGTCAAGATAATCAGTGCTAATAGATTGAGTACATCCATAGCTGATACTTACTCTTGACGAGATTTCTGAAGGAGTTAACCGCCGATCACATTTAATAAGCTCTCGAACGGCACGGATGTTGTTATCTGTAAGACTTGTCCTTGGACGTCGATCATGATTTTTGTTTTCAACACGTTCTCGCTCACCCTTAAATTCCCTGGCTTACGTATACACTCAATTCTGAGACAATGTAGCGTCCCCAAACTGCGCTTATAAATAATTAAAAATTTCCGACAATTTAACGCCTTCATTTGTTAAAAACTTTATAATGATGCGTTGCGCGACAGACGGATGTATCTCTTGCTCAGTCATGGCTGTACTAAGAACAGAACCGAGCGTGGCCGCTAACTAAGCTGGTTCCCCCACTTCTTATTAACAAGCTAGCAGCCGCTATAATATATAATGTAGTTCGGAGGTGTGTGCTAAACAAAATAGCTAAATTACCGTTTGTATTTCATTTACCCTCGTATAAACTTATACGCAATTTGAATGTAATTAGCTTTTGTTACGTTTTTTATAAATATATTTTCAATATATTAAAATATAACCTAAATCTGTTTTGTGTATAACTAAATACAGCTTAATTTGATATAAATATTCTATCTAATTACACGCGATTAGAAGTTACTAAAAATATATTGGGTGTACAACTTTACTTCCGCCGTTTTGCAATAGATGGCTGTAGGGGTAAGTGGTAGTTGAAATAAATAGATCATAGATGTCATACAATAAGCTTAGGTATTTGTAAACATAACGCCATCGAAATATTAGTCGATTTGTGCCTGCATCATAAAGTTATTCTCGATTAAACATGTCAGCTTACGAGCCAAATTCTCGTCATTTGCGGGAGGTTTCAATTTTCTGCTTCAATATGAAAAAATCTGTGACTAAGTCTCATCGAATGCTTTTTAATACCTATGGTGAGGCCGCTATTAGTGAAAGAATGTGCCAAGAGTGGTTTTAACGCTTCAAGAACGGCGATTTTAACGTCGAAGACCAGCAGGGCGGTGGAAGAAAGAAGGTTTTTGAAGATGCATTATTGGAGGCATTACTTGATTAAGACTCGTGTCAAACGCAACAAGAATTGGCAGGATCATTGGAAGTGACGCAACAAGCCATTTCAAAATGCCTGAGAGTCATGGGAATGATTCAGAAACAAGAAAATTGGGTGCCGTTTCGAGTTAAAGCCAAGAGATGTAGAATGGCGTTTGTGTGTTTGTGAACAGCTGCTTGCAAGGCGAAGACGGAAGGGATTTCTGCATCGCATTGTGACTGGGGACGAAAAATGGGTTCACTACGATAATCCCAAGCGCAGAAAATCATGGGGATATCCCCGCCATGCTTCCACGTCGACGGCCAAACCGAATATTCACGGTTTCAAGGTCATACTCAGTATTTGGTGGGACCAGCTCGGCGTAGTGTATTATAAGTTGTTAAAACCGACTAAAACAATCACAGACGATCGTTATCGAACGCAATTAATGCGTTTGAGCCGAGCATTGAAAGACAAACGGCCGCAATACAACGAGAGACATGATAAAGTGATTTTACAGCATGACAATGCTCGACCCCATATTGCGAAAGTAGTCAAGACATACTTGGAAACTTTGAAATAGGGAGTCCTACCCCACCCACCGTATTCTTCAGACGTTGCTCCCTCGGACCATTACTTGTTTCGATCAATGGCACACGGCCTGGCTGAACAGCACTTCCGGTCTTATGAAGAAGTAAAAAATTTGATCGATTCGTGAATCGATTCAAAAGATGACCAGTTTTTTTGACGCGGGATTGGTATGCTGCCCGAAAGATAGAAGAAAGTAGTGGCCAGCGATGGACAATACTTTAAATCATTAATGTATAACCAGTTTTTTACAATAAAGCCTCGAATTTCGGAACAAAACGGCGGAAGCAAAGTTGTACACCCCATAATTCTACACAACTAGAAATTATGATATTATAAATAATATTATTTTTAATATAAAATAGATATAAAGTGGATTCATTTTATTTACAATGAAATATATTTCAATTTAACATAAGTTTGGTATTTCATACAATTTTATTGATGAGTTGATTGATATAAAACCATAGTATACAATAATCTAAATACAACCTTTTTAATAAAAAAAAAATCATGGTAAGTATTGGTTGTCGTTTAAACATATTTTTCTGTGCTCTCTTCGTAAATTATTAATGTTTTATTAATTTTTATTTTCATTTTCATTGTACAAAATTTATTAAATCTAAATACAACCTTTAAAAAAAAGGAATATTATGGCAAATTTTAGATGTTGTTTAAAAAAGTTACTTTTTATTTAACTCTTCACGTACATGCGAAATACTAAAAATTAAAAAGAATATTTAAAATCATCATTTTACACTATCGAAAGTTGTAAAATCAAATAATATTGCTAAGTATTTTTTTTTATCAATAAATTTTTTTAACGATAGTTGATTATCATTAAGGGGTTACCCCCACTTGCGACTTTGGAAAAATCAATTTTTTGTTAATTGCATTTTTTTGAAGTATAAGTATCTGAGAATATGACCTTTAAATTTCAAGTCGATCCGAACAAAATTGACTGAGATATGAGCGTTGAAAGAGAAGAATCCGTTGTGTAAACAACCGGCTAGTCTGACACCTGGCACGCTCGACCCTCTCGACGGTTTCAGTCAATTGTTCGATGACAATGGTCGTATACCTGGCATTTACAACGTTTATATAATAGACTGGAATTTTTAGAAACGAATTTTCTACCCCGGACCCGGAATAGATGACTCTATGTAAGTTTACAAAAAAAATTATTTTCTTCGTGTAAACTGAAATTAAAACTTTAAACGCGTTTTTCTCGAAATGGCATTTCTGAAGTCGGTGACCAAGATTACTCAAACACTAATGAACCGATCTTCTTGAAATTTTGCAGGCTTATTAAATACATAAAAATGTAGTCTTTAATCGTTCGATTTTTCGTTAAAATCAAACCATTAACTTTGACTGTCCGCCATTTTGTGAAAAATAAATATTTTTTTAAATCCTTCGATTAAAGACTAGTTTATACTTATATTTAACTAAATCTATTCACATTTTTTGTTTTAGATGATCCACAGATAGAATTTCAACAGTTTAGGAACCCATCGCACCGTTATTTTGCGATATTGAAGGTGTCCGTGGATAATAGACTCTACACTGCTAATACTGATACCGAGTTCAGCCGAAATGTTTCGAACATTTATCCTACGGTCCTCCAAAATGAGTTGTCCTACGCGGCAAATGTTGTCTGGTGTGATGCTGATTAGCGGTCAACGATCATGCGGCTCATTCTCGATGGTTTCGCGACCATCCTTGAATGCTTTGGCCCATTTAAACACAGTAGCCCTACTCAGGCACTCACTACCGAACTGATTTCGCAAACACAGAAAAATTTCTGTGTTCTTAACGCTTTCCCACACTAAAAAACGAATGACAATACGTTGCGCAACGGCGGTCGGCACTTGACGTTCGCTCATGGTCGTAGTACGCGCGTGAAACATGCACTCCCGACGAAAATTATGCCACACTGTTTGTAAGGGACCCAGCTATCACATACTTAAGCCACGACCTTCAAAACATACATACGCGCCATCTACAGCGTTTGTCTTCATCATATTTGAGCCGCCCTCGTACAAAGTTACTTGTGACATGTAATTAACACCATACTTGCCGGACACTTGTAGAGTGTAATGGTGGAGAATATAAATAATAAAATATATAGAATATAAAAAATAAATGAACATTTGATTTGATAATTATATTTTTCTATTTCTATTTAAATTATGAAGTGCTTTATTTTTCAAATGAAAAATTATTAAATGTTAAAATATTGTTATTGACAAACCTTCATAATTTTTTATTACATTTATATATTTAAAATCATACAAATATATAACAAGATATGAAATCATGTTAATTTTTTATTTTTTCTTTAATATTTATTAAGAAAAAAATTAGCATATGCTATGTCATTTTTGTATATTGTAAATGTACTTTTATACATAGAAAGTATAGCTGAAAATTTAAAATCTTATTATTCGCAATTAGTACCCAATTATGTTTCAGTTGTAACATACACAAACTATTTCAGTATCTAAAAATGTATCTTGATTACATAAATTACCACGAGCAATACCATCTACTTGTTCAAGTTTAAACATAGACAAACTATTACAGTATCTAAAAATATATTTTGATCACATAAATTACTGCGAGAATCACCATATACTCTACAAGTGTCCGGCAAGTATGGTGTTAATTACATGTCACAAGTAACTTTGTATGAAATATATAAGTTGTAAAAGAATATAGCATAAAAGATATAGAAAAATATAGTTGAAAGAATGATTTGATTTCAGTGGTTTCATTCGAAGCAATTTCCTACTATCGTACGAAAATAATATAAAATTATATGTGAATTACTGAATTGAATTAAAATAAAAATTAAATAAATGTAAGAGTAAAAAGAAGAATTATCTCACATTATTGATTATATTTTGTATACTTTGATATTTAAATTCAAAGTAATATTTAGAAAAAAAATTGTAAAAAATATAAAATAATATTTTTTAGTATAAACTAAAATTATTAAATAAATGTGTTTGACATAAATATTAAAATACTTAACACCATTAATTAGATCTCACAACTTTCGCGTATAGAAATTTCTGTAATGACTTTTTATTAATCCGATAAGTAAATGATGACCAGCTGGGTAGCAGTCAAAAAATACATTAATAAAAAGATGATATTCAGCAATATTATTATATTTGATTACTTTCATTAGTCTAAAAATAATTTAAAATTAAAGAATTTGAAAATATGTGGATAAAAATTAATTATTAGTTCTATTTTTTTATATTTTTCAACAACAACGAAGACGATAATTTTTTTTATTTAAAAGGCTTTGTATTTACATTTAGACATTCATTAGTGTATATATATATATAGCAACATTAATGATAATCAACTATCGTTAAAAAAATTTATTGGTAAAAAAAAATACTTAGCAATATTATTTGATTTCACAACTTTCGATAGTCTAAAATGATGATTTTCAATATTCTTTTTAATTTTTAGAATTTTGAATGTACGTGAAGAGTTGAATGAAAAGTAACTTTTTTAAACTACATCTAAAATTTGCCATAATATTCCTTTTTTCAAAAGGTTGTATTTAGATATAATAAATTTTGTACAATAAAAATAAAAATGAAAATAAATAAAACATTGATAATACACGAAGAGAGCACAGAAAAATATGTTTAAACGACAACCAATGCTTACCATAATTTTCTTTTCATTAAAAAGGTTGTATTTAGATTTCATAAATTGGGTAGAATATATATAAAATTATAATATATTATATTAGATTTATTATGAAAGTATTCTGTGAAGAATGATTGCACTATATGATGCATTAGTTGTATACAGTCTGTCAAGTAAGAGCATGGTCGTGTTAATTTATAAAAAAATTTATTTGATAAAACTTTCATATTTATATATACATTGTACACATTACAAACAATGATGCAATTCGGTCAATAATGTGTCCAGTCACCACCGGCGTCGATAATTGCCTGGCATCTCCGAGGCATGCTTTCTACTAATTTGACGGTGTATTCTAGTGGCAAGAATCTCCAGATCCGACGAATTTCGTAAGACAACTGCTTCAAAGTGTATGTGCGTCTTCCACGAAGCTTCCGTTTAATATATGCCCACACATTTTCAATAGGGTTTGCATCGGGCGACTGCGACGGCCAATCCAATGTAACGATGCCAGATTGAGTCTTCCACTGAGTACACAGCTTGCTGCGGTGTTTAGGATCGTTGTCCTCCTGCAGAATCCAATCTTCATTTTTTGTGATGAACCATCGTTTGGCAGATGGCAGTAAAGCCTTTTTGTAGATTTTTATCATTTTCTCGGCATTTAGGTTGTCACTAAAGAGGTGCAAAGTGCCGAATCTCTGCTTTGAGAAGCAGCCCCAAAGATGCACCTTTATTCCATGTTTTACGGTCCGCTGAACAAGCCTATTGGTGGAAGTTGACCAGGCTCGCGTGAGGACAGAACGTGCCCATATAGAACATTCATCAGTAAAAATGACATTTTCAAAATCTCTATCAATATTCTCATGTGCCCAAGCGAGTCGCTTTGTCACATGTTTTTCAGTCAACAGAGGCTTCTTCATTGTGTTGCGCCATTTCAGATGATGAGTACGAAGATGGGTTCGGGTAGTTTCGTAAGATATATCTAAACCTTTTGCCATTAATTTTGCTTGTCCTTGCTGCAGTGTTAAAGCAGGATTCCGCGAAAACAGATTCACTATTCTTTTTTCATCTTTTTTGTTCACTTTTCCTATCGAGCCACGTTCTGGTAAATCATCGACATTTTTAGCTACTTTATATGGCTGTATCCACTTCTGTACAAATGCCTTCAAATTTCTCATATATTTAGCAGCCGCTGATTGCGACATTTTGAGACCTTTCGGGTGGATGCAAGGGAACACAGCCTCGTAGCGCGACGCGTACTTAGCACTTATGGCGTTTAACATGATTCTCTTTCAAAAGATCAACGACAACTGAATTTTTGTTGACAATGCATTAAGAACAAAGCTTTTCTCTATCGGCTCGCAAAGGAATTAGAGCGAAATCTTTTATTACCTGTCAATGAAGTCGACTACGCTCTCACTTGACAGACTGTAGATAAAAGAATTGAAATTTTTAAAAGTTGTAAAATTTTTTAGAATGTTATAAAATTTACGTTTTTTCTGAAAAAAGAATGTAAATATTTTGAGAACTTTTTGGCCATTGTTTTTTTATAATTTTATCATTTTCAATATGAAACCATTTTTTATTTATTTTAATCATATTTGTATAATATCCCTTTTCAAAAGATGCACTGTGATGAAATATACCACTAAGTACTTTATAATGCTTTTTGTTTATAGTCACAGTACTATTAGATATTTCATTTATAAAGATTGGATTCTGCAGGAGGACAACGATCCTAAACACCGCAGCAAGCTCTGTACTCAGTGGAAGACTCAATCTGGCATCGTTACATTGGATTGGCCGTCGCAGTCGCCCGATGCAAACCCTATTGAAAATGTGTGGGCATATATTAAACGGAAGCTTCGTGGAAGACGCACATACGACTTTCGTCGGATCTGGAGATCCTTGCCACTAGAATACGCCGTCAAATTAGTAGAAAGCATGCCTCGGAGATGCCAGGCAATTATCGACGCCGGTGGTGACTGGACACACTATTGACCAAATTGCATCATTGTTTGTAATGTGTACAATGTATATATAAATATGAAAGTTTCATCAAATAAATTTTTTTATAAATTAACACGACCATGCTCTTACTTGACAGACTGTAAATGAAATTCATTTTTTTTATATAACTTTTCACCCGCATCATGAAATAACGCAAACTTCAAGATGAAAATTGTGCTTCTCACAACCACTTGGACTATTTCATCATTTTTAATTTGCAACAACTATGACATACTTGTTCGGTTTCAATCCAATGTTCAATATTATTATCTAAGACGAATTGTAAATTATAAGATTTAAAATTTTTTGGAATAGAAAGTGTTTAAAAGTAATTAGTAATATTTGTTTCACATCGATCATCACACCCTGAACATCGTACTACTATACTCACTTGATTTTTTATAACTCTTCGTAAAATTAGTAAATTATGACATATATCTTGTAAAATATTTGATACATCATATTGCGTACTATTTTCAATATCAACACCAATAAATTCTTTTAGCAAGTTAACATCGACATTACTTGCATTATGTATTTAATGATTAAAAATTGTTTTTAATAAATCTGAAGTAGTATGTTGTATCAATACTCTTCTTACAGTTGGAGAATGAAATATTTTATATTTTAAATTTGTTTCCAAATTGTATTACATAATAAAATCAATTAATTATTCAATATAATACATAAATTATTCAATTATAAAAAATCAACTGTTTTAATCATATTGTTTTACAAATTTAAGTAAAAATAAAAATTTAATTTAAAAAATAATTTTAATTTATTGGTATTTAAAAATAAAATAATGATATTCTAATGAAATAAATATTAATTTACTTTTAGCAAGAACATAGAGAATTGGAAATGAATTTATTAATTATTTATTATCACAATGAATCTTCATATATTATTAATAAGTTTCGTTTTGTAGAAGTCAAATCGATCCATGTTTCACTTTCTATGAAATTTATCAAAATATCTAATTTGTATATCTGACTAATTTCTTTTTTTAATTCAAATTCTAGTTGCAGACATTTCTTCTTTAGTAAAATTTGAGGCATTTTGCATTGAACCTCCATTAGCTATTACCATATCCACAAAATTGAAACTGTTTTTCAATTTCACTTCAAAATAATAAATACTTTTTTACAATTTCACTTAGAAATAGTAAACATAAAATTGTTTTTATTTTAAGCACAATTATTTTATATTTATTATTTATTTGAATAATGTTAACAATAAACACTTCCAATTGAAAATATAACATTATTAATAGTATCAATTCACAAATAGCTTCATTAAAAAATATAACCACTCATTACCATATCCACAAAATTAATACCTTTTCAAAATTCTACTTAGAAATAATAAATACTTTCCTATAATTTCACTGAGAAACAGTAAACATAATTAATAACCCCTTGATTGTTTTCGTTTTAAGCACAATTATTTCATGTTTATTTATTATTTACTTGAATAATGCCAACAATAAACACTTTCAAGTAAAAGTATAACATTTTTAATTTTTAAATAGTATCAATACATATTTAATTTTTTTTAATACTATCAATACATAATATATAGGTTCTTTAAAAAATATAACTTCTAAAATAGTGTATATATATATATATATATATATATATATCAATACACAAATAACCTCTAAAGTAGTATATATATCAATACACAAATAGCTTTATTTAAAATTATTTTAAAATATAGTATGTAATATATACACATTTATTACAAATATATAATACTATAATATATTCGTTCTATTTTAGTATAGTTAGTATTTATACATATAAAGAGATGATGAGAGAAAAACAAGAGATTATCTTGTTCAGATTATCTTATCTTAATATGAATCTAGATATTAGACGAAATGCTTGAAGAGCGATATAATGAAAATTTGGGGGCGCATATCGTATCTTCGTAACGAATGCACGAATATTAATGCTTTTTTTTTTATTTAAAAGAACATAAAAAAAGAAAGCAAACGTGATAGATTACATTAATTAAATATTAAAATGTATAATTTAAAAAATTTTGTAATTTTTTCATGCATCTATTTAATGTATAAATGGATGCGCCAGGCGCCCGTGGTTAGTACCAATACTTACCACGGGGCGCTGGCGCGCCCCTTGATAAACGACTAAGAATTATTATCAATATACATAATTATAAATAATATTATTTTAAATGTTAAATACAATTCGATACAAAATTATAATACAAGGTTATTATAAATATATTTAAATTTAACGTAGAAGTACTTAAATGCACTATAAAGCTACTTTAAATATTACTTTTTATAATATAAAATTATTTCATATGATTCCTGTAAATCTTATTAGTTTTATTATATTTAAATTCAAATAATTAACTATATAGTACATCATTTCAAATATAATTAAATATAGTTTAAATAATGTTATGATATTATTTTGGTGTAGTTGCAAAACATTTAAAGTACGCGTGAGAACATTTTTCTATTCTAAAAGATAAGATTAAGGGAAAAAGAAAATTGTCTGTTGAGTTTATACTGTTAATGAGGTGGCTATTTTGGTGCACTCTCAAAGAAATGCATCGAAGATATGCGCTGCTAATCTGCTGGCCAGGTATACAGTAATTTATGCATTACGGCGCTACGGCGGCTTATGCATTTATTTGTTTTGTTTTAGCAATATGGAGAGTTTTTATGAAACTAACTGTTCGACATATGCCTTTAGTAATAAAAGCAGGTATACCTTGGTAATAAAAAACATAGCACTGAGCCTTTGTGGATACAATATCTGTCCTTCTCCGGCTTTCAATAATTTTTGGGTGGTTAATAAAAAGAATAAGCATTTTTAGTTTTATACTTTTTTGTTGTATGTATACGTAATGCATTTGGTGATGAAAGAAAATTAAAGAAAAAGAAAGAACACAAAAATCATGTAGAAAATTCTAGAACGACGGCAAGGTCGACTTTACACAAATGTTAGGTACCGTCCAGTAAGAGTTGCCCACCTTAAACAAACATTAATCAAACTATAATGTTTTACAACTTAAAGCAAAATAAACTCGATTATTTGAACATTTGAGGCCATTCCTTCAAATCCATTTTTTTTATCAAAAAGAACTTAGAATTCAGTTTCTTACAGCTGATTAGAAATAACTTCTTTCTCTAATTTCTTAAGTTCACAAAAAAGCTTGTGCAAATTTTAAAGGAGTAAACAGATTTTGAAAAATCATTAGAAAAAAAGAAAAGTATTCTCTCTTCTTTAAAATCAATACAAAAAAAAATTTTTTGCGAAGTTTTAAAATTTATGTAGAAAAAGGAACTTATTTTTATTGTTAAATATCTTAGAATCTGTGCGTTGCGAAAAAATTTTTTGCTTTTACACATAGAAAAATTATCTTCAAATGAATTTAAGATGTAATGTTTTTATTTATTTCTTTGTATGCATATATGTATATATATTTATATATATATATATATATATATATATATATATATATATATATATATATATATATATATAACACATCGTTCAATAAGTCCCGAAACTAACAACGAAAACAACATTTTTTTTCAAAAATCATTTTTATTCATCAATATAATCTCCTTTTAGAGTGATACAATCTTTCCAACGCCTTTCCAACATTTCTATACCATGTTTATAGAAGGATTTATCCTTTGCTTCAAAATAGGCTTCAGTTTCGGCAATGACCTCCTCATTCGAGCCAAATTTTTTTCCCTGGAGCATTTTTTTGAGATCAGCAAAGAGCCAGTAGTCGCTGGGGGCTAAATCTGGCGAATACGGGGGGTGGAGAAGCAAATTAAAGTCCAATTCGTTTAATTTGGCCATTGTTTTCATGGACTTGTGGCATGGTGCATTGTCTTGGTGAAAAGGGATTTTTTTCTTCTTCATGTGCGGTCGTTTTGCTGCGATCTCCTCCTTCAGACGTACTAACAAGTCAATATAATAATCACTGTTGATCGATTTACCTTTTTCCAGGTAGTCAATGAAAATCACGCCATGTGTATCCCAAAAAACAGACGCCATGACTTTGCCAGCAGACTGCTGCGTTTTTGGACGCTTTGAGCGGCTTTCGCCAGCCATGCGCAACTCAAATGATTGCCGATTCGACTCCGGAGTGAAATGATGTATCCATGTTTCATCCATGGTCACGTATCGACGCAGGAAATCCTTCTTATTGCGAGTAAATAGCGATAAACAGCTCTCTGAATCGTCGACTCGTTGCTGTTTTTGTTCCACTGAAAGCAATCGCGGCACCCACTTGGAAAAAACCTTTTTCATGCTCAATTTTTTATAAAGGATTGTAAATACGCTTCCAGATGATATCTGTGTCATTTCTGCAATCTCACGGACCTTTACTTTGCGATTTTTCATTACAATTTTTAACACTTCACTCACATGTTCCTGTGTGACGGCTTCCAATGGCCTACCCGAACGTTCCGCATCGTTTGTGTCCATACGACCACGTTTAAACTTAGCATACCAACGACAAATCATTGCTTTGGATGGAGAGGAGTCCGGGTAATGTTTTTCAAGCCATTGCTGGGCTTCTATGGTGTTTTTACCCATTGAAAAACAATGTTTTATCAACACGCGAAACTCGCTTTTTTCCATTTTTCAAACAAATTACAAAGTGACTTTACTCTAACCTCGACAACTCTGCTGTCTGTGATCCGATCGACGTGAAATTTTTACACGTTTTATGTAAAGGTTCGCACTCTATGGAAACGTGGCCAGTTTGGTACTATTAGCACCATCTCTGGGATAGTCTCGGGACTTATTAAACGATGTGTTATACATATATATATATATATATATATATATATATATATATATATATATATATATATATATATATATACTGTCTGTCAAAAAAGTACCGGGAATTTTAAATTAAAACAACATTTTTACGTTTAATAATCAACATTTATTGGGTCGCCTTTAAAATAGGCTCCATTTGCTTGGATACATATATGCCAACGGCACTTTCAAATATCGAAACATTTTTTTTAGGCGCTTTCCGGGATGGCCTCCAGCTCGCGCGCCGAATTTTGTTTTACGGCTTCAATCGACTGAAAACGGGTGCCACGGAGCAGCAATTAGAGTTTTGGGAAGAGGAAGAAGTCACAGGAAGCCTCCGATCCGACTGGGAGCTGTTGCGGGGTGGCGCGCGGAGACTCTCCACGTGCGTCTTCTTTGGCCAGCTAGGCTTCGGCCCTCGCAGATTGTTGAGAGGCGCGTGGATCCTCTCCACGCACATCATCTCCTCTTCACCACATAAGGCCCTGCGAATTAAGAGGCTAGCTTCGCCGCTATCTCCTGAGCTGTGGAAGAAACAACCTTATTCTTCTTCCACACCATATTGCCTTTCTGAAATCAGAGATCCCTACAGCGCGCGTCGTCGTAATGCGCCTATCTCTTCTGCGCTCTTGTGGCTATTACGGATGCGTGCGCGCGAAGCTCTAGTAGCTTTCACACGCGCTCTGCCTAGTACCGTACTGGCTCCTTCTGCAGTACCTGAGTTAAAGCCTCACGTAACCTCCTAGCTTCGCTCTTTGGTAGGGTAGGCTGGCGGCTTTAATTGAGCAACACTGACCTCGCTGCGACAGTGTTCTGCTTCGCCGTGTTAAAGGCAAACACCACTTTGTTCAGATGTTCGTCCCAACGTGCGGCTCCTCCAATCAGGCCACGATGATTGTTTTGATCGACCGGTTGGCTCACTCGGCCGTATTCGCCTGCGGATGGTAGGCCGATGTCGTGGAGTGTTGGATACCATGTTTATCTAGTTATTTATCAATGATTTGGTTTCTGGATCCCGTGCTGTTGTCGGACAAGAGCACTTACGGAAAATCGAACCAAAGAACGACACTCTCGTCCAGTGCCTTAAGCACAGAATCGGCCTTTATTTTTTGCAACGGGGCAAATTCGACCAAACTAATGAATAGATCCTAGAATACCAGGATGTATTTGAAGCCTCTGCGGCTGCGGATAAATAATTCTATTACATTATTAGCTACTACCTATCATGGCTGCTCAATGAGGCTCCTTCCCACTAAGCCGACCGGAGCTTTCTGCTTCACCTTGCATTGTTGGCAGACTTGGCATCTACGCACGTAGTCTTCCACATAGTCTACCACCTTCGGCCAGTAGTACTGCCGCGTGACCCTGAAATACGTCTTTACGCGACCCAAATGCCCTGCCAAAGGGTCGTCGTAGCACTCCTGGAGGACTAGATTCCTCTGTTCGGCGGGGAAGACGACCTTCTATGCTTCGTATGCTAGAGTATTCTTGATTTTCTGGTTAGAGTCGTACTTATACAGTTGACCTCCAATCACCTTCAAGCAAGGATGCTTTGAGGGCTTTTCCTGCACCCCTTTTAGTAGTTGAAGGTACCATTCGTCCTTGGTATCTTCTGCCCAGGTCAAGGTCGCTATGGCCAGCCCTTCTTCTTTTTCCTCGAACATTTTTAAAAGGGCATCCGGCACATGATTAAGTACCTCTTTCCGTTGTTTGATGGTGAAGTAATAACCTTAGAGCTCCAAGGCCCACCGCGCCAGCCTTCGTGTCGGGTAGTAGAGGCTACTGAGCTAGCGTAAGCTGCTGTAGTCAGTTATGACCCTAAACTCATATCCCTCCGCATACGGCATGAATTTGGCAATAGCCCAAACTACAGCGAGACACTCTCTTCCAATGACGCGGTAGTTTCTTCCCGCTGGGCTCAGGGTACGACTCGCGTACTCTAGCGGCCGTCCCTCCCCATCGAATACTTGGAGTGAAGCGGCTCAGGCCCCCGTGTCACTCGCGTCCGTCTGAATGATGAACTCCTCGTCAAACCTGGGACTCTGCAGTATAGGAGCAGAAACTAATAGGGCCTTTACCTGCTCGAAGGCAGCTTATTGCTGCTTTCCCCAGTCGTAGCGCCGTCCCTTCTTGGTCAAGCGCGTGAGCGATACCACACATAAATGCCGTTTGGAAATCTTTGTAACATCCATTATAAAAATCGTCCCAAGTTTACCACCAGTTTCTTTTTAAAGTCTCCAGCAAAGAATTAACACGTTTCCTGTAGCGTGGGACGTAGGCGCCTTACGCTGAACTTACCTTTTAAGCTACGAGGACAGTCCCATAAGTACCCGACCCGACTAAGACAACAGTAAAAAAATTGCGAAAATGTTTTTTATTTTTAAAAATATTCTCCTTTCAGTTCGATACACTTTTTTTAATGATGTTCAATAGCTTCGATACCCGCTTTATAGTAGGAACCGCCAAGCTTCTTAAAATACCTATTAACCGCAGACTCTAACTCTTTAATGTTGGCAAATCTTTTGCCGCCGAGCCATTTTTTCAAATTCGGAAAAAGAAAATAATCCGAGGGAGCCAGATCTGGCAAATAGGGTGCGTAAGGGAGCAATTCGGACTTTAACTCATTGATTTTAGCCATCGCAATGACGCACGTGTGGACTGGTGCGTTGTCGTGATGAAACAACACATTTTTTTTCGTCAGATGGGGCCGTTTTTTCTTGATTTTATTACTCAAACGCTGTAATAATTCTGCATAATATGCGCCGTTGATTGTTTTTCCTTTTTCAAAATAATCAATAAATATTATTCCACGCGCATCCCAGAAAACGGATGCCATGGCCTTGCCAGCTGACTGAACTGTCTTTGTTTTCTTTGGAGCCAGTTCTCCCTTTTTAGTCCACTGCTTTGACTGCACCTTGGTCTCAGGTGTAAAATGATGGACCCATGTTTCGTCTATGATTATGAATCGACGCAAAAACTCGGCTTTATTGCTGCGAAACATTGTCAAACACTCGATGAAAACATCCTTACGTTGCTGTTTGTGCTCTATTGTGAGCAAACGTGGCACCCATCTTGCGCACAGCTTTTTCATGTCCAAATTTTCGGTCAAAATGCGATGCAAATGACTTTTTAAAATGCCTACTATGTCTGCTATCTCGCGCACTTTTAGTCGACGGTCATCCAATACCATTTTGTAGATTTTCTTCACATTTTCTGACGTAGTGACCTCACTTGGTCGACCACTGCGGTGTTCATCTTGGCAGCTCGTACGACCTCGCTTGAAATCAGCTACCCAATATTTGGTCGTTGTAAACGAAGGAGCAGACCTCCTCAGAGTAGAATTCTACTCGGCTTTGATATTGGTTGGACTTAGACCTTTCAGATAAAAGTATTGTATCACATAAAGATGCCCGATTTTTTCCATATTTATAAATTCACTGAGAGCGTTTACTTTGGATGTCTGTAAAAAAAATAATAATAAACGTACTGTTATGAATTTTTCACATTGAGTTGTTGAAAGGTGGTATTGTCAATCGCAGTAATTGCTTTTTTAAAACTACCTGTATTCATAAGTCAGGTCGGGTACTTTTGGGACCACCCTCGTATTTGGTATTACCATTGTAAAATAAAGAATTTTTTAAAAATTTATTATGCAGTCAACTATGGGCATCTAAATACGTTCAACCCGACGCATTTTTTCAAAGTCCGTATAGTCGGCGGGCTCGAGATTATCAGTTGTTTATTCGTCTGGTGGCGCTTTTTTGTTTCACTATTTTATCAGTTGTCAGTAACTTAAGTCTGAAGTCTAGTTGCATGAAATTATCATAAAGTACTTATAAAACTTTTTTTACGAATTATAAAATATATATACGAGGGTAGTCCCAAAAGTACCCGACCTGACTTATGACTACAGGTAGTTTTAAAAAACAATTACTGCGATTGAAAATACCACTTTTCAACAACTTAATGTGAAAAATTCATAACGGTACGTTTATTATTATTTTTTTTACAGACATTCGAAGTGAACGCTCTCAGTGAATTTGTAAATATGGAAAAAATCGGGCATCGTTATGTGATACAATACTTTCATTTAAAAGGTCTAAGTCCAACCGATATCAAAGCCGAGTTGGATTCTACTCTAGAGAAGTCTACTCCTTTGTTTACAACGGTCAAATATTGGGTAGCTGAGTTTAAGCGAGGTCGTACAAGCTGCCAAGAAGAACACCGCAGTGGTCGACCAAGTGAGGTCACTACGTCAGAAAATGTGAAGAAAATCCGCAAAATGGTATTGGATGACCGTCGACTAAAAGTGCGCGAGATAGCAGACATGGCAGGCATTTTAAAAAGTGCTGTGCATCGCATTTTGTCCGAAAATTTGGACATGAGAGAGCTGTGCGCAAGATGGGTGCCGCGTTTGCTCACAATGGAGCACAAACAGCAACGTGAGGATGTTTCCATCGAGTGTTTGATAATGTTTCGCAGCAATAAAGCCGAGTTTTTGCGTCGATTCATAACCATGGACGAAACATAGGTCCATCATTTTACACCTGAGACCAAGGAGCAGTCAAAGCAGTGGACTAAAAAGGAAGAACTGGCTCCAAAGAAAGCAAAGACAGTTTAGTCAGCTGGCAAGGTCATGGCATCCGTTTTCTGGGATGCGCGTGGAATAAGATTTATTGATTATCTCGAAAAAGGAAGAACAATTAACGGCGCATATTATGCAGCCTTATTGCAGCATTTGAGTGATGAAATCAAGAAAAAACGGCCCCATCTGACAAAAAAAAAGTATTGTTTTATCACGACAACGCACCAGTCCACACGTGCGTCATTGCGATGGCTAAAATCAATGAGTTAAAGTTCGAATTGCTTCCTCACGCACCCTACTCGCCAGGTCTGGCTCCCTCGGATTATTTTCTTTTTCCGAATTTGAAAAAATGGCTCGGTGGCAAAAGATTTGCCAATAATGAATAGGTAGAGTCTGCGGTTAATAGATGTTTTGAGGAGCTTGACAGTTCCTACTATAAAGCGGGTATCGAAGCTATTGAACATCGTTGGGAAAAGTGTATTGAACTAAAAGGAGAATATGTTGAAAAATAAAAAACATTTTCGTAATTTTTTTACTGTTTTCTTTGTCGGGTCGGGTACTTTTGGGACTGCCCTTGTACAAATAAATCACAAACTACGTGTGGACCACCGGTGGTTCACGCTGCCAGATGAAAGCAATGCTTGTGACCCACCAGTGGTTTACGCCGGGTTAAACGTGTTAATACTAATATTCCGCTAGATGGGGGGATATCCTAGAGGCTCTGCGGGCTTTTAGGGTACCTCCCTATCTGTTGCGGGCCGCGCGAAATTATTTGAAAGACCGACGAATTTCGTACGAGACCATGGAAGGACAGTCAAGTAGACCGATCACTGTGGGCGTCGCGCAGGGATCAATATTAGGACCTGACTTCTGAAATGCGGTCTACGACGGCCTGCTGAGGTTGGAAATGCCAGAGAACGCCTCAATCATCGCTTACGCCCACGACGTGGCGGTAGTGATCGTTCAGCGCAGTCCAGAATTAGCGAAGCTGACCTCAAACTGGGTCATGTTACGGGTAGACGGGTGGTTAACGAGTCACGGTCTGACATTAGCACTGACAAAAACCGAACTGATCCTCCTCACCGAAAGGAGGATACAAAGCGTCATACCGATGACGATGGGGTTAGTGCAGACACAGACCAAAGGGAAGGTTAAATATCTGAGGGTGACTCTGAATACAAAGCTGACCTTTTAGCCGCATAAACTGGAAACGGCCCATAGGGCGGCGACGTGGATTTCTGCGCTCTCCCGCCTTATGGCGAACACGTATAGATCGAGACCTGGGAGAAGATGGTTGCTTATGGCCACCTTACATTCGATTTTATTATACAAGGCGGAAACCTGGGCCGATGCGCTCGAGATAAAGAAATACGAAGTCTGGCTATTAAATAACGAGACTGCGCGCCTAGAGGGCGCCGTAGAGGGGTGAGGAAAAAAACGCGTAGCGCGTGGGGTATCTAGATATCTTGTCTATGCACGTACCAAAACACGTTCTCGTCACTATTATTGTATTTGTGCAGTAACGGTTTGAAACGAACGTGTTTTTTTTGTGCCGAAAACCATGTGTGACGAAAAACAGGAGCAACGTATCAATCTCAAATTTCTCGTTAAATTGAAAAAAACTCCGACTGAGTGCTGTAAATTGTTGCAAGAGGCCTATGGGGACAATTCTCTATCTCGTGCGCGTGTTTTTGAGTGGTGTTAGCGCTTTAGTGAGGGCCGAGTGAGCACTGAAGATGACCCACGCCCAGGTCACCCTGTCACTGTTTTAACTCCGGAAACAGTAACCAAAATCAACTAAATTGTGCGTGCAGATCGTCGAATGAGCATCCGGATGATTGCCGAGGCTGTAAACGCCGATAAAGAAATGGTTAGACAAATTTTACACGAGGAATTACACATGACAAAAGTCTGTGCGAAGTTGGTGCCAAAAAACCTGACTCCTAACCAAAAGCTCTTGCGTCAACAGGTCTGCTCAGATTTCCTTGTAAGGTTGAAAAAAGATTCCGGACTGATGAAAAACATTATTACTTGCGACGAAACGTGGATTTTTCAATACGATGTTGAAACAAAGCGGCAATCGATGCATTGGAAGACGCCTGAATCGCCCAGAATCAAAAAAGCATGGATGTCCAAATCAAAATTCAAGGCAATGTTGATCGTTTTTTTCGACATTAACGGTATCGTGATGACTGAATGGGTTCCAGAATGTCAGACTGTCAACCAGACCTACTATTTGTCAGTTTTTGCAACACTGCGAGAACGAGTTCGTAAGAAAAGGCCCAAGTTGTGGAAGAACAACTCGTTGATTTTGCACCAGGACAACGCACCTGCCTATAACGCGCTATCTGTGAAGCAGTATTTGGCCGGTAAGCGCACTCCAGTGCTCGAACACGCGCCGTACTCGCCAGATTTGGCACCGTGCGACTTTTTTCTGTTTCCGAAGATAAAATCTGCTTTGAAAGGGACCCGATTTGAGTCGATGGAAGCGGTAAAGCAAAAAACGGCAGAGCTCCTGAAGGCCCTCACCAAAGAAGACTTCCAGCACTGCTTCGATCAATGGAAAAAACGTATGGAAAGGTGTGTGGCGAGGGAAGGGGAGTATATTGAAGGGGAGCATTCGAATGTAAAATAATTTTTATAATAGAACCCTTTTTCGTAACCAGTCTCGTTATTTAATAGCCAGACCTCGTACTGCAAGCGACTGATGAACATACAAAGACAAGGGGCTTTACGAATTGCATGTGCAAACAGGATGGTCATAGCGATGGCAGTGGCAGCGGGCGTAATACGAATTAACCTGCTTGCTAGGGAACGGAAACGGATGTATGACCGAAGCGCTGGAGGACAAACGCGGCAGTTGAAGAACGAGACAGGACAATGCGTGAACGGACGGACCATTGGCTAACGGACGCGACTGCTACGTGGATGAGACGCTTGATATGCTGTCTGGTATCGTGAACCGGACGAGGGCTTGGGGAGGATAATTTTAACCTCACCCGATTTTTGTCGGAGCACAATTACTTTAAACAGTATTTATTTCGGTGTAACAGGGTTAGATCGCTGGAATATAAATACTGCGGGTACGAGTGCGACGACGCCGAGTACACGTTTTATGTGTGTCGACGATGAACCACAGACAGACTGTCACTTGAGACGAGAACAAGGAGCGTCCTGCCGGAAAATACAGTAGCGAGGATGCTGCAAGACGAGGACAGTTGAACAGCGATAGCTACCTTCGTCAAGACTATCCTGAGGGGAAAATATAAGCAGAGCATATAAGCAGAGCATAATATTTTGATAAGAAAATTTAAGTTCTATTCATACAAGGAAACTTGTACATGAATTGCTTAAACATGATCCTGTTAGACGCGTAAAGTTTTGTGACTTGATGATGACCTGAATAATTGCTAATGAATATTTTTTTAATAAAATTGTATTTTCAGACGAAGCTAATTTTGAGCTTAATGGCAATGTCTATAGATGTAACTTTAGGTACTGGAGTAATATAAACCAAAGATGGATGTCGGATACTCGCAGTACTCAATACCCTCAGAAAGAGAATGTATGGGGTGGCGTTATAAACAACAGTATTGTTAGGCCCTTGTTCATTAAAGAAAATCTTACTGCGATTAAGAAGGAAGACGCGCACCGAAATGAAATCATCCTAGCGATTGACGCAATTGTGGGTAATGATTTTGATCAAACGTTGTTCCAGCAAGACGGTTTACCACCTCATTATGAGCGAGATGTACGTGCTTATTAGAATGGAGAGTTTCGAGGAAGATGAATGGCAAAGGAGGTGCAATAGAATGGCTAGCTAGATATCTTGACTATAGTCCGCTTGTTATTTTTTGTAGGGTTACCTGAAAGATAAGCTACTAGGTTATTCAAAAAAATTTAAAAGCGGAAATGAAGATACTTTTTTTTGTGGGTGAAATCACTTTTATTGCTCAGTATAATCTCCCATAAGTTCAATACACTTGGTCCAACGGTCTTCTAACTTGTTTATCCCATCATGAAAGTGACTTTCTGCAAGGCCTGCAAAATACTCCTCTACGACGGCTATAACCTCTTCGTTTGATGAAAAATGCTTCCCACGAAGGAATTTCTTGAGGTGTGGAAACAGCCAGAATTCAGAGGGAGCTAAATCAGGCGAATAAGGTGGATGCTGCAACAATTCGTACTTTGATTCGGTTATTTAAGTGATGGTTTTTTGAGCTGTGTGAGCAGGTGCATTGTCTTGATGAAAAATGATTTTTTTCTTGTGCAAACCGGGTCTTTTTTCACTAATTTTTTCATCCAATTGGTCCAAAAGGTTACAATAATATTCAGAATTTATTGTTTTGCCAGTTTGGAGATAATCCACCAACAAAATCCCTTTTGCATCCCAAAAAACTGACGCTAACACCTTCTTCGCCGATTTCTGGACACGAACTCGCTTCGGTGCCGAAGTGCCTGGTTGACACCACTCTTTAGCCTCTTGTTTTGATTCAGGGTCATAATGGTAGACCCAAGTCTCATTCATAGTGATGAATCGACGCAAAAAATCCTTTTTATCCTTTCGAAAACGCTCCAAATGTTGCTCAGAAAGTCGCATTCGAACGTGTTTTTGTTCCATTGTGAGCGAATGCGGTACCCATTGTGCACAGAGCTTTCTGAAACCCAAAACTTCATTTAAAATATGACTCACACTGCCTAATGAGATGTCTAGGGCCTCTGCTAAATCTCTTTCGGTCAATCGACGATTTTCCAAAACCATATCCTGTACTTGTCTGTGAATGCTGGTGTTGATGCACTTTTTGGACGTCCTGAGCGTAGATCGTCTTCAACGCTTTTTCGACCACGTCTTAACTCTAAAACCCATCGATGCACAGTTGGAAATGAAGGAGCAGATACCTTTAACACTTTCACCATTTTTGCATGAATTTCTGTTGCTGATAAACCTTTCAAAACAAAGAATTTTATCACTGCACGATATTCGGTTTTTTCCATTGTAAAAAAAATACACTGACACGTCAATTTCAAATGGCTTGTAAACAAACAATGAATCGACAGAGTGAAATAAAACTTTGGGTATGTTTGTATGAAAGATAAAATATTAAAATGGCGTAAAAATTTTGGTTCTTCTACTGCTCTATAGATGTCGCTTTCAAAACTTTTTGAACAATCTAGTATATCAAACGAGACAAGCGAACCTCGATGATCTCCAGTAAAAAATAAGGGATGACATTCTTACTATTGATGAAGGCATAATTCGTCAAGCTGTAGCAGCATTCTACTACCACATAGCAAATTACCAGATAGTTGTGGGTGGAAACTTTAAGCATTTGCTTAAATAATATAAATTGATTGATATTTGACTACAGTGATTCAACATTGCCTATACCTGATGATCTTAACTCTGCCTTGCCTTTACTGGCTGGGCATCGCACCACCTTGCCTTAACTGGTTGATGTAGTTCTTTCCCGTGCCTTTATTGGCTGGGCATCATACCACCTTACCTTAAAGGAAGGTTTACTTTTTTATTAAACAAAACAACAGTTTTTTTTAGAATTTTTTTTTCATAGAAGGAAATTAATAAACAACTCAAATTGTTCGCTACTTGTTTAATACAATAAAAAGTACAAAAAAAAATTTTTTTATGACAAAATATCGGAACGGTAATTAATGGCACGCCCCGTAAAGTGACCATCTCCAAAAAAAGTTGGCCCGCCGTTGGCCACTCTAGCACCTGCAAAAATAAACGAAAATTAAAAATCGAGAAAGTTTTATATAATATATGAGTATAGTCGGTATCTGACTTATAATCATCGCTAAAAATCAAAAATTAACAAAATGGCGGGTATTTGAATTTTTTTTTTCATTATTTAGTTTTTTTCACTCTTTAAAGTATTCTTAAAATAAAAATAATGCATATATATCTTGATTTTAGTCTACTTTCCGACTACACTTATAAATTTTATCAAACTTTTTCGATTTTTAATTTTCGTTCATTTTTGCAGGTGCTAGAGTGGCCAACAGTGAGCCACATTTTTTGGAGATAGTTACTTTACGGGGCGTGCCATTAATTACCGTCACGATATTTTGTCATAAAAAAATTTTTTTCGTACTTATCATTGTATTGAACAAGTAGCAAACAATTTGAGTTGTTTATTAATTTCCTTCTATGAAAAAAATTCAAATAAAATATGTTGTTTTGGTCAATAAAAAGGTAAACCTTCCCTTAACTGGCTGGAGTAGACTCTAGCCTTGCCTTTACTAGCTAGGCATCACACCATCTTGTCTTGACTGGCTGGTATAACTCAAGATATCGAGCCAGTCACTGCTTGACCTTGAATTCTCCTTCCAAGGCCACAGTTTTCCAATGGTAAACATCGTGTCTGGGCTTAAAAATGTCCGCTTATATTTCCGCTATCGAAATCGGGGATTGCTATATGAAAAAATGGACTTGACCTTGAAATGGCTTTGGAGGTCTAGGTCACGGTCGAGATCACGGTTAGATAGCCATTAAAATTTTCGACAGCTTTTGTCTCAATCGTTTTTTTGAGTAACGCCTACCTTTTAAATTATTCAACCGGCCCGAGACTTTTTAAAGACCCTGTAGAATAACCGATGCCCCTGAAAGCTTTCGACGCAAAATAGACGGCATTTTAAAATTCTAGTTGCAGCTCTGTGTACCAGACTGTTCAATCAGTTTTGCGATTCGATAAGAGAGGGTGTTGCTACAAGCCTAAAATTTTTTTTGTTATGTTGGTACACTCTTCATATTAACGTATGTGAAGCTTTATTTTAATCTGTCAATTAATTCTTTGTTTGCAAGCCATTAAGTATCGACGTGTCACAGTATTTTTTTACAATGGAAAGAATCAAGTATTGTGCAGTGATTGAATTTTAATTTTTGGAAGGCTTAAAAGCAAAGGAAATTTATAAACAAATGTTGAAAGTCTATAAGGACTCTTCGCCTTCAATTAGTACAGTAGAAAGATGGGTTGCTGAATTTAAACGTAGTCGTATAAGCCTTGAAGACGATCCACGTCAAGGACGTCCAAAAACAGCAACAACACCAGAAATCGTAGAAAAAATATAGGATATCGTTTTGGAAAATCGTCTAGTGACTAAAAGAGATTTAGAAGAAGCCCTAGGCATCTTATTGGGCCGTGTAAGCAATATTTCGACTGAAGTATTGGGCTTAAGAAAGCTGTGTGCACAATGGATGCCGCATTAGCTAACAATGGAACAAAAACACATTTGAATGCGACTTTCTCAGCAACATTTAGAGCGTTTTCGAAAGGATAAAGTGGAATTTGTAAATCGATTCATCACTATGGATGAGACTTAGGTCTATCACCATGATCTTGAATCAAAACAAGAGGCTAAAGAGTGGTATGAATTTGATTCTTCAGCTTCGAAACGAGTTTATGTCCAAAAATCGGCCAAGAAGGTGTAAGCATCAGTTTTTTATAGATGATATTATAATAACTACAAATACATTTGATGAGCACACACATTGGTTAAAATTGGTATTGAAAAAATTGCAAAAAACAAACTTGAGAATTATTGCAGAGAAATCAGAATTTGGATGTTCAGAAGTTTGTTACCTAAGATGTGTACTCAATAAAGAAGAATTAACAACGAACCGAGCTAAAATTAAGCCGTTTTGAAGATTTCGAGAAATAATTTGGTGGGATGCTTGATTTATTGAATCTTTAGCTAAGATCAAAACACGACTAATGGATCTCCTCAAGAAGAACGTTAAATGGCATCAGGGGGAGAGGGGCAACAACAATTGTTCGAGAAACTGCTTCTTCTTAACACAAACCCCAGTATTAGCACGAATTATCATAATAGTCTAAGCCTACAGTACCGTTCACTCTTTAAACCGATGCAAGCAGCTATGCTGTATCTCCCCAATGCATCAAAGGAGAAAAGCACCCTACCGGTGACGCAGGTAGAACCCTATAAAAAACAGTAGAGATATATACAGTAATAGAAAAGGAATGCTCAGCTCTCCTGTGAGCTGTCGATAAATTTAGAGATTACCTTTTAGGTGTAAAATTCACGGTTATAATAGATCATAGCAGCTTTCTATGACTGCATAACTTTAAAAACTCTACAGGCCGGTAGCAAAGTAAGCAACACCACTACAAGCCTATAATATAAAGATCACACATTGGGAAGAAGTCTTGCAAAAGGTATCAGGCGTACTATTGCGTGCTTTCAAAGATGACAGCCACCTTAGTGCTACGAAATTGGTACGCCAACTAGCGACAACGTGTAAAATAATGACCCAAAGAACATTTTAATTGGAAAGCAGAAGATAACCTACTGAAAAGCATCATCCCAACCCTTTAATCTACCCTATATTCCTAATAAAGATAAGTGAAAATTATTTACCGAAAGAAGATTAAGAGAAAGCCACGTTTGAATGCCAGAACACTCCACAAACAGGCCTCACCAGCGTCGATAAAACATACCATAGACTAGTACAGTTATATTTTTGGCATAAAATGAAATCTGATGTCATTCGATGGGTGCGTTAGTGAACAGAATACCAGCTTCATAAGATTTCTTAGCAAGCCCCAGTCAGTCTAATGGGACAAAGACAAATAAAAGATTCCTGGACCACGGTGATGGTTGACATTGTAGGTCCTCTACCACCAAGCAAAAGCTAGTTTTCCTATATATTAGTTTTCCAAGACTTATTTACGAAGTACATCAAAATTCTATCATTGAGAAAAGCAAAAAGCATCAAAAATACTAAAGGCTTTTAAAAAACGTGTCGTATTTCAGTAGAATTGCCCTAAGTGTTTAACAGCAGACATTAAAGCGGAGTTTGCAAAGAATATTATTACGTCAAGAATAAATAAATTGGGAATTATACTAAAAACCATTGCTCTCTACCATGCTCAAGCAAACCTAATAGAGTGCACAAACCGGACGCTGAAGTCTATAATCTCAATTCTTACTGGAAAAGATTAGTGCAACTGGGATATTCAATGAATTCGTATTGGCATATAATACGTCGTTCCACGCGCCAACATAAATAATCCCCTCATTCTTAAATTTTTAAAAAGTAACAACGCTTTCTAGTATGATATGATCTAGTTAAGAAAAATTGAGCAAAGGCAAGCAATCGGCAAGCACTATAATCATAATCGTTGCGAAATTACACGGTGCAGCAGAAAAATAATAAGACTGAGTCTTGATTTACCAAAGTTTTAATTTTTTTCATATATCAATGTTATCTCTTTTGAAGTAGTTTCATTGGGCATTTACACACCGATGGAGATGTTGTTTCCACTTTTGGTAGCAGTGCTGGAAGTCTTCAACCGGTATGGTCTTCGGCATGTCCGTTACACTCTTTTGGATATTTTCTAAAGTCTCGAAATGACATCCCTTGAGGACATTTTTCAGTTTAGGAAAAAAGAAAAAGTCACCGGGACTGAGATCAGGTAAATAGCTGGGCTTGGAAACTACAGAAATGCCTTTTAAGGTCAAAAGTTCTGTAACGGAGAAGACAGTGTGACATGGGGCGTTGTGATGATGGAGCATCAATTCGTCTGCAATATCTGGTCTCACGCGAATGATCCTTTTTCTGAACCTTTCAAGGACATCTTTATAAGAGACTTGGTTGACATTTTGTCCTGGAGAAACAAATTCTTTGTGGACCATTCCTCTTCTGTCAGAAAAAATAAATTAGCATTGATTTGATCTTTAATTTGCTCATTCAAGCTTTCTTTGGTCGAGGAGAGCTCGCAGTGTGCCCCTTCTCACTTTGCCTCTTAATTTTAGAATCGTATTTAAGAATCTATAATTTATTACCCGTGACCACACGA
This sequence comes from Chalcis sispes, assembly GCA_949987625.1. Taxonomy (NCBI): domain Eukaryota; kingdom Metazoa; phylum Arthropoda; class Insecta; order Hymenoptera; family Chalcididae; genus Chalcis; species Chalcis sispes. The sequence continues at coordinate 51,205,137 of OX465094.1, read as the reverse complement.
CTAAAGAAATCTTGCTCATTAGCAATTCTGTCAAGAAGATCAAGACCCTTGTTTTCTCGATTGCCCGTCTGCTCAATTGTGAGATTTTTTGGCACCATTTTGGTACAGACCTTTCACGTATACAAATGCTTAGTCAAAATTTGATGAACGGTAAATCTGTTCAAATTTAAATGTTTACTCAACATTCCTAATGTTAAACGACGGTTTGATCTTGCAAAAGTGTTCACACGTATGATGTTTTCGTCGGTTTTCGAAGTTAAAGACCTCACTAAACGGTGTTCATCTTCAACGTGTTTTCTACCTTTCAAAAATGATGTGCTAGCGAAAAGCTTCAGCTCGGGATAAAGAATGTTTCCTATAGGACTGTTTTAACTTTTCAAACGTCACACTTGCCGATTTTCCAAGCTAAACATAAAATATAACACAGCTTTACTAATACATTCATGAATAGACAAAATATTCTCAAAAACCAACTAATCGGAACAATTAGATGTCCGGGTTGCGATGAGCGACAACATAATCATACATTCAATTTTATCTTTTCTTACCTGACGTTAAACGAAATTGTACATTACAAAAAAATAATAGATTATAATATGGGAAATCGGCAAGAAATTCGAAGTTATTATAATAAAGGGCTGTCATTTCAAAAAGATTAAAAAAGTTGATTTGGTGATCAGTAACACTTTAATCATTGCAAAATTTATGTTGTTTGATCGTACTGATAAAGGTATTATAAAAATAACTAATTTAAAAATAAATGCAATACCGACATGTAAAGTTAAAATTAATGGTAAAGAGTATAAGGTTATAAGTGTGATATTTAAACATGGTAATATTTCTCAAGGTCAATATACTAATATGTTAAAACATATTATAATCAGTGGTTTTATGTTAGTAATAATAATGTTACTCAAAAACAATGGCCTTAAGGTGCTAAAGATGTTTATATTTTATTTTTAGAACAAATTTGAAGAACATCAATAAGTTAACTGAAAAAGAAATAAGATCTCTATAAAAAAACTAACTTCTAGTCAAAGTAAAAGGTTAGGCGAGTTTGATGTATTCCGGATTACCACACATAATTATTTCAAATATATAAATATTTTCATAACGAAAACCACAACCTACGACGGCGGTTCAATAAGTACCCGTGTTTGACGACAAAGGGCGTTCCTGAGGAAAGTTGGTATTATCATCGTGTGCTGCCATCTATCAAACGACGGTTAAAAAAATTTCAGACTGATTGATAGGTTAGTTTGGATTTGGCAGCCATTCGAGTAAGACGTGTTTCGTGATTTTTGGTTAGATGGAAAAAGAGCAGTATCGTTTAATAATTCGCTTTTTGTTTTTGGATAGAAAAAAATGCGAGGAGATAAAAGCAAAGTTGGATGCTGTTTATAGGGACACTTCGCCATCTATGACCACAGTTATATATTAATTCAACGAATTTAAACGTGGGCGAACATCCGTTTTTGATGAGGAGCGACCAGGACGCCCGGCAGTTTGGTTACCGAGGAAATCATTCAAAAAGTCTACGACATGATTCTCACTGATCGACGAACGAAAGTGCGCGAAGTAGCAGAGGCCGTAGGTGTGTCCACCGGAACGACAATTAATATTTTACATGATAAGTTGGCGATGAAACAATTGTCGGCCCGATGGGTGCCGCGATTGCTTACGGTGGACAACAAGCGGATGCGGCTGTTAACTTCGAAGCAGTGTTTGGACCAATTTAATCGAATTCTGAAGGAGTTTTTGTGTTGAGTCGCACCGATGATAAAACCTGGATCCATCATTACACACCAGAAACTGAGCAACAATCAAAACAATGGATTTCTCCTGGTGAATCTGCTCCAAAGAAGGCGAAGACGGTCTTATCGGTCGGAAAGGTCATGGCGACGATTTTTTGGGATGCGAACGGCGTCATCCTCATGGATTTTTTAAAAAAAGTAAGAACGATCACTGAACAATACTACAGTGAGTTATTGGACCGCTTCGACAAAAAATTGAAGGAGACACGGCCGCATTTGGCGAAGAAGAAGGTGCTGTTTCACCATGATAATGCACCAGTACATTCATCCGGAGCTATCACCGCCAAACTGCATGAATTGCGTTATGAATTGCTGCCGCACCCCCCGTATTCACCCAATCTGGCTCCCTGCGACTTTTTCTTGTTCCTTAACATGAAGAAATGGCTCGCGGAAAAAAAATTTAGCTCAAAAGAGGAAGTCATCGCTAAGACAGAGGCGAATTTTAGAGAGTTCGACAAATCCTATTTTTTGGAGAAGTTAAAAAAATGGCAGGAACGTTGGGAGAAGTGTATCTTTCTAAAAAGGGATTGTGTTGTGGGACTATGTTGAAAAATAAAAAAAAATTTTTTGAAAAAATGGTGTCTTCATTTCTAACACGGGTACTTATTGAACCACCCTCGAATATCCAAATTATTCCAAAGATTGTTAGTTAATAAATAACTTACAATAGAATGATAGATTAAAAAAGTTATGAGATCAATAACAAATAGTCAAGTTTATTACCATCATCACAAATTCATTATTACAAAACAAATGATGTAGTAGCCATAATTGTCTAAATATTTTAGTATCGGAAAATACGAAATAAATCGAAAATATTCTAAATTTTGTTAGTTAATAAATAGTCTTATAACGAAATTATAAATTACAAAAGTAATGAGATCCATAACAAAAAGTTAAATTTTTTCCATATTATTCTAATTTTAATAGAACAAACTATATATTCTTTTACAAAATTCTTGGGCTCAATTAAGGGCGAAGGCGAATGATTCGTAACTAAACTAAAGACTAATCAAAGGTTCGTAAATAAAACTTAAGTAACACATAAGTGCTACTATAGTGTAAAGTATATTTTAATTAAGAAATAATTGAAAATTTAATTCATTTAAATACATAATTTTTAATTAAACTACATATGTAGTAAAATCTCAAGAGCAAAATTATGTATTTAAATATATAAAATTTTTAATTATTTCTTAAGAGGTAATAAGCAGTTAGAATTTTCAAAAAATCGATTTTTTTTTTTTTGCATTTTTGGAATGTACATATATTTAAGTATATTCTTTCAAAATTTTAAGCCAATCCGATGAATATTTTCGAAGATATACCTGAATTTGTAAGGCCACGTCAGAGTTAGAAAGCAGGTAGAGTAAGAACCGGAGTAGCAGCTGCACTCACTACACGCGCTACCTGAGGTTCCTTTTTCTATTGTGTATTTTTGTAGAACGCGAGTATAATAAGTCTACTCACTACTTTAAGGTCACATTTGGCTATTATAACCTAAAATAAAAGTATTCCGTCAGTCTAAAGAGTTCTGCTACGTGGTAAAGTCGTGCGTTCAGTTCAAACTTGTTTCTCGTGATTTTTTGTTTTATATTGAAGTAAATTTTATTTGAAAGTTATAAAAATGCCCTGTCAATATTAAATATTACGTAGAAATACCGAAAAAGTACAAATTTCTAAAGTTAAAAAGAGAACACAAGCTTTTAATCCAAAGACTGCTGAGACGGATAAGAGTAGTTTTAGTGCATCCGCTAAAAAATTAAAAATGCAGGAAGGAAGTTTAGTTTCACGTGATCCTTCGATTGAATAAAGAATTTTAAATTTCATTACTGTATTTGCTGCGATAAGTGATTATGTGAAGTGTAACTCATGTGACGGAAAAATAAAATTTGAAACTGCTTTTCCCCGTGGATCTGGTTTTAAAATCGTTGTAGTGTGTGATAAGTGTAAAAATCGTGTTATGAACTCCAGTTCTTTTGTGAAGCATTCTTATGCAATAAACAGACACGTTATATTTGTGATGAGAATTCTTGGACTAGGATTAAAAGGCGCAGCTAAATTTTGTAGCTTGATGGACATGCCAGCTTTTTTAACGTAAAACACTTATGACTTAATTGTTGACAACATTCACTCTTGTGTGAAAGTAGCAGCAGAAAAACTGTTTAAAAAAGCTTGTACCGAGAAAAAAGAAGCGACTGCTAAAAACCAAGGTGATGAAAATAATGAAGAATTAACAGTTTCGGGTGACAGAACCTGGAAGAAGCGAGGGTTCAATTTTTCGTATGAAGTGACATCATTGATTGGATATTACACTGGAAAAATCATTGATATAATTTTAAAAATTCATACTGTAAACAGCGTGAGGTTTGAAAACCTAAAAAATATACTGAAGAGTATAATGATTAGTATAATAAACACAAAGATGCTTGTTCTGCAAATTACCAGGGCTCTTCAGGTAAAATGGAAGTCGATGCGGTTTTTGAAATGTTTAAGCATTTAATAGAAAAATACAAAGTTCGTTATAGAAACTATATAGGTGATGGCGATTCAAAAACATATTCTGGGATTCTGAAAGCTGCTCTTTACGGTGAAGTTGAAGTTGTCAAAAAAGAATGTATTGGGCATGTTCAGAAGAGAATGGGTTCACGACTCTGCGAGCTATTGAAAAAAAATACAGAAACAATTGAAAAAAGCGGAAAAAAAATTGCAAAAGAAGTACTTTCAGGGAAAGGTAAACTCACGGCTAAGCTAATAGATAAGCTGACAGTTTACTATGGTTTCGCAATAAGGAGAAATTGTGATTCTGTGGATAATATGTATAATGCAATTTGGGGAACATATAATCACTATTGTTCGACTGATCAGAAGCCTCAACACGAAATGTGCCATGGTGGAGAAGGTTTATGGCTTAGTTGGCAGCAAGCGCTAGCAACAGACACATTATCTTCTAACACCCATGATTATCCAACTTTACCAGCTGATGTTGCTGAAGCTATATATCCAATTGATAAATACCATAGCAACGTAAAATTATTGAAAAGGTGTGTTGGTAAATTTACACAAAACAATAATGAGAGTTATAATCAGTTAATATAGAAAATAACTCCGAAAATTGTTCCATGTGGTGGTAAAGTTATTAAAATAGCGGTTAAATTGCAGCTGGAATGTTTAATGAAGGTACAAAATCGTTATTGTACTTTATGAGTGCATTAGGAGTTTCATTAGGCACTGCAGCTCATGCTTATGTCGACAAAGAGGACGCAGAGCGTGTGATGATCTCCGACACACGAGCGCATGGGAGCACGCGAGAAGGAGGAATGGCTCGACGACAACACCAACTGGACTCATTAGAAGCCAACGATACTGCAGAAGGTCCCTCTTATGGCTTTGAAATAGATGATACCATGTAAGTTGAAAAAAAAAAATTTTAACTATGTGTAAACTACTTCTGAAACTTTAAACGCGGTTTTCTTAAAACGGTATTTTCAAAGTCGATGATTTCGATTTCTCAGAAATGGCTCAACCGATCAGTCTCAAATTTTTACACAATCTTCTTAGATATATTCCTTAGGTATTAAACGAAAGAATAAGATTAAAAAAAATTATTATTATTTTTTTTTAACAATTTAGAGCGAAAGTTTCAGTCAAAAACGAAGAAGTTTTTTCAAATAGACGCCATTTCGTCAAAAATCAAAATTTTTATTATTCCTTCGTTCAATACCTGTATTAATCTATCCTCTAAAAGTATCCACCATATCTTTTGATTTCAGATAATCCAAACCGCCGGAATGGAGATAACCGCCAAGCGCCTTTTTTTAGAGGTCATTCGGGACATCATCTACAGGAGCAGTGTACATTAATATTTGTATATGATCGGCGCGCTATTGTATTCTTTAGAGTTAGCTCTATTTAAATTACCATCACTCGTAATTGATAAATAAAAACTGATTCTATAAAAAATTTATATAAAAACGTCTTTTTTGAGTCTCGCAACTGCGTATAACCCCTCAATTTTAAAAAATACTTTACACTATAGGAGTAATTTTAAGTGTAAAATTAATACAAGTGTATATCGATTGCTATGTAACTTATCATTCAAATTTAAATCTTAGTTCTACAAGCGTTGCATAGCGTAATGGTTAGGGCGTTTGCTTTATAATGCGAAGGACCCGGGTTTGATCCCACCGTAGGTCAAACATTTTTCTGCGTTTTTTTCCGTAAAATAATGTGTAAAATAACATTTGCGACAGTGCGAATAAACGATTAAATATAATTCGTATGTTAAAAATATGTACAATCATAATAAAAAATAAGATTCTAAAATATATAAACATTCTTAATTAAAGTTTTTATAAAGCTTTTAAGAAAGTATTTTAAAGGGTTTCATCAACTACTTTCAAAAATGTTTTTTTTAATATTTCTATAACTTTTATAGAAATGTTTTTAAGACTTGTATCAAAAGGTTCATAAAAGGAGCTAGAAAACGTTGCTAAAGGGTTTAAAAACGGACATAAACTCATTTTAAAAACATTTTTTGAAAGCCTTTAAAAAGGTTTTTTTTCTGTCATAAAACGTTTCAGAAACATTTTAAAAACCTTTCTAGCTTTGTGGGTTTCTACACTTATTTCTACGTACATTTCTACACTTATTTCCACATAGATATCGACACTGATTTCTGCGTGGATTTCTACACTGATTTCCTGTTGAAACCCACGTAGTAATCTACGCAGAAATCTACGTAAAAATCTACGCGGAAATCCATGTAAAAATTTACGCGGGAATCTACGTGGAAATCCACATACAGTGTGTTATTAGACTGATTTCAGTGTAGATTTCCATGTCAAAATCCACGTGGATTTCCAAGTGGATTTCCACGTGGATTCTTGCAACTGGGATATAGTTTGTAGTTCTCGTTATGAAAATATTTATATATTTAAAATAATTACGTGTAGTAATCTGGAATACATCATACTCGCCTAACCTTTTACTTTGGTTTAAAGTTGGTTTTTTATAAAGATCTTATTTCTTTTCCAGTAAACTTATTGATGTTCTTTGAATTTGTTCTAAAAATAAAATATAAACATCCTTAGCACCTTTAGGCCATTGTTTTTGAGTAACATTATTATTACTAACATAAAACCACTGATTATAATATGTTGTAACATATTAGTATAATGACCTTGAGAAATATTACCATGGTGAAATATCACACTCATAACCTTATACTTTATACTCTTAATTTGAACTTTACATGTCGGTATTGCATTTATTTTCAAATTAGTTATTTTTAAAATACCTTTATCAGTACGATCAAATAACATGAATTGTACAATGACCAATGTGTTACTGATCACCAAATCAACTTTTTTAATCTTTTTTTGAAATGACAGCCGTTATTATAATAACTTCGAATTTCTTGCCAATTTCTAATATTATAATCTATAATTTCTTGTAATGTACAATTTCGTTTAACGTCAGGTAAGAAAAGATTGACTATAAAATTAAATGTATAATTATGTTGTCGCACATCGCAACCCGGACATCTAATTGTTCCGAATAGTTGGTTTTTGAGAATATCTTGTGTATTCATGTACGTATAAATGTATGTAAAAAAGTGTATGCTTTAAATTCTATTATCTTTTTTTCTATGTGAGATTTGCTCATATATATGTGTGTATATGTTTTGAGTTTTTATGTATACAACGATATTTTATATTTTTAATATAATAACTATTAGTATAATTATTATGAATGAGATTTATACACTTGGAGACACTACTTTGCTCGTCACAGAATCCAATATCTCTTTTTCACGAAAAATTGAACCGTTCACGTGAAAAAAATTGGCTACTTAAGACAGGTCAAGGCCCTTTTTGGATCTCACCTGCTCACCAATCAATACGCGCAGATAAGAGAGGAGTGGAAGGACTCTTTCTTCTTCCCTTTTCCACTTATTTTCCTATTTTCTTTCTACCTTAATTCTTTCACTCTTATCACTCCTCTACTTTTTCTCTATTTTCGAAATTCGTTCTCATTCTTCCTGCCTACATCCTCCCTTTTTCTTCCTGCTTCATTGGTGAGATGTTTTGTCATCTAAGGGCGAATTGATGAGCCTAATTTCCGAACAGCAGAAACATTTTTACAATTACATTCTTTTTCTCTAGATCTTTCTTATTTGTCTGACTCTTACTATTCACCGATCGTTCACTTAGTTTAATCACTTAGACTGCGGACACTCGAAAACCTTCTCTAAATCACTTCTCAGCTTCAAACTGGTGCAGCCCGATATTTTATAAACTTATGTAAGAATTGTCAGGATAATTGCTTTGTTACTGTAAATTTGAGAACTGTTTGAACAAGACGCCTTAATTGTTTACGTGTAAATGGGAAAATGAGAGAGGCGTGCAGTTATCAAGCCTTTTTTTAAGGTTAGAAAATAAGAGAAAGTCGCTGGGGGCTAAATTTAGTGAATGGTGGTTGAAGTAACAATTCGAACGTTAATTTGTTGATTTTAGCCATTGCAATAACGGACGAATAGGAAGGTGCGTTGTTATAGTGAAAGAAGACTTTTTTTTCGCTATGCAAAGGCGCTTATATTTCACTTTGTCCTTCAAACGCTGCAATAACTCTGCGTAGTATTGACCAGTGATGGTCTTACCTTTTTTAGGTAATTAATGAGAATAATTTCTTTTTTGTTTCATAATCTTATTCACCGATAAAATTGTTTTTGCCTTCTTTGGAATCGGTTTACCTGGTCCAATCCATTACTTCGACTATTGTTTACTTACAGGAGTGAAGTGGTGAATCCAAGCTTGATCCACAGTTATAAAACGACGCGATAATTCGCTAGGGTTTCGCTTGTGTAGCTCCAAATTTTCAATTAAAACAGTTTTTTCTAGGTGAATTTGTAATCGACCGTTAGCAAACGCAGCACCTAGTATAGAGCTTCTCATCCAAAAATGCTCATTCTCAAATTGATCACCGCACGCTTTTCTGATTGTTCCATTCTTACGTAAGCCTTGTTCAGATAAGCTCTCAAATGTAAAGAGCCATTGACCTGATAATTTATATATAAGCTTGTGAAATGTCGGGCTACGAAAAACAAGCCAAACACTTGGCCTGCTGGCGTCATCTCTAGTTAAGGCCGAAAACTTTTCATTAAACCCTCGTAATTACTCATATTGCCCTCGGACTGCGTTAATAGACAAAAAATCATGGGATGAAAAATATTACTTTAATTATAAATGGATACACTAAAACTTTATTCTAAGGCTTATCATACGATTAGAGGATTTTTATAAGAAATTCAATAAAAAATCGATACACTTGAATAAACTTAAATTAACCTTAAAAATACATTTTTTCAAACATTTAAATATATAAATTAATTAATAATAATAATTAATAATAACACAGGACCACAAAATGGTTTCGGGAGTCTGCTGGAATTCTAATAGGTATACTTTATGTTTTTGTGGTCGCTGAACACAAATTCATTCGCAGAATTGAGCCCGCACGTCAGAATTTGCAAAAAAATTGAAAAAGTGGTTAAAAATCTGGAATTTCTGCATAAATTTCGTCCCAAAACCTACAAACCTCAAATTAACAAGCCCCAAACCTACACACTAACAGGCTCCAAACTCACAAATCCTAAACCCCAAACCAACAAGCGCTAAACCCACAAGCTCCATCTCAACAAACCCACAAACCCCAAATCCATAAGCTCCAAACCCACTAACTGCAACTATACAAGTTTTATATCCATATTCTTACAAACTCCAAACCTACAAACCCACAAATCCCAAACTAACAAATCCCCAAACCGGTCAACCCCAAATTATACCAATTTCTCAATTGGTATTATAAGATGTGAGGTATTTTGGTTTGTGGAGCTGAGGTTGGTGGATTTCAGGTTTGTGGATTTGGTTTCTGAAGTTTGGGGTTTCTGAGTTAGTTGGCGAATAAAATTTGGAGACTTAAGCTCAGTTAATGTCAAGGTATAAAGTTTGACTAAATCTTTACTTTGGTGAAGTTCTTATGATACGAGTTCTTATGATATGAGTTCTTATATACTCGTACTATTTAAAGTCCCCTTGCCTCTCACGACAGGGTGCTTGATTAGCGTGCGTCCCCTTGCCTCTCACGATGGGGTGCTTGTTTAGCGTCAGTCCCCTTGCCTTTTACGATTAGGTGCTTGTTTAGCGTGAATCCTCTTGCCTCTCACGACATTTGTTCTTTGAAACTCGATCAAGCCTCATTCTTTTTTATCAGAATGACGTGTCTTCTTCGCTTCAAACGATCTGCGAATAGGTCTTCGTTTATGTGATATTGTAGTATTACGTTAAAGGCTCCAGCAGTAATCAGCCATCATAATATTATTTCAAACACCCTGGTAACTTTGCTCGATTGTTTTCATGTCCTGATGAAACCCTTTATCCTGTTTTTCACTGAAAGCTCCAAGATTTTTTAGGAAAAAATCAAGATGTGAATCAAGGTGATGAATTTTTGAGTTCATTATGCATCCAAAATTTTTGTATGTGGTCAGCATGTTCTCAACATATTTTTTATAATTTGGATCCTTATTGCTACCCAAAAATTTTGATACAACATTTTTAAAACCTGTCCAAGCAGCGAGTTGAAGTGTTGTCATTTTATTTTAAAATTCTTTGTCATTTATAAGAGCCTTTATTTGAGGTCTATCCAAAACTCCCTCATCAATTTTGCTTAAGATAAATTTGGGAACTTGATGAAGAGATAATTGAAAGCATCACTGTCATTGAATTTCATAGTTTTAATAAATTGCTTAATGAGCTCAAGTTTCATGTGCAAAGGTGGTAAAAGTATCTTTGTAGAGTTTACTAATGGATCATATAATACATTCTTTGAACCTAGTGTTAAAGTTTGACGAACTGTCCAAACTTTTACGTTATGGTACGCACGATTACGACTATCCCATTCATACAAAAAACAAGGAAATTTAACAAAGGCATTTTAATGACAAAGTAGAATTGTTATGATCTTCAAGTCACCGCATATTTTCCAGTTATGTTTGTCATAATTTAGTTTAATAAACAGCAGTTGAAGATCATTGTAGCTTTCTTAAACTTCTAGAATATGCTACTGGAAGAGATGCATACACATTTCCATTGTGCAATAATACTGCTTTAAAACTTTTTGTGGATGAATCAAGAAACAACCCCTAATCATCAGGATTGTAATTTATGAAATCTAACTTAGAAATCAAACCTTTGATATCATTACAATAAACTAATGAGCCTTTGTGAGAAAATTAACGCCTAAGCGGTTCGTCTTCTTTTCTATAAAAAGATACCATAGTATTTTTTGTAAGAAGTTCTTTTTCTTTTAGCCTAGACGCGAGTAACTCAGCGTTTTCTTTTGAGAGTCCTAAATCTCTTATAAGATCATTAACTTCTTGTTGGTTGAACATTTTAGAAGCTTTTCTATTTTCAACATCGACTTCTTCAAGATTAGGTTCTAACATTTCTTCATTCACTTCCATGGTTTCGTTTTTCTCTATTCCTCTGCCAACTGAGGCTTCAAGAATGTTTTCTCGAATTTGCATTGTAACAGAAGTGACCAAGAGATATAAAATATCAGATTTTTTTTTTGCATTAAATCCAATTGTAGAAACTAAACAGAAATAACAGTCATCTATATGATTCTCAGGTTCTCGCCTCATCATAGAAAAACTAAAGCGTTTTTTTGTTTCATCTCCCATTGCCATTTACTAAGAAATGTCGCACAATAAGCGCACAAAGTATTTGGTATTCAAGACTTATCAAAATCAGTCATGGCATTTGGATATCAAGAGTAATATATTGTTTTGTAATGATCTGTAACAATCTTCCTGTTTATTTTTAATACGAATTCTCCACAAACAAGACAAAACTCATCCGGATTATTTGTGCACATCATAATTTTTTTTCAAAAACAGATATTTTAAATAAAAGATTAACGAGACAAGAACTTAAACTGCTAAATAAAACGGTTATATTTTCCTAGCTTCAGGACAAGTATTGCAATACAATTTAGTCACTTACAATGAAATTTCGATATAAAATCAACAAAAAGCACTAATTTACTGTTTTAAATTATAACTTTTTCATAAAAATACAATTTTTCAAACTCGTGCAAAGTACCTCTAGCAAAGAAAATACCAATAAATAAGCAGTAAGGATATTGCAGACCGTATATGATGCGGGAAATAAGTATAAATTTATTTCAAACTTACGCCATTAGTAAATGTAAAATCAGAGGTGTCAATAAAAGCTAAATTTATAATAAATTATAAAAAATGTATGTTATATTTCAAAAAAATGTTAAGGAATTATTGTTAAAAAAGTTCGTCACACCAACCTATTTACGTAGAAACTTAAAAGTTACGTTTACAGCGAATGTTTTCTTCGATATTTATAAGACAAACCTAACACATCGTTCAATAAGTCCCGAGGCTAACAACGAAAACAACATTTTTTTTCAAAAATCATTTTTATTCATTAATATAATCTTCTTTTAGAGTGATACAATCTTTCCAACGCCCTTCCAACATTTCTATACCATGTTTATAAAAGGATTTATCCTTTGCTTCAAAATAGGCTTCAGTTTCGGCAATGAACTCCTCATTCGAGCCAAATTTTTTTCCCTGGAGCATTTTTTTTAAATCAGCAAAGTGCCAGTAGTCGCTGGGGGCTAAATCTGGCGAATACGGGGGGCGGGGAAGCAAATCAAAGCCCAATTCGTTCAATTTTGCCATTGTTTTCATGGACTTGTGGCATGGTGCATTGTCTTGGTGAAAAAGGATTTTCTTCTTCTTCATGTGCGGTCGTTTTGCTGCGATCTCCTTCAAACGTACCAACAAGTCAATATAATAATCACTCTTGATCGATTTACCTTTTTCCAGGTAGTCAATGAAAATCACGCCATGTGTATCCCAAAAAACAGACGCCATGACTTTGCCAGAAGACTGCTGCGTTTTTGGATGCTTTGGGCGGCTTTCGCCAGCCATGCGCCACTCAGACAATTGCCGATTCGACTCCGGAGTGAAATGATGTATCCATGTTTCATCCATGGTCACGTATCGACGCAAGAAATCCTTTTTATTGCGAGTAAATAGCGATAAACAGCTCTCTTAATCGTCGACTCGTTGCTGTTTTTGTTCCACTGAAAGCAATCGCGGCACCCACTTGGAAAAAACCTTTTTCATGCTCAATTTTTCATGAAGGGTTGTAAATACGCTTCCAGATGATATCTGTGTCATTTCTGCAATCTCACGGACCTTCACTTTGCGATTTTTCATTACAATTTTTAACACTTCACTCACATTTTCCTGTGAAACGGCTTCCAATGGCCTACCCGAACGTTCCACATCGTTTGTGTCCGTACGACCACGTTTAAACTCAGCATACCAACGACAAATCGTTGGTTTAGATGAAGAGGAGTCCAAGTAATGTTTTTCAAGCTATTGCTGGGCTTCTACGGTGTTTTTACCCATTAAAAAACAATGTTTTATCAACACGCAAAACTCGCTTTTTTCCATTTTTCAAATAAATTACAAAGTAAATTCACTCTAACCTCGATAACTCTGCTGTCTATGATCCGATCAACGTAAAATTTTTACACGTTTTATGTAAAGGTTCGCACTCTATGGAAACGTGGCCAGTTTGGTACTACTAGCACTATCTCTGGGTTAGTCTCGGGACTTATTAAACGATGTGTTACATTTATACAATAGAACAATTGCTGTGAAAGACAAAGGGATTTCAGTTTAGAAAGCATCCGGAACGAAAAAGAACTTACTATGTCCACGGCGTGGTTTTCACATAACGCTTAAAGTAAGATTAAAGCTAAAATGTTAGATATACAGCAAACATATGATACTTCCTTTTCTACTGTAAGTGCATTATTCATTAATATAACAAAAATCACGTAGTTAACGGAAGAAGTTGAAACTAGCACTGAGCCATAAGAAGGTACTGCTACACGTGCAAGCAATCTAGCAACAGCGCAGCGCTATCGCAGCACGTAACCTGTTGTCCAGCCTGTCGCTGGGGGTAGGTCATGGCCGTCCGCTTGTTACGTACATCTGTCGTCCGTCTTTCCCTGCGACCCTTTATAGGGAGGGGGTGGTGGTCTGGAGTCAACGAAAGAGCCCTTTCTCTCCCTTCTGTCCCTATCTAAGGTTAGTTAAGTGAAGTTAGTTAATTCAGATTAGTAACCTTTACCTAAGGTTAGTTAGTTAGCTGCGAATGGCACGCACTGGACGGCTTCACATCGCGAAGTAGTTTGAGTTCGCTCTTCCCAAAGGGATAGAGCTAAATTTGTGGTGCTATAAACACAATTTATTATTAAATATTATTTTTGAAGATATATTGTTACAAAAGAGAAGATATATTATACTATAAAGATACAGATATAAAGAAATAATCAATCATTATACCATATTATGTTATGTGAATACCTGCTCTGCTACTATGACATACTCAAGTTATTTAAAAAGAAAGTTAAATAGAGAAAGCATGCTAAGATTAGTTAGGTGAGATAGAAGGGAACTTAATGACTAGGAAATGAATAAAAAATAATATATTATAAACTAAAACGTACTCTTTTGCGATGCTTGATGCTCAGCTCGTACCCTGACTCCTCTCATGATCCTTTCCTTAGCCTATTTCTTTCTTCATCTTTGACCCTTGTCTGAAAAAGCTGTAAAACATAAAAAAAATTAGTACATATAACAAAAAGAGAAAATCGGAACGACAATCACTTTTTTTTGCTGCAGCAAAGACTCCGAATCCTGCCTTGTCCTTGGATCCTATCCCTGATAGTACCCTAAAAAAGAACTTAAACCCATGAATTGATAAAAGAAAGAAGAGGATAATTAGCTCACTTGCAGTCAATGTAAACATCTTTTACACTTGCCCATTGTGTGAAAGCCAACGAAATTGTCCGAATATCGATCAAGATGGAAGGAACCAACTATTGACGAAATTTCTCGTTTACTTCGTTCTGGGCAGCGCTCGCACCTAGTTTTCCGTAAATTTTACACCACTTGAAAACGCCGAATCGACACGCGTAACAAATTATCGACACCAGTTCGGGAAAGGAAGAGTTGTAAGTATTTTTAATTTATTATATGCGTGCGTGCGTGCGTTCGTGTGTGTGTGTGTAAGTGCGCGCGCGCGTGTGTGTGGGTATGTGTGCGGTCAAAAACAGTGGAGGGCTTTCTGAGACGACGATATTATTGGAAGTACGACAAGGGCATCTTGAACATCGCTGCTGTTTGTCCTTTCCCTCCACAGCGTGCAAGTTTTCAACCATGTAGCTTAGTTGCGAGGTTAAGTACCCTCCATAAGCAAGTGTGCATAAGCTTGAGCCGCTAAGAAGTACAAATAAGTAAGTATATTTTCAATACATTTTATACGAGAGTGAATCAAATATAATCGGTAATTTCTTTTATACATTTATTAAATAATATTACACACAAGCTATATAATCAACATTTCTTAATGTAGTCTTCTGCATTATCTTCAAACTTTCGCCACCGTTTTGGACGCTTAAATATTGCTTGTTCATAAAAAGTTTTAGAAAGAATTGTCGGCCAATTGCGCACGTGCCCCTCGACTTCCATATTACTTTTGAATCGTTTTCCTCTAAGTGATTTTTTCAGGGACGCGAACAAAAAGTAGTCACAGGGGAACTAGTCTGGACTAAAAGAGGGGTGTTCGAGTGTTTTCCAGCCCATTTCTTCCTGTTTATTCCTTGTCAAAGCCGCAGTGTACAGCCTACCGTTTTAATAGAGAAGGATGACCTCTCTTATGGGCATACCTCGTCTTTTGTTTCGGTAGGAGGTTCTTGCTGACTGTAACAGCTGGCAATAGTAGGCCGCATTCACTGTTTGTTGATCATTAAGAAAATCAATGAGTAAAACTCTCTTTGAGTCAAAAAAAAAAAAATCGTTGCAAGCACTTTTCCGGCTAAGAGGCAAGTTTTGGCCTTCACTGGGCAGCCTTCATCCTTCCTTCGCCACTCCTTACTCGCCATTTTTGATTGGGGGGTATAATGGTGGACCCACGTCTCATCAAATTTGACGATGTGCCTCAAAATTCCTCCCCTTCTGGTCCAAATCGATTCAGAAGTCTCTCAGTGATCTCCGATATGACCTGTGTTTGGTTCCCCGCTAACAACTTCGGAACCCATCGAGCACTAATTTTTCTGTAGTCAAGATAATGAGTGATGATGGATTGAGCACTTCCATAGCTGATAACCTCTTTTGCCGAGATTTCTGAAGCAGTTAACCGCCAATCATATTCAATAAGCTCTCGAACGGCACGGATGTTGTCATCTGTAAGACTTGTCCTTAGACATGGAACATGACTTTTGTTTTTAACACAATCTCGCCTATCCTTGAATTCCCAGGCCCACGTATCACTCGATTCTTAGACAACGTAGTGTTCCCAAGCTGCGTCTTTAAACGAGTAAAATTTACGACAGTTTAACGCCTTCATTGGTTAAAAACTTTATGATGACGCGTTGCGCGACAGACGGATGTACCTCTTGCTTAATCATGGCTGTACTGACGACAGAACCGAGCGTGGACACTAACTAAACTAGTTCCCCCACTCCTTATAAACTAACCAGCAACCGCCATACTATATTATCTAGTTTGGAGGTGCGTGCTAAGCAGAATAGCTGAATTACAGTTTATATTTGATTCACCCTCGTATTTTACAGTTGTTATATTGTCTCTGCTCCATTTTAGGTAATTCTCTTGGCTGGTAGTGAACAGAGGCTACGATTGCAGTCTCTGTACAGAAAAGGACTGATTGGGACTATGGAGGCCTCCTTATCAATTAAAGAGGTAATTTTAATCCTAGCTAATCATCCTTCTCTTTTTTTTTATTAATTTATGTGCTTATTTCCTTTTTTAGGGTACTGCGAGTGATAGGAGCAAGGGGCAAAGCAAGATTTGGCGATAGGAGGGGCCTTTGCTGCTGCTAAAATAGGTGATTGCGTTTCCAATTTTCTCTCTTCGTTACGTGTACTAATTTATTTTTAATGTTTTACAGCTTTTACAGACCAGGTGCAAGCTGGGTCAGAGCACGAGCAGAGCATCGAGCATCACAAAAGGGTACATTTTAGTTTTTATTGTCGCATTTTTTATTTATTATCTTGTCAGTAAGTGTCATTCTTTTTTACTTAACTAATCTTGGCATGCTTCTTTTATTAAATTTTATTTTAAACTAACTTGAGTATATCATAGTAGCAGAACACGTATTTACATGCTATGTTCTGCTATTATGCTTGACTATTTCCTTCCAAGTATATCTTCTCTTTTCTTATTTTCTATTTTCTTAAATTATATTTAATACTAAATTTGTTTTTGTATGAGCTAAATTTGCAATATTAAATTTTATTATTATAATTTTTTATATTTTTTAGCTACATAAGGTAATATTTTGGTATTAGATGGCACTTCTAGATGGCAATCCCAGGATTCGGAGCGGGGAAGAAAATTACTAAAGGTTACTCATATTCAAACACATATATTCTTATAAACTCACGATTATTTACAAAAAATGGCTTACCCCAAGCCTAACCTACGCTAACCTAACTTACAATATTAAGATCTGCAAGCCTAACCTAACTACTTTTTAAACCACAGTATAAAACACAACAACACGATGACACAGAACGGG
The DNA here is from genome assembly GCA_949987625.1 of Chalcis sispes. Classification (NCBI taxonomy): domain Eukaryota; kingdom Metazoa; phylum Arthropoda; class Insecta; order Hymenoptera; family Chalcididae; genus Chalcis; species Chalcis sispes. The sequence continues at coordinate 51,187,607 of OX465094.1, read as the reverse complement.
CCAACTTGGTTTCGTGGCAGTAGTCGTCTCGACAAGGTCTAGTTGTCGTGAAGCGTGAATTGGCGATGACCTCCCTAGCCGCCGCTTCGGTCGGCTTCCGATCTTTATTGCCCAGGATGTCTCTTGCGATAGCAGGGACAGAGAGCACGCGAAAAGATGCAACCGGATGACGCCCACGATGCCTCACGTGATGGCAGGGACAAAAAGTGGTCTACAGGATGCTACTCGTGTTGCCTCACATAATAGCCAGAGTCGGTGCAGTCAGGATGCTACTTACGTTGCTTTACGTATTAGAGAGGTGAAGTCAGGCTATATAAAGCGCTATCAGAGCTGCTGCTCGCGGTGCAACTTTATTTATAGCCATATGGACGGCTCTGATTCGCCGTCGCACCGGCTAATCGGAGCTATTTGCGCGTGTGTACGAGACTTATCTAACGTAAATAAGTGTAAACAGGGCTTGGCACGGCTCAAGTGTAGTCAGAGCTTGCCGCGACTTGTCCAGTTGACAAGTCTGACCCAGCTTAAAGTATTATGTCAGCTGGGACCTCATTGCATCTCTCCTCCATTTTGAGAAAGCGAAGTGGGGATACTCATGTGTCCCGGTCTCGCATGTTCCTAGGTTCCATCCTTTCTAAAGCGGAGAGTTATCCGGTAGTACCGGCAGGATACATATTGGCTTCGGTGGTGCTGAAATCGATGCCATTGGTGCTAAAGCGGCCGTCGGTGTTGGTGTCGACTTCGATGCCGGTGTCAGGGCCGGCTTCAGTGTTGTCGCCGAGGCTGGCTTGGGTGGCCTCAGTAGTGAGGCCACGGCTGTTGGAGGCTGATAAAGCTGGAATATGGCTGGTAGAAACGGTGCTGAGTTTGGTGCTTCAGGCGGTGGTAGGACCACCCTTACTTCTATAGACCGTTTTTCAGCATCCACTACTAGTGTAGTTGGAGTCAACAAATTACCTGGCGCGGCCAATTCGGATGGTCTGGTAGCCACATCATCCGACTGGATGTTAGCGATGGAAGGAGGCGGGCAAACTAGTGCGGTACCGATAGCGGGAATGGCACCGGAGGTTCCTAGACCTCGTTTGGCCGTTCAGGTAGGAACTGTCCAAAGGCGAAGTACTCTTCGGCCTGCAGCTCCTTTAGCAGCTGTGCTATTGATTTACGGTGTGCTACACTCACTGATATTATAGACTAACTGTATTACAGTCCCAAGTAAGCCTTATCTATATAGCTCTTCCTTTCTCTAGCGGGTTGAAGAATCCTGCAGCCGCCTAGCGGTCAGTGTTAGAACTACCCCATCTTCCTCTTGTTACTTATAAGCTCGGATGGCCTATTTTGTTCGCGGTTATGGAGGTCGGGTAGCCATCTATCGGTCGGTCAGTTGACCTATAGGCTTCACAATTTTTTTTTATTTTAGATTTTGCGGTTCTTTCCCGGGTTTAGCTTGGTTTTCGTGGCGTCTGCGGTCTCGGCTTGGCATTGCCTGGTTCGCGCGGTTTTATGTGGTTTCTTTGTCGTCGTCAAGTATTTACTCGCGGTTTGTTCGGTTTTCGAATCACTTCTGCCCTATCTGTTATTTGCTTGCTTACAAGATTCTGTTTTGCCCTTATTACTTACTCTTCCTCTTCTTCTTTTTTGTCAGTTCATTCGTGCTGGCGTATTAGTGTTTATGAGGATCCTGAATCCGGTGTAAGGCAGGATGTTGAGCCCCAGGACGATAAGGACTTCTTGTTGGTCCCCCATGACTAGGTGATGCCGCAGCCAGTGCTCCTTTATCGTAACTACCGCCTCGATAGTGTTGGGTGAGAGCACTGGTACTACGTTGGCAGCTACTTGGTTCACGTAATAGAATATTTTTCGCGAACATGGGGATTACCCCTATCTGCCGACATAGAGTGCCCAGTGCCAGGGAGGTACTTGTAACTGTAGTACACGAGGGGCGTTTGAAAAGTCCGTGCAAAAATAAAAACTGCTTACGTGTTTGGGGTAAACCTTTTTTATTTTTCGACATAGTCTCCCTTTAGGCTTATACACTTTGTCCAACGATGTTCTAGTTTGTTGATCCCTTCTAAATAATAGGATTTGTCTAAGTCAACAAAATATCCATTAGTGTCTGCAATCACCTCCTCGTTTAAATAAAGTCTTTGTCCCGCCAGCCATTTCTTAAAACTGAGGAACAAATAGTAGTCCGAGGGAGCCAAGTCTGGAGAATCGGGGGAATGTATAACGAATTGGAATCCTATTTCGATTAATTTTGCGACAAAAACTATTAAGGTGTGTGCTGGTGCTTTGTCGTGATGGAAAGGGACTTTCTTGTGGGCCAATCGCGTTTTTCTTGCAGCTCGGTTTTCAAACGGTCCAATAACGATGAATAATATGCACCTGTAATAGTTTTACCCTTTCTCAGGTCATTCATCACCATATCATGGATCTGATCAATGATTTCTAGAGTCGTGACCTCCACAGGCCGTCCAGAACGTTCAGCGTCACTTGTGCCCATATGGTCAGTCCGAAAATTTTGAAACCACTTATAAACTGTTCTAATCGAAGGTGCAGAGTCACCATAATGTTAACAAGCTTCTTTTTAGTCTCCTGAGGCGTTTTGCCTTTCATAAAGTAATGTTTGATTACCACACGAAATTCTTTTTCGTACATTTCTTGAAAATCACTTAACTTCCTTGATTCACACGAGCGCCAAATACAAAGAAATAGACCAATATGGCTGCTGATTGGTGTGTGTTTATTTCAAGAGATGCTAATCACTAAACATGACCTCGATACGCGCCGGTGTTGCCATCTCTCGGACTTTGCACGGACTTTTCAAACGCCCCTCGTATTTAGGGAGATAATAAGTGACACTACTGCTCTCTAGTACAGTCTAGAATAAAATGAATTTATTAAACAGTGTACATAATATAGTACATGCCTATGCTACAGTATGATGCTATAGTGTGTTGCCATAATGTGCTCGTGCACACATATATATTGCTTATACACTACATCCTTCCCCCTTTAATAGAGATTGGTGTAATACGAATGTTTACATGTTATAGCGCTGAACAGATTTTTTTATACGCGTAGATCTTCTTACAATATTATTGTTTTCGATGTGTACATCAACTTTTTTTGTATCTTTTGCGCTCGACACATTTTCACGCCATTTATACATTTGGTTATAATGTCTTTTGCGGATTCCTCCGTCTTCAAATTGAATTAGTACATTGTAAGGTGACAAATTTTTTTACAACTTAAGCTTTAGAAATGTTAGGGTGACCTTTACGAAAATCCTTAGCCATTATTACGTCGTTAGTATTAAATTCTACATTTCTTCTTCCTAAGTTATTGCTTATTTATGTATTTTGCTTAGCTTCAATAAGTTTTCTATTATCAGGACGTAATAGTTGCAAGGATGTTCGTAGTTCACGCTTTGACAATAGTTTGGCTGAAGTTTCTCTAGTAGTCGCGTGTTCACATGTTCTATAAGCGATTAAAAATTTATTGATAGTGGTTTACTCATCGACGTTTTCGCTTTCTACAATTGCTTTAAATTTACGTATAGAAGTTTTGACAAGATTTTCGGCTTCGCCATTTGTAGCTGGAAAGTGGGGCGCGGTTATAATATGTTTTATACCTAAAGATTTGAAAAACATTTCGCATTCGTCGCTAGTGAACTAAGGCCCTCCGTCGGTAACGACAATTTCAGGTAATCCATAAGCGCTAAATATTTTGTCAAATATGTTGATGGTCGTTTTAGCTGTCATATTTTTCATTCTAAATATTTCTGGCCATTTCGAGTAAGCGTCAATCGCTAAAAAATATGTGTAACCTAGGTACGGACCTGAGAAATCTACATGCAGTCTTTGCCAAGCTTTCTCGGGCCATGGCCAAGATGCCAATGGCATTTTACGGGGGTTATCTTTAAGTTGAATACATAATTCGCAATATTTTGCTTGGTTTTCCAGCTCTTTGTCTATATTTGGCCACCAGACCACTGACCTCGCGAGACTTTACATTCCAACTATGCCGAAGTGACTTCCGTGTAGTTGTTTTAAAATAGAACTACGTAACTTCGAAGGAATAATGACGCATTGACCCCATTGCAAACAACCTTTTTCAATTCAAATTTCGTCTTTCCTCAAAGCAAATGCTTTAAAATCGTCTTGCCACTATTTTATTTTTTGCTCGGGCCAACCGTATTCTACCATTCGCTTAACCACTGATAATATTATGTCTTTTGACGTTTCGCGCGCTACTGGTATATAATAAGCATGTTACATTACTTTGTACGACATAGTGTAAATACGTATACTTATCAATTTCTTCTTTTTCGTTAATATTAGTTATTTTACTTGGCAATCTAGATAAAGTATCCGCAACGACATTATTTTGAGTGCGAATACATTCAATTTTAGAATCAAAAGCTGTTAAATATGCCTAATTTGGCAAGCGGCTCGCTGCCATACGTGGTATACTACTGTGATCAAAAAGTAAGGTGAATTTGTTTATAATATGTAAATTCTTTATTTATTCTTCCAAACCAATTTCATCCCCTTCGAAGTAATTCGCATCCGATAAAACACACTTTTGCCAACGCTTTTTCCAGTCCTCGAAACAGTCGGAATAGTCTTTTTCCGGTATAGCCGTCAAGACCTTCTTCGATTCCGTTTTTATTTCCACAATCGTGTCAAAACGACGTCCCCGCATTGGCCTTTTAAGTTTGCTAAATAGCCAGAAGTCGCACGGAGCCAAATCAGGCGAGTACGGTGGTTGCGGAACGATATGAGTCGAGTTTTTGGCAAAAACGTCGTGAGGAACCAATGCAGTATGACATGATGCTTAATCGTGATAAAGGAACCAAGTTGTTCGCCCATAATTCCGGCCGTTTCAAACGAACAGCTTCATGCAAACGACGCATAACGCTCAAATAATATTTTTTGTTGACAGTTCGGTCCGGCGTAAGAAATTCATAGTGCACCACACCACGATAATCAAAGAAAACTGTCAACATGACCTTGATTTTCGATCGACTTTGCTGTGGTCCTTTTAGGCTTGCTTTACCTTTTGCACGATAATCGCTGGATTGGTCGATGGTTTTAGGGTCGTATGCGTAAATCCAAGTCTCGTCTCCAGTAATGATGCATTTCAAGTGGTCCTGATAGTCAGACAGCAAAGTTTCACACACATCAACGCGACGCTTTTTTTCCAAAAAATTGAGCGATTTTGGCACCAATCGAGACTTGACGCGTTTGAGACACAAAACATCCTTCAAAATGGTTTAGGCTGAGCCAAATGATATTCCAACACTATCAGCAAGGTCTCTAATTGTCAATTGACGATTTTCAAGCACCAAATCTTTGATTTTTTGAACGTGGCCCTCGTCGGTAGACGTTGACGGTCGCCCAGAGCGCGGTTCGTCTTCAACGCGTTCTCGGCCCGCTTTGAACTCGTACTACTTATAAACGTTTTTTTGTGCCATAGTTTGATCACCAAAGGTCTTCCGCAACATTTTCAACGTGTTCATACAAGAATATTCGTTCCGCAAACAAAATTTGATGCAAGTTCTTTGCTCAACAAAATCACCCATTGTAGAAATCGAAAAATTCACTTTTGGTTGTTTATAAAAACACGTGTAACTCGGAGATAATTGAACTTTTTGACAAACAGACGGTTGGCAAATGTTATAGACAGTCCTACCAACCTAGGATAAAAAATTTACCTGCTTTCCTAATGCCCGGGAGTTTTAAATAACAATTTTCCCTTACTTTTTGATCACAGTAGTATATATATGTTATTATATATTTTCATTATATATTACTATATATATATATATATATATATATATATATATATATTTATGCCAATTGGTACTTTTGGGGACATCGTAAGTAAATTAATTATTATTTCTTTTTCTACTATTTGTGCTGTTTTATTGTACATTGTACACTATTGACAAACAATTTGTAACATTAATTTTATTTTATACGATCTCTATCACGTATAAGGAATCGTGTTTTTTCTGATTGTTAGTATATTCATGAGTATTAAAAGAAAAGGATCGGCTTATGACAAATGATAAAGCGCAAAGTAAAACAAAACAATAAAACGAATAAAAGTGCATAGTTAAAAAAGAAACTAGAAAAGAAGATACAAAAAGATCTAGATCAACATTTTTAAAGTTACAAGAAATGAATTTTTTACCAATTGAAAGCATAATCTTAAGTTCTAAACGCAAATTGATCAATTTATGATAAAAAATGTAAGGCGAATTAGAAATAATCGTATGTACAATTAGAAAGAAGATTCGATTCATCATGAATAATAAAGTAATCAAATGAATAACCAAATAAATATTTAATTCCGGAATTCTTTTTGCTGTCGCAAAAATCTCAACCACTAAATTATCATATATCAAGACAAGAAGCATGCGTATTCCACATGTAAGTTTTCAAATTTTTTAATAATTGATGAAGTATAATTATTGAGGCGTAAATATGCCTCCAAAGCTGCTTGCCTAAGAAAGTGCAATGGTTTTGACTACAACGTTGGAAAACTTGAAGAATATGAGTGTAAGAGTAAGTTTGAGAAAGTAAGTGTGAGTGTGTGAGTGTAAGCGTGAGTTTGAGAAAGTGTCAGTGTGTGAGTGTAAGTGTGAGATTAAGAGTGTGAATGTATAAGTGTGAAACATCAGTATGAATGTGAATATATAAGTGTATGTGAGCGTAAGAGAAAGTGTGAGTGTGAGTGTAAGTGTGATAATGTGAGCGTGCTTTTGATTTTATATTTTCATATATTATTTTATAATTATTCATAACAATTTTTCGCAGTGTCTTATCCAAGAACTTTTAGTACTTAATCTTTTATTTCAGTAGTACTTAACTTCTATAATAATGGAGACTTTGAAATAGTTTCGCATTCTTTGTACACGTTGTGAATAATTTTCAATTTTATTTTATTCTTGAAATTCAAATAGGTGCTATTTGACATTCCTTTTTTTTTACTGTCTGTGATGATTCATCAAGACTCAATTTTTTTCGGATGTGCAGCCAACTTTTTACTTGATCTGTTGATTTTTGTTTTAGACATGGTGTTGTTTTTATTAAATTGGCAATATCCTGTACACTTGGAAAAAATTTTTTATCCTTAAAAATCTTAAGAAAGCAATTTTAGCATTTCGCTGTTTATAATCCCATTTAATATTTGAACTATTATCTTTTTGTATAATAGCTATAAAACCATTGCAGATGTATATGTTATGTCGAATACTAATAGGCTCGTATTCGAATAAAATTAAAAAAAATGATAAAACAGAGTAATGTTATTTCTGATAAAACCTAAATTTAAAGCACATTAAGGTAGCTCATATATCAGCCGCAGAGGAATAACGTGAAGTTGCTGTTTTTTCGTTTTATTTTGTCCGTTGCGAGTGTGTTTTACTTATATATCAAAGCTTTAAAAATTAATAAAAATTGGATAGAGCTATAAAATCATAACAAAATGTCATATCGTTTTTAATTTTTATTAACTATACAATGAAATTGATTTCAGTTCTAAATTATAATAAATTGTATAATTATTCATTACAATTTTACTCGGTGTCGTATTCAATGGCTTTTGAAACTAAATCTTTTATTTCAGTAGTACTATACTTTTGTAATGATGGAGATTTTAAAATAGCTTCGCATACTCTGTGCACGTTGGGAATAATTTTAGATTTTATTTCATTCTCAAAATTCACATAGATGCTACTCGGAACTCTGTTTCTTTTTTGTACTGTGTCTGATGATTCATTTGAAAATTAATTTTTTTTGGAGTATATTTATTTACATGTATTGGGTGTACAACTTTGCTTCCGCCGTTTTGCAATAGATGGCTGTAGCGGTAAGTAGTAGTTGAAATAAATAGATAATAGATGTCATACAATAAGCTTAGGTATTTGTTAACATAACGCCATCGAAATATTAACCGATTTGTGTCTGCATCATAAAGTTATTCTCGATTAAACATGTCAGCTTATGAGCCAAATTCTCGTCATTTGCGGGAGGTTTTAATTTTCTGCTTTAATATGAAGAAATCTGCGACTGAGGCTCATCGAATACTCTCAAATACCTATGGTGAGGCCGCTATTAGTAAAAGAACGTGCCGAGGGTGGTTTCAACGCTTTAAGAACGGCGATTTTAACGTCGAAGACCAGCATGTCGGTGGAAGAAAGAAGGTTTTCGAAGATGCAGAATTGGAGGCATTACTTAATCAAGACTCGTGTCAAACGCAACAAGAATTGGCAGGATCATTGGGAGTGACGCAACAAGCACTTCAAAACGCCTGAGAGTCATGGAAATGATTCAGAAACAAAGAAATTGGGTGCCGTACGAGTTGAAGCCGAGAGATGTTGAACGGCGTTTGTGTGTTTGTAAACAGCTGCTTGCAAGGCAAAGACGAAAGGGATTTCTGCATCGCATTGTGACTGGGGACAAAAAATGGGTTCACTACGATAATCCCAAGCGCAGAAAATCATGGGGATATCCCAGCCATGCTTCCACGTCGACGGCCAAACCAAATATTCACGGTTCCAAGGTTATGCTCAGTATTTGGTGGGACCAGCTCGGCGTAATGTATTATGAGTTGTTAAAACCGACTAAAACAATCACAGGTGATCGTTATCAAACGCAATTAATGCGTTTGAGCCAAGCATTGAAAGACAAACGGCCGCAATACAACGAGAGACATGATAAAGTGATTTTACAGCATGACAATGCTCGACCCCATGTTGCGAAAGTGGTCAAAACATACTTAGAAACTTCGAAATTGGGAGTACTACCCTACCCGCCGTATTCTCCAGACGTTGCTCCCTTGGACTATCACTTGTTTCGATCAATGGCACATGGCCTGGCTGACCAGCACGTCCGGTCTCATGAAGAAGTAAAAAATTGGATCGATTTGTGGATCGATTCAAAAGACGACCAGTTTTTTCAACGCGGGATTCGTAGGCTGCTCGAAGATGGGAGAAAGTAGTGGCCAGCGATAGACAATACTTTAAATCATAAATGTATAACCAGTTTTTTACAATAAAGCCTCGAATTTCGGAAAAAAACGGCGGAAGCAAAGTTGTACACCCAATATATTGAATGCGATAGTAACATCTTGCATAATTCGCTCTTTACTATAATTTGCGTCACGATACATCGTTTGATGCTTCCAGATATGAACGCTATCATAGATCACGTTTTCAGAATAACACTAAATATAAGTCTGCAGATAATTAACATAAGGCAAATGATCAGAAGAAGGAGGCACTGACGAAGTGAACTAAAGCATTGATGAAAATTAAGAAAAACAAGAGACCGAATACACTACCCTGCGATACACCAAAGGAAGTGGTAGCAAAAATTAATGCATTAAAGAGGGAGAAAAGGAAAGAAGGAGAGTGGGAGGAAGGCCGGAAGTGTGCGTGGGTGTGTATCTATGATTGTAAGTTTGTTTTCGTGTGAGTGTGAGACACTGTGAGTGTGACAGAGTCAGTGTGTGAGTGTTAGTATCATTTGGCATGTCCGTCTGTATGCGAGTGTGAAAGAGTGCCAATGCGTGAGTATAAGTATGAGTGAGAGAGTGTCAGTGTGTGAGAATAAGTGTGAGTGTGAGTCTTAGAGTGTGAGTGTGAGAACGAGAGTGTGTGCGTGCGTGCGCGCGTGTATGTGTGTGTGTGTGCGTGCGTGTGTGTGTGTGTGTGTGTGTGTAAGGGTCGGTATTTACTGTGAGAGTCAGTATTTATTGTGAGAGTGAGAGTGTCAGTGTGTGAGTATGAGCGTGAGTCAGAGAGTGTCAGTGTGTGAATAAGTGTCAGTGTGAGTAAGAGAGTGTCAGTGTGTGAATAAGTGTCAGTGTGAGTGTTGTGAGTGTGAGAGTGCGTGTACGTGTGTGTCTATGTGTACGTCATCTAAGTGTGTGTCTGTGTGTATGTTTTTCTGTGTACGAGTGTGAGAGTAAGTGTCAGTGTGTTAGTGTGAGTATGAGTGTGAGAGTGAGTGTCAGTGTGTGATTGTGAGTAGGAGTGTGAGTCAGTCTGTATATTGTGTTAGTGAAGGTGTGAGTGACTGTGTGTATTGTGTTGGTGAAGGTGTGAGTGACTGTGTGTATTGTGTTGGTGAAGGTGTGAGTGTGTGCTTTTTTTTCTTGCCGTCGCGATAATAGGAAGCTCTATCAGTCAATACTAGCGAAAGTGTGGAGCTTTCAACCACCAAAACCTGGATTGAGGTTTTCTAGCCCGAAGGTCACTCACATTACCCCTGTGACCTCTTCTAACGTTGAGACCTCATCTATGTCCAGGATTGTCAAAGTTTCTTTGTGTGTTAAGGACCATTTTATTGCTACCTCCTTGCGCGTAGTCATTACTAATTTTTCCAGTTGGGGTATCTGCGTTCCGGCTTTTCCTGATTTGAGCAGTAGCTCCTCCGCTGTAGTGCATCAAATGTTTTATGTTTTCTTTTAAACTCGTCAGATCAGCGGACATCCACACCCTTTTAAAAATTGCTGCGTAGGAGATTTCCCCTACCGTCTTGATGTTTATTACATTCGGGTGAATGTGCTTTAATTTGGCCTTAGAAGTCTTATTAAAGCTCGGCATGCTAAGCACCCTCTTGTTTACTGCTTAGGTAGACCCTTTTGTCTCTTTAGTCGACTCTTTTCATTTTCCCACCACCTTAACTCGGTACTTTTTTTTTAGCCGGTATAGATTGGTGGTCGGAGTGTCCATTTTAACTTCTTTCACTTGCAGTGCTGTGAGCAATAAAGCTTATCCTGGTTTCCCCTTAAACTCTTTAATTTCTCTGTTTTAAAAGATGTAAGACGTTTGAGCCGTTTTGCTCTCTGTAAGGCTCTGAGCATGCGTCTGGCTTTAATCTCGACATAGCTTCTTACAATCTTATAGTACTTTTATTGTACTCCTTGTTATGTCTTCGAGTTCTTCATGGAGGTTCTTCTCCATTGTAAACTCTATCAGCATCTAGATTTCATTTTCCATTTCCATGAATAAGGAGTCACTTTTCTCGTCATTGATTGACTTCTCCCTTGTAAAGACCGATTGTCCAGTTTCTGCAACACCTTCTTGTGGGAATCGGTCAACCCTAGAATCTGTGTAGACCTTACCGTCTACCGGAATTTTTTTCTGTTCATGCTAAAGGCGAGCGTGATGTCAATACCAAATGCTCTCTTTATCTTATTTTGTTTGTCTTCGTCTTAGAATCTGTCATTATGCGTTATATTATACTCCTAGAAGCGATCCGCTGCTTCACGGGAAATCCACCATCATGGGGCCTTGATAATGGCCATTGTTTCACGGTCCCTTTATCTGAACATGTGTTTTGAGGCAGTACCTTCTCAACCCAGTAATCATGATTAGTAGCCCTAAGTTTATAGGATGGATTACGTACCCATTTCTGATGTCCAAATTATCCGTAAGAAGCCTGCTATAAAGCTTTGCTTCTTAGCCGACTTATTCTAGCGGGGTGCCACTATGATGGAATCACCCGCCTAGCTGATGCAAGGCGCAAAGTCGCGTGTTACTCCAACATGCCTCTGTCCATCAACGCTAGAATCGTGTCCTCTTCTTTATTGAGACGACAGCATTATTTAGTAGGTATGGCTTTACTTAACTCTCAGCAATCCGTTTACCGACGACACGGGATGCTCTTCGAGAGACAGAGGCAAGTATGCGCCTTCTCCATGAGCCTACTTATTACCATCTAATAGGAAAACCATTCTTCCCACCAGTTAGTCTGACGCTTTGCCTCGCAGAACTCGTTATCCAGGCGTTGATGCAGTAATTTGTGTAATGCGTGTATGTATGTGGGTACTTGGTGCGACAGTCTGAGTATGAAACTGTAAGTGAGAGTGAGAGTGTGAGTATAAGACTGTAAGTAAGTGCGAGAGTGTAAGTATGAGAGTGTGTGAGATGTGAGTGTGAGAGTATAGTGAGAGTGTGAGTATAAGTTTCAGGGTGAGAGCGTAAGGGTGTAAGAAAGAGATTTAGATTTTTTAGATTTAAGTGTTTATTAATCCAAAGAGTAAACCTCATCAGACTTACAGACATAGTTTAGATTCATTCAGTGATTAACAATAATACTGTACAAATCTTACAAACTATATTAATAATAATTATTATTATATTATTAGAACAATACACTATAAAAATAAAAGTAGAAAAGAAAATAAAAGAATAAATATTACGAAAGAACGTAAATTAAGACTAAAATCTAGAGTAATACAAGTCAAAGATTATTAAACTTAAAATAAAATAAGAACATAGAATAATTTAGATTAAAAAATTTTAAAACCAGATATCAGATTAAGATATAAGATTTAAGTATCGCTCGTATTGTGAAAAACTCAGCAGTATTGACAGTTATGTTAAAAAAGTAATCTCACCGGTTAAAAGTTCATTATAAAGCTTATTATTAAAATCTGGTTGATTTGCCAAAACGAATGAAGGGGGACTAAGAGCGTTAATTGTCTCTGAAACAGTATATGTAAATAAATCACGGACCGCTTTAGTCCTAGGTTTAGGACATTCTAGAAGTCACGAAAGTCTTTCGGACGATAGCCTGACGGAGAAGTCAATATTTGTTCTGATAAATATATGACAGGTGTCTTGGCGAATTGTGAACAAGAACAAAGAATGGTAAAGACGATAAGATGAGCTTTTTTCCATTGCTCACCAAGAGTCAACCAAGCTCAGTTCTGAAAGGAGTAACACACTTCATAGCTCCGATGTTGCCACATACAAAACGTACACTTTCATTGAGTGCACGATGCAGCTGACGATTTTGATATTAGAAGAGATCATTATGGACTGCGCAAGCATAGTCGAGGTAAGAGAAAATCAGCAAGTCAGTCAATTTTTCCTGGATTTGCGGAGTGAGTGCATGCTTAAATCTTTTAATTTTAGCGAGGGTAACGAAGATTCTCATACAAATAGAGCCTGTGCGATTCTTCCAATCAAGTATTGGCGACATAAGGAAACCAAGTGTAACGTCGGTAAACGACCTCCGTTTTTTTTCCTGTGTTAAGTCGATAAGTATTCTCTCTGCTTTATTTTTCTTTCCTGCCCTTGCCGATTAGCGGGAAAGCGCTTCGATCTCATCGACCACTTGTGTCGAACTATAGTAAATTTTTTCCTCCCATGAAAATTTTTCCCTCCAAAACTGACTTAACGCGCGGGCTATTGACACAGACCGTTGTGAAAGAGACCCTAAGCGTGGGCCAAGAGTTTACGAGTTTTCCCGGAACGATAAAAAAATGGTACATGCACTTGAGTCTAACGAAAGGACACTAGGCCAAGCACGTGCACGTCAACTCGGCGCCGAAAAACATAAAACTGTCCCATAAACACCGTTTTTTCTACCCGTAGTTTTCCTATCTAAAATACGTATTTTCTTTTTTTCGAACTTGCCCTGCGTAATACAATTATAATGTTATGCAATATTTTTAAATTGTTTTATTATCGCAAATTATAACTGCAACCTTTACTTACCGATACATCGCGCAGGTAGCGCAAAAAAACAATAAATAGATTACTAAGAAGACCTCGGTAAATAAATTGAGTAACTATTTTAAACCAGAAATATATTGGATAATATTTAAATAAAATAAAAAGTACAATGTTTAATGGAAAGTATAAGAATTGCGATTTCCAAAAATACCTCACAAGGTATATTTTTATATAAAACTCAAAAATAATTATTTAAAACCCGAAAGAAAAAAACATAGAAATTACATACAAAATTTTACATAAAATCTCTTATTAAATAAAATTCAAATTTTATAAATAATTTAAAATTCAAAAAAATATAAGTTTTTAATAGTTATACAATTTATTTCACCAAAATACTACAAACTCCTGCTTCTTGTATTATTCACGACGAATTTAGATTTTTTATATTATAAAAGGCAAATTATTGTCAAATAAAATTGAACATGTACATTCATAAAAATAACATAACTACTATCTTCAAGTTAATTGAATTTTACTTTACAATAATACAGCCGATTTTTCTTCCAAATTGTATACATATAAAAAAAATATATATGAATTATAAAAAGAATTATGCAAAAAAATATCTACAACAATCTTTTACGATAGCAAATTATTACCACGGCCTGACTATGTTCATTTTTATTGAACAAAATAACAAGATAATTTTCTATTCCTTCTTTTGAAATAAAAAGATAAAAAAAAACACATGTAATAAATTTTCCTATGCATTAATTTTCTTTAATAAAATTTATAAACATTTAAGATAATTTGAATTATAAAGGAATCGTTTAATCTTTTTATTAAAAGGAACACATGTTTAAGTTTAAGCTAATACGCGCATTAGAATTTAAGTTGATTTTTACATTTAAATAAAAAATTATGCGAAAGAAAACGCGCATAAAATAAAAAAATATATGTAATTATACGTTTAATGTAAAACCTAAATACAAAAAAATATTATTATACATAATAATGATTAATTTAATTTTAAGATTAATATAAAAACAAAATGTTTTGTAAAATTAACATTACCGAAACTCCTAATAAGAATAATATTTTTTTATTACTCTTAAGCTAAAAGTATATTTAGGTTTAAATTTATATTAGAATTAATTATTATAAAGTTATTTTAGAATTATATTTTAGAACTTATTAGTTAAAATTATTCTTTTTATTAATTATGTTAAAAAAAAAATTTATTTTAAAATTATAATTATATTCAGAATCAAGCAATAAGATTAAAACTGTAAGTCGTTTTTATAATTGTCATAACTTTTATGTAATAATGATGTCAAATTATACCTTACACGTAAAGCTGAAATTATTTTAAAATACAATACGCATAGCAAACTACTACTATGATATTTTGCTCAAATTTAGTTTATATTAATTCAATAAAAAAAAGGAGACAATTATCATTATTTCTAATAAGATACAGACAATTATAGAAACATATATTCAAATTAAACTCTTTGTAAAGAAAATTTTTGAACTAATATGAATGCTAACATAACAGAATAAACTTAAGCATTATAATAAAATCTTTTTATAACAAACTAAGATAATATACTAGGAATGAATTAAATAATTGTAATTATTGTTAGAATTAAGCTACGAAATCGATTCTTTTTCGTAGCCTAGTTCAAATTTTACGTAGATTATCACTATAAAATAAACATTTATAACCTATTAATAATAATATTAGTTTTAAGTTGTTATACAATTTTTGTAAAAATGGACAGCCCCCTCTCAATCTCTCTCTCTCCGACTTCAAGACGACACACCCTCACAGAGGCTTTCCACGCCTTCTCACACAGGCCCTCCTAGGAGAAGGGGGCCCGAAAATCTTACCCTCTACAGAAATTTTCCGAAAAAAGGATTCGTTCGGAGCTACTTCAAAAAAACGTATAAATATCGCGCAAGATTTACGACAAGCAGCAGACCTCAGGCAGCACTCGAGGACACGCAACTACTTAGAAAACAAACTCCTTGGGCATAATCCCAGAAGAAGAAGCAGAAGAAGAAGCAGAAGAAGAAGAAGAAGAAGAAGCAGAAGAAGAAGAAGAAGCAGCAAACTACAGAGAGAGAGAGAGAGAGAGAGGACTCTTCCACTTAGACCGACACTTTAAATAAAGAAAGTAAGTTTAAATTGAAAAATTACTGTCCATTTTTTTTCTTTCTTTCTACATCTAACTCTATCCTCCTACAGAGTATTGGCCGAAAAGCGGCCGATTACTCTGATCCAAAAAACGTTTGTTAGGACCTCGTCCAGAGTAGGGCTCGAGCCTGCTTCCGATTTGGGAAGAGAGGCTCTCGCAACTGCTTGATCCCGCACTTCACACCTCTCCTCGAAACTCTTGCGAATTTCCTCTGCCACCCCGAGCCCATAAGCTTCACTGCTTAGGCTCGAAACGGCAAAAATTGCAGTGTAGACTGAAAATCAGTCTAAAAGTAGCGCACCGACGTTACACAAGATTCCTGATTGATGACTTATACAGTATTGGATTTTCATTTAGTATAATGGGTGGAAGTAATTCAAATTGGATTTTTTTAATGAAAGCACCACTATCCAATATCATGGCCTGTGTTTTTTCTCATTAATCGCTATGTTATTTAATTTTGCGCAGTTTAATATTGCTCTTAGGTTCTTATTAATCAATTCAATATGATTATTTAATTTGTGGAGCGAATACGACAAGTAAATCTGTATATCATCTGCATACAGCATATGTTTATAATCATTTAATTTCTTTTAATTAATAAAGAGAAAGAAAAGTAGCAAGCTAAGCACACTGCCTTGCAGTGCACCAGCAAAGGTGTTTATGAAGACATATGATAGTCCATCAGGTGTTATGGCAGCTTAGAATCTGTCCGATAGGTATGAGAAAAACTATTTGATCAAAGAAACAGAAAAATTAATCTAGTAATTTCTCTAGCAGTCGATAGTGTGGTACAGAGTCTAAAGGTTCTGAAAAATCGATAAGGTCCAGGATAGTGAGTCTACGACTGCCAATATTAAATCGGATATCTTCCATGAGTTTAAGCAGGGCAATATGTGTACTATGTCCTTTTCTAAAACCAGGCTGATAGTCATCAAGAAGTTTTTAAAACTCTAAGTACGTAGAGAGCAGGTTAACCACCATATGCTGAAGAATTTTAGATGGTTCGCACAGCATAGAAATAGGACGAGTTTCAAATAAAGATGACAAAGTTTTTGATTTAGCTAACGGTCTAATAAATGCTTTTTTCCAGTCTGCCGGAATACAGCAAGTTGAGATAGATAAATTAATTATTTGAGTGAGATGATCAAGAATAAAGATAGACGAAAGTCTTAACATACATTCTGTCAAAAGAATACCGGGAAATGTCGATTTAAATCTGGTGGGGCAATTTAGGCAGGTGAAATTTTCTTTTCTAGGTTGATACAACTGTCCTTAATGACTATGCTAAGTTTGAGCGGAATCTGTCAACAAGTGTGTTTACAGTAGCTAGTTAAGTCAGTGGCCTTCAGCTCGCGCGCCGAATTTTATTTTATGGCTCCAATCGGCTGAAAACGGGTGCCACGGAGCGGCAATTTAGGTTTTGGGAAGAGGAAGAAGTCACAGAGAGCCAAATCCGGCGAATACGGTGGTTGTTCAAGCGTGTTCGTCGAGTTTTTAGCGAGACAGTCGGTCACAATCGTAGCTCGGTGAGACGGCGCGTTATCGTCGTGCAAAATCCACGAGTTGTTCGCCCAGAATATCAATTAAAATCGTACGTCTGGATTCGTGGGATATCTTAAATTCATGTGCTACCTCTCTCAAGCTGGTATGACGGTTTTCAAGCACCATTGCATTAATTTTATCGACGTTATCTGCGGTCGAAGCCGTCGATGGGCGTCTGGAACGAGGCAAGTCTTTGACGACTTCACGACCCTCCTTGAAAGCTTTGTACCACTCATACGCATGGAATTTCGATGGGGCTTTATCACCAAAAGCCTTTTCCAACATTTTCAATGCATCGGCAAACGAAATTTCATTCGCAACACAAAATTTTAGACAAATTCTTCGTTCGACGTAATCACCTATTGTAAAAAATCGGCACGCACTATTGACATCGACTGACTTAACCAGCTACTGTGAACATACTCGTTGACAGATTCCGCTCAAACTTGGCATAGTCATTAAGGACAGTTGTACCAACCTAGAAAAAAAAATTTACCTGCCTAAATTGCCCCGCCAGATTTAAATCGACAATTCCCGTTACTTCTTGACAGAATGTATGATTAGACATGCTATCTGGACCAACAGTCTTGGATGTTGCAGCCAAAATCAATTTAGATACGACAGTAGTAAAAATTGTTCAGATATTCAACTGATTTTCGTCAGAGTTAGCCAGCAAGCAAATTTCATGTAAATGATTAGTATTAATCACAACTCTTAATGATCCAACAGTAAGCAAAATATATATTTAATTTTACCAATGAAAAAAAATCTGTTTAAATTAGAAGTGATTTGTTGGTCAGGCCTAGTTTGTTGAGTTCATACCAAAGTATCCGCGAGTCAGCAGAATTTGCAACCTTATCGGATACGTTATTCTTAATATAATTCAACCTATTGGAGACAAGGCTGCAAAGCTCACGAAAACGTTAGAAGTCATTGTCAAGACCAGAGCTTTTAGCAATTTCGTATGCTGCATCGCGGTGCTTCATAAGGCTACGGATCCCATCGTTTACCTAAGTTTTTCTTCATGATTTTAAGATTTTCATACGTTTAACAGATACAATTAGATCAAAAGTTTATGTCATTAAATGTAAGAAAAAAAAAACACAAGAAATAATGAAGACATCATTGAACGTTGTGATGAATGGATCACGAGTAGGTAAGAAAACGTATATCTATTAACAATAGATTCTGGATTTACTCTTTTGAAAGATCTTGAAATGTTATACTTTAGCTCAAAAGGTGGTAAGAAACATCGGAGCTTAAAAGCCATAAGATCGTGACGTGCAATAAACATAGCACTTGATTCATTAGGTTGCTGCTGATAAAATGGCCGATTTAGTAATAAATTTTTAAACAGCTGTAACTTTTTATAAAAACAATTTATTTAGTCAAAATAGGTACCAATAGATGCAACACACTTTTTTCAACGAGATACGAGTACATTTATTCCAGTTTTGTAGAAGTCCGAGTTTCTGGTTCGAAGAAACTCCTCGAAGGCATTTTTGACAGCAGCTTCATTATTAAATCTTTTTCCTGTCAAAAAGTGATCCAAATGTTTAAAGAAATGGTAATCTAATGGTGAGAAGTCTGGTGAATATGAAGGGTGAGGAAGAGTCTCATAGCACAACTCGTTTAATTTTTAGACCGTTGTTCTCGATACATGAGGTCGTGCATTATCATGAAGCATTATCACGCCATCCTTGTTGACAAGCCTAGGTCGTTCGACTATCAATTTCTGATGCATTTTATCCAGTTGAGCACAGTATTTCTCAGCATTGATGGTTTCGCCAGGTTGCAGAAACAAATAGTGGATAACTCCAGCTACAGACCACCAAACAGTTACCATTATTTTCTTTGGATGAAAGCTTGGTCTCTACATGTGTCTTGGCGCTTCATCGGCATCTAGCTATTAGGCCGATCGGCGACGATTATCGTATAAAATCCACTTTTCATCGCAGGTCACAATTCGGTACAAGAGCGGTTCCTTTTTGTTGCCGGAGAGAAGTGAACTTGAAATCTCCATTCGACACTCATGTTTTGCTCGGTAAGATCATGCGGAATTCATTTGTCAAGCTTCTTCACTTTTTTAAGTGGTTGCAAGTGGCGGCAAACTGTCGAATTGTGAACGCCTAATTTCTCGGCAAGATCCCTTATGGTTTGGCGGGGGTCAGACTCTACTAATGCACGCAGCTCGTCGTTATCGATCAATGGTCCTGGGTGTCCACGTGGCTCATTTCCAAGGTCCATATCTCCAGATCGAAATTTTTCGAACCATCGCCGAGTGGTTCGTTCGCTAACTGTATCAGGCCCCAATGCGCTGTTGATATTCCTTGTTGCTTCCGTTGCGTTGTGTTCTAATTTAAATTCGTATAGTAAAAGTAGCCGTTTTTGATTCACTTCCATGTTCACTTTCTCTTTTTGTTCATACCATCACTATGAAGTGCAAGACAGAAATGACTCCATAAACTAAAGTAGCAGTATTTATACTTTAATATGTCATATCATTTGCGTCGCCTTGTGCCAACATAATACACTAAAATTGCAGCCAACTTTATGTCATTGTTAAATCGGCCATTTCATCTGCAGCAACCTAATATAATAACAAACGAGGTTGGCAGTGTTATGAATAACAAAAATGTCTAGCCTCGTATGCTCTAATTGTAATCGATTTGAGCATTGCACATGATGGGTAGACTCTGATTCAACAAGATGAAGGCCCAGGTTATCGATATCTGATTGAAGAAATTAAGAGGTAGTCATGGATGAACAAGGATTCATATTGAAATTACCTGTAATAACAATATTGTTTTATTCAGGTAAAAATTTTGCGTGCGTCAAAAAAAACCGATAAAAAAGTTGCTGTAGTTCTGTGACACACGACTGCAAGAAGTAATTTATTAAGGCTAATAATAATATTTAAAATTAAAAATTCTCGGGTATTATTACACCTCTTTTGTTCAAGCGATCCACATGATGATGAAAATCATGACCATCGATATTAAATGAAGAATCGGAGTATATATAAGATGAATAGATCTTCATAATAGTAAATAAATCATTACTTCCGATACGCAGGTATTTTCAATGAGTGAAAACACATGCACTTTCTTAATCCAGAGAGCATTGAGAAAAATGTGGAAGGAAGCACTTGTACTAAACATTTACGAGTGACTGATATTTTTCAACTTATGAGCTAAGAATAATAGCAAGTCTTTGGTTGTAGAAGACATTAGTTGAATGATGAAGGCCTTACGAAGTGCAGGAGAGACATCTCGATTTGAAGATACTCTTGGCATTTGCTCGCGGGGGATTCCACGAATAAAAATTTATTGAACCTAACGCGAGGTCCAAGAACTGGATAGTATTTAGTAACTTAATAAAAATTTCTTCGTACGACAGATTAAGTGAGGCAGGAATGCCAAATACGAGAACGTCACACACATTGGAAATTAAAATTTTCTCTGTAATATTCGATATAGTAGTATTTATATTACTTTTAAGATTATTAATTCCCGACGTAAGCGAAGGCAATAAAGTACTATTAGCTTCTTCAAGATTCAAGACACGATCAAATAATGCATTGAGTTTAGTGTCAACATTTGATGTGTAAGCACGGAATTCATTTACAAACATCTCATCCCTATCTTTTTGTCGCCCGCTATTGTTGTTTCTCGTTCCTACTCGCACTTTCACGACCCCTCGTACTTTTTCTCAACTCAAACTTAATTTCTTATTAATAAATGAAGATCGTCAAAATAAGCGCTAAGTTGAGTCGTTCCATGCAAGATAAAGTGAGAGCTAGAAGGCACGAATATTAAAACTGGTGGAAGTATACGTTTTCGCAGAAAGACTCTTCTCTTTGCATGGTGACACGCGCTTATTTTAGGGTCAAACTGTATATTAATACAAAACTGTGATTTTTTGTACCCACACAGCATGAAATTTTGCTGCAAGGTTGCTGCAAGGTTTCATGTAAGGTTTGAAAGGTTTCTGCAATGTTGCAGTAAATGGTTGCAGCAACCTTAATATGTCTCTTGCACAAATCCTTCAGCAAAGTTTTAATAAAAGGTTTTTGAAAGGTTTAAATGACAGGTTGCTGATAGCTTGTGGTAGAAGATTTCTGCGAGGTTTTAATGAAAGGTTGCTGCAAGGTTTCAAAAAAAGTTCTTTACAAGGTTTCAATAAAAGTTTCCTACGTGGTTTCATTGAAAGGTTGCTGCAAGGTTGCACCGAAAAGTTGCTACAACCTTCATATGTTCCTTGCACAAATCATTCAGCAAGGTTGCAGTAAAAGGTTTCTGCAAGATTTCAATGCAAGTTTTCTACAAGGTTATGATGAAATATTGCTGCAAAGTTGTAATGAAATATTGCTAGAGGTTTGCAATGAAATATATTAGGTGTAGTAAAAAGTAATCTATTATTTTGCTAATAGATGGCTTAAGTAGTCTGTATCTTCCGTTGTAGGAGTGCGATCGCGTTACACTAGATGGCGTTAGAAAGATAAGATTTCGTACTAAAGCTTTTCTACAGTTTTGTGATTGCTCGACTCAGTATTCTTTTAGCACGCGTTAAAGATGGACACCAACAAAGAGAAAATACGCCATATTTTACAGTTTTTCTTTGATAAAGGCGAAAACGCAAGCCAGGCAGCTGAAATTGTGAATAGTTTTTATAGTCCTGATACTGTAACAGCCAATCACGCGCAATTTTTGTTTCGCCGATTTCATTCCGGTAATTTTGACGTCGAAGATGCACCACGCTCTGGAAGGCCAATTGTCGAAAATGTCAATAAAATAATGGAAATCGTCGAGTCCAACCGTCACGTAAGCACTGTTTTGATTGTCCAGGAGCTGAACATTGCACAAAAAACCGTTTCAAACCACTTAAATAAGGCTGGATACAAAAAGAAGTTCGATGTATAGGTGCCACACGAGTTATCGCAAAAAAACCTCATGGACCGAATTTCCATCTGCGAATCACTGCTGAATCGCAACAATATCAATCCATTTCTGAAGCAGATGGTTACTGGTGATGAAAAGTGGGTCACTTACGACAACGTCAAGCGACAACGGTCGTGGTCAAATCGCGGTGAGCCGGCGCAAACGGTGGCCAAGCCAGGATTGACAGTCAGGTAGGTTTTGCTGTGTATTCGGTTAGACTGGCACGGAATTATCTACTATGAGCGGCTTCCCTACGGCCGAACTCTTAATTCAGGCCTGTACTGTCAACAATTGGATTGTCTGAAAGAAGCAATCGCCCAGAAGCGGCCAGCTTTGGCCAATAGGAGAGGAATTGTGTTTCATCAGGACAACGCCAGGCCGCATACATCAATAGTGACTCACCAGAAGCTCTGGGAGCTTGGTTGGTAAGTTCTTATGCATCCACCTTATAGTTCGAACCTGGCACCAAATGATTACTACCTGTTCCTGTCGATGACGAATGATTTTGCTGGTGAAAAATTCGCCTCAAGAGAAGATTGTGAAAATCGACTGTCCCAGTTTTTTGACAATAGGGACAAGGGTTTTTACGAGATACGCATTATGAAATTATCTCCAAAATGGCAACAAGTTATTGAACAAAACGGTGTATATTTGACCTGAATCGTATCATTCTATCTATGCTAAATAAAACCTTCAATTTAATGCAAAAATAATGGATTTCTTCTTACTACACCTAATATATATTTTATTTCCTCATCAAATTAGTTTTTTGGTTGCAAATTGTCGTTTATATATTGTATACATTAATATTTCACGGAAAAAACGTAGAGAAATTTTTCGAGCTACGGTGAGATCGAACCCGGATTCTTTGCATAATGAAGCAGACGCCCTAACCACTAAGCTATACGCACTGCTTGTACAACTAAGATTAATATTTTAATTATTCGTTGGCGGATGTTTCGTCGTTTAAATACTTAAGCGTTTAAATCAATTAAAACCAAGTTTAAAAAAAAGAAAAAATTTTCTTGAAGTAAACTTTGTTATTAAACTTTGGCGTAGAATAAATACTTAAATTAAAATTATATTTTAATTGTCTAAGAGTATAATGCTACTTTAGAGAACAGTAAATATCTTTAAATGAATAACATCACTCTTGATACAATATAAATGCAGGCAAATTATATAAATTAGTATAATAAAGTGAGTTCAATTTAAATTTGAAAATCTCATTATGAACAATTAATCAATGCATAAAAGTCTTAGGAGAATAGTGCAACATCCGCCAACTTATAACTAAAATTCATACTTAAATATATACAAAAGTTGCGTATAGCGTATAGTGGTCCAAGGCATCTGATTCATAATGCGAAGAGCCCGGGTTCGATTCCACCATAGGTCGCGAAAATTTTCTGCGTTTTTTCCGTGAGACATTAATAAATACGATATATAAACGACAATTTGCGACTAAATAATTAATTTGAGGCGGAAATAAAATATATATAATGTAAAAATGATATTAAAATCTTTTAAAATGAGAAAAAATAGTTTAAATAAAAGTATAAAAAAAAATTTTTTCGTTTATTTACTTTATCAATTTTTATAGTTTTTAATATGACTCTTCATATTGATCATCAACCTTGCTGCAAGGTTGCTGTAAGGTTGCAAAGAAGCATCATTGAAATTTTGCTGCAAGGTCGCTGCAAGGTATTGTCAAAATATTTCAGAAAATCTTGCTGCAATTTCGCTGGAAATGTTTTACGAAATGTTGCTGCAAGGTTACTGCAAGGTTACCAAAAAATATAGCATTAAAATCTTGCAGCAAGTAGCTGCAAAATGTCAATGAAATGCTTCAAAAAATCTTACTGTAATTTTGTGCGAAATATTTTGAAAAATATTGCTGCCAAGTTTTTGCAATTTTTTAATGAAATATTTTAGAAAAATCTTGCTGCATGGTTGCTGCACGGTTTTACTGAAATGTTCCAATAAACCTTGCTGCAATCTTGCACGATATGTTTCGCGAAATGTTGCTACAAGGTTGCTGTGAGTTTGCGGAAAGAAGCATCATTGAAATCTTGCTGCAAGGTCGCTGCAAGGTATTATCAAAATATTTCAAAAAATCTTGCTGCAAGGTTACTGCAAGATTTCCAAAAAATATAGCATTGAAATCTTGCTGCAAGGTTGCTGCAAGGTTTCATTGAAATGTATCAGTATAATATTTTAGCAAGTTTCCAGTGTAACATTGCTGCAACTTTTCACTGAAACCTTGCGTTGAACTTTCAATGAAACCTTGCATGCTGTGTGGGTATTGATTCAAAGTAAAATTTTAACATTTGATTGTAATTAATCTTATTTTAGCGCTCTTAGTTTTAAGATTAGTTAGTAATTATTACAGTCGAGAATTAAAATATTAGTTGCATTTACAGTGCAGGGCGTAAATTCTTCACTCATTGTCTACATAATGAGTAAAAGTAGAAAAGGAAATGACTTCTAATTCATCGTTTTATGTTTCTTACGTATATTTGTTTACAGTTTATTTGCGTCGTGAAAATCGACGAGTTCTTGTAAAATACAACATTTGTCTTAACGATTAGCTTGAAACAACGTTCTCAACATCTACTAATGTATATCATATTCGTAAAATAAATGCAACATATTTTAAGAAGGTCCCCAAAAGTACTAATTTAGGATTTTTTCGTTGCACCTTTTGTCGCAGTAGCATTTTGATTTCCATTTTGCTTTTAAAAGATGGTCGTTTGCTATTTTCTGTAGCGTATTCAAACGCGTCGCCAAGTTTTGTAGATAACCGTCGAATGTCGGCAATAAATCATCTGTCTCAAGAGGGTCTCTTGTGGATGTTCTCTCGCTAGATGCCCGAAAACGAGTTTGAACGGCGTGCGCCTCGTTGCTTCACTCACTCCTGTATTGAAATTAAAAGTAGCTAATTTAATATATTCATCCCAGTCGGCTTCGTTACCGTGTACAAACATTTTCAGAAATTCTACTAGACTTGCGTGCGAGCGCTCCAATGATCCGTTTGATTGCGGGTGAAAAGCTGTCGTTCTTGCCTGCTTCATCCGAAGTCTTTTTGCAACCCTTTTCATAAGTTTGCTTGTAAAGTTTGTGCCTTGGTCTGTCAAAATTACCCGCAGTGCTCCAAATGTGCAAATAACCATTCTTATTAATGCATTTGCTACGTTTATTGGAGTTGTAGCTGCTAGAGGCTCAGCTATGGTAAATTTTGTTAATAAATCTTGAAAAGTTAAAATATATTCGTTTCCTCTCGTTGTTTTGGGTAATGGGCCTACTATGTCCATCGCAAGACAATCCATTGCGTGGCTTCCGCTATCTGTTATTACCATTGGTGCTCGAGTTTTTACTCTCACCAATTTTTTTAATTAGCAGTCCAAACACTTTCTTATAAAGCTTCAAAAGTCTTCTTTCAAATGTTCTCAGTTGTAATTATGTTTGATTCTATTGTACGTCTTGTTCACTCCTCTATGTCTTCCTACTGCGGAGCTATGTACTTCTTGCATTATTCTCTCGCGCTCTTCGAGTAGTGGATAGCGTATAAGGCCGAGGCAAATTATTAATTTTGTATTTCTATCATATTAAATAATGCTTTTTGTAATTTTTTAATAATTTCTTTCCACTCTAAGTTTTCTATGTATTGAGATTTTTGTATACTGATTGATGCAATGTCTAGTTCCGTTAAGGTTTTTTTTAGATTTGTGCATAAAATTTTTAAATTTTGATTTGTTTCATATAGGCTTACTTGTCATTTTTCCCGTATTGGAAGTCCAATATAAATTTTATTACTTACTTGCATCAATGCTGGTTCACCTATATTTCAATTTTTAAAAACTGGTAATTTATTGCGTAGTTTTAATTGCATTGCACCGTCATCGCACGGCTCTCCGTTTGTTGTTACAAAATATAAAGAGTTATCTTAGAGCATGAATAGTTGCTCTTTGCAAGTGATCGTGTCGTATACCTGCGACGAAGTCATTATATCGGCGCTCTCGTCTTTCTCCGTGTCTATCTTACTCTCTCCCATATCTCTCTCTTTTACTGTATTATCAAAGAAACTTTCGTTTCTTATTTCTCTCCCATTATATAACTCTCTCTCTTTTACATTTTCGTAGCCGTTCTCTTTCCCTAGAGTTTTATTCTGAGTGATCTCTATGCACTAAACCTTGCTGTGCGTAGCGTCGCATAAATTTTTTACTAAAGGGTTTTGTGACTTTTCTATTAATATATTATTTTTATCAGGGCTTTGTTCTATGCTCTCCGCCTAAGTGTTTTCAATAATAGGTACAATCTCCTGTGTTTCTGCGTTTGTTACGCGCTTTCGCGGAGCTAGCTGTTTTATTGCCTCTAAATATTTCTCAATCGCCTTTCGACCTGCTCGAACCCGAGTAATCATTGAGTGGGTGGGCTGCGTAAGCGTTTCGCTCAGCGGCTCAAGTGCATTCGGCGGTTGCTCGATCTCCGGCGCATTCTGTTTTGTTTGCGAAATTATGCGGACGCTTTCTAGAGGATTCCTTGAGAGCGCATCGGCTATGTTAACTCCTCCTGCTCTATAAATTACCTCAAAATAGTATTCAGCCAGCATAGGACGCCACCGCGTTATTCGCGAGTTGGAATCTTTGTGCGTTTGTAGCCATACAAGCGGTCTGTGGTCCGTTATGAAAAAAAATTTTCGGCCTAACAAATAAGATCTAAAGTGCTGTATGCAGTATACGAATGCCAGTCTCTCCTTATTAAACATATCCCATCGTTTTTCCACATCTGTGAGCACGCGAGACACATAAGCGACGGGCTGATCGCTACCGATCTTTCCTTGTGACAAAATGCCACCTACCGCGTATCCCGACGCGTCTGTTGTTAGATTAAAAGTATTTTTAAAATTAAAAAAGAATAATATCGGTTCCTCGCATAATTTATTTCTTAGCGTTTCGAACGCATTTTGAGCTTTATTTGACCACGTAAATTCCGTATCTTTCCTTAACAAACTCGTAAGCGGCTTCGCAATTTTTGCAAATTGGTGAATAAATCTTCGATAATAATCCACGAGTCCTAAAAATTGTTTAATATTTTTCACGTTCTTTGGAACTGGGTAATTTTGCACTGCTTCTAATTTATGTGGATCTGGCCGTACTCCTTCAGCGCTTATTAAATGCCCGTGATGCGTAACTTCTCGTTTGAAAAATTCGGATTTTTGCGGCTGTAATTTTAAAACAGCTTGTCGTAGCCTTTTAAATAATCTTTCTAATCTGCTTATATGCTCGGGAAGTGTTTTTGAATAAGAAATTATATCGTCGATGAAAAAGAAGAGTTTTTTGTTTGTTAAACCCGATAACGCAATCGACAATGCTCGAGAAAAGGTTGCCGGCATCGTACGAAGTCCGAAGCTCTCTAGATTAAAATAATACAAGCCTTCGTATGTTGTAAATGCTGTTTTATGTCGATCTCGTTCGTCGATTTTAAGTTGATGGTAACCTGATGCTAAATCGAACACAGAAAAATATTTTGCGCCTCCTAATTGATCTAAAATTTCATTTATATTCTGTAGCGGGAATTGGTCATCAAGAGTTTTTGCATTTAACTTCCTATAGTCTATAACCATTCGATACCTCTTTCGTCCTTGTAAATCCTCCTTTTTTGGGACTAAAAAGCATGGACTGGAGTAAGACGAAGTCGAGGGTTCTATTATCCCTTTGTCAAGTAACTCCGATACCTTCCTTCTATTTCTGCCTTATGCACAGGCGGTAGGCGGTATTGTTTGGAGGTAACAGGTACTTTGTCTATTGTAGGAATGGTTAACTTAAGAATGTGTGTTGCAGTGAGTCTCTCTCCCGGAATATAAAAGATATCATTGTATTCGGCGATTAATTTATCTATTTCTCTGCGTTCTTCTGGAGCTAGATGCTCGAGCCGCAATAATTTTTTTATTGTCTCAATGCGTTCTTCGCGTGTGAATGCTTTGATTGAGAGTATTGCCGAGCCATTTTTCTTTTTCTTGCAACCCTTTCCTTTAAGCAATTTTTTTGCATCTACTATGTTATTGAAAATTTTCTTTATAATTTCCCCTGGAGTGTTTTCACTCCTATATTTTAATTCATGTAAATAATTTTTCATCCTTTTTTCAATTTCCTTAAATTTTAAATTTGTTTCAAAATATTTGAAAAGCATTCTAAATGAAGCTTCTAGCTGTTCCGAGTTTTCTCGTAACACATGTTTCTCGTGTAGGCTTTTATTTAAAATATTGTGTATCGAGCTTCAGTTTTCTAAGAGTTCGTTTTCGTCGTCAGTTTCTTGCATAATTTTACTTGTACAGCCTTGAGCTGTATCATTAGGTCTTATTGAGTTAAAAGAGACTTCTTTTCTTTTCTCATTCTTATTCATAGAGCCAGATAATGTGTTAATTTCTTTTTCTTGGTCTCGCGATGCCTCTCGTGGTAATATATTACTTGACGTATTTTCCTTCTCTTCCTTTTCAAAATTTTTGTTTGAGCTAGGAATTTTATTTGACAACGCAATATTGTTTTCAGAGAGTGTATTTGGTTCTTTGTTTTAAACACTTGTTTTTATATTTTATTTTCTCGTGAAACATGGGGAGATATTGGACTTGGAATTTTTTGATCGCTAAGCCTGTCTGTTCTTACGTTTATCTTTCTTGAATTTGTTTCCGACAACTCATATTTTTGCGTAGTTGCCTCGGAAACTTGTTTACTGCTAGTTTTCTTTAATTCAGAGAGAATCGAATCTTTCTTTGATTCCGATTCACGACTAGGATTAGGGCTTTTCTCGCGCCCCTGGATTTGTAGAACATCTACTTTTAATTCTTGACATTTCCCATGGATTATACTAGCATTTAATATATTTTGACGTACAGCAAGCTTTTCGTTACGTATTACAATCTCCGTTGCATTTGTCTGTTGCTTCGTATGAGTTGCGTTGCTCTTTTTTTCTGGAAACTCCCGGCTCTTTGTTATCTCTTAACGTTCATTCATAGATACCGCGCGGCTTGGCCTAGGACTTTGTATCTGCTCCCGGCCGTCGAGCGGTCGTTGTTTCTTTGTCTCGTTGTACGGTAGAAGTCTCTCTTGTTCTCTATTTTTATTGCTTTCGGTTCCTTCATTTTTCTTCCATCAATAAGTTTATTCGAATTCACAGTTTTTTATGCTACACAACACAGCACGATGCGCGCCGTAGTCCGTGACGGTAAATGATGAAAAAATAAAATAATGAGAAAGTTTTTTTTTCTACTTGTCATTAACGCGATGAAAATCAGACTATACTTTATCCCCCGGTCACTACGGTTAACTCCTCGCGGCCCGTTGGTACTCATATTTAAAGACCTTGAGGTGGAGGCATCGTGGGGATTTTCGCTTATTTGGCATCATCGCGAGCCTCGATGGACTTCCAAGCCTCCACTGTGCCTTCTAACTAAAATGCAACTTTAGATATTTTATCTGTTCAAATGTATGCGCCGAGACAAGTTGAAGAACAAGACTCTCTATAGGTGTGTGGAAAAAATATTTAACTATAAGAATAAGTTTACTTACCATGTCTTCTGGGTTTTTGTCACAGGATTCAATTTGCAGCGTGAGTGCAAGTATCACCTACCTTTATTCTAGCACTTTGGTGTATAGAGTTCGTCGAACTGCGCGCTCAGCATTTTCACACATTCAACGTATACATTTATATGTTGCAGTTGTACTTCATTAATCTGCTTGATTTTAATTTCAATTTGATTAATTTTTTCCCTTTCTTATATGTTTCAAATTTAATTTAATTATTAAAATTTCGTCACGTAACATCCTCCCCCCCTTAAAGACGTTTACAGTCCCGATAAACAGCGGACGTGCTGCGTGGTGTATGCGCTTACAACGGACTCTTAGCCTATACATTATGGTTTGTTAATATTACATATTGAGTGTACAACTTTGCTTCCACCGTTTTTTTCCGAAATTCGAGGCTTTATTGTAAAAAACTGGTTATACATTTATGATTCAAAGTATTGTCCATCGCTGACCACTACTTTCTCCCATCTTTCGGGCAGCATATGAATCCCGCGTTGAAAAAACTGGTCATCTTTTGAATCAATCCACGAATCGATCAAATTTTTTACTTCTTCATATGACCGGAAGTGCTGGTCAGCCAGGTCGTGTGCCATTGATCGAAACAAGTGATAGTCCGAAGGAGCAACGTCTGGAGAATACGCAGGGTGGGGTAGGAATTCCCATTTCAAAGTTTCCAAGTATGTCTTGACTACTTTCGCAACATGAGGTCGAGCATTGTCATGCTGTCCAATGACTTTATCATGTCTCTCGTTGTATTGCGGCCGTTTGTCTTTCAATGCTCGGCTCAAACGCATTAATTGCATTTGATAACGATCGCCTGTGATTGTTTTAGTTGGTTTTAACAACTCATAATACACTACGCCGAGCTGGTCCCACCAAATACTAAGCATAACCTTGCAACCGTGAATATTTGGTTTGGCCGTCGACGTGGAAGCATGGCCGGGATACCCCCATGATTTTCTGCGCTCGGGATTATCGCAGCAAACCCATTTATCGTCCCCAGTCACAATGCGATGCAAAAATCCCTTCCGTCTTTGCTATGCAAGCAGCTGTTCACAAACACACAAGCGCCGTTCAACATCTCTTGGCTTTAACTCGTACGGCACCCAATTTCCTTGTTTCTAAATCATTCCCATGACTCTCAGGCGTTTTAAAATGGCTTGTTACGTCAGTCCCAATGATCCTGCCAATTCTTGTTGCGTTTGACACGAGTCTTGATCAAGTAATGCCTCCAATTCTGCATCTTCGAAAACCTTTTCTCTTCCACCGCCATGCTGGTCTTCGACGTTAAAATCGCCGTTCTTAAAGCGTTGAAACCACTCTCGACACGTTCTTTCACGAATAACGGCCTCACCATAGGTATTTAAGAGCATTCGATGAGCCTCAGTAGCAGATTTCTCTATATTAAAGCAGAAAATTAAAACCTCCCGCAAATGACGAGAATTTGGCTCGTAGGCTGACACGTTTAATCGAGAATAACTTTATGATGCACACACAAATCAACTAATATTTCGATGGCGTTATGTTGACAAATACCTAAGCTTATTGTATGACATCAATGATCTATTTATTTTAACTACCACTTATCGCTACAGCCATCTATTGCAAAACAGCAGAAGCAAAGTTGTACACTCAATAATTGTCGAATGTTATTAGCCTTATATTATTGTTAGTGCGTATTATAAAGGTTGATTAAATTGCTTAACGGTTTTAGGGTCGTAGGCAGTCTAAATATTACAGTCTGTCAAGTAAGAGCGTGGTCGACTTCATTGACAAGTAATAAAAGACTTTGCTCTAATTTCTTCGCAAACCGATAGAAAAAAGCTTTGTCCTTGATGCATTGTCAACAAAAATTCAGTTGTCGTTGATCTTTTAAAAGAGAATCACGTTAAACGCCATGAGTGCTAAGTACGCGTCGCGCTACGAGGCTGTGTTTCTTTGCATCCACCCGAAAGGTCCCAAAATGTCGCAATCAGCGGCTGCTAAATATATGAAAAAGTCGAAGGCATTCGTACAGAAGTGGATACAGCGATATAAAGTGGCTAAAACTGTCGATGATTTACCAGAACGTGGCTCGATAGGAAAAGTGAACAAAAAAGATGAAAAAAGAATAGTGAATCTGTTTTCGCGGAATCCTGCTTTAACACTGCGGCAATGACAAGCAAAATTAATGGCGAAAGGTTTAGATATATCCTACGAAACTATCCGAACCCATCTTTGTACTCATCATCTGAAATGGCGCAGCACAATGAAGAAGCCTCTGTTGACTGAAAAACATGTGACAAAGCGACTCGCTTGGGCGCATGAGAATATTGATAGAGATTTTGAAAATGTCATTTTTACTGATAAATGTTCTATATAGGCACGTTCTGTCCTCACGCGAGCCTGGTCAACTTCCACCAATAGGCTTGTTCAGCGGACCGTAAAACATGGAATAAAGGTGCATCTTTGGGGCTGCTTCTCAAAGCAGGGATTCGGCTCTTTGCACCTCTTTACTGACAACCTAAATGCCGAGAAAATAATAAAAATCTACAAAAAGGCTTTACTGCCATCTGCCAAACGATGGTTCATCACAAAAAATGAAGATTCGATTCTGCAGGAGGACAACGATACTAAACACCGCAGCAAGCTCTGTACTCAGTGGAAGACTCAATCTGGCATCGTTACATTGGATTGGCCGTCGCAGTCGCCCGATGCAAACCCTATTGAAAATGTGTGGGCATATATTAAACGGAAGCTTCGTGGAAGACGCACATACACTTTGAAGCAGTTGTCTTACGAAATTGGTCGGATCTGGAGATCCTTGCCACTAGAATACGCCGGCAAATTAGTAGAAAGCATGCCTCGGAGATGCCAGGCAATTATCGACGCCGGTGGTGACTGGACACATTATTGACCAAATTGCATCATTGTTTGTAATGTGTACAATGTATATATAAATATGAAAATTTCATCAAATGAATTTTTTCATAAATTAACACGACCACGCTCTTACTTGACAGACTGTATTTAATAACATTTATGATTACCCACAGAAAAGGGGAAAAGGAAGAAAAATTAAATTATTTAGATTGCCTTTAAAAAAAAGGTTCTTAACATAGCTTGTTAATTTTTTTTTTTTGTACTCATTAACAATCTTTAAGAAAACAGTACAAGCTGATTTGCTTATTAATGTGATTAAAATTTATTAGGACTGTCTGTAAAATGGAACTGCTTGGATTGCTTTTACAAGATTTTTTCTATTATATTGGCTAAATGCTAATATGGTTATAAGAATCAATTTTATACTAAATAAGTTAATTTTTTAGATATATTTTGTAATCTTCTTTTATCTTAATTAATGAGACTGGATATGTGTGCTGGTAGATGCTCATGTTCCTTCTGGTGCCAATGGTCTGCTTAATTGCGTGTTTATTTTCGGACATGGTTTTTGATTTGAATTCTGGCGTGGTGATAGGGACTCGATTAATAGTATTTTTGTGTCCCGCAATAGGGTCTTTGCTGGATCTTGATTCTTCACTTTCAAGCTTTCGGATTACACTCCTTATTTTTTTTTAAATGTCCTTTGCGGTTTCTCATTTGACACTGTTTTTGGCGTGTAATTAGATGGTCTTCAAATGTTTTGCAGTCTACCCAGAGCATGCATTTAGAGGGCAGTGTCTTCGCATATCCTTGGTTTTTATCCTGATCTGCCTTTGACATCTTCGGGGGATCAGCGAGAATATCACGGTACGTCTTTTTACTACCTTTTAAGGCCTTAAGAGCATCCTTAGCAATAATAAACTGAATATATCCGCAAGTGGTCTGTCTTTCAATATTTTGGATGATCTTGATAAAATCTATCGTTCCAAATACTCGAAAATCCTTGAAGAGTTCTTCTTTCGTTATATTCCAAGGTAATTGGCAAAATAGTCTAGTTCCAGAGGGTCTGGTAGGTATGGCCCTTGACTTTGCTTTGTTCCGTAATTTACGTAGCTCTCTAGTTTTTTCTTCTTCGTTAAAATACCTTATCTTTAGTATTCCGGCTGGATCCCCATTTCCATTTAATCGTATGTTTACGCTTCTTATTGGTCTCTTTGTTTCGGCTCTTCCTACAGCAGCTGATAAGGAGGTTGTGCGAGGGTTGTAAAATACTAAACTGCCTTCACCTTCTGGATTTTTAGTCACGTTGATTCAGCATCGGCCAGCCATGATCTTTTCGGATTGTGTTTTCTGGAAGCTAAGGTCGTGGATTAGGCTTTATAAACGTGGGGTTCGGAATAAACTGGGGTTTATAAGTAGGACATAGTCTTAATTGTGGTCTTACGGAAACGTGTTCCGTTGGGTCTTTGTTCCTTCTCGTGAAATGGTTGTATAGTTTAAGGTTACGGATTAGTCAGTGTCCGGGATTTAAATAGATAATGTTTTTTGATAGGACAAGGGTTGTGGAGGAATTAATGGTTGATTTATCCATCTACCAGGAACTAAAGCCTGTTCTGGTATCTGCAGTGTGCAGGATTGGCCTTCGAATGTTGGTTTATTTAGTAGGCCAATTGGGCTCAGTAGTGTTTCTTGCATACGTTGTACAAGGGTGGTGTCAGAAATTATTTTGACTTTGCGTTTGGTCTGATATTGATGTTGCAGCATTCTTCGAGTATGACACTTCCAGGCAGTAAAGATGAGCCCTACGGTGATCAGGATTTGGCCCAAAGCTCCACCGTATATTAGGTAATGCGTATTGGAGATGCTTCTCTGATGATTTCCTATTTGTTTTAGACGACGAGTAATTTTCTGTATCTACTCTTCGCGGTTTTTCCATCCATTAACGACTGGTGCAGGGGCGTTTGAGATCTCTGTTACTGATCTCTGGATTACTGATTAGTTTTTGATGATAGTTTAACGTGTTAGGGAATATGGCCTCTACATTGAGTGTTATCTCTGGTTTGTATATGTATTGAAAATCGTTGCGTTGGTTTCCTTTACTTATGAAAAGATGTTTGTCCGTCTTGCCTACACAGCTGGGTGCCATACGTAAAATACCTGCCTTCTGGAGGTGTACAGTTTGGTCTGGTTGTCCGGGACAGATTAGACGTAAATCTTTTTTTTGTTCTAAGTAATAGAGCCAGGATCCATCCATCTTTAGGTAACTCCATTTAGTGACGTTATTGGGAGTTATGGTTACATCGCAGGTTTTCATTATTTGTATTCTGGGTCTCAGCAACATTGATACCTCGCAATCTTCTTGAATAGTGGTTTCAGACAAGGGTCCATTGGTTAAACATATGTAGGCATAATGTGTACGTTTCAATGGTCTTTGTTTCTTTGGTCCGTTTCAATGATTAGGTATCTATGACTTGGCTTTATATATCCTGTTCCTATCCAATTATTGTTTATTGTTTGCGATACAGCTAATGGATGCAGTCTATAGAAGTTGTAGGGTACTCGTCCTACTAACGATGCATGATAATTAATAACTTCCCGTTGTTATACACCGCGTCTACTTGAGCTATTCTTGCGACTTCTTCTGCCCTTAAATGTTGAACCGGTATTGGAAATTCTAGTGCTCCACTTACCTTTGCTATGTCGGTCGTTAGATGTTTTAGTATATCTTTATTTAAGAAGGAAGGTTCCACCTTGCGTTCCTTCAGTCCCTGTATAACTTGCAGCATTCGTCGATAACTTTCTATTAGATGTTGCATTGCGACGTCTATCTTACGAGCGTAGATGGTTAAAGTAATTAGATATCGCAATTTATTTTCTCCACCGACTATGAATTTAAATTTCCGGTCCATGTCCTTTTCCATTTGGTTTATCACCTCAGCATGGGCTTTTGTAGTATTGTATAAATCCTCTAGAGATTTGGTTATTATGTGTTCTTTCTCATTGACTAGGTACACTAGCTCCTTTTGGTCTGTGAATTACTGGTCTATGTCGACGTCTTCTGCCGTGACTAGTCCAAATAGGCTTTTACTGAGGCTTCCAATGAAACCTAAGGGCACCATCCGCTTGTACCTCATGCTTCCTGGAACTTTTATAGGATCTTTCACGGATTGTCCCATATCAGAGAGCGTGGTTCTTATCTCTGTCTGTATTTAAATTAGGGTGTTTTGTCTCGCTTCCACTAAGTCTGTTCCGAGCATAACTCCACAAGTGTTCACTTCCATGAGTGCGGTGAAATTAGCGAGTAGGGTTTGGTAACTGTCGATCGCCCCGTGAGTTTCTAGACAATCTTTTATGTTCACATAAATTGTTACCTGCCAATCAGCTCTTTATAATCGTACTACTTGCATACACTCATAATACATTTCTGGATTTTCTTTTATTAGCTCTATCTCGAAATTCTTTCCTGTGAGGTCTGGAGAAGTTCCTGCGTGTACCATTATCACGTAGAGGAGACAGAGAGACTTGTGCATGGTTTCCTGAAACGGTTATTCCTTTTATTCAGGGGCTAACTTTAGTTTATCCATGTGTTTTCTAATACGTCTGCCATCGTGTAATTCTAATATAGCATTGTTTCTACCCAATATTTTAACGATTTTCAAAGGTTTATTATAGTATTTATCGAACTTTGATGTTCTTATTTCCTTGGGCACATATACATCGTCTCCGACCTTGGCTTTTAGTTTCTTCTCTTTACTATCGTATCAAGTTCTAGATTGTAGTTTAGCTGCTATCTGATTATCCCTGGCGATGTTATTCATTTTATCCAAACGAAGAAGTAAGTCCCGTAGGTACGTGTTATATGTATTCAGTTTTTCCTCGACTGGTATTTTTAGGCGGAATCTTGCGATTCTTCCGAAAACCAATTTATAAGAAGTGAATTTAGTGGCAGAGTGTAAGCTGGTGTTGTAAGTGAAAGCTGCGAAAGGTATTAATCTATCCCAGTCGTTATAAGATTCTGAATACGTTCTGATAAAATCAGTTAATAGCGCATGGCTTTTTTCTAATGATCCATTGGTCTGGGGTCTATATCCTGACGTGGTAAGATGTCGTATTTTCAATATTTTCATAAGTGTTTCCGTCAAATCTGACAGGAAACTGGTTCCTCTATCGGATAATATTGCTTTAGGAGCCCCAAATTGACATATGAGGTGCTTAGCCAATGCGTTGGCTATTGTGGTAGATCGTAAATTAGGTATTGATACAACTATCAAGTATTTTGTTAGATTGCATTGCATGGTAAGCATATGGCAGTTGCCTCGAGGGGTCATTCTCAATTTGCCTACGGTGTCGATGAATACCTTATCAAATGGTTCTATCGGTGGGTCCGTGATAATCATGGGCTCCCTTGTCTTAGTTCTATCCAACTTTTTCATACTGCATTCTCGGCACTTTTGGACATAATCCAGAACGTCGTTTCTCATACCTGGCCAGTAATGTCTCTCTCGGATCTTCTGATATTTTTGGTTTACCCCTTTGTGTCCCCTTATCAGGCTCTCATGTAAATTTTGTATTATGCCATTTCTCTCTTCTGGTTCTGGACAATTCACCTTTCCGTAACATAGGGTTACGGTGATTGGGCTACCCTCAAATGTTTCTGTCAGCAGTTGAGCTAATAGTCCTGCCTCTAGGGCATCCAGCATGTCTTCTTTTCGCGAAATGCGAAAACTGGTGAGGTTATTTTGAAGCATTGCAGTTCTGAGATTAGCTAGAGCAGTCTTTATGTTTGGAATAGTGAAACTGTCGAAGTACTTATGTTTTATAACCACTGATAGTATGTTATGGTTCTTACATGGCGTAACCAGGATCTGTCCTACATTTGGTCTGGTTTCCTTCAATTTCATTTGATTTATTGCTTCTATATCAATCAATAACCTTGTTGTACTCGTTATGCTCTCAATATCGCTAGTTACGAAGTGTACTAGCTTGTCTCTTTTATAGGTGAGGCTTTGTCGAGATGCTTTAATGTTATTTCTTGAAATCAGAAAAGGTGGGAGTTGTTGTTCTTCTAAGCTGTCAGTATCTTCTGGACTTCGATCACTGTGATCTGTGGTGATAGTATCATGCGACTCGGTTAAAGATATGCATAATGAGATCAGAGGTAGTAATTCGTTGAAGGAATGTTTAGGCACTTAGCCATAATTTATATTTACACTCGGTGGTTTTCGAGTGAAGTCTTATGTGAGGGTTCTCTAGAGTCTCCGGGAATGCAAACTGCCTCGCTAAAACGCAAATGTTTCTTTACTTTCCCTGTTAGAGGGGTACTTTTGGCTTGTGGTTGTTGGTTGCAGCTGAATGGTGTGTCGAAAATGGGTTTAGGTGCTTTACTTGGTATCCAAGGTATATTATCTGAATCTTCTGCGTCGGCATCGCTGTTTGTTTCATAATTAATTTTATTGTCCAAGGTTGGGGAAGTCGGATTCTTTGTGCTAACCGAAGACTGTTGTTATAGTTGTGCCACTCGCCGTTCCATAACGTTGTCGTTGAGAGTCTTTTCGTTGTAGGGA
The DNA here is from genome assembly GCA_949987625.1 of Chalcis sispes. Lineage (NCBI taxonomy): Eukaryota > Metazoa > Arthropoda > Insecta > Hymenoptera > Chalcididae > Chalcis > Chalcis sispes. The sequence goes on along the minus strand of OX465094.1, from coordinate 51,149,429 downwards.
TCTATGGTGTTCAAGTACTCTTGGTATTCGGGATCTACTGTATCTCCTTCAGAGAAATTACTTTTACCTCCAATGGTGTTGTCTCTATCTCTCAACAGTTTATCAGAGTTATGGCCATATTGATTATATATTTGGTTATAGATCTTTCCCAGGGACGCGTTAAAATTTCTCCGGTCTTCTGTCGTTTCTATGTTTTCCGTAACTTCGTCACCTATCTTTTTGCCTGACGTTAGGCGTTTTGAACTTCTACACGCTCCTTGCGAATCGTCATTAGATTCTTCTTCTTGATTTTCTTATATAGCGGTGACCTCCTCGGTCTCACTTCGTGAGTCTGCGGTAACATCCATACAAATTGGTAAATTATCCCTTTCTTGGTGGTGTTGAGAGTCAATGTCAGAATCCGATTCTTCAATGGTTTCTTTCCGCAGCCCACTCCTCCTCGGGGCAGCCCGCGGTGGCGCTTCATCTGTGTCCGTGTTGATATCAATTGACTTTGTACTCTTTGATGCTAGCTCCGAGCTGGTTCCAATCGCGGTCTCCGTAAGGTGATTTGTTGGAAATTACCCTTGATTTGGTGATATGGCATCTCTTCTGATTGCTTCTAGTTTATGTGTTGTATTGGGCGTATTAACAGATTTAGTAGGGGGCCTCTGTGTGCGGGGATTAGTAAATTAGGCCACAGATAAGGGCTTGCGGATACTCCTTGATGCTTAAGAGGTTGTCGCTTTTGAGGTACGGAGATCACTTCCTGTATTTTGGTGAGTCTTAGCTCTAGTTCTATGAGCTGCGGTGCTATGGTCTATGTCAGGAGGTGCTTCGGTAGTTTTCGAGCCAGGTGGCCTCTCTCGCCCTCGGCTTGCTGTTGCCGGGCCAGGCGCGTTTCCGATAGGAAGATTTCTTGATCTGGGGGCTTTGGACTTCTTTTCTTTCCTTGGCTAAGATGCTACCTTATTCAATACTAATATCCTGAGTTGCGATAACTTATCATTGATCTCTTACTCAGTGACGTCTATTACTGGATTGCGGGACAAAGCGTTTGCATTACTATTTAAACGTCCCGGTTTGTATTTGAAAGTATATTGATATCTGGTGAATTTGAACATTCATCGCATCAGTCGTTGTCCAGGATCAGTTCTATTATGCATCCAGTTTAAAAGTTCATGATCAGCTCGCAAAACAAATCTTTTTTCTAGTAGGTAGGGTCAGAATTGGCGCATGGCATATACGGCGGCTAAACATTCCTTTTCTGTAGTAATATAATTTCTCTCAGCCTTATTTAGGGTTCTTGATAAGTATGCTACGGGATGATCGAATCTGTTCAGTTCCTGAGTTAGTACTGCTCCAATTGCGTAGTTAGAGGCGTCAGTAGTCAGCGTAAATTCTTTCTCAAAATCCGGATAAATTTCAATTGGGCTTTCACATAACCGCTTCTTTAGTAAATCAAAACTTTCATCCTGTTGCGGTACCCAGTCACTACACTGCTGGCCTTTCTTTAAAAGATCGGTTAGTGGCCTTGCAATTTTTGAAAAATTTTCTATGAATCTCCCATAGTATCCTACCAAGCCTAAGAATTGTCGAATATTTTTTATAGTAGTTGGTTTTGAGAAGTCTTTTACTGCCAAAACCTTCTTAGGATCTGGTTAAACTCCTTTTTCGCTGATCACATGCCCTAGGAAGGGAACTTCACATCGTAAGAATTCAATCTTGTCAGGTTGAAGCACCAGTCAAGCGTCTCTCAGGCGGTCTAAGAGTTGTCTCACTTTTCTATTATGGTCCTGCAAATCTCTTGCGTATACTATTATATCATCGAGGTATACCAGCATTTCTGTGTTTTGGAGTCCCTTTAACACATTATCCATTAGTCTCTGGAACGTAGCGGGTGCGTTCTTTAACCCTTCCGCCATGCGTACATATTGGTAGTGACCGTTTGTGGTAGTGAAGGCGGTCTTGCATTTGTCTTCTGATTTCATAGGTATCTGTTGAAACCCACTGGCCAAATCTAAGCATGTAAAGTAACTTACTCTGCCTAGTTTATCTGAAATATCTACTATATTGGGTAGAGGGAGTTACCATCACTGTCTGGTCGTTTTTGGACTACCCAAATGGGAGAGGACCTAGGTGATTTCGAGGGTTCTATAATACCGTCGTTTAGTTTCTTCTTTAGTTGGTCACCTATGACTTCTCTGTGTTTGGGGGGGGGGGGGGGGGGTTGATATTGTTTGGTATATATGGGTACATTATTTTCTAATGATATCTCGTGTTCTACCTTATTAGTAAAAGGGAGGGGATCTCCTGGCAATAAGAATACGTCACAGTACTCATCTATTATCTGGCTCACATTATCTTTTTTGTCCTGATTAAGGTGACTGACCCAAATTAAACTTAGTAGTAACTGAGCTCGTTCCCATTGCTGGCCTATTTTGTTGGGTGGCGTTTCCGGTTTAGTATCTGTGTCAGGGTCGAATTTGGGGGTAGCATATTTAAGCAGCAGAATTTTCACAGGGTCTATGTTTACGCAGATGTCTTCTTCTTGGGTATTTATTGCCATTACTCGGCAAGTATTATGGTCATTTCATACTATTTCTTGCCCTTTATATACCCGATCATTGTTGAGTTCTAGTTTGGGCAGATATCCTTCTTTTAACTCGCTGGGCTTGATAGCTATCTGGAGTACTTGTCTAGTTCTCCCTTTTAATATGTATTTGTGTTGGGATTTCTCTTGGTCGAGGGACGATTGATCTAGATCTACTTGATTGTCTGTGAACAATTTGCTTATGAAAGTTTCGGATAAATCACTATGTTCTTTGCAAGGGTCCCTTGCTTTATATATCATTTTGGTTTTCAGCTTATGCTGGTCACTTGTTGATTGGAAAGGAATAGGATGCATAACAGTTCCGCTTATCATAAGGGCTTTGTTATATAATATAACGGCTTCCTCTTGTTTTAAGTACCCTCGTCCAATTATCCCATCTTGGTCAATTTTGAATTTATCCATTACGTCATGAAACTTCGCCGGTGACCCTTGTATGGTTAAATAGGTAGTACCTAAAGTTTTTACGGTCTCATCTATAATCCCACCTAGTGTACTTATATCGCCTACATCAATCTGGAGATCATAATGCAAGGAACCGAGTTTAATTAGGTTAACCGAGGCTCCATTATCTATCATAAAGGTCAACCATGATACTTGACCCTCACAGATGCACAGCCTTATTGCTGTGGGTTTGTCATCCCCTGAATCTTCTTCTCGAGGTCTTGCACACGTACTAATTCGCCTAATGGTCTCTGTATTTTGTTTTGGACCAGCAGGATCTGTCCTCGGGGCTCGTCCCTTGTTATCGGGGGCTCTTGTCTCCTTGCATATGGGGTCGATTCGGTATTGTATGGGCTCGTCAGCGGGATGTCGTGACGAGCCCCTATTGAGTTCAAATTACTGTCTGTTGGTCTTGTTTCTTGAGTGGGGTTTTCTTTAAGTATTTTAACAAACGTTTTAAATGTTTCCAATGAGTTTCATCAAAGAAATTATTGTACTGACTTAAGAAACTAACACTAAAACATATGTCTGGCCTGGTAAGCACAGACAAGTACTTTAAACTGCCGATCAAGTTTTGATAAGGATAATTTTTAACAGGTTTGCTTACTTTCTTTTCTAATTTTAAGTTTACTTCCATAGGTGTTTCAGAATAAGAACAATCTGTCATATTGAATTTCTTTAAAATATTTTCTATAAATTGCTTTTGGTCAATAGTAATACAATCTTTATGAACCTTTACATGCATTCCTAGACACTGTTTCATCTGACCTACGTCTTATATTCTAAATTTTGTTACTAACTCATCTTTTAATATTTAGAAGTATTCTGATAATTATAGAAAGCAAAAAAATTATCAACTAATAGAGCTATATAAATCTTTACATTTTTTTGTTCATTACAAACAGACATGGTTCATAGTTAGACTTTTTATATTCTAACTGTAATAGACATTCTTCTACTCTAGTGTACCATGCTCTAGCTGACTGTTTTAAACCATAGACAGCTCTCTTTGATTTTAAAACTTTATTATTACAATTTGTCATATCTGAGCATTCTGGTATTTGCATATACACTGTCTCATAAAGAAAACCATTTAGAAATGCAGTGGGTACATCTAACAGTTGCTGTTAGGTGATTAGACTTTAGCCCTAGTTCTACACTTAGCGCCAACAGTAATCTTAAGGTAGAATATTTTAAAACTGGGGAGAAAATCTCATTATAGTCTATGCCTTTTTTCTGGGTGAAGCTCTTTGCAACAAGCCTCGCTCTAAAGCACACTTCACCTTCACTGTTAAACTTTTTTTCAAGCACCCACTAATTTTTCACAACTGTACCGTCTTTAGGCCTATCCACCAGCTTCTAAGTGTCTGACTCTTGAAAGGATTTTAGTTCCTCTTTCATTGCACACTGCCACTGTTCTTTTTAATGTTCACTTATTGCATCACTAAAGGAAATTCCATCATCTGACATGTCTACGCACATGTCAGCACTATAAAAGTCTGGCTTACGCCTAACACGTTTTTCTGGTAAACGCACTTCACACTGCTGATGAACAAGATTCCTTTCTCCTGGTGACAAAGACAAGGTATCAGCATAACTGTCATCTGTGTCACTTAATAAATTATCAGGAACATATGTCTTATCATTCTGATTTTCTTTATCCGAAATGCTGTTAAGAACCACATCAGCTGTTCGGTTAGGTTGATTTTCCTCTTGAATTACAATAGATGTTGTTGAACGGTCATCTTTTTTCTCCATGACAACAACATCCCTGGCTACAATGACATCATAAGAAGTAGGATCAAACAAGCGATATCCCTTGACATTTTCTGAATATCCTACTAAGTACATTTTCTGTGCCTTTTTATCCCATTTTCTTCGTTTTTGTTTTGGTATATGTACCATTACAGGACTGCAAAAAATCCTTAGGTGACTCAAATTTGGCTTTTTGCCTGTCCATATTTCATAGGGAGTATTATTTTGATCTAAGCCTGCTGCTAGTGGACGGTTTTTAATGTACACAGCAGTATTGACAGTTTCTGCCCAAAGAAATTTCTCAAACTGGGCATCATAAAGGAGACAACGAGCCTTTACCACTATGGATCTATTATATCTCTCGCATAGTCCATTTTGTTCTGGTGTATAACAGTTTGTTTTTTGGTAAACTATACCACATTGCTTTGAATAGTTTGTCATATCCGTTGAACAAAACTCCTCTTCATTGTCAGATCTTAAATTCTTTATTTTTCTTGATTGTTGATTCTCAACAAGTTGTTTATACTGTTTAAAATACTTTAATGACTCACTTTTATATTGAAGGAAATATACGGTGCACATTCTGCTGAAGTCGTCCACAAACAACAAATAATATCTAGCTTTTCCAAGTGATATATTTTCCATAGGCCCACACAAGTCCGTGTGAACCAGTTCCAGGACCTCCTGACTTCTGGTAGTGCTGTGAGGAAATGGCAGCCTTGTTTGTTTGCCTTTACAACAAACTATGCAACTGGCCTTACTAGTTTCACATTTTTCAAAACTAACACCTTCAACTGCTCCATTTTTTAACTTATTCAAATCATTGGCATTTATATGGCCTAGCCGCCTATGCCAAGTCGTGCCTGAGATTTTCACTGCTGCTGCTAACAGTTGTTCAGCCTTCACAACATTTAATTTGTACACACCATTTTTTAAAAATGCCTCACCTATGCATTCATTGCGTAAGTTCTTTATTAAACATCCATGCTCATTAAATATCACTTTGTTTCCACTCGCAATAATTCTACTCACTGATAGTAAGTTAGTGGTGAGGTTAGGTACACATAAGACATTGTATACATTTATAGTAAACTCCTTATTACCGACACACGTCGTGATCTGCAGATCTCCTGAGCATAATACTTCCACGACTGTTTGATTTGCAACTATAATCTCCTTAGTCTTTGGTTGATAACAAACATTTGACAATAAGTTTTTATTCGAAACAATATGTGTGCTTGCGCCGGAATCTAAGTGCCAGTCAGACTAACTGAATTCTTTTGTAAAAAAAACTACACTAAATGCATTTTTCTCTGCATCAGGACATTGATTTTCAAAATGTCCAATCTGTTTGCATTTGTAACAATGAATTGTTTTGTTCCGCGCCATATTACTTTTGCTAACATTGACAGACGAAGATAGCGTTTCGTTCACTAAGTTTCCGCCGGCGCCATGTTGCTTTTGCGATTTATGGCTGCCAACATTACGCATGTGGAAATTTTTTGCAGCAAATGCACCTACCGACTTAACCTCAAAATCTGCACTCATGTCCAATAACTTTGTTTTAATGGAGTCCGCACTTATGTTTATACCTGATATACACTGATCATTAATCTCAAAACCGGTACCAATCAGTTTCTGTGCTGTTTTGATGAGCTGGCTGACATAGCTGGTCATAGATTCGCAGTTTTCTAAGCGTATGCTTATAAGATTTCTGAGCAAACTAATTTTCCGTGAATATCCTGAATCTTCGAACATGTTCTTCAACGTCTTCCATAAGTCATAAGTGGTAGTTGCCTTTTTGATGTGCACGTATAGGGAACTATCGATGGTTGATATTAGTTTTGCTTTCGCCATCGAATCGTCTGCGATCTGAACCGGAGTAGCCCCTGACGCTAAAGGTGCTTTGATGGCGTCCGCCATTCCTTCTGGCACGAGAATGTTCTCCGCCGCGAAACACCAGTCATCGTAATTTTCTCGTCCTTTTAATTTCAGGACATTGGCTAAGTAATTTGTAGACATCTTTTTAACGAGCACGCTGAATTTAATTACACATTTATTGCTACTGTAAAAATTTTAGCGGGACTGGGCCCATAACCTGTTCAATCAAAGGAGTCTAGGAATCAACTAAACTTTTATTTAAGACATACCATTTATTTATACATTACACAAGTACACGGTAGGTGGCACTAGTGACTATTAAATGTATTATTTTGTTATCTGTATTCACATTTATAACACTGTTGGCTCTCCGAAAGTTGGGCAGCCCCATTTCTCACATCTATTAGAAAATCCTTAAGTGGTTTGTTGTATCTATTTAAGGTTTTTAAACCTTTAATAGCGTTCTTCAGATTAAGACTGGATGCCATTGTGGTCACTAAGGCTTGGATGGATTCATCGGTGTTTTCATCAGCACCTTGAGTGTGGTAGGCGGGTTTCTCTCCTTCCCTATGTGGGTTCGGGGTTATTGGGTTCGCTGCGTCGAACATATTGGTCTTGAAATTTGGTCTAATTGTTTTAGTCTCCGTCTTAGCCTCTGTGTACTTTATTCCGATTTTTTTTCATTAAATTATATTCTTGTTAATCCCAATATATTAACGTTTGGTCTTCGTTGATTCTATCCTTGGGGTTGTTGAGCTTTAAAAGGTGCAAACGATGCGGATGTCCAATTTATACTCATTTTCTTATTTTATCGTTGAAATAATGGGTGGATATTGGTGTTATTTTGTGATAATGGATGCTTGTGAGCAGAAATAATCAGATATTTATGAATATATATATATATATATATATATATATATATATATATATATATATATATATATATATATATATATATATATGCTAATGTATAATTTGTATTTACTATTATATTTAAATATAACTATCAGATATTGAATTAAAATTAATAATAATTATTAGATATTAAGGTAGGCAATATGATAACGATAGGGGCAGAGACGTCCTAAATTTTTGAATGATATTGTTTATAAGTACAATTGCCCGATTCTTAATTGTGGTGTTCATTTATTGAGTTATCTACTTCTTTCATTCTGTGACACGGGAGGGGGAGTAGGAGAGGAGTTGGAGAGACATCAGTATGGTTGCCCAATGCTAATAAAATTTGGCTTAATGTTCGGCCTTACCAATCATCATTTGCCTTAGAAGGTGGCCAGGATTTTTCGGAAAAGTGGTATTAGGGGGGCTATAATGAAGGAGAAAAAAAAATTTAATAAAAATGAGAGGAGAGGAAAAATTACCCGTCGGTTTCCATATCCTGGTCTTCTTGCGCATATTCCTGCCTGGTGTCGATGGCAAGTGGTAGCAATCCCCTGCAGTGATTTCAGAGAATTGGTTCGTCCCGCTCTCGTTGGTGTACCTGGTCTCTGCACCGCTCCACCACTTGTTTTACATTCAGGTCTCCGTTGGCTATGGCAGCCATACATTAAAAACAACTCTTCCAGAGAGGCAGGGGCCACTTACACTTCTCGTACTGCCCCTTTGAATAGGGAGGCAACACATTTTTGTCCCAGACGCGAGGGGAGTCATCCCACGCTGTGCGGCGCCAGTCGGTGAATTCATCATCCCAGGGTTCGTCCCGGGAGATAGTAATTGGCGGCTGGTTTTGGCATTTTCTACACGACGTCCAGTTGTTTAAATCGCTTTGGTGCTGTGGGTTCCTGCACACCCAGGCGGCTGGGTACACATCCTTAGTGTTACCCCCCAGCCAGTTGACCAAGCATGCTTCACAGTCTCTCCAGACAGGTAACGGCTGGTAACATACGGCGCAGTCTCCCTCAGAAATGACGGACCCAAAGTAAGCGTCTCCATATCTGAAGGGCAGCGTTCGTAGGTGGTTAATGGCGTAGCGACCGTATTCAATGGATTCGTGGAGCTGCATCTCCTCAGTACAATCGTTGGAGGTCATTCCATCGTCAATTGGGGTTAACTCAGGATACTGTAACGTCTTGTTCCCCTCCTGCTGCTCGTATCTCTCCTTTTGGTGCCGGGATATGCTGGAGGTTACGAATAGGGCTAAGTTTATTCCTTCCCCCTCTAAGTGGTCCAGAAGAAATTTTTCCCGTGGCCTTATGATCGGGCTAATCTGTCCCTGTATCTTCTTGATGAAGTATTGTTCATTCGCATGAGTTACCCAGCAGTTAGTTATTGAGACCAAGGTAATTTTAACATTAATGATTGTGGGTTGTTGTTAGCAATGTAATTTTTTCCTCCGCTATCTTGCCTGAATTTCATGATACATTGTCTCTGTTAGTGTTATTGCGACCTGATATTTAAGTTTTATTTGGGGCGAGGTTCGATTAATGGTGACCCCTCTGCCGATACTTAGATTCTCAGCGATGGTCGAAAGCATATGCTCGCCGACTAGAAGGGAATACCAGGAGGGACATTGCCTCTTAATGTGTGCTATATTAAAATAGCGTTACGGCTATGTCGGGTTGCAGGGATGGAAGAAATCTCCTTTTCATTGATAACCGTTATGACCTGATTCGTTCTTCCCTAATCGATATGGAAAGAACAAATCTTGCTTCATAACCCTACCAACTATTTCGTGAGATTTGCTCAGGATTAGAAGGTTATCACCTGCTGCTCATTCACTCGATCGTGAGGGACTTAACACCCGACAAACTCAGTTATGAGTCAGGTGCGGCAAACCCTCACGGCATCTTGGTAACGAGTCTTAGGGTGACAAAAATTTTACAACAAGTATAAGACTTAATTCAAAATATTTTTTTTTTTTTTTTTAATATCGCTTTCTGCTATCGACCACTTGGTTGCAACGTGATAGCTAACTCGGCAGAGAAATACTCTCGTCCGCGAAAGCACTCGCGGCTTGCAGGCCAACGGCAGTCAAGCAGCGCATAATTCTACTAGAGCAATAAGGATCAGGTCTTGAACCTTTTCTCATCGACGCAATAACTCCTGAAGCCAATGTATCATTAGTTAGTTTACTCGTACAGTTGTATGTCTTTCTCAATATTACTTTAATGCATGCAAGTAAGTGATGCGAGTTTTATTGGTAACCACAATTAATTCTATTGATTTTAATTAATTTGTTTATTTTATCATTTAATTTGATTAATTTTCATTTATTTTTATTTTTATTAATTTACTTTATTTTCTCTTAATTCTCATTTCTATCCTTATTTATGTATTTTATATTAGATAAACTCTTTTTAACTGACTTTTTGAAATGAATATAACAAAATGTTCCTGTAAAATTATTTAATAAAATTATTAAATTAAATTCTCAATAGGATAATATTATTTCACATATTTATTCATTTAGCTAGTAATAATTTCATTTTTCTCCAGTGAAAATTATTTTATTCAACTATTAGTATATTTTTTTTTATTGTGAAGGAATGAATCAAAACCATTAAGAAGATAGTTTTAATACAAATAAATACGTGCTGGTTCAGAGATAAGGAAAAATTATCAAATTCTATAAATTTAATTTGACGATTTAATATTATTACTTGACTCAACCTAGAATAGCATATTTAACGATATTCTGTCAAATTGTAAACCATAATATATGTATATATATATATACATATATATATATATATATATACATATATATATGTATATATATATATATATATGCATATAGATATATTTATATGTAATTTGTATTATATTAAAATTTTAAGATATGATGTTTATGAATAAAGGGGAAGTAAAATTGGTTATATGGTAAACGTATACCAAATTGACATACCCTATGTTAAGAATAACCTCGGGGATAAATTTTTATACTATATACTATTATCATTTTGAGTCACATATACACTGGCTGAAATCCGAGTGGTTAACTTCAAATGATGACGCTGGCCTTTGGGACGAGACAATGTATTTAAACATTGTCCTACTTAGATAGATTCCCATTAAATTCTTACTTATAATAAAAAAATTCTAAGATAAGAAAAAATTTAATTTTACTATTAATATAGCTTAAGTATATATAATGTTTTGAGGAAAAAAAAAAAATTTTAAATATGTCAATTTTTAATTAACATGTAGATTTATTAATCTAACAGAGAGATTATTAGTATAAGGATAATCATGACCCAATAAATGCATATAATTGTATGATTTTATTTATACACATTGTGTCCCATGGAAAACGGAACTTTTTCAAGACATCGATTTATATTGGCGCCAACTATTGGTGGACGTTAGCAATGGAAAGGTCCATCCTTAACTGACATCCTGTCAAAATTGTATGACATTTAGTTCAATGAAAACTAAAATATCGCGCTCAAAGTGACAGTGTGTTTGTGGCATCGGTCGAAAAATGAACTTCGAACAAAGAGCAAATATTAAGTTCTGCTTTAAACTCGGTAAATCCTTCACTGAGACGCATAATTTACTGAAACAAGTTTATGGCGATAATTGTCTATCCCGTACCAGAGAGTATGAGTGGTATAAGCAGTTCCAGAAAGATCGTAAAAACATTCAGGATGACGAACATCCAGGTCCTTCGAATACCGTGGTTACTCAAAGTAACATTGAAAAAGTGCGTGAATTTATAAAAAATGAGCCAAAATCTTCATTGCGATACATGTAAATGGAATTGAATATGTCCAAAAATTCAGTTTATCGCATTTTCACCGATCATTTGAATCTACGGAAGGTGTGTGCACGTTTTGTTCCACACAAATTGACCGACTACGAAAAATTGCTCCGAATTCAACATTATAAGGATTTGATTAAAGAGTCAAAAAAAGACCCTAACTTGAAATATTCAATTGTGACTGGTGACGTGACATAGTGTTTTCAATATGATCCCGAAACCAAGCGTCAAAGTGCTGAATGGAAGCACCCAACCGAGCCCAATCCGAAAAAAAGTCGTCTAGAAAAGTCAAAAGTGAAGACAATGTTGATTTGTTTTTACGATTCGGAGGGTATTATTCATCGTGAATTTGTTTCACCTGGTCGAACGATTACTGCTGTGTTTTATCTTGGTGTTATGAAGCGTTTGCTCAGCCGTATTCGTCGTGTGCGGCCACGATACCGTGAAAAAGGGAGCTGGCGTTTATTGCATGATAATGCCCCATCTCATCGATCGAACTTGATCACGGATTTTTTTATCAAAAATTCTATTTTAACCATCAACCATTCACCGTACTTACCGGATTTTGCTCCGTGCGACTTCTACTTGTTCTCCAAATTGCACTTGCCTATGAAAGGAAAACGTTATGCCGACGTAGAGGCCATCCAAAGAGCGACGACCGACATACTAAAGTCGATGGATAAAAATGATCTCAAAAACTCATTCGATATGTTAATTAATCGTGCAAAACGTTGTATTGATGTGGAAGGAGACTATTTAAAATAAAATAAATGATATTTGCCGGAATATTGAGTTTTTGTCTTTATTTTGAGAAAGTTCTGTTTTCCATGGGACACACTTTGTATAATATGATTAATAACATGGTACAATAATATGGTATACAACGCATACATTAATATTCAGTAATATTGTAATAATTATCGAAGCATTAGGTGTAATCTTCTTTTTTATTTTTCCAAATATTTATCTTGCTTCACTCTGTGACCATAATATTTTCACTTATTTTACATTAATAATTCATTCAATTTACAATCATTTATTCACACTGTATCACGTATTTCTCACATTTTATTTATTACCTTATATTTACTCATTATCGCATTTTTTCATTTACAGTAATTATATTTTTATTTTCCTTCTTCATTTTATTCACTTTTATTTTTAATTCACATTATATCATCTTTCTTTTATGTTATTCGCTTTTTATTTATTCATATTTATATATTTATATTTTTCTTTTCGCTTAATTTCAGTGTGTTTTAACGCATTTTTCTTTCTTTATGTTATTCTTTATATTAATTATTCATTATTTCATTTGTTTTATTTCACTCATTTTAATTTGCATATATATATATATATATATATATATATATATATATATATATATATGTATATATATATGTTTTATTTCCCTTTCTTTTATTTTAATGCACTTTATTTATCTATTTCTCTTTTATTTATTTATTCTTCATCTTACTTATTATCCTTCTTTTATTATTTATTCATTTATATATTATTTTCATTTCATTATTATTCTTCCTTTATTTATTCTCTTTATTTATTTATTCGCTGCACTTTATTATTATTCTTTTATTTTAAGTCGCACATATATTTTTGTAATTCACCCTCTTCTATTTTATTTTTCTTTATTTATCTTTCGCTTATTTTATTTATTATTCTTTTATTTATTATTCTCTTATTTATTCGCTTTATTTATTATTCTTTAATTTTATAAATTTTTATATTATTCATTCACGTATTTCGTTATTTTTTATTTATTTTCCTTTATTTCATTTATTTTATTCTTTTAATTTAATTCGCGCATATATTTTTACTTTACTTTCTTTTATTTTATTTTATTTTATTTATTATTCTTTTATTTCATTCTTTTACTTTATTTATTCACGCACTTTTATTATTTATTCGTCATTTCAATTATTTTTCTTTCTTATTTCATTTATATTATTCCTTTATTTTATTTTATTTCATTTTCTTCTTTTATTTTATTCACTTTTATTAATTCGCGCATTTCATTATTTATTTATTATCTTCATTTATCTTATTCATTCTATATTTTTCTTTTATAGACCACTATTACACTAACGCTAACTTTTACTCCTTTTGTCCCTCTTATTTTCCGCATCATTGACATTCATGCAATTGTCACAGAGCGAATAGTCGAGGATCACAAGTTCACGTTTTCACACTTTCTTTTCTGCTTATTATTTTTATTTATAAAATTTCAAATCACTTTTAGTTTGCATGTGAGAGAATAAGAAAAAGAACCTTGAAGACCAGCTGCGCGTTATTTCGCGGTGACGTAATATTTATCGCTGCATTCCTAGCATGATCACTCGCATGCCTCGGCGATCCGACGGCCGGGCAAATCACGGAAAGAACGGCATTAGATCTGAAAATAAAACACTTTAATACCTCAAAATTCTATTAAATATGTTTTAATATACAAAGTATTTTAATAAAAATGCATTTATTTTATCATGTCTATTAGAAGTTTTAATCATATATTGTTTTCCAAAATTATTCGCAACATTACTATTATATTGACATGAACAGATTTTAAAATAAATTCAATAAACTTGATAATTTTATCCTGTTACTTCATTATTCACTGTCACTTTTCCACTTATTTTATTCGTTTTCACTTTTCTTTATATAAATAATTTTATATATAATTGTTCACTTATATGTATGCCGTATACATACGTATACACATAACTCACATTCACTGTATAATGTTAAACAAAATTTTTCGCATGTTATTTAATTGTATTAACATAAAAATTGCCACCGCATTCGTAGCATAATCATTTTCACATCGCGGCGATCCGACAGCCGGGCTTCGCACGGAGGGAACTACATTAATTCTTTTAAAGACATAAGATAAAATCATTTTAATATATTTATTATCAACATATAGGCCATTCTAATAAAAATAAAAATGTTTGTATTCACAATAAAACAATAAAAATATTTACATTTGTCAAAAAAAAAAAAAATAAGGATATTTCATCTTATAAAAATTTATCATCAATATTTTATTAATTTCATCGCTGTGGCAATCCGACGGGAAATCGCACGGTGAGGTGCGTATACTAGTTCTATTTTACAAAGGATAAAATAACAATTAAAAGTTATATAAAACTGATTACTTAGATGCAAAAAAAAGAATTATTAAGTTTAATACAAATTTTTAGTTTGGATTAATAGACATCATCAATTAATTCAGCTTGTATATTAATTTTAATAATATAATTAATTTCAATATACTTTTCAAACACGTAAGTAATAAAACCTTAAGAACAAAATAATTAAGTTTAAATTAGTAAAAATGAACATCAGTTATTTCTTAATTTTAATACAATAATAATACAAGAATATTTTAATTTTTAACTGTAAGAGATTTAGAACTTTGAATCAATACAAATTTATTAAAATAAAATATAATTTTAATTTTAACGGCCTATTTTATATATTTTATATATTTAACACATTTGTATATTAATTTTAATGAATTTAATGACTTTATTTATAAAATAATTTTATTGACACTTTCTTATTAATTACAAGCAATAAAAATTTTGAAATTAAGTAATTTATTAAAAATAGACATTCTATAAAATATTTATTTTTAAACGGAAGTTTTTCATTTACAGTACAAATTGAACAAAATTAATTAACATACAATTTTATTATAACTTCTCTGTAAAAGTTTATAAAAAAAAAAAAAAATAGTAATATTATTATTTCAAATTTAATCCTTTTGGTTTAGGACTTCTTTTATACAAACTTTTTTTTGATTTAAATACTATTATTTCACTTCTCTTCGGTTCATTCTTTCTTTTATAATTGTTTTCAATGTTGGTAGACCCCTCGCATCTTCATTTAATATATCCATTATATCTTCATCCCTCCTTAATTCCTTCTTACATTCTTTCAATACATGCTCCAAAGTTCCAAAACCATTACCACAAATCCTGCACTTTTTCTCTTCCTCTTTTTTCCAATACATGTTCGCCCTTTCTTTATCTCCTACTCTAAATCTGGCAAGCAGTTTTTTCTTTCCCCCTTTTAAATTTGCCGCTAAGTACTTTGGTGTACCTTCTGTTAACAAATTTTTGTACCTCACACAACTATTTGACTTTTCTATTTTTATTATTCTTTCTTCCCTATCCTTTTCTGCCCATTTATCACATAACATTTTTAATATTTCTGTACTTTAGTTGGTTATTTTATCTCGTTCCTCTTTATCTAAGTTAACATTTTTCTAACATTTTTTCCTATCTTGCTCCCATTTTCCCATTGCATCCCTGCTTTCAGCTCTATTAATTTCTTTTATACATTCTATTACCAGTTTTTTATCTGATTTTCTCGCCTTTATTTCATATTTTACTGCCCTTTTCATTGCTTTCAAACTTGTTGTCATTTCCTTTGTTTCCTCCATTACTACATAATTTGCTGTCGTTTCTTGTAATCCTAGTACCCACTTTAAATATTTTCTCTTTACCCTATCTATCTCTATTCTTTTTTTCCATCCCCAGACTTTTACTCCGTATAAACCTACCGATTCTACTAGTAACGTATATAATTTTATTCTTCTATTATATGAGTTTCTAAATATTTGTTCTCCTATCCCCCATGTTTTTCTCATTATTGTTTCTTGTTTCCTTTTGAGTTCTTTAATATGCTTGTCACATTCACCGTTTTTTTGTAGAATGAAACCTAAATATTTTATTTTTTTAACCTCCTCTATTTTAACCTTTCCCCATTTCCATTCCCTTTTGAGCATAGAGGATCCTTTACCTTTCTCAAATACTACCACCTATGATTTTTCCGGACTAATTTCCAAGTCTTTTAACACTATATATTTTCTAAATCTTTCCACCATATATTTTAATTCTTCCTCACTTCTTGCTATCAGTGCAATATCATCTGCATAACTAATTGACCATATTCTCATCTCTCCCATTGATATCCCTCCTAGAGACTCACCTTCGTTTAGTGTCTCCTCTAAGTCCTTTATATATATATTTATATTAAATAATGTTGGGCTAAGTGAGCACCCTTGTCTAGCACCTTGTGTTGTCCAAAATTCCGCCGATACTTCATTATTAACTCTTACCCTGATTTTAGTTTCCTCATAATTTTCCAAAATTCTGTGTCTTAATTTTAAGTTTGTTCCTATTTTTTCCATACATATTTTTAATTTTTCTCTATTCACCTTATCAACCGCTTCTTGAAGATCCCCAAAGAATACATACAGTTTTTCTCCTTTTTTCTTTATTTCTCTACCTATCAAATAATTTAAAATATAAACGCAGTCCATGGCCCCCCTATTTTCTCTAAATCCGAATTGCGTTTAACTTAACTTATCTTTGATCACATTTTTCAGTCTTTCGTTAAATATACTTGCGTATATCTTGTATGCCGTATCCGTTATCGTTATACCTCTATAATTTTTCACTTCTGTCCTTTCTCCTTTCTCAAACATTAGAGTTATTACCCCCGTTTTCCAACCTTCAATAGACCCTGCCTCTTTCCAAAGTAACCTCACTATCTGTTTATAAGATTCTACTATTCCTGGAGTTGCATTTATCCAAGCCTCATTTTCAATGCTGTCTTCCCTTACTGCTTTTCCTCTTTTTAATCTCATAATCTGCCTGTAAAACTATTCTTCCTCTATATCTTCTTCCTCATTGTCTTCTATAATACTATCTGTCTCCTTTAGGCTTTTAACTACCCTCATTACTGTTCCTTCTAAACTTCCCATAGAATGCTTTTTCCAGTCCTTTAGTTGTATACTTTCTTCTATGCTTTTCCTTTTATTTCTTCTTTCGTTTATATGCTTCCAGACTTCTGCTTCTGATGATATGGATTCTATTTTCTTTTCTTCTTTCTTTTCATATTCACCTTCCTTTTCCTTACACCATTCTTTGTACGCTTTTTTCTCCTTTAAATATCGCATTCTTGTTATTTGTTCATATTTATATTCTCTTAATTTTTTTCTGAATAATCTCTTCCTTTCTTTCCATTACTCACTGTGCTACTTCCTTTGACCTAATACCCACTTTTTCCTCCACCTTTCAATCATTTTTCTTGCGTTGCAGATTTTTTCTTTCAACTCTATCCAAATTTCATTCTTATCTGATTTTTTACTACTCCATTCCCCTAATTCTTCATAATAGTGGTTTATTTTATCCTCAGTCCAGTAGCTTCTTTTTAATATGCTTTCGTCCTTATTTATTTCACATTTCTTTATTTCCCAAACTATAGGCACAACTAGTAGCATATGATCCGATTCATTTCTATCTCTAACTATTAACCTTTTAACTTAATCTACAGCCTTAAAATTGACTATCACATAATCTATCACTGAGCTTCCCCTTTCCCCTATGTATGTCCACTGTCCTGTTTCCATCACTTCATCACATCCATTTAAGATCATTCATCCTCTTTCACTTAATTCCTGTAGTAATAGTGCACCTTCCTTATTAATTACTTTGTCCTTTGATTTTCTTGTGTATCTTTCTTTAACCTCACTTTGAATTATGCCCCCCTCTATACCAGTTCTCGCATTAAAATCTTTACCTATCATCAAGTATCCTTCCTCTTTTTCTTTTACACTTTCTTTCAAACTCCGCAATGTTTTTTCAATATCTCTACTATATACAGTTACTACTTTCCATAGTTCATTATTTAATTTTATTTTTCTCATAGCTATATTTTTTTCACTACTTTTTCCGTTCATTTCTTTTAATTCTTTTCTCACTTCCGTTATAATTCCCCCCATCGCACGACCTTTCACTTTTTCTCTCGTTGCTAGTTCGTATTTCCAATTAAATTCCTTAGGTAAATACTTTTTTGTTTTGTTACACTCTTTTTCTTCTAACCATGTTTTATTTAGCCCAATTATGTCGAACTTGCTTAAAAATTTTGATACTTTATTACATTTGTTTTTCACTCCATAAATGTTCCAATAACATACCTTAAGCTCATTCTGTACACCTTGATTTAATCCGACCTTAGCCAAAAATCTTCTTCACTAGTTCCCTCTCTCTCCTGCATTTCTTGTAAACCGTTATTTAGCTTACTCCATTTGAACCACCTATTATTCAATTATAATTTCATATATCCTACTTTAACTATGCACCCTTCTTGCCTTTTTCTCTTCGCTATTTCCCTTATTTTTCTTTGTATCTCTCTTTCATTTCATGTCATATCATCTTCTATGTAAATTTTTTCCATATCTAACCTCCTTTTATTTATCATTACTTCTTTTTTCTTGTTAACACTTTCAACTTCAGCTATTGTTATTTTCTTATTTTCGCTAATTTTAATGTTATGTGCTTTCACGATCTTTGTAGCCACATTTACTTTTTCTTTCAAGAATTCACTAACTGTTTTTTCTAAATCTTCATTTCCAAAGTTCTTTCCTTTTATTACTATGTTTTTTCTTTTATCTTCTTTTTCCTTTCTTTCTTTCTCCTTTTCTAGCCTGCTTATTCTAGCACATAATTCTTCTTTTTCCTTTTTCCATTCCCTTCTTTCCATTTCATGTTTTTCTCTCAATAATCTTATTTCGTTCATCATCTCCGTCCATCTTTCTTCATTTCTTTTGTCACTTCTTTCTACTGCTTTTTTAATTTCATTTATTACATATTCTGTCCTTTCAATCTGTTTAACGTTTTTCCCACTCTTTGGTGACTGTTTCGGTTGCGTCGCATTCTGTGTCTGTGACGACGTTCCCCCCGTTACGCCTTTTGGTCTTCCCGCCGGCATATTCTAACCTCAAACCTTATATATTTAATTCCTCTTTTCCTTTACCTCTATTTGTTTATATTACAGTCTGTCAAGTAGAAGCGTGGTCGTGTTAATTAATAAAAAAATTTATTTGATGAAACTTTCATATTTATATATACATTGTACACATTACAAACAATGATGCAATTTGGTCAATAATGTGTCCAGTCACCACCGGCGTCAATAATTGCCTGGCATCTCCAAGGCATGCTTTCTACTAATTTGACGGCGTATTCTAGTGGCAAGGATCTCCAGATCCGACGAATTTCGTAAGACAACTGCTTCAAAGTGTATGTGCGTCTTCCACAAAGCTTCCGTTTGATATATGCCCACACATTTTCAATAGGGTTTGCATCGAGCGACTGCGACGGCCAATTCAATCTAACGATGCCAGATTGAGTCTTCCACTAAGTACAGAGCTTGCTGCGGTGTTTAGGATCGTTGTCCTCCTGCAGAATCCAATCTTCATTTTTTGTAATAAACCATCGTTTAGCAGATGGCAGTAAAGCCTTTTTGAAGATTTTTATCATTTTCTCGGCATTTAGGTTGTCAGTAAAGGGGTGCAAGGTGCCGAATCCCTGCTTTGAGAAGCAGCCCCAAAGATGCACCTTTATTCCATGTTTTACGGTCCGCTGAACAAGCCTATTGGTGGAAGTTGACCAGGCTCGCGTGAGGACAGAACGTGCCTATATAGAACATTCATCAGTAAAAATGACATTTTCAAAATCTCTATCAATATTCTCATGCGCCCAAGCGAGTCACTTTGTCACATGTTTTTCAGTCAACAGAGGCTTCTTCATTGTGTTGCGCCATTTCAGATGATGAGTACGAAGATGGGTTCGGATAGTTTCGTAGGATATATCTTTACCTTTTGCCATTAATTTTGCTTGTCCTTGCCGCAGTGTTAAAGCAGGATTCCGCGAAAACAGATTCACTATTCTTTTTTCATCTTTTTTGTTCACTTTTTCTATCAAGCCACGTTCTGGTAAATCATCGACATTTTTAGCCACTTTATATCGCTGTATCCACTTCTGTACAAATGCCTTCGACTTTCTCATATATTTAGCAGCCGCTGATTGCGACATTTTGGGACCTTTCTGGTGGATGCAAAGGAACACAGCCTCGTAGCGTGACGCGTACTTAGAACTCATGGCGTTCAACGTGATTCTCTTTTAAAAGATCAACGACAACTGAATCTTTGTTAACAATGCATCAAGGACAAAGCTTCTTTTTATCGGCTCGCAAAGGAATTAGAGCAAAATCTTTCAGTACCTGTCAGTAAAGTCGACCACGCTCTTACTTGACAGACTGTAGGTGTACAACTTTGCTTCCGTCGTTTTGCAATGGATGGCTGTAGCGGTAAGTGGTAGTCGAAATAAATAGATCATAGATGTCATACAATAGGCTTAGGTATTTGTAAACATAACACCATCAAAATATTAGAAGATTTGTGTCTGCATCATAAAGTTATTCTCGATTAAACATGTCAGCTTACGAGCCAAATTCTCGTCATTTGCGGGAGGTTTTAATTTTCTCCTTTAATATGAAGAAATCTGCGACTGAGGCTCATCGAATGCTCTTAAATACCTATGGTAAGGCCGCTATTAGTGGAAGAACGTGCCGAGAGTGGTTTCAACGCTTCAAGAATGGCGATTTTAACGTCGAAGACTAGCATGGGGGTGGAAGAAAGAAGGTTTTCGAAGATGCAGATTTTGAGGCATTACTTGATTAAGACTCGTGTCAAATGCAACAAAAATTGGCAGGATCATTGGGAGTGACGTAACAAGCCATTTTGAAATGCCTGAGAGTCATGGGAATGATTTAGAAACAAGGAAATTGGGTACCATACGAGTTGAAGCCGAGAGATGTTGAACGGCATTTGTGTGTTTGTGAACAGCTGCTTGCAAGGTAACGACGGAAAGGATTTCTGCATCGCATTCTGACTGGATAAGAAAAATGGGTTCACTACGATAATCCCAAGCGCAGAAAATCATGAGGATATCCCGGCCATGCTTCCACGTCGACGGCCAAACCGAATATTCACTGTTCCAAAGTCATGCTCAGTATTTGGTGGGACCAGCTTGGCGTAGTGTATTATGAGTTGTTAAAACTTACTGAAACAATCACAGGCGATCGCTATCGAACGCAATTAATGCGTTTGAGCCGAGCATTGAAAGACAAACGGCTGCAATACAACGAGAGACATGATAAAGTGATTTTACAGCATGACAATACTCGACCTCATGCTGCGAAAGTAATCAAGACATACTTGGAAACTTTGAAATGGGAAGTCCTACCCCATTCGCCGTATTCTTCAGACGTTGCTTCCTCGGACTATCACTTGTTTTGATCAATGACACACGGTCTGGCTGACCAGCACTTCCGGTCTTATGAAGAAGTGAAAAATTGGATCGATTCGCGCATCGATTTGAGAGATGACCAGTTTTTTCAACGCGGGATTCGTATGCTGCCCGAAAGATGGGAGAAAGTAGCGGCCAGCGATGGACAATACTTTGAATCATAAATGTATAACCAGTTTTTTTACAATAAAGCCTTGAATTTCGGAAAAAAAACGGTGGAAGCAAAGTTGTACACCCAATATTTTTAAGCTTTTTATTATTTCAATGTCTATTATTGCCCTTTTACATATCTTACACTTACCTTTTACTTTTTACTCTCTATTACATTGATTTCATCGCTATTTTGTGCCGCGAACTCCGTGTACGTCTTACCCGTCTCGTTGCACTTCCCCTTCCCAAAAAAAAAAAATAGTATTATATATTAATGTATTATAAACATTTAATGCAATTCTCTGAAAGGTATAAAATTATTCTTAATAAAATAAATTAATAATTGTAAAAAAAAATATGCACTAAAATTTTATTGTACGAAAATATCAAGAATCAATTTTTTTTATTTTTAAATATTATATATAAAATTATAATTTATTTAATAGAAGAATAACTTTAACTAAATTACTTTAATTAATTCTTGAAATAAAACGTACACACATTGTTTTGATCAACTAAGCAGAGAAAATTTCCCACTGTTCAATCGAATTTTACATACTTTGTTATAAAATGTTGCACGAATTTTTAAGCATAGGCACTATTATATGATGAAAATTTAATAACTATACAATAAATGACAGTCACTCGCATTAGTCATTTAAAACCTGTACAACATAATCGAAAAAATATTTTCTCAGACATGAGAAGAAGTTTAACAATAATCTCCATAACACAATTAACAATAATACAACCTTATGTCCTAAGTTGAGTTGCTCTTCATCATAACTTGTTATTATCAAAGTAAAACATCTTTGATTAAAATTTCCTCAAATTTTTGTATAACTTATTGTTATTCAATCACAATCTTGATAAAAATTTATAGACAATATAAAAAGGAATTAGTAGTTACCATTAGAAAAGTATAACATTCAAAATACTAAATTTTGATACTTTTGAATATTAAGTACAAGATTAATTTAGAAAAAGTATTATGTAAATTAAAAATGGTATAATATATTTAATGCATTATTATTTGCGGTATTTGAAATATAAGTTGCAATAGCTGCACAAATGGTTTTTTTAAGATTAAAATTAGTTAGAATTACAAAAATGTAAAAATTACTTTTTAAACTTTAAAATTGACATATTAATTCTATTCCTTGTGACGTGGTGTTTTGCACCAGTCACATGAGGAGGCCAAAGCATAGCTTGTGTGCCTCCTCGTAGCTAAAATAACCCCCTTTTACAATCTTGGAAGTCTCGCAGGACTGCCACGCATGATCCTAACTAACAGCCACGCAGGGCTGTACATACTGTACCTTTCCCAGGTACAGGGGCTTCCAGCTCAAGTAAAAGCTCCAGCGAGGAGCTAGTCTCAGGAGCCCTGGCTAGTCAAGGCAGTGCTCGCACACACTGCAGCAAGGTTCCTTCCTCTCCAAGCTCCTTCTTGTCCTTGTAGTGGTCCCTGTACCTGCAACCTTCCAGACGGTAATTAAATAAAGAAGAAAATAGTAGTAGCAGCTGCACCTTGGAAGGAAGTACAAGCTGCCACACAACATCAAAGGAAAGTGGAAGACGAGGTTAGAAGGCAGGCAAAACACATAAGCACAGCATTTAAGTGCAAGTAATTACGCACCTGGAGGTGTCTAATAGTGTTGCCTTGCTGCTGCTGCAAGCAGGCTATAGCTGTCACCGACACCGCTGCTTAGCTTTCTCAACCGCTCATCGTCCGAGCCGCAGCTGTTGACCCGCAGTACGGCCGCACCTGAAACACAAAGAAGATAGAAAAATTAGTCGACGCCTACCAGTTATGGAACGCGTCGACTTACCTTGATCCTCCGTACATCTGAGGTAGATTCTCGCCGCTCCAGAGAATACACAACAACACTGGCACTTGCGAGCGGATAACCTCAACGCGCGCTGCTGGCGAGCAGTAATATCAACTGCCGACAGCGCTGAGCGCGCGCAGCGGCTGCGTCGCGTAACGTACTTTACACGTACGTTGCGCCGGTGCAGAACGATCATCAAAAAGCCGCGCTCGCGAAAGTGCTACGCAATAAGCTTCTTGTTCACTCCGTTCAGGATAACCATAGGCATTAGTCGCTAATTAAAATTTCGGTCGTCGTAAGCAATACGAACAAGCGAGCGTCCGAGTAGTAGTCGCGTGTAAAGAGAATATCTGGTAAGTGCACCAAGGTGCAGCAGCTGTTACCAGTAGGCATCCCTGCAACGAATCGTCTCCGTATCCTTCCCGGCTGCGTGTGTGCGACCGCGTCGTGTGTTACGCGCCATTTTCGGCCGTTGTGTATGCTGTACGCCCGTGACCGCTCTAACCGTGAGTTAGCCGCGCAACGTATTTGCCGCGCATGAAACCGCGCTACACGATTGTAGCTGGCGCCCTGGGCTCGCATAAAAAAAAGCGATAAATTATTGTATTTTGTAATCTTAGTTTAAATAAACGTATTTGTTCGTGTGCTTATTTTAAATCGGTAGTTTTACCTTGCACTAGCAAGCAACCAACCCGCTTCCCCCCCCCTTTTACATTTGTACGCCACCCTGATCCCCAATGGCGTTACATCCTTTACTATATTTCTGTTACAACCATAGAATATTTAATTACATTTGCTAGTCAAAAATAAAGATAAAAAAAAAATGCAGCTTAGTGGAAGGACTTAAATTGAGAAATACACAATTTAAAAATATAATGTATAAAATCTAGTGAAAAGCAAATATCAAAATGCCTATTCTTCTCTATTAAATTTGTAAATCTACAAAAATAAATCTGATCCTAGCAATGGAATCTGTTTTATCAGTCGTTTGATTTCTAAATTACAAAATGCATTAAAAATATTTTATTAGCTAGAAGCTATAAAAAAAATCAATATATAATTTATGATGAATAAAACGTTGTACAAAACTATAAGTTTTTAACCAATTAAATAATGATGCAAAACTTTTAAGACTATTTATCAAAAACTAAAAAAAATTATAGCTACTATAAAACATTTTTGACACTAACTTGTAACCAGCTGTTACTAGATTAATTTAAAATATTTTTTTTTTTGTTTTTTTTTTTTTTTTCATACATTTCTGCGCTTGGGATTATCGTAGTGAACCCATTTTTTGTCCCCAGTCACAATGCGATGCAGAAATCCCTTCCGTCTTTACCTTGCAAGCAGCTGTTCACAAACACACAAACGCCGTTCAACATCTCTCGGCTTCAACTCGTACGGCACCCAATTTCCTTGTTTCCGAATCATTCCCATGACTCTCAGGCGTTTTGAAATGACTTGTTGCGTCACTCCCAATGATCCTGCCAATTCTTGTTGCGTTTGACACGAGTCTTAATCAAGTAATGCCTCAAATTCTGCATCTTCGAAAACCTTCTTTCTTCCACCCCCATGCTGGTCTTCGACGTTAAAATCGCCGTTCTTGAAGCGTTGAAACCACTTTCGGCACGTTCTTTCACTAATAGCGGCCTCACCATAGGTATTTAAGAGCATTCGATGAGCCTCAGTCGCAGGTTTCTTCATATTAAAGCAGAAAATTAAAACCTCCCGCAAATGACGAGAATTTGGCTCGTAAGCTGACATGTTTAATCGAGAATAACTTTATGATGCAGACACAAATCGACTAATATTTTGATGGCGTTATGTTTACAAATACCTAAGCTTATTGTATGACATCAATGATCTATTTATTTCAACTACCACTTACCGCTACAGCCATCTATTGCAAAACGGCGAAAGCAAAGTTGTACACCCAATATATAGAATTTTTTTTTTTTTTTTTTTTTTACAATTATTAAAAAAAAAATGTAATTAATTCAAGATTATTGATAATTGTTTTCATTTATGTCAAAAATTTATAAAAAATTGTAAAAATATTTTCTTTCAAACGAAAATATAGAAGGCGCTTTCGAAAAAGGAAAAATAATCTTGGTCAATAATTAATTAAATAATTCAAGTATTATTGACATAATTAATACAACAAAAGTCCCTCGGTGTTGGCGGTTACCCGGCGCCTCCACCAAAAATTTCGTTGTTACGTGCGGGGCTACACGCACATAACAAAATTATAATATTTATTTTAATGCGGGACCCGCCAACTCGTCCCGTACGGGCCTGGCCGCACATCGCGAACCGAAGAGACCCTTACTGTTGCGCCGAACATATACTTCGGGGGGAATTGCCGCCTCTGCCCTATTACTTAATAATTAACAAAACATTAATAAAAATGATTAGAAGCTTACCTTGTGATAAGTGTCCCTGACCTCTGCGTTTTTCGTTGGGATCGCCGTGAGGAGTGAGGGTTGAGAGTTATGATTAACGATACTGTCTCTTCCAATAAGTTTATTTGAATTTACAGTTATTTATTCTACACCACACAGCACGATGCGCGCCGTAGTCCGTGACGGAAAATGATAAATGAAATGATGAGAGTTTTTTTTTCTACTTGTCGTTAACGCGATGAAAATCAGACTATACTCTATCCCCCGGTCACTACGGTCAACTCCTCGCGGCCCGTTGGTACTCATATTTAAAGACCTTGAGGTGGACTCCCGAGACTCCCCCGCGCCTCCCAACTAAAATGCAACTTTGGATATTTTATCTGTTCAAATGTGTGTGCCGAGGCGAGTTGAACAACACGACTCTCTATAGGTGTGTGGGAAAAATATTTAACTATAAGAATAAGTTTATTTTCCATGTCTCCTGGGTTTTTTCCACAGGAGTCAACTTGCAGCATGAGTGCAAGTATCACCCACCTTTATTCTAACACTTTGATGTATAGAGTTCGCCGAACTGCGCGCTCAGTATTTTCACACATTAAACGTATACATTAATATGTTGCAGTTGTAGTTCATTGATCTGCTTGATTTTAATTTTAATTTGATTAATTCTTTTCCTTTCTTATAGGTTTTTAATCTAATTTAATTATTAAAATTTTGTCACGTAACAATTAGCCACGTTGAATTTTTTTATGAATGGAATTTTATTTTGACCAACTATTAGGCTATTATTTTTATAGTCGATTTTGGTATTAAATTTTTAAAAAAATTTGTTTCCCAATAATCCTTCTTCTTAAATTGGAAACTCATTTGAAACTAAGTGAAATTCAATATTGAACTTGGGAAAACAAATCTTAATTTTTCCGAGCGTAAAAATGCTTTCGCTTGTTATACCTTCTAATTAAAAAATTTCTTCAGTGTTGATTTCGTTATATTTACTGATATTCTTAATTTTTAATAAATTTTGTCCTGCTCCTGAGTCTAAAATTAATGTTATTGTTCTTTCACGTTTCGCGTCAAAGAGCGCGGTGGTCGGATAAATAGCGTCTTTGTTTAATCGTGCATATTTTTGGATGATTGAGGCTCCTACGTACTTGTCGATGGGCGCGGTGCATACTCGGCCTTCTTCTCTGCGCTCTGGCGAGACGAGTTTGACCAGTTTTCCTGTTTTTTATTATTAAATTCGCGCGTCCTGCAATGTTCTAGAATATGCCCTTCTTTTTTGCAATATCTACATATTACGGGCTCGTATCTTTTTTTATATGTTTCTGAAAAAGTTGCATTCTGCCTTCTTAAATAATGATGCTCTCTTTGTTCTCTATTTTCCGTGTGTGAGTCACGAGGCCATCTTTGCACTCGATGCGAGTTTTGTGGCCCCGCCCAGGCTCTGCTTGTGTGTGGCTCGGGCCTTCTCGTCGAGACTATTGTCCTTTGCTGACGCCATTTCCAACACTCTTGAGCTGTGTGATTGAATTTATCACACAACCGGCATTTTTCATTACTGGATATGTATTTAATTTGTGTTGCTTCTTTTATAGTTAATTTTTCCAACATTCTTTTTATTTCGGAAATTTCGTCAGTGTCTCTGCAGTCATATTCTTTTTCTATTTCGATTACCTTTTCTGTCGCTACTTCTAGGTTGCGAGCCATGCTCATATGCATTTTAATTTCCGCGCGTAATCCCTTGGAAAAATATTTCACAATATCTCGTTCTTCAAAACCTAACGTGTTTCTCCCTTCACGTCTTGCTGTTTCGAGAATTTCTTCTTGTAAGGATTGCGCTCAATTTGCGTATGAAATTATTTTTTCTCCTATTTTTTGTTTAAAATTTGCTAGTTCACCGAGTAACGCATAATACGATTTATTTGAGCCGAACCTTTTATAAAAAAACTCTTTAACTTCATCGATTGTCATAAAATTTTTACTTTTATGAATTTTTAAGGCTTCTCCTGAAAGACGCATTTTTAAAAGTTTGGCGACATCTGCTTCGTAAGCTAAAGGTAGTAAATCGCATGCTTCACGGCACCCGTCGAGAAATACATTTACAGGCATATTAGAACCATTGTATCTTGGTGTGAGTTCAAGCGCGTCCTTAATTGATAGCGGTCGTACCTGATTTAGTGTAGAATCATAGTATAATTCTGTGTTCGTGTGCGTTGTGTTTTTTCGTTATTATTATTGTTTTGTCTAGGTGGGAATTGAAAAGCTGGTGTACTACGTAAATTAAAATTTGAATTTTGAGGTGTCTGCGGTATGTTAGAAAAATTTGTATACGCGGTCTCGCTTCGTTTTATTACTTCCGACGGTTGCTTAAAAGAAAAAAAGGTCGTTTTATGTTCCGTGATGTCCGCGTTCAACTCCAAATTATTTATTTTATTATTCGGTAATGTTTCGCGTTAACCGAGTATGAAGCTAATAATATATGACGAGTCTATTCTTTGTTCTAATAAATCGCCAAGCGCATTGGCCGCGTGTTTATCCGCGCAAAATTCTTCTACGTCATGCGGATCGACAATATTTTTTAATATTTCCATGCAAGATTTTATGATATCCTAAGATGCTCTGTCACCGGTATTTATCGCTTTTTCGTGCCTTTTTTGAAAGAAGATTAAAACTTCTTGCAAATTACGCGTTGCGATTAATGATAAATAATTTGGGTCCACACACAATACATGCTTGAGTAGAATCGCAGTCGCATCCTTGTTTCTGTTCATCCTTCCAGTCTGCTAAAGCTAGTTATTTATTGCACTGTCCTTTTTTAAAGGGGCCCCACGTGTTACGTCTTAGGGGATGACGCAACGAGAGAAAAACTTATTTTACTAAGTTTTAAATTGAATAATTAAAAAAAGGTTTAATTCCCTATTTCGGTCAACCGTAGCTGCCGAGGACGGTAGGTAATAAATATATATATATTAGCGCAGGTAGAAGGAGAGAGACAGAGAACTGGGTCAGTGTGCGAGAGCGAGATATATATATACAGCCTGTCCCTTTATCTAGTGAAAATATTTATAACGCCTGATGCAGGGTGAATTAATTATTATTTAATTAACAATAGATTAACAGCCAATCAGATTTCTTCGCGATCAAGTAGGCGGGCCTTGAGAGAAAAAAAAACAAAAAAGAAAAACAAAAATGGGCGGGGCTTTCAATTTTGAACTATATATCGATATGCGGCGATGTGTGCATCGCATTGCTATGTTATTGTTTCTCCCTACTTCGCCACGAATTTTAATCCTGATCGTCTCATGTCCTCTCATTCATCTTATTCCTCTTATTTAGGCTATAGCACTGACGGTTTGGGTTCTAATCCCCAGGTCCGATTTTTTTTTTTTTTTTTTTAACCCTTTGACTACTGTTGACGCCTATTGGCGCCCGACACATGTTGGCTTGCCGGTACTGTGGACGCCGATTGGCGTCCAAATCAAATTTCGCTTCTTTTGCTTGTTTTATAATTCTATAATTGGTCTTATGGTAATGTAGACCTCTAATGGTAATGTAGATTACCAATTTTAATTAACTTATTTTGATTTACAGCCACGAGAGGCTGTGATTAGGATACACATTACGAATGTAAAAAATGGAATGTAGAATTATATGTTCAACCGTGTTTTAAAATATATCATACGTTATTATATTTTTAAATTTTATTATTAAAGATTGATATTAAAAAAAAGCTTAAAGTTTGTTCAAGTAATATTTGTTTCATGTAATTAAATTCAGTATTTAGAATATTTTAATATACCTCCTCAGAAATGCATGTCTAACGAAAAATTTCGCCGTACCCAGTAGACGTCGCGAGTTAATTCGTACCGTACCGTACGGCCAGTGCGTGCCAAAGTCTGCCGTAGTCAAAGGGTTAAGCTTCTGTAAGTTTTTTTTAAGTATTTCGATGAAAGCCAATATATCTTAAAGTTTTTTAATTTTTTCTATAATTGATGTTTAAGATTATTAAGTAACTATGATTTTTCCACCCTATATTTGATTGAACTTAATCTTTTATTGTTATGTCCATTTATTCATAAAACAAATATTATTAAAAAAATTCTGTGTCTTATTATTTTCACGTTAAATGCATAAAAATGCAATATGAGGTAACTGAGTGTGAAAGACTCGAATGTATGATAGATTCAAGGTCGTTTTCCAATTTGTAACATCGATGAATTTTTTTTAATATTTTTTTTTAAGGCATTTTTTTTTTGTGTAACGAATAATGTTATACAGCTTAAAATCTCGTGTGAAAACAAAATTTTAATTATTTTAATATCTTACTTTGTGAAAATTTTATTGTATTTATCAAACAACTGACTGTAATCAAGAATTATTGATTAATTTATAATTTTGTTGAACACATATTAAAAGATGCTTACAAACGAATGAAAACTTAATCTAGAAAAACTTTAATATTATTTTTTTAATTTCACAAAGACTTACAGGAGCTAAAAAGAAAAAAAAAAAACATACGGAACTGGGGATTAGAACCCAAACCGTCAGTGCTGTAGCCTGAATGAGAGGAATAAGAAGATGAATGAAAAGACAAAAGAAGAGCAGAATTAAAATTCGCATGTGGGGAGAAACAAGCGTAGCAGTGCGACGCTCACATCGCCACATATCGATATATAGTTTAAAATTGAAAGCCCCGCCCATTTTTGTTTTTTTTTTGGTTTTTTTTCTCTCAAGGCCCGCCTACTTGATCGCGAAGAAATCTGATTGGCTGTTAATCTATTGTTGATTAAATAGTAATTAATTCACCGATTTTAATGTAACAAGGTTTTTTATTTATAAAATTTCTCCCTGCATCAGGCGTTATGAATATTTTCACTAGATAGAGCGACAGGCTTTATATATAAATATAATATATATATATATATATATATATATATATATATATATATATATATATATTATATTTATATGTATGCCTGATTTGTCTACGTGCACTCCATGAGGACAAAAGAGACGTATCGCATAAGTAATGCAGTTCAGGCGAGAGGAGTTGAGAGATGTAGAGAGAGAGAGAGAAAACTGTTCTTATGTTGTTTTGAGTGCGCTGGTGTCGCTGGCTGGAGGCTGGCTAGCTGGCTGGCTCGACTGCTGCTTGGCGGGAATGGGGAGGAAATTTAAATGGTTGACTCCAAGAATTTCGTAAAAATGTCTGTTTTATTAATTACAGTTTGAACTGGCGGGTGGCTTCATCTAGTTACAACTTCTGCGTTTATCAGACTCACTCTCACACTTCGGACTCTATATTTATTAATTCGCTTTAGTATATAATAAAACTGGCAGAGTTTCCGCGTACGAGAATAATGTAAGAAAAGACTACTGACTGTGTAGAAACCGGCAGAACCTCCACGCACGACAACGTTTTCGAAAAAAGACTGGTTCTGTATAACAAACCGGCAGAGCCGCCGCGCATGACAACGTTTTCGGAAAAAGACTGGTCCTGTGTAGCAAACCGGCAGAGCCACCGCGCATCACAACGTTTTCGGAAAAAGACTGGTCCTGTGTAGTCAACCGGCAGAGCCTCCGCGCACGACAACGTTTTCGAAAAAAGACTGGTCCTGTGTAGCCAACCGGCAAAGCCTCCGCGCACGACAATGTTTTTGGGAAAAGACTGGTCATGCTGGTGCATCGTCTAACCCCCTTATATAGGCTAAAAACTAGACATGCACCTTAGTTCCTTATCAAAAAAGGGATGGTCCGAGAGTAGGACGCAAGTGTTCTTAGTCATGATTCATGCACGCATACTCTGATACTCTTTCCGCATCAGTGCTACCATACCTTGATGTTATCGCTACAGCGGTAGCGCTTTTCATAGGGAAAAAGGAAGAAAATAAGAACAAAAGGTAAAATGTAAAACAAGAAAGAAGAAAAAAAGAAGATAAAAGATGCACAGATGGTACCGTCCGAGCTCGCGATGTGGCGTCGCCGCGGGTGGTAGAAAAACAAAATAAAAAAAGAAAAATACAGCGTCGCATCATAGCACGATGTGACAAATCAATCTGAAGATATTTAAAGAAATATGATTTTGGGGTGAACTTTAGAAGTGGTTTTTACCTCAAAGTGAATATTAGCAGATAAAAAGTAATACGTGTTTGTTATTTTTTGATGCTCTACAAAATATCAAAGTTTCAATAAAATCGGAGAGTTTGGGTTAGGGGGGTTCCCTTGTTAAAATTTTTAATTATTTTATTCACTTTAATCTCTCGACTTATCTGAAAATTTTTTCCTGATTTTACATTTTCTTTCAAGTTTAGGAGAATAGTTAATAAAATATATTTCAATATATTAAATGATCCCATTAACTCCTAGTTTTAACTTTTTAAAAGAATATTGTCTGCATATAATTTGCAAGGGTCTTAAAGTTGTCGCCTATACGATGCGTAAAGCTTCTATGCATAAAAATAAATATTTGCAAAAAAATTTTTTTTTTGCTACACATCTTCATGACACAATAATCGAAGTTACATATATTTCGAAGTTTATCGATGTAGACGTTATTCTCATAAATTCAATTAATTGATTATACTATATAAATTAATTACATTTTTTCATCCTTGTTTTAAATTGCTGGATAAACACACATTTATTTACTAAAAATTCATTTACTGCTTTGTTTTATGCAACTTACAATAATTATTAAAAATATTTTATTACAATTTTTTTTTGTTTGCTAAATGTTTTACTTTTTCACTTTCAGTAAAAATTTTCTATATTCGTAAATCTTGGGTAAATTTTCATTTCAATATTTTTTAAGTACGAATTAATTTCTTTTATTTATCCTCGTTTGTATTTTTAGATAAACATATTTTTAATATTATTTAAATTATTATTACTGCTTCATTATTTCTTCAAATTTTGAACTTTGTTATATTTTTTTAAAATTTTCTACTTCTTGATAAGTGTTAAGAAAATTTGTCTTTAAATCTTTTTATAGAGTAATATATGGCTCGAAGAGGTTAGGTGATCTATATGCGGCCGGCATAAGAATTTACGGAGCGACTGCATGACGCAAAGTCGATTACCGAATCTATAGCGACTCGGTGCATCGATCATGATGAGGAAAAGACCGGTAGAGAAGGAGCTTCTTTTTTTCCCACCCGTCGGAAAACGCATGTACAAAAATAAAGACTTCTCGATTCCAGCGAATAGCTAAGAATAAAGATAAAAAGACAACCACGACGTCAATTATCGAGCGTAAAGTAAGTGGCCACTTACAAGTAACACTGTCCAATTGACGACCAGGCTTTTTTATTACAGCAAATTTCGCTTTCTGGGAGTAGAAACCACCCCTAATTGAGTCCAAGTAGGTTAACCTACCTTACCCAGAGAGCGCCTAGTTTAATTGTTTAGTTTTCTTAAAATAATTAAGCTCCAGGCCACAAGTTAACCCAGCTAATAATCTACAACCTTATTATTCTAATCTATCAAAACTCCTACCCCTATCCCAATCTGCACCTACAAATTACCCTAAGCAAACCACAGGCAGGCTAACACACATAACTATGAGATCAGCTAGTTTTTTCATTTATTATTCTCTAAAAAATTAAATTTTACACCCCAAGTAGGCTAACTTACTAAAACAATTAACCTCTAATGCTGCCAGAAAGATGGGAAAAAGAAATGGCTAACACAGATCACTTTAAAGACAATACTTCGAACAATAATCTTGTAATTACTTTCTTTAAATAAAGCCGCCATTTCATAAGAATTACAGTCGCAATATTAATTAATATTACGCAACTAATAATTTTTAAACCATTTTTACTTTTTATAAATTAATTGCTTTTTCTTATTAACCTTTAGACGGCCGGGATTTGAGGTAGCATATCACTCACAGAAAACCGGTAAAAAAGGTATCTTATATCACTGAATGATCATAGGGAAAGTGTCGATCAGAGGGTGCGCCAATATATTGGTGTTGCGGTCCGCTACGGCAAAACATGTATTACAGCCTGTGTAGAAAATTTTCAAATATAAAAAAAATTATTTAATAGTATATACACCTTATTCCAATTTATAAATACATGTTTTTGATGTATTTTTCGATGCTGAATCCAAATCTGACATTCAAATTACTGTAAATCTAAAAACAACCCCTATAACAGGAAACACCACCTTCCTTGCCTCGTAAATTTATTTTTCCTTATTCAGAAGCGCGGATATATGTTTTCGATGTATATTTCGATGCTGAATCCAAATCTGACATCAAAATTACTGTAAATCTAAAAAGAACCCCTATAACAGGAAAAAAACCACCCTCTTTGCCTCGTAAATTTATTTTTCTTTATTCAGAAGTGCGGATACACGTTTTCTATG
This sequence comes from Chalcis sispes, assembly GCA_949987625.1. Lineage (NCBI taxonomy): Eukaryota > Metazoa > Arthropoda > Insecta > Hymenoptera > Chalcididae > Chalcis > Chalcis sispes. Next base: position 51,115,110 of record OX465094.1, on the reverse strand, counting down.
TATTTTTCGATGCTGAATCTAAATCTGACATTAGAGTTACTGTTTTTAATTTTTTTTTTTTATTTTTTTATTTTTTTTTGCTAAAATTTTTTTTTTCAAGTTTTTTTATCTATTATTCAAACAAATTTTCTAAATTACGGTAACGATTTTTTGGTATGATAGATTTAAAAACACGGTACAATACATAGAGTTTCTCCACATACTCTACACTCGTATATAGATCGGGTTCTCTTTTTCTGCATAGTGCATAATTTACATTGACGTGCTAACTGTTAATCACTATTTTCGGATTGCATTTTACTGGGAAAATAACGACCATTTAGTCGAATATCTGGCGTTAGAGATTCTATTTCTATTTGAGAACCTAAGTTCAAAATGTCTCTTACTACGCTTAATCGAAAATCAGGAAACGAAATAGCATTCGTAGTTAGCATCTTGAATAACTTATCAGCATTTGCCAACATCAAGTCTACTAGATGAAAAAATAATTTTCTATACCATTTCATGCATTTTCTAATTCTCTCTGTCATAGATAATTGTCTATCAATATCATCGATTCCGCCCATATGTTTGTTACAATCATAAATACAACTTGGTTTTATAACATATTCATTAGTTTTGTAGTGTATTTTACCAATTGCACAATATTCAAGTTCATGAATACTTGTTAGTACGTAAACTTCCTTCTTATCCATCCATTTGATTACCATCCAGACATCATTATGAGCGTCTGCTACTTCAACACGATTGAGCTTTGAACCAAGAGTAGGCATTCCTTTTCGATTTTTTTTTACTGTTCCACAAAGACCAGTGTCTTTATCATGAAGATATTCTGCAAGTTGTGGCGACGTATACCAATTATCAGTAAATAACTCATGACCTACGTTAAAGTAAGGTTTCATCAAATAAGCAACAATATCTCCAGAAACGCCTAAATCAAATTTTTCTTAATCGGTATCTGAATCAGTATAAATGATAAAATCTAGCAAAAATCCTGTCTTACAGTCAACTAATTCAAACAATTTCATACCAAATCGATTTCTTTTGAATGGTAAGTATTGTTTAAATTTTAGTCTTCCTTTTCATAAAACTAAACTTTCGTCAATGCAAAGTTTTTTTCCAGCAAAAATAGTATTAGAAAATTTTGTTTTTAAATGATCAATTATCGGTTTGATTCTTTTTAGAGGATGATTAGAAACTTTTTCATTATAAGAAAAATGGAGATATCGCAGAATTTGATGGTATCTGTTTCTAGTCAAAGTTTCGCCAAAAATTGGGGTATATAGCAGTGGATCCTCACTCCAATAGTTTTCTATTTCACCTTTTATGACATGACCCATATTTATTGATAAAGCGATAAATTTTCATAATTCTTCTTCTGTTACAGCAGTCCACGTTTTCATTTTTTTTCGAGGTAGTTCAGGATTTTGATCTTGAAAAAGGTTGATTTGTTCTATGATATGATTTACAAGAAACTGATCAAAAAAATATTTGAAACATTCCAATGGAGTAATTTCTTGTATCGACACATGAGCACGAATTCGAGCTTTATCAGTAAAATTTTTTACAGATGGATAAAAATATCGATCAAAGTTTATTTTAGATAAATTTTCATCATATGTGGTATCATTCAAATTGACATCACATGTATCAGTTCTTTCTATAACATCTTCTTCAGGTTCTTATTCTCCAATACTCCAAGCGTCATTTTCTGTATTGATTGTATTGCAAAAGTAATATATACTAATATAAGCAGAGGAGTTGGCCGGAGCCTTTATGTTTGTACGATGGTCGAGTAAGCGATCCCAAAAGGTTGCTCGACCACCCGAACGCGAGGTATACTTTTACTCTCAACGTCACTACTTTGATGATGGGAACGACGTACCCACCTAGCAGCGGCTAGTGACAGTATCTTGATGATGTATTTAAATTTCGAAATCAAAAGTTTCACAAAATCGAAATCAAGTATACTAAATTTCCGTTCAGAAGCCTTTATTTACAAATTTACATTTGCACTAGTAAAAAATTTATATTTTCACATACAAAATAATGATTCATAAATATATTCCTGAGCCGCTATTTATATCTTCAATCGAAATCTCCGTTATGAAAATAAATTTATTTATAATTACAGACACATGCCAACAAATGTATTTTTTTAAAAAAATTCGATCAAAAAGTATATGGGGTATAAGTGGAGTAAAAAGGGGTGAAAAGGGGTGAAAAGAGGGTGAGGTGCTCTGATATTACATTAAAATAGTGATATCAGAAAACTTTCAGAAAATATATTTGTTTGTAATTATAGCCAACAAAGGAAACAAGGTAACGCTTTTGTAAGGTAGAATTAAGCGATATAGGGTAGTAAAAAGGGGTGAAGAGGGGTAAATTTATTATAAATTGTAATAAAAATAATAAATATCATTAAGAAAATGAATATTTTAATGTAAAAACAAAAATAAAAGAGTATTTTCTGATGCGCCAAAATATTGGTTTTTCGGCCGTTTAAAGGTTAATAACGTTAATTCTATAATTGCATTCAATTCAACAATTTTATTTTATATTTGGAATAAAAAGAAGAAAAATGAAGATATAGAAAATTATGTAAATACGAGGCAAGGGAGGCTAAAAAGTTTCTGGCCTGACCTAGAGATGGCACTAGCAAATCAATTATTTCTCTTGTATTTTGTAGCCCGATATCTCACTAGCTTGTACATAAATTTTCAGGTCAATTACTCTGTTAGTGTTCATTTAAAAGCTGATTGAACAAGACGCCTCAGTTGCCTACGTGAAAATGGAAAAGCCAGAAAAGTGTGTGGTCATCAAGACATTTTTTAAGGTTAGGAAAAAAATTATAGTCGCTGTAAATATGGTGGTAAGGGTAAGCATTCGAACTTCAATTCGTTAAATTTATCCATCGCAACAACCGACAAATAGGTAAGTGCATTATTATGGTAAAACAAAATTTTTTTCTTCTCCAAGTGAGGTCGTTTATTTTTCACTTCGTCCTTCAAATGCTACAATAACTCTGCATAATATTGATAAGTGATGGTTTTACCCTTCTTCAGGTAATCAATGTAAATAATTCCTTTCTCGTCGTCAAAAACAGTCATAATAACAACAGCTATAACTTTATTTGCCAATAAAACTGTTTTTACTTTCTTTGGGGTTTGTTCACCTAGTCCAATCCACTACTTTGACTGTTCTTTACTTTCAGGAGTGTTACTGTTATAAAACAAAGCGAAAATTTATTAGGGTTTTGTTGTACAGCGCAAAATTTTTGATTCAAACAGTAAATTTTTGATCGATTGTTAACAAATGCAGCACCGACCTAGCACAAAACTTCTGCATCCTCAAATGTTTATGTAAAATATTACATACACGTTCAGTTAATATTTTAGTAGCCTCAGCTATCTCCTTTACTTTTAATCTGCGTTCCTCTATTACTATTTTATGAATTTTTTTCAATTATTTTAAGAGTTGTATCCTCGAAAGGGTGTCCTTATCAAATTCTTAAATTGAGAGATTCACTGTTTAACCGTTAAATACGATGGAAAAGAGTCCTTCAGTGTGGAATCCGGCTTATCCTTAATTTGTAATGGTATTAGGCCTTTTAAATAATAGTATTTGATGACCACACGCTTCTTTGATTTTTCCACTTTCATTTAAGAAATTGAGGCGTCTTGTTCAATCAGCTCTAAAATGTGTGACGGAGAGTCCGTCATAGGTCGTTAACGAAGAATGTAAATGTTTACATTCTTGCGCCACCGTCGCCAGGTTGCCGGCTTGTATAAGCCTATTTAGCCGCGAAAATGCGGATTTTTCGAAAAGCTGACAATGTTCGAAAATCACGCGATTTTCAAACTTGCGGCGACGATCGGCGAGGAGTTTTGGGGAGCCGAGAGGGAAGGGGAGAGAAGAGTGAGCGGAACAGTTAGTTTCGCTGCGTGCTCCCGCGAGGACGGTAGAGATCATTCCCGCGGTTGAACAAAGTGGTTCATTCTTTTTGTTAATTAGAGTGAGCGTCGTAAGTGAGACAGCCAGGGATGAAGGAGTGCGAGAGGGGGGAAGAGAGAGAGAGAGAGAGAGAGAGAGGAAGAAGGACACAGTGCGAGGAAGGAGAGAAGCGAGGAAGTTAGACGGGGGACGAGGAGGGCAGGTGTTAGCGAGCAGCGACTGGTGGTTGCCACCGTTACTTCTGCAGCTGGGGTTGAGGCGGAAGCCATCGGCGAACGGGCGGGTTATTCCTGAGTTCCAGCAGCCCTTCTCTGGGGGAGAAGCAGCCGGAGCCAAGGATCGCGGCAAGGGAGAGAACAGCCAGGTGTTCAACGGCAAGCGGACGAGTCACCGAGACACCAACCGTTAGTGTCCTCATTTGTCTGGTAGTAATAAGTGCGAGAAAGAGAGCGAGGGCGAGTGATTGCGAGTTCGCGTCTTAGGGTGGCGATCAGTTATCACTTCCCTGTCCTGGGGAAGCGAGAGGCCTCCGCCGGCTAGAGAAGTAGCCGCGGGCGGCCGGCCTGCATTTTCGAGGAGAATCTCGTGCATATCCAGGCGTGCGAGAGAGAGAGACGGCGCAAGCATGCGCTGCTGTAAGAGAGAGTAATAGAGAGCAAGGGAGTGAATATAAGAATATAATAAATTTATTAAATTTAATTCTGTGCGAGACATACAGGGCACATATAGTCATTTCGGCTACGACGCGGTTTCTCGTAACAAATGTACAGAAAAATCGATCTGAAAATTTATATGCAAGCTAGTAAGATATCGGGCTACAGAATACAAGCTGAACACTTGACTTGCTGGCGCCATCTCTAGGTCAGGTCGGAAACTTCTAACCCCACCTTCGTAGGCATAATAAATTTCTTCTTGAGGAAGTAAATAAGTCAAGTTAGTGAACCGGAATAGTACAAAAAAAAAGAAATAGAAATTCTCAGGAATCCTAAGAAAGATATAATTTAGAAAAATATTTATAAGTGGAACTTTACATATTTACCAGTGTGCGTTCTCATATGTCTCTTAAGAAGAGAGGGACGATCAAAGGATTTGCCACAAATATCACAGGGCAATAGAACTCGTTCACCTTTCTTAAATTTTAAAATGCTGCAGTCTAAGTGATCTTTAAGAAGTGGCAATTCAGATTCTTCAGATTCGTAGTCTTGAAGTTCATAGCAAGAATTATGTTGTCTCGTTACTCTTAAATGTTGTGATAATAGTGTGGTTGATAAGTCCAAAGGTAAATCTGCAATATATTCATTATTTCTAAAAAATATTCTAAATATTACTATCTTCTGCTTAATTAATTGTATAATTCTAACTTTATATATTGTTATCGATAAAAATAATCATTAAAGATAAAAAATAAATAATTTTAAAATCCCTTATTAATATTTAAAATTATATTCGATATACTACTATGATCAAAAAATGAGACCAAATTTTTTTTTAAATTCTTCATTTATTCCTTTAAATCTATTTCGTTGCCTTCAAAGTAGTCCTCGCTCGATACAATACACTTATGCTAACGTTTTTACCAATCCTCGAAACAGTTGATGCAGCGATTCACGTTTTATCTCCTCAATCAAGCCAAAACGATGTCCCCGGAGTGGTCTTCTGAGTTTATTGAACAGCCAGAAGTCACACGGCGCTAAATCAGGCCAATACGGTGGTTTTGGAACGATGTGAGTCGAATTTATGGCCAAAAAGTTACAAATAATCAATGCGGTGTGAGACGGTGCATTATCGCTATGCAAAAACCATAAGTTGTCTTTCCACAATTCTGGCCTCTTTTTGCGAATGGCTTTATGCAAACGACGCATAACACTCAAACAATATTCCTTGTTAACGGTTAAGCCCGATGGAAGAAATTCTGAATGCATAACACCACGATAATCGAAGAAAACTGTCAACATGACCTTGATTTTTGAACGACTTTGACGTTATCTTTTTGGTCTTGCTTCACCTTTGGCGCGATATTCGCCCGACTGATTGGTTGTTTCTGGATCGTAGGCATAGATTCGCACACGTTAAAACGATGCTCTTTTTAAAAAAAATTGAGTGTTTTTGGAACCAATCGAGGTTTGACGAGTTTTAAACCTAAATAATGTTTTAAAATTGCTTGAATCGTTTCAAATGTATTGCCAACAGTATTAACAAGTTCTCTAATTGTTAACCGTCGATCTTTGAGCACAAGGTTTTTGATTTCTTTGATGTGTTTCTCATCAGTTGATGTCGATGGTCGTCCTGGACGCTTTTTGTTTTCGACGCTGTCTCGGCCTTCTTTGAACTGTTTGCATCACTTGTAAACATTTCTTTCCGACAAAGTCTGCTCAACGAAGGCCTTCTACAACATTCTAAACGTTTCTGCACAAAAAATTTCATTTCAAAGACAAAATTTAATGCAACTTCTTTGTTCACTAAAATCTGACATAAAAATCGCCGAACTCACTTTTTAATGTTCACAAAAACGAGCATCACTTGCAAACTAATAAATATATTGACATGAAATTTGATACAGATGTCTCTCACAGTGCTACCGACTTGAGAAAAAAAAATTTTTGTCAAATCAATAAATCCGCGAAATTTAAATTGAAAATTGTTCTTACTTTTTGGCATAGTAGTATATAAATTGATTAAAATTTAAAACCATGTTTTATTTATTTTTATAAATTTTGTAACATTGGTATTTTGAAATTCAATGTTTTTATTATAGAAAAAAAATAAATAAATAAATATATAAACCATAAGCTCTAAAACTAAAATGTTTAATTGGATATAATTCGATTCATTGATTTATATGCGAAAATCGCTAAACATCAAATCGTATTTTAATTGATTAATTTTTTTAATACGTTTCAATTCATCATTTTTAGCAGGAATAATTAACCCTGCTAAAAATGCCAAATTAAAACCAATTAAAACCAATTTGAAACTTAATCAATTTTAAGTAGAATTTTCAATCGTGAATTATAAAATTAAAACCATTATAACTAATTAAAACCTATTTAGATCAATTATAAAATTTTGTCGGTTTTAATCGGATTTAATTAGTTGTATTCTGTAACAGAGATATTATTTTTTAAATATAACTGATTAACTTCGATTAAAATAGACGAAATTTCATAATTTTTATTTGACATCATTTTTTTAACATAACAAAAATTATAATATGATTTTTTTAAATAGAAAAACAATTATTTTACTGATACTTATATTTGGAAGTTTAAATTGATTTCTTTCTGATATATAAATGTCAGTTTGATACGAAATGATTTAATATGTATGGCAATTATATTTATTGATAATTTTATTAAATATCGATGTTAAACGATTGAGATAATAATCGACTACTATTGAGCGGAACGTTAATTTTATACAGCTATTCGAATTACAATGTTATTAAAATCGATTAATTTCGATTATCAAATATCGGTTGATTAAATATTTTTTAGAATAAGAACAATTTGCATTAGAATCGATTATTACAATTTGAACACTAATTTCTTGAAAACCATTATAGATTTAGGGCTTCTTTGGAATCGATTTATTTTATATATATAGAATATCTGTGAAATACTAAATTTATTCGATTTTGATTATGACAGTTTAACACTGACTTGAATGCATATTCTTTAAAACCTGATTAAATCTGCTATCTTATTAGAACCGATGTATTCCTGTTATAGAATATTGTTTAAGTGCAGACAACCGCCGTTTATAAATATAACTGATTAATATTAACAGTAATAAGCATCCTTTGAAATCTAATTACATTTATGATCCTATTAGAACCGATTTAGTCCAATTATTGAGACAGGATTAAATGCCAATCTTTACTTTTTATAATTGTAACTGATTATTACCAATAATATTTAATTATGAATAGTTTAAATAGACGACCAAAACCGATTTTTTCCAAGAAGATAAAATTGGGTTACTATTCTGCTAAAAATTTCATTGGGAATTGTCAATTTAACATAAATATTATCAATTTTAACCTATTTAGACTAATTATAAAATATTGTCGATTTTAATCGGATTTAATTAGTTGTATTCTGCAATAAAATTAAATTCCATTAAGACAGAAAATATTTTATAATTAGGTTACATAGGTTTTAATTGCTTATATTTGTTTTAATTTAAGTATTTCGGATAAAAAATCTGATTGAAACTAATTATTTTTCGAGTCAGTTTTAATAAAGCATTTTTAACAAGATATGTATTAAAATCGATTTCCAATTAAATATAATTTAATCTTCAATCCGCCGTCTCAATTGATCTAATAAGATACAATTTCAACTGATTTAAATCGAATCGGTTATAATCGGTGCTAATTGATTATTTTAACTAGCATAACTTGTCTCCGTTGTTTAGTTTCGGTAATATACTTCCACCTAAATCTAAGTGTTACGTGACATAAAAATTAAAATTTTAAAAAAAATTTTGAATCTAAAAATTTAAATTGAATTATAACTAAATTGAAAATTGTAAGATAAAAATTAATGAAATTAGAATCTTTAAATTATAAATAAATTATAAACCCATTGGAATAATAGAAAATAAAGCAGAAACTACATTTTATTTTATACCAATAAAAGCAATAAAAATTAATATACAGTATGTAGATGTTAAATGCATACAGTAACGTGTGATGATGTTGCGCGTTCTATTCAATAGAACGTCTCTATATAACAGTGTATCGCATCCTATATAAAATGTGTAATGTCTGCAACAATAATGCGAGTTTATTCTTGCGGAAAAAAACCCAAAAGATAAGGATAATAACTTTTTTCAATATACTTATAGAGATCTGAGTAACCCAACTGTTCTAGGCACGCATACAATCAGAAAGATGTTTACAGAAATTAATAAACTAATGAAAGTAAATGCACCAAAGTTGTATTTTTGTTGGAAGGCACGGGGAAGATTCAACAGTCTGTAAAGACTTATGCTGATGCTTGACAAGTAAAAATCCCCACGATGTATCCGGGACCGAGTCTTCGAGTTAAGAGAAGAATGGGTCCTCTAGTCAGTCGTATTATAGTTCTTGGCCGAGAATTGTTATTAAAGAAATATCAATTAATTAGAGTTTGATAGGAAAAAAAGGTGTATTGGTTAATAATAGATTCGTAGTCTTATTTCGCAATTTTATAATTTTGTTTCGAATAATAATAAGTTTGAAAAGTTTTATGGCGTATTGTGTGGATGTGTGATTGAAAAAATTTTGTGATGTGTTACAAGGTATAGTGTAACCAACAAGAAGTTAAGAGCAACGAAGTTACGAGCAACTAAGTAGTTAAGAATAAAACGTTTATAACCCTAAAGTGTACTTCAATTAATTAATAATGGCAGAAGAAAGAAGTGAGATCCTTGGAAAATCAATAAAAATATCGGAGGAACTAGAAGACAATGGTAGAAAAAAAAGAGATGATAAAGGAAGAAACAAGAAAAAATTCTAACACTAGAAAATGATCAATTAGGGCACAGTAAGTGTGACTCAACCTTATTCTAATAATAATAGGGTAAATAAATATTAAATAAACAGATAAAATAAATTATAAATAGATAAATATAGACAGTAACATAAAAAAATGAATAAATAAAATACAAACATAAAATAACTAGCATTAACCAGACAAGTAATCAAAATATAAAAAAGATAAATAAATAAATAAAATAAATAATCGATCAAGACAGGTATAAATAAAATGTAAAGTCAATTAGTAAAAATAAGAAATAAAAATAAACAAAGACAAAGGTAAAAGACGTCACTGAGGTAAAATAAATAGAAATAGTCAGGTGAAATATTAAGGGGTCTGTCTAGTAACTCACTTTTGAAAAATCGTTTTTTTTTTTTTTACTTTTTTCGAAAGTAAATATATTAAGAAATATTGTGTGAAAATTTTAGAACGATCCGAGAACTCTAACATTATTTTTGAACGCTTCAAAGGTAGGTACCTCTAGCGCGCTGACCGCGAATTTCCTTGCGCGCTGTCTCAGCCGCTTACCTGCTATTGTTTTCTCTCGCAGCTGCTCTCTTTCAGAATCCTCTTGTATATATGTATATATATTATATGTCGGTATCCTAAAGGTCGTATATATTTCGTTGTTTTGATCTACTAAATGTATATACCTGCTTTTGGAGCGAAAAGAGGCAGTTCTGTTTGTAAATTCGTTAGAGCAACATCTCTCTACTTGAAATTGTCGTATTTTCGCAATGGATAAAAAAGGCAAACATCAAACTAAATCCTGGCGACGTGCAGGAAGTAAGACAAAGAAGCGTAGTTTACGTGGAGATCGAAGCAGGAGTAATACAAGTGCATCAGCAAAAAAGCTAAAAGAGTCGAAGGACGACAGTTTTGATGTACGTGTAAAAAAAGATACAGGCTACAGTATTATACAGTTTTTTTTCGTGTTTAGCCTTCTAGAACAATATTTATCGTGTAAAGTGTGTAAAGGTGATGTGTCTTTTTCGAAATTTGGACAGAAAGGTTTTGGTTTTAAGATACATCTTGAATGTAAGTGCGGAGAAAAATTGATCGAATCATGCTCGATGATAAATAATGGTTTTGAAATAAATCGTCGGCTTGTGTTTGTGTTTCGATTACTTGGTGTAGGACTGCAAGGTTTGAATTTATTTTGTGAACTTTTGGAAACGGGCCCAGGATTAAATAAAGCCGCTTATTATTCAATTGTCGAAACCATTAAAACTGCCGTAAAAGCCGTATTCGATGTAGTCAGACGGAAAGCTATCGATGAAGAAAAAAAGTTGAATGCTGAAGCAGGAAATGGCGAAGATTTAACAGTTTCGAGAGATGGTTCCTGGGCAAAAAGAGGCTTCAGTTCTCTTATTGGCCTTGTAACTTTAATCGGCAAGTATAGTAAAAAAGTTCTTGATGCAGATGTGTTGTCTAGCTACTGTAAAGCGTGCGAATTCTGGAAAAAGAGGAAAGATGATATTGGTTTTGCTGCTTGGTATGAAAAACACAAGGAAAATTGTGACGCTAATCATGAAGGTAGCTCCGGTAAAATGGAGGTCAATGGAATTGTAAAAATGTTCATGAGATCACTGGCAAAGTACACAGTCCGCTACGGTTTTTATATTGGTGATGGGGACTCCAAAACTTTCAAAATGCTGCTTGAAACATTTCCGTATGGAGAAAACGTTACGGTAAAAAAATTAGAATGCGTGTTGCACGTAGCAAAAAGAATATTCAAGCGTGCTAGCGAAGCAAAAAAAACCCTTACACAACGAAGAAAAGCCGAAACTGCTAAAAGGAAAGCCGAGGAAAAACAGACCGAGAAGGTCGAAAAAACTTCTTCGAAAAAAAAAACCGCTGCCAAGAAGAGGAAAACTGACAGTGTTCCTAAAGTTAAAACTGTTGATTTGACGATCAAGCTAATGAAGGAATTGTCTACTAATTATGGATTAGCAGTTCAAAGAAACAAGGATTCAGTCGAAGGAATGCGCAACGAAATTTGGGCTGGATTTTACCATAAAATTTCGACCGACTCGAAGCCTCAACGTCAGTACTGTCCAGCTGGAGAATCGAGCTGGTGCAAATATCGGAAAGCAGAAGCAAAGCAGACACTGAAAGATTTCAAGCATCCACCTGCCCTTTCTGAAGACGTGCAAGAAGTGCTGAAGCCGATCTACGAAGATCTGACCAAAGACGAATTGCTCGGGAGGTGCTTAGGAGGCAACACGCAAAACAGCAATGAGAGTTTCAACGCTACTGTGTGGAGTATGGCACCGAAACACACTTTCTCTGGCAAAAAAATCGTTAAAATTGCGTGCCTTACAGCAGCATGTATTTTCAATGAAGGCTTCAGCACAGTATTGAAAATTATGGAAACGATGCACGTTGGAATCGGCGAAACTGCAGTCGCATATGCCGCGACGCGCGACCGCCAGCGTATCCAAGTAGGCAACCGCCGTTCATCGGAAGCTTCCAAAGAGGGCAGAACAATGCTGAGACAGAAAAGATTGGAAGAAAGTCAACTCTTCGAACAATCTGAAGGAATTTTGTACGGTCCAGGCATCGCTGACTAGGTGTAAGTAATTTTTTTTAAGAATTTCATGTAAAAAAAAATTTAAACGCGTTTTTCTCGAAACAACGTTTTTACTCGCCTTGTTGATGAAATTTTCGAAACTACTTGACCGATCCTTATGAAATTTGAACCACATATTCTTCAAACCTATCGCTATGTCCCCTATAAATTTTTTTTAAAAATTTTGAATTTTACTATATTTTTTTTCAAAAATCGGCGAAAAAAAAACGGTTTTTAGAAAATTTTTTGTTTTTTCTTCACCATTTTTTTATTTTTTGAAATAATTAAATAAAATTTATAGGGGACATAGCCATTGTCATACTAAACCTAAAACACTTTGATTTTTTTGTTTCAGACAACACAGCTCCGAGATTTTATCAACAAGGCGGACCTACCTACTTTTCGAGGTGTTGCGTTTGGCTGACGTTTTTGGTCATAATACATGTATAAAATAAAAGAAAAAATTTTTTTTATGTATTTCAAGAGTGTATTTACTAAGCCTAATAACTTTTATATCATTACCTTTATCCAGTATCCCAAGAAATAATCACGAAAATCGCGTTTTTTTCGGCGCGAGCTACTAGACAGACCCCGTAATCAAGTCAGTGCTTATGTCACATAATTCTTCATAAATTTAAAATACGAAACAAAACGAAGTAATAAAATAAAAGTAAAAGTTAGTAAAGCGCAAAACAGTTACAGTGAGGTGAACGGTAAAGCATACTAAAATGGCATATTAAATAAGGCACCTTAAGAGTCTATGAGGACATCTGTTTGGCTGTTTTATTGTTAATTTGCCATTAAGTCGATGAGAAAGAGATGCAAGATAGGTAGAACAGTTACGAACTAAGACTAGGTAGGCTAACAAGACTAAAAACAACTACAATATTTCTTTTGTGCCACCGTGAGCAGCAAAGTTTAATCCGGAAAGAAGAAACTCCCACTCCGCCTCCTCTCTCCCTCTTTCCCCTCTTTCAAGTCAATAGTGCAAACTTAAATTAAGAAGAAAATCATCTGGCACGGAAAATATAAAGGAAGATCGTGCGCATGTAGAATATGTCATTGATAAAAATGTTGAACAGGACAGGTTTAAGTCGCTGACCTGAGATAATTCTGCTGAGATGGTAGAGAAGGTGGAAGAGACACCATCACTAAAAATAGCTGGAGACCTGTCGCAAAGATAAGAAGTAAATACATTGTAAAACTGTATATTGCCAGTATCTATTGTGCCTGAAACTCCTGAGCCTGAGAGGGATGACAAGGTTAGTAGTAAAACGTATGCATCGTCGAATACTATTCTTAGCATATAAGTCCTTTCGTTAGACAGCCAAGAGAAACTTGATAATTTTTTTTTTCAAGTAATTTAGACGTTTTAAATGATAACTTTAATCTGCCAAGTACGTCAAGTTCTATAAATTAATAATGTATTAGGTGCGCAACTAAGTTCTTGATGAAAATGTAACAACAATTGTTCATAAACAAAAGAACGGCGCTCAACGTTCCTTAGCTTCCAATCATAAGGAACCCAAGTTTCTTACTTCTGAATCATTCCCAACGCATGCAATCGCTTGGAAATGGCTTGGTGGGTAAATCCTAATAATGAAGCAAGCTTATGTTATTTTTCGTTTAGCATAGACCCTTGTCGAGCACTGCCTCCAATTCAGCGTCTCCGAATGTTTTTGGCCTTCCTTCATGCAGACGGTCGTCAATATAGAAATCACCGTCTTCGAAACGACGGAACCAATTACAGCACGTTGTTTCAGTTAGAGCAGCATCTCCGTAAGCGTTTTGGAGCTCCCGATGTGCTTCAGACGCCGTTTTCTTCGGGTAAAAGAAAAAAAGCAACACTTTCCGCAAATGACGATTATTTGGCACAAAATGAGACATTTTCACATAACCAAAGTATATGACGCCAAAGCAAAATCGCTAATGTGTCAAAACAATTTGTTTACCATATGTCTAAGCTTGCTTCATGACGTTTTGGATGTCGGAATTGACAAGCACTTAAAATTAACCGACACGCACGTACACACACACGCACATAGACGCATACATATACTTTTGAGTGATTTTTTCCTGGAGATGACGTTCTCCAGGAAGTTAACTTGGATGCGCGTACATGTTTATTGCACCGCGGTGGGTGAGCCTAATTATTGTGTGCGAGGTACTTCCTACTTTCTCGCATACGTGGAGAGTCACTCTGACTCTCTCTCTTTCTTTCTCTACCTCTATCTCTCTTCTTTTCTCTCGTTCTGACGGCTCGGCTCCGGTAGGACAGACGTTTCTCGCGGTTTGCGGCGCGTTCATACTATTACTGAGTGACCACTTACCTCTACGGTTACGACCGTGTCTCGCCGTCGATGTCTGTGTACGATGCCTTGTCGAGCGTGGAAGGGTCGGGTTGCACTTTACTTGAAGGTCCTTGGGATTGAAAACTTTCTCTTTAATTTTTTTTTACTCAATGTTTATCTTTCGCGCCTTTTCTTCTCTCTCCTTTCTTGTATAATATCGCCGCGTTTCTTTTCCAGACTACTATTATTTTCTCCGTTTCCTTTTGCGAGCGTCCTCTTTTTGACGCGGAGAAAGTCAGTAGCTTTCTCCCATTAGATTATATAATAATTCTATAATACGTATAGAAATGCAGATAAATATATGCATGCATTTATATACTTAGATCTATACAAACCTTTAAAGTTTTAATAAAAGAATAATAAGTAAAATATAAAAAAGTTATGGTCTGTTTTTTTTACGCGAAATTGGGTGGTCTAACTCACATTGCATAGAAAGTACTGGTTTGCACATGAATTTAATGATAATAATGTAACGGGGTTTTCTTAGATGCACGTGCAGCCCTGTCTCACGCACGTGTGCACTGCTTCGGACGCAGCTATCTCGCGATTCGGCCTTGAGTGCCGACAGACGTTAGCCGTCGTGCAATGGCACTTACGTGTAGTGCTGATTTGTTTACAACGCAGGATCCGCTTCGGATCCTGCTTTTTATAACGTGAGGGGCCTTACCTTGAGGACTTCTCACCTAGTTGGGCTAGTTCAAATGCGTGTCAACAGAGGTTTGACAGGCCCGTGCATATTGGGAAAGGGACGCTGGGAAGGAAAAAAGTAAACTAAGACACACTCGTTATGCACAGTCAACTTCTATTAAGTCAAAATTCTTTATCTAGGTACAAAAATGAATAATAAATAGACTTAAGACCCCTGCCGGTAGCACTCCCCACCCTACGTGGCTTGTTAAAATATGTTTCAACAGAGGGTTGACACGCTCGCAGAGGCGGCAGTATTCGGGAAAGGGACGCTGAAAAAAAACAAAGTAAACTAACGCGCACCCGTTATGCGCAGTCAACTTTTATTAAGTCGAAATACTATATATAGTTACAAAAATGAATAATAAATAAGCTTAAGACCCTTGCCAATGGTAAACATAACACAAAATAATGTAACGCGCGATTATTTTCTGCAAAACGCGTACTGCGCCTGCCTATCAGTCACTTGTCTTGCTATGTTCACGTAACAAGGCGCGTGAACCAGCCTTAAGCATAGCAAGTTGGTCGGCGGCTTGGTCGCAACCTCTCGCGACCAACCGGGAGACTACATACGTGTAGTCTCTCGTGCGCACACACACAATAAAACTAATGCTATGGGTGAGTAAGAGCTAACTTCTCACTCACACCTCGCAACGATTAATTACACTATTTAGACACGATCGTCCTGATTAAAGTACCGCGGCATGCACGCGGTAAATTAAGTGGCCACTTACTAGTTATAGTGAGCATTTATTTTATCTCAAAAAATTATCCTCGTTAAAATCTGATCTAGCGCTGGTGTCTCACGTGGTTATGTCTCGACGGGCAAGAAGAGTAGAACGATCCCCCTTACCCGTCTCACGTTTCACCTATAGGTTTTCCCGCGCTGCGCTATCGATTCCTTAATCGATAGCGGCGCGTGTAGTCTCGCCGCGAACTCTAGCTTTTACTGCATGGCACATGCAGTACATATGTAGTAAAATCTCAAGAGCCAAATTATGTATTTAAATATATTGAATTTTTAATAATTTCTTAATTTAAAAAAATACCTTACACTATATAAGAAATTTTAAATGTAAAACTAATACAAGTGTATATGGATTGCCATGCAACTTATAATTCAAATTTAAATCTTAGTTCTACAAGCGTTGCATAGCGTAATGGTTAGCGCATCTGCTTTGTAATGCGAAGGACCCGGGTTCGATCCCACCGTAGGTCAAACATTTTTTTGCGTTTTTTTCCGTAAAATAATGTGTAAAATAACATGTGCGACAATGCGAATAAACGATTAAATATAATGCGTATGTTAAATATATGTATAATCATAATAAAAAATAAAATTCTAAAATATATAAAATACTTAACTAAAGTTTTTATGAAGGTTTTAAAAAAGTATTTTAAAAGGTTTCATCAACTACTTACAATCATTATAATGATTAGCTTTTTGGTTATTACACGAAAAAGAAATATGTAACCGTTCTAAAAGCTAATAACTATTTATATTCTAGCTTTTATTGCAACTTTGTTTGTAAGGACATTTCCTAAAAATAGAAACCTATAAAAATCTAATAAAATCTTATAAACATTTATTAAAATGACATTAAAAACTTTGAAATATTAATATACATTATTGACTATTATTAGAGTCCAAAACCCACACTTAATAAGATTTTAATATTACCTAATAAAAGCTCATAATCATTATAAAGAATTACTTTTTGTTAATAACATTTATATACACGTGATTATTTCCGCTTGAGTTGTTATTAATAATGCTAAAATACTTGCGTATAATTTTTAAGAGTATTTTAGCTAGTATTTTGAGTAAAAGAAGGGAAAACTCATGAGTGTGAGAAGTCCTAAGCATACTTAATTCTCTCTCTATCCTATATCATGCTATCTCTCTTCCTTATTATGCATACGACACGAGGGAGTAACCTTGTCGTCATCTGCGTTGCGCAATAGTTAAATTTTAAATTAAGGGTCCAAAGAACGGAAGAAAATGCGTTCGTCGCTTTCTGATATCTTGGCATTTTTATTTTTTCATCTCCGTTTTACTTGCGGGCCTTATGAGCTAACTTTTTGTACAAAAAGAGCGATTTTTTTTTAAACCGTCAGAGCATTAAAAACAATTCCAACGAGTACTAGCTCGAAGAAACTCGCTTTCCTCATCCCGAGTAGCCCTCGTGCGCTCGATGGAGATCTTTCGAATCTTTTAAATGAAAAGACTTAAACTCGAATTTTCGATTTTATTTTCCAATTTTTACTACGTTTAATTTTTTTTTTTTTTTATTAGGTTCTATTTTCAATTTTTTTATTAAGTCTATTTTTCAATGTTTTTACTAAGTTCTATTTTTACGAACTTTTCATTTTCTTTAATTCTTAATTTTTACAATTATTTTTCAATCTCTAGCTTTTCTATCCTTAGTGTATCCACAATATTCCTGCTAGTCTTCGACTAGTTGCATGTAAGCATCTGTTATCCTAGCATTGCATTCAGTTTTGTCCCTGATAGCCTCGGCTAGTTGCGTGTAAACGTCTGCTACAATTTACCTATTCTTCGTAACATTCAGTCTTGTTCCTGCTAGCTTCAGTTAGTTCCATGTAAACGCTTGTTACATTTCATCTTTTCTTAGTACCAAGTTTTTCCCTGCTAGCCTCGGCTAGTTACGTGTAAATGTCTGCTACAATGCGCTTATTCTGCGTATCATTCAGTTTTATCCTGCTATCATCGGCTAGTTGCGTGTAAGCACTTGTTACATTTCATCTTCCTATTATACAATTATAATTTTAATTTTTTTTAATTATCTTCAAAATTCAACACTAATTCGGCGAAGTAAGTAAAGTGAGCCACGCCATGATAGTTATCGTCAGTTTTAATCCATTTTATATAATTTTTCCTAAATCTGCACGGTTGCATTCGTCAAGTAAATTTTAGTCATTAATCTACGCGTAAATCAGTTTCATTTATCGCGAATTAAACGAGCGTCGTAACAAATTAAAATTGTGACGTAATAATGCTCCGTATACTATTCCGGACGTAAAATATACGGTGGGCCATTTTAATCGATGCACCCAAATTTCTCGGTTTTTATAAGGTGTAAGTTTCGAGATCAGGAACTTAACCAGGAGATTGATTGAGGTTATAGAATCAAACAAAGTAAGATGTAGTTGCTGAAAACTATATTTACAATTATTTACGGAATCTTACTTTATAAACATAACAATTTATCACCTACCTAAATCAATACAATTATCGTTAGTTTTCCAAAGTTATTAACACTCAAACAATCTTATAAGTGAGGCTTTTCACGATGTATACAGCTCGAAGTCATCTCATGTACTACCTCTCCGCTAAGAAGTAACTCTTCTATTGCTTCTAAAAAAAAAACTATTTTTGATATTAAAATCGAAAAAACAACATAGAATCTTGTTTCTAAAATGTTATTCGTTCTCTGCTAACCTTGCTTTTAGCGTTACCCAAAAATAACGACGTGGACATAGCTATAATTGTTTTCTCTGGGGTACTTTATTTAAGAAAGCCCCATTGCCTCTCACCATTAGTTAAAATGATAATCATAATTTCTTGTTACGGTTTTTATTTTAACCGCGGAGCAAATGTTCAAAATTACCACCGTTTGCCTGTAGGCATAAAGTCAAACGCCTCTAAAAGTGACGTACGGTGTAAGCAAATTTTGTCTAGAAATTGCAGTGCATGCTTGGCGAATGTGATATTACATTTCTGCTACATTAATGGGCCTTTATTGAAAAACTACATTTATTCAAATAACTCCAAAAATAAAAATTTGTAGATGTGAGATCAGAAAAGTTAGGTGGCCAATTAACTGGACCTCCTTTTCCAATCCATCTGCCATTGCAATTTTGATTTAAAAAATTACGTACTCTGTGTGCAAAATATAATGCTACACCATCTTACTGAAACTACATTCTTCGTCTAGTTCCCAGATCGACATCTTTCAACAACACTGATGTTACCAGCAATATTGATGGTTTACAGCTCTGTACCAGTAGAGATTTTCATTTGACCAATAATGGTAATTGTTCTCATTCACTTGTCCATTACTATTGGGAGTACAAATTAATTCGGTCCGTTTTATTGCGGTCAAAAATGCATTTATTTCAAAATAAAAAGGATTAAAAAATTAATCAACGTATTACACATCGCTTATTACTACTTTTTTCCACTTCTAAGGCGGCTTTGGAATTTCATCTCGAAAAAATATCTCGTCTTTTGAGGTGATCCAAGTTAGGAGCCAATTTTCGATTTATGCGAAAGAAATGAACCGATGACCTGCCGGACCGTGCTGCATCCCTCGGAACAACCAGTAATCAGAAAGAGCAATGTTCGGAGAATACGGCGGGTGTGGCAAAATATCCCACTTGAGCGTTTCCAAATATTTTTTTACGACTTTTGCGTCATGAGGCCAAGCGTTGTCATGCAGAAAAATAATTTCGTTATGTCTTTCCTTGTATTCCGGCCATTTTTCTCGTAATGCACGGCTCAAACGAATCAATTGCAGCTTATGCCGATCAGCCGTCATGGTATCACCAGGTTGTAGCAGCTCATAGTACACAACACCCTTTTTGTCCCACCAGATACACAACATGGTCTTCAAACCATAAATATTCGACTTTGGTATTGATGTTGAGGTCGATGGCAACAATTGATCGGGCATAGCGTAGTATTTTTTTTTCTTGGGGTTATCATAGAATATCCATTTATCATCCCCAGTAACAATTCTATGTAAAAAACCCTTCCTTTGTTGCCTTTGAATCAGCTGCTCGCAACAGAAAAATCGCCTGTCAATGTTTCTCGGTTTCAGTTCATTAGGTACCCAATTGCCTTGCTTTTGAATCATTCCCATGGATTACAATCGTACAGAAACTGCTTGTTAAGTCACTCCCAATGATTTTGCAATATGCTCTTGCGTTTGACTTGGATCGTCATCGAGTAATGCCCGCAACTTTTTGTCTTCGAATTTTTTTGGCTGTCCAGAGCGAGACTTTTCTTTAACGCTAAATTCTCCATTCTTAAAACGTCGAAACCATTCCCTGTAAGATTTATTAGTTGGAGCATTGTCACCATAAACTCACACAAGCATTCGATGCGCTTCAGCTGCACTTTTCGTCCAATTTAAACAGAAGACTAAAACCTCCTACAAATGCTGCTTCGTTAACACAAAATTGGACATATTTAACACAGTTGAAAACAAGATTTTTTTATGAAACTCGAAGCGATATAAACTGAATACTCGTATTATTGACAGATGTCTAACCTCAATGAAACTACCGACTTTAGCTGTTACTATTTAATATTCATAATAGCCAGAGCCATCTTTTGAAAATGGACCGAACTAATTTGTACTCCCAATACAAAATTTAGCCTCGTCGGAAAATAATCCTGAGTTAAAAACATGTGGGTAATTTTCAAAAATTTCCGAAGCCCATTGACAAAATTCAATGCGTGATTGTGATTTTGTCTCAATTCTTGAACAAGTGTGATACGATAAGCATGAAAATTAAGGGTTTTTAGAATTCTCAACAATGTTTTCGGTATACCAATTTCCCTTTCAACTTGACTTATCTTAATAAGAGGATCAAGATGTATGATTGCAAAAATGGAAACAACACGAGTATCGTCTTCATCATATCTGTGGCGCCTACGCTGGCAAACAAAATAAACTTAATGAGCTCTGGCAATTAATCTGCATATTGCCATATTAGTATGTTGGCCCCTATCTGAAAAACGTTTCGTGTAACGTCTTACTGCAAAACGATAATTGTTGTTACATTCCCCCGAAACTATTATCATGTTAACTATTTTGTTTGGAAGATAGTCAGCCATTTTTTAATTCTATGATTTTTTTTAGAAATTGCAATAGAAAAAGCAAGATAGGAAAATAAATGAAAATGAGACAGTACAGTAAAAATGCGCGAAACTAAGATAATGATAAATGCACAAATCAGGATATATAAAAAAATATGACAAACACCTAGTAAATAGAAATTCGAAGCTGAAAAAGTGTAATGAGCAGAGCTTTACACCAGTAGTCTTTTTTATTGACTAAATGTAAATATTAAAGAAATCATATTCCAGTCAAAATAAAGATGGTTTGAAACCTCATATCAAGATTCTCAAGAAAGAAAATAGACAAAGATTATATCTGTTCCTATCAGTAAAGATAAACACTATTTAAGCGTGAGGACACATCCAAACTTACAAAAAATTTGAACTGATACAAAGAGGCAAGGGGGCTCACTTAAATAAAGTACCCAAAACAGTAAGAGACAAGGGGGTCGAACGTGGTCATAAAAAGAAGTGCACGACGCTTTTTATAAAATGCAAACATGTATCAGCTTGTGTACGTGCGTGCACGCTTGTTTGAGTAGGCAGCGCTTTACCTCCGCTGTGCTTTACTTTGGGTAGAGGGGGTAACGCGTACAGCGCTGCTTATGTTTTTGCCGTAAGCTTGTGTATATTGCTCTACAGTTTTTTTCCACATAATCAAATGTAAAAAATAAATAAATAATACAGATTCTTTAGAGTCTCAAAAATAATGTTTAAGAGAAATACAAAAAATATCCACATCACTGAAATACTTGGAACATTAGAATCAAAAGACCAAGTCATTTTAACAATTTTTAACCAATAAAGATCAATCTTCTTTTGAATGAAAAAGTTAAATATCTAGTAAAGATTTTACTCTGCTGTAAAAATTTAGCTGATTTCGTGGCATGAATTTTTAAAAACTAATACATAATAATATCAATCAATATTTATTATCCATATTTTTTTTTAATCATTTGCTTTTGACACAATAGTTATGTTAATTTTATGTATTAATGAATTAATGAGACGTTTCATTTAAGTGACCTAATTCACTTTATAGAAATGTAATATCACGTAATTTGTAATTAATTGAGTGTCAATTTTCTATTTAATTCATTTTCGGAATAAAAATAAAAGAAATAGATAAATAAATAAAAACAGACTTCAGACAAAGTATACGGCTTATATATATATATATATATATATATATATATATATATATATATATATTGTCGCGGAGCCTAGTCTGGAAAATAAACCGCATGCCATGCGCTAGTATTTCCCAAATGAACATCCCAATCGTTTTTCTGACCCGTTTTGCTGTGTGTGATGGGGCATGACTATGGAGCAAAATGACTTTGTGTTGCCTTTTTTCATATTCCGGTCGTTTTTCACGCAATGCTCGATTTTAATCGATCATTTACTTTTAGTAGCGATTATTGTTAACGGTTCCTGCAGGTTTTAGCTGCTCATAATAGATTACAAACTTGTGATCCCACCAAACTTTGTCTTCTTTCCAAAACGATTTAGACTTGCAGTGGATGTCAATGGTTCGTCTGGAATCACCCATGATTTCCGACGCTTAGGATTCTCAAAATAAAGGTTGATTCATTATGAGGTTTGATTTTCAATAGGCTTCTTTTTACAGATCACGCGTGACTCCTGTTAAACTGTAATATAATTTTTATGCAGTATTGTTGAAAAATCATCATGGAAAGACTTACACTGCAACAACGTATGCAAATTATTTAGCTGTATTACAAAAATCCGCGTTCTGTGAGAAACGTTTTTCGTGCTCTTAGAGCCACTTATGGTATGCATCGTCGACTTACCGAAACCACTATAGCCAATACCATCCGCAAATTTGAAACCCAGCATACATTATTGGATGTTACTCGACCAATTACACCACATCGAGCACGTAGTAAAGAAAATATAGCGGCTGTAGCTGAGAGTGTGGCTGAAGACCGTGACGAATCGATTCGCCGTCGTTCTCAACAGTTTGGTTTGTCGTACGCAACAACTTGGCGTATTTTACGTAAAGATCTTGATTTTAAGGCATACAAACTTCAACTCGTGCAAGAATTGAAGCCGGGCGATTTAGGTTTGCGTCGTGTTTTTGGTGAATAAGCTCTGAATCAGCTTAATCAAAATCCACTGTTTTATCGCGAAATTTTGTTCAGTGATGAGGCGCATTTTTGGCTTAATGGATACGTCAATAAGCAGAATTGTCGTATTTGGGCTGATAAACAACCTGAAGAGCTTCAACAGCTACCACTAAAGCCACAGAAAAGCACAGTTTGGTGTGATTTGTGGGCCGGTGGAATCATCGATCCATATTTCTTTCAAAATGAGTTTGGTCAAAACGTAACCGTCAATGGCGACCGCTATCGCACCATGATAACGGATTTTTTGCTATCTGAAATCGAAGCCCATGGCATCGGTGAACTTTTGTTTTAACAAGACGGCGCTACTTCGAATACAGCGAGAGAAACAATGGACTTATTGAGAAATCATTTCGGTGAGAACCTGATTTCACGCTTTGGACCAGTAAATTGGCCGCCTAGATCGTGTGATGTCACACCTTTAGATTATTTTCTTTGAGGTTACACGAAGTCTCTGGTCTTCAGGGATAAGCCAGCTTCAATTCATGCTTTGTAAGCCAACTTTACTCGTGTCATTCGCGAGATACTGGTCGCTATGCTGGAACGCGTCGTCCAAAATTGGACCCTCAGGATGGACCATTTACGGCGTAGTCGCGGTCAACAATTAAATGAGATAATCTTTGAAAAGTAAATGTCATAGATTGTTGTTTCGACTCACAATAAAGTTTTTACTATAGAATTCAACTTTATGCCTTTTATTTGAGATTAAAACCAAACCTCATAATGAATCACCCTATATATCCATTTTTTAGCACCTGTCACAATCCGGTAAAGAAATGATTTTCTTTTGTATCAGTCTCTGTCTCTATACGTCTCTCTCTTTCTCTCTCTCTCTCTCTTTCTCTCTGTCTGTCTGTCTGTCTCTCTCTCTCTCTCTTGTTTATTCTATTAGATTAAAACAAAACAAAAATGTGTTGCATAAAAAAAATAATATAATTGTCATTGATTTAATATTAAAAATATTAATTGAGGAAATATTTTATAGTTACATCTGTTTTATGATAAAAAGTATTTATGATTATTACACGAATTTAAATAAATAATGTATTTATAATATGACTTCTCATTGTAACTTATAATTTGTAACTAGTTATCTAATACGAATTATTATAAATATGTATTAAGGAAAAATTAAGAAAAAACATGTTACAATAAGATCTTTCTTAAAACAAAAAAAAGCAGAATTATGATTATGAAATCTTTTAAAAAAAAACCTTTTACAAAAGGTAGAATGTTGGCAGGCAGAGGTTGTTTAGCATCTCATTTGAAAAACATTACTTCAATTTTTTAGACATGTAATTTATAGATGAAAAATTTGTATAATGATAATATCACCATATTTTTAAAATTGCTTTTTATTTTTTACATATTTATAGTATTTTATCCTTCATTGCTTAATTATATATTTACAAACTCAGTATCGTAACATTTTTTGTAATACAAGTAGATTCATTTCATAAAAAATGTTTAAATAATACAGTTGTTCTTTTGATTAATACAGTTTCACAGATCAATTGGATTCATAAAAACTTATATTTTACTTTTTTCCTTAATTGATGATGAAATTATGGCTGGTAAGTAAGTTTATTTTTAGAGCTTTAAGTATAATTTTCTAATTTGGAGGAAGCGGCGATCATGTCTTTTTGCGGCACTCCTTCCCCTACTTTCGTATTAAGATATTTCATTTATTAAATATTATCTTGGAACTTTGCACTAGTCAGAATCGATTAAAAAATCGTTTCCAGCACAAAATTTTATGAATTTTCGTTTTTTGCAAGCGATTTTATTGTTTACAAAAATATCTTTTGCACGCAGTTTTCGCGAAGAACCTGGACCTAAGAAGCTGCAAATTTCAGAATCGTTTTTTTTCGACCTAGATTTACCTAATATCCAAAATGCAGCCATTTCTGTGACTAGTTGATTTCAGAGCTATTTTTACTGGGCAATAAATGTAGCGCTCTATGTTACTCATCTGCTCCAGCTGTCTCATCTTTTGTCTTTGTTTATACCATGGCTGTAGCTTGACAGCTATCACATTTTTGAAGTGCTGAAGCACTTCAACGATGCCATATTACATTCGATGACTTCCTCATAAACATCTTTCTCAAGTAAGCTTGCATATCACCTATGGTATGGTATTCAGCCATAACTCTCTCCATTCGCTTAAAATCCAATGCTCTAGAAAGTGGCATCTTAGCCTCTTTCAGTATGCCTTATAGCTGTTGTATGACAATAAGTGTGCAGTCTTAAAGTTACATTGTATTCGTTCTTGAATAACGTATGTTATTATTATTAATCTTCTTATAAATCATTTTAAAAACATACTGTAATTTATACTCCCTAAGCAGGAGCGCGAGTACTTTCAGTTATAATCTGAAATCTTTTATAAATTTAATTTATAGAGATTCATAGAGTGATTTTATACTCGATGATGTAAAATATATTAATAAAAAATGATTAACAGGATAAACGATAGAGTGTGTGTGTTATGTTTGCTTGGCTGGGCCTTTATATCTACTAATAGAACCTTATGATTGGTGCTTGTCAACGCTTAAATAATAGGCAGTAAATCTGCCTTATAGCCTGCGGTAATTCTTCTATTGAATTTAACAATAATTTTATTGATAATTTCTTTCTGTGTAGATGTGGCAATACTATGATAGTAACTTACGTGGAGCGAAACGTAATGTTCCTTTTCTCGGTTCTGATAACACTAATGAAGGTCAAAGACGTTTATAGGTTAATAGTTATTCCCTGCCAGGAGAAATATGAAATACTAACTACAATAAAGAAATAAAACGAAACAAAACAAAAATTAATAAAAACTATTTAACTGAAAGGAAAAAAAATCAAATCAAATATACTCTGATAATTTCAAATACGAAATAAATAATTTTCGATAATTACGGTAAATTTGGAACAAAAACTTTTAAAATTATTTATTTTTATCGATTTTTCTTATATTATATTTGGGAAAATCGTTTTTTATTCTACTAAATTATACTTTATTTAATAATTTTAAAATAAATTATAAAATATATTATACACAATTAATATTATTTATTTTTATTCGAATATTGTTCAAAAATATCTATTTACATTTATTTACTTTTTTTAATAATAGTAATATGTTTAGAAAATCTTTGTGATTTTTTTTTTTTTCTAATTATGTTTAAATATATCCATAACTATTTGTACAATCTATGTACATAATTTTAAGATTAAATCATAGTTACTTAGCTTTAATAATTAATGGTGGAAGTTTAGTAAATAATCCATGGAAATTTCTTTTAAATAATTTTATATACTAATACTATAACTTTTTGATAACATTTTTATAAACTTTCATAAATTTTTCACATCAAAATTTATTATTTACATTTTTAAATTAAATTAAATTTTACTTTTCTTATTTTGATTATCATAATTTTGACAAAAATAAACAACAAATACATTTTTTAAATAATTTTAACTAAATAAAAAATAATAATAAACTTAACTTTGTAGAATAATAGTGAGATCACAGATTATAAATATATAAAGTTCTTAAAGATTTATAAATTCTTCTTCACTAGAATATGTAAGGGTGGTGGTATTTCGAATTCGCGTTACACACACAACTCGCGGTTTTAATCGCAAGTTAAAAATTGCCGTTTGCGCCTATCTTTCGAAACTAGCGCGGGTGGCTTCTGCGAAAGCTTTTCTTTACTCGGTTAATGCGGAAATTCGGAACAAACTGTGGCTAAAATTAATTTTTTTCTTCTTTATCAACCTAAATTTTTGCGGCACGTTTCTTTTTTAAATATATTTTTTTTAGTAAGATTTTTATTGCTCTTTTTCCCTTGGAATTTTCCTGCAAACGTTTAGTTGCAGACTCAAAGATTTTTAAATCCTTAATATTAGTATTGGATGCTATAAAGGGGGAATAGTGAGTGCTCGAAAGCGTTACCAGTCATTCGGAAGCATTGACTTCAGTACAGTCTGACCCTTCGACACCACACAATCTTTCGAACGGAGAAAGTATTGGGTATTCAAAGGCGTTACCAGTCATTCGGAGGCATCGATTTTAGTATAGTCTGACCTTCCGACGCCACACACTCCTTCGAAGGAAGGAAATCATGCTCACTTACCTTATAAAAAGAACTCGGCTTCAGTACAGTCTGGGCCTGGCGTAATTAGGTACTAGAAAAATGGTGAGGTAGAAAAGAATTTGAAGTAGATTGGCGATTTAGCGTTAGTAAATAGATGAAATGTCTGTCTAAATAAAAAGATAGCTTTAGGTTGAACCTTACGTTTAATTGAAGTTTAAAATGATACAAATTGGTTTAAAATAATAATCTTAATATTATCGATTACAAGTATTCGAGTTAATTTAAATATAGTAAACGTTAAAAATTTTGAATATAGTATGACAAATATTGAAAAGTTTGAATCTAGTAAAATTTTAGAATATAGTATAACAAATATAGCAAGTTCGAATATATGGTAGTAAAAATAGGAATGGAAAGTAGCAGGGCTTCGAGATTACTCTAAGTCGTGCTCTTGGAGGTTTCCTCAAGAAAAGTCGTCGGATGCATTGATGCACCGGCTTTTATACCCACTGAACAACGAGTTTTCCGGCGGCTGGAAAAGCAGCGAGATGAATTTGGGTCAATAAGAGCATTTCCTCGGCCCTATCCTTGACCTTCGTAACGTTATATAAGACGTAGGAATATAAATTTGGCGGAAAGAAGTCACGCCTCCACCTACGCATTCTATGTGAAAGAAAGAGAAAGTGCATCGTGCGAGAGAAAGGGCACCTATGGTGTGTATGAGAGAGAGAGATATACGAGGTCTGGCTATTAAATAACGAGACTAGTTACGAAAAAGGGTTTTATTATAAAAATTATTCTACATTCGAATGCACTTCTTCAATATACTCCCCTTCCCTCGCCACACACCTTTCCATACGTTTTTTCCATTGATCGAAGCAGTGCTGGAAGTCTTCTTTGGTGAGGGCCTTTAGGAGCTCTGCCGTTTTTTGTTTTACCGCTTCCATCGACTCAAATCGGGTCCCTTTCTAAGCAGATTTTATCTTCGGAAACAAAAAAAAGTCGCACGGTGCCAAATCTGGCAAGTAAGGCGCGTGTTCGAGCACTGGAGTGCGCTTACTGGCCAAATACTGCTTCACAGATAGCGCGTTATGGGCAGGTGCGTTGTCCTGGTGCAAAATCCACGAGTTGTTCTTCTACAACTCGGATCGTTTCTTACGAACTCGTTCTCGCAGTGTTGCCAAAACTGACAAATAGTAAGTCTGGTTGACAGTTTGACCCTCTGGAACCCATTCAGTCATCACGATACCGTTAATGTCGAAAAAAACGATCAACATTGCCTTGAATTTTGATTTGGACATCCTTGCTTTTTTGATTCTGGACGATTCAGGCGTCTTCCAATGCATCGATTGCCGCTTTGTGTCAACATCGTATTAAAAAATCCGCGTTTCGTCGCAAGTAATAATGTTTTTCATTAGTCCGAAATCTTTTTTTAACCTTTTAAGAAAATCTGAGCAGACCTGTTGACGCAAGAGCTTTTGGTCAGGTGTCAGGTTTTTTGGCACCAACTTCGCACAGACTCTTGTCATGTGTAATTCCTCGTGTAAAATTTGTCTAACCGTTTCTTTATCGGCGTTAACAGCCTCGGCAATCATCCGGATGCTCATTCGACGATCTGCACGCACAATTTGGTTGATTTTGGTCACTGTTTCCGGAGTTGAAACAGTGACAGGGTGACCTGGGCGTTGGTTATCTTCAGTGCTCACTCGGCCCTCACTGAAGCGCTTACACCACTCAAAAACACGCGCACGAGATAGAGAATTGTCCCCATAGGCCTCTTGCAATAATTTACAGCACTCAGTCGGAGTTTTTTTCAATTTAACGAGAAATTTGAGATTGATACGTTGCTCCTGTTTTTCGTCACACATGGTTTTTGGCACGAGAAAAAAGCACGTTCGTTTCAAACCGCTACTGCACAAATACAATAATAGTGACGAGAACGTGTTTTGGTACATGCATAGACAAGATATCTAAATACCCAACGCACTACTTGTTTTTTTCCCCTCCCCTCTACGGCGCCCTCTAGGCGCGCAGTCTCGTTATTTAATAGCCAGACCTCGTATATAGATAGATAGAGTGTTTATTCGTATGTACATATAAAAATTAATACAAAATTTTTAATATTTATAAAAAATATTGCACGTGATATCACAGTCAAGGAAATTAAAAACTAATTAAGCTAAAATAAATGTTGTCAATAAAACAAGTGATATCACAGATAGTTAAATACGAAAAAATACGAATACAATTCCACTTAAATACAAACATACAACGCACATAAATAAATAATAAATTAACATAAATAAAGGGGATGCAGACGCCATCTCCAAGATCAATAAAGGTTAGCTTTTCACAAAGATCGTTAACGAATCTTTGGCAACCAAAATAAATAGCCTTAGTTTTACTTGTATTGAGTCTTAAAGAGGCATCCACGGCCCAATCCGTAACTGCTTTAGCTGTCCGCCGAAGCTCCGATATCCCCCCATCAAGACAGTCTATAGAAGTTTAAATATATATTTAAAAGTCATCTGCATACAATATATGCTGAATGCTTCTAGTGTCAAGTGCGTCACGTAAGTCGTTAATGTATAAGCAGAACATAAGGGGTCCCAAGGCAGATCCCTGTGGCACACCAAGATTCGTACTCAGCCAGTCGGAGTTGCCAGCTGAGGTAGTGCTAAATACTTGCCATCTATCTGATAAATAAGAATTGAACCACTTGAGAGCTGCCCTGGAAATCTCCATAGACTGCAATTTTTCAAGTAATCGTGTCGGTAATATTGTGTCAAAAGCCTTGCTGAAGTCGAATAGAAGAAGTAACGTCACCATTTTTTTGTCGATGCCTAGTCTGATATCGTCAGTGAGTTTCAGTAGGGCTGTTTGGGTAGAATGAAATGGTCTAAAACCTGTCTGATGAGGGTCGAGAATGCAAAAAGTTGTCAGATGCCCCTGCAACTGTTCATATGCTAACTTCTCCAGAACCTTTGAAAGAAAGCAGAAGATCGCAATCGGTCTAAAATCCGATGCTGAAGAAGGGTATTTGCATTTTTCTAATGGAATAATTTGTGCTCTCTTCCAAGCCACCGGAAAGATACCTTTTGCAAAAGAGCAATTGAACAGCCGCACAAGGAATTGTTCTATTATTGGCAGAGATTTGGTTACAACCGACTGTGGAATATTATCAGCTCCCCGAGCCCGCGATGCAAAGTGAGAAATTGCGAGAATCACATCATTTAAGTTAATTTGATTGAAGGCAAAGCCTTCTGTCGTTGCATTATTAATAATCCTCTCACGCATTGTCACATCATCACCACACAGGGATGCCGATACACCCACAAAGTGTTGGTTTAATTCGTCAGGTGTAATGCCATTCAAATCCACCTCATACCCAGGTAAAAATCTGAGGCTGCGTAATTCCTTCCACGTATTATTGTTTGCAAGGGCATCGAACAGTCTGTTTTTATAGTAATTAGTTTTCGCATCCTCCGTCCGTTCGTCTGCTATTAGTCTTATTTTACAAAATTCATCAAATAGTGACTTATCGTTAGTTCTTCTAAATCGACGGTACAGAGCCTCCCGTTTTTTGTATAACCGAAACAGATCCACATCAACCCATGGAAGCTTACCTTTTTTAGGAGTAACAGTTTTAATGGAAGCAAGTAGCTTAATTGCTGCCATTAAGTTGTTGCAGATACTGTTCAGCGGAACGTCGATGTCAAAGTTTATATCAGTAAAAGACGACCAATCACAGTAAGTTAAAAAAGAATTAAGGTCAGCCGGAGAAATATTTTTGAAATCACGGTACATTAAAGAATTTAAAGATTGAGTTTGTATATTGCAGTTTGTGGTGACAGTAATAATATTGTGCTTACTGTGAAAGTTCGCTGAAATACTGGCAGCGTCCGTGACAGTATCGTTGTCGTCCACGAAAATCAAGTCAATCCAGGTACGAGACGTGGGAGTGTAATGAGTAGGACCATGCTGAACCAGCTGTAGAGACAGTTCCGCTGATAATTTGCAAACAAATTAAGCATCATCACTCTCCCGGAGAAGATCGACATTCAGGTCTCCCATAATGATTTTGTGACTGTAGTTAAAACAGAATGTGCGAAGATCATTCAAAAAATTTTCATTTTTTGGAAATGATATTATAGGTGGTCTGTAAATAACTCCTACTAATAAAGGAGAAGATTTAACCATTTAAATATTACAAAAAATAAATTCAGGAGTGCAAGGTTTGCCCTCTTGACTTTCTCGAAACTCATTTAGTATAACATTTTGATTGTTAATAGTATTTGTAATATTTTTGACTCCTAGTATTAATTGTTGTATTTGTATTTCCAGGTTAGTTAATTTGTTAATTGGCTCAACTAAATTAAATAATTTATTTTAAGTTGATTGTCCGAAGTCAGTCAAAGAAGTATTATTGCAAGGAAGTTGGTTTTCATTTTTACCTGTTAGCATGTCAAGCATGGTGATACTCTTCTGTTTCGATAATACTGGAGTAGAATTTGATATAAGTACACTACCGTTCGCTGTCGTGTTAGTATTAAAATTTTCAACCATAGAGTCTCCGTTCTTCCAATTTCCAATTGCATAACAATTCTCGTACATATAAATAATAGTCGGTTTTTTGTTAATTAAAATACTACGAGATATTAATTTTTTGCAGATATCGTGATAATTTTTATTACATTTATAGCAGGTATGAAGAATACCGACTTTTCGATTTATTTTCCTGCATTTAAGACAGGCTGATGGAGCCATAATGCAGAGTCAGTAAAGTGTCAATATTTTGTCAGACATGTCTACGTGTTGTCAGACAAGTAGAATGACTCAACAGCAGATAAGTATTGTAGTAAAACTAAATACTAGTCAGACAGAAGTCAATTAAATAAAATACAATAAAATTTTGTAAAATATATAAATTAATTAAATTAAAAATTAAAATAAATAACTGTGACTAGTATTCGACTAGTAAAAACATAAAATACTTAATTAAACGCCAGTCTCTCTCTAGATGTTGTTTGAATAGCGTGCGCTTGGTTGCTCAGCTGGTGATTATTTGATTGCTCCTAGTTCCTCAAACTTAAGGCAGATTTCCATAAAAATAATGACGGCGATGGAATAAATTTTCCAAATTTAGCGAAGAAACACCGCGTAGAGGAGATAACCTAAAATTTTCAAGTTAATTTTAGAATTTTTCACGTTACTTTCAAGGCAGTCAAATAGATTTAATGTATAAAATATATACATAAATTGATGCCCCGAAAAATACCTTTTTGCTGTAACATAAAGCTCACAAAAAAAAACGTGAATAATTATGTAAAATTGATAAATATTAGAGAAGCGTAAAATAATAAACAGTGCTACTCACCAGAGAGAGAGAGAGAGAGAGAGAGAGAGAGAGAGAGAGAGGGAGAGAGAGGGAGACAGAGAGAGCAGTATCTGCCTGTCTCTATTGCTCTTGTTGGTAAACTACGTCAACTTTCTTTCTCTTTCCCAATTACAATTGAGAAATTAAAACTTATATGAATATAAAATTAAATAATACGATTGAGTTATTTATTGAGTTATTTAATCATTTGTATAACAAAAAACTGAAATCAAATTTATTAGCTAAGTATTAAAATTATAATTATTTTTAAAAATAAATAATTGTATAAAAAACTTAAAATTACTTATATAATATTAACTTCGCTGGTCTTTGGCTTAAATTAAACTACAAGAAGAAGTAAAATGTAAAGCAAAAATTCAAAAACAAAAAAGACGCATGATTTTGACAATGAATCTTTTTAAAGTAATTAACTCGTCCGAAATACAATTAAATAATTTTATTTTTCTTGACACACCGATAAGCTAATTCCTTATATCCCCAGGTAGCATACATCATAGAGATATAAAATTTGTTAGGTTTCAAGCTCTCATAAGCCGCCTCAACTCCAGCTTTTCTGGCTTGAATATTACTTCAAGTATTAACGGGTTACCCCCACTTGCGACTTTGAAAAAATCGATTTTTTGTTAATTGCATTTTTTTGAAGTATAAGTTTTTGAGAATATGACCTGGAAATTTCAAGTCTATCCGAACAAAATTGACTGAGATATGAGCGTTGAAAGAGAAGAATCCGTTGTGTAAACAACCGGCAATTAAAACTTTAAACGCGTTTTTCTCGAAATGGCATTTCTGAAGTCGGTGACCAAGTATACTCAAACATTAATAAACCGATCTTCTTGAAATTTTGCAGGCTTATTTAATACATGAAAATGTAGTCTTTAATCGTTTGATTTTTTGTTTAAACAAAAAATGGCCGTTTCATAGCCAAAAAACAGCCGTTTTTTTTCGTTAAAATCAAAGTATTAACTTTGACTGTCCGCTATTTTGTTAAAAATAAATATTTTTTTAAATTCTTTGATTAAAGACTAGTTTATACTTATATTTAACTAAATCTATTTACATTTTTTGTT
Source organism: Chalcis sispes (assembly GCA_949987625.1). Lineage (NCBI taxonomy): Eukaryota > Metazoa > Arthropoda > Insecta > Hymenoptera > Chalcididae > Chalcis > Chalcis sispes. The sequence goes on along the minus strand of OX465094.1, from coordinate 51,081,452 downwards.
TCAAATGATCCACTTTACCGCAATGTTGGTCACCGCAAACCGTATAAATAAAAACACTATTTCATTGGCGGCCATTTGCCACTTAACAATGTAATATTTTGCAATAAAAAAATTACTGAAAGTTCTACAAGATGTATTCTTTGAGATGATATAATAATCGCTTAAAAAAGTTTTGTAGTTTTCTTTAAAATAATTCATGAAAAAGGCCTTTTTTGTTGAGCTACAACTGGGGGTAACCCCTTAATAATAATTGAATTTCCTCTAATATTTTTGGTTGATTCTCCAGCTTCTTTATCGGTTCTATCAGACTCTATAAATAAAATAAAACATATTTATTAAGTTACACGTAGCATATATTAATTATTGATTTTTTATTAAAATTTTAGTTTCGCTATCCAATAAATATCTTTATATTAACTGTTGTATTCTTTTTATCATTATCATTATTTATAAAAAATTTGAAATTATTACACAGCAAGTTAAAATAGCAATCAATTATTTCTTATAAACAAGTATCACAGCATTAGTAAAATAATTGACATCGATATATTAGCTAACATAGCTACATATATGTGAAAAATATAAATGTTTCAATTTTAAGTTTATATCAGTATAAGTTAATCAAAATAAGTTGACTAAAGATTTTAGCAGCAAACTGTTTATAATAAACTCAATAAAATAAACTTATATTTCCGAAAATCTCATATGTTTTACAACAAATATATTATAAGAACAAATATTAATAATCATTTTATACCTAGAGTTAATAATAAAGAAGTGATGAACAAAACTAAATATCTAGATAAATAATGTCCATCAAGTTAGTCCGGCATTTTGTCTTTAAAAAAAAAAAAAAGTTGTGCTGGATTGTACTCAACTTGTGCTATAGTGTACCGTAAATAAAAAAAAATTAATTTCAAGAAATTCGATTTTTATAGCCAAAATTAATTTTTCGAAAATAGTTAGCCTCGCCATTTTGTTTTTCATGGAATAAAAGAGTTGTATTGCATTGTGCTTAATTTGTGCCGTAGTGTGCCGTAAAAAGAAATTAATAATTTTCATTTTTTAAGGCAAAAAATCATGGTTTTCGAAAAAAAATTAGCCCCGCCATTTTGTCCTTTTTAAAAAAAAAGTTGTGCTGCACTATGCTCAACTTGTGCTATAGTGTGCCGTAAATAAAAAAAATTAATTTTTAATTTTTAATGCAAATAATCATCGTTTTCAAAAAAAAAGTTAGCCCAGCCATTCTGTTTTTCACGGAAAAAAAGAGTAGTGCTACATTGTGCTCAACTTGTGCTATAATGTGCTGTTAATAAAAATTATTAATTTTCATTATTATAATTTTTAGGGTCCAAGTTAACTTTTCTTTCGAAAACGATGATTTTTTGCCTTTCAAAATGATAATTAATAAATTTTTTTACGGCACATTATGACACAAGTTGAGCACAATGTAGCACTACTCTTTTTTTCCGTGAAAAACAAAATGGCGAGACTAACTTCTTTTTTCGAAAACGATGATTTTTTGCATTTAGAATTAAAAATTAATTTTCTTTATTTACGGCACACTATAGTACAAGTTGAACACAATGCACAACTCTTTTATTCCGTGAAAAACAAAATGGCGGGGCTAACTATTTTCGAAAAATTAATTTTGGCTATAAAAATCGAGATTTTTGAAATCAATTTTTTTTATGTACGGCACGCTATAGCACACGTTGAGCACAATTCAGCACAACTTTTTTTTTTTTAAGAAGACAAAATGGCAGGACTAACTTGATTGACAGATAAATAGACATACATACACACATATACTACGTACAGAGACTTACATAGTCACAAAAGATAAATTCATGTTTTTCAACAAGGAATTCACATAAATATGAAATAAGAAGCAAAATCATTTACAAATAAGCCATAAGCAACTTTATACATAAGTATTTTAAAGTTTTATTAATTAACTTAAAATTTCATAAAAATAGCGTTGAGGTTTTTTATATATAGAAATTATAAATAAATAAAAAATGAGCAAAATTCAATATTATATACTAAAATATTTTATAAAGCTAGTTCTACAATAAATTTATCTTTACATGTAATATTAAAATTATCAGAAATTATCAACTTACCTTATACCATTTTACATACATATCTTTAGGTATACTACTATAATCAAAAAGTAAGACCAATTTTTAATTTAAATTTCGCGGGTTTATCGATTTGACAAAACTTTTTTTTAAGTTGGTAGCACTGCGTCAAGTTTGAGACATCTGTGTCAAATTCCATGTCAATAAATTCATTAGTTTGCAAGTGACGCTCATTTTTGTGAATATTAAAAAGTGATTTCGGCGATTTTTATAATGTCAGATTTTAGCGAGCAAAGAAGTTGCATTAAATTTTGTCTTTGGAATGAGATTTTTTGTGCAGAAACGTTCAGAATGTTGCAGAAGGCCTTTGGTGAGCAGACTTTGTCGGAAAGAAATGTTTACAAGTGGTACAAACAGTTCAAAGAAGGCAGAGACAATGTCGAAGACAAAGAGCGTCCAGGACGACCATCAACATCAACTGATGAGAAACACATCAAAGAAATCAAAAATCTTGTGCTCAAAGATCATCGGTTAACAATTAGAGACCCTGTTGATACTGTTGACATTTCATTCGGAACGATTTAAGCAATTTTGAAAGATCATTTGGGTCTCAAACGCGTCAAATCTCGATTGGTTCCAAAAACACTCAATTATTTTGAAAAAGAGCGTCGTGTTAATGCGTGCGCAGAGATGCTTTCTGACTACCAGAACGTTATGGAACGAATTGTTACGGGAGATGAGACATGGATCTATGCCTACGATGCAGAAACAACCGATCAATCGATCGAATATAGTGCCAAAGGTGAAGCAAGACCAAAAAGGTCACGTCAAAGTAGTTCAAAAATTATTCTCAATTCTTCGATTATCGTGGTGTTGGGCATTCAGAATTTCTTTCGCCGGGCCTAACTGTTAACAAGGAATATTATTTGAGTGTTATGTGTAGTTTGCGTAAAGCTATTCGCAAAAAGAGGCCGGAATGGTGGCAAGACAATTCATGATTTTTGCATCACGATAATGCACCGTCTCACACCTTATTGATTATTCGCGGCTTTTTGGCCAAAAATTCAAGTCATATCGTTCCACAATCACCGTATTTGCCTTACATAGCGCCGTGTGACCTCTGGCTATTCAATAAACTTAAAAGCCCACTCCGGGGACATCATTTTGACTCGATTGAGTAGATTAAACGTGAATCGCTGCGTCAATTGAAGGCGATTCCGGAAAAGAAGTTTTCTGACTGTTTCGAGAATTGGAAAAAACGTTGGCATAAGTTAATTGTGTCGGGCGAGGACTACTTTAAAGGCAACGAAATAGATTTAAGAAAATAAATAGAGAATTTAAAAAAAAAAAAAAAACTGGTCTTATTTTTGATCATAGTAGTATATGTAGCTTCAGAATTTTCATTTTAAGGTTCACGATTATATTTTATTTTAATTAACGTTTTTAATTTTAATTTATCATGTTAAAAAATAAAACTTGTATCATACCTTGCTGTTAAAGTTCATGCGTCTTACTAGCTTCTACCTTATTCACTTTACATCGTAATTTTTCAATAACTTTCTCTAATACAAACCGTTTCCTCCTCTCTTCCAGCAACTGCTGTTTAAATATTATTTATTGTTTTCCTAAGACGTTTCTACTAAATTTTGATTTTCATTATTTTCATCTGGCTGTACTTGCTTAAAAATTTATGAAACAGTACATTTACAGAATTTTCAAAAATGCTTATAAAAATGTTTACCTAATATTCTGATCCATCACATGACATCTGGTCAAAATTTTCATTGTCAATTTTTGGCACAAAAACACTTTCTTCATATTCATCAATAATAGATTTCATTGTGCTAGTTTCATTTGTAATTTTTTTTTGTTGTTAATTCTAAAACATAGAAATAATATATATATATATATATATATATATATATATGTATATATACACACACACATATATATAATATGTATATATATGTATATATGTATATATGTATATGTGTGTGTGTGTTTGTGTGTGTGTGTGTGTGTGTTTGTGTGTGGATGTGTGGGTGTGTGGGTGTGTGGGTGTGTGGGTGTGTGTGCGTGTGCGTGTGCGTGTGCGTGTGCGTGTGCGTGTGCGTGTGCGTGTGCGTGTGCGTGTGTGTGTGTGTGTGTGTGTGTGTGTGTGTGTGTGTGTGTGGGTGTTATTATATAATTATTTTTTACTGTGAAGTAATCGCATATGCACTAGGTGGTTCAACAGGCAGTCGGACTTGAACAGATAGCAGCATCGAGCTCGATCAAAATATGTACGAGTAACAAGCTGTTTCCTGTTTGAAATATATTAAAAATTTAAGATTGATCTGTCAATTATTCATAGAGTTACCGATATTGAAAGTAGTCTACTTCGAAATTTTCTTAAAACGTGGATAGCGTTGAATTTCGTGCACCTATCAAACATTATATTTTATACGGGAAAAATGCAAAAGAAACAAAGGAAAAGCTAGATGAATATTATGGCGAATCATCTCCGTCGAAACAACTGTTTGTTATTGGTTTGCTGAATTTAAAAGGGGTCGCTCGAGCACAAAAAGCGAACATGGTGGTGGTCCAGAAAAACAGCTACTACTGAACAAATGATTGAAAAAGTTCATGACATACATTGTACTTAATGATCCTAAAGTTGAAGTGCGTGAGTTAGCTAAGATCACTGACATATCAACTGAATCGATTATTTCCATTTTACATAAAAATTTGAAAATGAAAAAGCTAACCGTAAGATGGGTGCCACGTTTGCTCACGCTCAACCAAAAACGACAACGTGCTCGTGTTTTAAGGAATCGTTTGGAGCTATTCGAGCGTGATCCAAAAGACTTTGTTCGCCGGTTAATTGCAACTGATAAAACTTGGATCCACCACTTCACACCAGAGTCCAAACAACAATCAACTAAATGAATAGAAGCTGGTGGGAGCGCTCCCAAACAAACAACGAAGACCAAAAAATCGGCCGGAAAGGTTATGGCCTTCGTATTTTGGGACGCGCACGGAATAATTTTTATAGATTTTTTAAAAAAAGGGAAGACAATAGAAAGGAAGTATTATTGCACATTATTAGTCCGATTAAGTAAGGAAATCAAGCAAAAACGGCCTCATTTGGCGAGGAAAAAAAATTTGATTTTTGCAAGACAATGCATCAGCTCACAAATCGTTGCAAAGGATGGCAAAAATTGATGAACTGAACTTCGAATTGCTTCTACCTTCGCTTTATTCTCCTGACCTGGCCCGCAGTGATTATTACCTCTTTTCAAACCTGATAAGGTGACTTCAGGATAAAAGATTTTTGTCAAATGAGGAGGTCAAGCAGGAGACAATAGCGTATTTTAAGAGTTTCGATCAATCTCATTTTAAAAAAGGGAACGAAATATTAAAAGATCGCTGGGATAAGTATATCGAGGTAAAAAGCGAATATGTTGAAAACTAGATAAGAATTTCATCAAAAAAATCTACATCTTCATTTAATTGCTCAAAAAAGAATTGTTTAGTTTTGGCGGGCGTAGCTTTTTTCCTTTTAAGTATCGTTCAAATTCTTCTTTAGTATCTATACATACAAAATAAAAAAAGTTCTACTAACTGAATATTTTTTCAAATTACCATTTGTAAGCTAGAATGGTATAAAAATGAATAACATTTGAAGTTAACTAGCAATAACTAAAATTTGACATGAGTATGTTTTTTCTTCATAGAACACGTAAAAACACGACTAGAAAATGTTTTCGATTGGTGCCCAAAATCAAAATTATTTTCGTCAAAATTTTCAATTTGATTTGATTTGATTTTAATTTGATTGTATTTACGTAAAAATTTAAAATTTTAAAATATATGTGATTTTATTGGTTGATTAAAACATAATGAGTGTATAGTACTGTTAGAGCAAATTTCATAATAAGCAAATAACGTACAATTCCTCCGATAGCAGCATGTGCATGTCACAAAATCATCTTTAAATGATTCAGAGAGTTATATTAGTTTATGAAAAATGTATAAAAAATGGTTAGATCTTAACTCAAAGAAAAGTCAATCTAGAAGTACAAGATACAACATTAAAAAAAAAAATTGGAACCAATAAAAAATGTGTGTAACAAAATGTATTATAGTTATTATGCCTAATAAATAACTAATAATTTTTAATTGAAATATTTTTTCAAAGTACTTTATATAACCTATTATGACTCTTTTATATTTTCAAGATTACTTACCCTACATCAGAACTCACTCAAATATATTATTTTCCTAACAGATTGTAGAAAGTTACATCTGATAGTGACAGTTATAATTACGATAAAGAGAATATAAATCAAAATATTTATGCTAGTCTAAAGATAAACCTCCAAAAAGCGCATACCTCTGATTTATTTAAAATTTGGTATACATATGTATTTCGACACTCTGAAACACGAATATAGTGATGAAAATACCCGCAAATTTTTTTTTTCTCCATATTGTCAATTATTTTGAGGCTATAAATACTTTCATATTCTTACACTTTGAGTGTAAAAACAGGACTCGAAACACAAAAACAACTCGCACAGCAATTAGGAGTTTTCCAACAAGCTGTTTCGAATCGCCTACGAGCGATGGGGAAAATTCAGAAGAGTGGTAGATGGGTACCACATGAGTTGAATGACAGGCAACTAGAAAATCGCAAAATCACATGTGAAATTTTGCTCGCTCGGTACAAAAGAAAGTCGTTTTTGCATCGAATAGTGACAGCGGATAAAAAGTGGATTCATTTTGAAAATTCCAAACGCAAGAAGTCATGGGTAGACCCAGCAGCACCATCCACATCGACCGCAAGATGAAATCGTTTTAGCAGAAAGACGATGCTCTGCGTTTCGTGGGACCAGAGGGGCGTGGTCTATTATCAGCTATCGAAACCTGGGAAAACGGTTAATACTACACGTTACCAACAACAATTAACCGATCTAAACCGTTTGCTGCTTCAAAAAAGGCCAAAATACCGAAAGAGACAACACAAAGTAATTTTTCTCCATGACAATACTCCATCACATACGGCAAAACCGGTTCGCGACACATTGGAAGCACTCAACTGGGAAGTTCTGCCTCACGCGGTTAACTCACCAGATTTGGCTCCTTCTGATTACCACTTGCTTGCATCGATGGGTCACGCACTTACTGAGCAGCGCTTTGATTCCTATCAAGATGACAAAAAATGGCTCGATGAATGGTTGGCGGCAAAAGAGGAAGATTTCTACTGACGTGGTGTTCACAAATTGCCCGAAAGATGGAAAAAATGTATAAAAAGTGATGGAGCATACTTTGAATAAAGCACTTTTTATTATTCTACCAAATTTAACTTGTTATTTTTTCTTTTAAATTCCGCATTTCATACTTGTACACCTGGTAAAGAGTTATTTAAAAATACTTTACTGCAACCTCATTTAAAGTATGAAAATTCTCGGAAGAAAAATTTAAAAAATATTAAAGATATTTTAGATGGAAACTTGTATAAAAATCTTTCAAAGCCTCGTCAAATACTATCCAGGAAGTGGAATTTTTTCTACATTATAAATACTAATGGTTGTCAAGCTGCTGATTCAGGTCCTCTTGCTGTATAGCTAGTGTTTTTAAACTTAAATAAATTACCTCCTGTAATACAAGATAATTTTATAATATCAGCAGGGTTGGGGGTCATGAAAGAAACCTACTATGAATACTTTCTTACCAGTTTTAACCAATGAACTAAATGCTTTATCAACAGAAGGAATTGACTGGAAATTAAATTGGCAAAGAAATTATAAATTCAAAAATAATACCTTTGTTGCGTTGGTGCGGTTTGCAGATGTAGTTTGTTAAATATGAAGCAACTTAACGGGACATATGGTTGCACACTCTGCTACCATTCAACAAAAAATGTTAAAGGTACTCGAAAATATCTTATGAAAAAATTCCATTCACTTAGAACTCATAAAGCAATTGTTAAAGACATGCTCAATACTTGTAAAGAGAATGAACAAACAGGAGAAATAAAGATTCAAGAAATAAAAGGTGTAAAGGGGGTTCCTGCTCTTATCAACTTGAAATATTTTGATTTAGCTGATTATATGACATCAGATAGTATGCATTCTGTTTTTATTGGAGTAATCAGTAAATACACAGAATTAATTTTGAGCTCAGCTCAAGAATCTTATTATGTTGGGTATCCGACTAATTTTGCTATTATTAATCAGCGTCTTTTTTCAATAAAAACTTGTAAATATGTATCAAGAAGACCTCGATCATTAGAACAGCGAGCTTTGTGGAAAGCATCTAAGTGGCGTTCTTGGCTACTGTATTATTGTTAACTATCTTTAGAAGAAATACTTCTTAATAAATATTTCAGACATTGTAACGGAGGTAACTTCTTACGTCCCGTTAGCAGCACAGGACCCTTCTCTGGTCCTGCTTTTATTCTTTTGTGTGTTAGGGAGGGGCCTTGCCTAAGGCCCCGCTGCCGGTGATGCTCCCACCGGGCTTGACTGCTCAGTTTGTGTGCCAACGCTAGATTGGCACACCCGCGGAGGCGGCGGTATTCGGGATAGGGAAGCTGTAGGGAATAAATTAAGAAAGATGCACCTGCAGTTCGTTAAAGCTTGTTTAATAAGTTATTTGATAAAACAATACAGAATACGTTAATTATTGCGGAGAGGTCCCTTGCGAGTGAAGAACAATTAGTACTGTTTCACGCGCAATACTAATTCACGAGGTGCGCACTGCGCTTGCGCACCCTGTTCACTCCACGCGGCTACACACACACGTGTAGTCTATGGACGACGGATATAGGGAGAGCAGTTCTCCCTCTATACCGCCGTAGTCTATGACTGCTCGAGTGAGAGCGTCTCTCTCTCACCCGTCGCTGCAGTCTATGGTTGAGCGAGAGAGCTCGTTCCTCTCGCTTAACTGCGTGCTCGAAGTTTGTACGAGTAAGAGTGGCTTTCTCTTACTCGTACGCCTATTCTATGATAGTGCGAGAGAGAGATCGATCCTCTCACTCGCACTCGCACGGCCTAATCGAGTAAGAGTTACGCGGGCTCGCGCGTACACTCTCCTATATATATATATATATATATATATATATATATATATATATATATATATATATATATACATATATATATATATATATACATATATATATATATATACATATATATATACATATATATATACATATATATATATATATATATATATATATATATATATATGCCTGACGCGATCGCACACGCGTCAGGAAAAAGACGAAATATAATTTACTCGCGGACTCATTATGACGATGAAGTGGCCACTTACTTTATCGCTCTCTTTGTCCTTTCTCTCAATAACTCGGTGACCGGTTCCTGCCTCAAAAAGATCGCGGTCGCTGCGGAAATCTACGGGTTTTATATCTCTTAAAAAACTCGCGTGCGGCACGTGGAAACGGCGGGACGAGAAGGCGGCTTGAGGGGAGGGCTCCTCCTTCCCTTTTCGCCTATCGGTTTTCCCGCGTAGCGCTATCGATTCTTGATCGATAGCGACGCGTTTCGGTACGCCGCGGATTCTCGCGCTTTTTCCTGCGTAGCGCTATTGATTCCTTAATCAATAGCGTCGCGGTTAGTTACGTCGCGAACTTAACCCTCTCGCCTATGGCAGGTGGCTTAACCTCTATAAGCCACCTGTCACAACATCTATCAAAGTTAGTCTGTGCTATTAAAATTTTACTTAGAAATACAATAAATGACGACGATATAAAAATAGCAAATCAGTTGTTGGTTAAGTTCGTTCTAGAATTCGAAAAACTTTTTGGAAAAGAGCAAATGGCGTATAACATACATCTATTACTACATCTTGCGAGAAGTATACAAAATTTAGGACCATTATTTTTACACGATACATATTGTTTTGAAAATGAGAACTCATTGCTATTATACATAAAAAAAAGTCCAATGGAAGTAGCAGTTCAAATTGCAAATTGTTATTTTTTCTATAGAGCAATACCTACATTTGCAGTATAATTTTCAAAACGATCTAGAGTCCTAGAATTTACAGAACACTTTGAACATCGAGTAAAGCTTTTTGTAAAAATAGACAGTGCTGTGGTGATTAGTATAGTAATTCCTTATACTTTTGATAAAAAAGACGAACTAAATTTTAGTGATTTTTGTACTCCAAACCATAAGCTAATTTATAAAAAACTTAGATACACAACACTTGAATACGTAGAACAGTTGAAAATTAATGATTCTGTAATTGAATTATGTTCAGGTGTTGAGGGTGTCATAAGTAAAATTTGCGCTATAATTGAACTCTAAAAAGAAAAGAATTGTAATCTTTTACCACCCAATAGAAATTATTAACACTAAAATTTTTAATTCAACAATGTAACGGGGTTTCTCGTCGGTGCACGTACGGGACTCTCCCTCGCACGTGTGCACTGCTGCGGACGCAGCTATCCCTAGATGTGGCCTTTAGTGCCGACAGACGTTAGCCGTCGTGCAATGGCACTCGCGTGCAGTGCCAAGCCTATTACAACATAGGATCCTCCTTGGCTCCTACTTTCTATACGTGAGACGGGGGGCCTTACCTCAAGGCCTTGTTGCCGGTGATACTCACCACCGGGCTCAGTTAGGTCAAGTGCGTGCCAACTGAAGGTTGGCCAACCAGGAGACTACACGCGTGTAGTCTCGCGCGCGCGTTTACACACACACACACACACACCACTACAAAATAAGTGTAGTGAGAGCTAACCTCTCACCCACAACTCGCGACGAAGATATTAATATTAATCGCGATCGCGTGCGAGATATCAATCGCGGTAAATAAAATATTACGTAAGTGGCAGCTTACTTCTACTAACTCCGTTCTTGTATCCTTGAAATAACGTCGCTTTCGGTGACTCACTGGCTCGTGGTCACTGCACGTGGTTACGGCTTGGCGGGCAAGAAGAGAAGGAACATCCCCTCTTTCCGTCTCATGTCGCGCTCATCAATTCTTCACGCATGTATCGCTTTTCCGCGCTGCGCTATCGATTGCTTGATCGATAACGCCGCGTGTAGTCGCGCCGCGAACTCCAACTAGCACCGCATGGCAGGTGGCCTGACCTCGACGGGCCACCTCTCACATCCTTCCGCCAGTCGCTGCTAAGCCCCACTTAGCAGCTACTTTTCCCACTCTCCCAGGGTTTAGGTTGGGGATAAGGATGAAGATGATAAGTGACACCTACATTTTTACAAAAAATACAAAACTTTATTTAAACCTGTACATATCTACACTGAATGGAGGCCCTGGTCTCAACTATCAGGGCTCCTTGCAAACGGGAGATCCTGGCTCTTCTTTGCCACAGCCCTGGACGCTACGAGGTTTGGCTCTTCATTACCAAGACTCCTTACACTTCCAGTGCTCATGCAGGAGAGGACAGTGACGGCTCTTTTTCACTTTTTCTTCGCCACATATGTAGCACTGGGGTTTTGCTCCTTGCGCGCGGCATGCCTCCTCTTGCCTGCACGTTTTCTCGGCCTGACGGATGGCCATCCGACCGCTCTGGCCTTAGCTGCTTTCACCCGCTCGACGTCGCGTGCCGCTTTTTTCTCCATCTCTTGTTGGAGTCGCATCAGTTTTTCTTCACAGGCTCGCTAGCGCCGCGCTGCTACAGCCTGTTCCTTTTGGGCCTGGCGGGCGACTACCTCGGCCTCTCAGCAGCGCTCCTTCTCCTTCTAGAGCGCGTCCTGCCGCTGGTAGCGTCGCTTCCACTCGGCGTCCTCCGTTTCAAAGCCCGCCTTCAAGGTGAACAAAGTCAGCGCCGCATCGGTGGCGTTGATTCTTCGGCAGAGGTCTTCGTCAACTGCTTCGTGGCAGCGCTTCGCCGGCTGGCAGAGTGCCTGTAGGCGCGCCCGCACTGCGTCGTGCGCGCTAATGGCCTCCTGCATGAGCGCCTCGATTGCCTGCCAGTCAGCTTCAGACCCGACTGGAGGCTGTTGCTAAGAGGCGCGTGGAGCCTCTCTACGTTGTCCCTTGCTTGGTCTGTCACCATTCCTTGCTGCCTCATATCGATGGAAAAAGCTGTAAAATAGCATAAATAATTAGTTGAAGTAACATAAAAGAATATTAGAACGATGCTTACCTATTTTAGCTGCAGCAAAAACACATCCACACCCTACTGTCAAATTCTACCTTGTCCCATGTTTCTGTCTTGAACATTGCGCATTTTATAACTCCATAAAAAATGGTTGTACAAAAATTAAAAATAATGAATTAAAAGAATAGCTCTGCTCTTAAAGAGTCATCTCTGAATTACAATCAAAAAAATTTATTGCCAGATAAATACATTATCATTATTTTAAACAAAAGTTTTAAAATTTTTTTCCAGCTATTTAATGTTGAATTTACCATATCCTTGATCAAGATCTTTAGGATAATTTTTTGATTAAGTTATATTTCTTTAAATAAAAAAAGTTATGTTCAAATATATTCTTAAACTTGACCTTGAGATAAGTGCTCGAAGTCATTGGTCAGTAGCCAATCGCATAATAGTACAACTGAGTAACTCGCCTGAAGTACCTATACAAGTAATAAGCAAATATTTTATAAAAATGATGTAAATGTTGATTTTTTGACAGCTAGCAAGTGATAACCTTAAACATAACTTTGACTATTACTTGCAAGGTTTTTCAAAGTTTTTAATAAAAACCCCTACTTTTGATCCCATATGAAATGAGGAGATATTTCTTATATCTTTACTACATTGAGCTGAAAATTGGATAACAAGTTTATAACATTAAATACCAAAATTGCGACTAATAGAGCAAATATTCTACGACTGCAGGATTTTTGCAGCTGCTGAAGGTTTTCTGCAAGGTTTTCTCAAGGTCAAGAGGCTCTGTATGCAAAGTAGCGAATTCGAGGCCACAACAAAAAAATAGAGTATACTGCTAAGTTAATTTTAAAATTAACATTAGTAATTAAAATTTTTTTACAATAATAAAAAATGAAAAAAGCTTATAAGAAATGAAAATTTAATATGCTTGCCAATACCACACCAATTTCTCGTAAAATGAGATGTGTTCCTTTTGCGTTGAAAGAAAAGGTTTAAAAAAAAATTGATAGATTAGTAAAAGAAAAAATATTAACTCCAATTGAGGTGAGTGAGCCACATCAGTAGTTCCAATAGTTAACACGTTCGTGACGGGGTGTACCACCGGTGGTACATTCTTAATGCACCATTCTCAGGCCCTGTCACGAACGTGTTAAACCTGATGGATAAAGGAGAAGTTAGTTGAGCTCCTCCAGAAGATGATCAGGGCCACAGTCCTTATTTCAGAATCATTTAACGACTCTGCAGAAGTTTTCTGCCGTCGAGGAAGACGTATTCTCACCCTCAAAATGGAGAGTTGGTGAGTCTGGGCGGTGACCCATGATACTTTCAGGAGAAAATATTGGCCATTTTGGTCTGTGCACAGACAGCTATTAAAGAACATACTGAGGACCAAATAAGCATCTGCTTTTACAGAAGAGTAGCATTCATGGCCCTGAGTAATCCCCAGACAAAATCTAGGCTAGTCGCTAAGTGTATTAATACTCTAAACTCACTCGACAATAAATGCAGGGGCCGATAAGACTATACTGGATGCCGGGTCATGACGGTATCAAGAGCAACGAAACAGTTAATCATCTAGCCAAATTAGGCACCTAACAGAGCTGAGTTAATCCCGAATTAGGGGTAGGCATTTAAATGAGTCTAATTAAAGACAAGCTAACTCAACTACATGAGTAAGAACAACTATGAGTCTAGAGGTTAACCTTAAGCTACAGACAGGCAAAAGCAATGCACAGTACAGCAAGTGGAACATTTTGGCCAAGACAACTGCTGCAGCTGAGCTGAGCTGAGTAGTACTAGTACCTGGCTTGCAGAATTATAAAATGGAACAATGGAATATCAATTTATTTAATATGAGATTCCCCGATGCAAAAGATGTGAGCATGATAAAGAAACTGCTATACACATCCTTTGCGATTGCCTATCGCTGATGGACAAAAGACGTAAGCACTGGGGTACGGATCTTCCTAAAATATCCGAGCTCAGGAGGCTGCAACTTAAAAATCGTGAGCCGCAGATGATCTATTCCTACTACAAAGATACCGTGGTCTGAATTGGAACTACTAGTGAAGATAACGGCGGGTATGGGGATGCAAAGGGCCTAGAGCTAGGCATCAGGGTCCCCAAAAGGAGGACCCTCCCATCTCAACTTATAATAATAATAATAAACCTGATGGATCAATACGAATTGCTGGAGACTATAAAGTGACGATAAATAATAATATATTGGTAGAGAAACAATCATTGCTTCAATCTAACATTTAAATGCAAATTTAGAGCGAAGTGTTTACTTTTCAAAAATGGATTTAAAAATAGTTCATGCACAAGTGTAACTAAGTGATGAATCTAAGAAATATCTATTTTTATACACTTACAAAGGATTATATTAACAAATGTCATACCGTGTTTCTTTGACACCAGAATATTTCCAGGATCAAATAGAACAAATTTTGCGACAAAGCTTTAGGTGTTTCTAGATTATACTTTAGTTAAAAAAAAAACATTAGAAGAATGTATTAAGAACACAAAAAAAGTTTTAGATTAATTAAAAGAATGCAAGCCTAAATTAAGAAAACCGAAATGTAAATTCCTCTGTAAAAAATGAAATATTCAGTGTTCGGTATCGATGAGTCAAATGTACTTATCTTAGAAAAGAAAACAGATGCAATCGACAAAGCATCCACGCCAACAAACTTGAAGAAATTACTTTTTAGGCAAGATTAAACATTACGATAAATTTATTAAAGATCAGGCAAGCAAATTTCAATCTTTGCATGGAATTTTAAAGAAAGATTAATTTTTTGGACGGTGGCGTATTAAAAGGGATTTCTATTGTATATTTCTATTCTTATATTGATTTAACATGAGCGGAAGTTTTGATAAACTATGAACTTGAGAAAAAAATCATTTCAATATGTAATGTTTCAGATTACGGCTTCTCAGCAGTTATAGCGCACGAAACCCCAAAGTAATCGACCTATATCATTCGCATGAAAGTCGTTATCGCTAAGTAATTGCAACTATATGATAATTGATAAAGAAGCTCGCGCAATCATTTTTGGAATTGACAAATTTTATGATTATTTATAAATTAAAGAGTTCGAATTACAAACTTATCACCAATCATTAGTAAACATTTACGTACAATAAATAATAAAGAAATTCCTACAATGGCTGCGCAACGACATTAAAAACATACTGATTTTTTAAAAGCTTTTAAAAATAAGATTAAGTATATTGAATTAAAAGAAAAACCGCACAGACGTACTATCACGTCTACTTAATACATTAAGTCCTGAATAGATGTTTTTCATTGCAACGTTCATCGATTGTAATTTTTGTAAAAAAGCTTTGTGAATAATTTCTAAATGAGCATATCTGACGTAGAATTAACTGAACTTACAGAATCTAGGACTAGATTTTTCAAAAACCATAACCGTAATAAATTATATGTGATTTTTTCCAAAATAACATGATCTCGTTTTTTCATATCGAAATTACTTTAGGATTCCTGCTTGGAGTGAAGAAATCGCGTCCTTAAAGTTTGAACTTCAAGATATGCAAATTAAAATTTTCAAAATATAAAAAAACTTTTTCTTTTCTGCCATTGAAGCAGTAGTTCACACGTGAGAAAACGCCGTTCGACGTCTCTCGGCTTCAATTTATACGGCATCCAATCTCCTTGCTTCTGGATCATTCCTAACACTTTAAAACGTTTTGGAACTATTGACTCATCTACTTGTAATATTTTTTCAAGTTCTGCTAGCGTCTGACATCGGTCTTGATCAAGTAATTCCTCCAATTCTTTGCCAGAACGTTCTTTATTCTCAGGTTCAAAATCATTATTTTTGAAGCGTCGAAAACAGTCTGTGTATGTCGTATCCAGCAGAGCATTGTCACCGTAAGTCTCAACAAGAATTTTGTATGCTTTAGCTGCAGATTTCTTTTGAATAAAATAGTACAATAAAATTCCCCGCAAATACACTTTATTTGGCACAAAAGTAGACATATTTAGAACCGATAAAAAATTACTTTGTTTACACTAAAGTGAACCATCATACACTGAAATTTAAGATTAGATACAGTACTTCCTTGCAGGTGCGTCGCCATTCGTAATTCCATACTACTGCTATATCTGAAGAGACAGCGAGAACTTATTCAAGGCCCTAATATATGAAGAACCTGTTTGTGTTTTAACCACTAATTAATAAAGACCTCTTGCACTATTTCATACATCTAAATATATTACAGAAAGAGTAAAAACTAAAGTCGAACCTACCATCTCTAGCTTTTACCCGCACCGCTAGAATTATGTTATATTAATTATTCCAGGTATTTTTTTTTCATTAAAAAATGTCTATCTATTAAAATTCGATCAATTATTTGATTTCTGTTACGTCGTAAAACACACATTTAGGAAAATTGAAATTTATAGTAAAACGCAAAAGATGTTCTGTTATAAGAATTATACTATTGTACTTTCAACACGTACGTGACTGAGAACGCATTTACTTTTTACAGCTTCAAAATATAAGACCACGACAAATACATATGTACAACAGCATCGTTAAATAAGATAAAACAGATTTTATATAGACGTATTTTCCAAATTTTTCCATTCTACAAATTTATTAGGAATAACTTGCTATATAACGTGCAAGGACAAAGACATCCGTAAAGACATTTATCTTTTCCTAAAAACAACTAGACACGTGAAAACACATCTGCAGCCCAATCGCTTTACCTTTTTTTATGAGATTACCTCTATTCTAACTGTTCGAAACTTCTCAAAAACACATTATGCTCAGATGTCCACTTTAGGTACATCTCTCATACATCAAATGCATCCAAGAAGGCAACCAATAAGAATTTACTTTCCTTTGCTACACCTACACACCCTTCCCTTTGCAAAACCGAGCTAATGAGTAAACTTAAATTCGAACAACAAGATAGATACATTCAGACAGTCAGAGTGACATTCATACACTCGTGGACATACATTCTTACACTCTTGGCATTTAGATTCATCCGCGACGAACACACACATTTTCATTTTTGACTGCCGCGAGAATAACACAATACAAACACAGTCAAAGACTCGATGCACTTAAAAATCTTCAATTTACTACAATCACAAAAAAGAAAATTAAACAAACGTCAGAAACTAGTCACTTAATATTAAGTTGACGAGTGACATAAGAGTGAAAATAATAATAATAATAATTAGTACAAAAAAGTTCTTAAATTATTAAAATTATTACTTAAACCCTTTTCACTCTCAACAATCTCCAAAAAGACTTGCCTAAATATTCAGCTTCATTGAATGCTACCTATATACTTATAATAGTCAATAAAGATTTCGGTTGCCTTAAAATTAGAAATTGCGGCAGTTGTCCTTGCTTTAAGTTTAAAAGTCGCTTCATCTGAAAAAAAAACGATAGGTTAGAGAAAGTTAAGGTTCTGAATAATTCTTTAAGTTTTTAAAAACTAAGAATCTACTTATTATAAACTGTAGGCAAGCTTTTTAATAGGCAATTAAAGATTTTCAATAAATAGTTGGGCTATTTCAATTTGACATTTTTTCGTTGTTTCTGTATTTGGCTTTCCTGGTTTTAAGTAATTCTTACTTGTCCCTGCTGCTTTAAATCGCCTGATAGATCGCTGGTATGGAAATACTTTCCTTGCCATTACGACAGGTGTCCTTGAATAAACTTTTTACTTCAACATTTTACCTCTCTGTCTACTATATTTTTTCTATAATCAACAGTAAAACTCTTTTTGCTTTGTTAGGTAAGCCATCATCAGAGAAAAAGAGAACGATCTGGATAGAACAGAAAATCCCCCATGCGGTTTTTCTTTAATTATTTTAACCCTCAAGTGGAGCACTATCGCAGCTTAACATAACTGGAGCGCATGGGTAAGGATTACCCGGCTAGCTTTGACCACTTATATCTTATTATAAAATTGATCAATTTTGAATTTTTTTTTTTTTAATCGATTCGTCGGACGATGTAGAATAAGAATATTTCATGAACAAATAAATAAAAATTTAAGTTTTTATAATATTAATGAAAAATAAAAAAAAAAATGCAATGAAAATTGACGAAAAAAGATCTACCTTGGGTTAGCGTTACCCAGTGCTCCTCTTGAGGGTTAAATAGGACTATTAAAGAACAACCATTGCATTGCACAAGTGAATTCTGCAGCAATGCTAGAACGATTGCTAACAAAGTAGATGTAGTTACGATAACTACTCTTCAACTATCCTAAAATAAATCAATGAAAAAAAAATTACTATGTAAAAACCTTCGCCAACTATTTAAAGAACTATCAGATAATCAGAAAGAAACCTACAACTTTTGTATTAAACATTTTCTTTTCAAATGCTTTTCAGGTGAGTTATATACTTTTATTACCAAGCGCTCGACAAATAATCAATGATTTAGTCGATTTTTATTGTTTACCAATGGCTTGTGTTGAGTATTTATTTTTAAATAAATATAAATAGCAGAGATAGCTTATCTTTAGTATTTATTACAAATACAATCAATAAACATTACTATCTACTTTGCCAAAGAATAAATATTCAAGTTCAAAATATATTTTCACCAATTTCAAGTGAAATATTATAAACGAATACATATATATATATATATACATATATATATATACATATGCATATACAAAGTGGCCCGTTTTAATCTATCGGTCGAAATAACTTCAAAGGGAGATGATTATATCAAAAATGTTTCAGACAAAAGTTATAGGGGTTGAAGGGGGTCGTCTAAAGCTGACCTTGGCGTTAACCTCAAGGTCAACTTTGAAGGTTATTTGAGGGTCTAATCGCGAATTTTAAATAAAAATCCCAATTTTATATTGCAGATTCTGATTCTGCGTCGACAAATATGGAAATTTTGTTTAGAACATTTTTTAGGTTCCTGACAGATGTCACTGTAATCGAAAAATTAAAAATGCGTACAAAAATCGTTACCGAATTAGAATTTCTCGAGGAATACACATCGTGTTTTGCAAATTAGAATTCTGTAGATAAATACGTTTAAAAAAAATCTGTTTTGATGAAAATGTTTATTCTACTTTTAGCGTTACCCGGGGACAACGACGTGGACGTAGTAGAATCATGTCTCCATGGGGTGCTTTTTTAATGTGAATCTCCTTGCCTCTCACAATTCGGCCTTTAGAACTAACAACGAAGATGCTGTTCAAAATTGTCTCCATTTTCCTGTAAACACGAGTTTAGTCTTTCATGAAAGTTGTCCACTGTTTGTAATAACACAGCCCGGAGTATTGCAGCACAAGCTGTTCGTATACGTTTTTTCATATCATTACACGTCATTGGCCGCTGTGCATAAACGCAATCTTTGAACATTCCCCATAAGTAAAAACCAGGTGATGTTAAATCAGGTGCATAGGGAGGCCATGAAATGGTCCACCGCGTCCAATCCATTGATTGGGGTATTGCTCATTTAAGTGATCTCGTACAATGCATGCAAAATGTGGAGGTGCCCCATCTTGTTGAAACCACATCCGTTGCCTTGCTCCTAGATCCACGTTCTCCATTAAATTAGACAAATCACTTCTGAGAAACTGCAAATATCTTGCAGCAGTTACATTATCATCAAATAAGTAGGGTCCAATTAAGTACCCGTTAACAATACCACACCAGACCATTACAGACCATCGATGTTGATTGTCAATAGATCTATGCCAGTGAGGATTATCGTCTGACCAATAATGACTGTTGTGTCTATTTAAATATTCAGTGCTTTGGAAGGTAGCAACGTCAGACAAAAGGACGTACCTAAAAAATTGGTTGTTACGTTAAATCTTTCGCAAAGCACATTGACAGAACCAAACACATGCTACCATATCAGCTAATGTTAATGCTTGCATTAATGCAATATGGTAAGCATGATACTTTGTTGCCTTCAGAATTTTTAGTAGAGCAGCCAATTGGATTCGGATCTAAAAGTATTCGAAAGATTTGGTTCCCAAAACTCGGATACATTCAAATCAGATTCGTAGGATTCGAATACTCAAGAGTATTCGAACCCCTCGGATCTAGGATCCGAATTCTTCGAATATAAGATTCGGATCCTACTTATATAAGATTCGAATCTTACGAATATAAGATCCGAATCTATGATAATATTATTTTTATGGTAAAATAATAAAAATTACAACAATTTTAGCAATTTTAACTATTTTATATGCCTCATATAAATATTTAAATTAAGATTATTATATTAAATTGATATATTAAATTATTTATATATTATTTTATAAATTTCAGCAATAAAGTATAATTTTTAAATAATTTTTAACTATAATTTATGTATAAAAGAATTTTATTTATAACATAATTAATTTTTTTAAATAAATTATTTTTTATATTTTATATTAAAATTTGATAACAAATTTTATTAAAATTAGGATAAAAGAATTATTGATAAAAATTAATTATGGCATAAATAAAATTTATTTGCAAATAAATTATGTTTAAGAAATAATTAAAAATTAAATTTTATTTTTGCAAAAAATTAAAGAATGCCCAACTATCAATCGTATAAAATATTTTGTTATATTTTTGAGAAGCCTTCATCAAGAAAATGTAGATAAATTAATTTTTTTGCATAAAAATTAATCATACATCACGAATTAAATGTTTTTCGATTATATATTTATGTAACATGTTATTTAATTTTGAAACTTGAAATAAAATTAAAACAATTTTCATGATAAAATTATCAAGAATTCATATAAAAAATTTAAAATAAAATAAAACATAAAACAAGATTAGCTAAAATTATTTATGATGGGCATTATTTAATTTTTTGTGCAAAAACAAATTTAATTTTTAATTATTTTCAAAACATAATTTATTTGTCAATACATTTTATTTATGTCAATTAATTTTTTTTAATAATTTTGTAATCATAATTTTAATAAAATTTGTTATCAAATTTTAATATAAAATGTGAAAATAAATCCATTAAAAAAAATTAATTATGTTATAAACAAAATTCTCTTATACATAAATGATAATTGAAAATTATTTAAAAATTAAAATTTATTGCTAAACTTTATAAGATAATATATTGGGTGTACAACTTTGCTTCCGCCGTTTTGCAATAGATGGCTGTAGCGGTAAGTGGTAGTTGAAATAAATAGATCATAGATGTCATACAATAAGCTTAGGTATTTGTAAACATAACGCCATCGAAATATTAGTCAATTTGTGTCTGAATCATAAAGTTATTCTCGATTAAACATGTCAGCTTACGAGCCAAATTTTCGTCATTTGCGGGAGGTTTTAATTTTCTGCTTTAATATGAAGAAATCTGCGACTGAGGCTCATCGAATGCTCTGAAATACCTATGGTGAGGCCGCTATTAGTTAGAGAACGTGCCGAGAGTGGTTTCAACGCTTCAAGAACGGCGATTTTAATGTCGAAGACCAGCATGGCGGTGGAAGAAAGAAGGTTTTCGCAGATGCAGAATTAGAGGCATTACTTGATCAAGACTCGTGTCAAACGCAACAAGAATTGGCAGGATCATTGGAAGTGACGCAACAAGCCATTTCAAAACGCCTGAGAGTCATGGGAATGATTCAGAAACAAGGAAATTGGGTGCCGTACGAGTTGAAGCCGAGAGATGTTAAACGGCATTTGTGTGTTTGTAAACAGCTGCTTGCAAGGCAAAGACGGACGGGATTTCTGCATCGCATTGTGACTGGGGACGAAAAATGGGTTCAGTACGATAATCCCAAGCGCAGAAAATCATGGGGATATCCCGGCCATGCCTCCACGTCGACGGTCAAATCGAATATTTACGGTTCCAAGGTCATGCTCAGTATTTGGTGGGACCAGCTCGGCGTAGTGTATTATGAGTTGTTAAAACCGACTAAAACAATCACAGGCGATTGTTATCGAACGCAATTAATGCGTTTAAGCCGAGTATTTAAAGACAAACGGCCGCAATACAACGAGAGACATGATAAAGTGATTTTACAGCATGACAATGCTTGACTCCATGTTGCGAAAGTGGTCAAGACATATTTGGAAACTTTGAAATGGGAAGTCCTACCCCACCCGCCGTATTCTCCAGACATTGCTCCCTCGGACTACCACTTGTTTCGATCCATGGCACACGGCCTAGCTGACCAGCACTTCCGGTCTTATGAAGAAGTAAAAAATTGGATTGATTCGTGGATCGATTCAAAAGATGACCAGTTTTTTCAACGCGGGATTCGTATGCTGCCCGAAAGATGGGAGAAAGTAGTGGCCAGCGATGGACAGTACTTCAAATCATAAATGTATAACCAGTTTTTTACAATAAAGCCTCGAATTTCAGAAAAAAAACGGCGGAAGCAAAGTTGTACACCCAATATAAATAATTCAATATATCAATTTAATATAATAATCTTAATTTAAATATTTAAAAGAGGCATTTACAATAGTGAAAATCGCTTAAAATGTTGTAATTTTTATTATTTTACCATAAAAATAAGATTGTCATAGATTTGGATCTTATATCCGTAGGATCCGAATCTTATATTTGAAGGATCCGGATCTTAGATCTGAATCCTACGAATCTGAGATTCGAATATATTCGGATCTTGAGTACCCGTATAATAAAATGTTCGAATACTAGACAGCTCTAATTTTTAGCATCACTGACCGAGATATGCCTATTTCTCGTTATATTTGACGGCTACTAATATTGGGATTCATATGCACAAGTGCAAGAACAGTAATGGCACGTGCGTCACTTTCATCATATTCGTGATAAGGGCGTTCACGTGTCATTCTCCCTTCTCGAGCTCTTGCAGCCGGATCACGGATGGTTACCCTGTTTGCATATCTCCTGTTCAAAAAACGTTGCGCATAAAGTCGAGCAGCAGCTGTAAATTTATTTTAAGTTTCGCCTAAAATCATAATTATGTCAACAATTACCGTAGGAGTATAATTCGGCATGTTTACCTCAAATAAATTACTTACGTATTGGAAAGTATGGCGGCTATTGGAAATACTATCAAGTTTCTCAAATAATGTTATCAATGAGAGTTCTGATAGTGAAGTGTAACCGAACTGATAAATCGAAGTTCGAATTACGGCCACAGTAGCGCAACCTTATTTCTTAACCAATTAAAAGAACGAAACGTAGAACGATGATCCGAAGCCGAAATAATAAGTCCCTGCGATTCTGAGTATTTTCGGAAAGCAAAACGAATCGAGTTGTTATTTTCGGTCACTAATGATTTTTATGGACGTTTTCACTCGCTGATTTTACCAATGTAAACTTTTTGCTATGCGTCAAAACCTTATACGAATTTTCGCGCTGTCAACTTTCGAAATTCTTTGTTAGCCCAGGTACCGGTATTCCAAAAAACAAAATAAATCGAATGTAATAAAAACGATTGTAATCTAAAATCTGTCGAAAAACAAGTGGAAACTATTTATAGTAAATTCATGTACAGATCACGAATGGTTACCCTTTTTGGATGTCTTCTGTTCGAAAAACGTTGCGCATAAAGTCGTGCAGCAGCTGTAAATTTATTTTGAGTTTTGCCTAAAATCATAATTATGTCAACAATTACCGTAGAAGTATAATTCGGCATGTTAACCACAAATAAATTACCTACGTATTGGAAAGTACGGTGGCTATTAAAAAAACTATCAAGTTTTTCAATTAATGTTATCAATGAGAGTCCTGATAGTGAAGTGTAACCTCACTGATAAATCGAAGTTTGAATTACGGCCAGAGAAGCGCAACCTTATTTCTTAAAAGATTAAAAGAATGAATCGTAGAACGATGATACGAAGCCGAAATAATAAGTCTCTGCGATTCTGAGTGATTTCGGTAAGAAAAACGAATCGAGTTGTTATTTTCGGTCACTAATGATTTTCATGGACATTTTCAGTCACTGATTTTGCTAATGTAAACTTTTTTCGATGCGTCAAAACCTAATTCGAATATTCGCGCTGACAACTTTCAAAATTCTTGGTCAGCCCAGGCACTGGCATTTCAAAAAATGAAATAAATTGAATGTAATAAAAACGATTGTAATCTAGACTCTGTCGAAAAACGAGTGGCAACTATTTATAGTAAATTCAAGTACAATATCTTTCTTTAATTCGCGAATGCTGTTTAATTCGAAAATTTCCAAATAACAATAAAGTTACGGAATTTTTATGATCTCTTGGCATTTTCAGTCATATTTCTTATTTTTCAATAGCATCTCCCTATAGTACATAAACAAGAGTTGTAACCGCTTCCTAGTTTTCGATGTCTACCTGACGTGCATCGAAGGTTTTCGTTGTCCAAGTCGACAGTTCCATAGTTTCAGATGCCCAGGGATCAACCTTGAAGATCATCTAATGGTCTTTCCATTTGACCTTTAAGTGGACCATCAAGGTCATTACAAGGTCATCCTAGATTTGACCGTAAAATGGCTTTGTAAGTCATTTTCGATTTGACCTTGGGAAACTATTTCAAGGTTAAATGGGGATTACCTCGATCTTCAGGTTTTATCCCTGGAGGTCAAGGTCGACCTGGGCGACAAAACGCTGCTGTGCGGGATATCGCAACCTATAGAGCAGTCGACTTTTTCGTACGTATACGCACAATGGCGCATGTACACGTGATGTGTTGGCAGGAATAATAGATTTCCGTTCCTCTAAGAGCATCGGCTGCACAGATTCGACCCATTGCAATGAATTTTAGCGTTGGAAATTCTAGCTTTGCAGCTTCAGGTTCTAAAGGTCAAATTGTGAGAGGCAAGGGGTCTCACATTAAAAAAGCACCCCATGGGGACTTGCTTCTACTACGTCCACGGCGTTGTCCCAGGGTAACGCTAAAAGTAGAATAAACATTTTCATCAAAACAGATTTTTTTTAACGTATTTATCCACATAATTCTAATTTGTAGAACACGATGTGTATTCCTCGAGAAATTCTAATTCGGTAACGATTTTTCTACGCATTTTTAATTTTGTCGATTACAGCGACATCTATCACGCATCTAAAAAATATTCCAAACAAAATTTCTATATTATTTGACGCAGAATCAGAATCTGCAATATATAATTGGGCTACCCATCTCAGATTTTTAAGTTGAAACCGCTCCATACGAGGGGTTAGAGGGGGGGAGGTTGATTGTGGTGTCATTGCATGTACCCTATCCAGATTAACAAATTTTCCTTTTCTACCTTTTAATATGCGTAGTTGTTGAGATGTTCGCATCGATAGATTAAAACTGCCGATTACAGCGCCATCTGTGACGCATCGAAATATATGTTTGAGACAAAACTTTTATATTTTTTTAATCAGAATCAGAGTCTGTAATAAAAATTTTGGATTCTATTTTAAAATTCGCAATTTGACCCTCAAATATTTTTTAAATTCAACCTCAAGGTAAACGCCAAGGTCAGCGTTGGACGAGCTCTTTTAACCCCTACAACTTTTGTCTGAAACGTTTTTCGATATAACCATCTCCCTTTGAAGTTATTTCGACCGATAGATTAAAACGGACCCCCCTGTACATATACATATATATATATATATATATATATACTATTTTATATAAAATAAGTAAGATTCTATACTTTTATTTTTATAATAATTGTATTTATTTGTATTGAATAATTGGAAACTTATCGGTAATAGAAATTAACTTACTATCCAAAATAGAATTGAAAGTACAATGATAAATAACTGATCTAGGACACATTTTGCTAGATCGCAGAAGAAAATCTTCGTCACTGCTCAGATAAAAGCAGGCAACTAATTCCGAGTCCGGTTGTACATTTTTCACAACTTCGAAAATTGGTTCACCTATAAACAGTTAAATATGCAAGATAATAAGGTAAATTGAATAAATTATTATTTAATTAATTATAAACGTACATATTTATTTATTAATCTCATATAAATTTACATACATCTGTACATAAATACATCAGTGGAGTTAGCATTCAATAATTGAATTAAATAGAATTGAAAATAGTTTTTATTTATCACTCCAGGAATACATTCTCTTGGGCGTAGATTTATCATACATTATTTACATAAAATATTTAACAGTAGTTAAAATTGACATTTGTTCAATAATACTTAAAAATTAAATAAGTAACGAAAACTTTTCTAATTATAGAATAAAGTTAACATTCATAATTCAGAATCCAGCACTGAGTCTTATGCAGTTCGAATTGTGAACTTTCTTCTTCTTGGTTCATCACGATCCGTTAGGTAACTTAAAATCATCCGAAGAATGTATCCAGGCACCTGAAAATCATGCTGTATCGCGATTAGAACATCGGCCTACCTGAACGAATTGAACGCGTTCTTCACATTTAAATGGACGAATAGACATATGGAGGGA
Organism: Chalcis sispes; assembly: GCA_949987625.1. Taxonomy (NCBI): domain Eukaryota; kingdom Metazoa; phylum Arthropoda; class Insecta; order Hymenoptera; family Chalcididae; genus Chalcis; species Chalcis sispes. The sequence continues at coordinate 51,054,867 of OX465094.1, read as the reverse complement.
GAATCTTGAATAGCACCGACAGTCAACGTACCACTCTGAAAACCAAGTTGCCTTTTAGCTAAGCATCCAGCTCAATGCACGGTTTGCAGGATTCAGGGTCGCAATAGACCCTCTAGAAGTTTGCCTATAATGTTAAGTATACACAGAGAGGGATATGACAGAGGTCTACCTGATAATGTCTTACCGATAAGCGCAAGTTCACGCTTAGGCACGAGTTATACATGTCGTGCAAAAGCTTTCGATGGTGTTCTGCTAGAGCCTTAAGCACCTTAGCCAGAATAACGACGCGTCCTGGCGGTTTCCAATGCTTTATAGAACTTACACGGTCTCATTTTTTAGCCCTCGTCTCCTCCGTCCATTAGTGAGCAGGGCGACGCACGATCTTCGGTTTCCTCCGTGGAATCGCCTCCTTACAAGCTCGGTAGTTAAGACGTATTGTGGCATCCGTAACTGCCTCAGCTCGCTCGGGGGCTGCCAACTTATCTAGAATTCCTTTAACGATTCCTCGACTGCATTTAATTGCCAGAGATAGCTCTCCTTTATTTAATTTATGAATATTATATTTGGTTAAGCCACGCATGTTGCGAAAGGTGATGTACTGGTGATACTGGCGTGAAGTACTCTATCACCCGCCAATTCTGGTCATGCGCAGTCGAACCCGCGGTTGTGGAAGATAACACATTGTTCAATAAGTCCCGAGACTAACAACGAAAACAACATTTTTTTTCAAAAATCATTATTATTCATCAATATAATCTCCTTTTAGAGTGATACAATCTTTGCAACAGCTTTCCAACATTTCTATACCATGTTTATAGAAGGATTTATCCTTTGCTTCAAAATAGGCTTTAGTTTCGGCAATTACCTCCTCATTCTAGCCAAATTTTTTTCCCTGGAGCATTTTTTTGAGATCAGCAAAGAGCCAGTAGTCGCTGGGGGCTAAATCTGGCAAATACGGGGGGTGGGGAGGCAAATCATAGCCCAATTCGTTCAATTTTGCCATTGTTTTCATGGACTTGTGGCATGGTGCATTGTCTTGGTGAAAAAGGATTTTTTTCTTCTTGATGTGCGGTCGTTTTGCTGCGATCTCCTCCTTTAAACGTACCAACAAGTCAATATAATAATCACTGTTGATCAATTTACCTTTTTCCAGGTAGTCAATGAAAATCACGCCATGTGTATCTAAAAAAACAGACGCCATGACTTTGCCAGCAGGCTGCTGCGTTTTCGGACGCTTTGGGCGGCTTTCGCCAGCCATGCGCCACTCAGATGATTGCCGATTCGACTCCGGAGTGAAATCATGTATCCATGTTTTATCCATGGTCACGTATCGACGCAGGAAATCCTTTTTATTGCGAGTAAATAGCGATAAACAGCTCTCTGAATCGTCGACTCGTTGCTGTTTTTGTTCCACTGAAAGCAATCGCGGCACCCACTTGAAAAAAACCTTTTTCATGCTCAATTTTTGATGAAGGATTGTAAATACGCTCCCAGATGATATCTGTGTCATTTCTGCAATCTCACGGACCTTCACTTTGCGATTTTTCATTACAATTTTTAACACTTCACTCACATTTTCCTGTGTAACGGCTTCCAATGGCCTACCCGAACGTTCCGCATCGTTTGTGTCCGTACGACCACGTTTAAACTCAGCATACCAACGATAAATCGTTGGTTTGGATGGAGAGGAGTGCGGGTAATGTTTTTCAAGCCATTGCTGGGCCTCTACGGTATTTTAACCCATTAAAAAACAATGTTTTATCAACACGCGAAACTCGCTTTTTTCCATTTTTCAAACAAATTACAAAGTGACTTTACTCTAACCTCGATAACTCTTCTGTCTGTGATCCGATCGACGTAAAATTTTTACACGTTTCATGTAAAGGTTCGCACTCTATGGAAACGTAGCCAGTTTGGTACTACTAGCACTATCTCTGGGTTAGTCTCGGGACTTATTGAACGATGTGTTACGTCGGGTATTATCTCTCTATACCGCAACCGTCTAAAGGTTGAGGTATACCCGATATTTAATACCACCAGCCCAAGCCGCGAAACAGAGTCTATGACTCGCCTTTCCTTTGAGTTCAGCCAATCTATTTCTCGTTCTAGAGCTTTTGCATTAAAATTTTCGGGAACTATCAGTTCTCCTTCCATGTCTCTAATGGCGTTTTCTAGACTATCAAGTCTAGTCTAAAAGTTTCCTATAGTATTGTTTGAAGTAAGGTGACAGTTAAGAAACATGCTGTCAGTAACTCTAACCCAAAGTAAACAATTTTCAGAACCACGGCACGCGACGCTGAAACGTTGCGGATTGAGAATCCAGATGGCCGCTGTTTCAAAGTCATCGGAATGCCACCCTCCTACTTCTTGATACAGATAAGTACTATATCTACGCATAAATCAAAGTAGTTCTTTGGGAGTAAATCGTGAGTCGTTCAGCTCTAATTCAGTTTATTTTGCAACAACCCTGTCATCGCTCAGCCTTGAATACGGTTAAGGGATATGCAGCGCAAGCACTTAATCCGGCAATGTATTTCCGCATTGCCTGGTTAGTTTGTGCTTTCGCAAAGAAAACACTCTTGTGACGCCGAGTATAATAATGATCATAACAATAACAATGACAACGACAAAGACAACGACAACGACAATGACAATGACAATCACAATGACAATATTTTTGATATAAAGAGAAATTTTCAAATTAATTAAAAATTAAAATTGAAAATCAAATTTTATATTTGATTTTATTCTGATGATAGCAGTTTATTAAACATAGAAAACATAAATAAATTAATATCAATTAAAAATTCAAAATTAAAATGAAATTTGTAAACAAACTTGAGAGAAAAAATACAGTATTATATTTATATGTATCTTTGAGCATGTAGAAAATAGAGAAGCAGTATGTAAGCAATAACACTAAGTTATGTTTTCTTTTTTCAGCTGCACTTTAAATCAAATTAAATTAAATTATCAGTATATCTTAGAAACGCTCAAAATCAAACAAAAATTTTATATTACACACTAACATTTTTATATTTTTTATTGTTTATTTTATATATATTTTTTGTTCACATAATAATTATATTAATCAAATTTATCAGATTAAAATTTATTTTAAAATTTAAGAATTCAAACTTTAAATAATCTAGTATTGTAATTTTTAGTTTTAACGCATACTTCTGTAAAATAAAAAAATTTATTGTGTAATTTAGTTGTTTTGTAAGTTTATTTTAAATATCTTTGCATTTTTGTCTCCATTCTTTCAATTTACTAAGATTTAGTGTTTAATAGTCGGTATTTGTGAAAAAGTTTATCTGATTAAATTGCATTTGTTACTACATCTTATTACATTTTCTCAAAATAGCCTTATTTTTTCTCCGTAAAATTTAAATTTCTCTCACATTAAAAACAATTTTTTTCTTGTACAAGAATTAATTTTGTATAAAAAGTACTTTTTGTATAAATTACTTTTATTAAACTTGATTTAAATTACAGCAGACTATCCAGCAGATGTAAAGGTTGATATGATATTGATCCTTGGTGAGTCGCCGTAATTATCGACAAGCTGCTATTATTTACCAAAATCGATACCCAGATAGAAAACATCCAAACCACACTGTCATTCATAACATTTATTTAAGATCTCGACAAGGACGACAAGAGTGTGTTCGGCAACGGCATATTTACGATAAAAATGATGTTCACGTATTAGTTGTTCTGTCAATGATTCACGTAGATCCCCACATCAGTACTCGTGTGATCGAAATACAATCTTGAATTATTAAATCTACTGCTTGAAGAACACTTCACAGCTGACTTTATTATCCTTATCATAACATATTATTTTTACACAGGTTATCACACCTATGGATATGCAGCTACGCTTACAGTTTTGTTAATGGGCATGATGAATGATTGCTAATGATCCAAACTTTTTTCGATTTGTTATGTTTTCTGATAAAGCGAAATTCAAAAACAACGGATAACTTAACAAACATAATTTCCACTATTGGTTTGATGTTAATCCACATTGGCATAGGCAAATCGATAACCAAAAACACTGAAGCATTGATGTATAATGTGATATCTTAAATGGACACCTTAAAAGGCCTTAATTTTTTGAGAATAATATAAATAAATTTAATGTTTTACAGTTGCTTGGAAATGATATTTCAGTACACTTCGAAGAGATAGATTTGGAAACCAGATTGAGGATGTGGTTACATTCAGATGAAGTTAGAGTACACTTTGCTCAGATAGTTTGAGCATTTCTCAATAAACATAACCGTGACAGTCGGATCGGATATACTAGACCTAGGAATTTTGATGTCTCTTGGCCACCAAAATCTCCAGATTTGACGTCACCCGATTTTTACTTGTGGGGATATCTAAAAAATGTAGTTTATGAACGACCAGCAACTACAAGAGAAGAAATCATGGACAGAATTCAAATTGCCTGTCAAGCCATTCTAAGAGAAGTACTGTTAAGAGCAGTTAATGAATTTCAGCGGAGGATCCAATTATGTATTCAACATAATAGAGGTATCTTCGAACATCTGCGCTAAATTTCCAATAAAAGTGAGAGGCAAGAGGAATTACTGTAATAAAATACCCATAAGGACACAGCCCTATTACGTCCACGCTGTTGTCCTGTTAAGTGCTAGAGGTAAAATGCAATACTTCTAATGGAAATCAAATATCACTATTGTCTGACCCCAATCGCATCTTTAACTTCTGTAATGATCATGAGAAAATATTGTTCAAAACCGTTAACACTGATGTCCGCTGAAAATTGTTTTGTTAATCAAACCGAACTTTTGTTTGGCCCTGTAGCACTTGTACCAGATGATTTCTACCCCATGCAAAATATCTTTACTGAACAAAAATTTTTCACTTTTATCGATTCTAGAGTCAAAAATAGTGATTCTTATTGAAAAGAGCCAACTTGACTTTGAAATTACCTTGACAATGAACTTTAAGATGAAATTGAAGGTCACTATCATTTGACCTCCTCGCTCCATTCAACTTTCACAGAGGTAGCTTTTGATAAGATGCGCTTTTACGCAGTTATCAGCGTGGATCGATTAAATTGTATGTACATATACATATATATATATATATTGTAACGGGGTGGCAGATTCAGAGGTACCTGCCACAGGAGCAATTAGCTTCGGGGAACGCGCAATCCGCAAGAGGCGCGGAAATGCCCGCTGCGCCCCCTTGGCAGAAGCTAAAGTCTTGGACGACTTTGCTCCTGGGTCCAGGCTCGACAAGCCGGTCTACGGACCCAACTTACCCGCTGCAACGCCGCGCAATCGTCGTTGCGCGGCTCGTTCGTCGTCCTCACCTGGCTAGTTGATCTCGGAGAGGGCGGTATCCGGGAGGAGAGCTGAAAGCTCCTCGTCGCAATAATAATAAAAAAAAATGAAAAGAAAAGTAACGTCAACAAAAAATAATAAAAGAAAAAAAAAGATTGAATAATTTGAGCGAGAGAAGCTCGCACCAAACAAAACAAAAACACAGAAAAAAAATAGGAGAAAAAAAACAGAAAAAAACAAATTAAAAATATAAATAAAATAATTTAATAATAATAAAAAAGAAATAATAAATAATAAATTAGTTAACAATAATAATTACAAAAAAAAATAAAAAACAGTAAAATAAATTGTAATTGCCGCGTACGAGGAGCGCAGGCGGTGAGGCGCGATATAATGCGCGAAGATAGCTCCCGCGCGCGGCGTATTCCACGAGTGCGAGAGAGAAAGAACGCCTCTCGCACTACGCCTATGAGAGTGAGAGAGAAAGGCCTTTCTCACTCGCGCGCGCCGTCTAACGTACGGGTGCGAGAGAGAAGAACACTCTCCCGCACGGAGCCCGTTGGAGCGAGAGAGAGAACGCTCTCCTGCTCTTGCGCGCCACTTCTACTGCGAGTACGAGAGAGACAACGGATCTCCCGTACTACGCCGTAGGAGTGAGAGAGAAAGCGCTCTCCCACTCTTGCGCGCCTAACCCTACGCGGGTGCGAGAGAGAACGCAACTCTCTCGCGCCGATCTAACTCGAGTGGGAGATAAAGGTTTCTCCCACTCGCGCGCGCGCCGTATACGCCGCAAGTGCGAGAGAGAAAGCGACTCTCCCGCACTGCTACCACTAGAGTGAGAGAGAGACCGCTCTCTCACTCGCGCGCGCTCAAGCTTCTATAGGTGCGAGAGAGAACGCAACTCTCTCGCCCTGTATACGAGAGTGAGAGAGATAGCGCCCTCTCACTCGCACGAACCGCGAAAAATACAAAAATACTAAAGCGCGGAGTAACCGGCGGAGGTTACTCCTACGCAAATCCAACAACAAAAAAGCAAACGGCTTTACGCGCGAAAATTAAGTCTTAGCGGACTTACTCTTTGGCTGGCCAGCCGCGCTCGCTAGACGCTCGTCGAAGATGGCGGGGAAGGCGACTCGGCTTACTCTCGGATGCAAAGTCGACCCGCTCCCGGTCGCCGGTGATCCGCGTCGGTGCTGTCGGCCGGTGTGGGTTTCTTGGCTGCCTGCACAGCCGATGCTCGCCAAGACACCAAAGACACACCCCGATAACCTTCTTCTTCAACGCGAAGAAGAAAGAAACGAAAACGCGTAATCGGCGCGTCCAAAATGGCGGGGATTACACTCTTTCCCGCGGAAAAACTGCGTGAATCGAAAAACGAAAGCGCGTGGCTTGTCCGACGGCAAACTCTATACTGCTCTAAAAGGCGGGAGACGGCTTGGCTACCTAGTCTAGCCTCTCCTATGCGGTACTCGACTAGCCTATCTCTAGTCGCGTACCGTTTCTGCCCGTCCGCGACTGTCGCGTTACTTCTTTTCCGCGGTCCCCTTTATCCCGATTACGCTAAATAAGACGCGGCGCGGAGCACGGAGTGTTCTCCGTGACAATATATATATATATATATATATATATATATATATATATATATATATATATATATATGTTGATTTGTTCGATAATTAATGTAGCTTTTTTCTCATAGATGGCGTGAACTGCATATTTCATGTAGTAGCGATTGCGTGACGTATATTATTATACACTATCATAAAGGTTAGACTGTACACTATCTTCTGTCAAAAACTGAGCGTCATTAGTAAATAACAAGTTGGTTAAAAATTAAATTAAAAATAGACAATCAAAGTGAGCATTATTAGCATATTTTATTGTTTTACTTCCGGAAGGGCAGAAATGCGGTGCAAGCTCGGAAGAAATTGTGTGAAGTTTATGGTGAGGACTGCCATACTGAACGCAAGTGTCTGCGTTGGTTTGCTCGCTTTCATTCTGGAAATTTTAATGTGCAGATACACCACATCCTGGTCGTCTAACCACTACTGATGACGACGAAATAAAGGCGTTAATCGAAACTAACTGGCATATGAGAACTTGAGAGATAGCAGACAAAATCGGCATACCGAATTCAACCGTTTACTTGCACTTACAACAGCTTGGTTACGTAAATAAACAGGATGTTTTGGTTCCTCACAAATTAAAGGAAATCCACTTCACCAAACGCATTAACATATGCGACTCTTTGCTGAATCGTAACGAAAACGACCCATTTCTAAAAAGAATCATAAAGGGTGATGAAAGATGGATTGTGTACTGTTTACTTGTACTTACAACAGCCTGATTACGTAAACAAACTGAATGTTTGGGTTCCTCACGAATTAAAGGAAATCCACCTCACCAAACGCATTAACATATGCGACTCTTTGCTGAATCGTAACGAAAACGACCAATTTCTAAAAAGAATCATTAAGGGTAATGAAAGATGGATTGTGTACGATAATGTAGTTTGAAATCGATCATGGATCAAGCAAGATAAGCCCCCACGATCGACATCCAAAGCCGATATTCGCCAAAAGAAGATTATGCTTTCCGTGTGGTGGGATTATTATGGTAGAGACTACTTTGAGCCGCTTTCAAGAAACCAAACTATTGATACAAATATTTACTGTAGTCAACTATCAAAATTGAACGAAGCAATCAAGAAAAAACGCTCTGAACTGACCAATCGCAAGGGTGTGATGTTCCATCATGATAATGCCAGACCTCACACCTCTTTGATAAATCGTCAAAAATAAATAGAGCTCAATTGGGAACTAATGCCACATCTATCCTATAGCCCTGACTTAGTACCATCAAACAATCATTTGTTTTGCTCCCTGAAAAGCCATTTGAATGGTGAAGATTTTGATTCTGATCAGGCTGTTAAAAATGAGTTGGACCAGTTCTTTGCTTCCAAAAAACAAGGCATCTTCGAACATGGAATTTTTTAACTTACCACAAGATGGCAAAAGGTCATCCAACAAAACGGCCCAAATATCATTAATTAATTTTTATTGTTAATATAAATAAATTCACCTTGAAAAACATGAAAAGAACGACATTAATTATCAAACAACCCAATATATAATGGGTGATTTATTATGAGGTTTGATTTTCAATAAGCCTTTTTTACAGATTACGCGTGACTCCTGTCACACTGTAACGTCATTTTTATTCAGTATTGTTTGACAAATCATCATGGAAAGACTTACACCGCAACAACGTATGCAAATCGTTCAGCTGTATTTCGAAAATCAACGTTCTGTGAGAAACGTTTTCGTGCTCTTAGAGCAACTTATGGTGTGCATCGTCGACCAACCGAAACCACTATATCCAATACCATCCGCAAATTTGAAACCCAGCATACATTATTGGATGATACTCAACCGATTAGACCATATCCAGCACATAGTAAAGAGAATATAGCGGCTGTAGCCAAGAGTGTGGCTGAAGACCGTGACCAATCGATTCGGCGTCGTTTTCAACAACTTGGCGTATTCACGTAAAGATCTTGGTTTTAAGGCATACAAACTTCAACTCGTGCGAGAATTGAAGCCGGGCGACTTAGTTTTGCGTCGTGTTTCTAGTGAATGGGCTCTGAATCGGCTCAATGAAAATCCACTGTCTTATCGCGAAATTTTGTTCAGTGATGAGGCACATTTTTGGCTTAATGGATACGTCAATAAGCAGAATTGCCGTATTTGGGCTGATGAACAACCTGAAGAGCTTCAACAGCTACCACTAAAGCTACAGAAATGCACAGTTTGGTGTAGCATATGGGCCGCGTAGAATCATCGGTCCAAATTTCTTTCAAAATGAGTCCGGTCAGAACGTAACCGTCAATGGCGACCGCTGTTGCACCATGATAACGGATTTTTTTGCTACCTGAAATTAAAGCCCGTGGTATCGGTGAACTTTGGTTTTAACAAGACGGTGAAACTTTGCATACAGCAAGAGAAACAATGGAGTATTGAGAAATCATTTTAGTGAGAACCTGATTTTACGTTTTGGACCCGTAAATTAGCCGACTAGATCGTGTGATATCACAGGTTCCGATTATTTTCTTTGGGGTTGCACGAAGTCTCTAGTCATCAGGGATAAGCCAGCTTCAATCGACGCTTTGCAAGCCAACATTACTCGTGTCATTCGCGAGATACCGGTCGCTATGCAGATACGCGACGTCCAAAATTGGACCCTTAGGATGGACTATTTACGGCGTATCCGCAGTCAACATTTAAATGAGATAATCTTTAAAAAGTAAATGTTATAAATTGTTCTTTCGACTCACAACGAAACTTTAATTATAAAATTCAACTTCATGCCATTTATTTAGAATGCAAAACCAAACCTCAGAATGAATCACCATACATATACAGGATGGTCCGTTTCAATATATAGATCAAAATAATTTTAGAGAGAAATGGTTACATCAAAAAATGTTTTTTACAAAAGTTGTAAGGGTTTAAAGGAGTCATCCAACGCTGACCTTGGCGTTAACCTTGAGATCAAATTTGAAGGTTATTTGAGGACCAAATTGCGAATTTTAAATGGAAATTTTAATTTTTTATTATAGATCCTGATTCTGCGACGAAAAATATAAAAGTTTTGGCTCGGAAATTTTTTCCGATGCATGACAGATGGCGCTGTAATCGGCAGTTTTAATGTATCGATGCGAATATCTTAACAACTACGCATATGTAAAAGTAGAAAAGTAGAATTTGTTAATCCAGATAGGGGACATGCAATGACACAACAATCGACCTCCTCCCCCCCTCTAGCCTCCCGTATGGAGCAGTTTTAACTTAAAAATCTGAAATGGCTACCCCAACTTTATATTGCAGATTCTGATTCTGCGTCGAAAAATATGAAAATTTTGTTTGGAACATTTTCGAGATTTGTGACGGATGTCGCTGTAATCGACAAAATTAGAAACGCGTACAAAAGTCGTTACCTAATTCGAATTTCTCGAGGAATACAAATCGTGTTCTGCAAATTAGAATTCTGTGGATAAAAACGTTTAAAATAAATCTGTTTTGATAAAAATGTTTATTCTAATTTTAGCGTTACTGGGGGACAACGACGTAGACGTAGTAGAATCATGTCCCCATGGGGTGCTTTTTTAATGTGAATCTCCTTGCCTCTCACAATTCGGCCTTTAGAACTAACAACGTAGATGCTGTTTAAAATTGTCTGCATTTTCCTGTAAACACGAGTTTAGTCTTTCATGAAAGTTGTCCACTGTTTGTAATAACACAGTCCAGGGTATTGCCGCCCAAGCTGTTCGTATACGTTCTTTCATATCATCACGCGTCGTCGGCTGCTGTTCGTAAACGCAATCTTTCGACATCCCCCATAAGTATATATCAGGTAATGTTAAATTGGGTGAAAGGGGAGGCCAGGAAATGGTCCACTGCGTCCAATTCATTGATCGGGGTATTGCTCATTTAAATGATCTCGTACAATGCGTGCAAAATGTGGAGGTGCCTTATCTTGCTGGAACCACATCCGTTGCCTGGCTCCTAGATCCACGTTCTCCATTAAATTAAACGAATCACTTCTAAGGAACTGCAAATATCACGGAGCAGTTACATTATCATTAAAAAAGAAGAGTCCAATTAAGTACCCGTTTACAATACCACACCAGACCATTACAGACCATCAATGTTTTATTGTTAATAGATCGATACCAGTGAAGATTAACGTCTGACCAATAATGACTGTCGTGTCTATTTAAATGCCCAGTGCTTTAGAAGGTAGCTGTCTCAGAGAAGAGGACGTGCTTAAAAAACTAATTGTTACGTTGAATCTTTCGCGAAGCCCATTGACAGAACCGAACACGTGCTATCATATCAGGTAGTGTTAATGCTTGCTTTAACGAAGTATGGTAAGCATGATACTTTGTTGCCTTCAAAATTTTTAGCACTACTGACCGTGATATGCCTGTTTCTTGTAATATTTAACGGCTACTAATATTGAGATTCATATGCACAAGTGCAAGAACAGTAATGGCACGTGCGTCATTTTCATCATATTCATGATAAGGGCGTTCACGTGTCATTCTCCCTTCTCGGACTCTTGCAGCCAGATCACGAATGGTTACCCTTTTTGGATGTCTTCTGTTCGAAAAACGTTGCGCATTAAGTCGTGCAGCAGCTGTAAATTTATTTTGAGTTTTGCCTAAAATCATAATTATGTCAACAATTACCGTAGGAGTATAATTCGGCATGTTAACCACAAATAAATTACCTACGTATTGGAAAGTACGGTGGCTATTAAAAAAACTATCAAGTTTCTCAATTAATGTTATCAATGAGAGTCCTGATAGTGAAGTGTAACCTCACTGATAAATCGAAGTTCGAATTACGGCCAGAGAAGCGCAACCTTATTTCTTAAAAGATTAAAAGAATGAATCGTAGAACGATGATACGAAGCCAAAATAATAAGTCTCTGCGATTCTGAGTCTTTTCAGTTAGAAAAACGAATTAAGTTGTTATTTTCGTTCACTAATGATTTTCATGGATATTTTCACTCGCTGATTTCGGTAATGTAAACTTTTTTCGATGCGTCAAAACCTAATTTGAAGTTTTGCGCTGTCAACTTTCAAAATTCTTTGTCAGCCTAGGCACTGGCATTCTAAAAAACGAAATAAATTGGATGTAATAAAAACGATTGTAATCCAGACTTTGTCGAAAAACGAGTGGCAACTATTTATAGTAAATTCAAGTACAATATCTTTCTTTAATTCGCGAATGCTGTTTAATTCGAAAATTTCCAAATAACAATAAATTTACGGAATCGTTATGATCTCTCGGCATTTTCAGTCATATTTCTTATTTTTCAATATCATCTTCTTATAGTACATAAACGAGAGTTGTAACCGCTTCCTAGTTTTCGATGTCTACCTAACGTGCATGGAACGTTTTCGTCGTGCAGCTCGACAGCTTCATACTTTCCAATGTCCCGGGGTCAACCTTAAAGGTCATCTGAAGGTCTTTCCATTTGACCTTGAAGTGGACCATCAAGGTCATTTCAAGGTCATCCTAGATTTGACCGTAGAATGGCTTTGTAGGGTCATTTTTTATTTGACCTTGGAAAACCATTGTAAGGTTGAATTGGGATTGCCTTGATCTTCAGATTTATTCCCTAGAGGTCGAGGTCGACCTGGACAACGAAACGCTACTGTGCGGGATATCGCAACCTATAGAGCAGTCGACTTTTTCGTACATATATGCTTAATGGCGCATGTACACCTGATGTATTGGCAGCAATAATGGATTTTAGTTTCTCTAAGACTATCAGCAGCACAGATCGGGCCCCTTGCAATAAATTTAAACGTTGAAAAATTTAGCTTTGCAGCTTTAGTAGCCTCGTTCTAGAGGCCGAAGTGTGAGAGGCAAGAGGACTCACATTAAAAAAGCACCTTATGAGGACATGCTTCTACTACGTCCACGTCGGTGTCCCCGGGTAACGCTAAAAGTATTATAGAATAAACATTTTCATCAAAATAGATTTTATTTAAACTTATTCATCTACAGAATTCTAATTTGCAGAGCACGATCTGTATTTCTCGAGAAATTCTAATTTGGTAACGATTTTTGTACGCATTTTTGATTTTGTCAATTACAGCGACATCTATCACGAATCTTAAAAATGTTCCGAACAAAATTTTCATATTTTCTGACGCAAAATCAGAATCTGCAATATAAAATTAGGGTACCTATTTCAGATTTTTAAGTTGAAACCGCTCCATACGGGGAGTTGGAGGCGGGGGGTGGATTGTGGTGTCATTGTATGTCCCCTATTCAGATTAACAAATTTTTCTTTTCTACCTTTTCATATGCTTAGTTGTTGATATATTCGCATCGATAGATTAAAACTGCCGATTACAGCGCCATCTGTCACGCATCGGAAAAAATGTTTTGGACAAAACTTTCATATTTTTCGACGCAGGATCAGAATCTGTAATCAAAATTTTAGATTTTTTGTTTAAGTTACGCGATTTGACCCTTAAATTTGACCTCAAGGTTAACGCCATGGTCAGCGTTGGGCGACTCTTTTCAACTTCTACAACTTTTATTTGTAACATTTTTGGATATAACCATCTTCCTTTGAAGTTATTTCGACCGATAGATTAAAACGGACTACTCTGTGTATACTAGGTGAAGAAGTATGAATCCAGAATTTCCCTATAGATGGTGCCAGCCATTAGTGTAGGGACCGTGAGACTGCTTCTGCAGTGCCATCATTTTCCTCTTACAGTTGACAAAGATTTTCATCACACAACAATCCAAGTTCTATACACTGATATTTTTTTTTATAACCTTACAAATTTCGAGTTTTGTGCCTACGAACTACGAGTTGCGAACAGCATTGGTTTTTTGTTATCATTTAAAGAAAACTGCTACTGTGACGTACCTGGTAAAACCGTTACCACTGATCGCTATCATTAACAAATTATCGATTTAAATTGAGTATTGCATGAAAAAGACCGGAATATGAATAAAGGATTCACAAAGTTATTTTGTTCCATGATAATGCCCTATCAAACACAGCAAAACGGGTCAGGAAAACGATTGAGGCGTTCAGGAGCAGATGCGGCTTATTCTACAGACTTGGTGTCTTCCGGTTTTAATCTATTCATATCAATAGGATACGCTTTTGTTAAACAACGCTTCGACTCGTATGAAAATGTACAAAATAGCTTGATAACTGGTTCGCTTCGAATGAAGAACTGTTTTTTTTGGCGTGGTATTTATAAAATGCCGGAAAGGTTAAAAAAAATGCATATATAACAAGATTATTTTGAATAAAACAATTTTTATCATTTTCAAACAACCGATGTGCAATTTGTACAAAAAAATTCATTTTGGACTATAAAATTTGAAAATAAGTTACAGAAAAGTTATTTTACAGAAAATTGTATTTTCTATAAAGAAATATTATTCTATCAACTATTTAGAAAAAAAGATGACCTCATGGGTCAATAGAATTTTTGATTAAGGATTCTAATGATGACCTTGGATTTAAACTTAGATGATTTGCTTAAGGTCATTTTTAGATCAACATCATTTTGTCAATTAAAAACCCTTATTTTTTATTTTAGATTCAGAAAGAGCACAGAATTTTACGTTTGTGTATGCACAATCCCATGGGTTAAAATGACCTCCAAAAAATGTTTCATGGACGCCACCAAGCTATATATAGAGCTTGGTTTATAACACCATCAGCAACCGGTCACGCTATGTGTCGAAATTGTAGAGTCAGCTAATCGCGCGATTAATGATCTACAGCCTAGCGTACATTGACACCTATATTAGCTGTTCTACACCACCTATGGCTCCGTTGACGCACCGATTGATAAAAGAAATTGTATTGGCCAAGATATCAAGCCATACGATATGAAGACCAACACCATTGGTCAAACATCTGACCATACTGCAGCAACTGAAGATAGAAATATCGCGATATCGATTCTTTTAGACGACGGAATTATCGTCTACTGACGCGCTCTTGTCAAAATAATATAATTAACCACGCAGGGCCTGTCGAAGTTAACCGGCGTTAGTGCGTGTGACTATCATAGATTATACCAATAGTATGAAAGGATTTATACTGAGAAAATACGATCTGCAATTATCTACCACGGTAAACCCGACTAGTTTGAATTGAGTTTTTAAACAGATCTCCAAGCCCTCGATTTGTGACTACTGAGATATTGGAGTTCGCGTCTGGCGAGCCCTTCGGTCCCGCGACGTACATCGGCAACATGCATAGCTTCTCCAACCTTATTGGAATTCGCGAGCTCTCCATACTCACGACATACATTCTGTAAAAAAGTACCGGAAATTGTCGATTTAAATCTGGCGGGGCAATCTAGGCAGGTAAAATTTTTTTCTCTACGTTGGTATAACTATCCTTAATGACTATGCCAAGTTTGAGCGATATCTGTCAACGAGTGTGTTTACAGTAGCTGGTTAAGTTAGTCGATGTCGATAGTGCGTGCCGATTTACAATGGGTGATTACGTTGAACAAAGAATTTGTCTAAAATTTTGGGTTGTGAATGAAATTTCGTGTGCCGATGCATTGAAAATGTTGCAAAAGGCTTTTGGTGATAAAGCACTATCGAAAATCCGTGCGTATGGGTGGTACAAAGCCTTTAAGGAGGGTCGTGAAGACGTCGAAGACTTGCCTCATTCCGGACACCCATCGACGGCTTCGACCGCAGATAACGTCGATAAAATTAAGGAAATGATGCTTGAAAACCGTCATACCAGCTTGAGAGAGATAGCACATGAACATGAGATATCCCACGAGTGCACACGTACGATTTTGATTGATATTTTGGGCATGAGAAAGGTGGCCGCAAGACTCGTTCCAAAAGAGCTTAATTTACTTTAAAAACGCTATCGCGAGCAGGTCGCTTCGGACATGCTGGATCACGCCAATTCCTATTCCGCATTCATGGAATGCATCATAACTGGTGAGGAAACGTTGGTGTACAAGTATGATATGCAAACAAGCCAGCAAGCATCGGCATGGGTGGGAAAAAACGAGCCGAAACCGAAAAAACCACGCCAAAGCCGCTCAAAAGTGAAGGTGATGCTCATTGTTTTCTTCGATATCCGTAGCGCAGTGCTCTACGAATTTGTTCCAGAGGGTCAGACGGTAAACAAAGAGTATTACCTAGGCGTTATGAAACGTTTGCGTGAGCGTATCCGTAAGAAGCGGCCAAATTCGTGGGCGAACAACTCGTAGATTTTGCATGACGATAACGCGCCGTCTCACCGAGCTACGATTGTGACTGACTTTCTCGCCAAAAACTCAACGAACACGCTTGAACAACCACCGTATTTGCCGGATTTGGCTCCCTGTGACTCCTTCCTTTTCCAAAAACTTAAATTGCCGCTCCGTGGCACCCGTTTTCAGTCGATTAAAGCCATAAAACAAAATTCGGCGCGCGAGCTGAAGGCCATCCCGGAAACCGCCTATAAAAAATGTTTCGATGATTGGAAGTGCTGTTGGCATAGATGTAACGGAGCAAACGGAGCCTATTTTAAAGGCGACCCAATAAATTTTGATTATTAAACGTAAAAATGTTGTTTTAATTTAAAATTCCCGGTACTTATTTGACAGACAGTATCAGGAGTTAAACGCCATTTAATCATCAATCATCGAACTTTCAGAAATTTGTCAGAGTCTTCTGTAAGCGCTTAACAATTACTTATATTAAAGCACCCTAAATTTTATATGCCGAGCTTTCCGTTAAATAAATTTGTTCATTTATCAAATGAACGTAACTAATGTCAATTTTTAATATATCGAAAATTTAAAATCATTGTAAGTTAATAATTTTAACTTTAATTCACGCGTTTAAAAAAATTTATTTACCGTAGATTTTCATAATAAATTAATACAATTGATATAATTAACATCAATCGACGAATACATTCCAATATATTGAAATAATAAAATTTTATTGATCGAAACAAATAAATACCATTTATAAGGTATGCAGAGAGAACTAATTTACAAGCGGATGGGAAGTTTCGTCAGAAACAAATATATTTATTAAGAACAAAGAGCAAACCCTTTAGGTTCGGTCATAACAAGGTCAAATAATATTTTTATTTAAAATGACTTACAAATCGTGTTTTTTGTAAAATGTGACCTCTTTGTCAGTTGTTCGAATTAGTCCAACCAAAAAAGCACGATTTAATTACCTAAACCGTGACTTTAAAGATCATTTTCAAAGCTATTTAGCAGTCGAGAATATTTTTTTCAAAGAAACTCATATTTTTTCCTTCGATTTCCTAAATAGTTAAGAAATGGATTAAAATGACCTAAGGAAGTCATTTAGTAAACAAATTTGTATTTAGTAGCATATTAACAGATTAAATCTCATTATTAAAAAATTTGATTAACTCTGACCACTTCTACAAGTGTATTAAAATTAGAATCAGGAATTAGTTCATTTTTCAATAATGTTTTATTCTATCTAGTCTTTTGTTTCCTTTTCAAGGGATAAATACATATCTCTAATCATTCGTTGTATAACAGTAAATTTTCCTACTTTTAAAATGATAACCATTTAATTTTTATATCTCATTTGAAGGTTAATTTATTCAACCATCTCCTATTAAATATCACCAATAAGATTAAAGTTAAATAAAGTTATGACAGTTTAATATTTCTTTTACTTCGCAATGCAGATCGTTGCACATAACATACTTAATAGCGGTACTTTTGATTATTTTAAAATATAGTATATCTTAGTCAACATAAGAGAATATCCTTGTTGATGATGCGAGGCTGGTGTGATCAAATGAGAGGTTATAAATAGGTACGATGTTTATTGAGTGTAAGATTCAAAGCTGATGAGAATAATCCTATCTCAAATACTACATAACCAACAACTAATGGTGAAAAGAGCTTAGATGTTTTACAGTTTTCTATCTATTTGAAATTATATTGGTTCAGAAAGTATTAAGATGATTCTGATAGAAGAGTAGAGTTTTGTGTTCGACGATGGAAAGGATAATTAATGATTCTTTAATCTTTAACAACATTGCTTTTTTTTCGGTCAGGGCACGTTTCAATTGAACTAAATAGTTAGTAGGCAAAATTATCCTTATTGGAATTATATGAATCCTCATAAGATGAAAGAAAATTACACACAACACCTTAGAAAAATTTATATGTGAGCTAATATATTCAATGGAGAAGTTTATAAAAGACTTTATCCCAAGTGAGTTGTATACTGCGATGTCTGAAAGCATGCTTGGAGGCCAAATTAAACCTGCTACATATTTATTACCGACAGGATTAAGTTCCGTCGCAATGAGGTATTCAGGTGTGTGGATATTCAGATGCAACGCTTCATGATAAGTAGATTGGACAAAGAGGTACACCTAGCACGGATGAATCATTCCTACATAACACTAAAGATTTTTGCAAGGTTTTTGCAAGGTTTCATGAAAGTTTTGAAACCTCGCAAATACCTTGCAAAATATGTTATAGTGATGTTCCTGTGTCCGCGCATAATCCTCATATTAACATTTTCCTCAAATATGAGTAACATTGAATGCAACCTTGCATTAAGCTTCTTGTGAACTTTCTATAATGATTTTTTTAATCTTCCCAAAAAGATTTAATTACCTTCCAGGAAGCTTTTACAGAATATTGACGTAATATCGAGATATCTGACTTAAGAAACTGTCAGTTATCTCCCATGAAAGATTCCAGTAACCTCTTACACAATTTTTGTGATAGATCATTTGTAACCTTTATTAACTTTTATTAAGTGTTTTATAAATTTTAGAATTTTATTATTTATTATGATTATACACATATTTTTAACATCCGCATTACATTTAATTTTTTCTTTGCATCGTCGCACATGTTATTTTACGGAAAAAAACGCAGAAAAATGTTTGACCTGCGGTGGGATTAAACCTGGGTCCTACGCATTATAAAGCAGACGCCCTAACGATTGCGCTATGCAACGCTTGTAGAACTAAGATTAAAATTTGAATCATAAGTTGCATGGCAATCTACATATACTCGTATTAATTTCACATTTAAAATTTCTTCTATAGAGTAAAGTACGAGTAATAATTTATTAAATAAATTTCAGTTTATTTAAAATAATCTTTATTAAATAAGATAAAACAATAGATATTATGTTGATAAAATGAGCGAGTGTAAAAAATTATCAAGTTTGCTATAAAAATTTAATTTGGTAATACTCTCATAGTCAGCACTTGATTATTTAAACAAGAAAAAATTTTTTTAGGTGAGTCATTAATGATAAATTCTCTGTAATAACAATCCCCTACTCTTTACAAGTTATATTAATAAGATGAAAAAACACGTTTTCTAAAACGCTATTGTAAAATTTTTACGAGAAACAATTGTTTTTTCCGTTAAAGAGATTTTTGGCTCTTAAAAAACTTTGGACCGATATAAAAAACACGCGACTATTTTCTATATTTAAAGAGTAATTTTTACTCTTAAAAATTTGATTAAGCCAAACCTAAGAAAACGTGTCTATATTTTTTTAATATTTCAATAGAATTCAAAAGCCCCCGCACACTTCTTATAGGAAAGTGAACAAAACCCTACGGGTCCCGGGATAGTCCACCTAATCTCTAGAAATTATCCATACTAAACCACATGCAAAGTAACGCATTTGTAATCCAATGCATGTTTTTGTACCCCTTTGTTTGTGGTTTGAAATTTATTTATAAAAGAAGTAAGTGTTTAAACTTGCTACTGCCAGGGTTCGATGGGTTAGCCTGGTTGTGGTTTTGTAGAGGTGATTTCTAGAGGTTATGCAGGTCATAGGATTGTTGTATTAGCCCACTTGTTATGTGGCATTTAATTTTTCATGAAAAATAAGCGACTTAACTCGCTGATTCCTGAGTTGGGTGGATTAGCCTACTTTTAGTTCAGTAGGGGCGGTTTCTAGGGATTAGGTGAGTTAGCCCAATTATGGTGTGAAATTTAATTATTTAAAGAAAAGTTAGCAACTAATCTTGCAGGACTCAAAGAAGATCGTAATCGGACTAAAATTCGAAGTAATAGAGCATTTTCTCGCGTGCCGCAGATTTGAAGTTCGGATTTCTTTCTTTGGCTTGTCGCGTCGGTCAGAAAATGATTTCCCCAACTAGGAAATCCTTAGCGTCTGGAATGGGTGACGTTCCTTTTAAACACTATTTTTATCGTTAAATAAATAAATTAAAAAAAAAAAGAAAGATGGCATAGTCAAAATCAACTCTTTATTTACCAAATGCGCTCAAATTTACTTCTTAATTGTAATAAAAAAAGCCGATGTGATTAAAAAAAAAATCGTGGTTTCTATTGGTTCTTACCCTTTATTTTTTTTTAACTTTTGTCTTAAGAACTGCTTTCTATTCTTTAAAATTAAAATTTTGTATGATATTTAAGCATCGCTTTAACTTCAAATGTTTATAAAAAATATATGCACTTGTTTAAAACAGAAAAGAGCGGGTCCAAAAATAATTTTTTTGATTTTTCCCATGTGGTAAAGAAAAATATGTCTTTCAGAAGTAAAAAAATGGCGAAATATCCCAAAATATTTATAAACAGATATGCTATGGTATTTTACATTAAATGCTCTGGGATAAAGAATTTAATCGCTTAACGTAGTACGATGATCGGGCCTAATACAAATATTAGCAGTGGCGTCGTTCTAAAAGCTCCTAGAGTTATAAATATTTGTGGAATTTTTGATAAGTAATTACGAAATTCTCGAACGTAAATCTTTGGTTAAGGGGTTAATGTATTTGAACTATAAATACATCAATTTAAATATATTGAAACTGTATCTGCCCATAATGCAATCCTAGCGCAGGTTCGTGAAATATTGTAATCCAGAAGTGCAAAAACACTTTTTTGACATACATAGTATTTGAGATTATGGAGCAAGGAAAATTATTTTTCTCTCAAAAACCTGTACAAGGCATTTTAAAGTACAAGCCCTGCTCTTTTAAATACTTTTGAGTTTGCTCAAATATCTCTTTTGTCCTTTAAGTATTAAGGTTTTTAGATTGCTGCTTAGGTCAAGGAAAGTTAAGTAGCTTAAAAACATACAAAATCTGCAAATGTTACTTTAAAATTTTCAAATAAAATGTCTTTTTTAAAATGGTTTTTACGTTTTTTGCATGAAGTGTGTGATGGAACATATTGTATCATGGTTTATTACATATTGTATCAATTCAAAGTCTTTCAATTATTTATATTTTATATTCAAAACTTATTCGCCTACAAAGCTGTTTTTGGCTCCCGAAAGCGGAAAACCTGTTTTCACCATCTTTGGGTACCCACGATTTTTTACATAGGCAAAATTTTTAGCTCTATAAAGTTTAATTATTATTTAAGTATCCTCTATTATTCAAGATAAGTGCCTTTCAGTATATAATTCATGCAAAAAATAATGTCTCATTTTGTGTTAAATAATCGTCATTTGCGGAAAGTGTTGCTTTTCTTCTTCCATTTGAAGAAAACGGCGGCTGAAGGACATCGGGAGCTTCAAAAAGTTTACCGATATGCTATCTAAGTGAAACAATGTGCCATGACTGGTTCCGTCACTTCAAAGACGGCGATTTCGATATTAACGACCATCTGCGTAAAGGAAGGCTAAAAACTTTCGAAGACACTGAATTAGAAGCGTTTCTCGACGAGAATTCATGTCAAATGGAAAATAAGCTTACTTTATTATTATGAGGTACCCGCTAAGCCATTTCCAAGCGATTGCATGCGTTAGGAATAGTTGAAGAGTAGGGAACTTGGATTACTTATAATTTAAAGCTAAGGGACATTGAGCGTCGTTTTTTCGCCTGTGAAAAACTGCTTCAGCAGCAAAAAAAGAATGGTTTTCTTCATCGCATTGTGACAGGTGACGAAAAATGGAATCGTTACAATAATCTAAAAAGAAGAAAATCATGGGGATGCTCAGTCATGTTTTTACATCGTCGGCGCGGCCCAGTATTTACGCTGCAAAGGTTATGCTGTGTATTTGGTAGGACCAGGTCGGTGCTATTTATTTTAAGCTGTTAAAACCAAACGAAACTATTACTGGACAACAATATCGAATTTAATTGATGTGATTGAGCCCAATACTTCGCAAAAATGGCCACAATACAAGCAGAAGCACGAAAAAGTGATTCTACTGCGTGGCAACGCTCAGCCTTACGTTGCCAGACCTGGTAAAATCTACTTGGAAACGCTCAAATGGGAAATCTTACCCCACCTGCCATATTCTCTAGATATTACGCCGTCCGATTATCACTTGTTCCTTTGAATGGCACATGGTCTGGCTGATCAGCAATTCTACTCATATTGAGATATCAAAAATTGGCTTGATTCGTGGATAGCTTGAGATTACGAACACTTTTACCGTGACAGTATTCGAGCTCTGTCAGAAAGATGGGAAAAAGTTGTAGCTAGTGATAGGTAATACTTTGAATGATTCATTTGTAACTATTCTTTTACAATAAAGTTGCATTTTCCTTAAGAAAAACAGCGAGAACTTAGATGCGTGCCTAATATAATATATTTTTTTTCTTTCCTTTATATTAACGTGCTGTTTATCGATGTAATGTTATCTTTAATTGAATATATTTTCAATTAAATTCAATTTAATATCCCAATTCTTAATTTTTTTTTGTTTAAAAATGTGTATAATCTATAAATTCAGTTCCTTCCCCCTTCGAAATATTTAAATCCTATCCATACATTTCGTAATAGTGTTATTAAACTTGCTTAACTGCATTTTCCTTTTATTTGTTTTTTTTTTTTTTCTTATCTATACAGTTCCATGCTTCGTTACAATCGGACTCGCCATTTTATCGTTTTGCTTTTGTGAATCTATTGGCAAGTAGATCTTTGTCTGAGAGATGAGTATTCTTTTTTTTCTTCTCCTTTTTGTTGTTGATTAATTTATTCTCGACTAATATTTTTTCGTTTTATTGTTCTTTCTTGTAGCTCCGTGTTCTCAGGACTACTGGATTCATCAGTCAAAAATCCGTCGTCTTGTGTGTGAGCTATTTATTCCCTATATATTAAGCATATTCTTTCCCTTTTGGTTTATCTTATTTTGTTAATTTTTGGTATAGAGTCATCTTCCGGTGCCTCTACGGAGGACGGCTGCTGTACCTTGTACCTTTTGTCGGAAACATCTGCTACTTGAGTTGAAGAGCCACCAGTCTTGTAAGTATTTTATGTTTCTTTATATTTAAAGCTTATGTAGTTTTACTGACTATTGATTTGTTTATTTAGCGATCATCAGCGAACTTCCTTCATCCCGTCGGCTGTCGGATCTTCATTACCCAATATACCCAATGTGGATACTCTACACTTCCCTCATAATGTGATGCATCCCGCAGAAGACATTATCATATAGATTCTCTTGTGGATTATTGTACAGAGTGCGACAGCAAGACTTCCTTTTTTCAAAAATCAATAAAACTGATTGTATGAATCAGAAAATTTTTATTTGTATTGTATAATGTAGGCGCATACCTAAAGTTTTGTTTTACATTGTTTTAAAGAACAAATCAGATAAATGACGTCCCCCATTCTCCCTACACTAAGTAAACATTCTCCCTACACTAAGTATTTCTGGCGTTTTTTATAACTCTGCCAGCATAGCAGGCGTTATGTTGGCAATTTCTTGCTGGATATTGGTCTTTAAATCTTGTAGGGTCCTTGGACGGTTCATATAAACACGGGATTTCAAAAAACTTCATAGAAAGAAAATCACAAGAGGCCAAATCGGGGGAGCGGGCTGGCCAGTTTAAATCACCCCTAATTGAGATGAGGCGTTCTGGAAAGTGTTTCTTTAAAACAGCCATCGATGCTCTTGAAATGTGTGCCATTGCACCGTCTTATTTGAACCAAATGTCCCCTAAATCCAACTCGTCTAGCCATGAGAAGAAAAATTCCTGTAACATGTTTACATAACGGCCTCCGGTATGTCAGGATCACCAAGATAAAGTATATGAACCAGAGAAAAAAAAGGGTGATGTACTCCCCAGAGATTAATGACGTTACTTTTGACCTATGGAGAGTTGGAGAACTTGGTAGCTGTGGTTTCATATTAGTCCACAGAGAACACCCTAAAATATTAGTACCAGAGAACGCGGAGGAAACTGGATTCTTTAGAAATAAGCAACCAATCGACGCAACGAATCTGGATATTTTCGCATTTATCAATTCAAAATTTCTGTATGTCGAGAAATATATAAGGGAACTAGTCAGAAATTTGTACCACATTAAAACACAAGTGTGAGTTAGAAAAGAAGATTTTAATCAGACTCTGTCATTGGTAAAATTGTCCCTCGAGGAAGGAGCATACCACATCATGGGCCAAGAGGGATATCTTGCCATAATGGCGGGAGAAGTAATCCATTTATTGAAATACTTAAGAATAGAGGTAACTAAAAGGGACACAGAATAATGTTATAAGCAATTGCTAGTATATAGAAGCAAGAAAGATTATTTTTTGTCACCTAGGACCCATCTCTTAGTACGTACGGGCAAGCAGGTGACGTGCGACCACATACTGCCAGTAATGTATAAGATAAGTAATATATGGTTTAAACTTCTGCCAGAAGCTCTGGAAGTGAGTAGCCCGGAAATCCACAAACCCCAAACGAGGTCAACTTAGAAATATGTGAGTCCTGAAAGCTTGACGATTATGGCATCTATGCTTCGCAGGATCTAGAAAGACTTCGTGACAGGATCTTATTTTTGGTGGAAAGGCCCGCCGTTGTAAATAAACTCGCTTTAGGGGTATTCTAAAGGGAAATAGATCCTCAAGGTTTGACTCCAGCAAGATTATTTGATCAAAAGGCAATCGCAGAACTAGCGTAATCCAATTAAAATAATATTTGGTCTAAATTTTTAACCTTTTGCAGCGCGAACGTGGGATTTATAGGAATTGTCATGCTTTGTCGACTCATTAAATTATTGGTAGATACGTTAATTGACTGATAAACGATATATAGCTTATACGGGTTTTCGATACATTTTCTCGGAGCTGTATAAAACTCGGTAACACAATCGAGACACCGACTGCAATCATGTCCTTAGCGCTCGGCCAGTCGAAAAATTGACGTCACTGAAACCAAATTTGCCATGTTGTGAAAGTAAAGTTTTAACGAATTCTACCGTATTTAGCATTAAGAAAGGCAACTTTTTTCTATTTACATTTTTTTTCTATGAAGGTTTATATTTTGGGAAAATAAGAAAAACTGAAAATTTTTGGAACCGATTTGAACGACGATTTTCAAACTTAACCGTTGTGATTTGGTTAAATATAAAATAAAGCTTTTAGATTTTTTGAACAGAGCCGGAAAGTAGTTTCATACTAATGTAGAAACGAAAAGTAGGTCGAGGTTTAGGCAGGACTAGGTTGATAGCCAAAAAACTGTTTTTAAACTAGCGTGAGCTCATATTTCAAGACAGTCCTCTCCATTCATTCCCCTAATCCATGAAGTAACTGTATTTTTTTTTTTTTTTTTTTTTTTTATTGGTTGACCAAAGAATACTTGTACACAATTGGGCAAGTATTATAAATAACTATAACTTTCTCCATTAGTGTTGCCATACGCGTTTTACTAATAAAGTAGCTAGATCCAATTCAGAAAGATCTAGCGCTAGGTGTTTGATTTTAATACCTGCGCGAACATATGTGCATTATAAATATATTGTAAAATTATATAATATATGTAAGAAATTATGAAAAGAATAAATGAAAAAACAAAAAATATAGTTTAGTAAAGGAGAGAAACAGCAAGATTGTGTTCTAATCGTAATTTCTCATACACAAAACTAAAAAACTAAAAATACTTATTTTGATGAAGGAAAATGTTAAAACGCCACATTTTTATAAATTAGTATAAAAACAATAAAATAATTTCTTCTAGTTTTATATAGATTTATAATTCTTTACAAATTCCTAACTCAATACAGATTTTCCTAAAAATTTGTGTTAGTGAATTTTCAATAGCTATGACTTCAAGTACTTATAAGATTTAAAACAAAAAATAAAATATCACACAATAGTTTATATGCACTTTGAGGTGTTCTGATTTCACACACATATAATTTTAGTTTTTACAAAGATTATAATCATTATCATGTTGCTGATCTTAGCATATCTAAAAAGGAGTTATATTACAAAACATGAAAAAAAAAGCTTTTAATATTATTAATGAAATTTTAATTCTACTAGGTTGTTCAAAAAGTTTTGAAAGCGGAAATGAAGATACTTTTTTTTGTTGGTAAAATCACTTTTATTGCTCAGTATAATCTCCCATAAGTTCAATACACTTGGTCCAACGGTCTTCCAACTTGTTTATCCCATCATGGAAGTGACTTTCTGCAAGGCCTGCAAGATACTCCTCTACGACGGCTATAACCTCTTCGTTTGATGAAAAATACTTCCCACGAAGGAATTTCTTGAGGTGTGGAAACAGCCAGAAGTCAGAGGGAGCTAAACTAGGCGAATAAGGTGAATGCTGCAACAATTCGTACTTTAATTCGGTTATTTTAGTGATGGTTTTTTGAGCTGTGTGAGCGGGTGCATTGTCTTGATGAAAAATGATTTTTTTCTTGTGCAAACCGGGTCTTTTTTGATCCAATAGGGCCTCTGCTAAGTCTCTCTCGGTCAATCGACGATTTTCCAAAACCATATCCTGTACTTTTGCTATGAATGCTGGTGTTGATGCACTTTTTGGACGTCCTGAGCGTGGATCGTCTTCAACGCTTTTTCGACCACGTCTAAACTCTAAAACCCATCGATGCACAGTTGCAAATGAAGGAGCAGATTCCTTTAACACTTTCACCATTTTTGTATGAATTTCCGTTGCTGATAAACCTTCCAAAACAAAAAATTTTATCACTGCACGATATTCGGTTTTTTCCATTGTAAAAAAAATACACTGACACGTCAACTTCAAATGGCTTGTAAACAAACAATAAATTGACAGAGTGGAATGAAACTTTGGGTATGTTTATATGAAAGATAAAATATTAAAATGGCGTAAAAATTTTGGTTCTTCTACTGCTCTATAGATGTCGCTTTCAAAACTTTTTGAACAACCTATTATGTGTTGAGAATGAGTAAATATAAGAAATAGAGATAAGGTATTCTTGTTAAAATTTTTATTAAAATATAATAATGAAACTATATCTCACCTTTAACTTTATTTCCTATAAGGTTAACTTCATCATTGTACGTTTCTACAATACGAAGAAATCTTATCCAATTACATTGTCGCTTGTTAAGATTATAATTTGTAAAGGATACTTCATCATAACAGCCATATTTTCGTCTAATCTGCGATTAACAATAACAGACAAAATTTTAGTATCGTAAATATATTTAATTTTTTGAATACTACACATACAAATATTAAGAACAAAAATTAATATTAAATTACAAAAGAATGAATGTTTTTTGGTTTAATTAATAGACTATAGTTTATAATGTATAAAGACCTATTTCAGTCATTCTATAGCCAAGTAAAGTACCTTAAAATTATAATTCTTGCTATCAAGAACTTTAAGTACATTTTAATAAAACGATTTTTTTCTTAAATTTATGATTAATTTTACAAATGAATAAATTCTCTCTTAGTCATAATTGTTTATTTGGAAAAAAAATTATTAACCATTATTTATTTACAGAAATTTGATTGATCATTTAAAGAAGTTTTTCTTTTTATTTGAAAAAATAATTTTTTTTTTTTCAAGTAAAATATTTTTCTAGATGTGCTCATTTTGTTATAAATTAAGGTGCAAATAAAGTTTCATTTAACAAATAACATAAATAGTTTTGCTTTTTACCGCTACATTTTTAACAATTGTTACCAATTAACTACAAACAAACAAGTCAAAAAAAATGTCAATTTCGCGCGCAAGATAAATACCGGAAGTCACTTATCTTAACTTGTAGAGGGTACTTAATCTTTAGAGAGCCGGAATGACGCCATATGGCGTATTTTTGTAAAGTTCATTATAAGTATACTTTTATATGTGAACAATCGCAGAGAATCCAAATTTACAGTCAAAATTGAAGTATCACCTGACCCTCTTTTTCTAACCTTTAAATTAAAGTCATAAATTACACAGGCCTATAAAGAAAAAGTGTACTTTAAATGTTACACATGGTTTTTAAAGCATTTTTGCCTCCTGAACACGAATCCGTGGTCAGATTTGCTCCATCATCTATCAGTTTTCAGGATCGCTAAAAATCGCTAAAAATCGCTAAAAATCGCTAAAAATCGCTAAAAATCGCTAAAAATCGCTAACAATCGCTAAAAATCGCTAAAAATCAATAAAAATCTTCAGAAAAATGAAGACTATCACATGTAAAGTACAGACAACTTTTTTTTTGTAGACCTGAGCTACGATTTTTATTTCTGATTTGATTGCCATATACCCTGGTCTACAAGTTTAAAATTTGATGCTGGTAATCGCCGCTAGGTGGCGACTACCCATTATTTCTTTTTTTAAAACTAAAACAGCTAGGAAAACATGTATGTACACTCTGACAAAAAAGTATCCGGAAATCCTCATTTAAATTGCCCGCGTTGAGTATTTTTAAGTATTTGAAGTTTCTGTATGTTGGTAGGACTGTCCGTAATAACTATGCCGAACATAAGTACGGTCTGTCAACTAGTTTGTTTACGACAGCTGTTGAAACCAGTCGACCTCAGTGGTAGTCTGCGAATGTTACAATGGAAAAACGATAACGCACCATCTCATCGAGCCACGATTATTAACGATTTTAAGACCAAACACTCGATAAATACCATCGACCAGCCACCTTATTCGCCTGATCTAGCTCCGTGTGATTTTTTTCTTTTCTCCAGACTGAAATTACCGCTCCGGGGAACCAGAGTTGACTCCATAGACGCCATAAAAGAAAATTCGCAGGAGCTGAAGGCCATCCCTGAAAGCGCCTATAAAAAATGTTTTCATGATTGGAAAAAACGTTAGCACATGTGTATCGCTTCAAATGGAGCATATTTTGAAAGAGATTCAATAAATATTAAAGAAGTTTAATATTTTTGCGTTTTATTTCAAATTTCCGGATACTTTTTTGTCAGAGTGTATAATAACAATTGCGTTGTGGGTCAGAATGAAACCTAAATATTCTAGTTTTTCCTATCATTAATACTCAAGAAGATGTTTTCTAATTGTGCAAGTAGGAGAAAAATGTAACATTTATTTATTTCTAAATACCACTTATCAGCCTTTGATTTTTGGGTATATTTTTGAATATGTCCATCAGCAGTGGAGAATCTGAGCCATAAACGGACTATGATTCCGACGATAGCTATATTAAAATTGACGATAAGGACATCAAATATGTTTCTGGTCATGAAATGTTTCATGAAAAATTTTTTTTTTGTCCATCAAAACATTTAAATCACGATCTGGTATGTGAGACAATATTCCACTGAATGGAAATGATCCAATTCACTATTTTGGATTATTTTTGATAATAACCTTCTCAATCTTATTTATAAGGAAACGAACCACTATCAACTTAAAAATCCTGAAGTAGAACGTGCCAAAATGAGTAAATAGTATGATTTGACGGAAGACGAACTATTGAAATTATTAGCCTTATGCATCCTCATGGGACATGTAAGAAAACGTAATTTGAAGGATTATTGGAGTACTTCTCCCATCTTATCCACTCCCATATTTTCATAAGCAATGACTAGCAATCGCTATTGTCAGATTTTACGATTTTTAAATTTACAAAATAACGAAAATCCATCCAATCATCCATTGATTAAATTGAAACCTGTAATCGATCATCTGAAATCAAAGTTTTCTAACGTTATAGATCCAGGACAAAAGTTATGTATTGACGAAAGTCTTGTTTTGTGGAAAGGGAGATTAGCTTTTAATCAATACCTACCTTTGAAGCACCATCGGTTTAGTATAAAGATATATATGCTTGTTGATTGTGAGACTGGATTGGTTTTGAATTTTATCATTTATATAGGTACGAGTACTGAATGCAAGAGTTTTGATTTAGGCGTTTCAGGAGATGTTTTTGCTTGCTTGATGGAACCCTATTTTGGAAAAGGTCACATAATATACGTTGTCAATTGGTATTCTTCTCCTTCGTTGACAGAATTTTTGCACGAAAACGATACAGGGTTATGTGGTACCATCCGAAAAAATAGAAGAGAATTACCTTCTTTAGATATGAAGCTCAAGAAAGGAGAAGTACAAATTGCTCATAATATGATTTGGATGGCTCTAAAGTGGTAAGATAAAAAAGAAGTATGGATGATTACATCATTACACGAGTTCGATTTAGTGAAAACAGGAAAAAAAGATCATAGTACTAGAGAGAAAAAATGAAACCATCATGTATACTCGATTACAATAAAAATATAGGAGGAATAGATCCAATTGGCAAACAATTATCCTTGACTGAGACGATCAGAAAGTCAATGAAGTGGTATAGAAAATTATTTTTTCACTTACTTGATATGGCTCTTGTAAATGCGTATGTATTGTACAACATGAAAAATGACCGATTGTCATTTCCAGAATTTAGGTTACAACTGGTTTTAGAAATTCTCAATTTGAAAAATGAACCTGATATAAAAAATAATCTGAAACCTAGACGTCTGATAGAAACACATTTACCTGTTCACAAGAAGAAAAAGAAAAGACGCACCTTATGTTACATGCAAAAAAAGAGATCAGAATCTAGATTAGAATGCAGTGAATGTTCTGTTTCACTATGTATTACTCCATGTTTTTATATTTACCATACCGAAAGTAATCTACCGTAATAAACTATAAGTCATCTTTTGGAAAATATTTTTATCAGAAAATAGAAAAATTTATAGTAAAAGAATCTGAATTTACGTAACATACATACTTGCATACATATATACATACATACATAAATACATACAGACATACTCACATACATAAAAATACACCTACAGATACACTGAAATACATGGAATTAGAAGTTTGCTATGTCCACGACGTTGATTCTGAGTAATGCCGGGATCAAACGTTACGCAAAAAAGTCAGAATTTTTTGATCGACTTTCCAAAATCTTAAAGGTTTGCTATATTGGATATATAAACATAACTTCAATATTTTATTACAATATGACCTTAAAATCGTGATCAGTGACTCCTAAAACCCCCATACACAAAAATTTAGATGCAACAGTCGATTTTCGAAAATTTCTCGCCCGCCATTTTGGATCAGCCGTCTTGAATTTTCAGAATACAACCTCGGCTTGGTAATCAGAAACTTGAAAAACTCCCTGGTAATATATTGTAGATAAAACATATTATAATAAAATTCTTTTTCTGAAAACAGTTCAATTTAACGTATGCATTTCCGTGACGGACCGGCATGACGCCATATGGCGTCATAGGGTGACTCGCCAACGTTTGACCTTGGTTTGGTTCCAACTTGGGGAACTTAGAACACTTTTCTGTAGAGATAATGAACTTACGAATTTTTAAAAATCCCGGCCCTCTAACAAGGGAACCACCTTAACCCGACAACACCGATTTTGATAATTTTTTGATATGTTGTAATACTCAAAAAAATATTCGACACATATTTTTTATCGGCTGACATCCACTTTTAAAGGGTGAAATCCACCCCTGAAAACCACCTCGAAAAATCGTTTTTAAAATATATCTCTGCATCTAATAAATATTTTTAAATAAAATCAACGCCAAAATATTCCTTATAAGTAGACGCTTCTACTGATATAACTTTAATACCAAGGGGTTGCAACCTCCTGTTCTATAGGGGTCAAAGTTCTATTTTTTTTGCTATTTTGCGATTCAAAATCTGTTAAATAACGTCGAGTTGGTTAGAAACTACATTTATAATGAGTAAATAAGAAATTGAAATTGACGTATTTCGAGGTTTTTTGAGAAAAAATTTTTTTAGAGGTGTGGTACCCCTAAAAACCACCTCTACCAAATCACAAGCAGGCTAACTCACCTTACCTTAGCCACAGTGTGTCTATTAATTATTTGTTTTGTTATATGTACCATATAACAAGCGAAATATATAAGATAACCAAGCTACCCCTAACCTCTAATCCCTAACCTCAAAAACCCAAGAAACCACTCCTATCAAACTAAACCCACGTAACCCTGGCCACAGCATGTATATCTATTATTTTTTTAACTTAATGTATCCTACATCACAAGCGAGCTATGTTCGCAGAAATCCGACTCTTGACCCCTAACCCGCCAAACCCCAAAAAACCTCCCCTACCAAACCACAAGCAGGCTAACCCAACTAATCCCTGCCACAGCATGTTTATTAATTATTTTTTCTGTTATTAAATGTATCCCATAACGCAAGCGAACTATATTGGCTATCCAAGCTACTCCTAACCCCTAACCGTTCAAAATCCAAAAAACTACCCCTATTAAACCACAAGCAACCTAATCCACCTTAACCTGGCTCCAGCGTGTTATTTGATGATTTTTTTTTTAAATAAATATATCTTACATAATAAGCAATTTATGACAGCAAACCATTGTACCCTTAACCCAATGAATCTCTAAAGAACACCCTTACCAACCCACGAGCAGGCTACCGCTCTCAACCCTGACCACAGCGACGTTTATCGCTCATTTCTTCTTGAAATAATTGTCAAATCGAAACCTGGGATGAAAGAAGTCACGTCTTAAAATAAGTATCTAATATCATAAGTCGTCTTATTATTTTCAAATGAACTTTATTAAAAGCTATTCTTATTAAAGACTATATTTTTGACTCATATGTAAATTAAAATCTATTATTTGACATAGTTTTCACAGTAATGATAATCTTTCAAGAAGTGCTTGAAACATAATGACTTTTTACACCAACCACATCGTTTTATTGCAACATTCTTACATCCTTCTACTTCGCAGTTGATATTACAAGATTCTCCAAAACTAAAATCAACAGGATTACTAGTTTTATCTAGTTTTTGAGTAATATAGCCGCTTTTATACCAGGAATATCTAAAAATATCCGTAAATCTCGGTGAAAAAAACTGGTTATGTACCAGCGATTGTAATGTTATGTTATTTCTTACATGTAAATTCAAGTTATAATCCATCAGCATTACTTGATCTGAGAATTGCCTCACGAAATTAAAGACTTTTCTTTCAATTTACAATAAAAGCAAATAATAAATTATGGTGCCACTTTAAAAAATATGTTCGAAATTTAAAAAATTGAGCCTGCTTCTGGATTGTTAGGGGTACCCACACAGCATGAATTATTTCTGAATTAATTCTGCATTAATTCATGATATAATAAAATTATTTCAGAATTAATTCTGTATTAATGCTATGTCCGCTTTTTGACTCCTTTAGAATTAATTTATAAAATAATTATAAAATAATATCAAAATTATTGAGGAATCATTTCATAAAATAATTCTGTAATAACATTCGAATTTTATATATATATATATATATATATATTTGAAATAATTTATTATTTGCTATTATTGTAAATTGAAAGAAGAGTCTTCAATTCTTCGCCATTTAAAAAACGGAATGAGTGTTATATATTAAAATTTCAATGTATTAATTTTATATTTATTGTAATTTAGTGTGATAATATAATGTATTGTTCTGTTATTTTTCGTTTGAAGAATAATTTATAACAAAGTTTGATTAGATTACTACTATCATTATTGCTCTTTTAAGAAAGTTATAATGTTTACAAAGCATACGTTATCTGCATTTTTATCTAATCCATATTTCGAGGAAGATAATTTCTTGTGGAAACATCATTAGGAAAAACATCCGGCTTGCATTTGATAAATAATAACAGTTCAACTAAAGTCAATTATTTATTGCGCTGGATGTATAAACACATTTACTTGTATTTTTATATGAAATTTTCTTAGCA
The DNA here is from genome assembly GCA_949987625.1 of Chalcis sispes. Classification (NCBI taxonomy): domain Eukaryota; kingdom Metazoa; phylum Arthropoda; class Insecta; order Hymenoptera; family Chalcididae; genus Chalcis; species Chalcis sispes. Next base: position 51,021,036 of record OX465094.1, on the reverse strand, counting down.
CAAAAATATTATAAATAAAAATAAGAAGAAAATTTTTTGATTACTACGTAAGTATTTATGTCACTTTTCACGTATAATTTTAATCATATGTTTTGATTTGTAAAACAAAATATGTATTAGACTAGGTTTTTTTTTAATACTTTACAACTGCGAAAAAAATATTTATTTAATGCTTTTATTTTAGATTTAATTATGAAGGTTAATGCTTTGAACGTATTGAATTTATTATTCACATATTTTCAAAACTTACAAATACCAAGCAGTGCGATTAATTTCAAAGAAATTGAATTATCAAAAAAGTTGAAACAAATAATAATAGATGCAGCACACGAGTTCAATGATGTGGACATGATTGTTGAAAAAACGTTAGATTTCCATGAAGAATATAAAGATAGTGATGCTCAAATAGTCGAAGATGAAATACAAGATTACTTTCCTGATCCAGAATTTGCACCAACGAATCATTGTACAAATGATGTTAAAGAAGTATCATTGGAATATAAAAATAATGCCGTAAAATATTGGAGAAGCAGAAAAAAGGGAAAAAATTTAAAATTAGAAACTGTAAGTAATAGATTTAAAAAGTTTTATCAATAAGTCAACTTTAACGTTGGGCCAAAACAATAAATAAAGGTGGTACTTATCGAGAAAAAATTTCCCGAATTTGCCAGTATACATTAGACAATTTTAAAGCAGCTATTGAAGCTGGTTCGATAGTGCATGACAAGAATATACGGAAATCGGCGTTACAAACACAAAAAGAACTCGACTCAGAAGATGGAAGATTCAAGGCTTCTGCGAATTAGGCATTAAAGTTTAAAAAAGCTCATAGAATTTTGTCCAGAAAAATAAATAAATTTATTACCAAACAAACATAAGAAGATGCTTCAGAGCTTCAAGCTAGTGCTGAAGCTTTTGTTGCTGACGTGAAATCGTGTATACCAAGAATTGGAATAGCAAATATTTATAATTCAGATCAGAGTGGTTTCCAATTAGAAATGCATTCAGGAAGGGCATTAGCGATAGAAGGAGAAAAACGATTGCAATGTTTGGTAAGTCAGTTTCATCGACAACGCACAGTTACACAATTTAACCAATTATATCAGCTACAGAGAAACTTCTATCACCACTTTTTTTAGTATTAAAAGAAAAAACTGGTGAATTCGGTCCCATAGTACAATCAACTTTGATAAAACGAAATAATGTGCATGTGAAAGCATCAAAATCTGGAAAATTAACTACAGGTGAGATTATTTTTATGTATAATAATGCAATAATATAAAAAAGTATTCTATAGCAACATTTTATTTATTTCAGAGCACTTCAAAATTTGGTTAAAAGAAGTATTTTATCCAAATGGTGGTCCTCAATCTATTCTTCTACTTGATTCTTGGAGTGGATATTGTAATAGAGTTATAAAGGAAACGATGCCAACGAATAAAATCGTTAACATCGAAAAAATTCCCACTAGAACGACAGGGAAGATCCAACCTCTTGATGTATATGGTTTTAAGGTTTGGAAAAATTTTATGAGGCAATTTTCAGATCAAGTAATGCTGATGGATTATGACTTGAATTTACATATAAGAAATAACATTATAACATTACAATCGCTAGTACATAACCAGTTTTCTTCACCGAGATATACAGATATTTTTAGATATTCCTGGTATAAAAGCGGCTATATTACTCAAAAACTAGATAAAACTAGTAATCCTGTTGATTTTAGTTTTGGAGAATCTTGTAATGTCAACTGCGAAGTAGAAGGATGTAAGAATGTTGCAATAATACGATGTGGTTAGTGTAAAAAGTCATTATGTTTCAAGCACTTCTTTGAAGATTATCATTACTGTGAAAACTATGTCAAATAATACATTTTAATTTACATATGAGTCAAAAATATAGTCTTTAATAAGAATAGCTTTTAATAAAGTTCATTTGAAAATAATAAGACAACGTATGATATTAGATACTTATTTTTAGACGTGACTTCTTTCATCCCAGGTTTCGATTTGACAATTATTTCAAAAAGAAATGAGCGATAAACGTCGCTGTGGTCAGGGTTGAGAGCGGTAGCCTGCTCGTGGGTTGGTAAGGGTGTTCTTTAGGGATTCATTGGGTTAAGGGTACAATGGTTTGCTGTCATAAATTGCTTATTATGTAAGATATATTTATTTAAAAAAAAAATGATCAAAAAACACGCTGGGGCTAGGTTAAGATGGATTAGGTTGCTTGTGGTTTGATAGGGGTAGTTTTTTGGATTTTGAACGGCTAGGGGTTAGGAGTAGCTTGGATAGCTAATATAGTTCGCTTGTGATATTGAATATATTTAATAACAGAAAAAATAATTAATAAACATGCTGTGGCAAGGATTAATTGGGTTAGCCTGCTTGTGGTTTGGTAGGGGAGGTTTTTTGGAATTGGGCGGGTTAGGGGTCAAGGGTCGGATTTCTGCAGACATAGCTCGCTTGTGATGTAGGATATATTTACTTAAAAAAATAATAGATTATTTTGTTATAAAACTCTACCATGTGACAGTAAAGGTTTGAATTAACAGTAACCGTTTGGCCACCTTCTTTAAAAATACAGTCCCCACATAAAATATTCAGCAACGCCGCACCAAACTGTTACATGAGAGCTCTGCACTAGTCGCTAATGAATTTCATGAGGATTTTCTACAGCCCAGTAGCGAAAATTTTGTTTGTTTACAGTTCCAGATAAGTCAAAGTGGGCCTCATCCAAAGAAATAAAAAAAGCGCTAGGAAGAATGTTTTGAAGAATTTCCTCACACGCAGCTCTGCAATATGCAAAATCTCTTCTATTCAATTCCTGGGTAACCATTATTTTGAAGGAGTGCACATGAAGTTCCCTATAAAGAATTCTTCTTACACTTCTATCAGATAATCCCAGAGCAGCTGAATGTTCAAGTGCTGAACGCCTTGGTGATTGTTGGAAAGACGCTCTCACGCGCGCAACATTTTCCAGCGCTGTTGCAGTCCAAGGTCTGCTAGTAGGTTTTCTTTTCAGTGCTAAACCTGTGTTACTAAACTCACAGTTGAATAGTTTTTCTATCCAGGACATGATCATGTCGGCCACGTAACAATCGAATCTGAAACTCTCGCTGAGTACTAATCACAGACCCACTGTTACTAATAAATTCCTCCACAACTAACACATGATGCTCACCAAGCCAAGCCTTGGCGCACACTGAAAATGGTACATACACCGCTTTCAAATAATGCCCCCTACATTTCAGTATCCCCACTACGACTTGCACGCCGGCTACTTTAAATATGGGCAGTTTTATTACCGGATACTGTATATACAGGGTGTAACAAAAGTAACAATACCTCTGAACAATTTCCCAGAATCGTATTTTATGAAAAAATTGCTCTGACAAAAGTTATAGGGTTTGGTCCGAAAAATTGATTGATGACCTCATCATTGACCCTGAAGTCATTTTTTAAGATTATTTCAAGGTTAACTCTTACTTTTCTAATGAGAACTCTTATTTTTTACTTCGAAAATAAAAAGTGCGAAAAATTTAGCGTTGAAATCTGTGCATGGCCTTGGATAAAAGTTTCCTCGAAAGGACGTTTGAAGGTCATATTAAGTATTTAAAGATGAACTTATTTTTTGCAATAAAAATAAAAAGAGAGCAAAATTCGTTCTCAGCATGACCCAGGATCAACGACGTGGACGTGGCGAAAAAATGGGCTCATTGGGATGCTTGATTAACTTGAGTCCCCTTGCCTCTCACGTTTAAAAGCTGAATGAACATTACAGCATATATTTGAAAACCTAATCATCTACTGCTTGGCAGAAAGCTATCCTTTCATATAAAAGGTCTACCGCATTTTTGATCATTTGAGCATCATTAAAAGCTGCCTCTTAGATGATTGTTTGCCCTAATTCTTCCAAGTCTCTCGGTTGGATTGAATCAATCTTTCCTATCAAAAATTATTAAAAAAAGATTTGAATAACCAATACGTTATGAAGTAAGCTAAGACATATGGTAAACAAATCGCTTTGCCACATTAGTGATATTGTTTTGAAGTCATATTCCTTCGGTTGTATAAAAATGTCTTATTTTGTATCAAATAATTGTTATTTGCGGGAAGTGTTGCTTCTCTTCTTTCATTAGAAGGAAACGGTGGCTTAAGCATATCCAGAGCTTCTCAGGTTTGCGGAGATGATGCTCTAACAAGGAAACCGCCCCAATCCGACCTCACCGATTTGCATGGTTTTTGGATATGTTGTAGTACTAAAAAAAAAATGTGACACATATTTTTTTTTATCGGTGGACAAACACTTTAAAAGGGTGAAATCCACCTCCAAAGTCACCCCCCAAAATTCATTTTTTTGATATTTCTCAGCATCTTATAAATATTTAAAAAAAAAACAAATTGCAAAATTTTAGTATTTAAAAACCTCAACTAGTGATAGTATATATGACCAAAGGGGTTGCAACACCTATGAAAAAAAAAAAAAAACTACATTTTTGAATAGTATTTTTTTTGTAAATATCGCGGTATAGCCTCAAGAAAAATAAAAAAAAGATTTTTGTGAATATTTTAGGATATTAAATTTGACGCGCTTCGGCTTTTTTTTAAAAAAGCACCCCTAACTATCCTCAACCACCATTCACAGTAATCGGCCACATATAAGTGGTTGATTTTTTTTTCTTTATTATTATTCAGCTAATGTGTAAAATAAACTAAATTTAAAATAAATAAATCACATTCAATTATTTTTTCTTCTATTTTTTTCTATTTCTAAAATTTAGGATTAAGGTTTGTGGGCTTGGAGTTTGTAGGCTTGGAGTGCAAGGGCTTCTAATGTGTGAGTTTAAAGTTCATAAGCTAAAAATTAAAGGTTTAAATTGATGAATTTGGGGAATATAAGTATAAGGTATGTTGGCTAACGGAATATGAGCTAGCGATGTGTGAGCTTAAAATTTTGTGACGTTTTATGTCCGAAAGTGCATAAAAACATTGCGGGTGTAAATGCATTGGTGACCGATGGCGGCGTATAATCGCACGGAGGCGCGCATATCCTGGCGCACTGCCTCCACGTGGCGAACGACCATAACTTCAACGTGGATGGTTCTTCTCGTCGTCCTCTTCTCGTTGCTTCCTGGATCCTCTTCGTCGCTGTAGATAGGGGTGCTGGTAATGCTCTTCAAGCGCATCACAATTTTTTTCACGTCGTGTAAGTTTCCTCTCCTTCGCTGTAATAAATACATCACTATTCTCTATCTCTCTTTTCACCTCTCTCTCTCTCCATCATTTGGTTGCTATGCAACCCAGTCGTGTTCATGTTCGCGTTCGCGTTGCAAAAAAAAAAGAAAATAAAGAAAATTTAATCTAAATTAATATTATTTCGGCGCCGGTCCGTATCACGTCAACATTTATTAATTTATTTACGGGTTTAGTTGAATATACAGGGTGCGTACGGTATTTGAGGACAATTTGAGAGTAAAATTAATTAGCTTGTATTTTTAATAAAATTTAATGAAATCTTAGGAATTTTTTATACAACGTTAAATTAATATATGGCTATAAAGTTATTCAATAAAATCGCCATTAGCGGCAATAACCTCTTCGATCCGGGTCCGGAAACGATTACATGCCCGAATCGAATGCTCCTTGTTTATATTGACCATAACGGCATTAATAGCAGTCTTCAGCGAAGAAGTGGTGTCATGAGGACGCTTATTGGTCTCACGCTCAACTACGCCCCATACATAATAATCCAAAAGATTAAGGTCTGGGGAGCTAGGTGGCCATAGGTTCGGTGTTCTGTGGTCATGAAAATTTTCGGCCATCCAATCTTGTGTCGCCATCGCTTTATGTGAAGGAGCAGGGTCTTGTTGAAAAATGAATGGTCTGCCTCCACTTACATTGTCTATCCAGGGTTTCACTACCGTCTCCAAAACCTCGATGTATGCAGCAAAGTTCACTCGAAGTCCTTGAATAAAAAAGTGTGGTGGCATAACATGTCCTTCGTTACTGACAACACCTAAAACCATAACAGTGGCTGGAAATTTTGTGTGCGTAACAACAGGAACCTCCGTAGGATTTGAACATAGCCATCTGTCATTTCTGCAAATGGTCTTTTGATCTTGGTTAAAATTTTTTTCGTCGGAAAAAAAACCATAACATTTTGGGCGCCTCAGGGTGTTTGATTTTGTTTAAAAGACATCTTGATCGAAGAACTCTCTGTTCCCGTGTTCGTTCCGACATGAACTGTCCTCTGCGCATCACGTAAGACTTATACCGAAGGTCTTCGTGGACAACTCTACGAATAAGGCGCTCAGAAACATGAAGCTCACTCGCAAGGACCCTCATTGACTTTGAAGGGTCCTCGTCTATGATCGCTTGCACTTGCTCTAAAAAATTCTGCAGATTGGACAGTGTCAGAACGTTGTTCGTGCTTTTTGCGTTTTGCAACCGATGCTGTATCGCCTCCTGATGCTTCCAATTGACGGCGAACCTTATGCACGAATGAACGGGCGCAATTAAGAAAATTAGAGATCTCTAAATCTGTATGGTTCGCACATATAGCGACGATGACAGCATGTCTCTTCATTTCTTGAGTGATGTTGTAGTCTGCCATTTCTTATCTAAAAAGGGAGAAAAATAAATAAAAAAATTCGCGAAGTTATAGTCACATTTATGCATGTTCTCAAATACCGTACGCACCCTGTATATATATATATATATATATATATATATATATATATAAATTTTGTGCGCGAGAATCGCGTCATAGTTTATAGGATTAAAAGTGCCGACTTGAGATTTGTGAGCTTAGAATTTAACGGGCGTTATTATTTTTATTATAAGCTATAAATTTTGTCGTTATTACTTAACACATGATTATATTCTTTTTCATATTTATTAATACATGACAAGATATTATTCAACAAATGTTTTACATAAATGATATTTCTCAAAAAAATGCTGAAAACATAGTGATTTCTTGCACCAACCACATCGTACTACAGCAACATTGTTAAATCCTTCTACTTCACATTTTGTATTGCGGAATTCACCAAAACTAAAATCTAAAGGATTATCAGTTTCACTTGGTTTTTCATTAATGTAGCCGCCTTTATACCGAGAATATTTAAAAATATTTGTATATCTCGGTGAAGAGAGATGATTATGAACCAGTGATTGCACTTTTATAATGTTATTTTTTAAATGTAGATTTACATCATAATCCATTAATACTACTTGATCTAAAAAATGTCGAACAAAGTTTTTCCAGATACAAAATCCATAGACATCAAGAGGTTGGATCTTTCCTGTCGTTCCCATTGGGATTTTTTTTATATTAACGATTTTATTTTTCTGCATCGTTTCCCCTATAGCTTTGTCACAATGCCCGCTCCAAGAATCAAGTAATAGTTCAGATGTAGGACCAACATTCGAATAAAATACTTCTTTTAACCAAATTTTAAACTGTTCTAAAAAAAAAAAATAAATTAAAAATTATTTTTTATCAAAAAATTTTCTTGATCTTTATATTATAATATGCTGACGTGTACTCACCTGTTGTTAATTTTCCTGATTTTGATGCTTCTACATAGACATTTGTTGGTTTAAATAAGGTAGAATTTACTACGGGACCAAATTGACCAGTTTTCTCTTGTAATAATAAAAATAATGGTAATAAAAATTTGCCTGTAGCCGATATTGTCAGCTGAATGGTGTAACTGTGGATCGTTGAAGCGACGAATTGAACCAAGCATTGCACCTGTTTTTCTCCTTCAACGACTAATGTTCGACCAGAGTGCATTTCTAATTGAAAACCACTCTGATCTGGATTATACAAATTTCAAATTTCAATTTGTGGTATGCACGATTTGACATCAGCTACAAAAGCATCAGCTTTAGTTTAAAGTTCAGCGCTACATTCTAATGTTTTTTTAGTGACAAATTCATTAACTTTCCTGGATACTATTCGATGAGCTTTTCTAAATTTTAGCAACCGATTCGGAGAGGCCTTAAATCTAATATCTTCATGGCAGTTTTAAAATTATCTAAAGTGTATTGGCTAATTTGAGCAATTTTTTCTTTGTAAGTCTCACCTTTATTTATTGTTCTCGCCCAACGTTTAAGTTGACTTATAGATGAAACTTTTTTGAATTTACTTTGTACAGTTTCAATTTTTTAATTTTTTGTCTTTCCCCTTCTCCAATATTCTACGGCTTTTAGCTTGTAATCAAATGTGATTTCTTCGTCATTATTTGTACACTGATTTGTTGGTGCAAATTCAGAATCAGGAAAGTAATGTTGTACTTCGTCTTCAACAATTTGAGCATCAGTATCTTTATAATCTTTATGAAAAAGTAATGTCTCTTCAACAATTATATCAACTTCATTAAATGTGGCATATATTAATATTTCTTTTATCTTCTCTGATAAATTTATTTGTTTGATATTAGTCTCACTGTTTGGCAATTTTAAGGTTTCAAAGTATACTAATAATAAATTCAATATATTCAAAGCATTAATGTGCATGTTCAAATCTAAAATAAAAGCATTACATTGAAATCCTTTCTTCCAAAAATATAGTTTTACTAAAAGTAAAAAATTAATAACGGACTATTATCTAAACAAAGTTTTAAGATAAATATAAAATTCAACATAGAAAATAAACAACAAGATTGATACGAACCAACACCTGACTTTTATATTAGTTTAAATCAGTAAAAAAGTTATAACAATAGTAATCAAATAATACATAAATGTTTGATAGATATACTTACATGGTTAATGAAAAACTTTCTTATTCTTAAAATAATTTGTCGAGTTTCACTGATTCGCAGATGAATAATAATGTATACTTAAAAATTCAGTAATACAAGCAGCAAAAGAAATATTTAAATTCGATTTATTACATAACAGAAAAAAAGCCTTGTATCTCTTTAACTGTTGTTATTAATGTAGTAAAATGTGAATATGTAAAGTTATTATTAGCAATCCATACCTACAAGGTTTAATTAAAGCAGCGCGTGACTCCGACTAGATAAGACAAGGATGAAAAAATAACGTATACACTACATATACCGACTATTAATAATTTTTAGTAATAATTTTATTTAGTATTAATTAATAAATTTTGATGCAAATATTAATATTTTAATGTAAATATTAATATTTCAGTATTTATGATCAAAATATATAAACTATTAAAACAAGAAAACTAAACTTTATAATTTTAAAACACAGACACTTACAATTTTTAAGAATTCACAAAATAGTTATTAAAAAATTTTATTTTTTTTAAATATAAACGCTTGCAAAAACCGTCACTCAAATAGTATCAAATTATAATCTATTCAAAACAATTAATTTTAGGGTTGATGTTTCGGGATGGTTTTTATTTTTGAAAAGACGTAGTTTTTTAGGTACAAAATTTGTGTTTTCTTAAAAATGTATCAAAATTTTTTACAAAAACTACCGATATACTGGATAATTATGTTTGGCGGTTACTTTTTTCGCTAAATAAACAACGAAAAAAAAAAATTCCACATCTTGTATGTGGCCTAACACTGTAAAAGGTGGTTAAAGGTAGTTAGGGGTGCTTTTTTAGAAAAAATCCGTCAATACATTCTTAATTGTAAACGAAAACGTAAGCGTTGATTTTTTTGAATTTATTCAACAGCATTTGTGGTAAAATTAAAGATGAAAATTGTAATTCGTAAAAAATATAAAATAAGATTTGCTATAATTTGAGTCATAACATACCTACTACGTCATGCTTTTTTAGACAAATATTCTTGCACTTTATTTAATAAAAACCATAACTCAAATGGTACTGAATTAACACATCGTTCAATAAGTCCCGAGACTAACCCAGAGATGGTGCTAGTAGTACCAAACTGGCCACGTTTCCATAGAGTGCGAACCTTTACATGAAACGTGTAAAAATTTCACGTCGATCGGATCACAGACAGCAGAGTTATCGAGGTTAGAGTAAAGTCACTTTGTAATTTGTTTGAAAAATAGAAAAAAGCGAGTTTCGCGTGTTGATAAGACATTGTTTTTTAATGGGTAAAAACACCGTAGAAGCCCAGCAATGGCTTGAAAAACATTACCCGGACTCCTCTCTATCCAAACCAACGATTTGTTGTTGGTATGCTGAGTTTAAACGTGGTCGTACGGACACAAACGATGCGAAACGTTCGGGTAGGCCATTGGAAGCCGTTACACAGAAAAATGAGTGAAGGGTTGAAAATTGTAATAAAAAATCGCAAAGTGAAGGTCCGTGAGATTGCAGAAATGACACAGATATCATCTGGAAGCGTATTTACAATCTTTTATGAAAAATTGAGCATGAAAAAGGTTTTTTCCAAGTGGGTGCCGCGATTGCTTTCAGTGGAACAAAAACAGCAACGAGTCGACGATTCAGAGAGCTGTTTATCGCTATTTACTCGCAATAAAAAGGATTTCCTGCGTCGATACGTGACCATAGATGAAACATGGATACATCATTTCACTCCGGAGTCGAATCGGCAATCATCTGAGTGGCGCATGGCTGGCGAAAGCCGCCCAAAGCGTCCAAAAACGCAGCAGTCTGCTGGCAAAGTCATGGCGTCTGTTTTTTGGGATACACATGGCGTGATTTTCATTGACTACCTGGAAAAAGGTAAATCGATCAACAGTGATTATTATATTGACTTGTTGGTACGTTTGAAGGAGGAGATCGCAGCAAAACGACCGCACATGAAGAAGAAAAAAATCCTTTTTCACCAAGACAATGCACCATGCCACAAGTCCATGAAAACAATGGCAAAATTGAACGAATTGGGCTTTGATTTGCCTCCCCACCCCCCGTATTCGCCAGATTTAGCCCCCAGCGACTACTGGCTCTTTGCTGATCTCAAAAAAATGCTCCAGGGAAAAAAATTTGGCTCGAATGAGGAGGTCATTGCCGAAACTGAAGCCTATTTTGAAGCAAAGGATAAATCCTTCTATAAACATAGTATAGAAATGTTGGAAAGGCGTTGGAAAGATTTTATCACTCTAAAAGGAGATTATATTAATAAATAAAAATGATTTTTGAAAAAAAATGTTGTTTTCGTTGTTAGTCTTGGGACTTATTGAACGATGTGTTATAATCAGTAAAAAAAATCAATTTTAGGGTTTAAAATTAGGGGTGGTCTTAACCCTTAAAAAAAAAGTTTTTTAGATACAGCATTTATGTTTTTAACTTTACCAATCGTCTAGGAATTTTTTTTTTCTTGAGAATGTATCAAAACTTTTGACAAAAACCATTGATATAATGAATATTTACATTTAGGGGTCACTTTTTCCACCCTTTTGATAATATTAAGAAGAAAAAAATAATTGGATATGATTTATTAATTGTAAATTTAGTTTATTTTACGCATTAGCTGAATAATAATAAAGAGAAAAAATCCACCACTCATATGTGGCCTATTACTAAGGGTGGTTAAGGATAGATAGGGGTACGTTTTTAAGAAAAAGCCAAAACGCATCAAATTTAATATCCTCAAATATTTACAAAAATCTTTTTTTTAATTCTTTTGAGGCTGTACCGCGATATTTACAAAAAAAATACTACAAAAAAATATAGATTTTCAATTTTTTTTTCATAGGTGATGCAACCGCTTTAATTATATATACTGTCAATAGTTGAGGTTTTTAAATACTAAAATTTTGCAATTTGTTGTTTTCAAAAATATTTATTAGATGCTGAGAAATATCAAAAAAATGAATTTTGGGGGGTAACTTTAAAGGTGGATTTCACCCCTTTAAAGTGTTTGTCTGCCGATAAAAAAAATATTTGTCTAATATTTTTTTTAGTACAACAACATATCTGAAAATCATCCAAATCAGTGAGGTCGTGTTGAGGTGGTTTCCTTGTAAGTGAGACAATGTGCCTTGATTGGTTCCTTTGAATCAAAGACGGTGATTCTGATATTGACGACCGTCTGCGTAAAGCAAGGCCAAAAACCTTCGGAAATGCTGAATTGGAGGCATTCTTCGTCGTGGATCCATGCCAAACGTAAAATAAGCTAGCTTTAATATTAGGAGTTACCCACTAAGCCATTTTCAAGCGACTGAATGCGATGAGAATAGTTCAAAAGCACGGAACCTTGGTTCCTTATGATTTGAAGCCAAGGGACGTTAAGCGTCGTTTTCTCACCTGCGAACAACTGCTCCAGCAGCAAAAACCGGAAGGGTTTTCTTCATTTCATCGTGACAGGTAATGAAAAATTGATTTATCATAGCAAGCCAATGAGAAGAAAGTGATGGGGACTGCCCGGTTATGCTTTTACGTCATCGGCTCGGCACAATATTCAGGCTGCGAAGGTTATGCTATGTATTTGCTTGCACCAGATTGGTTTTATTTATTACAAGCTGTTAAAACTAAACGAAATCATCACTGACCAGCGGTATCCAATTAAATTGGTGCGATTGAGCCAAGCATTACGCGAAAAGCGGTCGCAATACGAACAGAGACACGTAAAAGTTATTCTGCTGTGTGACAACGCACGGCCTTACGTTGCCGGACCCATTAAAACCTACTTGGAAACGCTCAAATGAGAAGTTTTACCCGACCTGCCATATTATCCAAATATTGTGCCGTCCGATGATCACTTGTTCCGTTCGATGACACTTGGTCTAGGTAATCAGCAGTTCTGCTCATAAGAAGATATTTAAAGGTGGCTTGATTTGTGGATAGCTTCAAAAGACAAACACATTTTATATAAACGCAAATTTTGAATAAAAATTCCAATTTTTTATTAGATTCTGATTCTGCGTCGAAAAATATGAAAGTTTTATCTAAAACATTTTTTTCGATGCGCGACAGATAGCGCTGTAATCGGCAGTTTTAATCTATCGATGCGAATATGCAATGACACCACAATCGACCCTCCCTCTAACCCCCCGTATGGAGCGGTTTCAACTTAAAAATCTGAAATAAGTACCCCAATTTTACATTGCAGATTCTAATTCTGCGTCGAAAAATATGGAAATTTTGTTCAGAACATTTTCTAGATTCGTGACAGAAATTTGAGATGGATACGTTGCTCCTGTTTTTCGTCACACATGGTTTTCGGCACGAGAAAAAAACACGTTCGTTTCAAACCGCTACTGCACAAATACATATATTAAAATATAATCAGAATGTAAGATAATGTAGACATCTTTATAATATTTTTGTAATGTTGATTAAATATTTATTTTATTTGAAAATTAGATAGATAAAGTAACATATTTATGGTATACTATAATATATCTTAATAGTATAGTATGTATATTTTATATGTAATTATAAATTACATAGAATAGAAAGAAAATGTAAAATATCGAAACTGTTTTCTTGTTCTTCATAAATTAGAATTTATTCATAATATATTTATTTATATTAAATTATGAAAAGAATAATAAATTATATATATATATATATATATATATATATATATATATATTGTGACGTAGGCACCACGTCGTAGCTGATTTGGCTATGTGCGCCTTAAGTGCCTTGCACAAAATAATGTTTCAATCTCGCTCACTCTCTCTATCTCTCACTCTCTCCCGCTGTTAATGTCGCGAAGATGCAGGCCAGCCGACGGAGACCTATCGCTTCCCCAGGGCAGGAAAGTGGCAATCCCTCGCCACCCTTACCGCAAACCCGCTAATACACACTCTCGCTCTCTCTCTCTCTCTCTCTCTCTAATGATTTCACGCGGATAAGTAAGAACACTTACCGTTGTTGCTCACAAAGCTCGTCCGCTGGCCGTTGAGCTCCAGGCAGCTTCCTTTGGCACCGCTGCACCTCGCTCCTGCGGCTCTCCCTCCGGAGAAGAGCTGCCGGACCTCGCTGCAGTTCGCCTTCATGCTTCCTACCTCCGCCTTACCATCGGCTTCTAAGGTCGCGGTGGCAACCACCAGTCGCCTCCCGCTGACTCTTGACTCCTCGTCCCACGGCTTACTTCCTCGCTGCTCTTCCTCGTCTTTGCTCTCCTTCCCTCGCACTGCTCTCTCAACTTCTTCCTCACTCTCTCTCACTTTCTCTCTCTCTCTCTCTCGCATACCTTCACTCCTGGCTTTACTCGCGACGCTCACTCTAATCAAAGAAAGGAACCAAACTATATTCACCGCGAGACTTATCTCTCGGTCCTCGCGGGAACGCGCAGCGAAACTTACTCCCAGGAGAGCACAGCGTAACTCTCGTTACGCTCGCTCTTCTCTCCCCTTTCCTCGCGGCTCCCAAAATTCCTCGCCGATCGTCACTGCAAGTTTAAAAATCGCGTGATTTTCGAACGTTGCTGGCTTTTGGAAAAATCAGCATTTTCGCGGCTAAAAAGGCTTACACAAGCTGGCAACCTGAAGACGGTCGCGCAAGAATGTAAACACTTACATTTTTCGTCGACGACCTATGACGGATTCTCCGTCACAATATATATATGTATACGAGGGCGGTTCAAATATGATCGAGACAAAGGCTCTGACACGTTTATTTACTATCGAAAAAATTTACAATAATTTACAGTTTTTCTAGGTACTCCCCCTTACAAGTTATGCATTTCGTCCACCTTTCTGAAAGCTTTTTAATGCCGGTATCGAAGAATTCCTTAAGCAACTAGGACAACCATGTGCGCACGAACTTCTCTACCTCTTCGTCGGTGTTGAATCTTTGACCTCCGAGGGCTTCTTTCAATGGTCCAAACATGTGGTAGTCGCAGGGTGTTAAATCCGGACTGCAGGGGGGGTGTTCCAGTACCTCCTACCCCAATTTCGATATTGTATCGAGCGTAAGACGCAAACTTCCAGCCGCGTGAATTTTTGCTCGAACTTCAACAGTTTAGGAACCCATCGCGCCGTTATCTTGCGATATTGAAGGTGTTCGTGGATGATAGACTCTACACTACCAATACTGATGCCGAGTTCAGCTGAAATGTCTCGAACATTTATCCTACGGTCCTCCAAAATGAGTTGTTCTATGCGGCAAATGTTGTCTGGTGTAATGCTGGTTTGCGGTCGACGATCATGCGGCTTATTCTCGACGGTTTCGCGACCATCCTTAAATTCCTTTAGCCCATTTAAACATAGCAGCCCTACTCAGGCACTCACTACCGAACTGATTTCGCAAACGCAGAAAAATTTCCGTGTTTTTAACGCCTTCCCACACTAAAAAAACGAATGACAATACGTTGCGCAACGGCATTCGGCACTTGACGTTCACTCATGGTCGTAGCACGCGCGTGAAACATGCACTTCCGACGAAAACTATGCCACACTGTTCGTAAGGGAGCCAGCTATCACATACTCAAGCCACGACCTTAAAAACATACATGCGCGCCATCTACAGCGTTTGTCTCCATCATATATGAAACGCCCTCGTATATACACAGTGTGTCCCATGGAAAACGAAACTTTTTCAAAACATCGATTTATATTAGCGCCACCTATTCGTGGATGTTAGCAATGGAAAGGTCCATTCTCAACTGACATCCTGTCAAAATTGTATGACATTTGGTTCAATGAAAACCAAAATATCGCGCTCAAAGTGACAGTGTGTTTGTGGCATCGGTCGAAAAATGAACTTCGAACAAAGAGCAAATATAAAGTTCTGTTTTAAACTCGGTTAATCCTTTACTAAGACGCATAATTTGCTGAAACAAGTTTATGGCGATAATTGTCTATCCCGTACCAGAGTGTATGAGTGGTACAAGCGGTTCCAGGAAGGTCGTGAAGACATTCAGGACGACGAACATCCAGGTCCTTCGAATACCATGGTTACTCAATGTAACATTAAAAAAGTGCGTGAATTTATAAAAAATTAGCCAAAATCTTCATTGCCATACATGGAAATGGAATCGAATATGTCCAAAAATTCAATTCATTGAATTTTGACCGATCATTTGAATCTACGGAAGGTGTGTGCACGCTTTGTTTCACACAAATTGACCGACTACGAAAAATTGCTCCGAATTCAACATTGTAAGGATTTGATTAAAGAGTCAAAAAAGGACCCAAACTTGAAATATTCAATTGTGACTGGTTACGAGACATGGTGTTTTCAATATGATCCCGAAACCACGCGTCAAAGTGCTGAATGGAAGCACCCAACCGAGCCCAATCCGAAAAAAAGTCGTCTTGAAAAGTCAAAAGTGAAGACAATGTTGATTTGTTTCTACGATTCAGAGGGTATTATTCATCGTGAATTCGTTCCACCTAGTCAAACGATTACTGCTGTGTTTTATCTTGGTGTTATGAAGCGTTTGCTCAGCCGTATTCGTCGTGTGCGGCCACAATACCGTGAAAAAGGGAGCTGGCGTTTGTTGCATGATAATGCCCCGTCTCATCGATCGAACTTGATCACGGATTTTTTGATCAGAAATTCCATTTTAACCATCAACCATTCACTGTACTCGCCGGATTTAGCTCCGTGTGACTTCTACTTGTTCTCCTAATTGCACTTGCCTATGAAAGGAAAACGTTATGCCGACGTAGAGACCATCCAAAGAGCGACGACCGACATACTAAAGTCGATGGATAAAAATGATCTCAAAAACTCATTCGATATGTTAATTGATCGTGCAAAACGTTGTATTCATGCGGAAGGAGACTATTTTGAATAAAATAAATGAGATTTGCCAAAATATTGAGTTTATGTCTTTATTTTCAAAAAGTTCCGTTTTCCATGGGTCACACTGTGTATATATATATATACAGGGTCTTTAAAAAGTCTTGTACCGGTTGAATAACTTAAAACATAGGCGTTACTCAAAAAATTGGTTGAGACAAAAGTTATAGCGATGTTCTCTGGCTATCTTAAAGCGACCTTGGCCGTGATCTAGATCTCGACTTTCAAGGTAATTTCAAAGTCAAGTTTACTTTTTATATAGCAATCTCTAATTTTGACACTGGAAATGAAAAGGGCGGACAATTTTATCGCGACAATCTAACCGCGACCTTGGCCGCGAGCTTGATCTCGACTTTCAAGGTGATTTCAAGGTCAAGTCTATTCTTTTATGTAACAATCCCGAATTTGACACCGGAAATGAAAAGGGCGGACAATTTTATGTCCAAATACGATCCTTACTATTGGAAAAATTTCACCTCGCAAAATCAAGTCAAGATCAAGGAGCGACCAGCTGGATATCTTGAAAAGTAGGCGTTGCTCAAAAAAATGGTTGAGACATAAGTTATAGGAAATTTCCTTAGCTATCTGACGGTGATCTCAGTCGTGAACTTGACCCTGACCTTCATCCCTTTTATCCGCCATGTTGTATCTGCCATCTTGAAATTTTAAGTATTTAGAATCTGTCATCAAATTAGTAATCAGCGTCCTCGAAAACCCACGTAGAAAGTTTTCAGTACACTTCTAAACAAATTCAAAATTTTCCGACCGCCATGTTGGATTCCCCATCTTGAATTTTAAAATTCTTAAAATCCGATTTCAGAGTCTTAATTAACAAAAAGTAATGATTGTGTAAGCGAAAGAATACAATTTAGAATATCTCTAAGTTGCTTTTGTTTATTAACCCATTTGCATTATTGCGCGGAATATTCCGCGAACCACGACAGTCGACTATCACCAAGCGCGGAATATTCCGCGAAGCTCGACAGTCGACTATCACCAAAAATATTTGTTTTTCCTTTTATATAAAAAAATGTAAAATGCGATATAACACTGTATATCATCGTTTAAAAAGTACATTCTTAATAAAGTCGATAAATAATTTGGATGCCTGTTACTGCACATACGATCAACCGCGCGCGATGATACGAGTCAGTCATCAGTTGAACGTCGCTAATGTTTAAACGCGGCAGCTTAAGTAGAGCGATGATGCAAATGGGTTAATACTAAATGTTAATACTCCATTAATTTTAATATTTATCATTAAGTTAACTCCTTAATTTTAATTTTTTTTATTTCTTTCAAAAACTACGTATTCATACTTCCTTAGTAATTTTTAGATCTTACGATCTTATCGCTTCTCATGTTGTAATCTTAAATTTAAATTTTTTTATTAGATTATTCCTTTATCTGAATGTAACATGGCTCCTCTTACTGAACAAGAGCGAATAATTATTGTTATGATGAAAGGATACGGTGACAGAACGAGATCTAATGAAGATGTACGGATCTTATTCAACGATACCTTTAGGGTAGGAATGGAACCGATATCCAAATTGACAGTACAAAGGACAATTACGCGTTTCAATTTGAGTGAGGGTATAAAAGATCTTCCTGTATCAAGTCGTCCAGTTACAGCAACTACTAAAGAAAAACAGCTAGATGTTGCTCTTTCAATTAATGAAGATTGCCACAGTACAGTTACGAAATTGCTTTAGCAACATGATATTAGTGCCGGATCAGTGCATAATATTTTGACAAGAAAGTTGAAGTTCCATTCATACAAGGTAAAACTTGTACATGAATTGCTTAAACATGATCCAGTTAGACGTGTAGAGTTTTGTGACTTTTTTTGTGAGTAGATGATGACCTGAATAACTGTTGATGAATATTTTTTGAATAGAATTGTATTTTCAGATAAAACTACCTTTGAGCTTAATGGCAATGCCAATAGACATAACTTTAGGTACTGGACTGATATAAACCCAAGATGGATATCGGATACTTGCAGTACTCAGTACCCTCAGAAAGTAAATGTTTGGGGTGGCGTTATAAACAACAGTATTATTGGGCCCTTCTTTATTGAAGGAAATCTTACTGCGATTAAGTATGAAGATATGCTCCGAAATAAAATCATCCCAGCGATTAGTGCAATTGTGGGCAATGATTTCGATTAAACGTTTTTTCAGCAAAACGGTTCACTACCTCATTATGCGCGAAGTGTATGTGCTTATTTAAATAGAGCGTTTTCAGGAAGGTTAAAAGGTTAAAGAGGTGCAATAGAATGTCTAGTGAAATCTCCTGACTTTAGTCCGCTTGATTATTTTTGTGGGGTTACCTTAAAGATAAGGTATATTAAACAAAACCAGTAAACTTCGATGAACTTCGGCAGAAAATAAGGGATGAAATTATTACTATTGATAAAGGCATAATTCGTCAAGCTGTAGCAGCATCTTACTACTGCATAGCACAGTGCCAGGCAGTTAAGGGTAGAAAATTTGAGCATTTGCTAAAATAAAAAGAATCAATGGATATTTGACTAAAGAGATTCAACATTGCCTTCACCTGATGATCCTTACTCTACCTTGCCTATACTGGCTGGGCATCATACCACCTTCCCTTAACTGGCTCGGGTAGATTCTAGCCTTGCCTTTACAGGCTGAGCATCACACCACCTTGCCTTAGTTGATTTGGATGAATGCAAATCTCAGTTTCTTTACGCTACTTTACCTTAATTAGCTGGTATGAATGCAAGCCTCATTTTATCGAATGCTTTGAAAAATTTATTTCTTAATATGGCCTTGAAGATCGAGATATTACCATGGCACAGCCAGGGCAATTTCCTACAACGTTTTGCGGAAACATTTTTTTGACCAATGCCTACTTTTCAAGATATCCAGCCGGTCACTGCTTGACCTTGACTTGACCTTCCAAAGTCAAATTTTTCTAATAGTAAAGATCATATCTGGACGTAAAATTGTCTGCCCTTTTCATTTCCTGTATCAAAATTAAGGGTTGCTATATAAAGAAGTAGACTTGACCTTGAAATGGCCTTGAAGATTGAAGTCAAGGTTATGGCCAATATCGCAGTTGGATAGCCAGGAAAATTTCCGATGGCTTTTGTCTCAACCGATTTTTTGAGCAACACCTACGTTTCAAGTTATTCGACAGATACGGGACTTTTTGAAGACCCTATATATATAACAGAATTAAATACTGATAATGTTTCTGAAAATGTAAATTCATTTTATGATCACTGTTTAACAATTTTATATTTCTGTAATACCTAAGTTTATATGTTTTTACATTTAGTATTATGGAAAGGAAATACAGAGCAATACACACAGGCATACGGTAAATACACATACAAACATAGCACTGTACGCGTTACCCTGTCTACTCATAGTAAAGTGCAGTGGAGAGGGAAGCGCTGCCTAGTCATAGATAAGCGCAGTGACACAAGCAGATACGCCCAAGCTCCATTCTTTCGCATTCACTCGCAAGCGTCGAGGCACGCCATTATATGTTTTACATCAAAAAAAGATGCACACACACTAGAAATCTGACTGCAAATGATAAAAAATTATTTTACGACGAAACGTTAAGATTAGATGAAATTTCTACTTTCGATTTTCGGGGTGATTTTAATAATTTTCCTCGTCGGGAAGTTAATAATATAAAAATAATAAATTATACAAGAAAGATTAAAACAATACTCCCACAGTTAATAATTTTGATTCATATACTTTCAACAAAAAAAGAGCTGTCTACCACTTTTGTTCTGCGTCCCCCGATACAGTCATTTTTTTTTTTTATTAGTTTTATGCAGGGTTCTTTGTACAGTTAGTTTGACAAGAATTGTATTACAAGTAATAATGCTTTAATGTACGAGTAATGCGCAATAAATTATTTGACAAATGAAATTTTTCTCGAAATATTTCCAACACATCGTAGTCGACATCAATAAAAGATTTCGTTTTGCAGGGTCAATAAAGTACTCTATTTTAAAAAGATTTTACTATTCATTTTCAAAAATATTATTAGTATTTAATATTTTGAATGATTTACTTACAAACATATCGGGAGTACAAATTAATTTGGTCCGTTTTGTTGCGGTCAAAAATGCATTAATTTCAAAATAAAAAGAATTAAAAGATCAATTAAAGTATTGTCCATCGCGAGTTACTACTTTTTCCCATCTCTCAGGCAATTTTCGAATTCCATCTCGAAAAAATGTCTCATCTTTTGAGGTGATTCAAGTTAGGAGCCAATTTTCGATTTCTGCGAAAGAGGTGAACCGACGACCTGCCAGATCGTGCTGCATCCCTCGGAACAACCAGTAATCAGAAGAAGCAATATCCGAAGAATACGGTGGGTGCGGCAAAATATCCCACTTGAGCGTTTCCAAATATTTTTTCACGACTTTTTCGACATGAGGCCGAGCGTTGTCATGCAGAAAAATAACTTTGTCATGTCTTTCCTTGCATTCCGGCCGTTTTTCTTGTAATGCACGGCTCAAACAAATTAATTGCAGCCTATACCGATCGGCCGATATGGTATCGCCAGGCTGTAGCAGCTCATAGTACACAATAATCTTTTGCTCCCACCAAATATACAACGTGATCTTCGAACCATGAATATTCGGCTTTGGTGTTGATGTTGAGGTCGATGGCAACGATTGACCGGGCATAGCGTAGTATTTTTTCTTCTTGGGGTTATAATAGAACATTCATTTTTCATCCCCAGTAACAATTCTATGTAAAAAATCTTTTCTTTGTTACCTTTAAATCAGCTGTTTGCAACAGAAAAATCGCATGTCAATGTCTCTCGGTTTCAGTTCATAAGGCACCAAATTGCCTTGCTTTTGAATCATTTCCATGAGTTTTAATCATACAGAAACTGCTTGTTAAGTCACTTCCAACTTTTACACGCTCCTATTGCGTTTGACTCGGATGTTCATCGAGTAATGCCTCTAACTTTTTGTCTTCGAATTTTCTGGCTGTCTAGCGCGAGGCTTGTCTTTAACGCTAAAATCTCCATTCCTGAAACTTCGAAACCATTCCCTACAAGATGTATCAGTTAGAGCATTGTCACCATAAACTTCCACAAGCATTCGATACGCTTCAGCTGCACTTTTCTTCCAAATAAAACAGAAAACTAAAACCTTTCGCAAATGCTGCTTAGTTAACACAAAATTGGACATACTTAACATAGTTAAAAACAAGATTTTTTTATGAAACTTGAAGCGATATAAACTGAATATTATTGACATATGTTTAACCTCTCTGAAACTACCAACATCAGCTATTACTATTAAATATTCATAATAGCCAGAGCCATCTTTTAAAAACGGGCCGAACTAATTTTCACTCCCTATAATTTATGAAAATGAACACTTTTTTAAACAAACAAATAAGATTTTAAATTTCATTCAATAATTTATGAGCGAAATCTTGAATATATTGATTGGAAAATTTAGTTATTATTCTTTATGATGTATTATTTTATTTATAATGAAGATTTTTTCGTAGTTCTTACAAATTTCTTTGATGCAAGTATATGGTAGTCTAATTTAATTTGAATACATAAATTTAATAAATGTTTACAAGGATCAAACTAATATTCTATGTAATTAGTTTGTATTATAAACAATAATCACACAGTCACACAAAAAAAAAGTTGGGTATACTTTTTATGCGATATAATTTTTCCGTAGCAACTTTTCCTCCTGATCACGAATCTGGGGTAGAAATTTGTCCATTACGTTACCATTTTTTCCTAACCTCAAAAAACTAGTAAAAAACAGTGAAAATTGATGAAAGTTTGTTGGGAAAATCTGGTAAAACATTTTTATTAACTTCCAACAGTATATTTTTATGTAAAAGGCTCTTTTAAATTCAATTTACCATTAGAATTAAAGTAGAACGTGCGTTTTTTTTTTCTAATCTCAAAAAACCGAGCAGAAATGACTATTTTTTAAATCGGAGCATTTTTCAACCAAATTTTGTATGAGGGAGTTTTTCGGTCGCTAATTACGAATATGAATTTAGATTTTGAAAATTCAAGATGGCTGATCCAATATGGAGGATTTTTTTAAAAATAGAGGATATATCTTTTAGAAATCCACAGTTTTGACCGAAGTTTGGTATTCATTTCTATTAATCCATTATTTTATCAGTTATTTATTCAACATTCCTTGTAGTCCTTCTCTGGGCGTAATAACTGTCAATTTACTTTCTTTCTGCTATATCTTATTCTTTTTTCTGTGAATGATTTCACAGATTTCATGTCAAATCCTTTTTTCCGTTTTTATCTTTGTCTGATCGTCTCTCTTTTAAGGGACCAACATATGGTCATCTCATTTTCCTTTGTATCGGTTTTCAATGACTTTTATATCCTGGTAAAACCGTCTACCCTGTTCCTTACTATACAAGGTCTGGCTATTAAATAACAAGACTGCGCGGCTAGAGGGCGCCGTAGAGGGGTGGGGAAAAAAACGAGTAGTGCGTTAGGTATCTAGATATCTTGTCTATGCACGTACCAAAACACGTTCTCGTCACTATTATTGTATTTGTGCAGTAGCGGTTTAAAACGAACGTGTTTTTTTCTCGTGCCGAAAACCATGTGTGACGAAAAACAGGAGCAACTTATCAATCTCAAATTCCTCGTTAAATTAAAAACTCCGACTGTGGGCTGTAAATTGTTGCAAGAGGCCTATGGGGACAATTCTCTATCTCATGCGCGTGTTTTTGAGTGGTGTAAGCGCTTCAGTGAGGGCCGAGTGAGCACTAAAGATGACCAACGCCCAGGTCGCCCTGTCACTGTTTTAACTCCGGAAACAGTGACCAAAATCCACCAAATTGTGCGTGCAGATCGTCGAATGAGTATCCGGATGATTGTAAAGGCTGTAAACGCCGATAAAGAAACGGTTAGACAAATTTTACACGAGGAATTACACATGACAAAAGTCTGTGCGGAGTTGGTGCCAAAAAACCTGACTCCTGACCAAAAGCTCTTGCGTCAACAGGTCTGCTTAGATTTCCTTGAAAGGTTAAAAAAAGATTCTGGACTGATGAAAAACATTATTACTTGCGACGAAACGTAAATTTTTCAATACGATATTGAAACAAAGCGGCAATCGATGCATTGGAAGACGCCTGAATCGCCCAGAATCAAAAAAGCAAGAATGTCCAAATCAAAATTCAAGGCAATGTTGATCGTTTTTTTCAACATTAACGGTATCATGATGTCTGAATGGGTTCCAGAGGGTCAGACTGTCAACCAGACTTACTATTTGTCAGTTTTGGAAACACTGCGAGAACGAGTTCGTAAGAAACGGCCCGAGTTGTGGAAGAACAACTCGTGGATTTTGCACCATGACAACGCACCTGCCCATAACGCGCTATCTGTGAAGCAGTATTTGGCCGGTAAGCGCACTCCAGTGCTCGAACACGCGCCGTACTCGCCAGATTTGGCACCGTACGACTTCTTTTTCGTTTCCGAAGATAAAATCTGCTTTGAAAGGGACCCGATTTGAGTCGATGGAAGCGGTAAAGCAAAAAACGGCAGAGGTCCTAAAGGCCCTCACCAAAGAAGACTTCCAGCACTGCTTCGATCAATGAAAAAAACGTATGGAAAGGTGTGTGGCGAGGGAAGGGGAGTATATTGAAGGGGAGCATTCGAATGTAGAATAATTTTTATAATAAAACCCTTTTTTCGTAACCAGTCTCGTTATTTAATAGCCAGACCTCGTAATCTCCGCAGTTATGCATGAAATCATCGATGTGGGAGTCCAAGAAATGAAGTTTTAAATTCATTAAGCACACCAACTTTTTAAAATTTTTGATTATTTTCTTTACTATTACTTTATACTTAGGACTTCTTTTATTTTCCAAAAAATTTTCAGAAACTTCTTTAAAACTTAGCTAAGCTAATTTCTTAATTTCGTCCATTTTAGTAATAAATGTCGTATTTTGGAACAATTTTCTAATTTGCAGACCGTCAAAAACTCCTTCAATTTTAGCGTCCGAATACTTTGGAAATTAATATAAATACCTAAAGAATTGTCTCTCTTTGTTTAAAGCTTTCGTAAACGGCTTTATAAGCCCGAGTTTTATGTCAAGAGGTGGTATCAAAACTTTCTAAGGGTGCAAAAAGTACATTATTTGATCCAGGAATCATTGATTCTCTTGCTGGCCAAATCTTCTTTTTATAGTGAGGATCTGTTTCTCTACTATTCCACAAACACTTATGGCAAGGGTGCCGTGTGAAGCCAGACTACTGTCCAAGCAATATCGTGAATATTTTTAAATCACCGCAAATTTTTTACTGATGCTTAGCATATTCTATTTTCTCCAATAGTTCTCTCATCTTTCCATACTGCTCTTCCATTACTATAGAATGAGCAATTGGAATGGGTGCATAAATGTTTCCGTTATGCAGCAAAACTGCTTTAATACTGCGTTTTAAAGAGTCTATAATCTCCAATCCTCAGAACGATATAGATCTTGTTCAAATTCATTTATTAAACCCTGTATATTAGGGCAATATACTAGTGACAAGGCATCGTACATTTTGAAATATTGTCGAAACGCCTCATCTCTTTTTTTATAAAATGAAACTCTCATTTCTGGCTTAAGGAAGTTTATTTTTTTCATAAATGAAGCTAGATGCTCTGCACCGTCTTTGGTTAAGTCTAAGTCTCGAACAAGATCATTGAGTTCGGACTGTGATACTAATTTTGGTTGTGCCTTACAATCATATGGGCGGAATTTCTCTTCGTCAGATAGGTCTTCATTATCTGAAAGTTCCTCGGACTGGATTGAATCTTTAATTTGCACATCATCAGCATTAGGTGGTTGAGGGATAGAATTTTTTTCAATGGGTTTAATCACTGTGGGAAAGTCTACGTAAGAAATTTTACTTTTATTTTTGCGGTTATGTCCAAAAATATCATTCATACATAAATTACAGTCCTTTTTTCTACTTGATTTATCCCATAATGCTGGTTTGGAATATTTTATAACCTTATTTTTACTATGCAACATTATTTTGCAAGAATTGCAAATGATATGCGGAACCCAGTTAGAATCCTGGTTAAGTATCTTAAGACCAAAACAATCGTTATAAAATTTTTCAATTTTCTCACCTATAGGTACTCCTGTCTTAGAAGCTACGTATTAACAACACATGCTACAAAACATATCACAATTTTTATCACAGTTATAGAATGATTTATTTTTTGTAGCATTATATTCTACATTAACCAAGTCACCCACACATGTAGAGCTACGGTCGCATGATGCTAACGATCGCGAGCCCACTTTCCCACTCTGTCCGACCGCCGATACTGGGTTTCCAAGGCCCTGCATCGTAACTTTCCGCCTTGTGCCTGTCATGACGGCATGAACGCCGTTATCCAGAGACTCTGCCGGATAGTGAGACAACTCCGTTGCCCACCGTCACCACGTGGAGGTGCCCTGGATGCAGACACAAGACCAACTGACCTTAACGCAGCCGGTATGATTCTATATGGCGTCATGCCGCTTTAAATAAAATATATAAGCCGGCTGTCTGAGGGTAAAAAAATTTTTCCGATTCCAATATTGGCTCTCTCTACACTACGAATTAAATAGAGTCTCACTTCAAAATGTTGTTTATATTTTGTACACCTATGTATAAGTAAACACAATCAATAAATATACAAAATCCACACAGAATTTTGAAGCGAGACTCTATTTAACACGTAGAGTAGAGAGAGCCATTGATATTAATTTATTTTTTTTTTTTAAGTTTAACTAATCATATTGCGTAATAATATTTGATCCGCCATCTTGATTTATGCAAATTTGGCTTCAGATTTGTAATCAACGGTCCAACAAACCTCATCATGCCAAATTTTGCTTAAATCAGTGTATTTTCGAAAAATGCATCCGCCTTATTGGATCAGCCATCTCAAATTTTGAGAATCTGAATGCATATTCGTACTCAGCAATCCAAAATAAACCCTCTACACAGAATTTGGTCAAAATCCGCTCAGATTTTACAAATAGTCATTTCTACTTGGTTTTTTGAGGTTAGAAAAAAAACGCGCGTTTTACCTCAATTCTGAAGGTGGATTTTAATTCAGCGAAGCCTTTTACATAAAAATATACTGTTAGAAGTGAAAAAGAAGTGTTTTTCCAGATTTTCCCAGCAAATTTTCATCAATTTTCACTATTTTTCACTAGTTTTTTGAGGTTAGGAAAAAATAGTGACATTATGGGCGAATTCTGACCACAGATTCGTGATCAAGAGGCAAAATTACTACGGAAAAAATATATCGCATAAAAAGTATACCTAACTTTTTTTTGTGTGGCTGTGTAATTGTCTGAAATATAAAATAATAATTAAATTTATTATGCTCAAGTCGTATTGGTAACTATGATTTGGTACTATTTTAAAATAATAAGTATGACTGTTTTAGATTATAAAGAAATGATTCTTGTTCTGTCATTCGCCCTTTTACAACTTCTGTTGCACATATTCCCTCTCAATTTTTTTCGTCCTTCTTCCCCTCATCTATAAATTCTCGCCTTTACTCGCCCTCGCATTTTTCGATCTATTGCTCTACGAGGGTGGTCTGAAAAGTTTCCGACATCAACGTGAAGATAGCAGCACTTGTCAATAAAAGCTAGCGAATTTCGTTGTTCATCTGTTGACAGTTGCTCACCAAAGTTTCAGCCATTTTGGATGCGCAGTTGTTAGTTGACAGTCGTTTGAGTGAGTCGATGTGAGTGTTGTTGTAAAAATGGATAAAATTAAGTATCGAGCTGTCATTCAATTTTTGTTTCAAGGCAATACGCCTACGCAAATCAAAAATGAGTTGAACTGTGTATGAGGACTCTGCACCATCATTTACCACAGTGAAATTTTGGGCAGCTAAATGCAAACGTGGCCGTGAGAGCTTGGGAGACGATGAACGTTCGGGACGTCCAAAAACTGCAACCACTAACGATAACATCGCCAAAGTTCACCAAATGGTGCTAGACGACCACCGAATTTAAGTGAGAGAGATAGCAGAGGTTATAAACATGTCCAAAGAACGTGTTTGCTACATATTAAATCAAGATTTAGGCATGAGAAAGCTGTCCGCACGTTGGGTGCCGCTTTTGCTCACGTTAGACCAAAAACGTGTTCGAATGAACATTTCCAACGCTCTACTGACGCAGTTTAGGCGCAATAAATCCGAGTTTTGGCGCCGATTAATTACTGTAGATGAAACTTGGATACACCATTATACGCCCAAAACAAAAATTCAGTCAGAACAGTGGACTGCAAAGGGGGAACCGGCTCCAAAAAAAGCAAAAACTAACATATTTTTTCGGCTGGGAAAGTGATGGCGACTGTTTTTTGGGATAGTCATGGAGTTATTTTAATCGATTATCTTTAAAAAAGAAAAACCATTACAGGAGCATACTACGCATCATTACTTGAGAAGCTGAAGGCAGAACTTGCGGAAAAACGTCCACATTTGCAGAAAAAGCAAATCCTGTTTCACCAAGACAACGCGCCGTCTCACACCTCAGCGGTTGCTATGGCGAAAATCCACGAATTACGGTTTCAGTTGCTTGACTATCCGCCTTACTCACCAGACCTAGCCCCAGGCGACTTCTTTTTGTTCCCTCATCTGAAAATTGCACTCGGTGGACAGAGATTTTCGTCAAATGAGGAGGTAATCACCTTCGTAAACAGTCATTTTACAGAGAAAAACGCCGAGTACTATTTGGATAGGTTAAAAGGATGGGAGCATCGCTAGGAGAAGTGTGTAGAATTGCAAGGAGACTATGTTAAGAAATAAAGAAAAAAATTAAGAAAAAATGTCTTGTATCTATGTTAGGTCGGAAACTTTTCAGACCACCCTCGTATCACGTACTTTCTTCCTCCCTCTACCGCCTGTTTTCTATCCTCTAGCCCTTTTTCCCCCTTCTCTTGCGTTTACAGGCTCTTTCTTACATTTCTCGCCCTCTCTCGCTACTTCATATTTTTCATAAATTTTACAAAATGAAATGAATCTCTAAAGACAAATGAAGCTTATATGTATTAAAGGGATTACTCATATTTGATAACTATCTTAAGATAGTGATGATAACTGTCTAATATGTGTTGATTTAACTTTACTTAGTGAAAAAGCTGGTAGTCTCAACCCAAAAATAATTAAAAAGAACATTACCAATTTTCTTTTTGTTATAAGTAAATTATTTAAGATACATTGACTACTAAAAATATTAAAGTTAACGATTTAATAATTTAATCATCTAGTTAATAATTAGTAAATAAAAATTTTGAAAAAACTTTCGGATGTTTTTTTGTTTTTTTTTTAAATACACTAAGCTTCTTTAAAATTTTCTAACCAAAGCATAAAAGGTGTTACGTCTGGCGCGACACGTCTTACCAACTTTACCGTTCTTAGCCTAGACTTGCATCTAATAGTCGGGGATCGGCTAGCTAAACGTTCTTTTTTTTATGAGACTGGTGGAGTTTGAATTTTTAAAGAATAATTTTCTTCTTACTCCAGCTAAATTGAAGCCTCAGAAAGAAACTAGAAATGTTGGCAGATAAAAGTGATAGTCGCAGATTAAGAATAGTAAAGAGAGGAAAAAAAAATGAGTCTAAGTTTGATTTATATACGAGGTCTGGCTATTAAATAACGAGACTGCGCGCCTAGAGGGCGCCGTAGAGGGGTGGGAAAGAAAACGAGTAGTGCGTTGGGTATCTAGATATCTTGTCTATGCACGTACCAAAACACGTTCTCGTCACTATTATTGTACAGGGTGCGTACGGTTTTTAAGCACATGCATAAATGTGACTATAACTTCGCGAATTTTTTTATTTATTTTTCTCCCTTTTTAGATAAGAAATGGCGGACTACAACATCACTCAAGAAATGAAGAGACATGCTGTCATCGTTGCTATATGTGCGAACCATACAGATTTAGAGATCTCTAATTTTCTTAATTGCGCCCGTTCATTCGTGCATAAGGTTCGCCGTGAATTGGAAGCATCAGGAGGCGATACAGAATCGGTTGCAAAACGCAAAAAGCACAAACAACGTTCTGACACTGTCCGATCTGCAGAATTTTTAGAGCAAGTGCAAGCGATCATAGACGAGGACCCTTCAAAATCAATGAGGGTCCTTGCGAGTGAGCTTCATGTTTCCGAGCGCCTTATTCGTAGAGTTGTCCACGAAGACCTTCGGTATAAGTCTTACATGATGCGCAGAGGACAGTTCCTGTCGGAACGAACACGGGAACAGAGAGTTCTCTGATCAAAACGTCTTTTAAACAAAATCAAACACCCTGAGGCGCCCAAAATGTTATAGTTTTTTTCCGACGAAAAAAATTTTGACCAAGATCAAAAGACCAATCGCAGAAATGACAGATGGCTATGTTCAAATCCTACGGAGGTTCCTGTTGTTATGCACACAAAATTTTCAGCCACTGTTATGGTTTTAGGTGTTGTCAGCAACGAAGGACATGTTATGCCACCACACTTTTTTACTCAAGGACTTCGAGGTGAACTCTGCTGCATACATCGAGGTTTTGGAGACGGTAGTGAAACCCTGGATAGACAATGTAAGCGGAGGCAGACCATACATTTTTCAACAAGACTCTGCTCCTTCACATAAAGCGATGGCGACACAAGATTGGATGGCCGAAAATTTTCATGACCACATAACACCGAACCTATGGCCACCTAGCTCCCCAGACGTTAATCCTTTGGATTATTACTATGGCGCGTAGTTGAGCGTGAGACCAATAAGCGTCCTTATAACACCACTTCTTCGCTGAAGACTGCTGTTAATGCCGTTATGGTCAATATGAACAAGGAGCATTTGATTCGGGCATGTAATCGTTTCCGGACCCGGATCGAAGAGGTTATTGCTGCTAATGGCGATTTTATTGAATAACTTTATATCCATATATTAATTTAACGTTGTATAAAAAATTCCTAAAATTTCATTAAATTTTATTAAAAATACAAGCTAATTAATTTTACTCTCAAGTTGTCCTCAAATACCGTACGCACCCTGTATACATGACAAAAACTTGTGTTTTCGATATTAATCGCAGTATTATTAAGTTTATCGTTTTCAAAACTACATATATATTTTTTATTTCATAGTCTTTTTCAATTTATTTTATTTAAACTGTGTTTATAAATTATATAATTATATTTATAATAATTTTAAAGAGATTAGAAAACATAGATAAAATAAAAAAATTCTATTTTAAACTTCTAATTTTTATAACATTTAATTCTTATTAAAGCGATTAAAAAATGTAATAATATTTGAATTTTTTTAAAAAAATTAATTAACGTTCTAAATTGAATGTTTACATTTTACCTAACTTAATATTAACAATGTAAATTAATTTTATAATTATTATATTAAATTGTAACATCACAATTGCACTTTGCAAAAGTGTTACTAGAGAGTCAATTAACATATAATAAAAAAAAAATTTTCTCTCATAAATAGATAATTTAGAGTTTCAAAAATTATGTTCAAAAGAAATACAAAAAATATCCATATTACTAAAATGCTTGGAATATTAGAATCATAAAGCCACGTTATTTTAACAATGTTTAACCAATAAAGATAAGTCTTCTTTTAAATAAAAAATTATCTTATATTTAGAAAAGAATTTACGATTTTTTAGATTAGTGAAACATTTTTTTAAATTATCATATATTTTATTATGGTAGTTTCTTAACAAAAAATCGAATTTCACATTTAATTTTTGAAAATAAGTTTGGGTATTTTATTTTGCAATATTATATACTTTAAACATAATTTTGATGTTTCGTTTATATTCCCACACAGCACGAAAGGTTCTTAAAATGTTTTTACAAGGTTTTATGAAAGGATAAAAACCTTTTTAAAAGCTTTCAAAAAATATTTTTAAAATGAGTTTATGTCCGTTTTTAAGCCCTTCAATACAAAACCTTTCGATATAAGTTTTAAAAACATTTCTATAAAAGTTATAAAAATATTGAAAAAAACATTTCTGAAAGTAGTTAATGAAACCTTTTAAAATACTTTCTTAAAACCTTTTTAGAAACTTTTATTAAGTATCTTATAGATTTTAGAATTTTATTTTTTATTATGATTATACATATTTTCAACATCCGTATTATATTCCATCGTTTATTCGCATTGTCGCACATGTTATTTTACACATTATTTTACGGAAAAAACGCAGAAAAATGTTTGGCCTATGGTGGGATCGAACCCGGATCCTTCGCATTATAAAGCAGACGCCCTAACCATTACGATATGCAACGCTTGTAGAACTAAGATTTAAATTTGAATCATAAGTTGTATGCCAATCCATATACTACTATGATCAAAAAGTAAGGTGAATTTGTTTACAAAATGTAAATTCTTTATTTATTCTTCCAAATCAATTTCATCCCCTTCAAAGTAATCCCCGTCCAATAAAACGCAATTTTGCCAACGCTTTTTCCAGTCCTCGAAACAGTCGGAATAGTCTTTTTCCGGTATAACCTTCAAGACCTTCTTCGATTCGATTTTTATCTCCTCAATCGTATCAAAACGGCGTCCCCGCATTGGTTTTTTGAGTTTGCTGAATAGCCAGAAGTCGTACAGAGCTAAATCAGGCTAATACGGTAGTTGCGGAACGATATGAGTCGAGTTTTTGGCAAAAAAGTCGCGAAGAACCAATGCAGTATGACATGGTGCATTATCGTGATCAAGGAACCAAGAGTTGTTCACCCATAATTCCGGCCGTTTCAGACGAATAGCTTCACGCAAACGACGCATAACGCTCAAATAATATTTTTTGTTGACAGTTTGGCTCGGCGGAAGGAATTCATAGTGCACCACACCACAATAATCAAAGAAAACTGTCAACATGACCTTGATTTTCGATCGACTTTGCCGTGGTCTTTTCGGTCTAGCTTCACCTTTTGCACGATAATCGCTGGATTGGTCGGTGGTTTCAGGGTCGTATGCGTAAATCCAAGTCTCGTCAGTAGTGATGCATTTCAAGTGGTCTTGATAGTCAGACAGCAAGGTTTCACACACATCAATGCGACCCTTCTTTTCCAAAAAATTGAGCGATTTTGGCACCAATCGAGACTTGACGTGTTTGAGACACAAAACATCCTTCAAAATGGTTTGGGCTGAGCCAAATAATATTCTAACACTATCAGCGAGGTCTCTTATTGTCAATCGACGATTTTCAAGCACTAAATCTTTGATTTTTTGGACGTGGCCCTCGTCGGTAGACGTTAATGGTCGTCCAGAGCGCGGTTCGTCTTCAACACGTTCTCGGCCCACTTTGAACTCGTTGTACCACTTATAAACGTTTCTTTGTGCCATAGTTTGATCACCAAAGGCCTTCCGCAACATTTTCAACGTGTCCGCACAAGAATATTTGTTCCGCGAACAAAATTTGATGCATGTTGTTTGCTCAACAAAATCACCCATTGTAAAAATCGAAAAATTCACTTTTGGTTGTTTACAAAAACACGTGTAACTCGGAGATAATTTAACCTTTTGACAAGCAGACGCTTGGCAAATGTTATAGACAGTCCTACCAACCTAGGAAAAAAAATTTACTTGCCTTCCTAATGCCCGGGAGTTTTAAATGACAATTTCACCTTACTTTTTGATTACAGTAGTACACTTGTATTAATTTTATATTTAAAATTTTTTCTATAGTGTAAAGTATTTTGTAAAATTGAGATATTATTAAAAATTTAATATATTCAAATACATAATCTCGCTCTTGAGATTTTACTACATATACAATTATAAAAAATTTTAATTGTCGATGTATTTTTATCCAAAATAAAAAATAAATTTCTAAGACAACAAATAGCTCTGCTGCAAGATTACGATTAATATTCTATGTACTTCTCATGGATGCTTACAACATGCTTGTATAAAATTTTCTTAAAATCTTCCTGATAAACTTTTGTGGAAGCTTACAGAAATCTTTTCTTAAAGATTTGGCTGAAGTTTACATGCAATATTAACGCAAAAGTTTATCGATAGCTCACAGTAACATTGCAAAATACTTGCAAGAAAGCTTCTAGTTTTTGTTTTTTGAAAGATTACAGAAGGTTTTGAAAAAAGAAATATTTTTTATTAAATATTATTAATTAAATATTTGTCTAAGAAATTTCGCAGTGACCTTGCTAAAATATTACGAAAAAATATTTTAAGAAACTTCCCTTTATTCTCACGTAAAATATTTTGCAACATCTCCCAGCCAGTTTGCTTCAAGTTTTCATTGAAACATTTACCAGAAATTTTGCAGCGACCTTACTAAAATATTACGAGAAAATATTTCAAGAAATTTTCCTGTTTTCTTTCATAAAATGTTATGTTAAATGTTCCAGCAAGTTACTTCGAGGTTTTCGTTGAAACATTTAAACGAAATCTTGCAGCGATTTTTTAAAAATATTTCAACTGTATGTGTTAAGAAACCTCACAAAAATCTTTCTCAAAATGTTTTATGAAATGTTCCAGCAAGTTTGCTTCAAGGTTTCGTTGAAACATTTATAGAAAATCTTGCAGCGATCTTTTTAAAATGTTTCAACTATATGTTTCAAAAAACCTCACAGAAATCTTTCTTAAAATGTCTTGTGAAATGTTCCAATAAGTTTGCTTTAAGGTTCCGTTAAAATATTTATATGAAATCTAGCAGCGACTTTTTAAAAATTTTTTGACTAGATGTCTCAAAAAACCTCACAGGAATCTTTCTTGAAATGTTTTGTGAAATGCTTCAGCAAGGTTGATGCAAGATTTCTTTTTGAGATTTGAAAGTAATGTCTTTATTATCTTAAAACGATGTTTCAATGTTATGTTTATTTAAAAGGTATCTGCAAGGTTTTAATATAACCTTTCTACAAGTTTTTACTGAAACCTTACATCGAATCTTTCACTGAAATCTTTCGTGCTATGTGGGATTCTATTGTAATATTAATTAAAAAAATCCTTTTAGGAGCATTCTCATAATCTTTTCAAAAATCTTCCGTGGAATCTTTTAGAAAAATTTTTTGAAAGTATTCTTATAACATTTTAGAAATGCTTGTAAAAGATTTATTGAAAGGTTTCATTAAAATATTACATCAATGTTTCATAATCCTTTTCATAAAGCTTTCCATACAATGATTTAGAAACCTTTTGTGAAAGGTTTCAGAAAAGGTTTCCGTGAAGTCCCTGTTATATTTCGTTTTTTGGTTTCTTAGAAATGTTTTATAATGGTTCTTAAAATCTTATGAAAAATTCTTTTGTGAAAGGTTTTTAAAAGGTTTTACAATTTATATAAAAATATTTTTGAAAGGTTTCAGTGAAATCTTTTCAAAAAAGTTTCTTTGAAACCTGTTGTGCTATGTGGGTTGTCCTCTAGAAAAACTACAAATTTGATGAGCTGTGCTACTACCATATTAGGAGATTCGATTATGAATAATAAAATTAATTTTTTGCATACTTTAAATTATATTTATCAAAATTCATTTTGTTCTAATTGTATAACATGTATTACCTTCTTAAGCTCTTATATTTTTGTAATACTTGTCTGAACATTATTTTACATAAAATTAAATATTCTCAGAAATTATTCTTCTTTTTAATTTTTTAATAAACAATAATAAATAATGTTTCGCATCTGTCAGCTGTCCGGCAAGGCCTTCATTATTTTTTGTTTCAGTCACGACGATGTATAGCTGTATCAGCCAACTTCGCTAGCCGGTACTAGCGAAAGTGTGGAGCTCTCATCCACCAAAACCACCTCCTTGATCCCCGCAACCCCGCGGGAACTACTTATAAGGCATTACTGCGTGGACACAGTCAAAGGTTCGTATGTGTGTTCACGTATACGTCTACATATCTGCGACTAAATGTCCGTACGTCAGAGCTGCTAAGATGAAAATTGCGGTATTCAGGATATCTAAAATGCAAAAAACAAAATATCTGACTATAATTAACTGTCTAATAACACAGAAAAACAAAATCAACCTTTCTTTTTGTTGCATGAAGTTTTTCTACTGTTGTTTACTAATTTGGGTGCGCTAATTTCAAATCGACCCTCAGATTTTTTGTAGCAGCTCTAGTTAGTGAGATACAGGTAACGTCTTGAATTTACATAAGTAGTCGGTAGTTTCTATCAATAGCGGTGTAACTTAACTAGTTTCTTTATAAATTTCATTATGTCTTCCTCAAGAAGGACGCGTTTAAATAATCCTGATTGTTTTTGTGTTATTTGTGGAGAATATATGTTCCAAAAATTTCGTTTAAATGTGTCGGACTTTGTGAAAAAGGTATACTTCGACTACTTTAGGTTTCCGTTGCCGTCAAACGGTAAGCCTTGGATGCCAAGTTTGGTATGCAAAAGTTGTGTTGAATCTTTGCGACTGTGGGCAAACAAAAAAGACCCACTTTTAAGTACAAAGCTCCTATGATTTGGCGTGAACCATCCAACCATCATGACGACTGTTATTTCTGTGTAACGAAAATCATAGGAATAAACCGCAAAAACTGCTCTAAGTGGATATATCCAAACTTAAAATCTGCTATAAGACCAGTCTTAAGTATTAGTGACACATCAACACCACAGCAGCCATGTACATCTTCGGAAAATCCAGACCAGTGCAGCGGACAAACCGAAAACGACGACAGTGGTAGCGACAGTGATTTCGATTGCTACGGTAGTCCCCGACCACTAAATCAAGATGATCTAAATGATTTGATCAGGGACCTTGGACTGTCTAAAACGGCATCAGAAATTTTAGCTTCCTGATTGAAAGAAAGAAATTTGTTGACCAGAGAAACGAAGATATCGTACTACCGTAACAGGGAAAAGGATTTACTTCCTTTCTTTACTAAAAAAGATAATTTTGTGTTTTGTACTGATGTTCCCGGCCTAATGACTGCAATGGGATTTAAGGAGTATAATCCAAATCAGTGGCGGTTGTTCATTGATTCGTCAAAACAAAGTTTGAAATGTGTACTTTTACATAATGGTAACAAACTTGGTTCCTTACCTATTGCTCATTCTACAAAGGTTAAAGAAGAATATCCTACAATATCTTTAGTTCTCGACAAAATCAAGTACAAGGAACATAACTGGGTTGTATGTGTAGATTTGAAAATGGTAAATTTTCTCCTGGGCCAACAAAGTGGCTACACAAAATATCCCTGTTTCCTATGCTTATGGGACAGCCAAGCTAAAGCTGAGCACTGGAAAAAAAGAGACTGGCCTTCCAGGAAGGCTTTGATTCCCAGTAAGCAAAATGTAATTAATGCTCCACTAGTATCCAGATACCGAATTATATTGCCTCCTTTGCATATAAAATTGGGGTTGATAAAACAGTTCGTAAAAGCTCTTAAAAGAGATGGCGAATGTTTCAAATACATTGAAAAAGTGTTTCCAAAATTGAGTAGTGAGAAATCAAAGGTGGTATTTTCGATGGCCCACATATTAGGAAGTTGATAGATGATAATTTTATCAACCATATGACAGCTGTGGAGAAATGTGCATTGGAAGAGTTTTTTTGGGTAGTGAGAAATTTTTTGGGCAATAGGAAGTCTGTCGGCTACATTCAGCACGTTGAACAGTTGCCGATACACTTCCAGCGGCTTGGATGCAACATGAGTATTAAGCTTCACTACCTTCACAGCCATCTAGACTATTTTCCTAAAAATCTCGGTGACCTGAGCAAGGAGCAAGAAGAGCGCTTTCACCAGGATATTCGCACTATGGAGGAGAGGTATCAGGGGTACTGGAATGAACATATGATGGCTAATTATTGTTGGAGCATTCAAAATAGTACTCATAATACATCTCACTCTAGAAAATCCAAAAAAAGGAAATTTTATTCAGAATAAATATATTTAATAAATTTTTTAAACTTAAACTATGTGCATTTTTAATGGAAAACCCTGTCACTTCGTTACTCCAAAACTAGAGCTGCTACATAAAAACGGCATATATTTTTGAAATCAGCGTGGCAAAATTATTCAGATTCATGTAAAAAATCTCATGCAACAGACATACTGTTTTCCAGTGTAATAAATACGTGTAAATAACTGCTGTTTCACTCTCCAAAGCATAAGCCCTAAGTCTCGGCGGGGTTCACTACTGCAGAGGGGGTAGGTATTCTGTAAGTGAGAACCAGAAAGATTAGTGAAAAATAAAATAAAGAAGAACAAGAATATAACAATACGACAAAAAAACAAAAAAAAATTAATAGAAAATTATATCTATTTCATATTAATTGGTGTGGCCAATCACTAGACCCGCTGCTATGCGACTAGGAAAAGTATGCAACTATACTATAACTAAATACACGCACACGCACTCACATACATGTTTTGTAATTATCTATCTATCTATATATACATATACAGGGTGACCCATTTTAATAACCCCACGCGAATAACTCTGAAAGTATGTTCATTGGAAAAAAATATTTCTAATAAACGTTGTAGGGTTTCCAGAGAGACATGCAATGGTGACCTTTACTGTGACCTTAACAACGACTATCAAGGTCATTTGAAGGGCAAGTTACTTTTTTCAAATGGAAACCCCTACTTTTGACCCCGGGAATAGAAAGAGCGGAAAAATTTTACGTCCGAGTACGACTATCACCTTGGCCATGACCTTAAAGTTTATTCAAAGGCCAATAAGTTAGTTTTTTTAATGGGAAACCCCTATCTTGAAACGTGGAGTTACAAAGAGTGGAACATTTTACGACAGCTTATGATTTTGACCTTGACCTTGAGGTCAAAGGCATAATAAGGTCGTAATAATTATTGACGAACATCTCTGTTTTTATGCCGAAATTAATGAGTGCGATAAAAGTAACGTTGAATTATGACCTTGGCCAATTTAGTTTAGGGGACGACTCCTGCTCAGTTAAAGAAATACCATTGTGTTCCAGCTGCTTAATTCTCTTTCCTTTTAACCCCCGTTTCACACTTATAACTCTCCCCTACATGAAAACGAACCATGGCATAATGATAAGTGATAAGAAACAATTGGAATTTTTTTCGTTATAAGATCCATACGAAAATAGTTTAAATTCCAATAATTTTGATATTTGTAATCAAGAGTGTTTGAATTATTTTATCTGTGGACTTACATTCTTTTTCCGTCATGGCTGAATATACGCCACATGAAATAGTTAATATGATTAAGGTTCTTGGTGAGCGTCAAGACAATTACAGAGCTGCAGAAAAACGTTATACAGAAAAATATCCAGACTCTCAACATCCAGATAGAAAGGCTATTAAGCGATTAGTAAGTAGAGCTGAACAAGGTAACCTGACACGGAAAAGGCGCAAAACTGGCTCTAGAGAGCATATTATACTAGGTGTCTTGACTTCGGTCGCTGATGATCCCCATATTTCTACTCGGCAAATCAGTCGAACGCATGAAGTTCCAAAAACAACTACTAACCGCATTTTGAAAAGTTTAAAATTCCATCCATACCATGTCCGCCTCACTCATAGTCTTAAGATCGGAGATGACCAGCGGCATTTGAACTTTTGTTGATGGGCATCTAAAAGAATGCGCCAAAATCCTTTCTTTTTCAAAGGAAGGGATTCTTTTTAAATTTATAGGGCCATTTTTTTGTTGGGAGTAATAATGAGTTCCGTCTGTTTTCAAAAGATAGCTCTGGCTATCATGAATGTTGAATAGTAACAGCTAAAGTCGGTAGCTTAAGAGAGGTTAAACATATGTCAATAATATTCAGTTTATATCGCTTCGAGTTTCATGAAAAAATCAAGTTTTCAACTGTGTTATATATGTCCAATTTTGTGTTAACTAAGCAGCATTTGCGGAAGGTTTTAGTTTTCTGATTTGATTGGAAGTAAAGTGCTGCTGAAGCGCATAAAACGCTTGTGAAAGTTTATGGTCAAAATGCTCTAACCGATAAATCTTCTAGGGAATGGTTTCGACGTTTCAATAATGAATATTTCGGCGTTGAAGACAAGCATCGCTCTGGACAGCCAAAAAAATTCGAAGACAAAAAGTTGGAGGCATTACTCGATGAAGATCTAAGTAAAACGCAAGAGGAGCTTGCAGAACTATTGGAAGTGACTCAACAAGCAGTTTCTGTACGATTGGAATACATAGGAATGATTCAAAAGCAAGGCAATTGGATGCCTTAGGAACTGAAACCGAGAGACATTGACAGGTGATTTTTCAGTTGCGAGCAGCTGGTTCAAAGACAACAAAGAAAGGGTTTTTTACAGAGAATTGTTACTAGGGATGAAAAATGAATATTTTATGATAAACCCTAGAAGGAAAAATACTACGCTATGCCCGGTCAATCGTTGCCATCGTTCTCAACATCAACACCGAAGCCGAATATTCAGGGTTCGAAGATCATGTTGTATATCTGGTGGGACCAAAAGGGTGTTGTGTACTATGAGCTGCTACAACCTGGCGATACCATAACGGTTGATCGGTATAGGCTGCAATTGATTCGTTTGAGCCGTGCATTACGAGAAAAACGGCCGGGAAACAAGGAAAGACATGACGAAGTTATTTTTCTGCATGATAACGCTCGGTATTATGTCGCAAAAGTCGTAAATATTTGGAAATGCTTAAGTTGGATATTTTGCCGCACCAGCCGTATTTTCCGGACATGGCTCCTTCTAATTACTAGTTGTTCTGAGGGATGCAGCACGGTTTATCAGGTCATCAGTTTACTTCTTTTTCAGAAATCGAAAATTGGTTCCTGACTTGGATCACCTCAAAAGACGAGACATTTTGTCTAGATGGAGTTCGAGAATTGCGGGAAAAAGTAGTTACTAGCGATGAACGATACTTTGATTAATTTTTTAATTCTTTTTATTTTGAAAAAATTGAATTTTCGACCGCAAAAGAAACGGACCAAATTAATTTGTACTCACAATATAATAATTATTTGAATGGTTCTTTCTATTTAAATATTCTCCAGAATAATGTACCACAATTTTTAGAACGTCCTATTAGCCTTGAGACAAATCATGTGGTTTCAACAAGATAGGGCACCAGCACACCGTACCCTACCAGTTAAAGAATTCTTGAATACCACATGTCCTAATTGGATTGCCATTGGCAGCCAAGTACATGAATGGCAAGCCAGATCATCAGATCTTACACCAATGGATTTCTTTCTGTGGGGTGTTGTGAAAGAGCAACTGTTTGCGCAAACTCCAACAACCTCAGAGGACATGAAAAAAAGAATGAAGAGAGTTTTTAAATCTATCACGATTGAAACATTAGAGAAGGTCCATCTGGGTTTCCGTCAAAAAATAAAAATGCATATTCAAGAAAATGGACGACTTTTTGAACATCTCTTTTAAGAGACGTCTTAACTGGCTGAGTTCTAAGAGTCTTCCCTTGACTAGGCGGGCTCGTTGCCTTGCCTTGACTGGCTGGGTTCTAAGAATCTTTCCTTGACTAGGCAGACTCGTTGCCTTGTCTTAACTGGCTGGGTGCTATGAGTCTCCCCTTGGCTGAGCGGGCTCATTGCCTTGCCTTGACTGGCTGGGTGCTATAAGTCTTCCCTTGGCTGAGCGGACTCGTCGTCTTGCTTTAACTGGCTGGGTTTAAAGAGTCTTCCCTTGACTAGGCGGACTCGTTGCCTTGCCTTGACCAGCTAGATATTGAGATACTTCCCTTAAATGGGTGGAACCCATGTCTTGCCTTGTTTCGATTCCGGCGTTTGAATTACATGTGTCTATTTAAAAAAACTAACTTGACCTTTAAATGACCTTGAAGGTCATTGACAAGGTCACAGTTAAGATCACTATTGGATGTCCCCCTTTAAACCCTACAACGTCTATTTAAAATATTTTTTTCCAAAGGACATATTTTTAAAGTTGTTTGCGTGGGGCAATTAGAATAGGACACTATGTATATATATATATATATATATACCAGGCTGTTCAATAAGTTTTGCGGTTCAATAAGAGAGGGTGTTGCTACTAGCCTAAACTTTTTTTTGTTATGTTGGTACACTCTTCAGATGAACGTATGTGAAGTTTCTTTTCAATCTGTCAATTCATCCTTTGTTTACAAGCCATTTAGTATCGACGTGTCACAGTATTTTTTTACAATAGAAAAAATCAAGTATCGTGCAGTGATTGAATTTTTATTTTTGGAAGGTTTAAAAGCAAAGGAAATTTATGAACGAATGTTGAAAGTGTATAAAGACTCTTCGCCTTTAATTAGTACAGTAGTAAGATGGGTTGCTGAATTTAAACATGGTCGTACAAGCCTTGAAGACGATCCACGTCAAGGACATCCAAAAACAGCAACAACACCAGAAATCGTAGAAAAAATACAGGATATCGTATTGGGAAATCGTCGAGTGACGGAAAGAGATTTAGTAGAAGCCCTAGGCATCTCATTGGGCAGTGTGAGCAATATTTTGACTAAAGTATTGGGTTTCAGAAAGCTATGTGCAAAATGGGTGCAGCATTCGCTAACAATAGAACAAAAGCAAATTCGAATGCGACTTTCTTAGCAACATTTAAAGCGTTTCCGAAAGTATAAAGTGGATTTTGTGCGTCGACTCGTCACTATGGATAAGACTTGGGTCTATCACCATGATCCTAAATCAAAACAAGAAGCTAAAGAGTAGTGTGAACCTGGTTCTTCAGCTCTGAAACGAGTTCGTGTCCAGAAATCGGCCATGAAGGTGTTAGCATCAGTTTTCTGGGATGCGAAAAGAATTGTTTGTGAATTACTTGCAAACTGGTAAAACAATAAATTCTGAGTATTATTGTAACCTTTTAGACCAGCTGAAGGAAAAAATTCGTGAAAAAAGACCCGGTTTGCAGAAGAAAAAAATCCTTTTTCATCAGGACAATGCACCGTGTTACAAGAGCATTTTCACAATGGCTCAAATCCATGAATTAAAGTTCGACTTGTAGGAGCATCCACCGTATTCACCAGGTTTGGCCCCTAGCGACTTCCATCTGTTTCCAGACCTAAAAAAATTCATGCGTGGAAAGCGTTTTTCATCAAATGATGAGGTCATAACAGATGTAGAAGCGTATTTTGCAGCCCTTCCAGATTCTCACTCCAGGGATGGAATTCATAAATTGGAATCTCGTTGAGAAAAGTGTATTGATGATTAGGGAGACTATACTGAGTAATAAAGAGTATTTAAAATCATAAAATTGTGTTTTTCTTATCGAACCGCAAAACTTATTGAACAGCCTGGTATATTCATTAATTAATGTTAAAAATATGTACATAAAAATTATATATACAGGGGGTTTTGCTTTATTCTATCGGTCAAAATAAATTCAAAGGAAGATGGTTGCTTAAAAAAATGTTCAGACAAGTTGTAGGAGTTCAAAGGGGTCGTCCAACGCTGACTTTGGCGTTAACCTTGAAATCGAATTTGAAAGTTATTTGAGAGCCAAATCGCGAATTTTAAATAGAAATTCTAATTTTTATTACATATTCTGATTCTGCGTCGAAGAATTTAAAAGTTTTGTCTCAAACATTTTTTTCGATGCGTGACAGATGGCGCTGTAATCGTCAGTTATAATCTATCGATGCGAATATCTCAACAACCACGTATATGAAAAGGAAGAAAAGGGAAATTTGTTAATCTGGATAGGGGGCCTGCAAAAACACCACAATCAACCCCCTCCTCCCCTCTAACTCCCTGTATGGAGCGATTTCAACTTAAAAATCTAAAATGGGTACCCCAATCTTATATTGCAGATTCTAATTATGCGTCTAAAAATATGCAAATTTTGTACGAAACATTTTTTCGATTCGTGACAGATGTCGCTGTAATCGGCAAAATAAGAAATGCGTACAAAAATCGTTACCGAATTAGAATTTCTCGAGGAATACACATCGTGTTCTACAAATTAGA
Source organism: Chalcis sispes (assembly GCA_949987625.1). Classification (NCBI taxonomy): domain Eukaryota; kingdom Metazoa; phylum Arthropoda; class Insecta; order Hymenoptera; family Chalcididae; genus Chalcis; species Chalcis sispes. The sequence continues at coordinate 50,977,491 of OX465094.1, read as the reverse complement.
ATTCTGTGGATAAATACGTTTAAAAAAAATCTGTTTTGATGAAAATGTCTATTCTACTTTTAGCGTTACTCGGGGACAACAGATTTTTTTCAAACGTATTTATCCACAGAGTTTTAATTTGCAATACACGATGTGCATTCCTCGAGAAATTCTAATTCGGTAACGATTTTTGTACGCATTTTTGATTTTGTCGATTACAGCGACATCTGTCACGAATCGAAAAAATGTTCCGTACAAAATTTACATATTTTTCGACGCAGAATCAGAATCTGCAATATAAGATTGGGGTACCCATTTTAGATTTTTAAGTTGAAACCGCTCCATACGTGGGGTTAGAGGAGGGGGGTGGTGTTAATTGTGGTGCTTATGCATGTCCCTTATCCAGTTTAACAAATTTTCCTTTTCTACCTTTTCATATGCGTAGTTGTTGAGATATTCGCATCGATAGATTAAGGGAAGGTTTACCTTTTTCTAAACCAAAAAATCGATTTTTCTTTTTTTACATTTTTTTGTAGTTAATTACGTGTAGAATATATTCCCAAAACCGTTTGGTCGTATATATATATTTTTTTAAGCTATGGAACAAAAACGAAACCGACGTTAACACAGATTATTCGTTAATCAAATCTTTAAACGCGTTTTTCTCAAAACCACGTTTTTCGAACTGTTGGCCACGATTACTAAAAAACTAGTCAATGGATCGCCTTTTTTTTTTTTTTTTAATTTTTAAAGTATTTATTAGAAGGTGGACTACAATCAAGATGATATATGCATTATTTTTATTTTTAAAGTACTTTAAAGAGTGAAAAGAAACTCAATAATGAAAAAAAAATTCAAATGCCCGCCATTTTGTTAATATTTGATTTTTAGCAATGATTGTAGGTCAGATGCCAACTACACTCATATATTTTATAAAACTTTTTCGATTTTGAATTTTTGTTTATTTTTGCAGGTGCTAGAGGGGAGGAGGGGACCTTGATGTGGCCTTACAGAACAAATATTCAGGTAAGCCAGGCTTACCACTCCAATCATGTAAAGACGAGCATAGTATAGCACAACTTAAGGATTTATGAATAATAACGCAAAATCAACTTCTCTTGTATTGCGACCACTGCGATATCAAACATAATCATTAACAGATCAAGAAAGTCATCTACAATGGAACCAAGCTTGGTCTCTATCACAGCTATTAACACATCGTTCAATAAGTCCCGAGACTAACAACGAAAACAATATTTTTTTTCAAAAATCATTTTTATTTGTCAATATAATCTCCTTTCAGAGTGATACAATCTTTCCAACGCCTTTCCAACATTTCTATACCATGTTTATAGAAGGATTTATCCTTTGCTTCAAAATAGGCTTCAGTTTCGGCAATGACCTCCTCATTCGAGCCAAATTTTTTTCCCTGGAGCATTTTTTTGAGATCAGCAAAGAGCCAGTAGTCGCTGGGGGCTAAATCTGGCGAATACGGGGGGTGGGGAAGCAAATCAAAGCCCAATTCGTTCAATTTTGCCATTGTTTCAATGGACTTGTGGCATGGTGCATTGTCTTGGTAAAAAAGGATTTTTTTCTTCTTCATGTGCGGTCGTTTTGCTGCGATCTCCTCCTTCAAACGTACCAACAAGTCAATATAATAATCACTGTTGATCGATTTACCTTTTTTCAGGTAGTCAATGAAAATCACGCCATGTTTATCCCAAAAAACAGACGCCATGACTTTGCCAGCAGACTGCTGCGTTTTTGGACGCTTTGGGCGGCTTTCGCCAGCCATGCGCCATTCAGATGATTGCCGATTCAACTCCGGAGTGAAATGATGTATCCATGTTTCATCCATGGTCACGTATCGACGCAGGAAATCTTTTTTATTGCGAGTCAATAGCGATAAAGAGCTCTCGGAATCGTCGACTCGTTGCTGTTTTTGTTCCACTGAAAGCAATCGCGGCACTTGGAAAAAACCTTTTTCATGCTCAATTTTTCATGAACGATTGTAAATACGCTTCCAGATGATATCTGTGTCATTTCTGCAAACTCACGAACCTTTACTTTGCGATTTTTTATTACAATTTTTAACACTTTACTCACATTTTCCTGTGTAACGGCTTCCAATGGCCTACCCAAACGTTCCGCAACGTTTTTGTCCGTACGACCACGTTTAAACTCAGCATACCAACGACAAATCGTTGGTTTGGATGGAAAGGAGTCCGGGTAATGATTTTCAAGCCATTGCTGGGCTTCTACAGTGTTTTTACCCATTAAAAAACAATGTTTTATCAACACGCGAAACTCGCTTTTTTCCATTTTTCAATCAAATTACAAAGTGACTTTACTCTAACCTCGATAACTCTGCTGTCTGTCATCCGATCGACGTGAAATTTTTACACGTTTCATGTAAAGGTTTGCACTCTATGAAAACGTGGCCAGTTTGGTACTACTAGCACCATCTCTGGGTTAGTCTCGGGACTTATTGAACGATGTGTTACATGAAAGAAGGAGCAAGACGCCAGAAAGTATTTTACCATCTTAATGTAAGCTCTCAAAGAGTTGGCACTAAAATGACAGACCCGATGACAACCATCAACTGCGCCAGCGTAATTTATCCGTTAGGATGAGCATCAGTGAGTAGGGCAGAGCTGATTTTCAACGAGTGGAATTTTCTTATCCTAATTCTCGCAGTAATAGCAATGTGTGGTACAGCTGCACTTTCAAAGGTGACTACAAGAGGAACGACACAGACTGGTAAGGTATCTACAGATGAAGATGCAAATAATACATTTTGCGATAATCCAAGGATAGAAGCATGCTCAGTAGGTTTACGCAAAGGCCGTACAAAAAGGATATCTTTATTAGAGATGGTAGAGTCCATAAAACGAATACTGCAGCTGCTGCCAACTTTAAGTCATCGATTTCATGTAAGAATATGTCACTGAGAACTATTTCTGACGCATGGGTCAAGCGTTCATGTTGAATTGCTAATTGAGAGACTAGCTCAGATAACGCACGACTAGTAGCATTAAATTTCTTAAATTTTTTGGACGCAGATAAGGAGCTAACGATGTCACTATATGCTGACAGCAAACTGTCAACTTTAACTTTCAGTTGCAGGTGGTCTTGCTAAAGCTTGTCAATGCGTTTTACTCCAGCATCGATACATTGATTCAAGTTCATAGAAGGATTATGTATCTTCGTTTCCAGTCAGCTGAAGCCTGTGACAAGCGCATTTACCTGAGAGCCCATGGTAATAATCGACGTATTAATTTTATCTACAATATTTTAGCCATTAATGCAGTTAACAAATTGTAAGATAGAGACGGCAGAGAACGGTCTGCTACTGCTTGGTGTTTTTGCCATGTTATTCAAGTTACTCAAGCTACTAGAAGATCCCTCTCTTACAGAGGTCAACTTCGTGCATATCAAATATTAATATTTGCGACATTTTATTTAAGGTTTTAATGCAGCAGAAAATTCTTCAGCACAAAAGAAACATGAATTGAACATACTTAAATAGTATATGGCAGAGCAAAATTAATAAAAAATTGAGATATCGTATAAAGTATGATTAAAGATAAGTTTATACTAAGTATATTTAACTACATTTATCTTCCTAGACACGATAACCAAGAGTTAAGTTAAGTCAACAGTCAAGAGATGGCAGCACCAATGAAAAAAAAAACAAACATATCGACTGAAGTACAAAAAAGGTACTGATAGGCTCTCACAAGGAAACCACCTCAACCTGACCCCACCGATTTTATGAATTTTTGGATATGTTGTAATACTCAAAAAAATGTTTGGCACGTGTTTTTTTTTATTGGCTGACATCCACTTCTAAAGGGTGGAATCCACCCCTGAAAATCACCTCGAAAAATCGTTTTCTTAATATACTTCTGCATCTAATGAACATTTTTAAATAAAATCAACGCCAAAATATTTCTTATAAGTAGGCGCTTCTACTGATATAACTTTAACACCAAGGAGTTGCAAACCTTTTTTCTATAAGGGTCAAAGTTCTATTTTATTTGCTATTTTGCGATTCAAAATCTGTTAAATTAGGTCGAGTGGCTTTAAAACTGCATTTATAATAAGAAAATAAGAAATTAAAATTGATGTATTCCGGGGTTTTTTGAGAAAAAATTTTTTGGGGGTATGTTACCCCTAAAAACTACCTCTACCACATCACAAGCAGGCTAACCCACCTAACCCTGGCCACAGCGTGTCTATTAATTATTTGTTCTGTTATATGTACCATATGACGAGCGAAATATATTAGATAACCAAGCTACTTCTAACCTCTAACCCCTAACCTCAAAAACCCAAAAAACCACCCCTATCAAACCACAAGCAGATAAACCCATGTAACCCTGAACACAGCATGTTTATCTATTATTTTTTTAACTAAATATATCCTACATCACAAGCGAGCTATGTCCGCAGAAATCCGACCCTTGACCCCTTACCCGCCCAACCCCAGAAAACCTACCCTACCAAGCCACAAGCAGGCTAACCCAACTAATCCCTGCCACAGCATGTTAATTATTTATTTTTTCTGTTATTAAATATATCCCATATCACAAGCAAGCGATATTAGCTAACCAAACTACAAGGTTGTTCAAAAAGTTTTGAAAGCGACATCTATAGAGCAGTAGAAGAACCAAAATTTTTACGCCATTTTATTATTTTATCTTTCATATAAACATACCCAAAGTTTTATTTCACTCTGTCAATTCATTGTTTGTTTACAAGCCATTTAAAGTTGACATGTCAGTGTATTTTTTTTACAATGGAAAAAACCGAATATCGTGCAGTGATGAAATTCTTTGTTTTGGAAAGTTTATCAGCAACGGAAATTCATACAAAAATGGTAAAAGTGTAAAAGGGATCTGCTCCTTCATTTCCAACTGTGCATCGATGGGTTTTAGAGTTTAGACGTGGTCGAAAAAGCGTTGAAGACGATCCACGCTCAGGACATCCAAAAAGTGCATCAACACCAGCATTCATAGCAAAAGTACAGGATATGGTTTTGAAAAATCGTCGATTGACCGAGAGAGATTTAGCAGAGGCCCTAGACATCTCATTAGGCAGTGTGAGTCATATTTTAAATGAAGTTTTGGGTTTCAGAAAGCTCTGTGCACAATGGATGCCGCATTCGCTCACAATGGAACAAAAACACGTTCGAATGCGACTTTCTGAGCAACATTTGGAGCGTTTTTAAAAGAATAAAAAGGATTTTTTGTGTCGATTTATTACTCTGGATGAGACTTGGGATGCAAAAGGGATTTTGTTGGTGGATTATCTCCAAACTGGCAACTCATCATGACCCTGAATTAAAACAAGAGGCTGAAAAGTGGTGTAAACCAGGCACTTCGGCACCGAAGCGAGTTCGTGTCCAGAAATCGGCGAAGAAGGTGTTAGCGTCAATTTTTTGGGATGCAAAAGGGATTTTGTTGGTGGATTATCTCCAAACTGGCAAAACAATAAATTCTGAATATTATTGTAACCTTTCGTCAAGACAATGCACCCGCTCACACAGTTCAAAAAACCATCACTGAAATAACCGAATTGAAGTACGAATTGTTGCAGCATCCGCCTTATTCGCCTGATTTAGCTCCCTCTAACTTCTGGCTGTTTCCATACCTCAAGAAATTTCTTCGTGGGAAGCATTTTTCATCAAACGAAGAGGTTATAGCCGTCGTAGAGAAGTTTTTTGCAGGCCTTGCAGAAAGTCACTTCCATGATGGGATAAACAAGTTGGAAGACCGTTGGACCAAGTGTATTGAACTTATGGGAGATTATACTGAGCAATAAAAGTGAGTTCACCAACGAAAAAAAGGATCTTGATTTCCGCTTTCAAAACTTTTCGAACAACCTAGTACTCCTAACCCCTAACCGTTCAAAATCCAAAAAACTACCCCTATCAAACCACAAGCAAGCTAATCCATCTTAACCTGGCCCCAGCGTGTTTTTTTCAAATTTTTTGTTTTAAATAAATATATCCTACATAATAAGCAATTTATGACAGCAAACCATTGTACCCTTAACCCAATGAATCCCTAAAGAACACCCTTACCAACCCATGAGCAGGCTACTGCCCTCAACCCTGACCACAGCGGCGTTTATCGCTCATTTCTTCTTGAAATAATTGTCAAATTGAAACCTGGGATGGAAGAAGTCACGTCTAAAAATAAGTATCTAATATAATACGTTGTCTTATTATTTTCAAATAAAGTTTATTAAAAGTTATTCTTATAAAAGACTATATTTTTGACTCATATGTAAATTAAAATGTGTTATTTGGCATAGTTTTCACAGTAATGATAATCTTCAAACAAGAGCTTGAAACATAATGACTTTTTACACCAACCACATCGTATTATTGCAACATTCTAACATTCTTCTACTTTGCAGTTGACATTACAAGATTCTTCAAAACTAAAATCAACAGGATTATCAGTTTTATCTGGTTTTTGAGTAATATAGCCGCTTTTATACCAGGAATATTTAAAAATATCCGTATATTTTGGTGAAGAAAACTGGTTATGTACCAGCGATTGTGATGTTACAATGCTATTTCTTACATGTAAATTCAAGTCATAAACCATCAGCATTACTTGATCTGAAAATTGCCTCACGAAATTGAAGACTCTTCTTTCAATTTACAATAATAGCAAACCATAAATTATGGTGTCACTTTGAAAAATATATTCAAAATTTGAAAAATTGAGCCTGCTTCAGGATTGTTAGGGATACCCACACAGCATAAATTGATTCTGAATTAATTCTGAATTAATTTATTATATAATCAAATTATTTCAGAATTAATTCTGTATTAATGCTATGTTCGCTTTTTGATTCCTTTAGAATTAATTCATAAAATAATTATAAAATAATTCCAAAATTATTGAGGAATCATTTCATTAAATAATTCTGTAATAACATTCGAATTTTACATATATATATATATATATATATATACGAGGGTGGTCTGAAAAGTTTCCGACCTAACACAGATACAAGACATTTTTTCTTAATTTTTTTTTTTAATTTCTCAACATACTACTGTGATCAAAAAGTAAGGTGAAATTGTCATTTGAAACTCTCGGGCATTAGGAAGGCAGGTAAATTTTTTTTCTTACGTTGGTATGAGTGTCTATAACATTTGCCAAGCGTTTGATTGTCACAAGGTTTAATTATCTTTGAGTTACACGTGTTTTTGTAAACAACCAAAAGTGAATTTTTCGATTTTTACAATGGGTGATTTTGTTGAGCAAAGAACTTGCATCAAATTTTGTTTGCGGAACGAATATTCTTGTGCGGACACGTTGAAAATATTGCCGAAGGTCTTTGGTGATCAAACTATGGCACAAGAAAACCTTTATGAGTGGTACAACGAGTTCAAAGCGGGCCAAGAACACGTTAAAGACGAACCGCGCTCTGGACGACCATTAACGTCTACCGACGAGGGCCACGTCCAAAAAATCAAAGATTTGGTGCTTGAAAATCGTCGATTGACAATTAGAGACCTCGCTGATAGTGTTGGAATATCATTTGGCTCAGCCCAAACCATTTTGAAGGATGTTTTGTGTCTTAAACGCGCCAAGTCTTGATTGGTGCCAAAATCGCTCAATTTTTTGGAAAAAAAGCGTAGCGTTGATGTGTGTGAAACTTTGCTATCTGACTATCAGGACCACTTGAAATGCATCATCGGCCTAAACTCAATTATTCCATCATACGATACGCCTATCTTTTAATGTTAGCGCGTACTGTATGTTGCCGTCCGAGACCGTCGCGATACTGAGGTACAATTTCACCTGTGCGAGCGGCGAAAGCGCACGAAATACGAATACGCGCGGAGTACGGAGTCACGGAGTGCTCTCCGTAACAATATGTATACATATATATATATATGTATTAATATTTAATGCATCGGAAAATTAAAATTTACTGCTTAAATATAGTAAAAATTATATTAAAATTTAGAATAATTTCCAAATTTATTGTAGCAAATTTTACTGATCTCTTTTGTAAATTCTACAAAAAAAAACTTTTTCTAAAAAGTATGTCCTCACTGTGCTATTAAAAATACTAAAAAATCCTATTTTTATTGTGAAAATTACTATACGATTTCTTTTAGTGTATTTTTTATAGTTATTTTACCAAAATTATTTGTTAATTAATTAAAATGATTGTTATAAAATTGGATGTTATCCTTGTTAAAGAATCGGTAATCGCAATACTGATCCTTGCATCGAGTTTTACAAATTACTGGTATTTTAATTTTCAAACTTTAATTTATTTTAGTTTATTAGCTTAATTTTTTTAATTTTCTTTTTTTACAAAAAAATCTAATTTATTAGTTTACCCTTATTTTCATTCAATTTTACTTCAAAGACTTATCTTTCTAATTTATAAAGTAGATACAATTTTGCCAAGTGCTTGCTTTTGCATGTTAATAGCACGCACCTGCTGAAACCATAGGCAACCCGCGAGGTGTTGCTGCCTATTGTTTCGGTGTAGAATAAATTTAAATTTAGAATTAAGAATATCATGAAACGAAACGTTGAAATAATGGCATCCTTTTAAAATAAATGTATTATAAAAACAAGACAATTTTATAAAATATTCCCTGCTACAAAAAATTAGATGACAAATCAGCTTCAATTTAAAAAAAGAAATTGAATTATAATATACAATAAATGTATACGTATGTCACGTCGTGCTTTGACGCGACGCTGTATTTTTCTTTATTTATTTTTGTTTTTCTACCACCCGCTGCGACGCCACACCGCGAGCTCAGACGATACTATCTGTGGATTTTTTATCTTTTTTCTTCCTTTTTTTTTTTATTTTTTTCTCTCTCTTCTTTTATTTTTACCTTCTTTTATTTTCCTTCCTTTTTCCCTATGAAAAGCTACCGCTACAGCGATAACATCAAGGCACGGAAGCACTGATGCGGAAAGAGTATCAGAGAATGCGTGCATGAATGAGGTACGCTTGCATGACTAAGAACACTTGCGTCCTACTTTTAGACCATCCCTTCTTTGATAAGGAACAAAGGTGCACGTCTAGTTTTTGGCCTGTATAAAAGAGTTGGACGATGCACCGACAGGACCAGTCTTTTTCCAAAAACGTTCTAGTGTGCGGATGCTCTGCCGGTTGCTACACAGTCAGTAGTCTTTTCCTAAAATATTCTTTTACGCTGCAACTCTGCCAGTTTTATTATACACCAACGCGAATTAATAAGTATAAAGTACGAAGTGTGAGAGTGAGTCTGACAAACGCAGAAATTGTAACTGTATGAAGCTACCCGCCAGTTCAAAATATAATAAATAAAAACAGACATTTTTACGAAATTCTTGGAGTTCAACCATTTAAATTTCCTCCTCGTTCCCGCAAAGCAGCAGCCGAGCCAGCCAGCTAGCCAGTCTCCAGCCAGCAACACCAGCGCACTCAAAACAAAGTAAGAACAGTTTTCTCTCTCTCTTCATCTCTCTTCCTCTCGCCTGAACTACATTCTCTCGTTACGCCTCTTTCTCGTCTTCATAGAGTGCACGTAAGCAAATCAGGCATACACACACATATATATATATATATATATATATATATATATATATATATATATATATATATACGAGGTCTGGCTATTAAATAACGAGACTGGTTACAAAAAAGGGTTTTAATATAAAAATTATTCTACATTCGAATGCTCCCCTTCAATATACTCCCCTTCCCTCGCCACACACCTTTCCATACGTTTTTTCCATTGATCGAAGCAGTGCTGGAAGTCTTCTTTGGTGAGGGCTTTTAGGAGCTCTGCCGTTTTTTGCTTTACCGCTCCCATCGACTCGATTTGGGACCCTTTCAAAGCAGATTGTATCTTCGAAAACAAGAAAAAGTCGCACGGTGCCAAATCTGGCGAGTACGGCGCGTGTTCGAGCACTGGAGTGCGCTTACCGGCCAAATACTGCTTCACAGATAGCGCGTTATGGGCAGGTGCGTTGTCCTGGTGCAAAATCCACGAGTTGTTCTTCCACAACTCGGGCCGTTTTTTACGAACTCGTTCTCGCAGTGTTGCCAAAACTGACAAATAGTTAGTCTGGTTGCCAGTCTGACACTCTGGAACCCATTCAGTCATCATGATACCGTTAATGTCGAAAAAAACGATCAACATTGCCTTGAATTTTGATTTGGACATCCTTGCTTTTTGATTCTGGGCGATTCAGGCGTCTTCCAATGCATAGATTGCCGCTTTGTTTCAACATCGTATTGAAAAATCCACGTTTCGTCGCAAGTAATAATGTTTTTCATCAGTCTGGAATCTTTTTTTAACCTTTCATGGAAATCTGAGCAGACCTGTTGAAGCAAGAGCTTTTGGTCAGGAGTCAGGTTTTTTGGCACCAACTTCGCACAGACTCATGTCATGTGTAATTCCTCGTGTAAAATTTGTCTAACCGTTTCTTTATCGGCGTTCACAGCCTTAGCAATCATCCGGATGCTCATTCGACGATCTGCACGCACAATTTAGTTGATTTTGGTCACTGTTTCCGGAGTTGAAACAGTGACAGAGTGACCTAGGCGTTGGTCATCTTCAGTGCTCACTCGGCCCTCACTGAAGCGCTTACACCACTCAGAAACACGCGCACGAGATAGAGAATTGTCCCCATAGGCCTCTTGCAACAATTTGCAGCACTCAGTCGGAGTTTTTTTCAATTTAACGAGAAACTTGAGATTGATACGTTGCTTCTGTTTTTCGTCACACATGGTTTTCGGCACGAGAAAAAAACACGTTCGTTACAAACCGCTGCTGCACAAATACAATAATAGTGACGAGAAAGTGTTTTGGTACGTGCATAGACAAGATATCTAGATACCGAACGCACTACTCGTTTTTTTCCCCACCCCTCTACGACGCCCTCTAGGCGTGCAGTCTCGTTATTTGATAGCCAGACCTCGTATATATATATATATATATATATATATATATATCTCGCTCTCGTCTCATCAGAACGCTCGCTGACTCCGGTTCTCTGTCTTTCTCTTTCTACCCGCGCTAGTATGTATATATTTATTGCCTTTCGTCCTCGGCAGCTACAATTGACCGAAATTAGGAATTTAAACCTTTTTCTTTTTCTTTTTATTATTCAATTTGAAACTAACACAAGCCGAGTTGGTAAGGAAGTGTTCAAAGAGGTGAACGCTGAGGGAACTCGGCTGCGTTAAGGGACGCGGGGATAAAAGAAAGGAAAGGACGGACGGAGGGTGAAATAATTTAACGAAATACCGGCTTACTTCAACTCAAACGGTAGAGCAACTCCGTCGCGGTGTTATTTAGATTTTTGCGAACGTGGAACGCGACGCGGAACGTAATGCGGAAATCGGCTCGGTTTCTCGCTCTCAGGTTGCCAGCCGTAGTTTTCAGCTTACCTACGGCGACGGTCGTCGCCTTCCTTTTGCTCGAGCGGACTTGGTCCGCTGTGAGCGGGATAAAAGGTTAGCTCACTCGACTTAGACGCAGGCGCACGAGTGGGTCCGCTCTGAGCGACGTCTTAGGTCGAGGCCCCTTTTGCCTGAGCGACTTGAAATTGTGCCTTGGCGAGGGCAGGTCGCGTAGCGTTCGAGAGGCGAAAAGTCGCGATGACTGACGACTATACGAGTTCGGTCGTCCACCGCTAACTCGTTCTGACTCTTGACTGTCACGACTCGACTCGAACTGATTCTCTAAGTTCGCTCCTCCGCGAGCTCGGTGGAGAGCAATGCATGCCGGGAGCGAGATGGTGGGGGCTCGACGTGGTGAGTCGCGATTGGTTCGCGATTGTCGCGCAACTCTGCTGAGCCTAGCCCGTGTAAAGTGTCGCGGTGGTGGGGGGAGAGCTCGCTTGCACGAAATTTTGTGCAAATTAGCGCTTGCCGCGAGAAAAAGGCGAAATAATATAATTATTAGAAAAATACGTTAAACGCAGGCTTACGTCAATCCCCCCCTGAATGAACGACTTTTTCTTCGGCGCGCGAAGTTTGACGATTTTGCACGATGTTCAACGATTTTTCCCGCATTATATTACATATTCTTTTCTCTATATCTATCTCAATCCTCCAACAGAGTTTTTGGCCGAAAAGCGGCCGATTATTCTGAACCTAAGTTACTTTGGTAAAACCTTATCCAGAGTAGGGCTCGAGCCTGCTTCCGATTTAGGAAGAGAGGCTCTTACAACTGCTCAATCCCGCACTACACACCTCTCCTAAGAACTCTCACGATTATCCTCTGCCAACCCGAGTCCATAAGCTTCACTGCTTAGGCTCAAAAACGGCAAAAATTGCAGTATTGACTGAAATTCAGTCAAAAAGTAGCGCTACAGACGTTACAAAAATAATTTTGGAGGCCTCGAAGAGATCTTGAAGAAAAAGGGAGAAGAAATTAATTTTTTTTTCTTCCTCAAAATCTTCAGAGGAAACTGCGAGTTGTAAGAGTTCGTCCTTTTCCTTTTCACTTTTCTCTCTATCTTTGTACGAACTAATAACGAAACGAAAATAAAAAAAATATTATTGTGACATATTTTAAACAAATTTACAAATAAAAGTAAAAGCAGAAGCATTAACAAAAGAGTAAAATATTAGATCTAAACATTATAAATGAAATAAAAATTGAATCTAAATAAAAAGAACTAAAATAGTCAATTAATGATAAATTAGAAAGGTGCAATAATAAAAATAATAATACAATATAAAGTATGAGTAATAAGTCGTGAGAATCGGATAAACAGAAAAAGATAAACAACAAGTAAATAAAATGGAATTAAATAAGATAAATGAACGACAAGATAAAACAGCATAAGATACAAAAAATTTATTATAAGAAATATATAATAATATATTGATACAATATACAAGTGAATAAAGTAAAATAAAGAAAAACAAGTGAAATAGTAGAGGAAATAATAAATAATAAATAAAGTGTTAAAAAAAAGGGATAAATTAAAGATAAATAAGCAAAAGGCAAATAAATAAAGAAAAAAAGGATAAAAAGAAGTGACAAATAAGTTAATAAAATACTAAAGAAAAAGATAATAAATAATAAATAAACTAAAAACCCGATTAATGATAAAATAATAATAAAGCGAACAAAAAGTGTTAACCGTGCAGTATTGATAAAAAAAAGTGAATTGTAAAAGAAAGTATTGAAACAAGTGAAAAAGTAAACCACGAGAAATAATAAATAAATTAAATCATAAACGAATTAAAAGTAAGTGAAAGAAAGGCAGAAAAAAAATTTTAAATGACAACCTAATACTATAGGCGAAGAAATGAATGAATAGGTAAAAAATGCAAAAGCAAGCAAATAAATTATAAAAGATCGATGAAGGAATAAAATGAACAAAAAATATAACTAAATTAAAAGCGAGTAATTAAATAAACAAATAAATAAACCTAAAACAATAAAATAATAAAATAACGAATTAAACGAAGTGAAATAAATTAATAAATTGAATAAAGTGGAAATTACATGAATAAAGAAAAAGTGCTAAACTAAGCCATCAATTAACACGAGTGAACTAAAAAAAAAAAAAGTTTTAAAAACCCAATTGATCATACATGCATTACATTATAATATCAAAACTTGTATTAATTAAATATTTTCTATATAAATCTTAACATAAGTATAGTAGAGGTAATATTACATATACGAGTATCAGATTTCAAATACACATGTTGAGCATCGTTCACACACTACCTTGGTTTTAAAATACAAGTATCAGAATTCAATTAAAAAACTACGGAACAATAAAAAAATAATAATAATAATAATAATAATATTGACAAGAATAAGCAAAACAAAGAAGAAAAAAAATAATAATAAAAAAAATTATAAAAAAAAAATTATAGATAAGAAATAGAGAGAAAGAGCAAATACATAAAAAACATATCACAATAAAGAAATGAAAAACGAAATAACGTTGTATGCGAGTTTGCACCTTAGAGAAAGAAGTCTCTAAGTTTATTTGCAACCCAATTGGAACATTTTGAAGAACAGCTCGACCAGCTAACCGAAGAGTTGCATGGCTTACGAATCACTGACCTATCGATGACGGAGAAAAGACAAATTAGGAAACAAGTCGCTAAGGCATTAAAAACAGAAAAAGATAAACACGAAATTGCCGATCCTTTTACCCGTAGACCGCGCGTATCTTGCTCTCCCCAATACCCAAGTCTTGGACTCCCCCTTCAACACTCCCCTGAGAGTAAGTGAAGATGTTACAAAAGAAGACATTACTCCCCCTCCACCCATATACCAACCTTTGATCGATCTAAACATCTTAGATCCAGACTTCCCGACAATGACTCAACCTAACAGGGCCGGTTACGGTAGAGACGCCGGAAATAAAGGCGAACAAAAACCGATCTTTCCGATATCTCTGAAGGACGCCCTCGGTATAGTCCCTGAATTCAACGGAAAACACATCCCACTAAGCGAATTTTTAGAAGGCTGCAACGAAGCCAGAGAAATACTCGGGCCCTACGATGAATCAAACTAAGTAAAACTTATCAGAAGTAGAACAAAAGGTGTAGCCCGCGCTGCGATCCTCGGGTTATAATTCCCGACGGTTGAATCTTTGAAAGACTTTTTCAAGGATATATACGCCAGTACTAAAACTGAGCAACAGTTGTTTGGAGAACTTGGAAATGAGTATCGACGGGATCATGAAAGTGTTATTGCCTTCGTAAATCGCATAAGGGATTTAGGAGCGCAAATTAACGAGGCTCATAAAATAGCTACCGGCACCCTCGATCCCGAATTTAGAGCACAAACAGAAGCACACATAGTAGAATGATTTAGGCAAGGTCTGAAACCAGAAATAGAGAATAGAATGAAGGAAACAAATAACATCTCAGACATCGTAAAGAACGCCATACTGGCCGAAAGGCAAATCGCCTCCAAAACAGCCCTCCGCGATAAACAGCGAGCCCATAAAAAAGGATTCTTCAACGCGAGCGAGGAGGTTGCGAAACCAGAGCTAAAAAGAATGGAGGACACAAAATACGAGGCACGGATAAACAGGTCAGCAGTATGCCGATTTTGTAAAAAACCTGGACACTCAGAAGAAACCTGTTTTCTCAAAGCAAAAACCTGCCAAATTTGCGCAAAGCCAGAACATACTGCCAATTTCTGCAACAATGATGCTGAATGCTAAATATGTGGGCAAAGAGGGCATACTGCAGTATAGTGTAATAAGAACAGACGCGCAGTTGACACCTGTCAACTATGCAACAAACCAGGACACTCAGCATTGAATTGCTTTAAACACACCAACAATACGCCTAGAGGAGAGTTGCGGTGCTTTAAATGCGATATGCCCGGCCATACTGCAGCAGTCTGCCGACAACGAAGACCCACCAATGTGACAAATGTACCAATCTGCAGCTATTGTCATATAAAAGGGCACGCGGTCACCGAGTGCAGAAAAAAGAGATATAACCAGGCAAAAAACGAGAGGAGTCTCCCACAACAGAGCGCCATCAGGGAGGCCCCACGAACTCAAGTGCGCTCAGCTCTCCCAATAGAACTGGAAGATTTTAGTGGAGAGTTAATGCCGTAAAAACTTGTAAAACTATACCGTTTGTAAGCCTCAGCCTCCTCCAAAATAGGTTCCCCAGCACCCTCATGATCGATACAGGATCAGAGGTTAGTGTATTAAAAGCACGTGTCTTGCCGGATCACAAATATCTCAAGACCTTAGACGAATTTACATTACAAGGCTTGGGAGGAGAAACAGAGCAAGGCTTAGGGAAAACAAAAGTAAAGATCGGAGAAACAATAATCGAATTTATCATAGTACATAATAATTTTCCGAACCCTTTTGACGGAGTATTAGGAGGAAATTTTTTCGAAACTACTAATGCAAAATTGGACTTCAGAGACAATAGAATACTAGTAAACGATAAACGCATCAAAACACTCTAGGACGATGAAGATTACCCACACCTGATCAAGAATTTGCACAATATCACGAGCGGAACAAAAACCGGACTATCCTTAGTTAAAATACTAAATCCACCGACCTTCACTGACAAGCAACTGTTGATCGACTCGGGATCCGAGATAAACCTTATAAAATCAAGCCTATTACCACCCGAAGAAGAAATTGATACGACAGAAAGATACAATTTGAGAGGGATTGGAAAAAAAATTATATCTACCTAGGGAACGATAGAGATCTCATTGCTAGGAAGTACGATAAAATTCAACGTTATAAAAGACGACGTGTATATCCCAGGGGAAGGAATATTAGGCTGTAACTTTCTGCGCGAAAACAAAGTACACCTTGACTATCCCAACCGCATGATGACATGGAACGGAAAAACGCAATCCTTCGAGATTGGAAGTGCACTCGACAACATAGATAACAAAGAGGGAAATATTTTAGAAATCGTAAAAGACGAAGATCACGATAGTAATGCAGCTACGAGGAACAGTTATCTTACTTCAGAAAACAAACTTGCTATCTATTTAGACTATCAACTCGAATCAACCGCTGACTTTGGAGACCCTAGATCTCGCAAAGATTCCGAACTCGAAGAAACTATCAAAGATTACCTACGTATGGACCACCTGGATGAACAAGAGAAAGCATATGTAACCGAATTAGTAAAGAACAATAGAGACACGTTCTACCTACCTGGAGACGATCTCCCGGGTACAGATCTTATCACGCACGAAATCCCAACAACTGACGACAACCCAGTCCACGCTAAGCAGTATCGCTTTCCGCATTCGTCGAAGGACGAAATAAACAGACAGGTGAATAACCTACTAAAGGCAGGGATCATAAAAAACTCCAATTCACCCCACAACGTCCCGGTTTGGGCTGTACCCAAGAAACCAGACTCACAAGGCCGCCCTAGATGGCGCATGGTATTAGATTTTTGAGCTTTGAACGAAAAAACAATAGGCGATTCGTATCCACTTCCTAATATAGAAGAGATATTCGATCAAGTAGGACCAGCCAAATACTATACAGTGCTCGACTTAGCGTCAGGATTCCACCAGATAAAGACGGACCCGAAAGACGCATACAAGACGGCTTTTAGCATACCATTCGGCCATTATGAATTTGTACGGATGCCGTTTGGATTAAAAAAGGCGCCCGCCACCTTCTAACGACTAATGGACAAACTCTTGAAGGGACTACAGGGCGTAAGCCTTTTCGTTTATCTTAATGACATTGTTATTTACGCAAACAGTATAGAGGAACACGACTCGAAAATTACAGCTTCAATGCAACGCTTGAAACGAGCAGGTTTGAAACTGCAAACCGATAAATGCGAGTTTTTAAGACGCGAAGTCACATATCTTGGCTACATGTTTAGCGGGGAAGGATTGCACCCCGACCCGAAGAAATTGGAGGCCGTAAAGAACTTCCTTTGGCCCAAAAATATGAAAAATGTCCGTCAGCTCCTCGGACTAGCAGGATATTATCGTTGTTTTATCAAGGGATTTGCGTACATTTTGAAATCCCTGACTAAATTACTGAAGAAAGAGATACCATTCGAACGGAACGAAAGAACAGAAGAGTCTTTTAACTCGCTAAAAGATATGTTGTGTACTGCCCCCGTTTTACAATTCCCAAATCTTTCACAACCTTTCATAATTACGACGGATGCCTCAGGCTACGCAGTAGGAGAAGTCCTATCTCAAAGAGAAATTGAGAAGGATCGATCATACATAATAGCTTATACATCGCGCATGTTACGCGGTGCAGAGGATAACTACGAAGTATATGAGAAGAAAGCTTTAGCCATGGTACATAGTGTGACAACGTCAAGATCCTACGTATACGGACGAAAGTTCACGATAATAATCATACCCTTGGTATGATTCAAAACGGCAGACTTGAATACTAGGGTCCAAAAATGGCGATTTAAGTTATCTGAATGTGATTATGAGATAATTTACAAACCAGGAAAGTTAAACGCTAACGCAGATGCATTATCGCGTAACCCAGTTGAAGAAGGTGCCGTTAACGTAGTAACACGTGCACAATTAAAAAGGAAAGAACCCGCTCCTGATTAAACCCAGGAAAGACTTTTGTGACCCAAACTTGTGGAACCAATACGAAAAAACCCTAGGGGGAAACCTAAGAAAAGCCAAACCGATTGCCAACATATGGAAGGAGTCGTCCCGCGACCCAAGAAAGACATCAATTACGAAAAGAGCAAAGACGATGATTCCGACTAAGTCGCGGACCCCAAACCCTTCGCGCTTCCATCCAGACCTCAAGTCGACAATGAAGAAGATTCCGATCATAACGAATCCGAGATTAGCGACGAGGAAATATTAAACGAACGACCCGTCATAGAAATAAGGGAACCCCTACACACTCGAAACGATAACATAGTTTATCTCACCGCCTGAAAGGAGATAATTGCGACGAAGGCGCAAAAATATTGACTGAACACAACAAAATAAACACTACCAAAGGTTTGTTGATAAGTGAGGTACACCAAGTGAAACGCAAAGGTCGGAAGTTTTTATTCGCAGTGTGTATAAAGGAAGAACAACCCGAATCCCTCACTCAAATAAAAAGTAACTTGACCAAAGGATTGACCACGCTAAAAGATTTATTAATGAACCTAAAACAGAGAACTATCAGTATAGGTAAAAGCAAATTTATAGAAAATCTTGAATGGTCCGAAGTTTTAAGCTTAGTAAAATCCACCTTTAAAGACACACCAATCAAAACCATAGTTCGTAACGGAAAACTGTGATACGTCCCTGACGAAAACCGAGACGAAATATTTTCAGAATTTCACAGATCACTGATTGAAGGTCATCGAGGAGTCTCAAAAACCTTCGACCGGATACGTCAAGCATATTATTGGAAAAATTTGAAAAATGACGTACAACGTCATGTCCAACAATGCCTCGACTGCCAACTGAAAAAGTTGGTACGTTTAAAAACAAAACAGCCAATGGTGATCACCGATACACCCGGCAGTGTTTTCGACAAAATCGCTATGGATATAGTAGGACCACTTAAACCCACGAGCAAAGGACATGAATATATCCTGACCATTCAAGATCAGTTATGAAAATTTTGTTTTGCCGTCCCCTTAGAGAACGTACTGTCCACCACCATCGCAGATGCTTTAATCGGAAAATTTATATGCCTATTCGAAGCGCCAAAAGCCATCCTAACAGATCAAGGAAAAAATTTTTTGAGCCATCTCATGAACAGAATTGCGAACAGATTCCGAATTAAGAAGATCAAAACGGCTGCTTCCCACTGTTAATCGAATGGATCATTAAAAAGATCTCACCACGCGCTCGACGAATTTCTAAAACAATATACCGACAAAAACAACGAATGGGACGAATGAATTAAAATAGCAATGCTAGATTATAATTCTAGTGTGCAGGAAAACACCAAACACACACCATACGAGGTAGAATTCGGCAAGCTTCCACGACTACCATCCAACGATCCATTACACGTCAGGGACATGCTCCCAAGATACAAAGATAACATCACGGAGTTGGTCACGCGCCTTAATGACATTCAAAAACTAGCATATGAAAACCTAATCAAGTCTAAAGAACGCAACAAAAAGCTTTATGACAAAAAAATCAACCCTAAGAGTTTTAAAGTAGGAGACTATGTATTCTTGTTAACCGGACCCAAACCAAGGAAATTTGGCGATCATTATTCGGGACCCCATGAAGTATTAGAAATCCTCGAATCCCATAATATAAGGATACGTTACAAGATAAGCGACAAAATCGTCCACGCAAACAGGCTCCGCAAATCCCACATAAATCGGTAATTTAAACACAAACGAAAAAAAAAGGAACACCAATAGCAAAAACTAGCTATACACAAGATCAAGTTACGTAAAACAATCAAATTGACTCTAATTAAAAAGGAACCCTTATAAAAACAAATACTATAAATACAGATAACCAAAAAAAATCGCGAGTAATAATATTGTTAAATAATATTATTGTAATTAAAAAAAAAAAAAAAAACACCAACTTCATATCATACGATTATAGGACTAACCAAAAGAAATAGAATAAATAAACTTTATTTTTTAGATGGACTTGGCGGAAATAATTATTCTCTCATATCTTTTTGTTCCAATTTATATTCTAATTGGTAACGACTGCGGACCACGACACCTAAACGTAACCACTGTATCTCTACTAGAAGTAGACGAATGCGATTTCCCTATAACCACTGTAAATGTAACCTGTCGTTACATGCAGTTATTACAAGTAGTAAATTATCGTCAAACTCATGTAATACAATGTAAAATAGAGATACAGCGGACAGTTCACCACTGCGAAATGTCCTTACACAACTCTATAGTTAATCATGGTCAGGCCGAATATATACATGAAATTAATGGGCACGCGTGTACACAAATGTACGAAACCGGACTGTTTAAATTTGGAGATAGTACCATAATTAGCGACATAAAAATCAATAGTACCGTAAAGCATCCAATCGCTTACGTAGGCACACTCTCTGAGGATGGGCGATGTTCCGGAAGCGTTTACCGAGACCCTTATGGTGCTTGGGAAAACGTAGTTGTACAGGGATTACTAAAAATCACCTTAAAAAAACATTTTGCAAAAATAGACCTGGACAATAACAAAATACACTTAAGTTTCGAAACATCGTGCACCCTCTCTGAAACATCTTGTATTGACTTCGAGAGCGGTTATTCTTTTTGGGACGCCCTACCCCTAGACCAATGTAAATTCGACCGTTACAGACTTTTATACGAGGGATTAGCTAAAAAAATCACAGACAGTAATTTTAACTATGGAAGAATCACATATTCCCTTACCACAGACGACGTAACTTTTTCCCTTTCCAGCAAAGGCACCGAGAACTTATGCGGATACCTAGTGGTCAGAACCGAGCACCCTAAGCTGTTTATCCTAGAAACTACCAAAGGATACTCGTTCGTCGAGCCAGGAAGGACAGCGATAGTAAACTTAGATATCTTCGCGTATATAAATTCTAAATTCATGTACGTCGAAAAACACATCAGAACACAGATCAAATCTCTGTACCATAACATCTTGCAGCAACAATGTAGGATTGAGAGACAGACATTGCTAAACGCCCTAGCTATAACCGACAGATCACCAGACGAATTTGCTTACAACCTAATGAACGGACCTGGTTACATGGCTATTACTGGTGGAGAAGTGGTGCACATCATCAAATACATACCTGTAGAAGTAAAACTCCGACATGGAGAGCACTGCTACGAAGAATTAGAAGTCACCTAGAACAACAGGACTCAGTATCTAACACCTAAAACATACATCCTAAAAGATCATGGTACCAGAGTATCATGCAATGCCATCCTACCACCATACTACGGAATAAATAAAGAATGGTTGAAAATCATGCCGAAACCATGGAAGGTAAAACACCTTAAACTCTCAAACCTTTCAGACAGATGACATGGAAATACACTGACCCGGTTTCTCTCGCCACTAGTGGCATCTATACGGAAAAAGATCTAGAACAACTACAAGAACGAATTATTTTCTTAATCGAGAAACCATCATTACTTAACGAATTTCCCAAAGAAATACCTGGCCAACCTATAATGAACAACAAAGGCATCATCTCTAGACTTCTAAACGAAAACACAGTGGAAAAAATACTAGACTCAGTCTGGACTACAGCTTGGAATAGGTTGACCACATTCGGAACCGTCAGCTCAGCTGTAATAGCCATTCTCTTGATAATACAAACAATAAAAACTATAGCAGAAGCCATAATCAACGGCTTCCTCCTTCACCGCATATACGGATGCTCAATGCACCTCTTAGCCGCACTCTGTGGCTCTATAACTCGTCTATTTACGACTCAGATAAAAAAACAGACTGAACAACAACATGACACGGAGATAAGGTTCATGAACCAGACACCGTAACGAAGCATCCTGCAAGAGATCCAATACATCCTACGCCAACCATCACCAAGGAACCAACCTTAGCCGACTCGATACCAGCAGCATCACTACAAGTCCTGTCATCAAGAAGTTTCTTTAACTACAGCCATTAAAAACCACGCCTCACAGTACAAGTTTTCATCGTTTTCATTCCGACTACGTCAGTACGATTGCTAAGTGATACTCCGATCACCTAGCAACCGTTTTAGCATGGGGGTGTAACGTCGGTGCATGACCTCGGTTTTTTTTTGTGATTTGTCAGCCGAAAAGTTCTTTACTAACACAATAATCCCCTCCACAACCTACTCGACGCAGTCTCCACTGACGTAGACCATTGGGAAACTCAACCTAAGCTTAAACTGAGAGTTGAATAGCCGCTCTCATTAAACTCAGTTTTACTACAATGCAATTTTTACAGACAATTCATTGACATTCGACACACAAATTCATGCAAGGTAGTCTTTCTTATAGCTCAATCATCTGGAATGTCATAAATCCTTGTAATACACTCAAAATAATTTTTTTTATGATTAATTAAATAAAAATAAGCAAATAATTAAATGAATTAACGAATAATTAATTTAAATTAACCATTCAACGATCCTTATTATTAGGTTGCTGTAGATGAAATGGCCGATTTAGTAATAAATTTTTAAACAGCTGTAACTTTTTATAAAGACAATTTTTCTAATCAAAATAGGTACCAATAGATGCAACATACTTTTCCCAACGAGATACAAGTACATTTATTTCAGTTTTGTAGAAGTCCGAGTTTCTGGTTTGAAGAAACTCTTCGAAGGCATTTTTGACAGTAGCTTCATTATTAAATCTGTTTCATGTCAAAAAGTCATCCAAATGTTTAAAGAAATGGTAATCTGTTGGTGAGAAGTCTGGTAAATATGGAGGGTGAGGAAGAGTCTCATAGCACAACTCGTTTAATGTTTGGACCGTTGTTCTCGATACATGAGGTCGTGCGTTATCATGAAGCAGTATCACTCCATCCCTGTTGACAAGCCTAGGTCGTTGGACTATCAATTTCTGATGCATTTCATCCAGTTGAGCACAGTATTTCTCAGCATTGATGGTTTCGCCAGGTTGCAGGAACAAATAGTGGATAACTCTAGCTACAGACCACCGAACAGTTATCATTATTTTCTTTGGATGAAGGCTTGGTTTCAGCATGTATCTTGGCGCTTCATCGGCATTTAGCCATTGGGCCGATCGGCGACGATTATCGTATAAAATCCACTTTTCATCGCAGGTCACAATTCGGTGCAAGAACGGTTCCTTTTTGTTGCGGGAGAGAAGAGAACTTGAAATCTCCATTCGACACGTCATGTTTTGCTCGGTAAGATTATGCGGAACCCATTTGTCAAGCTTTTTCACTTTTCCAAGTTGTTGCAAGTGGCGGCAAACTGTCGAATTGTGAACGCCTAATTTCTTGGCAAGATCTCTTATGGTTTAGCGAGGGTCAGACTCCACTAATGCACGCAGCTCGTCGTTATCGATCGATGGTCCTGGGTGTCCACGTGGCTCATTTCCAAGGTCCATATCTCGAGATCGAAATTTTTCGAATCACCGCCGAATGATTCGTTCGCTAACTGTATCAGGCCCAAATGCGCTGTTGATATTCCTCGTTGCTTCCGTTGCGTTGTGCTCTAATTTAAATTCGTAGAGTTAAAGTAGCCGTTTTTGATTCACTTCCATGTTCACTTTCTCTTTTTGTTTTTACGATCACTATGAAGTGCAAAACAGAAATGACTCCATAAACCAAGGTAGCAGTATTTATACTTCAATATATCATATTATTTGCGCCGCCTTGTGCCAACTTAATAGACTAAAATTGCAGCCAACTTTATGTCATTGCTTAATCGGCCATTTCATCTGCAGCAACCTAATATTTCACTAGAATAAGATAATAGTCCGCGACCAGCTACATTATTTTATTTTATAAACAAAACTGTACAAAAAGAAATTGAATTAACAATAACATTTTGTAATCAAAATTATTATTAATTATAGAAATTACAATCATACTTGCAAATATTTATTTAATAACTTTTTTTTAGTCAAACGAGTACTCCTCCACAGTCAATTAATTAGAAATTATAACTTTTAAAGAATAACTATTCAAACTATCATTCTACAATTATCTTCTCCTTTGTAATAATAAAACACTCATAGCAATCTTTTCTTTATTATTTAAATACTCATTCTCTATCTAATTATGTAAAATACGACAAAAAACTTCGTTCTGTTGTAATATACGTTAAACCTTAAATACAATTAATATTAACATAATTTTATTGTATGTAGAAACTCCGTAAAAATGGTTCATCTCTCTCTCTCTCTCTCTAACTCTCACTCTCTCTAACCGAGAAGCCGCCAGGAAGAGGGGGGCCTGAAAACCTCGGCCTCTCCCCGAGTTTCCCGGTCAAAGAAGGAATTTGCTGAGTAGCTTCTCCAACGCAGTTAAATACGGCACCAAATGATCACTAAGCAGCAGACCTCAGGCAGCACTCGTGGTAACCACTGGAAAGTACTAAGAGCATTCTTTTTGAAACACAACGATCCAGCATCAACGAACAGTCACTAGCCCTTGGGTATCCGAACAGTTAAGTCAACGAGTCTCAGCAACCAATTCAAACTTATCATTATTTAAAAAAAGCGAAGAAGAAGAAGCAACCGGTGACCACTCCAGCGAACTACAGAGAGAGAGAGAGAGAGAGAGAGAGATAGAGAGAGAGAGAGAGGACTGGACACCACAGCCTAATACCTCCAATAAAGAGAGTCAGTTTTAAATTTGAAATTGCATTACATATTCTTTTCTCCATATCTATCTCAATCCTCCAACAGAGTTTTTGGCCGAAAAGCGGCCGATTATTCTGAACCTAAGTCACTTTGGTAGGACCTTATCCAGAGTAGGGCTCGAGCCTGCTTCCGATTTAGAAAGAGAGGCTCTTGCAACTGCTCAATCCCGCACTACACACCTTTCCTAAGAACTCTCACGATTATTCTCTGCCAACCCGAGCCCATAAGCTTCACTGTTTAGGCTCAATAACGACAAAAATTGCAGTATTGACTGAAATTCATTCAAAAAGTAGCGCTACCGACGTTACACTATAATACTTATACAAGCATAGTGAATTTTAATTGTTGATGTATGTTTATCCAAAAAAAAAAAAAAATTTTGTATATATAAGATAATAAATAGTCTTGAAGCAAGATTACAATCAATATTCCATGCACTTTTGAAGGAAGCTTATATATATATATATATATATATATATAAGTTTATATAAAAATTTCTTAGAACCTTCTAGATAAACTTTTGTGGAAGCTTACAGTAATCTTTTCTTAAAGATTTTGTTAAGGTTTCCATACAGCATTAACATGAAAGATTGTAAAAAGCTTAATATTACTTTCTTGATCGCTTACAAGAAATCTTTCAGTTTAAATATTTTGAAAGTTTAGTGAAAGATTATCGGAATATCACAAAAAGCTTGCTTTGAATATTGCATATTTGCTTTTATGAATCTTTTAAGTTATCTTACGTAAACATTGTAGAAAACTTACTTTGAATCTTCTTATGAAATATTACTAAAAGTTTCATTTACTTTACAAAAAGATTACGGGAGGCTTACAATGGAATATTTCTTTGAAAGTTTCATTGAAAGCTTTCATGCTGCGTTGTGAAACATAACGTTGGTAAATATTACCAAATTACTTTATGATAATAATTATTTTATGATAAAATAATGTGTAATACTTTAATCACCTTTTTCGTTTTATTTCAAAAATTCCTAAAAAATCCTCTTTTTTTACGTGAGCTGAAGGGTTAATAAAAGAAATACGTATGAAAAATTGTAGAATTATTTTTTGCATTACACCGCAAAAGTTCACTGGAATAATTCACAAAATGATTGAGGAATGCTTTTTGAAATAATTTAAAAATATTGCGGAAAATTATTTTTTGAGTCCTTTTCTTATTATTTCTTCTGTTTTACTACAAAAATTTTTTGAGAATCCTTTCAGAAATAATTCGTGAATAATTTTTCCAATTCAAAGAAATTAATACAAAGAATATTTTTAAAAGATTCTGAAATTATTTTTGAAATTATTACAAGTAAGGAGAAAGAATTAATTTTAAATTCTGTCTTACAATAATTTTGAAAGAATTTTGAATTATTTTTTGCAATCTTTTTTAAATTAATATTTTTTGCATTCTTATAATATTACCGAAAGGTTGCTGTAATATTGTTTGTATTATTTCATGAATTGTTTTAAAAATAGTTTTGTTTTATTTTAAAATTCTTCTTGAATTAATTTTACAGATTATTTTACAAATTATTTTAATAAATTAATTTAAATGTGTGGGCAGATTCAATAAATTTAATGGTATTATCATCAAAATTTTGTTGCAATATTGCTTTGCAATTTTGTAACAACTTACTATTGTTATATTGGGATAATATTTCAATATATTACATGATATGTTGCATATTTAGTGTATTACTATATTATACGAGTAGAATATTGGTGTAAAATATCTAATGGCACGTCTCGGCGCTTGGGGGTGAATGCGAAAGAACGGGGCTCGAGCGTGGCCATAAAACAAGTGCTCGACGCTTCCTATAGAATGTACGAAGGTCGTTTGAAAAGTCCGTGCAAAGTCCGAGAGATGGCACCACCGGCGCGTATCGAGATCATGTTTAATTAGTAGCATCTCTTGAATGAACACACACTAAGTTGCAGCAATATTGGTCTATTTCTTTGTGTTTGGCATTCGTGTGAATCAAGGAAGTCGAGTGATTTTCAAGAAATGGACTAAAAAGAATTTCGTGTGGTGATTAAACATTACTTTATGAAAGGCAAAACGCCTCAGGAGACTAAAGAGAAGCTTGATAAACATTATGGTGACTTTGCACCTTCGATTAGAACAGTTTATAAGTGGTTTCAAAATTTTTGGACTGACCATATGAGCACAAGTGACGCTGAACGTTCTGGACGACCCGTGAAGGTTACGACTCCAGAAATCATTGATAAAATCCATGATATGGTGATGGATGACAAAAGAGTTAAGGTGCGTGAGATTGTTAGTGCTGTGGGCATCTCGACTGAACGAGTACATAATATTTTGCATAAACATTTGGACATGAGAAAGCTATCCGCAAGATGGGTGCCGCGATTGCTCACGCTTGACCAAAAACGGAATCGTGTGAAGTGTTGCAAGGATGGTTTGCAGCTGTTCCAGAAAAATCCGGAGAACTTTAAGCGTTGTTTCGTCACTGTGGATGAAACATGAATACATTACTATACTTCTGAGACCAAACAACAATCTAAATAATGGGTTACCAAGGGGGAATCCGCACCAAAAAAGGCGAAGACCGTTCCTTCGGCCGGAAAGGTTATGGCGACTGTCTTTTGGGATTCGCAAGGGATAATCCTCATCGACTATCTGAAAAAGGGTAAGCCTATTACAGGTGCATATTATTTATCGTTATTGGACCGTTTGAAAACCGAGCTGCAAGAAAAACGCTCGCGATTGGCCCACAAGAAAGTCCTTTTTCATCACGTCAACGCACCAGCAAACACCTCAGCAGTTGTGGTCGCAAAATTAATCGAAATAGGATTCCAACTCGTTTCACATCCTCCCTATTCTCAAGACTTGGCTCCTTCGGACTACTATTTGTTCCCCAATTTGAAGAAATGGCTAGCGGGACAAAAATTTTATTCAAACGAGGAGGTGATTGCAGACACTAATGGATATTTTGCAGACTTGGACAAATCCTATTATTCGGAAGAGATCAACAAACTAGAACATCGTTGGACGAACTGTATAGGCCTAAAGGGAGACTATGTCGAAAAATAAAAAAGGTTTACCCCAAACACGTAAGCAGTTTTTATTTTTGCACGGACTTTTCAAACGCCCCTCGTGCGTAACGCTTGTGTAACTAAGATTTGAATTTTCGTTATAAATTGGTAGATGTTGTGTTGTTCAAATATTTTAGTATTTGCAGCAATTAAAACTAAGTTTAAAAAAAGAAAAATTTTTTCAAAGTTAACTTTGTTTTATTCGTGTAACAGAAAAATATATCAATTAAATTTATATTTTAATTGTCTAAGCGTTAATAATACCTTAGATAAAACTAAATTTTTTTAAAATAAATAATATCGATTTTGATATATTTTAGTATAAATGTAGACTTATGTATTACAAATTAATAAGATGAATTAAAATTCTATCTTTTTTTTAATTGAATCCACCCTGCTAGAAGTATTAAATTCAAACTTATTAATGCAACTAATTAAATCTGATATAAACTGACAAAATTTTATAATTGGTCTAAATAATTTTTAATCGATTATATTGGTTTTAATTTGATAATTTCCTATTAAAAAAACGGACTCAAACTGTTAAATCAGTTTTAATAAGTTTTAATCGAATTTTTAGCAGAATGTATTTTGGATTAATAAACTATGCAGAAGCATTGCTATCTCTTACGTTGTTATCAGCATTTCTTACGTATTAATATATAACATTTAAATTATCTAACTATCTAAACTACATGTGATAATATTTATATAAAAATTAAGAATTTTAAATTTTTATTATCAATCATTATTCAACTACGTTGCAATGAAACTCGTTAGGTTAAATTCTTTTATATTAACAATTTCTATTATAAGTTCATAAATTATGTAATTATAATATAATAATAATGAGTTCATTCAATTTATTTCATAAATTATGTAACGATAATAATAATAATAATATGTTAATAAAATTAGTTCTCATATATTTATTTCATGATTATCCCTAATAGATTTCATTGCGTATACTTATAAACTTCCACGTAAATTTCTACACTGATTTCACGTAAAAATCCATGCGGTAATCTACGTGGAAATCTACGTAAAAATCTATGCGGAAATCCACGTAAAAATCTACGACTGATTTCATTGTAGATTTCTACACTGATTTCCACGAACATTTCTACACTGATTTCCACGTAGATACCGACACTGATTTTTACGTAGATTTCTACACTGATTTCACGTGAAAATCTACGTGGTAATCTAGGCGAAAATCAACGTAAAAATCTACGCGGAAATCTATGTGGAAATCCATCTACAATATGTTATTGGGCTGATTTCAGTGTGGATTTTCACGTAAAAATCCATGTAGATCCATCAGGGTGTTTGATTTTGTTTAAAAGACGTTTTGATCGGAGAACTCTCTGTTTCCGTGTTCGTTCCGACATAAACTGTCCTCTGCGCATCACGTAAGACTTATACCGAAGGTCTTCGTGGACAACTTTACGAATAAGGCGCTCAGAAACATGAAGCTCACTCGCAAGGACCCTCATTGATTTTGAAGGGTCCTCGTCTATGATCGCTTGCACTTGCTCTAAAAATTCTGCAGATCGGACAGTGTCAGAACGTTGTCCGTGCTTTTTGCGTTTTGCAACCGATTCTGTATCGCCTCCTGATGCTTCCAATTCACGGCGAACCTTATGCACGAATGAACGAGCGCAATTAAGAAAATAAGGGATCTCTAAATCTGTATGGTTCGCACATATAGCGACGATGACAGCATGTCTCTTCATTTCTTGAGTGATTTTGTAGTCCGCCATTTCTTATCTGAAAAGAAAAAAAAATAAAAAAAAAATTCGCGAAGTTATAGTCACATTTATGCATGTCCTCAAATACCGTACGCACCCTGTACAAACATTACATTAAAATTTTACAAAGAAATTTTGCATCAACCTTGCTGAAACATTTCACAAAACATTTTAAGAAAGATTCCTGTGAGATCTTTTAGAACATCTAGTTAAGACGTTTTCAAAAAATCGTTGCAAGATTTCATATAAATGTTTCAGCAAAACCTTAAAGCAAACTTGCCGGAACATTTCACAAAACACTTTAAGGAAGATTCCTGTAAGATTTTTTGAAACATATAGTTGAAACATTTTAAAAAGATCGCTGCAAGATTTCGTATAAATTTTTTAACGAAACCTTGAAGCAAACTTGCTGGAACATTTTACAAAACATTTCAAGAAAGATTCCTGTGAGTTCTTTTGAAACATATAGTTGAAACATCTCAACAAGGTCCAACAAGATTTCGTGTAAATGTTACATCGAAACCTTGAAGAAATCTTGCTGGAACATTTGACAAAACATTTTACGAAAGATTGTGGTGAGGTTTTCTAGAACATCTAGTTGAAACATCTTAACAAGGTCCAACAAGATTTCGTGTAAATGTTACATCGAATAAATGCTCCAGGTAAAAAAATTTGGCTCGAATGAGGAGGTCATTGCCGAAACTGAAGCCTATTTTGAAGCAAAGGATAAATCCTATAAACATGGTATAGAAATGTTGGAAAGGCGTTGGAAAGATTGTATCACTCTAAAAGGTGATTATATTGATAAATAAAAATGATTTTTGAAAAAAAATGTTGTTTTCGTTGTTAGTCTCGGGACTTATTGAACGATGTGTTATGGTGTGCATCGTCGACCTACCGAAACCACTATAGCCAATACGATCCGCAAATTTGAAACCCAGCATACATTATTGGATGATACTCCACCAATTAGACCACATCCAGCACGCAGTGAAGAGAATATAGTGGCTATAGCTAAGAGTGTGGCTGAAGACCGTGACGAATCGATTCGGCGTCGTTCTCAACAGCTTGGTTTGTTGTACGCAACAACTTGGCCTATTTTACGTAAAGATTTTGGTTTTAAGACACATAAACTCCAACTTGTGCAAAAATTGAAGCCGGGCGACTGAGGTTTGCGTCGTGTTTTTGGTGAATGAGCTCTGAATTAGCTCAATGAAAATCCGCTGTTTTATCGCGAAATTTTGTTCAGTGATGAGGCGCATTTTTGGCTCAATGGATACGTCAATAAGCAGAATTGCCGTATTTAGGCTGATGAACAACCTGAAGAGCTCCAACAGCTACCACTAAAGCCACAGAAATGCACAGTTTGGTGTGGTTTATGGGCCGGTGGAATCATCAGTCAATATTTCTTTTAAAATGAGTCCGGTCAGAACGTAACCGTCAATGGCGACCGCTATCGCACCATGATAACGGATTTTTTGCCACCTGAAATTGAAGCCCGTGATATCGGTGAAATTCGGTTTCAACAAGATGGCGCTACTTCGCATACAGCGAGAGAAACAATGGACTTATTGAGAAATCATTTTGAGGAGAACCTGATTTCACGTTTTGGACCAGTAAATTGGCCGCCTAGATCGTGTGATATCACACCTTTAGATTATTTTCTTTGGGGTTACAGGAAGTCTCTGGTCTTTAGGGATAAACCAGCTTCAATCGATGCTTTGCAAGCCATCATTACTCGTGTCATTCGCGAGATACCGGTTGCTATGCTAGAACGCGTCGTCCAAAATTGGACCCTCAGGATGGACGCCATTTACGGCGTAGTCGCGGTCAACATTTAAATGAGATAATCTTTAAAAAGTAAATGTCAAAGATTGTTCTTTCGACTTACAATAAAATTTTTACTATAGAATTTAACGATAAGCCTTTTATTTGAGATTAAAAACCAAACCTCATAATGAATCACCCTATATATTTAAATATGGTTTTTATCGAAAAAGAAAACAAATTAAAATAATTGTGCTAAATAATAAGAAAAAGAAAAAATTCTTCTTCTCATAGGAATCGACCTCTGAGTTCTTGGCTCGCGAGCCCGAGCATTATCCAACTGAGCTAAAACTTGAATTTGTCAACCATAAGCAATAATTTGTATATAAATAGTAACTTTAGTTTAAGTTTATAATTTACATAAATTATAATTATGATAAAAAAATTATGTAATACGTCTTATTTTCTATTATTATATTTTATAAGTAAAGTTAAGCTACAATAAAGAAATATTTAACAAATTAAAGATTTCAATGGAACCTTGCAGTAAAATTTCACAAAACATTTCACGAAAGATTCTTGTGAGGTTTCTTGAAACGTATAGTTGAAACATTTTAGAAAAGTTGCTGCAAGATTTCGTGTAAATGTTTCATTATAAAAGTATTACAACTTTTTTTAATTTATTTATAATTTGTAAAATTTTTCCCAAAAATATTCACATTCACTTTAAACAAAATCTTTTTTTTTTTTTTGAAATATTTGAGATTTTTGGTCCACTAAAGTACGAGGGTAGTCCCAAAAGTACCCGACCTGACTTATGAATACAGGTAGTTTTAAAAAAACAGTTACTGCGATTGACAATACCACCTTTCAACAACTTAATGTGAAAAATTCATAACGGTACGTTCATTATTAATTTTTTTACAGACATCCAAAGTGAACGCTCTCAGTAAATTTGTAAATATGGAAAAAATCGGGCATCGTTATGTGATACAATACTTTCATTTAAAAGGTCTAAGTCCAACCGATATCAAAGCCGAGTTGGATTCTACTCTGGGGAAGTCTGCTCCTTCGTTTACAACGGTCAAATATTGAGTAGCTGAGTTTAAGCAAGGTCGTACGAGCTACCAAGATGAACACTGCAGTGGTCGACCAAGTGAGGTCACTACGTCAGAAAATGTGAAGAAAATCCACAAAATGGTATTAGATGACCGTCGACTAAAAGTGCGCGAGATAGCAGACATGGCAGGCATTTCAAAAAGTGCTGTACATCGCATTTTGATCGAAAATTCAGACATGAGAAAGCTGTGCGCAAGATGGGTGCCGCGTTTGCTCACAATGGAGCACAAACAGCAACGTGAGGATGTTTCCATCGAGTGTTTGACAATGTTTCGCAGCAATAAAGCCGAGTTTTTGCGTCGATTCATAACCATGGACGAAACATGGGTCCATCATTTTACAATCATCCTGAGACCAAGAAGAAGTCAAAGCAGTGGACTAAAAAGGGAGAACCGGCTCCAAAGAAAGCAAAGACAGTTCAGTCAGCTGGCAAGGTCATGGCATCCGTTTTCTGGGATGCGCGTAGAATAATATTGATTGATTATCTCGAAAAAGGAAAAACAATCAACGGCGCATATTATGCAGCCTTATTGCAGCGTTTGAGTGATGAAATCAAGAAAAAACGGCTACATCTGACGAAAAAAAAGTGTTGTTTCATCACGACAACGCACCAGTCCACACGTGCGTCATTGCGATGGCTAAAATCAATGAGTTGCAGTTCTAATTGCTTCCTCACGCACCCTATTCGCCAGATCTAGCTCCCTCGGATTATTTTCTTTTTCCGAATTTGAAAAAATGGCTCGGCGGCAAAAGATTTGCCAACAATGAAGAGGTAGAGTCTGCGGTTAATAGGTATTTTGAGGAGCTTGACGGTTCCTACTATAAAGCGGGTATCGAAGCTATTAAACATCGTTGGGAAAAGTGTATCGAACTGAAAAGAGAATATGTTGAAAAATAAAAAACATTTTCGCAATTTTTTTACTGTTTTCTTTGTCGGGTCGGGTACTTTTGGAACTGCCCTCGTACTTATATAGACTAGCTAGAGGTTAACATAACTTAATAGTCAATTTAGACCTTGTACATTTAAGAAAACTCAAATTAGTGGTAATTGCGCACCGATTTTTCGAAGAAATCAATTGGTATTGCTTTTATACAATATATACATAACGAAAACTTGTGTTTTCGTTACTAATCACAGTATTTTCTGGTTCATTGTTCTTTGAAACGAAAGTGTATAATTTTGATATTTTTAATACTGCGATATATTAGAATAAAAAGGCCACATCATTTTAACAATTTTTGACCAATAATGTTGAGTCTTCTTTTGAATTAAAAAGTATGAAATATCGAATAAGGTACTTACAATTTTTCAGATTAATGAAACATTTTTTTTAATTTTATCTTATAATGGTAGTTTCTTTATGAAAAATCGCATTTCCCTTTTAATTTTTGCAAATAATCTTGGGTACTTCATTTTGTAATATTATATACTTTTAACATTATTTAGATATTTCGTTGATGCTGTCCTCAATTGCATAACGTACATTGCCTTTTAATACATTTATACTTTTGTAATGCTTATACACACATTTTTACACAGAAAATTATCTATTTTCAAAAATTATTAATCTTTGCTTTAATATTATATAAATTAATAATAAATTATGTTTTACATCTGTCAGGCGATCCGTGACGGCTTCATTGTTTTTTTTATACATTGCAGCAGATTTGTAGAAATATTTCAGCGTTGCGGAATATCACATAAATATTGCAATATTGTTGCGTATTTAACAGAAATAAATTAATTTTTATACCTGGGCGGAAATGAACTGAATGAAAAAAGAGCTAATAAAACTTAATAACTATTATTATTAGTTTATGAAGTGTGGAATTTGGACTCTAGTAGCAGTTATTTATATTTACTAACTCTTACTAACATATCTTAGTTTTATTATGTTTTATTAGCTTTTATTAGCTTTTCAACTTTTGATCGAAAGAAATTTGTGACTCTTCAGAAAAGCTAATAACTGCTAATAATATTTTAAAAATATTAAATACTCTTATGAAGTATTTATAATTATTATTATTGGTTAATAATAGTAATTAGTACCCAGTTGCAAGAATCCACGTGAAAATCCACATGGGAATCCACGTGCATTTTTACATGGAAATCTACACTGAAATCAGCCCAATAACACACTGTATGTGGATTACCATGTCGATTTCCGCGTGGATGTTTACGTGGATTTCCGCGTAGATTACCACGTGGGTTTCAACCTAAAATCAGTGTAGAAATCTACGTAGAAATCAGTGTCGATATCTATGTAGAAATCAGTGTAGAAATGTACGTAGAAATAAGTGTAGAAACCCACACAGATCGAAAGGTTTTTAA
This sequence comes from Chalcis sispes, assembly GCA_949987625.1. Classification (NCBI taxonomy): domain Eukaryota; kingdom Metazoa; phylum Arthropoda; class Insecta; order Hymenoptera; family Chalcididae; genus Chalcis; species Chalcis sispes. The sequence continues at coordinate 50,942,682 of OX465094.1, read as the reverse complement.
AATGTTTTTAAAACGTTTCGTGAAAGGATAAAAACCTTTTTAAAAGCTTTTTTTTTTTTTTTTTTTCTTTCAGCAACGTTTTCTAGCTCCTTTTATAAACCTTCCGATACAAATTTTAAAAACATTTCTATAAAATTTATAGAAATTTAAAAAAAAAACATTTTTGAAAGTAGTTGATGAAACCTTTTAAAATACTTTTTTAAAACCTTTATAAAAACTTTAATTAAGTACGAGGGCGGTTCAAATATTATGGAGACAAACGCTGTAGATGGCGCGCATGTATGTTTTGAAGGTCGTGGCTTGAGTAGGTGATAGCTGGGTCCCTTACGAACAGTGTGGCATAGTTTTCGTCGGGAGTGCATGTTTCACGCGCGTGCTACGACCATGAGTGAACGTCAAGTGCCGAATGCCGTTGCGCAACGTATTGTCATTCGTTTTTTAGTGTGGGAAGGCGTTAGAAACACGGAAATTTTTCTGCATTTGCAAAATCAGTTCGGTAGTGAGTGCCTGAGTAGGGCTGCTGTGTTTAAATAGGCCAAAGCATTCAAGGATGGTCACGAAACCGTCGAGAATAAGCCGCATGATCGTCGGCCGCGAACCAGCATCACACCAGACAACATTTGCCGCGTAGAACAACTCATTTTGGAGGACCGTAGAATAAATGTTCGAAACGTTTCGGCTGAACTCGGCATAAGTTTTGGTAGTGTAGAGTCTATCATCCACGAACACCTTTAATATCGCAAAATAACGGCGCGATGGGTTCATTCATCATCAAAATATTTTTTAAAATTAAGATATAATTACAATTTAAATATATTGAACTTTTAATTATTTCTTAATTTAAAAAAATACTTTACACTATAGAAGAAATTTTAAATGTAAAATTAATACAAGTTTATATGGATTGCCATGCAACTTATGATTCAAATTTAAATTTTAGTTCTACAAGCGTTGCATAGCGTAATGGTTAGGGCATCTGCTTTATAATGCGAAGGACCCGAATTCGATCCCACCGTAGGTCAAAAATTTTTCTGCGTTTTTTTTCGTAAAATAATGTGTAAAATAACATGTGCGACAATGCGAATAAACGATTAAATATAATGCGTATGTTAAGAATATGTATGATCATAATAAAAAATAAAATTCTAAAATATATAAAATACTTAACTAAAGTTTTTATAAAGGTTTTAAAAAAGTATTTGAAAAGGTTTCATCAACTACTTACAATTATTATAATGATTAGCTTTTTGGTTTTTACACGAAAAAGAAATATGTAAGCGTTCTAAAAGCTAATAACTACTCGTATTTATATTCTAGCTTTTATTACATCTTTGTTTGTAAGGACATTTCCTAAAAATAAAAATCTATAAAAATCTAATAAAATCTTATAAACATTTATTAAATTTATAAAATGACGATAAAAACTTCGAAACAGTAATATACATTATTGACTATTATTAGAGTCCAAAATCCACACATTATAAGATTTTAATATTACCTAATAAAAGCTAATAATCATTATGAAGAATAACTTTTTGTTAATAACATTTATATGTTATACACGTGATTATTTCCGCTTGGGTAAGTGCTAAATTTATTAATATTCTTCATATTTATTACGATTTGATTATTTTATAATTAATTATAAATAATTCTTTTTTATTCTTTAATGCCAAACAATAAAAATAATATATTTTTTTGTAATTTATAAAGTAAATTGTCAAAAGAGTGACAATATTTTAGAAAATAATTTCGAAATGAATAAAAATTTACATTTTTGTTAAAGGTTTATATAAATCTTTGTAACTAAGTTTACACATGTATTTACAAAATTTTTTGTAGAGTTACCAGTAAATTTTTTGCTATTTATGAAATAATTTTTTCATTTCTTACAGTTTGCAATTACTTTCTCAATTCTATTATACAGTCAAAAATGTAATAGTTCTAAACATCGATGTTATTCTTCAATTCATTTTGATATCAAAATCTCAAATTTTAATTACTATATTGAGTTGTTAACTTTATAGGTTTAAAATTCAACAAAGTATTTTATAATTTCATTTTTATAAAAAAGTCGGCTTTAAAATTTTGGACAAAATCAAACAATATCTTTTCTTATACAATAAAATCATAAGTATACAAAAATTAATAAGATACGTGTAGAGAAATTGATTAATATATACGAGTGTAAAATGAAAAGAAAAATGTCTAAAATTGTTAATAATTAATACAATTATTAATAAATAACTAATTATATTTTTAATATTTACGAATATTTTAATACTAGTTAATTAAATTAGAAGATTTATAAAACTAGTTAATTATAAAAGTAATATTGTATCAGTTTTATGTGTTAACATCCACTTAATTTCATTGATAACAAAAATATCTATTTACTTTAAAATTTTACTTACATCGTTATCATCGAGTAAAGAATAAATATCAATTTTATCAAATCTAATAGATCCTTCGAAAGGATAGATAAGTGTTCCAATTGGTATAAATACATTAGACCATACCGATACCCTAATATCTGTATTAAACGCTCCTGGATCATTTTTATGTGAACTATTTTTGCAATTTGACTGGTAATCACTAATTAATGCTAAAGAAAACTCTTTGGGTATAAGAACACAAGTTTCCATTCCCACGTATATCTAATCGTGACTTTTTAATTTTATAATTTATAATTTATATACGAATATGATATAAATTATCTAACGCATAATACCAACAAAGTAGTGGTGTAAAGTGTGCAGTCTTTGGAGACTGAGAACAGAATTAAAAGAATGATCTTGACCTTGCAAGAAGTTACCTCAGTATTTGCCACTGAATGAGTAGCAACAAACAGCGGCAACCAGCCTCACCTTTCACTCCCCACTATTGAATTCAGCAAACCCTAAGGACCTGATTTTCTTCCTCTTTATTGGATGACTGGTTGTATCCAGTATGCATATAGCTTTTAAACTCTACGTAGGAAGCTTAGTAAAATCGGCACCTGTCTCGTACTTCTCTTTGACTCCTCTTGTATATCACTTTTTCTTGTACATCACCTATTTGCAATATTTTCTCATATTTGGCAGTACGATATATGCCACCGTATATTTCATTGTTTATGTTCTTTTATTATAGATATCGTTTATGTTAAAGCTCTTTTCTGTTCGAATACTTTTACTTATGCTTGTTTATATATGCTCATTTAACTACTCAAGCACGTGCTTAACACTATTATTATCAGCCATTTTTTATAATATATCGTAAACGTACACGTAAAACATTTAAATAATTTATTATTTCTTTTATATTCTATATTACTTGCATAAACTAAAGAGAAAAATAATAATTTGAATACAAATTTTTTCATTGAAAATTAATTTTATAATCAAATGAAGTTAATATTTCTGTATTCAAAGTAAAATTGAATTTTTATTCTAATGAAAAATTAAAATTCATAAATAAATGCACATGCAAATACTTAAAAAAAATTTGACAAATTTGAATTAACACACAATCAAAACTGATTAAAATTTGAATGATAAAAGTTCACGTGAATTTCTCGGAACTAATTCTGTTCTAGTCTTTTTCTGTATGCTCTTATAAGAAAATTTTTTACAAGCTGGGTAGTAAAGTGTGTAAAACTTTATACTAAAATATTTAAATGTGTAATAATGCTAGAAATGAGCCTGAATATAAAATAATACAATTGATATCGAACATTATTTTTGGGCGCAAAGCTCTATGCTCCTAAAATTCATTTGATTCACAAAATTGGGTCCTAGTGCAAATCAAAGTTTAAAATCTTCAATTTTTATTACCGAGTGGTAGATCTTCGAAATTCAGAAAATCTAATGTCCTTCCGTAGAAAAAGAAAATGTACAGAAATATACAGCAGTATACAAAAGTGTGCAGAAGTGTTCAGAAATAGTTAAAAGAAATATATTAAAATCAATATTGGGACTAATGATAAAACACTTTTGTACGTTTATATACACTTTTACATATTTATGAACACTTTTGTACATTTCTCAAAAAAACTAAATTTAATGATAATTTGTTCACTTTCATGTACATTTGTGAATATTTATATACGATTTTATATATTTATATACACCTTCAAATCTTGCTGAAATTTATTTCAAAAATTAAAGTGTACAAAAGTGTATAGACATGTGTATAAGTGCTAAGAATTGAATTGAAGTTACATTTTATTTTTTTAAAACAAGGATCTGTTTTAAAATTAACTAACGCCGTTTATGTAATTATTTTTATGTATAAAATTAACGTAAGTAAAAACTGTATTTATTGTTCAAAATGGAGATTTAATGATTTCTTATTTACGACATTATAAAATGGAAATTAAAGAATTTGACATTATTACTCCTAATATGATAGCAAACAGTTGTATAAGTGTGACGTCCGTCGCTTAAGGACATGCGAATTAGAATTTAAGAGAGTGCATCGGCAACAGAAGGTAATGTGGTCCTTTTGTTTCACTAACGGTAAATCCAAACGAGAAATCGCTAGATCAATAAGCTATTCAATATGCGTTAAGGAAGGTAAAGAAGAAACCTTCGATTTAATATTACCTCATATTACCGACAGTCCTCTAAATGTCATTAATATTTACAATCGAAATTGTTAAAAGATAACTTTTATTTAAACTTTAGAGAATAAACGTCTTCGCCACGTCTCGAGACATTACGATATAACCGCTCGTACATCAAAAGTGAAATTAAAATCCTTATTTGCCCGAATATTTACAGCACGTTTTCATTCTCGCTTGAATTATGCTAAGCAATACTTTTCAGTAACTAACCGGAATTTAATAATTAATTAAAATCAATATAAAAAAAGATGAATCAAGTAAAATTTCCGCTGTCGCATATATCAATTAATTTTGACATTTAGAAGAGATAAATTTTAAATAATTTTTTATATCTTTCTGATTAGTTGTCTTATTATTAAAGCTACTATTTTGTGCAAAAATCAATTATTTTAATTCTCAAAAAATAATAACTATTGATATTGTACTTAATTTTTAATTTCGAAACCTTCTCTATAAAAAAGATATTCATTTCTTGTTAATTAATAAAAAGGTATTTAGTTTTTATTTATCGTTGATCATTTTTCCAGTATTTGGTCTTGGCTGGTCTCGATTTTATGTAGATCGTGGTATATTATTATAGACTTATCATAAACTTTTTATAAAGTTATATATATTTTATAAACTAAATTTAATTTGTATAATAACTATTATTGTCGAAATGCTTCAACCAAAATCAATTCCACTTGAGGGCAATTTGTTACATTATATTATTAATTTAACTATAATTTCAATAAGCAGTTATTTTATATTTCTCTGTAATTGTCGTAGATATCTTACCATATACAAGTAATAATTAACTAAGCAAATAATAAATACTTATTTATTATTATAATAATTATTAATCATCTAATTCTAACCCTAATAAACAAGAATCCCACACAGCATGAAATAAAACAAAAAAACTTTTTTAGAAATATTCCTGAGAAATATTACGTAAATGTTTCAGATATATTAAATAAAATATTATACAATAATACTAGAAATAATTTAGTGAAATATTTCGTTATTATTTCAAAAATATTTCATGTAATGTTTGTTAACGCAGAATTATCAATATTTCGTGTCAGGTTACAAAAATTTTTCATAAACATTTATTGAACGATTTCACTCAAATATTTCCGAAACATAATGTAAAATATTCCTAAAAATTTTTTATGGATTTAACAGAATATTGCAGAAATATTTGGGCAATATTTTATTAATTATTATTTAAGTAACATTTCCGTAATCTTTCACTACCCAAGCGAGAATGAACTGAATGAAAAAAGAGCTAATAAAATCTAATAACTATTATCATTAGTTTATAAAGTGTAGAATTTTGACTCTAGTAATAGTTATTTAACACATCGTTCAATAAGTCCCGAAACTAACAACGAAAACAACATTTTTTTTCAAAAATCATTTTTATTCATCAATATAATCTCCTTTTAGAGAGTTACAATCTTTCCAACGCCTTTCCAACATTTCTATACCATGTTTATAGAAGGATTTATCCTTTGCTTCAAAATAGGCTTCAGTTTCGGCAATGACCTCCTCATTCGAGCCAAATTTTTTTCCCTGGAGCATTTTTTTGATATCAGCAAAGAGCCAGTAGTCGCTGGGGGCTAAATCTGGCGAATACGGGGAGTGGGGAAGCAAATCAAAGCCCAATTCGTTCAATTTTGCCATTGTTTCAATGGACTTGTGGCATGGTGCATTGTCTTGGTAAAAAAAGATTTTTTTCTTCTTCATGTGCGGTCGTTTTGCTGCGATCTTCTCCTTCAAATGTACCAACAAGTCAATATAATAATCACTGTTGATCGATTTACCTTTTTCCAGGTAGTCAATGAAAATCACGCCATGTGTATCCCAAAAAACAGACGCCATGACTTTGCCAGCAGACTGCTGCGTTTTTGGACACTTTGGGCGGCTTTCGCCAGCCATGCGCCACTCAGATGATTGCCGATTTGACTCCGGAGTGAAATGATGTATCCATGTTTTATCAATGGTCACGTATCGACGCAGGAAATCCTTTTCATTGCGAGTAAATAGCGATAAACAGCTCTCTGAATCGTCGACTCGTTGCTGTTTTTGTTCCACTGAAAGCAATCGCGGCACCCACTTGGAAAAAACCTTTTTCATGCTCAATTTTTCATGAAGGATTGTAAATACGCTTCTAGATAATATCTGTGTCATTTCTGCAATCTCACGGACCTTTACTTTGCGATTTTACATTACAATTTTTAACACTTCACTCACATTTTCCTGTGTAACGGCTTCCAATGACCTACCCGAACGCTCCGCATCGTTTGTGTCCGTACGACCACGTTTAAACTCAGCATACCAGCGACAAATCGTTGGTTTGGATGGAGAGGAGTGCGGGTAATGTTTTTCAAGCCATTGCTGGGCTTCTACGGTGTTTTTACCCATTAAAAAACAATGTTTTATCAAAACGCGAAACTCGCTTTTTTCCATTTTTCAAACAAATTACAAAGTGACTTTACTCTAACCTCGATAACTCTGCTGTCTGTGATCCGTTCGACGTGAAATTTTTACACGTTTTATGTTAAGGTTCGCACTCTATGGAAACGTGGCCAGTTTGGTACTACTAGCACTATCTCTGGGTTAGTCTCGGGACTTATTGAACGATGTGTTATAGTTACTAACTTTTACTAACATGTCTTAGTTTTTATTATGTTTTATTAGCTTTTATTAGCTTTTCAACTTTTGATCGAAAGAAATTTGTGACTCTTCAGAAAAACTAATAACTGCTAATAATATTTTAAAAGTATTAAATACCCTTATGAAGTATTTATAATTATTATTATTGGTTAATAATAGTAATTAGTACCCAGTTGCAAGAATCCACGTGAAAATCCACATGGGAATCCACGTGCATTTTTACATGGAAATCTACACTGAAATCAGTCCAATAACACACTGTATGTGGATTTCCACGTAGATTTCCGCATAGATTTTTACGTGGATTTCCGCGTAGATGACCACGTGGGTCTCAACGTAAAATCAGTGTAGAAATCTACGTGGCAATCAGTGTCGATATCTATGTGGAAATCAGTGTACGTAGAAATAAGTGTAGAAACCCACACAGATCAAAAGGTTTTTAAAATGTTTTTAAAACGTTTCGTGAAAGGATAAAAACCTTTTTAAAAGCTTTCAAAAAATGTTTTTCAAATGAGTTTATGCTCGTTTTTGAACCCTTCAGCAACGTTTTCTAGTTCCTTTTATAAACCTTTCGATACAAATTTTAAAAACATTTCTATAAAATTTATAGAAATTTAAAAAAAAACATTTTTGAAAGTAGTGGATGAAACCTTTTAAAATACTTTTTTAAAACCTTTATAAAAACTAATATTTAGTACATATGTAGTAAAATCTCAAAAACGAAATTATGTATTTAAATATATATTAAATTTTTAATTATTTCTTAATTTAAAAAAATACTTTACACTATAGAAGAAATTTTAAATGTAAAATTAATACTAGTTTATATGAATTGCAATGCAACTTATGATTCAAATTTAAATTTTAGTTCTACAAGCGTTGCATAGCGTAATGGTTAGGGCGTCTGCTTTATAATGCGAAGGACTCGGATTCGATCTCACCGTAGGTGAAAAATTTTTCTGCGTTTTTTTCCGTAAAATAATGTGTAAAATAACATGTGCGACAATGCGAATAAACGATTAAATATAATGCGTATGTTAAGAATATGTATGATCATAATAAAAAATAAAATTCTAAAATATATAAAATACTTAACTAAAGTTTTTATAAAGGTTTTAAAAAAGTATTTGAAAGGTTTCATCAACTACTTACAATCATTATAATGATTAGCTTTTTGGTTTTTACACGAAAATAAAATATGTAACCGTTCTAAAAGCTAATAACTACTTGTATTTATATTCTAGCTTTTATTACATCTTTGTTTGTAAGGACATTTCCTAAAAATAAAAATCTATAAAAATCTAATAAAATCTTGTAAACATTGATTAAATTTATAAAATGACGATAAAAACTTTGAAACATTAATATACATTATTGACTATTATTAGAGTCCAAAATCCACACATTATAAGATTTTAATATTACCTAATAAAACTAATAATCATTATGAAGAATTACTTTTTGTTAATAACATTTTTATACACGTGATTATTTCCGCTTGGGTAAATATTTGAAAGAACATTCAAAAAATATTTTGGAAATATTTTGCAATTTGTTTCGTAACCTCAAGTGTAATATTCTTGAAATATTCAGACAATGTTTCATGAATCATTACTTAGAAATATTTCGGAAATGTTACAGAAAATATTACGAAAGGTACATCCAACAAATAATTTGGAAATATTTCGTGAATGATTTCACAATACTTATTTTTAATTCCATGCAATATTTTTATTTATTATTTTAGAGTTTTAACGGTTTGTTATATTTCTTTATTTTCAGAAATCGTATGAATAAATAAAATAATAAATACCAAATGTAATAATATTTTTGTTACTTTATGCTATACTTTGAAGCTATTCATAATTTTTCATGATTTTTTTATTCTTAAATATATTGTATAATATATAAAGATAGTGAAAACATCGTTTATGATTTAACAATTTTTTATATATTTTTAATTATAATTTTTATAAGAAAAATAATTTAAAAATATAAGAGTGAATAGAAAAAAATATTCTTGGAGGAATCGAACTCTCAGCTCTTGACTCGCAAGACCAAGTCTTAGCCAATTAAGCTAAAACTTACATTTGTTATTTGTAAGCAAAAACTTATAGAGGGTGATCCAATTTAAAAGACGAACCCAAATAACACTCCAAAGAGTGATCTAATCGAAAAAGTGTCAAAGACAGAAGTTGTAGAAATTTAATGGGGAGAGCGAATGGTGGCCTTGAATTTGACCAGAATTAAGACCTTCAAAGTCATTTCAAGGTCAATTTCAGATTTTTAAGTGGGAATCCCTACTTTTTGTCTCACAAAAAGATGTATTTTAATAAGATCTACAATCTTTGTTGTATATGTATAATAATATATATATCTTTTATTTGAAGCATTTTTCAAGAATTCTCATATTGGGTTGTTCGATAATTAATGTCGTTTTTTTCATGTTTTTCAAAGTGAATTTATTTATATTAAGAACAAACATTAATCAATGATATATTGATCGTTCTGTTGGATGACCTTTTGCCATCTTGCGTTAAGTTGAAAAATTCCATGTTCGAAGAGGCCTTGGTTTTTAGAAGCTAAGAACTGGTCCAACTCATTTTTAACAGCCTGATTGGAATCGAAAGTTTTACCATTCAAATGGTTTTTAAGGGAGCAAACCAAATGATAGTCTGATGGTGCTAAGTCAGGGATACAGAGTGGATGTGGCATCAGTTCCCAATTAAGCTTCATTTATTTTTAAAGGGTTATCAAAGAGGTGTGAGGTCTGGCGTTATCATGATGGAACATCCCACCTTTGCGATTGGCCAGTTTAGGGCGTTTTTTCTTGATTGCTGCGTTCAATTTCGATAGTTGACGACAGTAGACATTCGTATCAATAGTTTGGTTTCTTGGAAGCAGCTCAAAGTAGACTATACCCTTGTAATCCCACCACACGGAAAGCTTAATCTTCTTTTGGTGAATATTAGCTTCGGATGTCGATTGTGGGGGCTTATCTTGCTTGATTCATGATCGTTTTCCGACTATATTATCGTACACAGTCCATGTTTCATCACCCGTTATGATTCTTTTCAGAAATGGGTCGTTTTCGTTACGATTCAGCAAAGAGTCGCATATGTTAATGCGTTCGGTGAGGTGGATTTCCTTTAATTTGTGAGGAACCCAAATATCCAGTTTGTTTACGTAACCAAGTTGTTGTAAGTTCAAGTAAACGGTTGAATTCAATATGCCGAGCTTCTCTGCTATCTCTCGAGTTGTCATATGCCAGTTAGTTTCGATTAACGCCTTTATTTTGTCGTCATTAGTAGTGGCTGGACGACCAGTATGTGGTGCATCTTGCACATTAAAATTTCCAATACGAAAGCGAGCAAACCAACGCTGACACTGGCGTTCAGTAAGGCAGTCCTTACCATATACTTCACACAATTTCTTCCGAGCTTGCACCGCATTTTTGCCCTTTCGAAAGTAAAACAATAAAATATGCCGATAATGCTCACTTTGATCCTCCATTTTAAACTTAAGTTTGAACCAACTTGTTATTTACTAATGACGCTCAGTTTTTGACAGAAGATAGTGTACAGTCTAACCTTTATAATAGTATATAATAATACATGCCACGCAACCGCTACTACATGAAATATGCAGTTCACGCCATCTATGAGAAAAAAGCAACATTAATTATCGAACAACCCAATAGTTTTTAAAATAAATACAAAAAACTATGATTTTCATGAGCTATTCATCGTTTAATTGTCCCGTATTATGAAAAGTGACTTTATCAGAAAACATCACGTAATTGAAAAAATGTTACTGATTTTGTAATTTAAATTGAGCTTATTGACAAAATTGCAATCTTCTTTCAAAATCACGTTGCGTCAACTCTTGGGTTAAAGTGATGTAATATGGATAAAAACGATGAAGTCTCATAATTCTTCTGATTGTTTCCCTCTGAATACCAGATCGTATTGCAATTCGCCGAGTTGAATTATGAGGATCTAAATAAATATTGGCAAGCACTATCAGTATTTGCGGATCGTTCCTTTCGATCATCATTATTCTGCAGCATTGCCATGGTCTTCGAAGACCTTGCCTTTCATGTTGTTCAATTCTGAAAATAGTCCTATCATTCGGATGATTATGCCTTTCGGGTAAACGCGTCCGATATAATCGTGCTGCTGCACGATAATTTTTGACATCCACCTAAAATCAGTAAAATGTCTGCAATTTCGTTGCGTGCATACTCAGGCATATTTGCTCCCATTGTATTATAATAAATAAATTCACACAGAATAGAAAAAAGAAAAACTATAAACAAAAAATGTATTTAGATAATAATTCTTAACGAATAAAATTGAATTGCTCAGTTATTAACTTTATAGAAAATCTAATGAAATTTCATTGAAATGATTGTATTGTAAAGTGGTTGTTGAATATATAATATAACAACTTCCTAGTTCAGAATTAGTATTTTCAACAAAAAAATTTATAACAATGTCCAAAAGCATGAAATGGTACTCGTGGAGCTAGATATTGACCTCTTAAGTTTTTTCTTTTGGTATATCTTTGAACAATCTTATTTTGTTTTGGACGCTAACTTTTATACGTCTTCAAAAGCCGGAGTCAGAAACATTGTAAAAACCATGAGAAACTCATAAAAATCGTAATTTTTCGCCTTTATCTCGGAAAATATTTATAATTTAAAAAAATTTCAATTAAAACTTGTAAATCGTATCAAAATCCATCTTTCTCATTGAGCGTATTTTTATCTGGAGGTGATATTTTTCGAGTTTAATGTTTTCAAAAGCATATCAGTTAAATACATGGATATATCAGCGTTTATTAAACACTTTTACATTTTTTCATTTCACTTTTGAAAATAAAATATTTTATGTATTTTAACACGCTGATTACGAATACCATATGCGAAATTGTCAGAAATTTTATTTTCATGGGAAAAATAATGAAAAACCCATAAAAATCATAGTTTATTGAGATTATCTTGAAAACTACTACAAAACTTGAAAAATGCTTCGATCAAAAGTTGTAGATCTCATTAGAATACATCTTTTTGTGAGACAAGTAGGGATCCATTTGAAAATTTAAAGTTGACTTTGTAATGACCTTGACAGTCATAGTTCTGACCAAATCCAAAGTCACCATTCGCTTTCTCTCTTATATTTCTACAATTTTTGTCTTCAACACTATGTCGATTAGAGCACTCCCTGGAGAGTTATTTGGGTGCGTCTTTAAAATTGGGTCATCCTGTGTATAAATTGTAACTGCAGTTGAAGTTTGAAAATTGATTTTACTGATAATTTCTTTATAATAAAATATTTGCTATTAGTTTTAATTAATACATTCGCAACATTGCTATAGGATATTTTATATTATTCTAACCATTATTATAATATAAATAAATTATTTATTTTAACTATTTAATCTGATTAAAAATACAGTGAAACAAAAAAAAATTTTTTGACAACCAAGTAAATTTAATTTCAATTAAGTAAATGATTTACATCAATAATAGCAACAAAATATTTATTTTATCCAAAATAACTTTTTCGCTTGTTTGTGAAAAATATGTACTTAAATTAAACATCTATTTTTTTTAAAATAAAAAATAAAAACATGAATTTATTAGAACATAAAAAATTTCCCTTGGTCCAAAAAAATTCTTATTTGGTTATTGATGAAGATATTTTGAACTAACTAAAGTTTCTTTAAAGTTAAGTAAATATTTTTTTTATACTAATAAGTATTTTTTTGCGTACATAAAATAATAAATTATTAGGTGCGCAACTAAGTTCTCGCTGTTTATCAATAGATGGCTCCAGCAATAAGCGCTTGTCGATTTCGACATCCAAAACGTCATTAAGCAGGCTTAAACATATGGTAAACAAATCGCTTTGACACATTAGTGATTTTGGTTTAGCGTCAGATACTTTTGGTTGTGTGACAATGTCTCATTTTGTGCCAAATAATCGTTATTTGCGGGAAGTGTTGCTTCTTTCATTCAAAGAAAACAGTGGCTAAAGCACACCGGGCTTCAAAACGTTAACGGAGATGCTGCTCTAAGTGAAGCAGCGTACCTTAATTGGTTCCGTCGCTTCAAAGACGGTCATTTCAATATTGACGATCGTCCAAGTGTAGGAAGGCCAAAAATCTTCGGAGACGCTGAATTGGAGGCATTGCTTGATGAACATTCATGCCAAATAGAAAATAGGCTTGCTTCAGTGATAGAAGTTACCCGCCAAGCCATTTTCAAGCGATTGCATGCGTTAGGAATGATTAAAAAGCAGAGAACTTAGGTTCGAAAAAGTGATTCTACTGCGTGGCAATGCTCAGGCTCACACTACTGAATCCGCCATAATCCCTAGATATTGTGCTGTCCGATTATCACTTGTTACGTTTGATAGCATATGGTCTGGCTGATCAGCAATTACGCTCATATGAAGATATAAAATATTGGCTTGATTCATGGATAGCTTCAAAAGACGAACACTTTTATCGTAACGGTATTCGAACTCTGCCAGAAAAATGTTGTAGCAAGAGATGGGCAATACTTTGAATAATTCATTTGTGCGATTTTTTTACAGTAAAGTTGCATTTTCATTAAGAAAAACAGCGAGAACTTAGTTGTGCCCCTAATAATTTACGACTTCACAAAAAATATTTTTTTGTACATGTAATATATGAGAATCAGCTGTAAGCGCGTATGAATAAGCGTAGCTGACGCCTCGGTGTGTGTGTGTGTGTGTGTGTGTGTGCGAGCAAGTATGTAAGAGCGCACGCTATATGCAAAGGGTTAGCGCGTCAGCACTCTGCCCGGTATCGCGAAAGCGTTCAGACTATACAACCAACAACGACATAGGCTACTCTGTATCAAAATTTGTACTATACTTTTACTTTACATTTATTTAAATAAATATATTTGATAAACCAAGTTTAAGTTTCGAGTGTTATCTAATTTATTGTCATATAGAGACATCACAGTACACATATTTCTTTCATTTGGAACAAAGAAATTTTAAATTAAGCTAGTATATACAAGGGCGGTTCAATAAGTACCCGTGTTTGACGACAGAGGGCGTTCCTGAGGGAAGTTGGTATTATCATCGTGTGCTACCATCTATCACGACGGTAAAATGAATTTCAGACTGATTAATAGGTTAGTTTTGATTTAGCAGCCATTCGAGTACAACGTGTTTCGTGATTTTCGCTAAGATGGAAAAAGAGCAGTATCGTTCGGTTTTTCGCTTTTTGTTTTCGGATGGAAAAAAATGCGAGGAGATAAAAGCAAAGTTGGATGCTGTTTATGGGAACACTTCGCCATCTATGACCACAGTTAGATATTGGTTCAACGAATTTAAACGTGGGCAAACATCCGTTTTTGATGAGGAGCGACCAGGACGCCCGGCAGACGTGGTTACCGAGGAAATGATTCAAAAAGTCTACGACATGATTCTCGCTGATCGACGAACAAAAGTGCGCGAAGTAGCAGAGGCCGTAGGTGTGTCGACCGGAACGGCAATTAATATTTTACATGATAAGTTGGCGATAAAAAAATTGTCGGCCCGATGGGTGTCACGATTGCTCACGGTGGACAACAAGCGGATGCGGCTGTTAACTTCGAAGCAGTGTTTGGAGCAATTTGAGCGAGATTCGAAGGAGTTTTTGCGTCAAGTTGTCACAGTTGATGAAACCTGGATTCATCATTACACACCAGAAACTAAGCAAAAATCAAAACAATGGATTTCTCCCCGTAAATCTGCTCCAAAGAAGGCGAAGACGGTCCCATCGGCCGGAAAGGTCATGGCGACGATTTTTTGGGATGCGAACGGCGTCATCCTCATGGATTTTTTAGAAAAAAGAAGAACGATCACTGGACAATACTACAGTCAGTTATTGGACCGCTCCGACAAAAAATTGAAGGAGACACTGCCGCATTTGGCGAAAAAGAAGGTGCTGTTTCACCATGATAACGAACCAGCACATTCATCCGGAGTTGTCGCCACCAAATGGCATGAATTGCGTTATGAATTGCGGCCGCACTCCCCGTATTCACCCGATCTGGCTTCCTGCGACTTTTTCTTGTTCCCTTACATGAAGAAATGGCTCGCGGGAAAAAAATTTAGCTCAAACGAGGAAGTCATCGCCAAGACAGAGGCGTGTTTTGGAGAGTTCGACAAATCCTATTTTTTGGAGGGGTTAAAAAAATGGCAGGAACGTTGGGAGAAGTGTATCTTTCTAAAAGGGGACTATGTTGAAAAATAGAAAAAAAATTTTTTTTTAAAATGGCGTCTTCATTTCTAACACGAGTACTTATTGAACCGCTCTCGTATTTAGGAGAAGTGAATATTTACTTTGTTTTGATAAATATTATTTTAGATAACAGAAATTAAAAAAGTGATTTACCGCTTTCTCAAACATATTTTTTTACACCAAAAAAATATTTTTTTCATTTAGGATAAAAAAATGTTTAATTAAGTAAATAGATATTAATATAAAATAAATATTTATTATATTCTGATTAATATTTTCTTGCACATGTATATCATGGAGAACACTCCGTACTCCGCGCGTGTTTATATTTCGCGCGCTTCCGCGGTCCGCGAGCCGAGTTTAATTTCGGTAACGTGATGGCCCCGGGCGGGAAAATACGGTACACGCCGATAGATAGAATAGTCGTGTGCCGTATAGAAAAGATAGGCTAGTTCAGACTAGGCAAGCTAGCGTCTTCTTGCGTTTTACAAGGAGTTCCCTTCCACCATTTTTACAGTTCGGACGCGTACCCTCTTCCCGCGTCTCGACAGGTTTTTTTTTGCGCGACGTTTTCGCGAGTTTCTGGTGCGCCTTGGTCGTGCGTGTTTTTTAGTGCAGGTGCGTAGCTACGATCTGCAGCACACAGCGCACCGCCACCAGACCACAGGGGCGTAGCAGCGAGGCGACGCGCCTCACGAAGTGACTTCGGCCGGCGACATCAGCGTCCTGCCTTGAGCGGAAATTTATTCCTTCTTTGCGTGCGCGGCTGGCCAGCCAGAAGTAAGTCTTTTGTAAATTTAATTTTGGCGCGCATAATTTTGTATTTTTTTCATTTGCGTTGGAGTAACCTCCGCCGGTTACTCTACTCTTTATTCTATTCGTTTTAAGCGGTTCGTGATAGTGAGAGAGCGTCATCTCTCTCATTCTCGTATAGTCAGTGAGAGAGAGTTGCGGTCTCTCTCGCACCCGTATAAGAATAGGCGTGCGTGAGCAAGAGAGCGGTATCTCTCTCACTCCAGTAGCAGCAGTGCAAGAGAGTCGCTTTCTCTCTCGCCCTCGCAGTATATACGGCGCGCGCGAGTGGAAGAGGCCTTTCCCTCCCACCTGAGCAGGATCAGTGCGACAGAGTTGCGTTCTCTCTCGCACTCGCGTAAAGCTAGGCGCGCAAGAGTTGGGAGAGCGCTTTCTCTCTTACTCCTACGGCGCAGTACGGGAGGCTCGTTGTCTCTCTCGTACTCGCAGTAGACGCGGCGCGCCAGAGTGGGAGAGCGCTTTCTCTCTCGCTCCAACGGGCTCCGTGCGAGAGAGTTATCTTTTCTCTCGCACCCGTACGTTATACGGCGCGCGCGAGTGAGGGAGGCCTTTCTCTCTCACTCTTATAGGCGTAGTGCGAAAGACGTTCCTTCTCTCTTGCACTCATATTGTGCATAGCGCGCGGGCGCCTTTTCCACGCGATATATTGGCTTTTATCACTTGCGCTCCTCGTGCATACTTTCTTATAATTTCTTTTACTGTTTTTTTGTATTTGTTTGTTATCTTTTATTTCTTTTCTTTTTTTTTTTTTTTGTTTCCTTTTTTGAAATTATTATTTTTCAGCAAGAATACTTTTTAACATAAATTATTATTTTTTTTGGTTGTAAAGTCAGGCTTACCCCTGTCTTATAAATACATAGACAAAAGATTACTAGAATCGATTAAATATATCATTTCAAACAAAGAAATATTTAATCAGATTGTCGCAATTGCATATTTTTTTGATTCACAAAAATATTTATTTGATTCATTTATTTGAATCAAATAAACTTATAATTGCATCGAAAATTTAAATCATTTCAGTTAATAAAATATTTGTGTTACGTGACGTAAGAATTAAAATAATTAAATTAAAAGAACATTATGAAAAAAATATATCGTAAAATTAAAATTAGAATCAATCATATTACTCATAATAGATTAATAAATTATAATGGCAACATATAAATGTTTAATGTGTGAAGACGCTGAGCGCGCTATTCAATGAAACGCCTCTAAATGACAGTGCGTTTGTATACAAAAATATGTAAATGTTGCAGCCACACTGCAAAATTAATTCTTATAGAAAAATCTAGGAGACATGGAGAATAAACTTATTCTTACATTCTTCCAACACACGTATAGAGATTTGAGTGACTTAACTCTTCTCGGCACACACACTTAGACAAATAAATGATCTAGAGATGCATTTTAGTTAGGAGGTGCGGGGAAGGCTCGGGAGTCTACACAGGCTTGTGCTGATGCCTAATAAGCGAAAAATCCCCATAATGCCTCCGCGACCAAATCTTTAAATAATGGGGAAGAACGGGCCGTAGAGAGATTTTTTCGATTTTCTTTTAGTAGTCAAGGAGTGAGAGTGAGATTTTTTATTTTTTTCGTCTCACGAGAGAATTGCGAACTTTTTCTTTCTTTTCGTGTGTTTCGTGAATAAAAATAAGTTAGAGTTTTTCGGGCGAGAGATTTTTAAGACAATTTTCGGAATTTTTAATAATAAAATATAGTTGCTAATTTTTATTTTCCTCCTTCTGTTTATTTCGGTTCTTGGTGTGCGTCGTGGTGTGTGGTCATGTCGTGATAAAGGACGCGAGGTGTGTTAGACGAAGCCGTTTACCTGGGTGTATGTGTGTGAAACCAATAAAACAATTTAAAGGAAAACAATATTGTTTGTATTTAGGTCCTGACTGTCAACTCCTTTCCCTTCAGTGATCCAAGGCAGAGTTCAAAGGTCCAGGACACCAGTTGTTTCCAGGTAAGATTTAAATTATATTTACTATAAAGTCGGTACACGACCTATGTTTTTTTTTTTTTTTTCGTGTCAGCCGATTAGTTTCTTATCTGCCTTTCCTACCACGATAAAGCCTCCTCTACAATTTACGCGACGCACTCTCCACTGACATTGACCGTTGTGACAATTAAACTAAACTCAAACCGAGAGTTGAATAGCCGCTCTCGTTAAACTCAATTTGACTGCAATGCAATTTTTTACCAACAATCACACACAAGTAATCAAAATCATGCATACTACAACTGAAAATAATGTTCTTTTTTCTAAGCCGGTCAATACGAATTTGATTGACATTCGACATACAAATTTTTGCAAAGTAATTTTTTCTTGAATAAACATCTATAGCGTAATTTGGGACATCGCGCAAAAACCTGGAATGTCACGAATTCCTCTTGCAAACCCTCATAAAAATTTTTTTTATATAAGTAATTAGTTACATAAAAATTTTTGAAATAAATAATTAATTTAAATTAATATGCCAATATTCAGCTAATACATGCATCTATTTTGAAAACATTCCTCTAGTTAAATTCTAATTTATATGGATATTATTCGGAGGCAACTCAACTATCCAATTCATTATTATTTCACTATTTTATAGTGAATATTTATTATTATTATACTATTTTATATATCTTTAATAACTGTCTGCGATATGCATTTTTATAAAAATAGTTGCGTTTTGTAATTAAAATTAATTCTTCGATTAACTCCCTACAGAACAATTATTTCCATATTATTACTGGTAATTCCAATATTAATTTACAATTGCATTAGCGTATCGTATATCTATTAAATAACTTGTTACGTGACGAAATTTTAATAATTAAATTAAATTAAAAACTTATAAAAAATTAATTAAATTAAAATTAAACAGTTCAATGTATTACTGCAACACATAAATGTATACGTTTAATGTGTGAAAATGCTGAGCGCGCAGTTCGACGAACTCTGTACAACAGAGTGTTAGAAAAAGGTGGGTGATACTTGCACTCACGCTGCAAATTGACTCCTGTGGAAAAAACCCAGAAGCCGTGGAGAATAAACGTATTGTGACAGGCGGCTTATAGAGGCTAAGCCACCTGCCATAGGCGATAGAAAGAGAGTTCGCGGCGCGACGATATGCGGCGCCATCGATCAAGCGATCGATGGCTTGACGCGGGAAAAGCCGCGGCGTACCGAAACGCGGCGCTACCGATCAAGAATCGATAGCGCTACGCGGGAAAACCAATAGGCGAGAGGGGAAGGAGGAGCCCTCCCCTCAAGCCTTCTTCTCGTCCGAGCATTTGTAAGAGCCGCACGTGTTTCGAGCGATTAGGAAAGAACCGCAGATTTTTCCTAAGATTCTCCGCAGCGTTTCCGCAGATCGAAGAGACGATTCTGCGATCAACTATTCATGAAAGTAAGTAGCCACTTATCGTATTAGCGAGTCCGCGAATAGATTATATTTAGTTTTCCTGACGCGTGTGCGATCGCGTCAGGCATATATAGATATAGTAGAGTTACGCGCGAGCCCGCGTAACTCAAACTCGATTAGGCCGCGCGAGTGCGAGTAAGAGGATCGATCTCTCTCTCGCACTATCATAGAATAGGCGTTTGAGTAAGAGAAAGCCACTCTTACTCGGGCAACCTGCGAGCACGCAGTTGAGCGAGAGGAACGAGCTCTCTCGCTCAACCATAGACTACAGCATCGAGTGAGAGGTAGAGCCGCCCTCACTCGAGCAGCCACGAACTACGGCAGTATAGAGGGGGAACTGCTCTCTCTATATCTGCCGTCCATAGACTACACGTGTGTGTAGCTGCGCGAAGCGAAGAGGGTGCGCATGCGCAGTGCGCACCTTGAGAATTAGTATTGCGCGTGAGGCAATACTAATTGCTCTTCGCACCAATAGACCTCTCCCCAATAATTCGTTACCTTTTGCCGTGTAATTGTTATTTTCATTTATTAAAACAACTATTTTGCACAAAGCGGGTGCGTTTTTATTTATCTTCCCTCTAGCGTCCCTATCCCGAACACCGCCGCCTCCGCGGGTGTGCCAACCGATCGTTGGCACACATACTGAGCAGCCGAGCCCGGTAGGAGCTGCACCGGCCGCGGGGCCTTCGGCAAGGCCCCTCACACACACCGAGAATAAAGCAGGACCAGAAGAAGGTCCTGCGTTGTTAACGGGTGGGAATAAATTTACCCCGTTACAACTGGCGCCCCACGTCGGGCGAAAACACTATCGGAAAAGCCAAAAGTGGAGAAAAACTCTCGAACGAATTCCAACACGTGTGGCCCTTATCCCTGGCGGAACCAGAAGAAGGCTTGAGGGGAGGGCTCCTCCTTCCCCTCTCGCCTATCGGTTTTCCCGCGTAGCGCTA
The DNA here is from genome assembly GCA_949987625.1 of Chalcis sispes. Lineage (NCBI taxonomy): Eukaryota > Metazoa > Arthropoda > Insecta > Hymenoptera > Chalcididae > Chalcis > Chalcis sispes. The sequence continues at coordinate 50,921,965 of OX465094.1, read as the reverse complement.
TCGGTACGCCGCGGCTTTACCCGCGTCAAGCCACCGATCGCTTGATCGATGGCGCCGCGTATCGTCTCGCCGCGAACTCTGTTTCTCTTGCCTATGGCAGGTGGCTTAACCTCTCTAAGCCACCCGTCACACCCCTCCCCCAGTCGCTGCTAGGCCTCGGCTAGCAGCTACTGTACTAATGCCTCCCCTCGGTTCCGGTTGGGATGAGGAGTGGAAGGGTCGTGAAATGATATACCGTCATGTTAGAAAAAGAGAAAAAAAAAGAAGGGCTCTTACTTTATTTTACTCTTATCGATTACATGACTAGGAACATGACAACATCACAGGGGGGAGGCCCTGGCTTTTCTCTGCCAGGGCTCCTATGGCACTAGGGTGGGAGGCCCTGGCTCTTCATTGCCAGGGCTCCTTAAACTTCCAATGCTCGTGCAGCCTGGGGCATTTTTTACTTGTTTTTACGCCCTCCAGGCCGCACACGAAGCATCGGGGTGGCTCCTCTTTTGCGCGCCGGGCTTCCTCGACCCGGCTCGCCCTTTCAGCTTCTAGCTTCGCCCTGGCGCTCTGGGCAGCTGCAGCTCGTATACGCTCGGCGTCGCGGGCCGCCTCCGTTTGCAGCTCTTGCTGCATTCGTCGCAGCTTTTCTTCGCGGGCCCGCTGACGCCGTGCTGCTTCCTCCTGTACTTTCTTTTCGCGGCGGTCGGCCTCCTCTACCGCCCGCCAGCGTTCCTCCTCCTTCTTGCGCCGATCTTCCCGCTGCTGTCGGCGCCACTCCTGTTCTATGTCCCCCGCCTCATACGCCGCCCGCCACGAGAACATCTCTATCGCCTCGTCCTCGGCGGCGATCTTCTTCTTCAGTTCTTCGCCGGCGGCGGCGTAGCATTGGTCGCCCCGGCAGTAAATGGAATCGAGGCGCTTTCGCAGTGCCCCGAAGGAGCTCTTGCCCTTGCGCACTAGCTCCTTTACCTCTTCCCAGTCGGCCTCCATGCCGATTGGTGGTGGTTGTTTGGGTGAGCGCGGAATTTCCCCGCGCTTATCCTGCTTGGTCGGATGCTGCCCGTCCGACGGGGCCTCTCGCTGATGGTCGGAGGCGTGCGGCGTCTCCCCGCACGCTTCCTTCGTCTCTGCCTCCGCCTTGGGGCGGCGGAGCCTTGGTGGGGCGTTGGCAGCGGCGCTCGGGTCCTCCGTGCGCGCGCCCTCTTCTTGCGGAGAGTCTTCCACCTCCTCGATCTGAATGGTCGACGAGGCACCGTCGGCGTGCCTTTGGTCGGCTGTCACCTCCCTGACCAGCCGTAGCATGCCGACGATAAACTCGTCGGCCTCCTGGCTGACTCCCAGGACCCTTATATGGGCCAATGACGTGGCCAAGGCGTCTATTGCCTTTTCATGGGTGTTCTTGGCTTCCATGATCTGTAACAGAAAGGGAGGAAGGAGGGTTAGGGTTGGGGTTTTTGGCGGTTACGAGTTCGCGCGTGTTCGTCGAGGCGATGCCGGGGCGTTCTCGCTCACGCCCTTCGCCTTTCTACTACCCGGTGGCCTTTCCGGGCCTTGCTTAGCGCGCGCACTTACCGCTGGTCGCTCCCTGGACGACGGTGGCTCCCTTACATTCGCTACGGGACGCCTCACGACGCAGACCGTCTTCCGGGGGCGACCACGCTTTCTGGCCGGCACAGCGGCTGCGCACTCGCCTAGCACGGGTCCCCCGCTGGGGATCGGGCCTGCTCCTGGTTGGCTCGTCAGTAGGGGCCCCGCCGCGTCGAGAGAACGGCTCGTCGTACTCTCGTCCTCTTCCTCGTTCATAGCTCCGTCCTTTCCTAACCAAGCGCGCGAGCGGTTCGACCCTCGTGGTCCGGTCCTTCAGGGACTTCGAATACCACGACGTCTGTCGCCTTGGAAGCTGCTCAGATGATGCAGGTTCCGGGGTGCTGGGAGGTTGTTCCTGGGAGTTACTTTGGCTGGATTCACGCGAAAGCTTCCCCGTCTCGTCAGCACCCTGAGGTGTTTTGCCTTACCTTGGCGGAACGCGCTCCTTTCGCGGTTGATTGTGAGGCCGGTCGCTTGAATGCGTCGCAACATTACATTCCGACCCCGAGTCCTATAGCGCGCGTAGGGTGTGCTCTCCCCTGCGCCTGCCAGCAACCACCTCTTGGCACCTTTTGGAGCACCCTTCTCTGGGTGGTCCGGAGCTGTCTCCGACACGAGCTCGGTGCTCACGAGCTCGCTGGTGGTCCCTTCGGGAACTTCGATCCCAGACTCGGATAGGAAGGGCGTAGGGATCTCGTCTACGCTCTTCCCTGGTCGTTTCCCGAGCAGTCCGGGCAGAACCTCTTAATCATATTAGGCCTGCCGCAGCCATGGCAGCTAAACTCCTTCTTCTGCTTCAGCTGCTCTGTCTTCTCGTCCTTGTCCCCCCTTCTGGGGGATTGAGACTTCGGACTGCTCGATCCGGATCGCGGCTTCTTCCTCCGCTTTGAGCTGGACCTCCGTGGCGGGCTCCACCTACCCTCTCGGCTCCTATGGCCCGCCATGAGGCTATTGTGTTTGGCGAAGTCCGCCAAAACTTCCCGCAATGCCGCCTTCATTTGGTTGACCGGCAAGTCTGGCCGATCGACCTCTGTTGCGGCGACCGCCACTTCGGTAGCGCTTAACGTAGCGCTCACCTTCGGATGCGCTTTTGTGGCGGTCCTCGGGCGGTAGGCCGCTTCCGGGACTACCGCGTGGTTTGGGGGAACAAGCGTCCGGTCGCCTCGTTCCCTCTCCAGCGTCAACTCGGCTCTTGCGGCTCGGTCGATCAGCTCGTCGACCGTGCGGCACTCCATCCGAGTGACGATCCGTTTGATTTAAGGGAGCAGATTATCGTGGAGACTGTCCACCATCTGCTCCTCGCTCAGTGGTGGCGATATCTTCATAAGTATCGCCTCCAGGCACGTTATGTATGTACGCGCTGGTTCATCCGCCTGCTGAAAGCGGCGGCTGGCCTCGTCCCTCAGCCGTTCTTGTCGCGCGTTGGACGCCAGTTGTAACGGGGCAAATTTCTTCCCACCCGTTAACAACGCAGGACCTTCTTCTGGTCCTGCTTTATTCTTGGTGTGTGTGAGGGGCCTTGCCGAAGGCCCCGCGGCCGGTGCAGCTCCCACCAGGCTCGGCTGCTCAGTATGTGTGCCAACGATCGGTTGGCACACCCGCGGAGGCGGCGGTGTTCGGGATAGGGACGCTAGAGGGAAGATAAATAAAAACGCACCAGCTTTGTGCAAAATAGTTGTTTTAATAAATGAAAATAACTATTACACGGCAAAAGGTAACGAATTATTGCGGAGAGGTCTATTGGTGCGAAGAGCAACCAATTTTCGAAAATAGAGGATTCGCGAGGGCCTGCAGAGTGCCCGCTATCCCCTAGATCCGGCCCAAATAGAGCCTGGAGGAGGGGGGAAAGTTGCACCAATGCACCGAGTAATAGTGCATGGTGCAACACCGGTATGGCGGCACCGCGCGACGTCGGTCGAATCGTCAGTCGGTGGAACATCGCGTTCCGGGGAGAGCCGACTGACAACATTGACGCGTTCTTCCGCAAAGTGGACGAAGCGAAAAACGCGGCAGGGATTAGCGACCCAGAGATGCTGGCGTCGCTACCCGCGCTGCTGAGTGGCCTAGCCGAGATGTGGTACGGGTGCCACAAGTATAAATGGCAGACGTGGGAGGCGTTCTGCCAGGCAGCGCGTGCGCGCTGGGGTTCCAAGGCCAACATACAAGAACGGCTGAGGGACGAGGCCAGCCGCCGCTTTCAGCAGGCGGATGAACCAGCGCGTACATACATAACGTGCCTGGAGGCGATACTTATGAAGATATCGCCACCACTGAGCGAGTAGCAGATGGTGGACAGTCTCCACGATAATCTGCTCCCGCAAATCAAACGGATCGTCACTCGGATGGAGTGCCGCACGGTCGACGAGCTGATCGACCGAGCTGCAAGAGCCGAGTTGACGCTGGAGAGGGAACGAGGCGACCGGACGCCCGTTCCCCCAAACCACGCGGTAGTGCCGGAAGCGGCCTATCGCCCGAGGACCACCACAAAAGCGCATCCAAAGGTGAGCGCTAAGTTAAGCGCTACCGAAGTGGCGGTCGCCGCAACAGAGGTCGATCGGCCAGACTTGCCGGTCAACCAAATGAAGGCGGCATTGCGGGAAGTTTTGGCGGACTTCGCCAAACATAATAGCCTCATGGCGGGCCATAGGAGTCGAGAGGGTAGGCTGAGCCCGCCCAGAAAGGGCAGCCCAAAGCGGCAGAAGAAGCCGCGATCCAGACCGAGCAGTCCGAAGTCTCAATCCCCCAGAAGGGGGGAGAAGGACAAAAAGAACGACGAAAAGTCTGAGCAGCCGAAGCAGAAGAAGGAGTTCAGCTGCCATGGCTGCGGCAGGCCGAATATGATCAAGAGGTTCTGCCCGGACTGCTCGGGAAACGACCAGGGGAGAGCGTAGATGAGATCCCTACGCCCTTCCCCGCCGAGTCTGGGATCCAAGTCCCCGAAGGGACCACCAGCGAGCTCGTGAGCGCCGAGCTTGCGTCGGAGACGGCTCCAGACTCCCCAGAGGAGGGGGCTCCAAAAGGTGCCAGATGGTGGTTGCCGGTGTGCGTAGGAGGGTACACCCTGCGCGCACTATGTGACTCGGGCGCGTCGCACACAGTGATAAGTGCCGTTGGCTTACAAATAGCCACGGCATGTGGACGCGCGATCACGCCAAGCCAGGGCAAGGGAGCAATGGTAGCGAACGGCCATTACGCTTCTATAGTTGGGTTCGTTCAACTGCCCTTTGAGGTGGCCGGCGTAACGAAGGACATTGAGGTGGCAATCTTGCCTGGTCTACCAGCAGATTGTTACCTCGGTGTCAACTTCATCAGAGGATTCAGGGCCATCCTCGACCCAGCGAGGAACCAGCTCCTCATACAAGAAGCCAGGAAGGAGCTGGCGTTGGAATTAGCCTCGCTGGAAACAACGGACAATCCTGCTGTGTCAGCCATAGGCCTGGCTGATGTTCAACCCTCGGAGCGAGAGCAGCTCCAGGGTCTCCTGGATAGGATGCTGGTGGAGGAGCCAGACACTCTAGGGTGTACGGGCTGGATCGAGCACGCCATCGACGTCGGCGATGCTCGCCCCATAAAGCAGAGGGCTTACCCGTACTCCCTGAAAATCCAGGAGGTGATGCACGTCCAAACAAGGGAGATGTAAGAGGGCGGCATCATCGAGCCTTCGCATAGCGGCTGGTCGAGCCCAGTCGTTATGATAAAGAAGGCCAACGGCAGTTACCGATTCTGCATTGACTTCAGAAAGGTCAATGCAGTATCGAAGCCGGATGCTTATCCATTGCCGAGGATGGATAGCATCCTGCGCAAGCTGCAGAGGGCGAGATATATCTCGACCCTCGACCTCAGCAGCGCCTATCACCAGATACGGCTAAAGGAGGAGTCGAGACCAATCACGGCATTCACCGTGCCGGGACTCGGACTCTTCCAGTTCACCAGGATGCCGTACGGTCTGAGTTACGCTGGAGCGACCTTCCAGCGACTCATTGACATGGTGATAGGCCCGGAGCTTGAGCCGTTCGCGTTCTCGTACCTTGACGATGTGATCATCGTCACTGAAACGTTCGAGGAACACTTGCGACGGCTCGAGCACGTGTTGCGACGCATTCGAGCAACCGGTCTCACAATCAACCGCGAAAAGAGCGCGTTCTGCCAGGACGAGGCAAAATACCTCGGGGTGCTGGTGAACCGGGAAGGATTTCGCCCGGATCCAGCAAAAGTCGCTCCTATGATCGACTTCCCAGCACCTAAGAATCTGCGACAGCTGCGCAGATTCTTAGGCATGGCGTCGTGGCATCGCAAGTTCCTGAAGGACTTAGCCACGATCGTCGAACCGCTCACGCGCTTGACAAAAAAGGGCCGGCGCTACGAATGGGGAGAGGAGCAGCAAGCAGCCTTCGAGCAGGTGAAGGCCCTGCTAGCTTGCGCTCCGATCCTGCAAAGTCCCAGGTTCGACGAAGAGTTCGTCATCCAAACGGACGCGAGTGTCACGGGAGTCGGAGCCGTGTTACTTTAGGTCATCGATGGAGAGGAGCGACCGCTAGAGTATGCGAGTCGCACCTTGAGCCCAGCAGAGAGGAACTACAGCGTCACTGAGAGGGAGTGTCTCGCTGTAGTCTGGGCCATCGAGAAGTTCAGGCCGTATGTGGAGGGCTATGAGTTCAGGGTAATAACTGACCATAGCAGTTTACGCTGGCTCAGTAGCATCCACAACCCGACCGGAAGGCTGGCGCGGTGGGCCTTAGAGCTACAAGGCCACCGCTTCACCATCGAACATCGGAAGGGGGCATTTAATCATGTGCCCGATGCCCTTTCCAGAATGTTCGAAGAAGAGGGTGACGTGCCAGCCATAGCGGCCTTAACCTGGGCAGAAGGTACCACCGACGAGTGGTACCTCCGATTAGTAAAAGAGGTGCAGGAGGAGCCCTCAAAGCATCCTCATTTGAAGCTGGTGGGGGGTCAGATATATAAATACGACCCCAACCCGGCCATCGAGGATGCCCTAGGAGACGACGACGACGCCTGGAAGGTCGTCGTCCCCGCCGAACGGAGGAGGCGAGTCCTCCAGGAGTGCCACGACGACCCGACCGCAGGACATCTAGGTCGCGAAAAGACGCACTCCAGGGTCACGCGGCAGTACTACTGGCCGAAACTGGCAGACTGTGTGGTGGATTACGTCCGCAGGTGCCAAGTCTGCCAGCAGTACAAGGTGGAGCAGAAGGCTCCAGCTGGCCTAATGGGCAGGAGGCTCATTGAGCGGCCATGGCAGGTAGTAGCTGCCGACGTGATGGGGCCATTCGTCCGAAGCCGCAAAGGCTTCGAATACATCCTGGTCTTCCAGGATCTATTCACGAGGTGGGTCGAATGTGTCCCGCTGCGGAAGATGAGGGCGGAGGCCGTCCTCAAGGCCTTTATTGAGCGCGTCGTGCTCCGGTTCGGTTTACCGGAAGTACTCCTGACCGACAATGGGACGGAGTTTAAAAACCGGATCGTTGATGGGTACCTGGAGAAGCACGGTATCCATCATTCCACGACACCGGCCTACCATTCGCAGGCGAATCCTGTCGAGCGGGCCAACAGGACGATCAAGACGATGATCGTGGCCTGCTTGGAGGAATCGCATGATCGTTGGGACGAACACCTGTATGAAGTGGTGTTCGCCTTCAATACGGCTGAGCAGAGCGCCGTCGGAGCGAGCCCGGCGCTGCTCAACTACGGACGACAGCCCGCCCCTCCAAGGAGCGAAGCCCGCACATCACGCGAGGCTTCCGCGCAAGTATTGCAGGAGGAAGCAATACGGGGCTGGGCAGAGCGCGTGCGGAAGCTACCGGAGCTTCACGCGCGCGCCTCCGACATAACATCCAAAGAGCAGGAGAGGCAGGCGTGCTATTACGATGCGCGCCGCAGAGAGCTCTCCTTTCAAGAAGGTGACTGGGTGTGGAAGAAGAACAAGGTGCTTTCTTCCACAGCCCAGGGGATAGCGGGGAAGCTAGCCCCTAAGTTTGCAGGGCCTTACAGGGTCGGTAAGGTCCTGGGTAGCAATACGTACGAGCTGAGGGACGGAGAGGAGTGTACCATCCGTCCCGTACACGTCAGCCAGCTCAAGAAGTACGTAGCTGCACAACCGTCGCCACCAGAAGAGGACGAGAGTACGACGAGCCGTACTCTCGACGCGGCGGGGCCCCTCCTGGCGAGCCAACCAGGAGCAGGCCCGATCCCCAGCGGGGGACCCGCGCCAGGCGAGTGCGCAGCCGCTGTGCCGGCCAGAAAGCGCGGTTGCCCCCGGAAGACGGTCTGCGTCGTGAGGCGTCTCGTAGCGAATGTAAGGGAGCCACCGTCGACCGGGGAGCGACCAGCAGTAGGTGTGCGCGCTAAGCGAGGCCCGGGAAGGCCACCGGGTAGTAAGAAGGCGAAGGGCGTGAGCGAGAACGCCCCGACTTCGCCTCGCCGAACAAGCGCGAACTCGTAGTCGCCATCCCGACCTGAGCCGAGGAAAGGCATTAGTATAGTAGCTGCTAGTCAAGGCCTAGCAGCGACTGGGGGAGGGGTGTGACAGGCGGCTTATAGAGGCTAAGCCACCTGCCATAGGCGATAGAAAGAGAGTTCGCGGCGCGACGATATGCGGCGCCATCGATCAAGCGATCGATGGCTTGACGCGGGAAAAGCCGCGGCGTACCGAAACGCGGCGCTACCGATCAAGAATCGATAGCGCTACGCGGGAAAACCAATAGGCGAGAGGGGAAGGAGGAGCCCTCCCCTCAAGCCTTCTTCTCGTCCGAGCATTTGTAAGAGCCGCACGTGTTTCGAGCGATTAGGAAAGAACCGCAGATTTTTCCTAAGATTCTCCGCAGCGTTTCCGCAGATCGAAGAGACGATTCTGCGATCAACTATTCATGAAAGTAAGTAGCCACTTATCGTATTAGCGAGTCCGCGAATAGATTATATTTAGTTTTCCTGACGCGTGTGCGATCGCGTCAGGCATATATAGATATAGTAGAGTTACGCGCGAGCCCGCGTAACTCAAACTCGATTAGGCCGCGCGAGTGCGAGTAAGAGGATCGATCTCTCTCTCGCACTATCATAGAATAGGCGTTCGAGTAAGAGAAAGCCACTCTTACGCGGGCAACCTGCAAGCACGCAGTTGAGCGAGAGGAACGAGCTCTCTCGCTCAACCATAGACTACAGCATCGAGTGAGAGGTAGAGCCGCTCTCATTCGAGCAGCCACGAACTACGGCAGTATAGAGGGGGAACTGCTCTCTCTATATCTGCCGTCCATAGACTACACGTGTGTGTAGCTGCGCGAAGCGAAGAGGGTGCGCATGCGCAGTGCGCACCTTGAGAATTAGTATTGCGCGTGAGGCAATACTAATTGCTCTTCGCACCAATAGACCTCTTCCCAATAATTTGTTACCTTTTGCCGTGTAATTGTTATTTTCATTTATTAAAACAACTATTTTGCACAAAGCGGGTGCGTTTTTATTTATCTTCCCTCTAGCGTCCCTATCCCGAATACCGCCGCCTCCGCGGGTGTGCCAACCGATCGTTGGCACACATACTGAGCAGCCGAGCCCGGTGGGAGCTGCACCGGCCGCGGGGCCTTAAGCAAGGCCCCTCACACACGCATCGAGAATAAAGCAGGACCAGGAGAAGGTCCTGCGTTGTTAACGGGCGGGAATAAATTTACCCCGTTACAGTATTCTTATAGTCAGATATTTTTCCCACACACCTATAGAGAGTTGTGTTGCTCAACTCGCCTCGGCACACACATTTGAACAAATAAAATATCCAAAGTTGCATTTTAGTTGGGAGGCGCTGGGGAGGCTCGGGAGTCCACCGAGGCTCGCGCCGATGCCAAATAAGCAAAAATCCCCACGATGCCTCCACCTCAAGATCTTTAAATATGAGTACCAACGGGCCGCGAGGTGTGTGGACAGTAGTGACCAAGGAATAGGCAGTACTTTAATTTCCGTAGTACGGTGATAATCGCGTCTTGATTTTGAATAAAGTTGAATCGTTTTAATATCCTAGTGCTTAAAGCCAGTTATTACTTTAAACCATTTACTATTTCACTAATTTGGGGAAATTTATTATAACTTTTCGAATAGCTTGATAATTTGAATAACTCATTATTCTTCTATTTATTCGCTCTATCATCCCAGTTTCTGCTGTGTACCGTGGTGTGTAGCGTGTGATTATTGGTTACTGAAAAAAGTGAATTAGAATTAAAGTATTAAGAAAATAAAAAGGAACAATAGTGTTGAAATTTATTTTTTAACCTCTACTCCGCACGGCTATTTCGAGACAACAAGCAGAGGTCAGGGTATCCATCTTCTAAAGGTAAGGTTTAAACTTTTTCTGAAAATGACCTACTAATTACCCACTAATGGGGCAGAGGCACTCATATATATTATCCGCGACAACATGGGTCCCTTCGGTTCGCGATGCGCGGGCGGGCCCGTACGGGACGGGTTAGCGGGTCCCGCATTAAAATAAATATTAAAATTTCGTGACGTTCGCGTAGCCCCGCGAACTTTTTGGTGGAGGCGCCGGGTAACCGCCAACACTGAGGGACTTTTGTTGTATTAATTATGTCAATTATATTTGAATTATTTAATTAATTATTGACAAAGATTAGTTTTCCTTTTTTTTTGAAAGCGCCTTTTATATTTTCGTTTATATTAATATTTTTACAATTTTTAAATACATTTTCAACATAAATGAAAACAATTGTCAATAATCTTGAATGTTTACATTTTTTGATAATTGTTAAAAAATTCTTCTGTATAACTCAAAAGTTTTAAAATTAACAAAATTATTTTATCTTGCATAAAATATAGATTTATCAAATGTATAAAATTTAAAATAATAAGTAATAAATATATTTAAAAAAAAAAAAAAAGTTTTGAAATTTCTAAGATTAAAATAATGAAAGGAGTAAGGTCACCTGAATAATAGTGTCTTTCAAAGTTATAACTGTTTTATAAAATCTTCTATATTGTGAATTTAAAAGTAGTAATAAAATAGATTACAGTTTGACATAATTATTCAAAAAGGAAAAAGTCTTGATTACTCAAGTTAGTTTTACATAACTATTAAATTATTAACATAATAAATAAAATTTTTATTTGAAATTTAAAGTAATCTTAAATATACCCAGGTTGAATGTTGAAAAAACTGAAAATAATAATCTATAACAAAAAATTATTTTTTTTCCAAATTATATAAAATATATATGGGTATATAAATTAATGTTCATTTATTAAATATCAAAGTATTGAGACTCCAATTGCTATAATAATTCATAAAATGATAAAAAACCAGCAGTATAGTAAAGACAATAAGTATATATATACATACATATATATATATATATATATATATATATATATATATTTACTAGTCTTATTGAAAAAGTAGATAAACAGTTTAAATTAATCTAGTAACAGCTTGTTACAAGTTATTATCAAAACTGTTATATAGCAGCTACATCTTTCAATGCATTTTGTAATTCAGAAATCAAGTGAAAAAAAAAAAAAAAGGGTTCCACTGCTGGGACCAGACTTATTTTTGTAGATTTACAAATTTAATAGAGAAGAATAGGCATTTTGATATTTGTTTTTCACTAGATTTTATACATTATATTTTTAAATTGTGTATCTCTCAATTCAAGTCCTTCCACTAAGCTGAATTTTTTTTATCTTTATTTTTGACTAGCAAATGTAATAAAATATTCTATGGTTGAAACAGAAATATAGAAAAGGAATAGAATTAATATTTCAATTTTAAAGTTTGGAAAGTAATTTTTACATTTTTGTAATTCCAACTAATTTTAATCTTGAAAAAACCATTTGTGCAACTTATTCAAATACCGCAAATAATAATGCATTAAATATATTATACCATTTTTAATTAACATAATACTTTTTAAATTAATCTTGTACTTGATATTCAAAAGTATCGAAATTTAGTATTTAGAATGTTATACTTTTCTAATGGTAACTACTAATTCCTTTTTATATTGTCTATAAATTTTTATCAAGGTTGTGATCGAATAATAATAAATTTGATGTCCCTTAACTTTAAAGGCTTCTGATATAACTATATTTCTAACTACATTCAGAAGTTTGTTAAAATTATTTTGTAATTATTTACAAAAACTAAGGATGATAACTATAACATAAGTTATACAAAAATTTTAGAAAATTTTAATCAAAGATGTTTTACATTGATAATAACAAGTTATGATAAAGAGCAATTTAATTTAGGATATTAGGTTGTATTATTGTTAATTGTGTTATGGAGATTATTGTTAAACTTGCCTTCTTTCCTATGTCTGAGAAAATAGTTTTTTTCGATTATGTTACACAGATTTTAAATGACTAATGCGATTAACTGTCATTTATTGTATAGTTATTAAATTTTCATGATATAATAGAGCCTATGCTTGAAAATTCGTGCAACATTTGATGACAAAGTATGTAAAATACGATTGAATAGTGGAAAATTTTCTCTGCTTAGTTGATCAAAACAATGTGTACGTTTTAATTTGAAGAATTAATTAAGGTTAAAGTAATTCTTCTATTAAATATATTATACTTTTATATATAATATTATAATAAAAAAAAAAAAAAAAAAAAAAAAAAAAAAAAAAAAAAAAAAAAAAAATATATATATATATATATATATAAATATATATATATATAGACATTTTCGTACATTAAAATCTTAGTGCATATTTTTGTTTAATTATTAATTTATTTTATTAAGAATGATTTTATACCATTAAGAGAATTGCTTTAAATGTTTATAATACATTAAAGTACTATTTTTTTATAAACTTTTACGGAGAAGTTATAATAAAATTGTACGTTAATTAATTTTGTTCAATTTGTACCGCAAATGAAAAACTTTCGTTTAAAAATAAGTATTTTCTAGAATGTCTATTTTTAATAAATTAATTAATTTCAAAATTTTTATTGCTAATTAATAAGAAAGTGTCAATAAAATTATTTTATAAATAAAGTCATTAAATTTATTAAAATTAATATACAAATGTATTAAATATATAAAATATATAAAATAGGCCGTTAAAATTAAAATTATATTTTATTTTAATAAAATTGTACTGATTCAAAGTTCTAAATCTTTTACAGTTAAAAATTAAAATATTCTTGTATTAAAATTAAGAAATAATTGATGAACATTTTTAATAATTTAAACCTAATTATTTTGTTCTAAAGGTTTTATTACTTACGTGTTTGAAAAGTGTATTAAAATTAATTATATTATTAAAATTAATATACTAGATATATTGAATTCAAATTAATTAATGATGTCTATTAATCCAAACTAAAAATTTGTATTAAATTTAATAATTCTTTTTTTTTTTGCATCTAAGTAATCAGTTTTATATAACTTTTAATTATTATTTTATCCTTTGTGAAAGAGAACTAGCATAACCTTTACCGTGCGATTTCCCGTCGGATCACCACAGCGATGAAATTATTAAAATATTAAAAATAAATTTTTATAGGATGAAATGTTCTTATTTTTTTTGACAAATGTAAATATTTTTATTGTTTTATTGTGAATACAAACATTTTTATTTTTATTAGAATGGTCTATATGTTGATAATAAATATATTAAAATGATTTTATTTTATGTCTTAAAGAGAATTAATGTAGTTCTCTCCGCGCGAAGCCCGGCCGTCGGATCGCCGCGATGTGAAAATGATTATGCTACGAATGCGGTGGCAATTTTTACATTGATACAACTAAATACCATGTGGAAAATTTTGTTCAACATTATACAGTGGATGTGATATATGTGTATATGTATGTATATGGCATACATATAAGTGAACAATATATATATAAAAAAATTATTTATGTAAAGAAAAGTGAAAGTGAATAATGTAAGTGGAAAAGTGACAGCGAATAATGGAGCAAAAGGATAAACTAAATAAAAATTTTTAATTAATAATAACATTTTATAAAAAAAAAAAAAAAAAAAAAAAAAAAAAATTTTAGTAATAATTTTAAATATTTAATAAAATTATTAAATTTATTGAATTTATTTCAAAATGTGTTCATTTCAATATAATAGTGATGTGAATAATTTTGAAAAAAAATGTAGGATTAAAACTTCTATCAGACATGATAAAATAAAAGCATTTTTATTAAAATACTTTGTACATTGAATAAAAATTTTAGATATTAAAGTGTTTTATTTTGAGATCTATTGCCGTTCTTTCCGTGATTTGCCCGGCCGTCGGATCGCCGAGGCATGCGAGTGATCATGCTAGGAATGCAGCGATAAATATTACGTCACCGCGAGATAACGCGCAGCTGATCTTTAAGGTTATTTTTCTTATTCTCTCACATGTAAAGTAAAACTGATTTAAAAATTTATAAATAAAAATAATAAGCAGAAGAGAAAGTGTGAAAATGTGAACTTGTGATCTTCGACTATTCGCTCTGTGACAAAAGGAGTAAAAGGTAACATTAGTGTGAAAGTGGTCTATAAAATAAAAATAAAGAAGTAAAATAAATGAAGTAATAAATAAATAATGAAATGCGCGAATAAATAAAAGTGAATAAAATAAAAGAATAATAAATAAATAAAATAAAATAAAATAAAAGGAATAATATCAATGAAATAAAGAAGAAAAATAAATGAAATAATATTAAAAGTGCGTGAATAAATAAAACAAAAGAATAAAACAAAAGAATAATAAATAACGCGAATAAATAAGAGAATAATAAAATAAAAGAAAGTAAATTAAAAATAAAAATATATGTGCGAATTAAACTAAAAGAATAATGATAATGTGCAGCGAATCAATAAATAAAAAGAATAAATTAAGGAAGAATAATAATAAAATGAAAATAATATATAAATGAATAATAAGTAAGATAAAGAATAAATAAATAAAAGAAAAACTGATAAATAAATTGCAACAAAATAAAAGAAAGGGAAATAAAACATATATATATATATATATATTTAAGAAAAATACCTTATACTTAATTTAATTTAGAACATAAGTAAGGATTGTAAGCGATTGTAATTTAGAACATAAGTAAAGATTGTAAGCGTCAGTATAACGATGTAAGCTACGAAGTGCACACGTATATGTCAAATCAGCAAGGAAACTAACCTCCAAAAAAAGAAAGTTATTCATACCTCCACAACATAGTGTAAATAATAACATTGAATGTTGTTTCTTTGTTATTACAGGTATGATGATTGATAATTTTAAGTTATTTTAATTATAATTAGATTAACTTTATACAAAATAATAAAATATCTTTGTTATTACAGAGAAACACATCCATTTATTATTGACTAAAACCAATTATCTCATAACCTCCAAAACAAATCATCTTATAAAACAACATTCTTGTTAAAATTTACGAAATGGACAAGCTACAATTCACGTTCGAAGTGCTGACTACACAAGACGAAGCGAAGACGAATGTGATATGTGTCACCTCCATCGCTACACCGGACGGCCGGACTTTCGCAATGACACCGGGCTACTTGAATGGAGCGTATCATGAGGTGCTTTCGAATACGTCAGCATTCGCTAAAGTAAAAAAATCAATAAGTAGAAGAGGCCAGTTTAGAAAAGTTTGGATAAATTTGACGAAAGAGTTAAGAGATACTTATGTAGATGAAGGGGGAAATTTACAATTTAATGAGGTATTTTTAGAAGAAGAATGTGAGCAACAAGAAAATGTCAATGAATCTACAGAACAATCATTAAAATGTTTATTGGAAAAATTTCTTGAGAAAAGTCAAAAACCCGAAGAAATCAATATCAGTAAGATTGCTAAAGAATTCACAATAGAAAAATTTAATGGAAAAAATTCAAATGCAGATCAATGGATGACTAGCTTTGAAAAAGAATGTGAACGATTTAATATTGTCAAACATGAAAAAAAAATTGAACTTTTGAAATCATTTATGGAAAAAGGTGCTATAGACTGGTATAGTTGCACACTTTTGAAACTAACTATTCAAGCAAATTGGGAAGATTGGAAAAAAAAATTTTGTGACACGTTTGCAGATAAAGGATGGTCTTCAATAAGATACGCATTGCAATTTAAGTATCAAATAGGCTCTCTAATAGAATATGCATTAAAAAAGGAAAAATTGTTATTAGAAGTAAGAAAATCTATTGATTCAGGAACATTGATTGATTTAATTGCTATTGGCCTACCGAATTTTGTAGCTGATAGAATTGATAGAGGAAAATTGGAAAAGACAGAAGACTTGTATAAAGAATTAGGAAAATTGGAGCATTTAGTTTACAAGAAAAATATGGAGATAAAAAAGAATAAAAATTATGTTAATAGAGAAAAAGTAGAAAAGGTAGCATGTGAAATCTGTAAAAATAAAGGTAAGGGTACACGTTTCCACCCTGAAGCTGAGTGTTGGTTTAAAAATAAAGATGACGGAACAAAGCATGTTAACAGCTCAATATTAGAAGCAGAATTAAGTGATAGCGACCCAAAAAACTAATAACCCCACCATTAATTAGACTCAAAGTAACATTGAATGACACTTTAGAAATATTGGCTATGTATGATTCAGGGTCAAATGTTTCGTTGATAAATTCAAAATTAGTTCAATTGAAAAGAGAAAAAACTGATTCAAGAATGAAAGTTAACTTGAGAACAATTAATGGTGTATACAGATCAGAAAGTTTGATAAAAATCAAAGCGAGAATTATGAATATAGAAAAATACATAGATGTATTTATGATTGATAATGAAAATTTCAAATACGACTTTCTGATAGGATTAGATTGCATAAAAAATTTCAAATTAATGCAAAATGAAAGATTAGAAATAGAACAGAAAAATTCTAATCTCACAGAAAAACAAGAATATCAAATAAACTTCAATGAACATGTGAACTTAGACAATTTTAACCCTCAAGAGGAGCACTGGGTTACGCTAACCCAGGGTAGAATCTTTTTTCGTCAATTTTCATTGCATTTTTTTTTTATTTTTCATTAATATTATAAAAACTTAAATTTTTATTTATTTGTTCATGAAATATTCTTATTCTACATCGTCCGACGAATCGATTAAAAAAAAAAAAATTCAAAATTGATCAATTTTATAATAAGATATAAGTGGTCAAACTAGCCGGGTAATCCTCACCCATGCGCTCCAGTTATGTTAAGCTGCGATAGTGCTCCACTTGAGGGTTAAAGTCTTGACTAATCACTTGAGTCAAAATGAAGAAAATATAATAAAGAATCTAGTAGACAAATATAAAAATATATTCGCAAAAGATAAATATGATATAGGCACAGTAAAAGACTACGAAGTTAGAATTGATCTTATAGTAGACAAATATTGTAGCAAAAGGCCTTATCGATGCACAATTGAAGATAAAAAAGAAATAGAGGGGCAAATTTCGCAATTGCTTAAAAAAAATTTAATAGAAGAGTCATATAGTCCTTTTGCTGCTCCAGTTACATTAGCATATAAAAGAGATGAAAATAAAAGATCAAGACTATGCATAGATTTTAGAGACTTAAATAAAATTGTAGTTCCCCAATCACAACCCTTTCCACTTATTGAAGATTTAGTAGTAAAAACAAGAAATTGCAAATACTTTTCGAAACTCGATATAAATTCAGCATTTTGGTCTATTCCATTGAGAATCGAAGATAGGAGAAAAACGGTATTTGTAACTCAAGAAGGACAATTTCAATGGACTTGTCTACCATTTGGGTTAAAAACATCACCGGCTATTTTTCAAAGAGTATTAAGCAATATAATAAGAAAACATAAACTATCAGATTTTACAGTGAACTACATTGATGATATATTGATTTTTTTAGAATCTTTCAAAGAACATATAGATCATCTGTCACGATTACTAGAAGCAATATTGAAAGAAGGATTTAGATTAAAATTTTCAAAATGTACATTTGCATTAGATTCTGTACAATATTTAGGTCATATTATAAAATACAATGAAATTTCTCCAATAAAAGACAACTTAATTTCAATAAAAAATTTTCCATTACCGAAAAATCAAAAGAACATTAGGCAATTTTTGGGAAAAATTAATTTTTACAATCAATACGTACCAAAAATTTCAATAATTCTTGAACCTTTACATAATTTATTAAGAAAAGGTCAAAAGTTCATTTGGTCTGATGAATGTCAAAAAACTTTTGAATACATGAAAAATTTTCTTTGCACACAACCGGTACTAGCTATCTTTAATCCAAACTTACCAATACATATATATACTGATGCAAGTTTGCAAGGAATAGGCGCTGTGTTGAAACAACCACAACCGAATGAAAAAGTTGAAAAACCAGTTGCATATTTTTCAAAGAAATTAAATGAATCTCAAAAAAGGAAAAAAGCTATCTATTTAGAATGTTTAGCAATTAAAGAATTTGTAAAATACTGGCAACATTGGCTCATAAATAGACCATTCAAAGTATTTTCAGATCACAAACCACTAGAAAAAATGAATATTAAAGCCAGAACAGATGAAGAATTAGGTGACCTCACTTATTATTTATCACAATATGACTTTGAAATAATATACCATCCAGGTAAAGATAATGTAGAAGCAGATTGCTTAAGTAGAAATCCGGTTTTAGAGTCTGAAGAACATGAAAATGATCTATTGAAAATTGTTAATTTAATAAAAATAGTAGATATTTATGATAACTAAAAGAAAAATCAAGATATAGTACATAATAAAGACAATCTAATTGTAAAGAATAATGTTTATTATAAAAAAATGCGAGGAAAAGAAAAAATCATACTATCAGAAGAATTTTGTAAACAATTTATATACAAGCTTCATAAAAATTTCTGTCATATTGGCATAAATCAAATGCAAAGCAAAATATTTCCATATTATACAGCGAAAAATATTTCAAAACTTATAAAAGAGACATGCAGAAATTGTGAGATTTGTATAAAAATAAGTCAAGAGGACAAGATAAAATTGGGTTAATGTCTCATCTTGGTCCTGCAAAAAGACCATTTGAAATAGTTTCTATAGATACAATAGGTGGATTCGGAGGTTCACGATCCACAAAGAAATATCTGCATCTTCTTGTTGATCATTTTACAAGATTTGCCTATATATTAACATCAAAAACACAAAATGCAAATGATTTCATTAAATTAACAGAAAAAGTGCTTAAAGATTATCATATAGAAATAGTTTTAACAGATCAATACCCAGCTATCAATTCTAAGGAATTCAAAAATTACTTAGAACAAAAGAACATAACGATGATTTTTACAGCAGTAAATGCACCATTTTCTAATGGCTTAAATGAAAGACTTAATCAAACTTTAGTGAATAAAATTAGATGTGCAATGAATGAAGAAAACAAAAAATTAGCATGGACTACTATTGCGCATAATTGTGTAAACAAATATAATGAAACAGAACATACAGTCACAAAATTCAGCCCAAAATATTTATTGCAAAGTAAAGACACTGCAATATTACCAATAGAATTAAGAACAAAGAAAAATGATAACACTGTAAAAATTGATAGAATAAAAGCTTTCGAAAATAGCATAATAAGTCACAATTACAATAAAAGCTTGTATGACAGAAATAGAATAAATAATAATTTTGATATAGGAGACTTAGTATATGTTGAAAATGGAAATCGATTGAATCGCAACAAATTAGATGAATTAAAAATTGGTCCATATAAAATTACAAAGAAAATATCAAATACAATGTATGAAATTGACACGGGACATAAAAAATCAAAACCAAATTTATTTCATGCATCTAAACTCACTCCGATCCCAAGCTTTTTATAAAGCAAATATGTAAATGATTACAACTTTGTATATTTCCGTATTAAAATTTTGTACCAAAATTTTTATTCTTAGGGGGGGAGATGTAAGAAAAATACCTTATACTCAATTTAATTTAGAACATAAGTAAGGATTGTAAGCGATTGTAATTTAGAACATAAGTAAAGATTGTAAGCGTCAGTATAACGATGTAAGCTACGAAGTGCACACGTATATGTCAAATCAGCAAGGAAAGTAACCTCCAAAAAAAGAAAGTTATTCATACCTCCACAACATAGTGTAAATAATAATATTGAATGTTGTTTCTTTGTTATTACAGGTATGATGATTGATAATTTTAAGTTATTTTAATTATAATTAGATTAACTTTATACAAAATAATAAAATATCTTTGTTATTACAGAGAAACACATCCATTTATTATTGACTAAAACCAATTATCTCATAACCTCCAAAACAAATCATCTTATATATATATATATATATATATATATATATATATATATGCGGATTAAAATGAGTGAAATAAAACAAATGAAATAATAAATAATTAATAGAAAGAATAACATAAAGAAAAAAACTGCGTTTAAAAAAGTAAAATGAAGCGAGAAGAAAAATATAAATATATAAACATGAATAAATAAAAAGTAAATAATAAAAAAAAATTATAATTACAATAAATGAAAATAACGCGCTAGTGAGTAAATGAAGTGTTGGAAATTAGTGATAAAGTGTTAATAAAAGATTGTAAATTGAATGAATTATTATAAGTGAAAATATTAAGGTCACAGAGTGAAGCAAGTTGATTATTTGGAAAAAAAAAAAGGAGATTACACCTTCTGCTTCGATAATTATTACAATATTACTGAATATTAATGTATGCGTCGTATACCATATTATTGTACCATGTTATTAACCATATTATAAATAAAAACATAGAAATATATACATTTATTGTGTCATGATTATCCCTATACTAATAATCTCCCTGTTAGATTAAATTTACATATTAATTAAAAATTGACATATTTAAAATTTTTTATTTTTCCTAAAAACATTATGTATATTTAAGCTATATTAATAGTAAAATTAAAATTTTTCCTAATTTTAGAACTTTTTTATTATTAGTAAGAATTTGATGGGAATCTATCTAAGTAGGACAATGTTGGAATACAACTCGGATTTCAGTCGATGTATATGTGACTCAAAAAGATAATAGTATATAATATAAAAATTTATCCCTGAGGTTACTCTTAACATAGGGTATGTCAATTCGGT
The DNA here is from genome assembly GCA_949987625.1 of Chalcis sispes. NCBI lineage: Eukaryota > Metazoa > Arthropoda > Insecta > Hymenoptera > Chalcididae > Chalcis > Chalcis sispes. Next base: position 50,901,279 of record OX465094.1, on the reverse strand, counting down.
ATACGTTTACCATATAACCAATTTTACTCCCCCTTTATTCATAAATATCTTAACATTTTTAATATAATACAAATTACATATGAATATATCTTTATGCTCATATACACGTACAGACATATACTATGGTTTGCAATTTGACGGAATATCGTTAAATATTCTATTCTAGATATTCTACGATTTCTGCGTCTGATTGGCTCATTCCATTTCCGTAGATGCAAAACGTATCCGCCAATCAAAAATGTTCATCGTTTTTCAATGTTCTGCATGCAGCAGCCATATTCATACTATTTTGTATGTAACAGCGCATAATATTATGAATATATTATATTGCATAATAATGGAAAATTGTCGCTCGAAAAGTTTAGATACACCTTTTTCCCTGTGAACCGAATTCGATGAAATAATGCTTGTACGTTGCTTTGAGCTAAGCTTAGGTTATCCATTGAAACTTTTTGAATATGCGTTTAATAATTTCGGAGATTAGCGCGCACAAGCAAACAAACAAACGTACACAATTTTTAATAATAATCTTTGTTATGCTATTTCTTTTTCTACAATACCCGCAATCATTTTTTGGTAATAACCTTTAATGTGCAAACACGGCGGTACTACGCTTTCATTATAGTGCAGATTGTTTCGCGAGACTTTATTATTTTACGATGACTAAGTTAAACTTGCATGCATTGAATTAATATTGGGAAAGACATACAGCTGTATAAGTAAATTAACCAATGATACATTGGCTTCAGGAATTATTGCGTCGATGAGAAAAGGATCAAGACCTGATCCTTATTGTTCTAGTAGAATTATGCGCTGCTTGACTGCCGTTGGCCTGCAAGCCGCGAGTGCTTTCGCGGACGAGAGTATTTCTCTGCCGAGTTAGCTATCACGTTGCAACCAAGTGGTCGATAGCAGAAAGCGATAATAAAAAAGAAAAAAAAAAATATTTTGAATTAAGTCTTATACTTGTTGTAAAATTTTTGTCACCCTAAGACTTGTTACCAAGATGCCGTGAGGGTTTGCCGCACCTGACTCATAACTGAGTTTGTCGGGTGTTAAGTCCCTCACGATCGAGTGAATGAGCAGCAGGTGATAACCTTCTAATCCTAAGCAAATCTCACGAAATAGTTGGTAGGGTTATGAAGCAAGATTTGTTCTTTCCATATCGATTAGGGAAGAACGAATCAGGTCATAACGGTTATCAATGAAAAGGAGATTTCTTCCATCCCTGCAACCCGACATAGCCGTAACGCTATTTTGATATAGCACACATTAAGAGGCAATGTCCCTCCTGGTATTCCCTCCTAGTCGGCGAGCATATGATTTCGACCACCGCTGAGAATCTAAGTATCGGCAGAGGGGTCACCATTAATTAAACCTCGCCACAAATAAAACCTAACAGGTCTTTGATCCGAAATATCGGGTCGCAATAACACTTACAGAGACAATGTATCATGAAATTCAGGCAAGATAGCGGAGGGAAAAATTACATTACTAGCAACAACCCATAATCATTAACGTTGTAATCACCTTGGTCTCGATAACTAACTGCTGGGTAACTCGTGCGAATCAACAATACTTCATAATCATTTTATCATAATAAACCATAAATTGAATACAATCTACTATAATAAATTATAAATAAACAATATACTGAATAATAGTAATACTAACACTGACAATATAATCGTTAAATAATTAATTTAAATACGTTCGCGCTAGTTAAATTATTGATAAAATTTATTATTAGTGATTAATTAATATTAAAATCACCGGGTTGATTAGTTATAATTTAAAATTAGATAATGCCAATCCAAATGGTTAAGTTGACAATATCAAGATACCAGTACTTTAAAACAAATAATTTCCCATATACAAAAGAATTAATCCGGAGGTTAGAGTGCCGGAAATTGTGAATTGAGATGCATTATTCAAATGCAATGAACTAAATATAACTCATTATATATAAATATTTGATCATTCTCTTGGAAGTGATCGAATGATATATCTCAGCCACGATAAGAAACTTATATAATACTAAATATATATATATTTCTAATAAAATACCAATTAGTTCCTTTTACTATAATTGAAATTTTTAGCTATATATATATATATATATACATATAGATTAGTATCTTTCCCAATCGGAGGGACCCTGTTGCAGCTGATTGTTGATTCTTATCCCTTTGCCCATGACAATTTCTTGTTCTAAAAACTCTGACATAATCATTTTTTTTCTTTTTCCCTTCCTATCCGCTAAAGGCTTGAAAAGAGAAAAGACAAAAGATGGCAGTACCAAGATTGATGGCACTGGTGGGACTTCTCATCATGGGCGAGGTAGTACAATACCAGCGCACCAAAAAAACCCGAAGGATGAAAGCAAGGAAAGGAACCAAGTACTTAGCTATGGACGGGATTCTTTTTAAGGAGATTTATTTACATGTACTCAAGAGGATACAAGGACAAACTAGCCCGATCATAAGGCCAGGAACGAAGTTTCTTCTGGACCTCCTGGAGAGAGAGGGGATAAGCCTAGCCTCATTCATAACCAGCAACATAGCCCAGCACCGAAAGGAGAGGTATGAGCTGCAGGAGGGGAACAAGATGCTACAACATCCTGAGTTAACCCCAATTAATGACGGAATGACCTCCGATGATGGGATTGAGGAAATGCAGCTCCGTGAATCCATCGAATACGGTCACTACGCCATTGACCAAATACGAACGCTGCCCCTCAGATATGGAGACGCTTACTTCGGATTCGTCACTTCTGAGGGAGACTGCGCCGTATGTCACCAGCCGTTGCCTGTCTGGAAAGACTGTGAAGCGTGCTTGGTCAATTGGCTGGGGGGTAATACCGAGGATGTGTACCCCGACGCCTGAGAGTGCAGGAATCCACAGCACCAAAGGGATTTAAACAACTGGACGACGCGTAGAAAATGCCGAGACCAGCCAGAAATTATCATCTCCCGGGACGAACCCTGGGATGATGAATACACTGAGTGGCGCCGCACAGCGTGGGATGACTCCCTTCGCGTCTGGGACAAAAATGTGTTGCCGCCCTACTTAAAGGGGCAGTGTGAGAAGTGCAAGTGGCCCCTGCCTCTCTGGAGGAGTTGCTTTCAATGCATGACTGCCATAGCCAACGGAGACCTGGATGTAAAACAAGTAGTGGAGCGGTGCAAAGATCAGACACACCGAAGAGAGCTGAACGAAGCAATTCTCTGTAATCAGTGCAGAGGATTGCTACCACTTGCCATCGACCCCAGACAGGAATATGCGCAAGAGGATCAAGACACGGAAACCGAAGGTTAATTTTTCCTCTCCTCTTATTTTTATAAAATTTTTTTTCTCTCCTTCATCATAGCCCCTAATACCACTTTTGCCGAAAAATCCTGGCCACCTTCCAAGGCAAATGATGATTGGTAAGGCCGAACATTAAGCCAAATTTTATTGGCATTGGGCAACCGTACTGATGCCTCTCCAACTCCCCTCCTATTCCCCCTTCCGTAACACAGAACAAGAGAGATAGATAACAACTCATTAAATAAACATCACAATTAAGAATCGGGCAATTGCATTTATAAACAATATCATTCAATAATATGTGACGCCTGTGCCCCTATCTTTATCATATTGCCTATCTTAAATAATTATAATTCAATATCTGATAGTTATAATCGAATATAATAATAAATACAAATTATACATAAACATATATATATATATTCATAAACATCTAATTATTTCTGCTCTAAAGCATCCATAATTACGAAATAACACCAATATCCACCCATTATTTCAACGATAAAATATATAAGTATAAATTGGACATCCGCATCGGTTGCATCTTGTAAATAGTCCAGTAAAATAAGACTTTGAAGGTTAAAAAAATTCCCATAGAGCTAAAAATCTGTATGAATGTTCAGAATACTATTATAAATGAATTGTGAAAAGTCCCCATCAATCCCCCTTGTGCAAAAAATTTTATTGATGGTGAAAGTTTGCAAAAATGGGTTTTTCGCGTTTTTCAGCTGAACGGTGAGTTTTACAGCAAAAACAGTTCAAACAAAAATTGTAGATCATCCGATTCTCTACAAAAAATGTCTCTACACTTTTTTTCATAAGTATCGCCATTTCCGTGATATAGCGGTTAAAAGAATTGAAAAAAATATTTTATTCGTAATATGCACACGTTTCCACACCACCTATGAGGTAGCGTGCTTGGTGCTTTTTTTTAACGTGGTTTCCCCGGTTGGCCTATTCCACGATCTATTGTGATCCTATTGAATTCAAATTGAGTATTGAAAATGATAAAAATTGTGTAAATTATGTAATATGTAAATGAAAAAATAATTTGGAAAAATTATTCATCGGATTCATAATAATCCAATGGAACTACTAGTGTACTGTCTTCGTTTTCTTCTTCGGACGACCGACTTTACCCCCATTGTTTGGTTTCAAAAAAGAATTGTAGCAATCGTTATGATACTTAGCCTCGGCAGCGACTAAATCATATTCAAATTCAATTCGAGCAGCAACAGCTTTGGCTACATCATCACAACGAGTTTTAGCTATAGTTAGAATACTGTCTTTGAACGAAAGTGTAGTCACTTTAAAAATTTTACGTCGGTACTGCAGTGCTTTTTTCTTCTCCAACTCTTCATTTAATTCATCGCCGCAAAATAAACAACACTGATTGAAGCAAAATGTAGTTTCACCTACTCGTGTTCTAGTACGAGGAGGACTTATTTTTGATGAACCAGCTTCTTCTTCTTGGCGCCGTCTTTTCCCGGCATCAATGCTACTTTTTCGAGTATAATTTTTTCGACACTGCACATGAATTTTTATAGATGTCTGGTCTTTCAGGTACTCCGAAAACTCATCACCTCTTTCAATACTTGCATCAATTAATGCTTTCATGCCGCGATCAACAGTAACAACTCCACTTTCAGTCAAAGGTTGACTACAAATAAAGCAGAGTTGCGACATTTTTTTTTAAAAACAGTAAAATGCACAAACTTTGTTACAAAATATAAGCGATAGCCACGAACTGTCACTACGAAGGAATGCTTACGACTAACAGTATTTTGTTGAGTATGAGACCCTCGAAACGGAGCAGGTATACGAGCATCGCCACGCTGACAATTGAATGGAAGACAGATGTTACTCAAGGCCATGCGACTAAATGAAAATAGGGGCGGAGTTTTTGACGTTCATTTATGTTCTAAGAATTTTATAATTTGCATGTATAAGACATAGGGACTCATATTTTTACTCGTATAACGCTTCAAAAATGTATATAAAAGTACATTAACGTGCATATTACGAATAAAATATTTTTTTCAATTCTTTTAACCGCTATATCACGGAAATGGCGATACTTATGAGAAAAAATGTAGAGACATTTTTTGTAGAGAATCGGATGATATACAATTTTTGTTTGAACTGTTTTTGCTGTAAAACTCACCGTTCAGCTGAAAAACGCGAAAAACCCATTTTTGCAAACTTTCACCATCAATAAAATTTTTTGCACAAGGGGGATTGATGGGGACTTTTCACAATTCATTTATAATAGTATTCTGAACATTCATACAGATTTTTAGCTCTATGGGAATTTTTGTAACCTTACTTCTATTTTGAGGACTAATTTGACTGGACTAAAAGCTAAACAACCCCAAGGACAGAATCAACGAAGACCAAACGTTAATATATGTTGGGATTAACAAGAATACAATCTAGAAGGATAAATCGGAATAAAGTACACAGAGGCTAAGACGGAGACCAAAACAATTAGACCAAATTTCAAGACCAATGTGTTCGACGCAGCAAACCCAATAACCCAGAACCTACATAGGGAAGGAGAGGAAACCGCATACCATACTCAAGGTGCTGATGAAAACACCGATGAATCCATCCGAGCCCTAGTGACTACAATGGTATCAAGTCTCAATCTGAAGAACGCCATTAAGGGTTAAAAAACCTTTAATGGATACAACAGACCACTCAAGGATTTCCTAATAGATGTCAGAAATGGGGATGCCCAACTTTCGGAGAGCCAACAGGACACGTATATAAAAAACGTACTTGGGTGCTTAGAAGGAGAAGCCCGAGACTGTATCTATGGATACGCGTTTAAAGATGTGGAGTCCTTAGTAAAACATTTAAAAGAGCGATTCGCGCCCGGGAAGGATTATTCTTACTACTCAGAGAAAATACACAACATAACAATGAAAAAAGGACAATCAGTTGGGATGTTCTATGACAGATTAAATATATTATTAATGAGAGCCCGTGGAGCATTAAGGCAACCAGGAGTGACATCATAACAAATAACCGAGCGGATCAAGCCATTAGAAGAGGTAGCGCTACTAATGTTCAAAAAGGGATTACCAGCAGAAATCGCCACTACGGTGCCCAGCCAACGGAAAACGGGCACAGAAGACGAGTGCCATGAAGCGGCAATTTAAGTTTTGGGAAAAGGAAGAAGTCACATGGAGCCAAATCCGGCGAGTACGGTGGTTGTTCAAGCGTGTTCGTTGAGTTTTTGGCGAGAAAGTCGGTCACAATCGTAGCTCGGTGAGACGGCGCGTTATCGTCGTACAAAATCCACGAGTTGTTTGCCCACAAATTTGGCCGCTTCTTACGGATACGCTCACGCAAACGTTTCATAACGCCTAGGTTATACTCTTTGTTTACTGCCTGACCCTCTGGAACGAACTCGTAGTGCACCACGCCACGGATATCGAAGAAAACAATGAGCATCACCTTCATTTTTGAGCGGCTTTGGCGTGGTTTTCTCGGTTTCGGCTCGTTTTTTCCCACCAATTCTGATGCTTGCTGGCTTGTTTGCATATCGTACTCGTACACCCACGTTTCGTCACCATTTATGATGCATTCCATGAATGCGGGATCGGAATTGGCGCGATCCAGCATGTCCGAAGCGACCTGTTCGCGATAGCGTTTTTGAAGAAAATTAAGCTCTTTTGGAACGAGTTTTGCGGTCACCTTTCTCATGCCCAAAATATCAATTAAAATCGTACGTGTGGACTCGTGAGATATCTTAAGTTCATGTGCTATCTCTCTCGAGATGGTATGACGGTTTTCAAGCACCATTTCCTTAATTTTATCGACGTTATCTACGGTCGAAGCCGTCAATAAGCGTCCGGAACGAGGCAAGTCTTCGACGACTTCACGACCCTCCTTGAAGGCTTTGTACCACTCATACGTACGGGTTTTCGATAGTGCTTTATCATCAAAAGCCTTTTGCAACATTTTCAATGCATCAGCACACGAAATTTCATTCGCAACACAAAATTTTAGATAAATTCTTTGTTCAACGTAATCACCCATTGTAAAAACTCGGCACGCACTATTGACATCAACTGACTTAACCAGCTACTGTAAACACACTCGTTGACAGATTCCGCTCAAACTTGGCATAGTCATTAAGGACAGTTTTACTAACCTAGAAAAAAAAAATTTACCTGCCTAAATTGCTCCGCCAGATTTAAATCGACGATTCCTGGTACTTTTTGACAGAATGTATAAAAAAATATATAAAGTATCGATTAAATATAATTTTAAAACATTCCATGTTTCAATATACCATCTGACAATTATTAGAATAACAGTTTTCTTTAATTATGATTTGTGAACTTTGAACAACATTTCAAAGTGCGACCATTGGTATTTATAAACACTTTAAATAATAAGTTAACGGCACAAGTTTGAGCTTAATACTTTTCTAAATCGAGAATCGCTATGATTAAGAAATTATTAATACCCAAAAATTTAATGACATTGAAATCTAAAAAAATCTTTATAGTAATTAAATAATTTCTCATGCACTTATCAATATCATATGATGCTAGAAATTTTAATTGCACATAAAGCAGCCTTGTAATATTCATTGAAACTTTACTCTTCTTTGTAACATTCATATTAATATAATGATATAATAAATAAGTAATATTAAAAAAAAAAAAAAAAAAAAAAAAAAAAATTTTTTGCAAGCAAAATAAAAAAAATGGTTGGTTTCTTTATCTAATTACAATTGAAATTATAATGCAATATCTGCGTAATAATTTATAACAATTGAATGATTACATTTTACTGAGTATTCAATAATAATTTTTTTTACTTTACATAGCCAAATGATATGTATGCAGAATATTTACTTTTATATTCAATTTTGATGCATAATTTTTTGTTTTTATATAATTGAATTATATACTAATACCTTAAGCGCATTTTACAGTTAAGATGATGTTGACATAAGTAGTATTATTTTGTAAGTAAATGAGATAAATAATAACTAAATCAAAAAGAAATCGTTATTTACCTACTATACTCCAGCCTGCAAATTGTGCATTTTTGAATACAAAAACCATGCCAAATTACGTCTTATAATTTGCACATTTTCGTTATGCCAATTATTTAACTAGCACACTTATCATTTTTTTTCTTTTACAAAAAGCACAAATGGAACACATGCATGTATGCAAATGACCATATATCTCAAAAAGTATGACCTCTTTTGATTTGCACACCACGTCAAATCATAAGTTATTGATCATTTCAATTTGCACACTCATAAAATCTCATAAATTGTTAATTATTATAGAGAAAAGAGCGTAAAAAGAATTTTCACCAAAATTTTGAATTGTGCGCATGCACACAGACGTGTGTCTACCAGCAAGCTTGCGTTAAAACGCGCGAAAAATATAACATTCAAATTTTTCAATAAAGAAACGCGTTAAATAAACGAAAATAATTGTTAAATCAATTTTCACACCATCTAAAAAAGTTCATTAACAATTATTACAATAAGCACGTATCCCAATTGTTGTTAAATATTCTTTATTAATGTTTAAGAATCGAATAATTTCTAACAGCTGATTATGTCCCATTTACAACTTGCGAATTATCCCTATACAACCAAGGAATAGTGCAACATACTATATAAACGAAAATAATTGTTAAATCAATTTGCACACCTTCTAAAAACGTTCATTAACAATTATTACAATAAGCACATAGCCCAATTGTTGTTAAATATTCTTTATTAATGTATAAGAATCAAATGATTGTTAACAGCTGATCGCACGGAGATTATGTCCCGTTTACAACGTGCGAAACATCCCCATAAATCAAAGAATAGTGCAACATGCTAAATAACCGAAAATAATTGTTAAATTAATTTGCACACCTACTAAAAACGTTCATTAACAATTATTACAATAATCGCATAGCCTTATTGTTATAAAATATTCATTATTAATGTTTAAGAATTAAATGATTGTTAGCAGCTGATCGCACGGAAACTATGTCCCTTTAACAACGTGCGATTCTAAAACGCAAGTTGAGTCTTAAACGATGAAAATATCTGATTGACTATTTTAATTGATTAACATTACAAAATTTATTAACTATGTTATGAATTAAAATTCAGGATATAATACTGAAGAAAACGTATAACCGTCTTCCACAATCATTTAGAATCTTATATACTTTTAATCACAATAATTTATTAACATCGTACATAATTGAGAACATATTGAGTATAAATAAACAAAAACATCATAAATTTAACATTCTAAAAGTGCTTTTTATTAATACAAAAATTCTAAAAAAATGATCAATATAAAATGACAACTTACAAGCTTCATAATAAATGCTATTTTAAAAGAATAGATAGAAATTTTGAAATTTTCATACAATTTCCAGTTGTAAGACGCTCAATATACTATAGCGGCTAAATTAATAGTCTATACTGTAACAAAATTTATGAATACAACACATTCGAAAATCACAAAATCAAACAATTTATAAGTCTTTTCCTCCTTCAATTTATTTACAAATTTGCCTGCTACATCCATTGCATTTTATCAATCATGATGCAAACGTTCTAATTATTTCCTTTACAATTGCATCAGATAGAATTAATTAGAAACTGCTTCCCATCCATACTTGACATAGCATATTGTAACGGGGGTAACTTGTTACGTCCCGTTAGCAACGCAGGACCTTCCTCTGGTCCTACTTTTATTCTTTTGTGTGTTAGGGAGGGGCCTTGCCTAAGGCCCCACTGCCGGTGATGCTCCCACCGGGCTTGGCTGCTCAGTTTGTGTGCCAGTGCTAGATTGCACACCCGCGGAGGCGGCGGTATTCGGGATAGGGAAGCTGTAGGGAATAAATTAAGAAAGACGCACCTGCACTTCGTTAAAGCTTGTTTAATAAGTTATTTGACAAAACAATACAGAATACGTTAATTATTGCGAAGAGGTCCCTTGCGAGTGAAGAGCAATTAATATTGTTTCACGCGCAATACTAATTCACGAGGTGCGCACTGCGCATGCGCACCCTCTTCACTCCACGCGACTACACACACACGTCTATGTCTATGTACGACGGATATAAAGAGAGCAGTTCTCCCTCTATACCGCCGTAGTCCATGACTGCTCAAGTGAGCGCGTCTCTCTCTCACTCGACGCTGCAGTCTATGGTTGAGCGAGAGAGCTCGTTTATCTTGCTCAACTGCATGCTCGAAGGTTGTACGAGTAAGAGTGGCTTTCTCTTACTCGTACGTCTATTCTATGATAGTGCGAGAGAGAGATCGATCCTCTCACTCGCACTCGCACGGCCTAATCGGGTTCGAGTTACGCGGTCTCGCGCGTATCTATATATGCCTGACGCGATCGCACATGCGTCAGGAACTAAAAATAAATATTCGCGAATTAATTATTGACTACCTAGTGGCCACTTCCTTTTTCTATCGCGGTGTTCGTTCTCTCTATATCTGCGGCTAGGACTTGGAGGGAAACTCCTCGGGAAAATCGTGTATTCTTCGTAAATCTCTCAAAGCACGTGCGGCACGTCGAACCGGCGGAACGAGAAGAAGGCTTGAGGGGAGGGCTCCTCCTTCCCCTCTCGCCTATCGGTTTTCCCGCGTAGCGCTATCGATTCTTGATCGGTAGCGCCGCGTTTCGGTACGCCGCGGATTCTCGCGCCTTTTCCCGCGTCAAGCCATCGATCGCTTGATCGATGGCGCCGCGTATAGTCGCGCCGCGAACTCTATCTCGCACTGCATGGCAGGTGGCCTTATCTCGATAGGCCACCTGTCACAATATTATAAAAAGCATCTTGAATTTTGGTATACTCTGCATTAAACGTTTCTAAAAATCCTACTAAAGATGGTTCTGCAGGAATGATTACTATGCGAATTGAGGAACGTGCATGGATTGAATCAAATTCATATAAAGGTGTCAATAAACCGTTCCTAAAACAACATTTTTTTTTTTAATTTCTATTTTCAAATCGTATAATATTAGTTTTCAATAAAAATCGTACCTTCCTCTGCTGATTTATTTTGCTCAACACTGTTCCAGGTGTACATAAAATCCATTTTGTTAAAAAGTGATGTATATCGTAGTAATAATTCGGAGGCATCGATTACATCTCGTGAATATTTAAAACTTTCATTTTATCCTAAAATAGTTAATTTTATGTAATTAAATAAAATTTATAAAATTTGAATCGAAATAAAATTTTTAATAAAAAAAAACTATTTAGTATACCTGCATGAAGCTCCTTCCAAAATTTGTGGTAATTTTTGAACTATATAACCTGCCTATTGTGATTCTTAAAATGCATTAGTTACATCCTGTAAAACACATCATGCGTGCTCGAATCACTTTATAGTACAATCTTACATTCGAATAATTCTTAAGTCTTCGTGAAAGTTTTTGTACCGAGGTTCACTGTATTTTGAACAGCACCTGGCGCAGAAATTATTTTTCATTTTAAATATTTTTTTAGTAAAATAATATCAAAAACATTCAAATAATATGCTTTACTAAAACATAAATGTGGATCAATTTCGAGGACATCGATAAATGGAAAATTTAAATAATATTATTAAAATCGAAAGCCATGTTTATCTGTTCATCTAGAAAAAATTATCTAATTTAATAATTTTAAAGCATTTTTTCTTATTATATAAATATTCTAATATAAATGATTACGATATTAAATGTATAAATCTTAAAAATTAAACTACTTGCACACTTTTTGGATGAGTTAATATTATCGACATTGCTGATAATCCCAAATATTCAAATTATAATCAGTATCTTCAATGAGTATCCTCGATTTTCAAAGATATAATTAAATGATATCAGAATGATTCGGCATGCCTGATGATGTTGAAATTAATACAGCTATAACATGGCAGTCGTGCTACAATTAATATAAATTAAATATCAATTAACTCAAGTAATAAAATTAATTTTTTTTTTTAAATAATTATTTTGATGCTAGTTTTTAATTATAAATTTGAATTTAATTGTAAAGAATATAAAAGAACATTTTTAAGCATATTTAATTTGATCTTAAGCAATTGTAATATAATATCTTTATAATTTACATATTTTTATAATAAATAGTTATAAAATTTTATCCATAAAATCAATATAATCTATACTAAGCAGCAAAAACTATAATCTAACTACCACCATAACTTAGCATTTGTATAGCTATGGATAAACTTGAAATAATTTTAAAACTACTACATATGTATGTTTAGCAATCGAATAATTAAATTAAAGATCTAATTAACTTATGAATTAAATTATTCGATACAATTTAAATTTTTTAATTCTTACATATGTAAGCTTGGTAACTGCATTTGCTTGAACATGCATGTGCTTTGAAATAAGCTACCCGTACACTGTGTTCTCTATATATATTATATTGGCCGCAATAAAAAATTCAATATCGCATTATGTTGCATATTGTCGCCATTTGAATAATAGGTGGGAAATACTAAATGATTTATGGAAGAAAAAAAAATGTTGATTCCAAAGAAAATTCCATCGATTAAAATGAGTTTAATAATTTACGCAAGATACGTTTAAAACTTTATACAAAATTATACAAATTCAGAAAGAAGTATATTATTGCAATCGAAAAATGCTGCACGAGCAATTTACAGTAAGAAATTTTATTGCGTTCAAAAATCGCGCAATTTACATTAAAAAATAATACTTAATATTGCGTTTAAAAATCACGCAATTTACAATAAAAAATACTAATAAATAATTGTGTTTGAAACTCGCGCAATGATAATATTTATTGCTCGACGTTTTTTGAACACGTTCGCTTGTTACGTATAATTGAGTTGTGACGTCATATGCAGTCATTGTCAAATTTATTGCATTCCGTGACATTATTTTGGCGACATAGCACTTCGGCAGTGACATCGCAATGTCGGTAAATATATTAAATAAAAATAGATTAATTTTTTAAGTATTTCAAATTTTCTTTAATATGAATTTTTTTATTGCGGCCAATATAATATATATAGAGAACACAGTGTACGGGTAGCTTATTTCAAAGCACATGCATGTTCAAGCAAATGCAGTTACCAAGCTTACATATGTAAGAATTAAAAAATTTAAATTGTATCGAATAATTTAATTCATAAGTTAATTAGATCTTTAATTTAATTATTCGATTGCTAAACATACATATGTAGTAGTTTTAAAATTATTTCAAGTTTATCCATAGCTATACAAATGCTAAGTTATGGTGGTAGTTAGATTATAGTTTTTGCTGCTTAGTATAGATTATATTGATTTTATGGATAAAATTTTATAACTATTTATTATAAAAATATGTAAATTATAAAGATATTATATTACAATTGCTTAAGATCAAATTAAATATGCTTAAAAATGTTCTTTTATATTCTTTACAATTAAATTCAAATTTATAATTAAAAACTAGCATCAAAATAATTATTTAAAAAAAAAAATTAATTTTATTACTTGAGTTAATTGATATTTAATTTATATTAATTGTAGCACGACTGCCATGTTATAGCTGTATTAATTTCAACATCATCAGGCATGCCGAATCATTCTGATATCATTTAATTATATCTTTGAAAATCGAGGATACTCATTGAAGATACTGATTATAATTTGAATATTTGGGATTATCAGCAATGTCGATAATATTAACTCATCCAAAAAGTGTGCAAGTAGTTTAATTTTTAAGATTTATACATTTAATATCGTAATCATTTATATTAGAATATTTATATAATAAGAAAAAATGCTTTAAAATTATTAAATTAGATAATTTTTTCTAGATGAACAGATAAACATGGCTTTCGATTTTAATAATATTATTTAAATTTTCCATTTATCGATGTCCTCGAAATTGATCCACATTTATGTTTTAGTAAAGCATATTATTTGAATGTTTTTGATATTATTTTACTAAAAAAATATTTAAAATGAAAAATAATTTCTGCGCCAGGTGCTGTTCAAAATACAGTGAACCTCGGTACAAAAACTTTCACGAAGACTTAAGAATTATTCGAATGTAAGATTGTACTATAAAGTGATTCGAGCACGCATGATGTGTTTTACAGGATGTAACTAATGCATTTTAAGAATCACAATAGGCAGGTTATATAGTTCAAAAATTACCACAAATTTTGGAAGGAGCTTCATGCAGGTATACTAAATAGTTTTTTTTTATTAAAAATTTTATTTCGATTCAAATTTTATAAATTTTATTTAATTACATAAAATTAACTATTTTAGGATAAAATGAAAGTTTTAAATATTCACGAGATGTAATCGATGCCTCCGAATTATTACTACGATATACATCACTTTTTAACAAAATGGATTTTATGTACACCTGGAACAGTGTTGAGCAAAATAAATCAGCAGAGGAAGGTACGATTTTTATTGAAAACTAATATTATACGATTTGAAAATAGAAATTAAAAAAAAAAATGTTGTTTTAGGAACGGTTTATTGACACCTTTATATGAATTTGATTCAATCCATGCACGTTCCTCAATTCGCATAGTAATCATTCCTGCAGAACCATCTTTAGTAGGATTTTTAGAAACGTTTAATGCAGAGTATACCAAAATTCAAGATGCTTTTTATAATATGCTATGTCATGTATGGATGGGAAGCAGTTTCTAATTAATTCTATCTGATGCAATTGTAAAGGAAATAATTAGAACGTTTGCATCATGATTAATAAAATGCAATGAATATAGCAGGCAAATTTGTGAATAAATTGAAGGAGGGAAAGACTTATAAATTGTTTGATTTTGTGATTTTCGAATGTGTTATATTCATAAACTTTGTTACAGTATAGACTATTAATTTAGCCGCTATAGTATATTGAGCGTCTTATAACTGAAAATTATATAAAAATTTCAAAATTTCTATCTATTTTTTTAAAATAGCATTTATTTTGAAGCTTATAAGTTGTTATTTTATATTGATCATTTTTTTAGAATTTTTGTATTTATAAAAAGCACTTTTAAAATGTTAAGTTTATGATGTTTCTGTTTATTTATACTCAATGTGTTCTCAATTATGTACGATGTTAATAAATTATTGTGATTAAAAGTATATAAGATTCTAAATGATTGTGGAAGACGGTTATACGTTTTCTTCAGTATTATATCATGTAATTTTAATTCATAACATAGTTAATAAATTATGTAATGTTAATTAATTAAAATAGTCAATCAGATATTTTCATCGTTTAAGACTTAACTTGCGTTTTAGAATCGCACGTTGTTAAAGGAACATTGAATCCCTACATAGCCGTAACGCTATTTTGATATACGAGGGTAGTCCCAAAAGTACCCGACCTGACTTATGAATACAGGTAGTTTTAAACAAACAATTACTGCGATTGACAATACCACCTTTCAACAACTTAATGTGAAAAATTCATAACGGCACGTTTATTATTATTTTTTTTACAGACATCAAAAGTGAACGCTCTCAGTGAATTTGTAAATATGGAAAAAATCGGGCATCGTTATGTGATACAATACTTTCATTTCAAAGGTCTAAGTCCAACCGATATCAAAGCCGAGTTGGATTCTACTCTGGGGAAGTCTGCTCCTTCGTTTACAACGGTCAAATATTGGGTAGCTGAGTTTAAGCGAGGTCGTACGAGTTGCCAAGATGAACACCGCAGTGGTCGACCAAGTAAGGTCACTACGTCAGAAAATGTGAAGAAAATCCACAAAATGGTATTGGATGACCGTCGACTAAAAGTGCGCGAGATAGCAGACATGGCAGGCATTTCAAAAAGTGCTGTGCATCGCATTTTGACCCAAAATTTGGACGTGAGAAAGCTGTGCGCAAGATGGGTGCCGCGTTTGCTCACAATGGAGCACAAACAGCAACGTGAGGATGTTTCCATTAAGTGTTTGACAATGTTTCGCAGCAATAAAGCCGAGTTTTTGCGTCGATTCATAACCATGGACGAAACATGGGTTCATCATTTTACACCTGAGACTAAGGAGCAGTCAAAGCAGTAGAATAAAAAGGGAGAACCGGCTCCAAAGGAAGCAAAGACAGTGCAGTCAGCTGGCAAGGTCATGGCATCTGTTTTCTGGGATGCGCGTAGAAAAATATTTATTGATTATCTCGAAAAAGGAAAAACAATCAACGGCGTATATTATGCAGCCTTATGGCAGCGTTCGAGTGATGAAATCAAGAAAAAACGGCCCCATCTGACGAAAAAAAAGTGTTGTTTCATCACGACAACGCACCAGTCCACACGTGCATCATTGCGATGGCTAAAATCAATGAGTTGAAGTTCGAATTCCTTCCTCACGCACCCTTCTCGCCAGATCTGGCTTCCTCGGATTATTTTCTTTTTCCGAATTTGAAAAAATGGCTCGGCGGCAAAAGATTTGCCAACAATGAAGAGGTAGAGTCTGCGGTTAGTAGGTATTTTGAGGAGCTTGACGGTTCGTACTATAAAGCGGGTATCGAAGCTATTGAACATCGTTGGGAAAAGTGTATCGAACTGAAAGGAGAATATGTTAAAAAATAAAAAACATTTTCGCAATTTTTTTACTGTTTTCTTTGTCGGGTCGGGTACTTTTGGGACTGCCCTCGTAGCACACATTAAGAGGCAATGTCCTTCCTAGTATTCCCTCCCAGTCGGCGAGTGTATAATTTAGACCACCGCTGAGAATTTAAGTATCAGCAGAGGGGTCACCATTAATCGAACCTCGCCCCAAATAAAGCCCAAAATGTCTCTGAACTGAAATATTGGTTCGCAATAACACTACTAGCGACATTGTTTCATGGACCTCAGTCAGGAAAACAAAGGGAAAGTCTATTACTAACAACAATCTAATCACTATCACTGTATCTAGCTAGCTTTTCTTTCTATTCGCTATGGTCTCTATTTACTTATAACTAACTGCTGGGTAACCCATGTAGCTTAATAAAACTTAAACATTTTTATTATAACACACTATAAAAAGAAAATAATATAACATAATGTTTATAAAATAAAACAAGTAAATACGATACACGCGAAATAATCCGAAACCAATATACTAAAAAAAAAAGAAAGAAAAAAAGAATAATAATAAAAAAAATAAATAGTAAAGGTGTTTTAATAATTTTATGGTCATGGTTAGGGGTGCAGCCTTAAATAAATAAACATTTAACATTAAAAAAGCCAATGCAACAGAAATAATTGAAAGTTAAACTCTATAACTTAAAAGAAAAAATTTATAATAAATATTGCGCTGAATACCAGTAATACTTATACTGACAGTATAAGCGTTAAATAATTATTTAAATAATATTCATTCAAACTATCTATGACTTTAGTTAATTATGATTATGATCATGTTAATTTAATTATTACTAATTAATTATTATGTACTCGATCACTTATAATTATATTTGTATTAACGGGTCACCCCCACTTGCGACTTTGAAAAAATCGATTTTTTGTTAATTGCATTTTTTTGAAGTATAAGTTTTTGAGAATATGACCTGAAAATTTCAAGTCGATCCGAACAAAATTGACTGAGATATGAGCGTTGAAAGAGAAGAATCCGTTGTGTAAACAACCGGCAATTAAAACTTTAAACGCGTTTTTCTCGAAATGGCATTTCTGAAGTCGGTGACCAAGATTACTCAAACACTAATAAATCGATCTTCTTGAAATTTTGCAGGCTTATTAAATACATAAAAATGTAGTCTTTAATCGCTCGATTTTTTTTCGTTAAAATCGAACCATTAACTTTGACTGTCCGCCATTTTGTGAAAAATGAATATTTTTCTAAATCCTTTGATTAAAGACTAGTTTATTCTTATATTTAACTAAATCTATCCACACTTTTTGTTTCAAATGATCCACTTCGCCGCAATGTTGGTCACCGCAAACCGTATAAATAAAAACACTATTTCATTGGCGGCCATTTGCCACTTAACAATGTAATATTTTGCAATACAAAAATTACTAAAAGTTCTTCAAGATGTATTCTTTAAGATGATATAATAATCGTTTAAAAAAGTTTTGTAGTTTTCTTTAAAAAAATTCATGAAAAAGGCCTTTTTTGTTGAGCTACAACTGGGGGTAACCCCTTAAATTGTATAATATTAAGTTTAAATGTAATTTAAGCAATCAAAATTTGAAAACGTCAACGAGCAAGCGTTTTAAAATGGATAGCGCTGAGTGCACAACAGAATCAACCTGGAGACTAAATTCCCGGAATTCACGTGTTTTGATATATTAGTCTGAATGCAGTAACCAAGATATTAATTGTTTTAAAATTGTTAGGCCCTGTGTCCAAGAAAGATATATATTAGTACGTATCCGATCGTTCTTTTGGAGCTGCTCGTATAAATTATTATTTCAACCATAATAAGTTATATCGGAATAATATTAATTTATTTGCGAATTTAAAGGCCATTGGAAATATATTTAGTTCGCGGACAACGAACTTCACACTCATATGTGAAGAATGATATTTCACTCTTTAAAATAAAAAGAAAATTCTTTATTATTATAATTTCAAGTCTTCTTAGAGCACAAAAATATTATACCGAGTAACTTAAAATACATATATAAATCTTACAATAACGATTAATATAATGGTTAATATTCAATAATGATCTATGATTTGATTGATGATTATCATAATTTCTCTTTTAATATATATGTATGTGTGTGTGTGTATGCATATATGTGGATCATTCAGTACTTCTTAGGATGTTCAATTCATTTTATAGATTCTAAAATTAATGATAGATAGCTACTAGTATATTTCTTATATAGATGATAATAGATTAGCAATCTATTAATGGAAAATTAAGTTTGATACGTATCTATTGCTTGATCTTAAAACTCTCCACAAAAAAAAACCTTCGCTTGGATTTTTGGTACCAATATGCATTATTAAGGATATCTTCGAAATTCCAGTTGTTGCTATGTGGACATATAAATGTATGTATTAGGAGTTTTGAGGGTTTTTGCAGATTTATTGATAAACTAAATATCATAAAAAAAAAAAAATAATAATAATAATAATAATAATAATAAGGAAGCTAGGTTTAATCGCATATTCACCCTATTTACCTCAAATCTAAACAAAACAAACAAAAACCAACATAGGCCAGTATTAATATATTAGAATTGGATTCAGACATAGTTAGAAGGGAACAACTAGGAGATGCGTAGAGACTAACACAAGTATATGACCGATATTTGTAAGACCAAATAACAAGACTAATCTACAATTATTATCATGTTTGAGACCGCAAAGTCAACAGCCCCGAACCAACATAGTAAAGGGGA
This sequence comes from Chalcis sispes, assembly GCA_949987625.1. Lineage (NCBI taxonomy): Eukaryota > Metazoa > Arthropoda > Insecta > Hymenoptera > Chalcididae > Chalcis > Chalcis sispes. The sequence goes on along the minus strand of OX465094.1, from coordinate 50,881,611 downwards.
AGGACCCACCTATACCACCCAGGGTGTCGATGAAAATATAGATAAATCGATTCAAGCCCTAGTGACAACCATGGCATCAAGCATTAACTTTAAGAACGCCCTTAAAGATTTAAAAACTTTTAATGGATATAACAGACCCCTCAAAGATTTCCTGATAGATGTGAAAAATGGGGCTACCCAACTTTGGAAGAATTAGCAGGAAAATTACATAAAAAACGTACTCGGATGTTTGGAAAGGGAAACCCGAGACTGCATATCTGGATATGCGTTTAAAGACGTAGAGTCTTTAATAAAGCATTCAAAGGAGCGATTCGCGCCCGGGAAGGACTACACTTATTACTCAGAGAAAATACATAATATAACAATGAAAAGAGAAGAGTCAGTTAAAATGATCTATGATAGACGAAACATACTATTATTGGGAGCCCGAGGAGCATTAAGGCAGCCCGGCGTGACGTCACAACAAATAATTGAGCGGATCAAACTATTAGAAGAGGTAGCATTGTTAATGTTCAAAAAGGGACTTCCAGCAGAAATTGCCACCACTGTGCATAGTCAACGGCCCGCTAATTTAAACGAGGCTTATCGAGTCGCAGTGGAATTAGAAAATCTAATGAGAAGACACATCTCACCAGAAGCAAAACCTAGTCATAGACGAATCGAAGAAGCTGAAGAGGATGATGAGTTATCGAGCTCAATCAAATGTAGAAGCGATAGATCTTATCCAGAAGGCCGAGTCAGCATAAACTATAGACCGAATGACCGAGAGTATAGTCGCAAAAACGTCGTCATAGCAAAAGAAACCCCATCACCAGGAGCCCGGTCTAACAGGAATAATAACTACAATTTGAATAGACGATATAGGTCAACACAGTACGATGAGCGAATGAAATATTCTCAAAAGAGACATTACCGTCCAGCTTATCATTTCCCACTCATAGGAAGTTATTAACGTCCAAATGGACCCCGGAAGCAGTATCCGCGAAATAGCAGGAGTGAATACTACGGTCAATATAATAATGATTCATGTGTATATAACCCCATGAATGACAATCCTTGACCGAAATATTCTAATTACCAGCCAGGCTACAATGACAATAGGTACACCTAGAGTGACTACCGAACACGAACCAATTATGGTGGACCGTGGAATCGAACCCAGGTTGGGCAACCGTGGCCGAATAAATCCTGGAGAAGACCAGCTAGTAACCCCCTTCAGGAAGCAAGGTCAACAGAGGGTAATTTAAACTTGATAGGGGCTCGTCACGAGACCCCACTGATGAGCCAAAGCCCATACAACCCTGAACCAACCCCGTATACAAGGAGAGAAGAGCCTCCGATAACGAGAAACGAGTCTCGAGGACAGATCTTGCTGGTCCAAAACAAAATACAGAAACCATTTGGCAAATTAGTACGTGTACAAGACCTCGAGAGGAAAATTAGGAGATGACGAACCCACAGTAATAAGGCTGCGAATCCGCGAAGGCCGAACGCCATGGTTAACCTTTATGATAGATAACGGAGCTTCGGTTAACCTAATAAAGCTCAGCTTTTTGAATCCTGATCACCAAATTGATGTAGACGAAGTAGGTACATTAGGCGGCATCACGGATGAGACCATAAGAACCTTAGGTATCACCTATTTAACTACACAGGGGTCACCGGCAAAATTTCATGTTGTAAAGGATAAATTCAAAATCGACCAGGATGGGATAATTGGTAGGGGTTACTTAAAAGAGGAGGAAGCCGTTATATCATATAATAGGGCTCTTATGATATCTAAAAGATTTTTGAGTAAATTATACATGGAAAATCAAGAAGATCTAGATCAATCGGCCCTCAACCTAGAGAAATCCGAACATAAATATACACTTAAAGGGAGAACTACGAGGTCTGGCTATTAAATAACGAGACTGGTTACAAAAAAGGGTTTTATTATAAAAATTATTCTACATTCGAATGCTCCCCTTCAATATACTCCCCTTCCCTCGCCACACACCTTTTCATACGTTTTTTCCATTGATCGAAGCAGTGCTGGAAGTCTTCTTTGGTGAGGGCCTTTAGGAGCTCTGCCGTTTTTTGCTTTACCGCTTCCATCGACTCAAATCGGGTCCCTTTCAAGGCAGATTTTAACTTCGGAAACAAAAAAAAGTCGCACGGTGCCAAACCTGGCGAGTACGGCGCGTGTTCGAGCACTGGAGTGCGCTTACTGGCCAAATGCTGCTTCACAGATAGCGCGTTATGGGCAGGTGCGTTGTCCTGGTGCCAAGTCCACGAATTGTTCTTCCACAACTTGGGCCGTTTCTTACGAACTCGTTCTCGCAGTGTTGCCAAAACTGACAAATAGTAAGTCTGGTTGACAGTCTGACCCTCTGGAACCCATTCAGTCATCACGATACCGTTAATGTCGAAAAACACGATCAACATTGCCTTGAATTTTGATTTGGACATCCTTGCTTTTTTGATTCTGGGCGATTTAAGCGTCTTCCAATGCATCGATTGCCGCTTTGTTTCAACATCGTATTGAGAAATCCACGTTTCGTCGCAAGTAATAATGTTTTTCATCAGTCCGGAATCTTTTATTAACCTTTCAAGGAAATCTGAGCAGACCTGTTGACGCAAGAGCTTTTGGTCAGGAGTCAGGTTTCTTGGCACCAACTTCGCACAGACTTGTCATGTGTAATTCCTCGTGTAAAATTTATCTAACCGTTTCTTTATCGGCGTTCACAGCCTCAGCAATCATCCGGATGCTCATTCAACGATCTGCACGCACAATTTAGTTAATTTTGGTCACTGTTTCCGGAGTTGAAACAGTGACAGGGCGACCTGGGCGTTGATCATCTTCAGTGCTCACTCGGCCCTCACTGAAGCGCTTACACCACTCAAAAACACGCGCACGAGATAAAGAATTGTCCTCATAGGCCTCTTGCAACAATTTACAGCACTCAGTTGGAGTTTTTTTCAATTTAACGAGAAATTTGAGATTGATACGTTGCTCCTATTTTTCGTCACACATGGTTTTCGGCACGAGAAAAAAACACGTTCGTCTCAAACCGCTACTGCACAAATACAATAATAGTGACGAGAACGTGTTTTAGTACGTGCATAGACAAGATATCTAGATACCCAACGCACTATTCGTTTTTTTCCCCACCCCTCTACGGCGCCCTCTAGGCGCGCAGTCTTGTTATTTAATAGCCAGACCTCGTAGGTAAGTACTCCAGATAAGTATTAAATCCAGCGAGTTAAAGGAAAAATATTTGCCTTATTTAGAACTTAACAACAATCGAGTATATATAGAGGAGGGAATAGTACGAAATGACCATAATACTTACCGGGTGATGGCAATAAACACCCAAGAAGAAGACATCTGTATAAATATAGACCCCGTAGAAATTCTGCTTTTTGAATATGTTACCCCTGAATTTGAACTTGACACCAATACTGAGCTGGAACCTCCTCCCAATAGAATAGGTCAGCAATGGGAACGAGCTCAACAACTCCGAAGTTTAATTCGGGTTGATCACCTTAATCAAAAGGAAAAGGAAGGCGCGAATCAAATAATAGATGAGTACTGTGAAATATTCTTACTGCCATGGCACCCCCTCTCTTTTACCAATAAGGTAGAGCACGAGATACCTTTAGAAAATAATGTACCAATACACACCAAGCAAGATCGACACCCACCAAAACATAGAGAAGACATAGGTGATCAATTAAAGAAGAAACTAAGGGATGGCATAATAGAACGAATTCACCCTGGTCCTCCCCAATCTGGGTGTTCCCGAAACGACCAAACAGTCATGGTAACCCTCGTTGGCGAATAGTTATTGGCTTTAGGGAGTTAAATAATAAGACTATAGGGGATGCATATCCTCTACAAATATAGCAAGTGTTTTAGATAAATTAGGAGAAGCAACTTATTTTACGTGCTTTGATTTAACTAGTGGATTTCAACAAATACCCATGAAACCGGAAGACAAATGCAAAACCGCTTTCACTACCCCGAATGGACACTACCAATACGTGCGTATGCCAAAGGGATTAAAGAATGAACCCGCTACTTTTCAGAGACTAATAGATAATGTCTTGACAGGGCTTTAAAATATCGAAATGTTGGTATACCTCGATGATATAATAGTATACGCAAGGAATCTGCATGACCACAATAGAAAAGTAAAACAACTTCTAGATCGGCTAAGAGACGCTAGACTGGTACTACAATCTGACAAGATCGAATTTTTACGACGTGAAGTTCCCTTTATAGGGCATGTAATTAGTGAAAGACAGGTTAAGCCAGATCCCAACAAGATTTCGGCAGTAAACGAATTCCCAAAACCAACTACGATAATAAATATTCAACAATTCTTGGGGCTACTAGGATACGAGGTGTGATCAAAATTTAAGGTGACTTTTTGTATTTCGCGCGCTCTTTACAATCTAATTTCAAACATTTTTTTGTTCAATATCTACAAGTTACACTCTACAAGTGTTCGGCAAGTATAATGTTAATTACATGTTACAAGTAACTTTGTATGAAATTTATAAGTTGTAAAAGAATATAGCATAAAAGATATAGAAAAACATAGTTAAATAAATTACTTGATTTTAGTGGTTTTATTCTAAACAACTTCTTACTATCGTACAAAAATAATATAAAATTATATATAAATTATTAAATTGATTAAAATTAAAATTAAATTAATGTGAGATTCAAAAGAATCATCTCACATCACTGATATTTCGTATAATTTCATATTAAAATTATAAGTAACATTTTAAAAGAAAATTGTTTAAAATATAAAATAATATTTCTTGGTATTAACAAAAATAATGAAATTAATTTATTTGACATAAATATTGAAGTACTTAACATTCATTAGATTTTACAACTTACGTGTGTAGGAATTGGTGTAATGTCTTTTTATTAATCCGATAAATAAATGATAATCAGATAGAATACATATTTATTTTAGAATAAATTCAAAGAATACATTAATAAATAGATGATATTTAGCAATATTATTATATTTCGTTACTTACGTTAGTCTGAAAATATTTTAAAAATAATGAATTTGAATGTATGTGTATGAAAATTAATTATTAGATCTATTTTTTTTATATTTTTCAACAACGAAGACGATAATTTTTTTTTATTAAAAAGGTTGCAACGGTTCGTTTCATGGTATATTGATTTTGAATCGATATTCATTTCGCGCTAAAATCAGTGGCGGCAGCACTTCACGGACTGCCTATTGTTTCGGCAGGACCGTGCAATAAACGGGCAAATGTAAGCACGTGGAAAATTTTATGTACTTTTGAATTAACAAATTATGCTTATAGAGTAATAGAATAACAAATATATATATATATATATATATATATATATATATATATATATATATATATTTATGATCTAGAATTTTTTGCAAAAAGAATAGATACCAAAAATAATTAGATTCAAGTCAGACAGTTAAAATATCGATATTGTATAAGAATCAATCCGAGGGCCGATATTGCAGTTACCGATTTTTCCACAAGGATAACACGCAGCTTTGAAATAAATTTTAATACGAATAAATAATTAGTTTACAGAAAATAATAATAAAAATAAGTAAATTGTTGCAATCACAGTTTATATTAAAATTTTCAGAAAAAGACTCGGAAAATGCTTTAAAAGTGATTATCTAAAATGTTGGAAAATACATTAAATTTTGAATAATCTGTCTAATTGCGCACGCCGACTGTACAACCTGCAGTAGCCAACCGTAAATTTACATATTTCATAATCAAATTTTCTCTATTTTTATAACAAAAATTAGAAACGAAAATTAATAAGAAGAATTCATATATATCAAAAGTGTCAAGTACAACCAATATCTTTATAATTTAAAATAAATACGAGGGCAGTCCCAAAAGTACCCGACCCGACAAAGAAAACAGTAAAAAAATTGCGAAAATGTTTATTATTTTTCAACATATTCTCCTTTCAGTTCGATACGCTTTTCCCAACGATGTTCAATAGCTTCGACACCCGCTTTATAGTAGGAACCGTCAAGCTCCTTAAAATACCTATTAACCACAGACTCTTCCTCTTCATTGTTGGCAAATCTTTTGCTGCCGAGCCATTTTTTCAAATTCGGAAAAAGAAAATAATCCGAGGGAGCCGGATCTGGCGAATAGGGTGCGTGAGAAAGCAATTCGAACTTTAACTCATTGATTTTAGCCATCGCAATGACGCACGTGTGGACTGGTGCGTTGTCGTGATGAAACAACACTTTTTTTTTCGTCAGATGGGGCCGTTTTTTCTTGATTTCATCACTCAAATGCTGCAATAAGGCTGCATAATATGCGCCGTTCATTGTTTTTCCTTTTTCGAGATAATCAATCAATATTATTCCACGCGCATCCTAGAAAACGGATGCCATGACCTTGCCAGCTGACTGAACTGTCTTTGCTTTCTTTGGAGCTGGTTCTCCCTTTTTAGTCCACTGCTTTGACTGCTCCTTGGTCTCAGGTGTAAAATGATGGACTTATGTTTCGTCCATGGTTATGAATCGACGCAAAAACTCGGCTTTATTGCTGCGCAACATTGTCAAACACTCGATGGAAATATCCTCACGTTGCTGTTTGTGCTCAATTGTGAGCAAACGCGGCACCCATCTTTCGCACAGCTTTCTCACGTCTAAATTTTCGGTCAAAATGCGATGCACAGCACTTTTTGAAATGCCTGCCATGTCTGCTATCTCGCGCACTTTCAGTCGACGGTCATCCAATACCATTTTGTGGATTTTCTTCACATTTTCTGACGTAGTGACCTAACTTGGTCGACCACTGCGGTGTTCATCTTGGCAGCTCGTACGACCTCGCTTAAACTCAGCTACGCTCAATATTTGTCTGTTGTAAACGAAGGAGCAGACTTTCCCAGAGTAGAATCCAACTCGGCTTTGATATCGGTTGGACTTAGACCTTTCAAATGAAAGTATTGTATCACATAACGATGCCCGATTTTTTCTATATTTACAAATTCACTGAGAGTGTTCACTTTGGATGTCTATAAAAAAAATAATAATAAACGTACCGTTATGAATTTTTTACATTAAGTTGTTGAAAGATGGTATTGTCAATTGCAGTAATTGTTTTTTTAAAACTACCTGTATGCATAAGTCAGGTCGGGTACTTTTGGGACTACCCTCGTATCTTCTATAAACGAAATATAGAAGTCATGTAAATAATAAAGGATAGAGCATACCCTGCGCAATTTAGTATGTAAATAATAGGTAAATAGTTTAACACGCACGAGCCACCTAATTTAAAATTGAAGGTGGGAAACCCTCGCTTGGCCTTTATAAGGCGGAGTTCAAGCTAGAGTACTTACTCATTCCTTGGCCGAGGTCTCCTAAAGAGCAGGCCAGGGTGAGTCTAGGAAACAGCTCCCTTTTTCAATCTCATTGTGGGTTGATCGGAGCTGGTTTCCTGCAATCTATCTTCGGGTTGCGAATTGTGCTAAAGCACTTTATATCCGTTTTTCCAATCCTGGAGAGCACCAATTTACGGGACCTTACGGTGTCACAATCCCAAGCGGGTTGTCCGTAAATAAGGCGCTCATCGGGAATCCCACTGTTTCCTATGGTTCCGTTACATAAACACCCTCAATATGGAGAGTAAGAGCATCTTTCGAGAGTGCTCGCGGTAGTAGTATAGTTAGTGGACGGAATGCTAATTGCGAAGATCGATATTAAAAGAAGGTTTGTATAAAATATACATTCAAAGTACTTAATGCAGGATACCGTCTGAGGATTCTGTATATCAAGTGATTCAATTCCCAGCGTGGGGGCATGTAACGAATTATTATTTATTTTACATATCTATCTATAGGTAGAGATACGAGGTGTGATCAAAAAGTAAGGTGACTTTTTGAATTTCGCTCTGTACTGTAATTTCAAAATTTTTTTTTGCTATGTTGGTACACTCGTCACGATCATATGTTCACAGTTTCGACTATATAACATGTGTTATTTTTATGGGAGAGGCATAAAGGTTAGACTCGTGTTTGCGTGCTCGGCGATTTTTTGCTGTTGAAAATAATGGAGCAAAGAGTTTGTATTAATTTTTGTGTAAAAAATGGTATTAAGTGCTTTAAAACTCTTGAAATGTTGACAGTGGCATACGGTGAGTCAACTCTTAGCAAAAAAAAATGTTTATAAGTGGTATAAGTTATTCCAAGAATGCCGAGAAAATGTTAACGATGAACCTCACTCCGGACGCCCCAGCACGTCAAAAACCGACGAAAATGTTTAGAAAGTGAAAGAAATCGTGTTGAAAAATCGTCGAATCACGATTAGAGAAGTAGCTGATGATCTTAACATATCGTTTGGCTCATGCCAATCGATTTTAACGGATGTTTTGGGTATGGCACGTGTGTTAGCGAAATTCGTTCCACACACGTCGTTACTAGTGAGTAGTTTTTTGGCCAAAAACAATACTACCATCATGACTCAGCCACCGTATTGACCAGACTTGGCCCCCTGCGACTTTTTCCTCTTCCCAAAATTGAAAAGGCCCATGAAAGGACAAAGATTTGCGACGATTAAGGAGATTAAGGCTGCATCGCTGAAGGAGCTCAAGGCAATATCCTAAAGTGCATTTCAGAAGTGTTTTGACGACTGGTTAAAGCGCTGGTACAAGTGCATTGTATCAGAGGGGGATTATTTTGATGGCGATAATGTAATTTTAGATGAATAAATTACCATTTTTTATAAAAAATGAAAAGTCACCTTATTTTTTATCACACCTCGTACTATCGGAGATTCATAGAAAACCTCAAAAATAACAAAGCCACTAACCGATCTTTTAAAGAAAGGCCAGCAGTGTAGTGACTGGGGTCCACAACAAGATAAAAGCTTTGAGTTGCTAAGAAAGCGCTTATGTGAAAGCCCTATCTTAATTTATCCGGACTTTGAGAACGAATTTACACTAACAACTGATGCCTCTGATCATGCAATTGGAGCGGTATTAAGCCACGAACTGAACGCATCCGATCATCCTATGGCATATTTATCAAGAACTCTAAATAAGGGCGAGAGAAACTATAGTACTACAGAAAAGGAATGCTTAGCCGCGTTATATGCCATGCACCAATTTCGACCATATCTACTGGGAAGAAGTTTGTCTTGCGAGCAGATCGTGAACCTTTGAATTAGATGCATAATAGAACTGACCCTGGGTAGCGACTGATGCGATGGATGTTCAAATTCACTGGGTATCAATATACATTTAAGTACAAACCTGGGCGCTTTAATAGTAATGCAGACACTCTTTCTCGCAACTCAGTAATAGACGTCACTGAGCAAGAGATCAATGATAAATTACTTCAACTCAAGATACTAGTGTTAAATAAGGTAGCATCTCAGCCAAGGAAAGAAAAAAAGCCAAAGGCTCCAGGATCAAGAAATCTTCTTGCCAGAGACACGCCTGGTTCGGCAACAGCAAGCCGAAGGCGAGGAAGGCCACCTGGTACAAAGACTGCTAAAGCACCTCTCAACTTAGACCATAGTACCGTAGCTTATAGAACTAGAGCTAAGACTAAACAAGACTCAGGAAAGGATCCCCGTACCTCAAGAGCGACAACCTCCCAAGCATCAGGAAGTACTCGTAAGCCCTTATCTGTGGATCCATCTGTTAATCTTCATACACAGAGGCTCCTTACTGGATCGGTCAGTGTATCCAATAAAACACATAGACTAGAAAAGACCGTGAGGGATGAGATAACATTAGATCCAGGGCCGGTATTAACAAATTTGCTTACGGAGGGTGAGATCAGTGCCAGCTTGGAATCAATATCTAAGTGTACAGAGCCAATCGATGTCGACGCGGACGCAGATTGAGTCCCACCGCGCACTGACCCTAGGAGGAGCGGCCTGCAGGAAGAATCCACTGAAGAATTGGACTTCGATACTGACTCTCGGCACAACCGGGTAAGGAATAATTTACCAATTTATGTTGAGATAGCCACAGATTCAGGAAGTGAAACCGAAGGGGTCACCGCGACAGAAGAAAGCCAGGAAGAAAAACATAATGACAATTTACAGGGAGTACTTAAGGGTTCAAAATCCCTAATTTCAAATAAAAAGTTAAGTGGCCAAGTTACGGAAAGCAAAAAAACGACAAAAGACTGGAGAAATTTTAACGCGTCCCTGAGAAGGATCTATGACAGAATATACAACCGATATGGCCACAACTGTGAAGAATTATTGAGGGGTAGGGACAACACCCTTGGAGGTAAAAAGAATTTCTCTGAAGGAGACATAGTGAATCCCGAACATCCAAAGTATTTGGACACTATAGACCCTTACGATTACAAAACTCTCAATGACGACATTATGGAATGGCGAGTTGCACAGCTGGAACAACAGTATTAGAGTAACATAAAGAATCCAACTTCCCTAACCCTGAATAACAAGACTAATTATGAAACGAACAGTTATACCGACGCAGAAGACTCAGATAATCTACATGGGATACCAAGTAAAACACTCAAACCCATTTTAGACACACCTTTCAGTTGCAACCAACAACCACAAGCTGAAAGTACTCCTCTAACAGGGAAAGTAAAGAAACACTTACGATTTAACGAGGCAGTTTGCATTCTCGGAAGCCCTAAAGAACCCTCACGCCAGGCCTTACTCGAAAACCCACCAATTATAAGAATAAACTATGGCCAAATGCCCAAAAATACCTTCGATGAATTACTACCTATAATATCTCTATGCATATCCTCAACCGAGTCGCGTGAGACTACTACCACAGATCATAGTGATCAAAGTTCTAACGACACAGAGTTAGAGAGTATAAAAGAACAACAACCCCTGCCTCTATTGAATTCAAGAAACAACATTAGCACATCACAACAAAGCCTTACGTATAAGAGAGATAACTTAGTACATTTTGTATCTAGCGATATCGAGAGCATAACAAGCACAACAAGGTTATTGATTGACATCGGAGCAATAAATTTAATGAATTTAAAGAAAAGAAGACCAAAGGTGGGCCAAATTTTGCCTACGCCTTATAAAAATCATAATGTATTATCAGTAGTTATAAAAAATAAGTACTTTAATAGTCACACTATCCCGAAGTTAAGAATTGCTCTAGCGAATCTTAAAACTACAATGATTCAAAGAAACCTCGCCAGCTTTTGCATTGCGGAAGGACCTGTTAGACTCTCTAGAAGCAGGATTATTAGCTCAGCTTCTGACGGAAATATTTGAGGGTAGTCCAATTACCATAACCCTATGCTACGAGGAGGTGGATTGTCCTGCACCGGAGGAAAGAAGTGTTATAATCCGAAACTTACATGATTGCCTGATAGAAGGACACAATAGAGTAAACCAGATATATCAGAAGATCAGAGAGAGACACTATTGGCCAGGTATAAGAAATGAAGTTTTGGACTACGCCCGAAAATGCCGAGAATGCAGTATAAAAAAGTTAGAGCGAATTAAGACAAGGGAACCCATGATTATCACGGATACCTCGATAGAACCATTCGACAAGGTGTCCATCGACACCGCAGGCCAATTGAGAATGACCCCTCGAGGCAATAACCATATGCTTACCATGCAATGTAATCTAACAAAATACCTGATAGTGGTACCAATACCTAATTTACGATCTACCTCTATAGCCAAAGCATTGGCTGAGCACCTCATATGTTAATTTGGTGCTCCTAAAACAATATTATCAGATAGAGGAACCAGCTTCTTGTCGGATCTGACAGAAACACTTATGAAAATATTTAAAATACGACATCGTACCACGTCAAGATATAGACCCCAGACCAATGGATCATTAGAAAGAAGCCATGCGCCATCAACTGATTTTATCAGAACGTATTCAGAGTCTTATAATGACTGGGATAGATTAATACCTTTCGCAGTATTTACTTACAATACCCGTTTACATTCAACCACTAAATTCACCTCCTATGAATTGGTTTTCGGAAGGATCGCAAGATTCCCTTTAAAAATACCTGACGAGGAAAAACTGAGCACATATAGCACGTACCTACGGGACTTACTTCTTCGCTTGGATGAAATGAATCACATCGCCAGGGATAATCAGATAAAGGCTAAGTTACAGTCTGAAGCTCGATATAATAGTAAAGGTAAAAGACTAAAAGCCAAGGCTGGAGACTATGTATATGTACTTAAGGAAATAAGGGTATCTAAGTTCGATAAATATTATGATGAACCATTGAAAATCGTTGAAATAGTGGGTAGAAATAATGCAATATTAGAGTTACCTAATGGCAGATGTCTTAGAAAATACATAAATAAATTAAAGTTAGCCCTTGGATGAAAGAAATAACCGTTTCAGGAAACCATGATAAAGCCTCTCCGCTTCATCTACGTGATAATAGTAAACGTAGAAATTTAACCAATCAAAGAAAATCCAGGAATGCACTACGAGCGTATGGAAGTAGTACGATTGAAAAGGGCTGACTGGCAAGTAACAATCTATGTGAACACAAAAGATTTTCTAGAAAGCCATGGGCCAATTGATAGCTTCCAAACCTTACTCGCTAACTGCACTGCACTCATGGAAGAAAATACCTGTCGGTTTATGCTTGGTACAGATTTAGTAGAAGCAAAACAAAACACCCTAGCTTTAATACAGACGGAGATAAAAACCACCTTATATGACATAAAACAATTCTTAGAAGACCCTATAAAAGTTCCAAGAAGCATAAGGTACAGAAGGATGGTGCCGTTAGGATTCATTGGAAGCCTCAGTAAAAGCCTATTCGAATTAGGCACGGCAGAAGAAGTCGACAAAATAAATACCAACATAGATCAATTATTCGGAGACCAAAAAGAGGTAGTGCAGCTAGTAAATATAAGAGAACACATAATAACCAAGTCTCTATATAATCTGTACAATACTACAAAGGCCCGTGCCAAGGTGATAAACCAAATGGAAAAGGACATGAACTGGAAATTCCAATTCATAGTTAGTGGAAAAAATGAATCACAATATCTTATTACTTTAACTATCTATGCCCGCAAGATAGATGTCGCAATGTAGCATCTAATCGAAAGTAATCGACGAATGTTGCAAATCATACAGGGACTGAAGAAACGAAATGTGGAACCTTCTTTCTTAAATAAAGATATACTCAAGCGCTTGACGAACGATATAGGAAACGCAAGCAGAGCATTAGAATATACAATACCGCTTCAACATTTAAGAGCAGAAGAAGTCACAAAAATAGCACAAGTAGACGCAGTGTACAACAACGGGAGGTTACTCATTATAATGCATCTTCTTTTAGTAGAACGAGTACCTTACAATCTCTACAGACTATATCCGTTAGCTGTGCCGCAACTTATTAATAACCATTTAATAGGAACTGGATATATAAAGCCAAGTTACAGATACCTAATCATTGGAACTGATCAAAGGTAATACACGAAGATAAATCACGAAGACTTACAGAACTGCCGCCACACCCATTATACCTACATATGTTTGGCCAACAGACCCTTGTCTAAAACCACTATTCAAAAAGATTGTGAAGTATCAATATTGTTGAGACCCAAAGTACAGGTATTGAAAACCTGTGATGTAATCATAACCCCCACCAATGTTACTCAATGGAGTTATCTAAATGTTGATGGATCCTGGCTCTATTCCTCAGGACAAAAGAAAGTTCTGCGTCTAATCTGCCCCGAACAACCTGACCAAACTATACACCTCCATGATGCAGGAATTTTACGAATGGCAGCCGGATGTGTAGGCAAAACCGACGAATATCTCCTCATAAGTGAGGGAAACCAACGCAACAATCTTCAATATCTATACAAATCAAAGATAGCACTCAGAGTGGAAGCAGTATATCCTGACTTGCTAAACTACCACCAAGAAATGATTAGTGTACCTGAAACAGGGATATCGAGCACCCCTGCACCAGACATTAAAGGATGGAGAAACCGTGAGGAATCAAAATATAACATTACCCATCGCTCAAAATAAATAGGAGATCACCAGAGAAACATCTCCAACACGCACTACTTAATATACGGTGGAGCTCTGAGACAAATCCTCATCACCGTAGGGCTCATCTTGACCGCCTGGAAGTGTTATACGAGAAGAATGCTGCAGTATCATAGCCAGACCAATCGCAAAGTCGAAGTAATCTCCGAGACGACCCACACACATCCATTGCAGGAAATATCACTGCGCTCAATTGGATTAAAAAACCAATCAAAAAACCAAGACCAATTTTGAATGATGCAGATACCGGAACGCATTCTAGTTCCTAGAAGACTGATAAACCAACCATTGACGCGCCCACAATCTCTGCCCTATCCACAACCACTATCTATTCAAATCCTAGATATTGATTAATTCCCGACTTTAGACCATGCGAGTGCTAACTATTCCATAGAAAGGACCAAAGACCCCACGGAACATGTTTCTGTAAGACCAGGATTAAAACCATATCCTACTGATAAACCCTAAATATTCCGAACCCAACAAGTATAAAACCTAATCCTTATCCTTGAATTTTAGAAAACAAAGACCAAAAAGACCATGGCTGACCGATGCTGAATCAACGGGACCAAAAATCCAGAGAGTAAAGGCAGCTTAGTATTTTATAATCCTCGCACTACCTCCCTATTAGCCGCTGTAGGAAGAGCCGAAGAAAAAGGACCAATTAAAAAAGTAAACAATCTGTTAATTGGAAATGGAGATCTAGCTGGAATAATAAAAATAAGGTTTTTCAACAAAGAAGACAAAACTCTAATGCTACGTAAAATGCAGAACAAGGCAAAATCAAGGACCATACCAACCAGGCCCTCTGGAACTAGACTATTCTGCCAATTACCGAGAAATATAACTGAAGAAGAAATCTTTAATGACTTTCGAATTTTTGGATCGCTTGTTTTATTAAGATCATCCGGAATGTTAAGCGACAATCCACTTGCAGATACATTCAATTTATTAATGCCAAGGATGCTATCAAGGCCTTGCGAGGAAGTAAAAGGACGTACCGTGCCATCTTCGCTGATCTCCCAAAGATTTCAAGGGCTGACAAGGAGAAAAACCAAGGTTATGCAAAGACACTATACTCTAAATGCATGCTCTGGGTAGACTGTAAAACATTTAAGGACCATTTAGTTACGTGCCAAATACAATGTCAAATGAGAGACCGTAAAGGAAATCCGGAAAATATAAGAAATGTAACCAAAGACTTTGAATGTAATAAGCCAAAGGCCAGCAAAAACCCTACCATATGGTCCGAAAAGACTATAAATTAAATCTCTAAGACCAGACAAGAATTCAAATCAAAGACCACGCGCAAGAATAAACACGCAATAAGCAGACTATTGATACCAGAAAGGACAGTGACGTTCACCAGAACCCGGATCCAATCTCATTACTCAAGATAAAGGAAGAATAAACATATATCTATAAGATTGAAAATTGTTACGCAAACTAATCAACTTTAATAGTATAAAACTAACACAATAATATAAAGCTAATTATAGTCGTCAATTATTTAATATTAATAAACCGAAATATATAGATTAAGAGTCGGTTGTAAGCGCATAGACCACGCACCACGTCCGCTATTTACCGGGACAGTAAACGTCTTTAAGGAGAGGAGGATGTTACGTGACGTGAAAATTAAAATAATTAAATTGACTTAAAAATTAAAATAATTAAATTAAAATAATGTTATAAAAAAATATATCATAAAATTAAAATTAGAATCAATTAAATTACTCATAATAGATTAATAAATTATAATGGTAACACATAAATGTTTATTGTGTAAAGACTCTGAGCGCGCTATTCAATGAAACGCCTTTAAATGACAGTGTGTTTGTATACACAAAAATATGTAAAGGTTGCAGTCATGCTGCAAAATTAACTCCTGTGGAAAAATCCAGGAGACATGGAGAATAAACTTATTCTCCATGTATAGAGAGTTAAGTGACCCAACTCTTCTCGGCACACACAATTAGACATAAATGATCTGAGGTGCATTTTAGTTGGGAGGCGTGGGAAAGGCTCGGGAGTCTACAGAGACTTATGCTGATGCCTGATAAGCAAAAAATCCACACAATGCCTCTGCGACCAAGTCTTTAAATAATGGAAAAGAACGAGCCGCAGAGAGATTTTTCTGATTTTCTTTTAGTAGTCAAGGAGTAAGAGAAAGATTTTTCCGATTTTTTTTTAGTAGTCAAAGAGTTAGAGTGAGATTTTTGATTTTTTTTCGTCTCACGAGAGATTGCGAACTTTTTCTTTCTTTTCGTGTGTTTCGTGAATAAAAATAAGTTAGAGTTTTTCAGGTGAGAGCTTTTCAAGACAATTTTCGAAATTTTTAATAATAAAATATAGTTGCTAATTTTTATTTTCCTCCTTCTGTTTATTTCGGTTCTCGGTGTGCGTCGTGGTGAGTGGTCGTGTCGTAATAAAGGACGCGAGGTGTGTTAGACGAAGCCGTTTACCTAGGTGTATGTGTGTAAAACCAATAAAACAATTTAAAGGAAAATAATATTGTTTGTATTTCGGTCCTGACTGTCAACTCCTTTTCCTTCAGTGATCCAAGGCAGAGTTCAAAGGTCCAGGACACCAGTTATTTCCAGGTGAGATTTTAATTAAATTTACCAATAAATTATTAATTATTTAATTATAATGGGGCAGAGGCGTCAACTCCCCCGATCCCCGTGATTAGTAGCAGTAGAGACTATTTTCAGTTCGCAATGAGCAATCGGGCTCGTAAGGGACGGGTTGATGGGTCCTGCATTAAAATAAATATCAAAATTTCACTACGTGCGTGCTCCCACACGTAACAATTTAATTAATACATTAATTTATTTGCTTGCTATAAAAAAAAGTTTTATTATTTCAATGAGACAAAAAATCACAATCATCGGAGAATGTATTAAGGCCAGGTTACCCCAATAAACGTAATTTTTTTCAATACATTTTATTCATAGTACGAAACATGTTGAGTAATCAATTTTTTTACATATAAAAGCACATATATAAATTTACTTGAAATAATTTTTTTTTTTTTTTTTTTCAAAATGGCGGTCCTGAAAATGGCTGCTGAAACTCATCTGATTCACAGATGGATGACATCATTTCTTGGAAAAGAATTATCTGAAAGCAAAAAACAAAATGGTTTCATGTTCTGTATCGAATTGGCTATGGCCTCAAGCAGAACCAGAAATATTCATTATTATTTAAAAAAGTTATAAACAATTAAAAGTGAAAAAAAATGTTAAAAAAATTCAAAAGTCCGCCATTTTGTTTTTTTTCATTGAAAATATTTCATTCTGCTTGAGGCCATAGCCAATTCGATACAGAACATGAAACCATTTTGTTTTTTGCTTTCAGATAATTCTTTTCCAAGAAATGATGTCATCCATCTGTGAATCAGATGAGTTTCAGCAGCCATTTTCAGGACCGCCATTTTGAAAAAAAAAAAAAAAAAAATTATTTCAAGTAAATTTATATATGTGCTTTTATATGTAAAAAAATTGATTACTCAACATGTTTCGTACTATGAATAAAATGTATTGAAAAAAATTACGTTTATTGGGGTAACCTGGCCTTAAAGCCTTAGGCCACTCAAGGATTTTCAAAAAAATCGTTTTTTTTTTTCTTTTTGTTATCAATAGTCCCTTGAAACCTCAAAAATGATATTCCAAAAAAATATGGCCAGAAAATATTCTTAAGTACTTATTATAGTACAAGGCTGGCAAGTAGGCATTGCAGATAAAATAAACCCGTTATATTGGTGATGGTCATTCTAAGGCTTTGGAGGCATTACTAATGCTCAAAGCCCTAGAAGAATGTAACAGTATTAAAAAAAGAGAGTATAGATAACGTTTAAAAGCGAATGGGTACTAACATACGCAATTTGATAAGGAATGCATGAGGTCTCAGTAGAAGGGGCAAATTGATGGAAAAACTTATAGATTAACTCACTATTTATTATGAATTAGCAATTTGTAGAGACTGCAATTCAGTTGAAAATATAAGAAATAGTATATGGGCTACACTCGATCATAAATTATCCATTGATGCAAAACCACTACACGATATGTTAAATGTCCGACCGAAGAGGGTTTATGGTGGTGATGATAGTAGGCTAAAGCTACGAATAGTTTGTCTGATTATAAATATAAGCCAGCTCTTCCAATTAAAGTTTATAAAGCTATTAAGCCAGTCTATTAGAAATTGATCAAAGACGATTTTCTTACTGGATGCGGTTATACTCAAAATTGTAATGGAAGTTTTCATTTGACTGTGTGGGCATTAGTCTCAAAATCCACTTCTAATGGTAAAACTGTTAGATATAGCTGTAGTTATTGCAATCTGCGTATACGATAGAGCCTTGGTTCAATTTTGTACCTAATGAAAGATGTGGATTTTGAAATTGACCCAAACAGATATAAAATGTGCTTGGAGATTGACATATAGCGCATAAAGCTTGCAGAAAGATCGCTGTCTAAAGCTGCAAGAAAATGGTGAATCACCTTACAATTCAAAAGGAAACAAATAAAAGAGCAGGACAATAATCTAGAATGCCAATTATATTAAGCATAAACTTATAATTGAAAAATTAAAATTAACTAACTAAAATCAAAATTAAATTTAAAATTAGATAATTAAAATTAAAATTAGATAATTAAAATTAAGATTAGAAACTGTAACGGAGTAAATTTGTTCACGCCCGTTAGCAACGCAGGACCTTCCTCTGGTCCTGCTTTATCTTTTGAATTGTGTGTGTGGGTCCTTGCCTAAGGTCCCGCTACCAGTGTTGCTCCCACCGGGCTCGGCTACTCAGTTTGTGTGCCAATGCTAGATAGGCACACCCGCGGAGGCGGCGGTATTCGGGATAGGGACGCTGAAGGGAATAAGAATAAGAATGCACCGGCTCAGTGCTAACTGCTTCTTTAATAAATAAGACAACAAAAATAATACAAAAAGTAATGAATTATTGCGGAAAGGTCAGTTTACGCGAAGAGCAATTAGTATTGCCTCACGCGCAATACTAATTCTCGAGGTGTGCACTCCGCATGCGCACCCTCTTCGCTTCACACAACTACACACACACGTGTAGTCTATGGACGACAGATACAGAGAGAGCAGTTCCCTCTCTATACTGCCGTAGTCCGTGACTGCCCGAGTGAGAGCGTCTGTCCCTCTCACTCGGCGCTGCAGTCTATGGTTGAGCGAGAGAGCTCGTTCCTCTCGCTCAACTGCGTGCTCGCAGCTTGTACGAGTAGAGTGGCTTCCTCTTACTCGTACGCCTATTCTGTAATAGTACGAGAGAGAGAGATTGTTCCTCTCACTCGCACTCGCACGTCCTAATCGGTTTTGAGTTACGCGGTCTCGCGCGTAACTCTACTATATCTATATATGTGCCTGACGCGATCGCACACGCGTCAGGGACTAACTAGAATTTCTCGCAGGCTATATATATCGTTAAAGTGGCCACTTACTTTAATAATATTTGCTCGCGGGGTCGTTCTCTCGATCACTGTTGCGGAAACGCTGCGGAAAAATCTTCAAAGATCGCGTGAAAATCGTGTCTATCTCAAAGCACGTGCGGCTAGCTGAACGGCTCGTACGATAAGAAGGCTTGAGGGGAGAGCTCCTCTTTCCCCTCTCGCCTATCAGTTTTCCCGCGTAGCGCTATCGATTCTTGATCGATAGCGCCGCGTTTCGGTACGCCGCGGATATTCGCGCCTTTTCCCGCGTCAAGCAATCGATCGCTTGATCGATGGCGCCGCGTATAGCCGCGCCGCGAACTCTATCTCGCACTGTATGGAAGGTGGCCTAACCTTGATAAGCCACCTGTCACACCCCTCCCCCAGTCGCTGCTAGGCTCTGCTAAGTAGCTACTATTACCCACTATTTAAGGGTTTCAATTGGGGTGAGAGTTACGAGTTCGCGCGCGTCTTGCTAGGCGAAGTCGAAGCGTGTTCTCCCACACCCTTCGCCTTCCTACTATCCGGTGGCCTTCCCGGGCCTCGCTTAGCGCGCGCACCTACCTCTGGTCACTCCCCAGTCGACGGTGGCTCCCTTACATTCGTTGTGGGACGCCTCACGACGCAGACCGTCTTCCGGGGTCACCCGCGCTTTCTGGCCGGCGCAGTGGCCACGCACTCGCCTTGCGAGGGTCCCCCGCCGGGGACCGGGCCTGCTCTTAGTTGGCTCGTCAGGAGGGGCCTCGCCGCGTCGAGAGTACGGCTTGTCATACTCTCGTCCTCTTCTGGTGGTAACGGTTGGGCAGCTACGTACTTCTTAAGCTAGCTGACGTGTACGGGACGGATGGTACATTCATCTCCGTCCCTCAGCTCGTACGTATTGCTGCCCAGGATCTTACTGACTATGTAAGGCCCTGCAAACTTGGGGGCCAGCTTTCCCACTATCCCCTGGGCTGTGGAAGAAAGCACCTTGTTCTTCTTCCACACCCAGTCACCTTCTTGAAAGGAGAGCTCTTGGCGGCACGAATCGTAATAGTACGCCTGCCTCTCCTGCTCTTTGGAGGCGATTGTGGAAGCGTGCGCGTAAAGCTCCATTAGCTTCCGCACGCGCTCTGCCCAGCCCCGTATTGCTTCCTCCTGCAATACCTAAGCGGAAGCCTCGCGTGACGTGCGGGCTTCGCTCCTCGGAGGGGCGGGCTGTCGGCCGTAGTTGAGCAGCACCGGGCTCGCTCCGACGGCGCTCTGCTCAGCCGTGTTGAAGGCGAACACCACTTCATACAGGTTTTCGTCCCAACGATCATGCGATTCCTCCAAGCAGGCCACGATCATCGTCTTGATCGTCCTGTTGGCTCGCTCGACAGGATTCGCCTGCGGATGGTAGGCCGGTGTCGTGGAATGATGGATACCGTGCTACTCCAGGTACCTATCAACGATCCGGTTCTTAAACTTCGTCCCATTGTCGGTCAGGAGTACTTCCAGCGAACCGAATTGGAGCACGACACGCTCAATAAAGGCCTTGAGGACGGCCTCAGCCCTCACCTTCCACAGCGGGACACATTCAACCCACCTCGTGAATAGATCTTGGAAGACCGGGATGTATTTGAAGCCCTAGCGGCTTCGGGCGAATGGCCCCATCACTTCGGCAGCTACTACCTGCCATGGCCGCTCAATGAGCCTCCTGCCCATTAGGCCAGCTGGAGCCTTCTGCTCCACTTTGCACTGCTGAGAGACCTGGCATCTGCGGACGTAACCTGCCACACAGTCTGCTAGCTTCGGCCAGTAGTACTGCCACGTGACCCTGGAGTACGTCTTTTCGCGACCCAGATGTCCTGCCGTAGGGTCGTCAAGGCACTCCTGGAAGACTTGCTTCCTCCGTTCGGCGGGGACGACGACCTTCCAGGCGTCGTCGTCGTCTCCTAGGGCATCGTCGATGGCCGGGTTAGGGTCGCATTGGTATATCTGACCTCCAACCAGCTTCAAGCGAGGATGCTTTGAGGGCTCCTCCTGCACCTCTTTTACTAATCGAAGGTACCACTCGTCCGTAGTACTTTCTGCCCAGGTTAAGGCCGCTATGGCTGGCACGTCACCCTCTTCCTCCAACATCCTGGAAAGGGCATCGGGTACATGATTAAGTGCCCCCTTCCGATGTTCGATGGTGAAGCGGTGGCCTTGTAGCTCTAAGGCCCACCGCGCCAGCCTCCCGGTCGGGTTGTGGATGCTACTGAGCCAGCGTAAACTGCTATGGTCAGTTATTACCCTGAACTCATAGCCCTCCACATACGGCCTGAACTTCTCGATGGCCCAGACTACAGCGAGACACTCCCTCTCAGTGACGCTGTAGTTCCTCTCTGCTGGGCTCAAGGTGCAACTCGCATACTCTAGCGGTCGCTCCTCTCCATCGATGACCTAAAGTAACACGGCTCCGACTCCCGTGACACTCGCGTCCGTTTGGATGACGAACTCTTCGTCGAACCTGGGACTTTGCAGGATCGGAGCGGAAGCTAGCAGGGCCTTCACCTGCTCGAAGGCTGCTTGCTGCTCCTCTCCCCATTCGTAGCGCCGGCCCTTTTTTGTCAAGCGCGTGAGCGGTTTGACGATCGTGGCTAAGTCCTTCAGGAACTTGCGATGCCACGACGCCATGCCTAAGAATCTGCGCAGCTGTCGCAGATTCTTAGGTGCTGGGAAGTCGATCATAGGAGCGACTTTTGCTGGATCCGGGCGAAATCCTTCCCGGTTCACCAGCACCCCGAGGTATTTTGCCTCGTCCTGGCAGAACGCGCTCTTTTCGCGGTTGATCGTGAGACCGGCCGCTCGAATGCGTCGCAACACGTGCTCGAGCCGTCGCAAGTGTTCCTCGAACGTTTCAGTGACGATGATCACATCGTCAAGGTACGATAACGCGAACGGCTCAAGCTCCGGGCCTATCACCATGTCAATGAGTCGCTGAAAGGTCGCTCCAGCGTAACTCAGACCATACGGCATCCTGGTAAACTGGAAGAGTCCGAGTCCCGGCACGGTGAATGCCGTGATTGGTCTCGACTCCTCCTTTAGCCGTATCTGGTGATAGGCGCTGCTGAGGCCGAGAGTCGAGATATATCTCGCCCTCTGCAGCTTGCGCAGGATGCTATCCATCCTCGGTAATAGATAGGCATCCGGCTTCGATACTGCATTGACCTTTCTGAAGTCAATGCAGAATCAGTAACTGCCGTTAGCCTTCTTTATCATAACGACTGGGCTCAACCAGCTGCTGTGCGAAGGCTCGATGATGCCGCCCTCTAACATCTCTTTTGTTTAGGCGAGCATCACCTCCTGGATTTTCGGGGACTACGGGTAAGCCCTCTGCTTGATAGGACGAGCATCGCCGACGTCGATGGCGTGATCGATCCAACCCGTACACCTTAGAGTGTCTGGCTCCTTCGCCAGCATCCCATCCAGGAGCCCCTGGAGCTGCTCTCGCTCTGAGGGCTAAACGTCAGCCAGGCCTATGGCTGACACGGCAGGATTGTCCGTTGTTTTCAGCAAGGCTAACTCTGAAGCTAGCTCCTTCCTGGCTTCTTGTATGAGAAGCTGGTTCCTCGCTGGGTCGAGGATGGCCCTGAATCCTCTGATGAAATTGACACCGAGGTAACAATCTGCTGGTAGACCAGGCAGGATTGCCACCTCGATGTCCTTCGTCACGCCGGCCACCTCAAAGGGCAGTTGGACGAACCCAACTATAGGAGCGTAATGGCCGTTAGCTACCATTGCTCCCTTGCCTTGGCTCGGCGTGATCGCGCGTCCACATGCCGTGGCTATTTGTAAGCCAACGGCGCTCATCACTGTGTGTGACGCGCCCGAGTCATTTAGTGCGCGTAGGGTGTACCCCCCTACGCACACAGGCAACCACCATCTAGCACCTTCTGGAGCACCCTCCTCTGGGTGATCCGGAGCCGTCTCCGACGCGAGCTCGGTGCTTACGAGCTCGCTGGTGGTCCCTTCGGGAACTTGGATCCCAGACTCGGATAGGAAGCGCGTAGGGATCTCATCCACGCTCTTCCCTGATCGTTTCCCGAGCAGTCCGGGCAGAACCGCCTGATCATATTTGGTCTGCTGCAGCCGTGGCAGCTGAATTCTTTCTCCTGCTCCAGCCGCTCGGATTTCTCGTCCTTCTTCTTGTCCTTCTTCCCCCTTTCGGAGGATTGAGACTTCGGACTGCTCGGTCCGGATCACGGCTTCTTCTGCCGCTTTGGGCTGACCTTCCGTGACGGGCTTCTTCTTCTCTCCCGGCGTCTGTCGCCCGCCATGTTGCAGTTGTGCCGCGCGAAGGCCGCTAGTACCTGCCTCAGTATCTCTTGTGCTGTCGTGTCGGCTGTCGGTGCTGACTGACCGACTTTCGCTGATGCGACCGCTACTTCAGCCGCGCTCACTTTAGGGCTGACCTTTGGCGGCTCTCTTCTCGTAGCTGTCTTCGGGCGGTAGGCCGCCTCCGGCACTATCGCATGGTTCGGGGGAACGGGCGTTCTGTCGCCCTGTTCCCTCTCCAGCGTCAACTCGGCTCTTGCCGTACGGTCTATCAGCTCATCAACCGTGCGACACTCCATCCGAGTGACTATTCGTTTGATTTGCGGGAGCAGATTATCGTGGAGACTGTCCACCATCTGCTCCTTGCTTAGTGGTGGCGATATCTTCATAAGTATCGCCTCCAGGCACGTTATGTATGTGCGCGCTGGTTCGTCCGCCTGCTGGAAGTGGCGACTGGCCTCGTCCCTCAGCCGCTCCTGGATATTAGCCTCGGACCCCCAGCGCGCCCACGCTGCCTGGCAGAACGCTTCCCACGTCTGCCATTTGTACTTGTGGCAGCCGTACCACATCTCGGCTAAGCCACTCAGCAGCGCGGGTAGCGACGCCAGCATCTCTGGGTCGCTAATCCCTGACGCGTTTTTCGCTTCGTCCACCTTTCGGAAGAACGCGTCAATACTGTCGGTCCGCTCTCCTCGGAACGTAATGTTCCACCGACCGACGATCCTACCGACATCCGTGGGGCCCGCCATTCCGGTTTTGCACCATGCACTATTACTCGGTGCATTGGTGCAACTTTCCCCGCTCCTCCAGGCTCCATTTGAGCCGGATATAGGGGATGGCGGGCACTCAGCAGTCCCTCGCGAATCTTCGCCTTCGCGGGGGGTGCTGTGTGTGGACACGTAGTTGCACGTGAACGTGTCCTGGAATGCTACATGACTCGGCGCTTTGCTCTTGCGCCGAGTCTGTGGCGAGAGAGCCGGTCCCGCGGTCTCTCGTTGAGGTAGCCTGGACGGGCCTGGCGTGCCTTCTATCCTCGTAGAGGACGCACTCGGCCTTGGATTCGCGTCTTCCTTCCTGTTCCGCGAATCCTGCTTCTCTGCCTGCATTGCTTGGATGCATCTGACCAACCCTTCGACGGCTTGCGTCAGACTCTCGATGCGCTCCTGCATCAAGCGAAATTCTCTTATTGTTGGTGGCAGGTCGTCCTCGTCTGCCACCTCCTCTTGTCAGTCTACTGTTAGGGACGGGCGGTCCGCCTCGTCCTCTCACAGCATGGTCAGCGGATGCGGCTCTTCCCTGTCGTAGTCCGCTGACCCTGCCGTTGTGCCTGCCTTCTCTTGGCAGGCTCGGTGCACGAAGCTTCTCTTTGCTTCCGCTCCTGCCATTTGGGCAGCCTCGTCTGCCCCTGCGACCTCTTCTTGAAAATCGGCTGCGGTGAAATTTCCCCGCAGCCAATTGTTTATCCAGGTCATCTTCTCCCATCGTAACCCTTGTGACTTTAACCTTAGAGCGTGGAGGGTTTCATCTACCTCCTCGCTCTCCATGGCGATGAGCCACTCTTCTACCCTGGAGAAGTCCTCTGCCATCTCTTCGTAGGTCGTTTATTCCGCTCGCTGATAATACAATAAATCGAACAGTTGCGATATCGTGGGTATCGCAAGCTATATATACTTAGACGCTAAATGAATAAATAAATAAATATATATGTACAATTTATTTTAAGAGGGATTTACCTCGTCCCTCTACCCACGGTATCGCAACTCGCACTGGCGTGGCTGTGGAGAGGCCAGTTCTCCCTGACCTTATACTTGCTTAAGCCTCGGTGCTACAAGCAAGCTGTATTCCAAAAAAAAAAAAATGTTATAAATTATTTTTAACACGAGAACAAAAAAAAAAGAAAATTCTTCCGCCCCACGTTGGGCGCCAGTTGTAACGGGGTAAATTTGTTCACGCCCGTTAGCAACGCAGGACCTTCCTCTGGTCCTGCTTCATCTCTTGAATTGTGTGTGTGGGTCCTTGCCTAAGGTCCCGCTACCGGTGTTGCTCCCACCGGGCTCGGCTACTCAGTTTGTGTGCCAATGCTAGATAGGCACACCCGCGGAGGCGGCGGTATTCGGGATAGGGACGCTGTAGGGAATAAGAATAAGAATGCACCGGCTCAGTGCTAACTGCTTCTTTAATAAATAAGACAACAAAAATAATATAAAAAGTAATAAATTATTGCAGAGAGGTCAGTTTACGCGAAGAGCAATTAGTATTGCCTCACGCGCAATACTAATTCTCGAGGTGCGCACTGCGCATGCGCACCCTTTTCGCTTCACGCAACTACACACACACGTGTAGTTTATGGACAACAGATATAGAGAAAGCAATTCCCTCTCTATACTGCCGTAGTCCGTGACTATCCGAGTGAGAGTGTCTGTCCCTCTCACTCGACGCTGCAGTCTATGGTTGAGCAAGAGAGCTCGTTCCTCTCGTTCAACTGCGTGCTTGCAGCTTGTACGAGTAAGAGTGGCTTTCTCTTACTCGTACGCCTATTCTATGATAGTGCGAGAGAGAGAGATCGATTCCTCTTTCCCCTCTCGCCTATCAGTTTTCCCGCGTATCGCTATCGATTGTTGATCGATAGCGCCGCGTTTGGGTACGCCACGGATTTTCACGCCTTTTTCCGCGTCAAGCCAACGATCGCTTGATCGATGGCGCCGCGTATAGTCGCGCCGCGAACTCTATCTCGCACTGTATGGCAGGTGGCCTAACCTCGATAAGCCACCTGTCACACAACTTAAAATTCAAATTAAA
This sequence comes from Chalcis sispes, assembly GCA_949987625.1. NCBI lineage: Eukaryota > Metazoa > Arthropoda > Insecta > Hymenoptera > Chalcididae > Chalcis > Chalcis sispes. Next base: position 50,855,014 of record OX465094.1, on the reverse strand, counting down.
AAATTAAAATTAAAATTAAAAAATTAAGATTTAAATTAGAAAATTATAATTAATATGAGAAAATTAAAATTAGAATTAGAAAATTAAAATTCGAATCAAAAAATTCAAATTCAAATTAGATAATAAAAATTAAAATTAAAAAATTAAAATTAAAATTTTACGTGCGGGGCTACACGTACAACACGAAATCTTAATATTTATTTTATTGCGGGACCCACCAACTCGTCCCGTACGAGCCCGCCCGCGCATCGCGAACCGAAGGGACCCTTACTGTTGCGCCGAACACATACTTCGAGGGGGAATTGCCACCTCTGCCCCATTACTTAATAATTAACGAAACATTAATAGAAATGATTAAAAGCTTACCTTGTGATGAGTGTCCTTGACCTCTGCGTTTTTCGTTGGGATCGCCGTGAGGAGTGAGGGTTGAAAGTTATGATTAACAATACTGTCTCTTTCAATAAGTTTATTCAAATTCACAGTTTTTTATGCTACACAACACAGCACAATGCGCGCCGTAGTCCGTGACGGAAAATGATAAAAAAAAATCAAATGATGAGAAAGTTTTTTTTTTTCTACTTGTCGTTAACGCAATGAAAATCAGACTATACTCTATCCCCCGGTCACTACGGTCAACTCTCGCGGCCCGTTGGTACTCATATTTAAAGACCTTGAGGTAAAGGCATCGTGGGGATTTTTGCTTATTTGGCATCGGCGCGAGCCTCGATGGACTCCCAAGCCTCCCTCGTGCCTCCCAACTGAAATGCAACTTTGGATATTTTATTTGTTCAAATGTGTGTGCCGAGGCGAGTTGAGCAACACAACTCTCTATAGGTGTGTGGAAAAAATATCTGACTATAAGAATACGTTTATTTTCCATGTCTCCTGGGTTTTTTCCACAGGAGTCAATTTGCAGCGTAAGTGCAAGTATCACCCACCTTTTTCTAACACTCTGTTGTACAGAGTTTGTCGAACTGCGCGCTCAGCATTTTCACACATTAAACGTATACATTTATGTGTTGTAGTAGTACATTGAACTGTTTAATTTTAATATAATTAATTTTTTATAAGTTTTTAATTTAATTTAATTATTAAAATTTCGTCACGTAACATCCTCCCCCCCCTTAGAGACGTTTACCGTCCCGGTAAACAGCGGACGTGCTGCGTGGTGTATGCGTTTACAACAGACTCTTAGCATATATATTATGGTTTGTTAATATTACATAATTGTCGAATGTTATGTGACGGAGAATCCGTCATAGGCCGTCGACGAAGAGTGTATGTTGTGTACACTCTTGCTCGACTGTCGCCTGGTTGCCGGTTTGGAAAGGCCGTTTATAAGGACTTTTCGGAAAGCCGGCAACATCCGAAAATTACCCGATTTTCGAGCTCGCGGCGACGATCGGCGGGAGAATTAGGGAGCCGCGTGGGAAGGGGAGAGAGGGGAGAGCGCAACAGTTTAGTCTAGCTGTGCGCGCCCGAGGAGTAAGTTGGTTTTTAAAAAGTAATAAGCGAATAGAAAATAGAGAATCTTCTTTGTGACAGAAAGAGAGAGGGAGAGAGTCGTAGAGAGTGAGTGCAGCCGAAGGACGAGGTGTGCGGGAGAGAAGGAGAGTAAGAATGAAGAAGACGAAGTCGAGGGTGCTGCTCGAGGAAGAGAAGAAACGACGGCGGTCAGCACTTTCGCCGAGAGCCGAGGGACGAGGAGAACGAGAGTCGGCGGGAGGCGACCGGCGGTTGCCACCGCTATCTCCGAAGCCGAGGGTGAGAAGGAGGCAGTGAAGATCGGGACGAGCATTCAGCGAGGCCCGGCGGCCCTTCTTCTAAGGACGAGTCGCAGGAGCGCGGTGCAGTGGTGCCTGAGGAAGCTGCCAGGACGTCAACTGCTAGCGGACGAGCCTCGCAGATCACAAGGGTAAGCTCCTTATTAGTTCGTCCGAAGTAGTGAGAGAGAGAGAGAGAGAGAGAGAGAGAGAAAAAGAGAGAGTGAGAGCGCGTGGTGGTGGTTTTGCGTTGAGGGTGGCAAGGAATTGCCACTTTCCTGCCCTAGGGAAGCGATAGGCCTCCGTCGGCTGGGAGACAGTCGCGGGCGGCCGGCCTGCAAATTCGCGACATTAGACGGGGGAGATAGAGTGAGAAAGAGAGAGAGTGCGCGAGATTGAAGTATTGTTAAATCGAACATTACATAAATATTTTTTTTGTGCAAGCCACTCTGGGCGCACGTAGCTAAATCGGCTACGACGTGGTGCCTACGTCACAGTTATTAGCCTTACATTATTTTTAGTGTCGTATTATAAAGGTAGATTAATTTGCTTAACGGTTTTAGGGTTGTAGGCAATCTAAATATTTATGATAATATATATTTATGATCCCACCAAAAGGAAGAAAAATTAAATCATTTAGATTGCCTTTACATAAAAAAAAAAAAAAAAGGTTCTTAGCCTATTGTAAATATTTTTTTTTTTTAGTTCTAATTAACAATCTATAAGGAAACAATCCAAACTGATTTGCTTATTAGTATGATAAAAATTCATTAGGACTGTCTGTAAAATGGAACCGTTTAGATTGCTTTTACAAGATTTATTCTATTATATTAGCTAAATGTTAATATGGTTATGAGAATCAATTTTATACTATATTTATTTATTTTATTTTATTTATTTTATTTACCAGTTAAATAAGCTTACATGTATTTACATATAACTCCTTAGAGGGAAAGTATTCCCTATACAAGGAACTGGTAGAATTATAAAAATATAATTACTTGACTAGTTTAGTTAATACTAACACATCGTTCAATAAGTCCCGAGACTAACAACGAAAACAACATTTTTTTTCAAAAATCATTTTTATTCAACAATATAATCTCCTTTTAGAGTGATACAATCTTTCCAACGCCTTTCCAACATTTCTATACCATGTTTATAGAAGGATTTATCCTTTGCTTGAAAATAGGCTTCAGTTTCGGCAATGACCTCCTCATTCGAGCCAAATTTTTTTCCCTGGAGCATTTTTTTGAGATCAGCAAAGAGCCAGTAGTTGCTGGGGGCTAAATCTGGCGAATACGGGGGGTGGGGAACCAAATCAAAGCCCAGTTCGTTCAATTTTGCCATTGTTTTCATGGACTTGTGGCATGGTGCATTGTCTTGGTATAAAAGGATTTTTTTCTTCTTCATGTGCGGTCGTTTTGCTGCGATCTCCTCCTTCAAACGTACCAATAAGTCAAAATAATAATCACTGTTGATCAATTTACCTTTTACCAGGTAGTCAATGAAAATCACGCCATGTGTATCCCAAAAAACAGACGCCATGACTTTGCCAGCAGACTGCTGCGTTTTTGGACGCTTTGAGCGGCTTTCGCCAGCCATGCGCCACTCAAATGATTGCCGATTCGACTCCGGAGTGAAATGATGTATCCATGTTTCATCCATGGTCACGTATCGACGCAGGAAATCCTTTTTATTGCGAGTAAATAGCGATAAACAGCTCTCTGAATCGTCGACTCGTTGCTGTTTTTGTTCCACTGAAAGCAATCGCGGCACCCACTTGGAAAAAACCTTTTTCATGCTCAATTTTTCATGAAGGATTGTAAATACGCTTCCAGATGATATCTGTGTCATTTCTGCAATCTCACGGACCTTCACTTTGCGATTTTTCATTACAATTTTTAACAATTCACTCACATTTTTCTGTGTAACGGCTTCCAATGGCCTACCCGAACGTTCCGCATCGTTTGTGTCCGTACGACCACGTTTAAACTCAGCATACCAACGACAAATCGTTGGTTTGGATGGAGAGGAGTCCAGGTAATGTTTTTCAGGCCATTGCTGGGCTTCTACGGTGTTTTTACCCATTAAAAAACAATGTTTTATCAACACGCGAAACTCGCTTTTTTCTATTTTTTAAACAAATTACAAAGTGACTTTACTTTAACCTCGATAATTCTGCTGTCTGTGATACGATCGACGTGAAATTTTTACACGTTTTATCTAAAGGTTCGCACTCTATGGAAACGTGGCCAGTTTGGTACTACTAGCACCATCTCTGGGTTAGTCTCGGAACTTATTGAACGATGTGTTATTTCTCATCTTAGCTTTTGCTTTTTTCTGACTTGTTTATATTGTGATGGTTTTTATATAAATGTTAATATGAAAAATAAATAGATGCAGATTGTTTTGTTATGGAATTTAAATTATGTTGCTGTTTTCAATAAACCAAATTTTTAATTTTTTCCTTAATGTCAATTTAAATACTTTTAAGATTTTCAATTCCAAAGGAAGCAGATTGAATAATTTTACTGCTCTGATATAGCTATTTTTGAATCCAATAGTTTTTTTGGTTTTAGGTAAAGGTATTGATTTGTTTTTTGTTCTGTTATTAGAAGATATATATTTATTTTGCAGAACTGAAAAGTAATAAAAGAGAGAGTATAAGTTGAATTTAGTAGATAGATTCAATAGTTTTTTATTATTTAAAAAAGTATTTTTGGATATTATTTTTAAAATTCTATTTTAAAGTGATTATAGCCTATTTAAATTGTTATTGTATGCCCCACCCCAAGCTAATATCCCATAAGTTGCAATACTGTTAAAAAAAACATAATATATAAGAAGTAAAGTCTCTGTTGTCATAGTTATAGCTAATTTATAAAAAAACATAAACAAGATATCCAGTTTTATTTATTATATATTGCACATGCATTTCCCACTTCATGTTAAAGTCAAAAATGACTCCCAGATATTTGTATTGTTCTACACGTTGCAGAGCTTTATTGTTGATATTAACATCTATGGTTACAGGGACACTATCTGTATAGTTTCCATGACTCATAAAGACTGTCTTGTCAGTATTTAGAGACAGCCTACTCAATGCCATCCATGTTGCTACATGACTCAGATAATAATTAATTTCATTACGAGCTTCTTCCCACGTTTCTGCTGTAGATATAAGGGCAGTATCATCTGCATACGACAAAACAGCATTAGATTCAGGAAATTGACACAGCAGATCATTAATATACAAAATAAACAGTAAAGGTCCAAGAATCGTTCCTTGGGGTACTCCAATATTAATTTTTTGATATCCACTATTAATTTCACCAATTTTAACAGCTTGGTATCTATCAGAGAGATAGTTAGTCAAAAGCTCAAGAACTTTTCCTCGGATTCCTATGTAAGATAGTTTCTCCAATAGTATTTCATGATCTACTCTGTCAAAAGCTTTGGCTAAGTCAATAAAGGCGACAATTGTTGGTTTACTTTTATCAAGCATATTGTAGATTATGTTGAAGATGTAATTTAGGGCGTCAGTGGTTCCCCTATCCTTAACAAAGCCAAATTGTTTAGTAGAAATAATGTTGCATTCAGTAATGAAGTTCAAAATTCTATTATATACAACGCGTTCGAAGATTTTAGCAATATTTGATATTAAAGAGATAGGTCTATAATTGTTCATTAAAAATTTACTAGATGATTTATGAATAGGAACCACAACAGCTTTTTTTAAAGCATAAGGCCACAAAGCTAACTCAATAGATCTACATAACATAAAGGGTCAACAATATAATCGACTATCGTCTTTATGACTTTGGCGCTTATTTTATCAACTCCACCATTTTTTAATTTTAACTCTTTAATTACCAAACTTATTTCAGAGCTTGATGTAGGCCTTAAATACATAGTTTTAGGATTACTAGGTGGCATTGGAATAGCTATATTACAAGGTATATTTATTTTCTAAATTAGAGTAGATCCAATCGTACAAAAATAGTTATTCATCTAATTGGCTATTACTTCCTCTTCTACAATTTTTTACTTGTTTTCATCAATAATGTAGTTGATATTTTGTCTATTTTTATCTTTTTTATTCACTTTATCATTAATAATACTCCATAATTTTTTTTTATTATTTATATTTTTTGTAATATAATCTTTATCAAATATAATTTTGGCCTTATAAATCACTTTATGTAGGATACTAGAATACTGTTTGTATTGAATCTTAAGTAGCTCATTGGTAGGATTACTTTTAGTTGCTGAATATAATTTCTCTTTGGTTTCGCAAGATTTAACTATAGCCCCTGTAATCCAGGCCTGCCTTTTTTTGTAAGATTCATTTATGAGGACTTTAGTATTATCCATACATTTATTAATATTTTTAATCGAAAATTCGGTAGCCATATTTGGGTCACTAAAACCATATGTCAAATCCCAGTTGATGGTACTTGCATTATATTTGAGTTTATTAAAATCTATTTGGGTATTAGGGATAGAATCTTTTTTTAAGTTTTGCTTTTTAATTTTAATTATTAAGGTATAGTGATCTGTCAAACTGTTTGTGATAGTATAAGTATTGATAATTAAAGCTTTAATTTTGTAAAAAGCGTTATCAATACAAGTACCACCATTTTTATGATTAAGTATAGGATGAGTAACTTTTTGATACCCAGGTATAAAACCCTTTTCTAGAAAGTTATTCAGGAATTCTTCAGTTAGAAGACTTTGTTCAAAAAGATCAATGTTAAAGTCTTCAATAATGAAGTGATTTTTCTTAAACCTTTTAACTAAAAGTTATTTTTTTTAGACTGTAAATAAACTCAGGTTTAGGCATATCGTGAGTGCGATACAAAGCAGAAATTTCAGTACTTCATCCATTTTTCATTTTAATACACGTATTGGTAATTTTTAATCTATCTATTTCAATAAACTCTGTTGTTTCAATAATATCATCTAATACGTATGTAATCACTCCATCATTTTGATTGATTTTTCCATTATTATAATACATTTTATACCCAGGTATAGCAAAAAAGTTCTCATGTACAACCTTCCAAGTCTCAACGCAAACTATAACGAAAGGCTTTGTAGTAAGCTTATCAAGGAGGATCAGCAATTTATTGGAATTGGCATTAATACTTCTAATATTTAAATATAATATCAGATCTTCCATTGGATCTAACTCAGAATTAAAAGAATTGATATCTATGAAAGTTTTCTCATTAATTATAGTTTTTTGTTGGATGGTATCTAATAATTTAATATGGGAATCCATATGAAATTATTGATTTCAGAGCTATGTGTTTTTATTGAGTATAATTTATATATGTTTATTAAAATCGAAATAAAATTGGAGAATAGGACAATGATATTATGTAGATTTGAAAATGATTTGAAAATGATTATTAAGACGAAAATTCCTTTTAAACTGAGTTAGAAATATTTTCTTGTGTTGGTGATTGGTTCTTCATATATCTGATATTAGCCAATGCATGTTGGATTGGATCGAAAGGATAATCCGTAGAGTCGATAGATTTTTGCAGTAGATATTGATAGGTTCCACAATCCTTGAAGTTAGAAGCATTATGACTGGTATCCCGTGGCCTTACATTTGGTTTACCCTGATTAATTGTGTTGAAATCAGAACAACCTTTACAACTGAGTGTTTGTTTTCTTGTACACATATCATATGTATGAGATCCAGAGCAATACAGGCAGACTGGATTATTTCTGCACTTTTTTGTGCTGTGCCCATATTTACAGCAATTTTTGCAAAGATTGATGTTAAAATCGTCATAAAGTCTGCAACGATTACATCCAAAATATAATTTTCCATATGGCATAATACATCCATATGCTAGTCTGTTAACTTCGAAGATTATACTCCAAGCTCCATTTCTTAAATTCTTGAACTTATACACAACTGTTATGTAGTGGTTATCATTCAGTCCATTTCTTGATTTAATGTCATTTATTATGTCATCGTTGTTCATTGTACTTATATCAAAATCTATACCAGTCATTTTAATTCTGGGTTTTTTCAAGCTTTCAATTTTAATGTTCAATTTGCAGTTTTCAATTTCGTTTAGAGCAGATGTTACTTTAGTATTTTCTTCTGAAGATTTACATTTAATTAAAATTTTATTTTTGGTTTTAAAGAGCTTTTTGATGCATATGTAACGTCGGTACGCTACTCTTAGACTGATTTTCAGTCTACACTGCAATTTTTGCCGTTTCGAGCCTAAGCAGTGAAGCTTATGGGCTCGGGGTGGCAGAGGAGATTCAAAAGAGTTTTTAGAAGTGGTGCGAAGTGCAGGAGTGAGCAGTTGCAAGAGCCTCTCTTCCCAAATCGGAAGCAGGCTCGAGCCCTACTCTGGACGAGGACCTAACAAAAATGTAACTTGGATCAGAGTGATCGGCCGCTTTTCGGCCAAAAACTCTATAGGAGGATGTAAATAGAGATAGTGACAGAAAGTAGAAAACAAATTTTTGAAAAGTAAACTTACTCTTTATTCTTTGTGTTGGTCGGGGTGGAAGAATCCTCTCTCTCTCTCTCTCTCTCTCTCTCGTATGCTGCTGCTCTTCTCCGTCGTCTACTTCTTCTAGAGTTTTGCTCAAAGAATAGTTTTAAATTTGTTCTGAAAAGAACAGTTTGCACGTTTGAAATATATTTCTTTGTAGGCGTATATAAGAAATCCTGACTTCGGCTGCCGTTGCTTGAAAATGCTCGTAGTGTTCCGTGTCACTCGAGTGCTGCCTGAGGTCTGCTAGCTGTCGAAAATTTTGCGCGATATTTATACGCTTTTCCGAAGTAGCGCCGAACGAATCCTTTTTTCGGAAAATTTCTGGAGAGGGTAAGATTTTCGGGCCCCCTTCTCCTCGGAGGGCCTGTCTGAGGGGGCGTGGAAATCCTCTGTGAGAGTGTGTCGTCTTGAAGTCGGAGAAAGAGAGATTGAGAGGGGACTGTCCACTTTTACAAAATTGTATAATAACTTTAAACTAATGTTATTATTTATGTTCTATAAATGTTTATTTTATTATAATAATTTACGTAAAATTTGAACTAGGCTACGAAAAAGAATCGTCTTCGTAGCTTAATTCTAACAATAATTACAATTATTTAATTCATTTTTAATATTTTATTTAGTTTTGTTATAAAAAAAAAGATTTTATTGGTCTTATAATGTTTAAGTTTTTCTATTATGTTAGCATCTATATAATTTCAAAAATTTTCTTTACAAAGAGTTTAACTTAAATATATGTTTACATAATTGTCCGTATTTTAATGAATAATAATGATAATTGTTATAATACAAAATAAGTTTTAAACAAAATATCATAGTAATAGTTTATTTGATAAGTTGAATAATTTTAACTTTGCGTTTAAGATATAATTTTGATTTCGGATTTACATTATTATTACATAAAATCTAGACAGTTATAGAGGCGACTTATAATTTAAATATTATCGCTTAATTCTGAATATGATCTTGATCATTAATTTTAAAATATAATTTAAAATAATTTTTAAACATAATTAATGCCAAAATATAAAAAGAATAATTTTAACTAGTAAGTTCTAAAATATATTTCTAAAATAACTTTATAATAATTAATTCTAATATAAATTTAAACCTAAATATACTTTTAGCTTAAGAGTAACAAAAAAAATATTATTCTTATTAGGAGTTTCGGTAATGTTAATTTTACAAAACATTTTGTTTTTATATTAATCTTAAAATTAAATTAATCATTATTATGTATAATAATATTTTTTTTGTATTTAGGTTTTACATAAAACGTATAATTACATATATTTTTTATTTCATGCGCGTTTTCTTTCGCATAATTTTTTATTTAAATGTAAAAATCAACTTAAATTCTAATGCGCGTATTAGCTTAAACTTAAATATTGGTTCCTTTTAATAAAAAGATAAAACGGTTCCTTTATAATTCAAATTATCTTAAAAGTTTATAAATTTTATTAAAGAAAATTAATGCATAGGAAAATTTATTACATGTGTTTTTTTTTAATCTTTTTATTTCAAAAGAAAGAATAGAAAATTATCTTGTTATTTTGTTCAATGAAAATGAACATAGTCAGGCCGTTTTTGCTATCGTGAAAGATTGCTGTAGATATTTTTAGTATAATTCTTTTTTTTTTGTATACGTATACATTTTTATATGCATACCTTAGAAAGAAAAATCGGCTGTATTATTTTAAAGTAAAATTCGATTAAATTTGAAGATAGCAATTGCGTTTTTTGTTTTTTTTTTTATATACATGTTCTATTTTATTTAAAAATAATTACCCTTTTATAATATTAAAAATGTAAAATTGTCGTAAATTATACAAGAAGCAGGAGTTTGTTGTATTTTGGTGAAATAAATTATATAACTGTTAGAAACTTATTTTTGGATTTTAAATTATTTATAAAATTGAAATTTTTACTTGGTATATGTTAAACAATAAGTAATTTTATCTAATATCTCGTATGCACTTTCTATGTTTTTTCCTTTCGGATTTCAGATAATTATTTTGGAATTTATTTTGTATAAATAAAAAAAAATATATACCTTGTGAGGTATTTTTAGAAATCGCAGTTTTTATACTTTTTATTAAACATTGTATCTTTTATTTTATTTAAATATTATTCAATATATTCCTAGTTTAAAACAGTTACTCAATTTATTTACCGAGGTCTTCCTAGTGACCTATTTATTGTTTTATTACGCTACGTGTACAGTGCATCGGTAAGCGAAATTTACGGTTATAATTTGCGATAATAAAACAATTTAAAAATATTGCATAACATTATAATTGTATTACGCAGGGAAAGTTCGAAAAAAAGAAAATACGTATTTTAGATAGGAAAAATACGGGTAGAAAAAACGGTGTTTATGGAACAGTTTTATGTTTTTCGGCGCCGAGTTGACGTGCACGTGCTTGGCCTAGTGTCCTTTCGTTAGACTCAAGTGCATGTACCATTTTTTCTATCGTTCCGGGAAAACTCGTAAACTCTTAACCCACGCTTAGGGTCTCTTTCACAACGGTCTGTGTCAATAGCCCGCGCGTTAAGTAAGTTTTAGAGGGAAAAATTTTCATTGGAGGAAAAAAATTTACAATAGTTCGACGCAAGTGGTCGATGAGATCGAAGCGCTTTCTCGCTAATCGGCAAGGGCAGGACAGAAAAATAAAGCAGAGAGAAGACTTATCGACTTAACACAGGAAAAAAAACGGAGGTCGTTTACCGACGTTACACATACATTTTTACATTGGTTCAATTTGCTTTTGACAATATTTACAGTTCCAGTATCAATTTCAGCCCTATCTTAAGTTGTAATAATGATACTAGGTACATTATTCTTAGTAGTCGGTAAAGTAGTATTGCACACAACTTGAGCATATGACATCTTAGAGGGTGATACGCTACAGCTATTTTTTTCTTTGAGTAACTGATTATTTTCTTTCAATTGGTTGTTCAATTCAGTCAATTCAACAATCCTTTTTTTTTTGCTCTTCATTTAGCTGCCTCAGATTTTTGTTGATGATTATATGTACTTTAATATCTTTCACATTATCTAAGTAATTACCACTTGTTTCATTTTGGTCATTATTTTCATCAAGACACATATTTACTAATGCTTCATTTTTTTCTAGTTTGGAATATTTTACACTTAACATTGCACATTTATCTTTCAGTTTTTGTATTTCTTTGTTTTTTTTATTAATTTCATCTTTTAGGTTTTGTATAATGATACGCGAATTTATTTCTTTATCATTTAAGGTTAGATTTAAGTTTGAATGTTCATTACACACCACTAACACTGATGAAATGCATTTAATATTTTTTCTGCGACCAAAACAACTTTTATGAAATACTTTATCACAAATTAAACAAGTTACGGCACTATATTTTTGTTCATCATTATGACAACTGTAAAAAATATCAGAAGCTAACTTAGTTAAGTCTACCTCGCACGACATAATAATAACGATATATATATCTACACTCTGACAAAAAAGTATCCGGAAATTTGAAATGAAACGCAAAAATATTAAACTTCTTCAATATTTATTAAATCTCCTTCAAAATATGCTCCATTTGAAGCGATACACATGTGCCGACGTTTTTTTCCAATCATGGAAACATTTTTTATAGGCGCTTTCAGGGATGGCCTTCAGCTCCTTCTGCGAATTTTCTTTTATGGCGTCTATGGAGTCAAATCTGGTTCCCCGGAGCGGTAATTTCAGTCTGGAGAAAAGAAAAAAGTCACACGAAGCTAGATCAGGCGAATAAGATGGCTGGTCGATGGTATTTATCGAATGTTTGATCTTAAAATCGTTAATAATCGTGGCTCGATGAGATGGTGCGTTATCGTCATGCAAAATCCACGAATTGTTTTGCCACAAATCCGGCCGTTTACGGCGAATATTTTCACGCAAACGTCTCAAAACAGTTAAATAAAAGTCCTTATTGACCGTTTGACCTTGCGCAACGAATTCATGATGAACCACACCACGAATATCGAAGAAAACAATAAGCATCGTCTTGATTTTCGAACGACTTTTGCGAGGTTTTTTCGGTTACGGCTCATTTTTTCCCACCCATTCCGATGATTGTTGGCTCGTTTGTGTGTCGTATTCATAGACCCATGTCACGTCACCAGTTATGATCCGTCCCATGAACGTGGGATCAGAATTCGCACAATCCAGCATGTCTGCAGCTACCTGCATCCGGTACTGTTTTTGAAGAAAATTCAGCTCTAACGGAACGAGCCGAGCGGCGACGCGCTGCATGCACACTTGGTTCACCAAAATCAAACGAGCGGTTTCACGAGAGATGTTGAGATCACGAGCTATCTCTCTAACAGTGGCATGACGATTTTCGAGCACAATTTCCTTGATTTTTTCGACGTTATCGTTGGTTGAACAGGTCCACGGTCGTCCTGAATGAGGCAAATCTTCGACGATCTCCTGACCGTTTTTAAAGGCTTTGTACCATTCGTACACTTAGGGTTTTGATAAAGCAGAGTCTCCATAAGCCTTTTCCAGCATTCGCAACGAGTCAGCACACGAAATTTCGTTCAAAACACAAAATTTGAGACAAACTCTTTGTTCAATATTTTTTTCCATTGTAACATTCGCAGACTACCACTGAGGTCGACTGGTTTCAACAACTGTCGTAAACAACTAGTTCACAGACCACACTCATGTTTGGCATAGTAATTATGGACAGTCCTATCAACATACAGAAACTACAAATACTTAAAAATACTCAACGCGGGCAATTTAAATGAGAATTTCCGTATACTTTTTTGTCAGAGTGTATATATATTTTTTTTTTTTTTTTTTTTTTTTTTTTTTAATCTTCTTTTATCTTGATTAATGAGGCTGGATGTGTGTGCTGGTAGATCCTCATGTCCCTTCTGGTATCAATGGTCTGCTTAATTGTGTGTTTATTTTCGCACATGGTTTTTGATTTGAATTCTGGCGTGGTGATAGGGACTCGATTAATAGTCTTTTCGTGTCCCGCAATAGGGTCTTTGCTGGATCTTGGATCTTCACTTTCAAGCTTTTGGGTTACACTTCTTACTTTTTCCAAATGTTCTTTGCGGTCTCTCATTTGACACCGTATTTGGCATGTAATAAGATGGTCTTCAAATGTTTTGCAGTCTACCCAGAGCATGCATTTTGAGTGCTGTGTCTTCGCATATCCTTGGTTTTTATCCTGATCTGCCTTTGACATCTTCGGGGGATCGGCGAAAATAGCACGGTACGTCTTTTTACTTCCTTTCAAGGCCTTGAGAGCATCCTTAGCGTTAATAAACTGAATGTATCCGCAGATGGCCTGTCTTTCAATATTTTGGATGATCTTGATGAAATCTAACGGTCCAAATATTCGAAAATCCTTAAAGAGTTCTTCTTCCGTTATATTCCAAGGTAATTGGCAGAATAGTTTAGTTCCAGAGGGTCTGGTAGGTATGGCCCTTGACTTTGCTTTGTTCCGTTATTAAAGTAGCTCTCTAGTTTTGTCTTCTTCGTTGAAATATTTTATCTTTAGTATTCCGGCGGGATCCCCATTTCCATTTAATTGTATGTTTACGCATCTTATTGGTCCCTTTTTTCGGCTCTTCCTACGGCAGCTGATAAGGAGGTGGTGCGAGGGTTGTAAAATACTAAACTACCTTCACCTTCTGAATTTTTAGTCACGTTGATTCAGCATCGCCCAGCCATGGTCTTTTCGGATTGAGTTTTCTGGAAGCTAAGGTTGTGGATTAGGCTTTATAAACGCCGGGTTCGAAATAAACTGGGGTTTATTGGTAGGACATAGTTTTAATTGTGGTCTTACGGAAAAGTGTTCCGTTGGGTCTTTGTTCCTTCTCGTGGAACGGTTGCATAGTTTAAGGTTACGGATTAGTCAGTGTCCGGGATTTGAATAGATAATGTTTGTGAATAGGACAGGGGTTGTGGAGGAATTAATGGTTGATTTATTCATCTTCCAGGAACTAAGGCCTGTTCTGGTATCCGTAGTGTGCAAGACTGGCCTTCGAATGTTGGTTGATTTTGTAGGCCAATTGGGCTCAGTAGTGTTTTCTGCATACGATGTGCAGGGGAAGTGTCAGAGATTATTTTGACTTTACGTTTGGTCTGATATTGATGTTGCAGCATTCTTCGGGTATGACACTTCTAGGCAATAAAGATGAGTCCTACGGTGATTAGGATTTGCCCCAAAGCTCCACCGTATATTAGGTAATGCGTGTTGGAGATGCTTCTCTGATGATTTCTTATTTGTTTTCGACTCTTCGCGGTTCTTCTAACCTTTAACGTCTGGTGCAGGGGCGTTTGAGATCTCTGTTTCTGGAGTGCTGATCAGTTCTTGATGATAGTTTAACATGTCAGGGAATAAGGCCTCTACATTGAGTGTTATCTCTGGTTTGTATATGTATTGAAAATCGTTGCGTTAGTTTCCTTTACTTATGAGAAGATGTTTGTCGGTCTTGCCTACACAGCCGGGTGCCATACGTAAAATTCCTGCCTTCTGGAGGTGTATCGTTTGGTCTGGTTGTCCTGGACAGATTAGACATAAATCTTCTTTTTGTCCTAAGGAATAGAGCCAGAATCCATCCATCTTTAGGTAACTCCATTGAGTGACGTTACTGGGAGTTATGATTACATCGCAGGTTTTCATTATTTGTATTCTGGGTCTCAGCAACATTGATACCTCGCAATCTTCTTGAATAGTGGTTTCAGATAAGGGTCCGTTGCAATTCTACTTGCAATTCTGCAAGTCCTCATAATTCATTTTCATGTACTGCCTTTGGTCCGTTCCAATGATTAGGTATTTATGGCTTGGCTTTATATATCCTGTTCCTATCCAATTATTGTTTATTGTTTGCGATACAGCTAATGGATGCAGTCTATAGAGGTTGTAAGGTACTCGTTCTACTAGTGGAAAATGCATGATAATTAATAACTTCCCGTTGTTGTAAACCGCGTCTACTTGCGCAATTCTTGCGACTTCTTCTGCCCTTAAATGTTGAACCGGTATTGGAAATTCTAGTGCTCCACTTGCCTTTGCTATGTCGGTTGTTAGGTACTTTAGTATATCTTTATTTAAGAAGGAAGGATCCACCTTCCGTTCCTTAAGTCCCTGTATAATTTGCAGCATTCGTCGATTACTTTTGATTAGATGTTGCATTGCGACGTCTATTTTACGCGCGTAGATGTTTAAAGTAATTAGATATCGCAGTTAATTTTCTCCACTGACAATGAATTCGAATTTTCGGTCCATGTCCTTTTCCATTTGGTTTATTACCTCAGCATGGGCTTTCGTAGCATTGTATAAATCCTCTAGAAGTTTGGTTATTATGTGTTCTTTCTCATTTACTAGGTACACTAGCTCCTTTTGGTCTGTGAATAACTGGTCTATGTTGGTACTTATCTTGTCAACGTCTTCTGCCGTAACTAGTCCGAATAGGCTTTTACTGAGGCTCCCAATGAAACCTAAGGGCACCATCCGCTTGTACCTCATGCTTCCTGGAACTTTTATAGGGTCTTCCACGGATTGTCCCATATAAGCGAGCGTGGTTTTTATCTCTGTCTGTATTTGAATTAGGGTGTTTTGTCTCGCTTCCACTAAGTCTGTCCCGAGCATAACTCCACAAGTGTTCACTTCCATGAGTGCGGTGCAATTAGCGAGTAGGGTTTGGTAACTGTCGATCGCCCCGTGAGTTTCTAGAAAATCTTTTATGTTCACATAAATTGTTACCTGCCAATCAGCCCTTTTCAATCGTACTACTTCCATACACTCATAATACATTCCTGGGTTTTCTTTTATTAGCTTTATCTCGAAATTCTTTCCTGTGAGGTCTGGAGAAGTTCCTTCGTGTACCATTATCACGTAGAAGGGACAGAGAGACTTGTGCATGGTTTCCTGAAACGGTTATTCCTTTTATTCAGAAGCTAACTTTAATTTATCCATGTGTTTTCTAATACGTCTGCCATCGGGTAATTCTAATATAGCATTGTTTCTACCCAATATTTCAACGATTTTCAAAGGTTTATTATAGTATTTATCGAACTTCGATGTCCTTATTTCCTTGAGCACATATACATGGTCTCCGACCTTGGCTTTTAGTCTCTTCTCTTAACTATCATATCGAGTATTAGAGTGTGGTTTAGCTGCTATCTGATGATCCCTGGCGATGTTATTCATTTCATCCAAACGAAGAAGTGAGTCCCGTAGGTACGTGTTATGTGTATTCAGTTTTTCCTCGACTGGTATTTTTAGGGGGAATCTTGCGATTCTTCCGAAAATCAACTCATAAGGAGTGAATTTAGTGGCAGAGTGTAAACTGGTGTTGTAAGTCAAAGCTGCGAAAGGTATTAATCTATCCCAGTCGTTATTGAGATTCTGAATACGTTCTGATAAAATCAGTTGATGGCGCATGGCTTCTTTCTAATAATCTATTGGTCTGGGGTCTGCATCCTGACGTGGTAAGATGTATTTTAAATATTTTCATAAGTGTTTCCGTCAAATCCGACAAGAAACTGGTTCCTCTATACAATAATATTGCTTTACGAGCCCCAAATTGACATGTGAGGTGCTCAGCCAATTCGTTGGCTATTGAGGTAGATTGCAAATTAGGTATTGGTACCACTATCAAGTATTTTGTTAGATTGCATTGCATGGTCAGCATATGGCAGTTGTCTCGAGGGGTTATTCTCAATTTGCCTACGGTGTCGATGGATACCTTATCAAATGGTTCAATCGGTGTGTCCGTGATAATCATGGGCTCCCTTGTCTTAGTTTGATCCAACTTTTTCATACTGCATTCTCGGCACTTTTGGACATAATCCAGAACGTCGTTTCGCATACCTAGCCAGTAATGTCTCTCTCGGATCTTCTGATATGCTTGGTTTACCCCTTTGTGTCTCCCTATCAGGCTCTCATGTAAATTTTGTATTATGCCATTTCTCTCCTCTGGTTCTGGATAATTCACCTTTCCGTAACATAGGGTTACGGTGATCGGGCTACCCTCAAATGTTTCTGTCAGCAGTTGAGCTAATAGTCCTGCCTCTAGGGCATCTAGCACGTCTTCTTTTCGCGAAATGCGAAAACTGGTGAGGTTTCTTTAAAGCATTGTAGTTCTGAGATTAGCTAAAGCGGTCCTTATGTTCAGAATAGTGAGACTGTCGAAGTACTTACGTTTTATAACCACTGATAGTATGTTATGATTCTTATATGGCGTAACCAGGATCTGTCCTACCTTTGGTCTGGTTTCCTTTAATTTTATTTGATTTGTGGCTCCTATATCAATCAATAACCTTGTTGTACTCGTTATGCTTTCAATATCGCTAGTTATAAAGTGTACTAGGTTGTCTCTTTTATAAGTAAGGCTTTGTCGAGAAGCTTTAACGTTATTTCTTGAAATCAGTAGAGGCGGGAGTTGTTCTTCTAAGCAGTCGGTATCTTCCGAACTTCGGTCACTGTGATCGGTGGTGATAGTTTCATGCGAATCGGTTGAAGATATGCATAATGAGATCAGGGGTAGTAATTCGTTGAAAGAATGTTTGGGCGCTTGATCATAATTTATATTTATATTTGGTGTTTTTTCGAGTAAGGTCTTATGTGAGGGTTCTTTAGAGTCTCCGGGAATGCAAACTGCCTCGCTGAAACGCAAGTGTTTCTTTACCTCCCCTGTTAGAGGGGTACTTTTGGCTTGTGGTTGTTGGTTGCAACTGAATGTGTGTGTCTGAAATGGGTTTAGGTGCTTTTCTTGGTATCCCATGTATATTATCTGAGTCTTCTGCGTCGGCGTCACTGTTTGTTCCATAATTAATTTTGTTGTCCAAGGTTAGGGAAGTCGGATTCCTTGTGCTAACTGGAGGCTGTCGTTCCAGTTGTGCCACTGACCGTTCCATAACGTCGTCGTTAAGAGTTTTGTCGTTGTAGGGATCTATGGTGTCTAAGTACTCTTGAAATTTGGGATCTACTATATCTCCTTCAGAGAAATTACTTTTACCTCTAAGGGTGTTGTCTCTATCTCTCAACAGTTCGTCAGAGTTATGGCCATATTGATTATATATCCTGTTATAGATCCTTCCCAGGGACGCGTTCAAATTTCTCCAGTCTTCTGTCGTTTCTATGTTTTCCGTAACTTCGTCACCTAACTTTTTGCTTGACACTAGGGGCTTTAAACGTCTACACGCTCCTTGCGAATCGTCATTAGATTCTTCTTCTTGATTTTTTCCTATGGCGGTGATCTCTTCGGTCTCACTTCCTGAGTCTGCGGTAACATCCATACGAATTGGTAATTTATCCTTTTCTTGATGGTGTTGAGTGTCGATGTCAGATTCCGATTCTTCGGTGGTTTCTTCCCGCAGCCCACTCCTCCTAGGGTCAGCTCGCGGTGGCACTTCATCTGTGTCCGTGTTGATATCAATTGACCTTGTACTCTTTGATGCTAGCTCCGAGCTGGTTCCGATCTCGGTGTCCGTAGGGGGATTTGTTGAAAATGACCCTTGATTTGGTGATATTGCATCTCCTCTGATTGCTTCTAGTTTATGTGTTGTATTGGACGTATTGACAGATTTAGTAGGGGTCTCTGTGTACGGGGATTGATAGATTAGGTCACAGATAAGGGCTTATGGGTACTCCTTGATGCTGGAGAGGTTGTCGCTCTTGAGGTACGAAGATCACTTCCTGTATTTTGGTTAGTCTTAGCTCTAGTGCCATGAGCTACGGTGCTATAGTCTGTGACAGGAGGTGCTTTGGTTGTTTTCGAGCCAGGTGGTCTCCCTCGCCCTCGGCTTGCTGTTGCCGAGCCAGGCACGTTTCTGGCTGGCGGATTTCCTGATCCGGGGGCTTTAGACTTTTTTTCTTTCCTCGGCTGAGATGCTACCTTATTCAATACCAATATCCTAAGTTGCGGTAATTTATCATTGATCTCTTGCTCAGTGGTATCTATTACTGGGTTGCGGGACAAAGCGTCCGCATTATTATTTAAACGTCCCAGTTTGTATTTGTAAGTCTATTGATACCCGGTGAATTTAAACATCCATCGCATCAGTCGTTGCCCAGGATCAGTTCTATTATGCATACAATTTAAAGGTTCATGATCTGCTCGTAAAACAAATCTTTTTCCTAGTAGGTAGGGTCGGAATTGGTGCATGGCATAGAATGCGGCTAAACATTCTTTTTCTGTAGTACTATAATTTCTCTCAGCCTTATTTAGGGTTCTTGATAAGTATGCTACGGGATGATCGAATCCGTTCAGTTCTTGGCTTAGTACTGCTCCAATTGCGTAGTCAGAGGCGTCGGTAGTCAGCGTAAATTCTTTCTCAAAATCCAGATAAATTAAGATAGGGCTTTCACATAACCGCATCTTTAGTAACTCTAAACTTTCATCCTGTTGCGGTCCCCAGTCACTACACTGCTGGCCTTTCTTTAAAAGATCGGTTGGTGGCTTTGCGATTTTCAAGAAATTTTCTATGAATCTTTGATAGTATCCTACCAGGCCTAAGAATTGTCGAATATTTTTTATAGTAGTTAGTTTTGGGAAGTCTTTTACTGCCGAAATCTTCTTATGATCTGGTTCAACTCCTCTTTCGCTGATCACATGCCCTAGGAAAGGAATTTCACGTCGTAAGAATTCAATCTTGTCAGGTTAAAGCACCAGTCTAGCATCTCTTAGGCGATCTAAGAGTTGTCTCACTTTTCTATTATGGTCTTGCAAGTCTCTTGCGTATACTATTATAACATCGAGATATACCAGCATTTCTGTGTTTTGGAGTCCCTTCAATACGTTATCCATTAGTCTCTGGAACGTAGCGGGTGCGTTCTTTAACCCTTCCGGCATGCGTACATATTGGTAGTGACCGTTTGGGGTAGTGAAGGTGGTCTTGCATTTGTCTTCTGATTTCATAGGTATCTGTTGAAATCCACTGGCCAAATCAAAGCATGTAAAGTAACTTGCTCCTCCTAGTTTATCTAAAATATCTGCTATATTGGGTAGAGGATATGCATCCCCTATCGTTTTCTTATTGAACTCCCTGAAGTCAATAACAATTCGCCAACGTGGGTTACCATGACTGTCTGGTCGTTTCGGGACTACCCAAATGGGAGAGGACCAAGGTGAGTTCGAGGGTTCTATAATACCGTCCTTTAGTTTCTTCTTTAGTTGGTCACCTATGACTTCTCTATGTTTTGGGGGGTGTCGATATTGTTTGGTATGTATGGGTACATTATTTTCTAATGGTATCTCGTGTTCTACCTTATTGGTAAAAGGGAGGGGATCTCCTGGCAATAAGAATACATTACAGTACTCATCTATTATCTGGTTCACGCTGTCTTTTTCCTCCTGATCGAGGTGACCGACCCGAATTAAACTTCGTAGTAACTAAGCTCGTTCCCATTGCTGGCCTATTCTGTTGGGTGGCGTTTTCGGTTCAGTATGTGTGTCAGGGTCGAATTTGGGGGTAGCATATTCAAACGGCAGTATTTCCACTGGGTCTATATTTACGCGGATGTCTTCTTCTTGGGTATTTATTGCCATCACTCGGCAAGTATTATGGTCATTTCGTACTATTCCTTCCCCTATATATACACGATCATTGTTGAGATCTAATTTGGGCAGATATCCTTCTTTTAACTCGCTAGGCTTGATAGCTATCTGGAGTACTTGTCTAATTCTTCCTTTTAATATATATTTGTGTTCGGATTTTTGTTTGTCAAGTGACGATTGATCTAGATCTACTTGATTGTCTGTGAACAATTTGCTTATGAAAGTTTCGGATAAATCACTATGTTCTTTGCAAAGGTCACTTGCTTTATATATCTTTTTGGTTTTTAGCTTATGTTGATCACTTGTTGATTGGAAAGGAATAGGATGCATAACATCTCCGCTCATCATAAGGGCTTTGTTATGATATGATATAACGGCTTTCTCCTTTTTTAAGTAGCCTCTTCGAATTATCCCATTTTGGTCAATTTTGAATTGATCCGTCACGACATGAAACTTTGCCGGTGACCCTTGTATGGTTAAATAGGTGGTACCTAAAGTTTTTACGGTCTCATCTGTAATCCCACCTAACGTACCTATATCGCCTACATCAATCTGGAGATCAGGATGCAAAGAACTGAGTTTAATTAGGTTAACTAAAGCTCCGTTATCTATCATAAAGGTCAATTATGGTACTCGACCCTCACGCATGCGCAGCCTTATTACTGTGGGTTCGTCATCCCCTAAATCTTCTTCTCGAGGTCTTGCACACGTACTAATTCGCCTAATGGTCTCTGTATTTTGTTTTGGACTAGCAGGATTTGTCCTCGGGACTCGTCCCTCGTTATCGGGAGATCTTGTCTCCCTGCGTATGGGGTCGATTCGGTATTGTATGGGCTCGTCAGCGGGATCTCGTGAAGAGCCCCTATCGAGTTTAAATTACTGTTTGTTGGTCTTGTTTCTTGGGTGGGATTATTAGCTGATTTTCTCCACGATTCATTAGGCCACGCTTGCCCTGCCAGGTTTTGATTCCACGGCCCTCCATGATTAGATCTCACCCGGTAGTCATTCCTGGCATAGTCGTTGTTATTGTGATTCGGCTGGTGATTAGCGTATCTTGTTCTGGAATTTTCCCTCATGGGGTTATATAAGCGTGAATCGTTACTATATTGTGCGTAGTATCCATTCCTGTTAGTCCGCTGATACTGCTACAGAGGTCCGTTCGGACGCTCATAATTTTCTCTGGATGGGAAGTAATACATCGGCCGATAATGTCCTTGTCGCGAATAGTCCATTCGGTCGTGGTATTGCGTTGGTCCATATTGTCTATTCGTGTTATAGCCATTAGTCCTATTAGTCCAAGCTCCTGGTGATGGAATTTCTTTCGCTATGACTCGAACGTTTTTACGACTATACTCACGATCGTTTGGTCTATAGTTTATGCTACCTCGGCCTTCCGGATAGGACCTATCATTTCTACGTTTAATTGAGCTCGAGAATTTGTCATCCTACTCATCACCTTTAATTTGTCTATGTCTAGGCTTTGCGTCTGGTAAGATGTGCCTTTTAATCAGATTTTCTAATTCTACTGCGGCTTGATACGCCTCATTTAAATTAGCAGGCCGTTGGCTGTGCACCGTAGTGGCGATTTCTGCTGGTAATCCCTTTTTGAAAATTAGCAGCGCTACCTCTTCTAATGGCTTGATCTGCTCGGTTATTTGTTGTGATGTCCCTCCTGGTTGCCTTAATGCTCCACGGGCTCCCATTAATAATATATTTAATCTGTCATAAAACATCCTAACTGATTCTCCCTTTTTCATTGTTATGTTGTGTATTTTCTCTGAGTAGTAAGAATAATCCTTCCCGGGCGCGAATCGCTCTTTTAAATGTTTTACTAAGGACTCCACATCTTTAAACGCGTATCCATAGATACAGTCTCGGGCTTCTCCTTCTAAGCACCCAAGTACGTTTTTTATATACCTGTCCTGTTGGCTCTCCGAAAGTTGGGCAGCCCCATTTCTTACATCTATTAGGAAATCCTTAAGTGGTCTGTTGTATCCATTAAAGGTTTTGAAACCCTTAATGGCGTTCTTCAGATTGAGACTTGATGCCATTGTAGTCACTAGGGCTCGGATGGATTCATCGGTGTTTTCATCAGCACCTTGAGTATGGTATGCGGGTTCCTCTCCTTCCCTATGTGGGTTCGGGGTGATTGGGTTCGCTGCGTCGAACATATTGGTCTTGAAATTTGGTCTAATTGTTTTGGTTTTCGTCTTAGCCTCTGTGTACTTTATACCGATTTTTTTTTTTCTTCTAGATTGTGTTCTTGTTAATCCCAATATATATTAACGTTTGGTCTTCGTTTATCATGTCCTTGGGGTTGTTTAGCTTTACAAGATGCAACCGATGTGGATGTCCAGTTTATACTTATATATTTTATCGTTGAAATAATGGGTGGATATTGGTGTTATTTCGTAATTATGGATGCTTTAGAGCAGAAATAATTAGATATTTATGAATATATATATATATATATATATATATATATATATATATATATATATATATGTTTATGTATAATTTGTATTTATTATTATATTTGATTATAACTATCAGATATTGAATTATAATTATTTAAGATAGGCAATATGATAAAGATAGGGGCAGAGGCGTCATATATTATTGAATGATATTGTTTATAAATGCAATTGCCCGATTCTCAATTGTGATGTTTATTTAATGAGTTGTTATCTATCGCTCTTGTTCTGTGTCACAGAAGGGAGAATAGGAGGGGAGTTGGAGAGACATCAGTATGATTGCCCAATGCCAATAAAATTTGGCTTAATGTTCGGCCTTACCAATCCTTGGATCTTCTTGAGTAAATGTAAATAAATTACCTTGAAAAGAGTTCCTTTCATGGCTAGATACCTGGTTTCTTTCCTTGCTTTTGTTTTTCTGATTTTTTTTTTGTGCGGTGGTATTGTACCACCTCGCCCATGATGAAAAGTCCCACCAGTGCCATTAATCTTGTTACTGCCATCTTTTGTCTTTTATCTTTTCAAGCCTGCTGCGAATAGGAAGGGGAAAGGAAAAAAAAAATGATTATGAGACAGAACAAGAGATTGTCATGGGCAAAGGGATAAAAATCTACGATCAGCTGCAACAGGGCCCCTCCGATTGGGAAAAGATACTAATCTTTATGTATATATATAGCTGATAATTTCAATTATAGTAGAAGGAATTAATTGGTATTGTATTAAAAATATATATATATTTGGTATTATACAACATTATATAACATGTACATAACATTATTTCAATGTTTCCTATTATGGCTGAGATATATCATTCGATCACTTCCAAGGGGATGATCAAGTAGTTACTAATATATGTATTCTTCTTAAACACATGGCCTATCAATATTTTTTTTTTTTCTTTTTTTTTCAATCTAATGTTAAATTATAACGAATCAAAAAAAAAAAATTTAAAATATTAATTAATCACTAATAATAAATCTTATCAATAATTAAATTAACGCGAACGTATTTAAATTAATTATTTAACGATTATATTGTCAGTGTTAGTATTATTATTATTCAGTATATTGTTTATTTATAATTTATTATAGTAGATTGTATTTGATTTATGATTTATTATAATAAAATGATTATGAAATATTGTTAATTCGCATAAGTTACCCAGCAGTTAGTTATTGAGACCAAGGTGATTACAACGTTAATGATTATGGGTTGTCGTTAGCAATGTAATTTTTCCCTCCGCTATCTTGCCTGAATTTCATGATACATTGTCTCTGTTAGTGTTATCGCGACCCGATATTTCGGATCAAAGACCTGTTAGGTTTTATTTGTGACGAGGTTTGATTAATGGTGACCCCTCTGCCGATACTTAGATTCTCAGCGGTGGTCAAAATCATATGCTCGCCGACTAGGAGGGAATACCAGGAGGAACATTGCCTCTTAATGTGTGCTATATCAAAATAGCGTTACGGCAATGTCGGGTTTCAAGGATGGAAGAAATCTCCTTTTCATTGATAACCGTTATGACCTGATTCGTTATTCCCTAATCGATATGAAAAGAACAAATCTTGCTTCATAACCCTACCAACTATTTCGTGAGATTTACTTAGGATTAGAAGGTTAACACCTGCCGCTCATTCACTCGATCGTGAGGGCCTTAACACCCGACAAACTCAGTTATGAGTCAGATGCGGCAAACCCTCACGGCATCTTGGTAACGAGTCTTAGGTGACAAAAAAAATTTTTACAACAAGTATAATACTTAATTCAAAATTTTTTTTTTTTTTTTTTTTTTTTTTTTTTTTTTTTTTTTTTTGATTATTATCGCTTTCTGCTATCGGCCACTTGGTTGCAACGTGATAGCTAACTCGACAGAGAAATACTCTCGTCCGCGAAAGCACTCGCGGCTTGCAGGCCAACGGCAGTCAAGCAGGGCACAATTCTACTAGAACAATAAGGATCAGGTCTTGATCCTTTTCTCATCGACGCAATAATTCCTGAAGCCAATGTATCATTGGTTAATTTACTTATACAGTTGCATGTCTTTCCCAATATTAATTTAATGCATGCAAGTTTAACTTAGTTATCGTAAAATAATAAAGTCTCGCGAAACAATCTGCACTATAATGAAAGAGTAGTACCGCCGTGTTTGTACATTAAAGGTAATTACCAAAAAATGATTGCGGGTATTGTAGAAAAAGAGATAGCATAACAAAGATTATTATTAAAAATTGTGTACGTTTGTTTGTTTGCTTGTGCGCGCTAATCTCCGAAATTATTAAACGTATACTCAAAGAGTTTCAATGGATAACCTAAGCTTAGCTCAAAGCAACGTACAAGCATTATTTCATCGAAATCGGTTCACGGAGAAAAAGGTGTATCTAAACTTTTCGAGCGACAATTTTCCATTATTATGCAATATAATATATTTATAATATCATGCGATGTTACATACAAAATAGTATGAATATGGCTGCTGCATGCAGAACATTGAAAAAGGATGATTTTTTTTTTTTTTGTTTTTTTTTTTTTTTTTTTTTTCTTACTAATAATAAAAAGTTCTAAAATTAGAAAAAAATTTAATTTTACTATTAATATAGCTTAAATATACATAATGCTTTTAGGAAAAATAAAAAAAATTTTTTAAATATGTTAATTTTTTTAATTAATATGTAAGTTTAATCTAACAGGGAGATTATTAGTATAGGGATAATCATGACACAATAAATGTATATAATTGTATGTTTTTATTTATAATATGGTTAATAACATGGTACAATAATATGGTATACGATGCATACATTAATATTCAGTAATATTGTAATAATTATCGAAACAAAAGGTGTGATTTTCCTTTTTTTTTTTTCCAAATCAACTTGCTTCACTCTGTGACCTTAATATTTTCACTTATAATAATTCATTCAATTTGCAATCATTTATTCACACTTTATCACTAATTTCGTCTAATTTAAAACACTTCATTTATTCACTATTGCGTTATTTTCATTTATTGTAATTATAATTTTTTTTTTTTTTTATTAATTATTTATTATTTTATATTAATTATTATTATATTAATTATTTATTATTTTATTTGTTTTATTTCACTCATTTTGATCTGCATATATATGTTTTATTTCCCTTTCTTTTATTTTGTTGCAATTTATTTATCTGTTTTTCTTTTATTTATTCCTTCTTTATCTTACTTATTATTCATTTATACATTTATATATTATACATTTATTCATTTATATGTATATTATTTTCATTTTATTATTATTCTTCCTTTATTTATTCTTTTTATTTATTGATTCGCTGCACATTATTAATATTCTTTTATTTTAATTCGCACATATACTTTTATTTTTAATTTACTTTCTTTTATTTCATTTTTCTTTATTTATCTTTCGTTTATTATATTTATTATTTTCTTATTTATTCGTGTTATTTATTATTCTTTTGTTTTATTTATTCACACACTTTTATTATTATTTCCTTTATTTTTCTTCTTTATTTCATTGATATTATTCCTTTTATTTTATTTTATTTAATTTTATTATTCTTTTATTTTATTAATTTTTATATTATTCAGTCACGTATTTCATTATTTTTCATTTATTTTCCTTTATTTCATTTATATTATTCGTTTTATTTTAATTCGCGCATATATTTTTACTTCACTTTCTTTTATTTTATTTTATTTTATTTATTATTCTTTTATTTTATTCACTTTTATTTATTCGCACATTTCATTATTTATCTATTATTTCATTTATTTTACCTCTTTATTTTTCTTTTATAGACCACTTTCACACTAATTTTAACTTTTACTCCTTTTGTCACAGAACGAATAGTTGAAGATCACAAGTTCACATTTTCACACTTTCTCTTCTGCTTATTGTTTTTATTTATAAAATTTTAAATCACTTTTAATTCACATGTGAGAGAATAAGAAAAAGAACCTTGAAGATCAGCTGCGCGTTTTCTCGCGGTGACGTAATATTTATCGCTGCATTCCTAGCATGATCACTCGCATGCCTCGGCGATCTGACGGCCGGGCAAATCACGGAAAGAACGGCATTAGATCTCAAAATAAAACACTTTAATATCTAAAATTTTTATTCAATATACCAAGTATTTTAATAAAAATGCTTTTCTTTTATCATGTCCGATAGAAGTTTTAATCCTACATTTTTTTTCATAATTATTCACAACATCACTATTATATTGACATGATCGCATTTTGAAATAAATTCAATAAATTTGATAATTTTAATAAATATTTTAAAATTATTTATTTTAAAATGTTATGTGTTATATAAATTTTTTTATTATATAAATTATATTTTTTTTTTATTATTTTAATTATATATATATATATATATTGTAACGGGGTGGCAGTTTTAAACATTAACCGCCACAGGAGCAATTAGCTTCGGAAGACGCGCAATTCGCAAAAGGTGCGAATATGCCCTTTGCGCCCCCTTTTAGGAATCTAATGTCTCGGACGACTTTGCTCCTAGGTCCAGGCTCGAGAAGCCGGTCTACAGACCCAACTTACCCGTTGCAACGCCGCGCAATCGTCGTTGCGCGGCTCATGTGTCGTCCTCACCTGGCTAGTTGAATCTCGGAGAGGGCGATATTCGGGAAGAGAGCTGACAGCTTCTCGCCGCGCAAATAATAAAAAGAAGAAAATTGAAAAGAAAGAAAAAATAAATAAAAATGGAAAAAAAGGTTAGATAAATTTAGCAAAAGAAACTCGTAACTGAAAAAAAACAAATTTAAAAAGAATGCAGGAGAAAAAGATACTAGAAAAGAAATAGAAAAAAAAAGAAAATGAGTGAATTAAATAAATAAAATAATTTAATAAAAAAATTATAATAAATAATAAATTAAATAACAATAGCGATTACAAAGATAAAACAACAAAAATAAATTGTAATTGACGCGTACGAGGAGCGCAGGCGGTAAGGCGCCATATAATGCGCAAAAACGGCTCCCGCGCGCGGCATACTATACGAGTGCGAGAGAGAAAGAACGTCTCTCGCACTACGCCTATAAGAGTGAGAGAGAAAGGCCTCTCTCACTCGCGCGCGCCGTCTAACGTACGGGTGCGAGAGAGAAGAGCACTCTCCCGCACGGAGCCCGTTGGAGCGAGTGAGAGAACGCTCTCCCACTCCTGCGCGCCGCATCTACTGCGAGTACGAGAGAGACAACGAGTCTCCCGTACTGCGCCGTAGGAGTGAGAGAGAAAGCGCTCTCCCACTCTTGCGCGCCTAGCCTTACGCGAGTGCGAGAGAGAACGCAACTCTCTCGCACTGATCTAACTCGGGTGGGAGATAAAGGTTTCTCCGACTCGCGCGCGCCGTATATGCTGCAAGTGCGAGAGAGAAAGCAACTCTCCCGCACTGCTGCCACTAGAGTGAGAGAGATACCGCTCTCTCACTTATGCGCGCTTATGCTTCTATAGGTGCGAGAGAGAACGCGACTCTCTCGCCCTGTATACGAGAGTGAGAGAGATAGCGCTCTCTCACTCGCACGAACCGCTAAAGAAACGAATGCACTAAAGGAGGGAGTAACCAGCGGAGGTTACTCCCACGCAAACGCGAATGAATACAAAAAGACGCGCTAGAAGTTTGAACAAGAAAAACTTACAGTCGGCTGGCCAGCCTCTAACGCAACGCGGAGACGGGAGACAAATTGGGCGAACAGGTAACGCACCGTCGCCCTGATCAGCCTCGCTGAATTTTTCCGGTCGCCGGTGTTGGATGCCTCCGCCGTCGGCCGGTGAGTTTTCCCTTGCGACTTGCGTAGCCGATACACGTCGAGCTGCAGCACTGCACGATCTTCGCGCGCGAGAAAAACTCAAAAAGAGACACACAAAAAAAGGACGCGGGAACAATGGGATGTAGTGCGTCCCAAAATGGCGGATTATACTCAAGAACGCACTAAACGAATCTATGCGCGATCTAATTGACGGAGCAAGACGAACTCCCTGGAAAACGCGGGAAGAAGCTAGCTTGCCTAGCCTGAACCCGCCTATCTTTCCTATACGGCACACGACTATTCTATCTATCGACGTGTACCGTATTTTCCCGCCCGGGGCCGTCACGTTACCGAAATTAAACTCGGCTCGTGGAAAAATTTTTATTTAGTTTATCCTTTTGCTTCATTATTCACTGTCACTTTTCCATAATTATATAAATAATTTTTTTTATATATATATTGTTCACTTATATGTATGCCATATACATACACATATCTCACATCCACTGTATAATGTTAAACAAAATTTTCCGCATGGTATTTAGTTGTATCATTTGTCAAAAAAAATAAGAACATTTCATCCTACAAAACTTTACTATCAATATTTTAATAATTTTATCGCTATGGCGATCCGACGGGAGATCGCACATTGAGGTTTATACTAGTTCTCTTTTGCAAAGCATAAAATAATTATATAACCTAATTACTTAGATGCAAAAAAGAATTATTAAATTTAATACAAATTTTTAGTTTGGATTAATAGACATCATTAATTAATTTGAATTCAATATATCTGGTACATTAATTTTAATAATATGATTAATTTTTAATATACTTTTCAAACACGTAAGTAATAAAACCTTAAGAACAAAATAATTAGGTTTAAATTATTAAAAATGTTCATCAATTATTTCTTAATTTTAATACAAGAATATTTCAATTTTTAACTGTAAGAGATTTAGAACTTTGAATCAGTACAATTTTATTAAAATAAAATATAATTTTAATTTTAACGGCCTATTTTATATATTTTATATATTTAATACATTTGTATATCAATTTTAATAAATTTAATGACTTTATTTATAAAATAATTTTATTGACACTTTCTTATTAATTAGCAATAAAAATTTTGAAATTAATTAATTTATTAAAAATAGACATTCTATAAAATACTTATTTTTAAACGAAAGCTTTTCATTTGCAGTACAAATTGAACAAAATTGATTAACGTACAATTTTATTATAACTTCTCCGTAAAAGTTTATAAAAAAAATAGTACTTTAATGTATTATAAACATTTAAAGCAATTCTCTTAAAGGTATAAAATCATTCTTAATAAAATAAATTAATAATTGTAAAAAAAAATATGCACTAAAATTTTAATGTACGAAAATATCAAAATCAATATTTTTTTAAAAATATTATATATAAAATTATAATATATTTAATAGAAGAATTACCTTAACTTTAATTAATTCTTGAAATTAAAACGTACACACATTGTTTTGATCAACTAAGCGGAGAAAATTTTCCAGTGTTCAATCGTATGTTACATACTTTGTTATAAAATGTTGCACGAATTTTTAAGCATAGGCACTATTATATGATGAAAATTTAATAACTATACAATAAATGACAGTGAATCGCATTAGTCATTTAAAATCTGTCTAACATAATCGAAAAAACTATTTTCTCAGACATGAGAAAGAAGGCAAGTTTAACAATAATCTCCATAACACAATTAACAATAATACAACTTAATATCCTAAATT
Organism: Chalcis sispes; assembly: GCA_949987625.1. Lineage (NCBI taxonomy): Eukaryota > Metazoa > Arthropoda > Insecta > Hymenoptera > Chalcididae > Chalcis > Chalcis sispes. The sequence goes on along the minus strand of OX465094.1, from coordinate 50,824,153 downwards.
AAATTGCTCTTTATCATAACTTGTTATTATCAAAGTAAAACATCTTTGATTAAAATTTTCTAACATTTTTGTATAACTTATGTTATAGTTATCATCCTTAGTTTTTGTAAATAATTACTAAATAATTTTAACAAGCTTCTGAATGTAGTTAGATCGATCACAACCTTGATAAAAATTCATAGACAATATAAAAAGGAATTAATAGTTACCATTAGAAAAGTATAACATTCGTAATACTAAATTTTGATACTTTTGAATATCAAGTACAAGATTAATTTAGAAAAAGTATTATGTACATTAAAAATGGTATAATATATTTAATGCATTATTATTTGCGGTATTTGAAATATAAGTTGAAATAGCTGCACAAAAGAAATTTTGTTTTTTTTTTTTTTTTCAAGATTAAAACTAGTGGGAATTACAAAAATGTAACAAGCTGTTACTAGATTAATCTAAACTGTTTATCCACTTTTTCAATAAGACCAGTAAATATGTATATACTTATTGTCTTTATTATACTGCTGGCTTTTTTTTTTTTCTTTTTTTTTTATCATTTTATGAATCACTACAGCAATTGGAGTCTCAATACTTTGATATTTAACTAATGAACATTAATTTATACACCCATATATATTTTATATAATTTAAAAAAAAAAAATTTTTTGTTATAAATTATTATTTTCAGTTTTCTCAACATTCAACCTGGGTATATTTACAGTCTGTCAAGTAAGAGCGTGGTCGTGTTAATTTATAAAAAAATTTATTTGATGAAACTTTCATATTTATATATACATTGTACACATTACAAAAAATGATGCAATTCGGTCAATAATGTGTCCAGTCATCACCGGCGTCGATAATTGCCTGGCATCTCCGAGGCATGCTTTCTACTAATTTGACGGCGTATTCTAGTGGCAAGGATCTCCAGATCCGACGAATTTCGTAAGACAACTGCTTCAAAGTGTATGTGCGTCTTCCACGAAGCTTCCGTTTGATATATGCCCAAACATTTTCAATAGGGTTTGCATCGGGCGACTGCGACGGCCAATCCAATGTAACGATGCCAGATTGAGTCTTCCACTGAGTACAGAGCTTGCTGCGGTGTTTAGGATCGTTGTCCTCCTGCAGAATCCAATCTTCATTTTTTGTGATGAACCATCGTTTGGCAGATGGCAGTTAAGCCTTTTTGTAGATTTTTATCATTTTCTCGGCATTTAGGTTGTCAGTAAAGAGGTGCAAAGTGCCGAATCCCTGCTTTGAGAAGCAGCCCCAAAGATGCACCTTTATTCCATGTTTTACGGTCCGCTGAACAAGCCTATTGGTGGAAGTTGACCAGGCTCGCGTGAGGACAGAACGTGCCCATATAAAACATTCATCAGTAAAAATGACATTTTCAAAATCTCTATCAATATTCTCATGCGCCCAAGCGAGTCGCTTTGTCACATGTTTTTCAGTCAACAGAGGCTTCTTCATTGTGTTGCGCCATTTCAGATAATGAGTACGAAGATGGGTTCGGATAGTTTCGTAGGATATATCTAAACCTTTTGCCATTAATTTTGCTTGTCCTTGCCGCAGTGTTAAAGCAGGATTCCGCGAAAACAGATTCACTATTCTTTTTTCATCTTTTTTGTTCACTTTTCCTATCGAGCCACGTTCTGGTAAATCATCGACATTTTTAGCCACTTTATATCGCTGTATCCACTTCTGTACAAATGCCTTCGACTTTCTCATATTTAGCAGCCGCTGATTGCGACATTTTGGGACCTTTCGGGTGGATGCAAAGGAACACAGCCTCGTAGCGCGACGCGTACTTAGCACTCATGGCGTTTAACGTGATTGTCTTTCAAAAGATCAACGATAACTGAATCTCTGTTAACAATGCATTAAGGACAAAGCTTCCTTCTATCGGCTTGCGAAGGAATTAGAGCGAAATCATTTATTACCTGTCGGTAAAGTCGACCACGCTCTTACTTGACAGACTGTAAGATTACTTTATATTTCAAATTAAAAATTTTATTTATTATGTAAATAATTTAATAGTTGTGTAAAACTAACTTGAATAATCAAGACTTTTCCCTTTTTGAATTAATATGTCAAACTGTAATCTAATTTGTTACTACTTTTAAATTCACAATATAGAAGATTTTATAAATCAGTTATAACTTTGAAAAACACTATTATTTAGGGGACTTTACTCCTTTCATTATTTTAATCTTAAAATTTCGAAACTTTTAAAAAAATATATATATATTAATATATGTATTAATTACTTGTTTTTTTTTTTTTTAAATTTCATACATTTGATAAATCTATATTTTATGCAAGATAAAATAATTTTGTTAATTTCAAAACTTTTGAGTTATATAGAAGAATTTTTTTAACAATTATCAAAAAAAAAATGTAAATATATCAAGTTTATTGACAATTGTTTTCATTTATGTTGAAAATGTATTAAAAAATTGTAAAAAGATTATAATATAAACAAAAATATAAAAGGCGCTTTCAAAAAAAAAAAGGAAAACTAATATTTGACAATAATTAATTAAGTAATTCAAATATAATTGACATAATTAATACAACAAAAGTCCCTCAGTGTTGGCGGTTACCCGGCGTCTCCACCAAAAATTTCGCTGTTACGTGCGGGGCTAGACGCACAACACGAAATTTTAATATTTATTTTATTGCGGGACCCGCCAACTCGTCCTGTACGGGCCCGCCCGCGCATCGCGAACCGAAAGGACCCTTACTGTTGCGCCGAACACATACTTCGGGGGGGAATTGCCGCCTCTGCCCCATTACTTAATACTTAACGAAACATTAATAGAAATGATTAAAACCTCACCTTGTGATGAGTGTCCCTGACCTCTGCGTTTTTAGTTGGGATCGCCGTGAGAAGTGAGGGTTGAAAGTTATGATTAACAATACTGTCTCTTTCAATAAGTTTATTCGAATTCACAGTTTTTTATGCTACACAACACAGCACGATGCGCGCCGTAGTCCGTGACGCAAAATGATAAAAAAAAATTAAATAATGAGAATGTTTTTTTTTTTTTGTCGTTAACGCAGTGAAAATCAGACTATACTCTATCCCCCGGTCACTACGGTCAACTCTCGCGGCCCGTTGGTACTCATATTTAAAGACCTTGAGGTGGAGACATCGTAGGGATTTTTGCTTATTTGGCATGGGCGCGAGCCTCGGTGGACTCCTGAGCCTCCCCCGCGCCACCCAACTAAAATGCAACTTTAGATATTTTATTTGTTCAAATGTTTGTGCCGAGGCGAGTTGAGCAACACAACTCTCTAAAGGTGTGTGGGAAAAATATCTGACTATAAGAATACGTTTATTTTCTATCTCTCCTGGGTTTTTTCCACAGGAGTCAATTTGCAGCGTGAGTGCAAGTATCACCCACCTTTTTCTCACACTCTGTTGTACAGAGTTCGTCGAACTGCGCGCTCAGCATTTTCACACATTAAACGTATACATTTATGTGTTGCAGTAGTACATTGAACTGTTTAATTTTAATTTAATTAATTTTTTATAAGTTTTTAATTTAATTTAATTAATAAAATTTCGTCACGTTACATAAAATAAGAAAATTGAAATTATAGTTAGAAAAATTAAATTAGAATTAGAAAATGAAAATTCGAATCAGAAAATTAAAATTCAAATTAGACAATTAAAATTAAACTTAGAAAAATAAAAATAAATTAAAAATTCAAATTTCAATTAGAAAATTGAAATTAAAATTAGAAAATTCAAATCCAAGTTAGAAAATTAAAATTAAAATAAGAAAATTCAAATTAAAATTAGAAAATTCAAATTTGAATTAGAATATTCATATTAAAATTAGAAAATTAAAATTAAAATTAGAAAATTAAAATGAAAATTAGAAAATTAAAATTAAAATTAGAAAATTAAAATTAAAATTAGAAAATTAAAATTAAAATTAGAGAAATTAAATTAAAATTAGAAAATTAAAATTAGAATTAGAAAATAAATATTAAAATCAGAAAATCCGAATTCAAATTAGAAAATTGAAACTCAATTCAAAAAATTAAAATTCAAAGTAGAAAATTTAAGTTCAAATTAGGAAATTCAAATACAAATAAGAAAATTAAAATTTACATTAGAAAATTAAAATTCAAAATAGAAAATTCAAATTTAAACTAAAAAATTAAATTTCAAATTAGAAAATTAAAATTTAAATTAGAAAATTAAAATTTAAAAGAGAAAATTCAAATTCAAATTAGAAAATCAAAATTCAAATAAAAATTCAAATTCAAATTGAAAAATTTAAATTTAAATTAGAAAATTCAAATTTGAATTAAAAAATAAAATTCAAATTAGAAACTAAAAATTAAAATTAGAAAATTAAAATTCAAATTAGAAAATTAAAATTCAAATTAGACAATTAAAATTAGAATAAGAAAATTAAAAATAAATTTAAAAATTAAAATTAAAATTACAAAATTGAAATTCAAATTGAAAAATTAAAATTAAAATTAGAAAATTAAAATTAGAATTAGAAAATTAAAATACACATTAGAAAATACAAATTCAAATTAAAAAATTCAAATTCAAACTAATAATTTAAATTTAAATCAGAAAATTAAAATTCAAATTAGAAAATTAAAATTCAAATTAGAAAATTTAAATTCCAATTAGCAAATTGAAATTAGAATTAGAAAATTAAAATACACATTAGAAAATACGAATTCAAATTAAAAAATTCAAATTCAAATTAAAATTTTAAATTTAAATCAGAAAATTATAATTCAAATTAGCAAATTGAAATTCAAATTAGAAAATTAAAATACTGTGACGGGTGTCTTATAGAGGTGAAGCCACCTGCCATAGGCGAGAGAAATAGAGTTCGCAGCGAGACGATACGCGGGAAAACCGATAGGCGAGAGGGGAAGGAGGAGCCCTCCCCTCAAGCCTTCTTCTCGTTCCGCCGGTCCGACGCGCCGCACGTGTTTCGAGCCATTAGGAAATATACGCGAGTTTTTCCGAGGATTTTTCTGCAGAGTCCCCGCCGCAGTTATCGAGAGAACGGACAAAGGAAGCGAAAAAGTAAGTGGCCACTCCGTCTTTGTAATTAGTCCGCGAGAAATTATATTTAGTCTTTTTCCTGTTGCGTGTGCGTTCGCGTTTCCCCGCGTAGCGCTATCGATTCTCGATCAATAGCGCCGCGTTTCGGTACGCCGCGGCTTTTCTCGCGTCAAGCCATCGATCGCTTGATCGATGGCACCGCGTATCGTTGCGCAGCAAACTCTCTTTCTATCGCCTATGGCAGGTGGCTTAGCCTCTATAAGCCGCCTGTCACACCCCTCCCCCAGTCGCTGCTAGGCCTCGACTAGCAGCTACTATACTAATGCCTTCCCTCGGCTCAGGTAGGGATGGCGACTACGAGTTCGCGCTGGTTCGGCGAGGCAAAGTCGGGGCGTTCTCGCTCACGCCCTTCGCCTTCTTACTACCCGGTGGCCTTCCCGGGCCTCGCTTAGCGCGCGCACCTAACTTCGGTAGCTCCCCGGTCGACGGTGGCCCCCTTACATTCGCTTTGGGACGCCTCACGACGCAGACCGTCTTCCGAGGGCGCCCGCGCTCTCTGGCCGGCGCAGCGGCCACGCACTCGCCTTGCGAAGGTTCCCCGCTGGGGATCGGGCCTGCTCCTGGGTCGCTTGTCAGGAGGGGCCCCGTCGCATCGAGAGTATGGCTCGCGGTACTCTCGACCTCTTCCTCATTCATAGCTCCGTCCTTTCCTAACCAAGCGCGCGAGCGGTTTGACGCTCGTGGTCCGGTCCTTGAGGGACTTCGAATACCACGACGTCTGTCGCCTTGGAAGCTGCTCAGATGATGCAGGTTCCTGGGTGCTCAGAGGTTGTTCCTGGGGGTTACTTTGGCTGGATCCACGCGAAAGCTTCCCCGTCTCGTCAGCACCCAGAGGTGTTTTGCCTCGCCTTGGCGGAACGCGCTCCTTTCGCGGTTGATTGTGAGGCCGGTAGCTTGAATGCGTCGCAACATTACATTCCGACCCCGAGTCCTATAGCGCGCGTAGGGTGTGCTCTTCCCTGCGCCTGCCGGCGACCACCTCTTGGCACCTTTTGGAGCACCCTTCTCTGGGTAGTCCGGAGCCGCCTCTGACACGAGCTTGGTGCTCACGAGCTCGCTGGTGGTCCCTTCGGGAGCTTTGATCCCAGACTCGGATGGGAAGGGCGTAGGGATCTCGTCTACGCTCTTCCCTGGTCGTTTTCCGAGCAGTCCGGGCAGAACCTTTTAATCATATTAGGCCTGCCGCAGCCATGGCAGCTAAACTCCTTCTTCTGCTTCTGCTGCTCTGTCTTCTCGTCCTTCTCCCCCCTTCTGGGGGATTGAGACCGCGGATTGCTCGATCCGGATCGCGGCTTCTTCCTCCGCTTTGGGCTGGACCTCCGTGGCGGGCTTCGCCTGCCCTCTCGACTTCTATATCCCACCATGAGGCTATTGTGTTTGGCGAAGTCCGCCAAAACTTCCCGCAATGCCGCCTTCATTTGGTTGACCGGCAAGTCTGTCCGATCGACCACTGTTACGGCGACCGCCACTTCGGTAGCGCTTAACTTAGCGCTCACCTTCGGATGCGCTTTTGTGGTGGTCCTTGAGCGATAGGCCGCTTCCGGCACTACCGCGTGGTTTGGGGGAACGGGCGTCCGGTCGCCTCGTTCCCTCTCCAGCGTCAACTCGGCTCTTGCAGCTCGGTCGATCAGCTCGTCGACCGTGCGGCACTCCATCCGAGTGACGATCCGTTTGATTTGCGGGAGCAGATTATCGTGGAGACTGTCCACCATCTGCTACTCGCTCAGTGGTGGCGATATCTTTATAAGTATCGCCTCCAGGCACGTTATGTATGTACGCGCTGGTTCATCCGCCTGCTGAAAGCGGCGGCTGGCCTCGTCCCTCAGCCGTTCTTGTATGTTGGCCTTGGAACCCCAGCGCGCACGCGCTGCCTGGCAGAACGCCTCCCACGTCTGCCATTTATACTTGTGGCACCCGTACCACATCTCGGCTAGGCCACTGAGCAGTGCGGGTAGCGACGCCAGCATCTCTGGGTCGCTAATCCCTGCCGCGTTCTTCGCTTCGTCCACTTTGTGGAAGAACGCGTCAATGTTGTCAGTCGGCTCTTACCGGAACGCGATGTTCCACCGACTGACGATTCGACCGACGTCGTGCGGTGCCGCCATGCTGGTGTCACACCATGCACTATTAGTTGGTGCATTGGTGCAACTTTCCCCCCTCCTCCAGGCTCCATTTGGGCCGGATCTAGGGGATGGCGGGCACTCTGCAGGCCCTCGCAAATCCTCGCCTTCACGGGGGCTGCTGTGCGTTGACACGCAGTTACACGTGAACGTGTCCTGGAACGCGACATGGCTCGGCGCTTTGCACTTACGCCGAGTCTGTGGCGAGAGATCCGGTTTCGCGGTCTCTCTCTGTGGTGCCTTGGACGGGCCTGGTGTGCTGTCTATCCTGGTGGATGACGCACTCGGCCCAAGATTTGCGACCTCTTGCCTGGCTCGCAAATCTTGTAGCTCCACCTGCATGGCCGTGAAGCACTTGACCATGCCTTCGATTGTCTGCGTCAAGCTCTCGATGCACTCCTGCATCAAGAGCTCTCTTTTTGTTGGTGGCGAGTCTTCCTGTGTGTTTGTTAGGGACGATTGGTCCGCCTCGTCCCCTAACAACATGGTCAGCGGATGCGGCTCTTCTCTGTCGTAATCCGCCGACTTCGCCGTCGTGCCTGCCCTCTCCTGGCAGGCACGGATCACGAAGCTTCTTCTTGCTTCGGCTCTCGTAGCCTAGGCAGCTTCGTCTGCCCCGGCGACCTCCTCCTGGAAATCGGCTGCTATGAAATTTTCCAGCAGCCAATTAGTTATACGGGCCAGTTTTGCAAAGCGTGGCCCGTCGCCCGTAGTCGGAGAGCGTGGAGGGTTTCCTCTACCTCCTCGCCCTCCATGGTGAATAGCCATTGCTCTATCTTGGAGGAGTCTCCTGTCGCCATGTCTCCTTTTGTGTTCCGCACGCTAATATTTATACAAATCGACTAGTTGCGATATCGTGGGTATCGCACGCTATATGTACTGAACGCTAAATAAATAAATAAATATATATGTACAATTTTGTTTCGCCGACAATGTTGTTAGGGGACGAGGCGGACCAATCGTCCCTAACAAACACACAGGAAGACCCGCCACCAACGAGAAGAGAGCTCGTGATGCAGGAGCGCATCGAGAGCTTGACGCAGACAATCGAACGGCCATGCAGGCGAAGCTACAAGATTTGCGAGCCAAGCAAGAGGTCGCAAATCTTAGGCCGAGTGCGTCATCCACCAGGATACACAGCGCGCCAGGCCTGTCCAAGGCACCACAAAGAGAGACCGCGGAACCGGCTCTCTCGCCACAGACTCAGCGTAAGAGCAAAGCGCCGAGCCATGTCGCGTTCCAGGACACGTTCACGTGTAACTACGTGTCAACGCACAGCAGCCCCCGCGAAGGCGAGGATTTGCGAGGGCCTGCAGAGTGCCCGCCATCTCCTAGATCCGGCCCAAATGGAGCCTGGAGGAGGGGGGAAAGTTGCACCAATGCACCGAGTAATAGTGCATGGTGCAACACCGGTATGGCGGCCCCGCGCGACGTCGGTCGAATCGTCAGTCGGTTGAACATCGCGTTCCGAGGAGAGCCGACTGACAACATTGACGCGTTCTTCCAAAGTGGACGAAGCGAAGAACGCGGCAGGGATTAGCGACCCAGAGTTGCTGGCGTCGCTACCCGCGCTGCTCAGTGGCCTAGCCGAGATGTGGTACGGGTGCCACAAGTATAAATGGCAGACGTGGGAGGCGTTCTGCCAGGCAGCGCGTGCGCGCTGGGGTTCCAAGGCCAACATACAAGAACGGCTGAGGGACGAGGCCAGCCGCCGCTTTCAGCAGGTGGATGAACCAGCGCGTACATACATAACGTGCCTGGAGGCGATACTTATGAAAATATCGCCACCACTGAGCGAGGAGCAGATGGTGGACAGACTTCACGATAATACTCTCCCGCAAATCGAACGGATCGTCACTCGGATGGAGTGCCGCACGGTCGACGAGCTAATCGACCGAGCTGCAAGAGCCAAGTTGACGCTGGAGAGGGAACGAGGCGACCGGACGCCCGTTCCCCCAAACCACGCGGTAGTGCCGGAAGCGGCCTATCGCCCGAGGACCGCCACAAAAGCGCATCCGAAGGTGAGCGCTGAGTTAAGCGCTACTGAAGTGGCGGTCGCCGCAACAAAGGTTGATCAGCCAGACTTGCCAGTCAACCAAATGAAGGCGGCATTGCGGGAAGTTTTGGCGGACTTCGCCAAACACAATAGCCTCATTGTGGGATATAGAAGTCAAGAGGGCAGGCGAAGCCCGCCACGGAGGTCCAGCCCAAGGCGGAGGAAGAAGCCGCGATCCGGATCGAGCAGCCCGCGGTCTCAATCCCCCAGAAGGGGGGAGAAGGACGAGAAGACAGAGCAGCTGAAGCAGAAGAAGGAGTTTAGCTGCCATGGCTGCGGCAGGCCTAATATGATTAAGAGGTTCTGCCCGGACTGCTCGGGAAACGACCAGGGAAGAGCGTAGACGAGATCCCTACGCCCTTCCCATCCGAGTCTGGGATCGAAGCTCCCGAAGGGACCACCAGCGAGCTCGTGAGCACCGAGCTCGTGTCGGAGGCGGCTCCGGACCACCCAGAGAAGGGTGCTCCAAAAGGTGCCAATAGGTGGTCGCCGGCAGGCGCAGGGGAGAGCACACCCTACGCGCGCTATAGGACTCGGGGTCGGAATGTAATGTTGCGACGCATTCAAGCGACCGGCCTCACAATCAACCGCGAAAGGAGCGCGTTCCGCCAAGGCGAGGCAAAACACCTCAGGGTGCTGACGAGACGGGAAAGCTTTCGCGTGGATCCAGCCAAAGTAACTCCCAGGAACAACCTCCCAGCACCCAGGAACCTGCATCATCTGAGCAGCTTCCAAGGCGACAGACGTCGTGGTATTCGAAGTCCCTTAAGGACTAGACCTCGAGCGTCGAACCGTTCGCGGGCTTAGTTAGGAAAGGACGGAGCTATGAACAAGGAAGAGGACGAGAGTACGGCGAGCCTAACTCTCGACGCGACAGGGCCCCTCCTGACGAGCGACCCAGGAGCAGGCCCGATCCCCAGCGGGGAACCCTCGCAAGGCGAGTGCGCTGCCGCTGCGCCGGCCAGAGAGCGCGGGCGCCCCCAGAAGACGGTCTGCGTCGTGAGGCGTCCCGTAGCGAATGTAAGGGGGCCACCGTCGACCGGGGAGCTACCGAAGGTAGGTGCGCGCGCTAAGCGAGGCCCGGAAAGGCCACTGGGTAGTAGGAAGGCGAAGAGCGTGAGCGAGAACGCCCCGACTTCGCGTCGCCGAACAAGCGCGAACTCGTAATCGCCAAAAACCCTACTCCTAACCCTCCTTCCTCCCTTTCTGTTACAGATTATGGAAACCAAGAACACCTATGAAAAGGCAATAGACGCCTTGGCCACGTCATTGGCCCATATAAGGATCCTGGGAGTCAGCCAGGAGGCCGACGAGTTCATCGTCGGCATGCTACGGCTAGTCAGGCAGCTGACAGCCGACCCAAGGCACGCCGACGGTGCCTCGTCGACCATTCAAATCGAGGAGGTGGAAGACTCGCCGCAAGAAGAGGGCGCGCGCGCAGAGGACCCGAGCGCCTCTTCCAACGCCCCACCAAGGCCCCGCCGCCCCAAGGCGGAGTCAGAGACGAAGAAAGCGTGCGGGGAGACTCCGCACGCCTCCGATCATCAGCGAGAGGCCCCGTCAGACGGACCGCATCCGACCAAGCAGGATGAGCGCGGGGAAATTCCGCGCTCACCTAAACTACCACCACCAGTCGGCACGGAGGCCGACTGGGAAGAGGTGAAGGAGCTAGTGCGCAAGGGCAAGAGCTCCTTTAGGGCGCTGCGAAGGCGCCGCGATTCCATTTACCGCCGGGACGACCGATGCTACGCCGCCGCCGGCGAAGAGTTGAAGAAGAAGATCGCCGCCAAGGACGAGGTGATCGAGATGTTCTCGTGGCGGGCGGCGTATGAGGCGGGGGACCTAGAGCAGGAGTGGCGCCGACAGCAGAGGGAAGATCGGCGCAAGAAGGAGGAGGAACGCCGGCGGGCGGTAGAGGAGGCCGACCGCCGCGAAGAGCAAGTACAGGAGGAAGCAGCACGGCGTCAGCGGGCCCGCAAAAAAAAGCTACGACGGATGCAGCAAGAGCTGCAAGCGGAGGCGGCCCGCGACGCCGAGCGGGTACGAGCCGCAGCAGCCCAGAGCGCCAGGGCGAAGCTAGAAGCCGAGAGGGCGAGTCGGGTCGAGGAAGCCCGGCGCGCTAAAGGGGAGCCACCCCGATGCTTCGTGTGCGGCCTGGAGGGCGTAATAAGAAGTAAGAAATGCCCCAGGCTGCACGAGCATTGGAAGTTTAAGGAGCCCTGGTAATGAAGAGCCAGGGCCTCCTACCCTCGTGCCATAGAAGCCCTGGCAGAGAAAAGCCAGGGCCTCCCCCCTATGATGTTGTCATGTCCCTAGCCATGTAAATGATAAGCGTAAAATAAAGTAAGAGTCCTTTTTTTTTTCTTTCTATTTTTCTAATATGACGGTGTATCATTTCAAGACCCTTCCAATCCTCATCCCAACCGGAACCGAGGGGAGGCATTGGTACAGTAGCTGCTAGCCGAGGCCTAGCAGCGACTAAGGGAGGGGTGTGATGGGTGGCTTATAGAGGTTAAGCCACCTGCCATAGGCGAGAGAAATAGAGTTCGCGGCGAGACGATACGCGGCGCCATCGATCAAGCGATCGATGGCTTGACGCGGGAAAAGCCGCGGCGTACCGAAACGCGGCGCTATCGATCAAGAAGCCATAGCGCTACGCGGAAAAACCGATAGGCGAGAGGGGAAGGAGGAGCCTTCCCCTCAAGCCTTCTTCTCGTTTCGCCGGTCCGACGCGCTGCACGTGTTTCGAGCCATTGGGAAATATACGCAAGTTTTTCCGAGGATTTTTCTGCAGAGTCCCCGCCGCAGTTATCGAGAGAACGGACAAAGGAAGCGATAAGGTAAGTGGCCACTCCGTCTTCGTAATTAGTCCGCGAGAAATTATATTCAGTCTTTTTCCTGACGCGTGTGCGATCGCGTAAGGCGTATATATAGATATAGTAGAGTTACGCGCGAGCCCGCGTAACTCAAACTCGATTAGACCGCGCGAGTGCGAGTGAGAGAATCGATCTCTCTCTCTCGCACTATCATAGAATAGACGTTCGAGTAAGAGAAAGCCACTCTTACTCGGGCAACCTGCGAGCACGCAGTTGAGCGAGAGGAACGAGCTCTCTCGCTCAACCATAGACTACAGCATCGAGTGAGAGTAAGAGCCTCTCTCACTCGAGCAGTCACGAACTACAGTAGTATAGAGGGGGAACTGCTCTCTCTATATCTGCCGTCCATAGACTACACGTGTGTGTGTAGCCGCTTGAAGCGTAAAGGGTGCGCATGCGCAGTGCGCACCTTGAGAATTAGTATTGCGCGTAAGGCAATACTAATTGCTCTTCGCATCAATAGACCTCTCCGCGATAATTTATTATATTTGTATTGTTTTGCTAATGTTTATTTATTAAAGAAGCAAGTTTGCACAGAGCTGGTGCGTTTTTATTTTTTATCTTCCCTATAGCGTCCCTATCCCGAATACCGCCGCCTCCACGGGTGTGCCAACCGATCGTTGGCACACATACTGAGCAGCCGAGCCCGGTGGGAGCTGCACCGGTCGCGGGGCCTTAGGCAAGGCCCCTCACACACACAGAGAGTAAAGCAGGACCAGAAGAAGGTCCTGCGTTGCTAACGGGCGTAAAGAAATTTACCCCGTTACAATACATATTTAAAAATTAAAATTCAAATTAGACAATTAAAATTTAAATTAGAAAATTAAAAATAAATTATAAATTTAAATTCAAATTGAAAAATTTAAATTTAAATTAGAAAATTAAAATTAAAATTAAAAAATTAAAAATAAATTAAAAATTTAAATTCAAATTAGAAGATTGAAACTAAAATTAGAAAATTGAAATTAGAATTAGAAAATTAAAATTCAAAGTAGAAAATTAAAACTCAAATTAGAAAATTAAAATTCGAATTATAAAATTCGAATTAAAATTAGACAATTAAAATTTAAATTAAAAAATTTAAATTAGAAATAAAAAATAAAAATTCGAATCAGAAAATTAAAATTCAAATTAAAAAATACAAATTCGAATTAGAAAATTTAAATTCAAATCAGAAAATTCCAATTCAAATTAGACAATTGAAATTAAAATTATATTAAAAATAAATTAAAAATTTAAATTCAAATTAGAAAATTAAAATTAAAATTACAAAATTCAAATCCAAGTTAGACAATTAAAATTAAAATTAGAAAATTTACATTCAAATTTAAAAATTTAAATTTAAATTAGAATATTCATATTAAAATTAGAAAATTCATATTAAAATTAAAATTAGAAAATTAAAATTAAAATTAGAAATTTAAAAATTTAATTAGTGTTACGTGACGAAATTTTAATAATTAAATTGAATAATTAAATTAAATAATAATAATTAAATTATGAATTTATAAAAAATTAAATCAAAATTAAACGGTTCAATGTACCACTGCAACACATAAATGTGTACGTTTAATGTGTGAAAATGCTGAGCGCGCAGGTTGACGAACTCTGTACAACAAAGTGTGAGAAAAAGGTGGGTGATACTTGCACTCACGCTGCAAATTGACTCCTGTGGAAAAAACCCAGGAGACATGGAAAATAAACGTATTCTTACAGTCAGATATTTTTCCCACACACCTTTAGAGAGTTGTGTTGCTCAACTCGCCTCGGCGCACACATTTAAACAAATAAAATGTCTAAGGTTGCAGTTTAGTCGGGAGGCGCGGGGGAGGCTCGGGAGTCCACCGAGGCTCGCGCTGATGCAAAATAAGCAAAAATCCCCACGATGCCTCCACCTCAAGGTCTTTAAATATGAGTACCAACGGGCCACGAGAGAGAGACGGTTAAAAAGAACAGTAGTATCTAAACTCCGCCGTAACGTCGTTTAATTCGAGTCTCCATATTTTATAATTTTTTCTGAACGATTACATTTTTCAATAACTTTTTTTCATCCCGGTTTTCGGCCGCGTGTTGCGTGTGTGAGTGACGTTCAATAATTCCATCAGCGCGGTTGTACAATTTATTAAATAAAGACACTATAAGTGGGAAAAAGCTGGTGGCGTTAAATATTCTGAACCTCCATTCCTCATCGGACGGGTACCATTGGAAATCCAGGACGCGCTAAGGATCCAGGTAGGTTTTTACTTATGTTTAGTTTATTAATATCATATCTCTTCTCTGCGGCTGATCCCCACTAAAGAATGGGGTAGAGGCTGTCATAGTTGTAATCCGTGGCAACCTGGGTCCCTTCGGTTCGCGATGCGCGGGCGGGCCCGTACGGGACGCGTTGGCGGGTCCCGCATAAAAATAAATATTAAAATTTCGTGTTGTGCGTGTAGCCCCGCACGTAACAGCGAAATTTTTGGTGGAGGCGCCGGGTAACCGCCAACACTGAGGGACTTTTTGTTGTATTAATTATGTCAATTAAATTTGAATTATTTAATTAATTATTGACAGTTATAACTGATTTATGAAATCATCTATATTATGAAATTAAAAGTAGTAACAAAATAGATTACAGTTTGACATATTTATTCAAAAAGGGAAAAGTCTTGATTATTTAAGTTGATTTTACATAACTATTAAATTACTAACATAATAAATAAAAATTTTATTTGAAATATACCCAGGTTGAATGTTGAGAAAACTGAAAATAATAATTTATAACAAAAAATTATTTAAAAAAAAAAAAAAAAAAAAAAAAAAAAAAAAAAAAAAAAAAAAAAATTATATAAAATATATATATGTGTATAAATTAGTGTTCACTTGTTAAATATCAAAGTATTATTACATATATATATATATATGTATACATATATTTACTGGCCCTGGTGAAAAAGTGGATCAACAGTTTAAATTAATTTAGTAACAGCTTGTTACATTTTTGTAATTCCCACTAATTTTAGTCTTGAAAAAAAAAAAAAAAAAAAAAAAAAAAAAAAAAAAAAAAAAATATTTTGATTTTGATATTTTTGTAAATTAAAATTTTAATGCATTTTTTTTTAACAATTATTAATTTATTTTATTAAGAATGATTTTATACCTTTAAGAGAATTGCTTTAAATGTTTATAATACATTAAAAGACTATTTTTTTTTATAAACTTTTATGGAGAAGTTATAATAAAATTGTCTGTTAATTAATTTTGCTTTGTTTGTACTGCAAATGAAAAACTTTCGTTTAAAAATAAGTATCTTATAGAATGTCTATTTTTAAAAAATTAATTAATTTCAAAATTTTTATTGCTAATTAATAAGAAAGTATCAATAAAATTATTTCATAATTAAAAATTTATAATTAGTAATTTTATAATTTTATTCTTAAGGTTTTATTACTTACGTGATTGAAAAGTATATTAAAAATTAATCATATTAATAAAATTAATATACTAGATATGTTGAATTCAAATTAATTAATGATGTCTATTAACCCAAACTAAAAATTTGTATTAAATTTAACAATTCTTTTTGCATCTGAGTAATTAGGTTATATAATTATTTTATGCTTTGCAAAAGAAAACTAGTATAAACCTCACCGTGCGATCTCCCGTCGGATCGCCACAGCGATGAAATTATTAAAATATTGATAATAAGTTTTATAAGATAAAATGTTCTTATTTTTTTTTACAAATGTAAATATGTTTATTGTTTTATTGTGAATACAAAGATTTTCATTTTTATTACAATGATCTATATGTTGATAATAAATATATTAAAATAATTTTATTCTATGTCTTAAAGAGAATTAATGTAGTTCTCTCCGCGCGAAGCCCGGCCGTCGGATCGCCGCGATGTGAAAATGATTATGCTACGAATGCGGTGGCAATTTTTACATTGATATAACAAAATACCATGCGGAAAATTTTGTTTAACATTATACAGTGGAAGTGGGATATGTGTATGTGTATGTATATGGCATACGTATAAGTAAACAAAAATATACATAAAAAATTATATGCATAAAGAAATGTGAAAGTGAATAATATAAGTGGAAAAGTGACAGTGAATACTGAAGCAAAATGACAAACTAAATGAAAAATTTTTATTTATTAATAACATTTTATAAAAAAAAAAAAAGGAGAAAAATATTTTATTTAATAATAATTTTAAATATTTAATAAAATTATTAAATTAAATTATAAAATAATTATTTAATAAAATTATTAAATATCAAACTTATTGAATTTATTTCAAAATGTGGTTATGTCAATATAATAGTGATGTTGTGAATAATTTTGGAAAAAATATAGGATTAAAAATTCAATCAGAAATAATAAAAAAAAAGCATTTTTGGATATTAAAGTGTTTTAGTTTGAGATCTAATGCCGTTCTTTCCGTGATTTGCCCGGCCGTCGGATCGCCGAGGCATGCGAGTGATCATGCTAGGAATGCAGCGATAAATATTACGTCACGGCGAGATAACGCGCAGCTGATCTTCAAGGTTCTTTTTCTTACTCTCACATGTGAATTAAAAGTGATTTAAAATTTTATAAATAAAAATAATAAGCAGTAGAGAAAGTGTGAAAATGTGAACTTGTGATCTTCAACTATTCGCTCTGTGACAAAAGGAGTAAAAGTTAACATTAGTGTGAAAGTGGTCTATAAAAGAAAAATAAAGAAGTAAAATAAATGAAATGATAGATTAATAATGAAATGCGCGAATAAATAAAAGTGAATAAAATAAAAGAATAATAAATAAAATAAAATAAAATAAAAGAAAGTGAAGTAAAAATATATGCGCGAATTAAAATAAAAAGAATAATATAAATGAAATAAAGGAAAATGAATGAAAAATAATAATAAAAGTGCGTGAATAAATAAAATAAAAGAATAATAATATAAAAGAATAAAATAAAATAAAAAGAATAATATCAATGAAATAAAGAAGGAAAATAAATGGAATAATAATAAAAGTGCGTGAATAAATAAAACAAAAGAATAATAAATAAAAGAAACGATAAATAAAACAAAAGAATAATAAATAAAAGAAACGATAAATAAAATAAACGAAAGATAAATAAAGAAAAATAAAATAAAAGAAAGTGAATTAAAAATAAAAATATATGTGCGAATTAAAATAAAAGAATAATAATAATGTGCAGCGAATCAATAAATAAAAAGAATAAATAAAGGAAGAATAATAATAAAATGAAAATAATATATAAATGAATAATAAGTAAGATAAAGAATGAATAAATATAAGAAAAACAGATAAATAAATTGCAACAAAATAAAAGAAAGGGAAAATAAAACATATATATATATGTATATATAAATATATGCGGATTAAAATGAGTGAAATAAAACAAATGAAAATAATAAATAATTAATATAAAGAATAACATAAAGAAAGAAACTGCGTTAAAACAAAGTAAAATGAAGTAAGAAGAAAAATATAAATATATAAACATGAATAAATAAAAAGTGAATAATAAAAAAAAAAAAAAAAAAATTTTTATAATTACAATAAATGAAAATAACGCGATAGTGAGTAAATGAAGTGTTTTAAATTAGACAAAATTAGTGATAAAGAGTGAATAAATGATTATAAATTGAATGAATTATTATGAGTGAAAATATTAAGGTCACAGAGTGAAGCAAGTTGATTATTTGAAACAAAAAAAAAAAAAAAGGAAAATTTCACCTTCTGCTTTGATAATTATTACAATATTACTGAATATTAATGTATGCGTCGTATACTATATTATTGTTCCATGTTATTAACCATATTACAAATAAAAACATAAAAATATATACATTTATTGTGTCACGATTAACTCTATGCTAATAATCTCCCTGTTAGATTAAACTTACATATTAATTGAAAAATTAATATATTTGAAACTTTTTTATTTTTCCTAAAAACATTATGTATAGTAAAATAAAAATTTTTTTTTAATTTTAGAACTTTTTTATTAAAAAAAAAAAAAAAAAATCCTTTTTCAATGTTCTGCGTGCAGCAGCCATATTCATACTATTTTGTATGCAGCAGCGCATAATATTATAAATATATTACACTGCATAATAACGGAAAATTGTTGTTGCCTGTATGTTGCTTTGAACTAAGCTTAGGTTATCCATTGAAACTCTGAATATACGTTTAATAATTTCGGAATTAGCGCGCACAAGCAAACAAACAAACGTACACAATTTTTAATAATAATCTTTGTTATGCTATTTCTTTTTCTACAATACCCGCAATCATCTTTTGGTAATTACCTTTAATGCAAAAACACGGTGGTACTACTCTTTCATTATAGTGCAGATTGTTTCGCGAGACTTTATTATTTTACGATGACTAAGTTAAACTTGCATGCATTGAACTAATATTGGGACATACATACAACTGAATAAATAAATTAACCAATGATACATTGCCTTCAGGAATTATTGCGTCGACGAGAAAAAGATCAAGACCTGATCCTTATTGTTCTAGTAGAATTATGCGCTGCTTGACTGCCGTTGGCCTGCAAGCCGCGAGTGCTTTCGCGGACGAGAGTATTTCTCTGCCGAGTTAGCTATCACGTTGCAACCAAGTGGCCGATAGCAGAAAGCGGAAAAAAAAAAAAAGAAAAATATTTTGAATTAAGTATTATAGTTAATGAAAATTTTTGGTCACCCTAATACTCGTTACCAAGATGCCGTGAGGGTTTGCCGCACCTGACTCATAACTGAGTTTGTCGAGTGTTAAGGCCCTCACGATCGAGTGACTGAGCGGCAGGTGACAACCTTCTTATCCTAAGTAAATCTCACGAAATAGTTGGTAGGGTTATGAAGCAAGATTTATTCTTTCCATATCGATTAGGGAAGAACGAATCAGGTCATAACGGTTATCAATGAAAAGGAGATTTCTTCCATCCTTGAAACCCGACATTGCCGTAACGCTATTTTGATATAGCACACATTAAGAGGCAATGTCCCTCCTGGTATTCCCTCCTAGTTGGCGGGCATGCGATTTCGACCACCGCTGAGAATCTAAGTATCGGCAGAGGGGTCACCATTAATCAAACCCCGCCACAAATAAAACCTAACAGGTCTTTGATCCGAAATATCGGGTCGCAATAACACTAACAGAGACAATGTATCATGAAATTCAGGCAAGATAGCGGAGGGAAAAATTACATTACTAACGACAACCCATAATCATTCATGTTGTAATTACCTTGGTCTCAATAATTAATTGCCGGGTAGCTCATGCGAATTAACAATGTTTCATAATTATTTTATTATAATAAATCATAAATCGAATACAATCTACTATTATAAATTATAAATAAGCAATACATTGACTAATAATAATACCAACACTGATAATATAATCGTTAAATAATTGATTTAAATACGTTCGCGTTAATTTAAATGATATATCTCAGCCATAGGAAACATTGAAATGTTATATACATACTATATAATGTTGTATAATACCCAATATATATATATATATATATATTATTTTTTAATACAATAGATTAATTACCATATAAAATGGATTAGTATCTTTTCCCAATCGGAGGGGCCCCGTTGCAGCTGATCGTAGATTCTTATCTTTTTGCCTATGACAATCTCTCGTTCTGTCTCATAATCATTTTTTTTTCTTTCTCCCTTCCTATCCGCAACAGGTATAAAAAAAAACGAATAGACAAACGATGGCAGTACCCAGATTAATGGCACTGGTGGGACTTTTCATCATGGGCGAGGTGGTACAATACCACCGCACAAAAAAAAATCAGAAGAACAAAAGCAAGGGAAGAAACCAGGTATCTAGCCGTGAAGGGGACTCTTTTCAAGAAAATTTATTTACATTTACTCAAGAAGATACAAAGATTGGTAAGGCCGAACATTAAGCGAAATTTTAATGGCATTGGGCAACCGTACTGATGCCTCTCCAACTCCCCTCCTGTTCCCCCTTCCGTGACACAGAACACGAGAGATAGATAACAACTCATTAAATAAACATCACAATTGAAAATCGGGTAATTGCATTTATGAATAGTATCATCCAATAATATATGACGCCTCTGTCCCTATCTTTATCATATTGCCTATCTTAACTAATTATACTTCTATATCTGATAGTTATAATCAAATACAATAATAAATACAAATTATACATAAACATTAGTTATTTATGTACCTTGTGCGAGCCTCGCGTCATTACAGCTTGAGGCAAAATATGTTGTGGATGGATAGTAGGGCCGCAGTCGCGAGCGCAGCGAGCGACTAAGGCGCCTCTATCCATCCACAAAATATGAGCCGAAAGCTTTAATGACGCGAGGTTCACTCATGGTGCTTAAAAAATTTTTCAGCCTTGTAACCCGTACGAAGACTCTTACTTAATTAACAGAATAATTAATTTTATTTTGTTGCATATCAATAAAATGCAATTTCGAACTCATACTGACAGTTCGTAAACTACAGATATCGTCTGCTAACGCATGCGCATTTTGTACACACACGCGTACATGCACATGTGTGTCAAAAAGTGACAGACAACATAATGTAAATATAAATATAAATTATGAAATTAAAAAAAATAGTAAATGGATTAATATTTAAAAATAAAATTAATTCTTGAACAATTATTATTTATTAAAAAATATAAATTTCTTGAGTATATTTATTAAATATTTATACAGAATAATATTTTTAACAAAAGTTTTTTTTATAAGATTTGAAGGCTTATTAATAATATTAATACTATTATAATTAATATAAATACTTTCTTATGTTATTTTTATCATAACAATACTATATTTGTTTAACACATTTTTTGTATAATCAATGAATTTTAGTCTCTTATTTAACATGAAAAAACAGTAACTTTTTTAAATATTTTAAATTTAATTTCTTCACACAAAAAACTTTTAAATCATTTATCTAAATCACAAACAAAATTATAAACTAAAAAATTATCACTTTAAAATCACTTATTATTAAATTTTTTAATTTTGCGGGATTATATTAGATTTTGCTTTTTCTATTAGTTTATTTAATTCACGTTTGCATTCTTCATCACTGTCACTATCACTCGTTTTTTTTTTTTATTATTTAATAAATTGTCCATTTTTATTCTTCTTCTCACATATTAAGAACGAATATTACCGACACAACGATACACTATACTGAAAGAAAACAAAAGAAAAGCAGAGCCCCGTGGTCGCTTGAATGTACATACTGAGCGAAGGAGAGAGCGAGACAGAGATAGGGTGGTCACGGGGGAGCAATGGTGCGCGCGCTCTTATCGCTATCTCGTTCTCTCTCCTTCGCTCAACATACATAAGTCTTATTACGCGTTTCGAAAATATAAGTTTCGATGAAGACTCACATGCTAGGCTATATGAAGCGACAAATACATAGCAGTGGCGCTGTTAACTTTTTTTTCTCCTGGCACATATACAGCCTAAAAGGACGTATAGAATGTCTATACAGCCTAGAAGGACGTATAGAAAAATGTTAATACGATCGAGAAGGCGCTTGCGCGTATGGAAACCATTTACACGCTGACGATGCTCCGTAGGTAAGAGTCGCCGTACGGGTTAGTAGGCTGAAAACATACATATATTTTCAGCCTACTAACCCGTACGGCGACTCTTACCTACGGCGCATCGTCAGCGTGTAAATGGTTTCCATACGCGCAAGCGCCTTCTCGATCGTATCAACATTTTTCTATACGTCCTCCTAGGCTGTATGTCATTCTATACGTCCTCCTAGGCTGTATACGTCCCAGGAGAAAAAAAAGTTAACAGCGCCACTGCTATGTATTTGTCGCTTCATATAGCCTAGCATGTGAGTCTTCATCGAAACTTATATTTACGAAACGTGTAATAAGACTTATATATGTTGAGCGAAGGAGAGAGAACGAGATAGTGATAAGAGCGCGCGCACCATTGCTCCCACGTGACTACCCTATCTCTGTCTCGCTCTCTCCTTCGCTCAGTATGTACATTCAAGCGACCACGGGGCTCTGCTTTTCTTTTGTTTTCTTTCAGTATAGTGTATCGTTGTGTCGGTAATATTCGTTCTTAATATGTGAGAAGAAGAATAAAAATGGACAATTTATTAAATAATGAAAATAAGACAAGTGATAGTGACAGTGATGAAGAATGCAAACGTGAATTAAATAAACTAATAGAAAAAGCAAAGTCTAATATAATCCCGCAAAATTAAAAAATTTAATAATAAGTGATTTTAAAGTGATAATTTTTTAGTTTATAATTTTGTTTGTGATTTAAATAAATGATTTAAAAGTTTTTTGTGTGAAGAAATTAAATTTAAAATATTTAAAAAAGTTACTGTTTTTTCATGTTAAATAAGAGACTAAAATTCATTGATTATACAAAAAATGTGTTAAACAAATATAGTATTGTTATGATAAAAATAACATAAGAAAGTATTAATATTAATTATAATAGTATTAATATTATTTATAAGCCTTCAAATCTTATAAAAAAAACTTTTGTTAAAAATTTTATTTTGTATAAATATTTAATAAATATACTCAAGAAATTTATATTTTTTAATAAATAATAATTGTTCAAGAATTAATTTTGTTTTTAAATATGAATCCATTTACTATTTTTTTTAATTTCATATTTTATATTTATATTTACATTATGTTGTCTGTCACTTTTTGACACTACATCTACATGTACTCGTTTGTGTACAAAATGCGCATGCGTTAGCAGACGATATCTGTAGTTTACGAACTGTCAGTATGGGTTCGAAATTGCATTTTATTGATATGCAACAAAATAAAATTAATTATTCTGTTAACTAAGTAAGAGTCTTCGTACGGGTTACAAGGCTGAAAAAATTTTTAAACACCATGAGTGAACCTCGCGTCATTAAAGCTTTCGGCTCATATTTTGTGGATGGATAGAGGCGCCTTAGTTGCTCGCTGCGCTCGCGACTGCGGACCTACTATTCATCCACAACATATTTTGCCTCAAGCTGTAATGACGCGAGGCTCGCCTATGGTACATAAATAACTAATATTTTCATAAACATCTAATTATTTCTGCTCCAAAGCACCCATAATTACGAAATAACGTCAATATACACCCATTATTTCAACGATAAAATATATAAGTATAAACTGGACATCCGCATCGGTTGCACTTTGTAAAGCTAAACAACCCCAAGGACAGAATCAACGAAGACCAAACTTTAATATATATTGGGATTAACAAGAATACAATCTAGAAGAAAAAAAAAAGATCGGAATAAAGCACACAGAGGCTAAGACGGAGACCAAAACAATTAGACCAAATTTCAAGACCAATATGTTCGACGCAGCGAACCCAATCACCCCGAACCCACATAGGGAAGAAGAGGAACCTGCATACCGTACTCAAGGTGCTGATGAAAACACCGATGAATCCATCCGAGCCCTAGTGACTACAATGGCATCAAGTCTCAATCTAAAGAACGCCATTAAGGGTTTAAAAACCTTTAATGGATACAACAGACCACTTAAGGATTTCCTAATAGATGTCAGAAATGGGGCTGCCCAACTTTCGAAAAGCCAACATGACACGTATATAAAAAACGTACTTGGATGCTTAGAAGGAGAAGCCCGAGACTGTATCTATGGATATGCGTTTAAGGATGTGGAGTCCTTAGTAAAACATTTAAAAGAGCGATTTGCGCCCGGGAAGGATTATTCTTACTACTCAGAGAAAATACACAACATAACGATGAAAAAGGGAGAATCAGTTGGGATGTTTTATGACAGATTAAACATATTACTAATGGGAGCCCGTGGAGCATTAAGGCAACCAGGAGTGACATCACAACAAATAACCGAGCGGATCAAGCCATTAGAAGAGGTAGCGCTGCTAATGTTCAAAAAGGGATTACCAGCAGAAATCGCCACTATGGTGCACAGCCAACGGCCTGCTAATTTAAATAAGGCGTATCAAGCCGCCGTAGAATTAGAAAATCTGATTAAAAGGCACATCTTACCAGACGCAAAGCCTAGACATAGACAAATTGAGGGTGATGAGGAGGAAGACGAATTCTCGAACGCAATTAAACATAGAAATAATAGGTCCTATCTGTATGGCCGAGGCAGTATAAACTATAGACCAAACGATCGTGAGTATAGTCGTAAAAACGTTTGAGTCATAGCGAAAGAAATTCCATCACCAGAAGCTTGGACTAACAGGACTAATGGCTATAATACGAATAGACAATATGGACCAACGCAGTACCATGACCAAATGGATTATTCGCGACAAGGACATAATCGTCCGATGTATCACTTCCCATCCAGAGGAAATTATGAGCGTCCGAACGGACCCCTGGAGCAGTATCAGCGGACTAACAGGAATGGGTATTACGCACAATATAATAACGATTCACGCTTATATAATCCTATGAGGGAAAATTCCAGAACAGGATACGCTAATCACCAGCCGAATTACAATAACATCGACTATGTCAGGAATGACTTCAGGGTAAGAAATAATTATGGAGGACCGTGGAATCAAAACCCGGCAGGGCAAGCGTGGCCTAACGAATCGTGGAGAAGATCAGCTAATAATCCCACCCAAGAAATAAGACCAACAAATAGTAATTTAAACTCGACAGGGGCTCATCACGATATCCCGCTGACGAGCCCATACAATACCGAATCGACCCTATACGCAAGAAGACAAGAGCTCCCGATAACGAGAGACGAGTCCCGAGGACAGATCCTGCTGGTCCAAAACAAAATACAGAGACCATTAGGCGAATTAGTACGTGTGCAAGACTTCGAGAAGAAGATTCAGGGGATGACGAACCCACAGTAATAAGGCGGCGCATCCATGAGGGTCGAGTACCATGGTTGACCTTTATGATAGATAATGAAGCCTCGGTTAATCTAATTAAACTCAGCTCCCTGCATCCTGATCTCCAGATTGATGTAGGCGATATAGGTACACTAGGTGGGATTACAGATGAGACCATAAAAACTTTAGGTGCCACCTATTTAACCATACAAGGGTCACCCGCGAAGTTTCATGTTGTGACCGATAAATTCAAAATTGACCAAGATGGGATGATTGGACGAGGCTACTTAAAAAAGGAGGAAGCCGTTATATCATATCATAACAAAGCCCTAATGATAAGCGGAGATGTTATGCATCCTATTCCTTTCCAATCAACAAGTGATCAATATAAGTTGAAAACCAAAAAGATATATAAAGCAAGTGACCCTTGTAAAGAACATAGTGACTTATCTGAAACTTTCATAAGCAAATTGTTCACAGACAATCAACTAGATCTAGATCAATCGTCCCTCGACCAACAAAAATCCGAACACAAATATGTATTAAAAGGGAGAACTGGACAGATACTGCAGATAGCTATCAAGCCCAGCGAGTTGAAAGAAGGATATCTGCCCAAATTAGATTTCAACAATGATCGGGTAAATATAGGGGAAGGAATAGTACGAAATAACCATAATACTTGCCGAGTGATGGCAATAAATACCCAAGAAGAAGACATCTGCGTAAATATAGACCCCGTAGAAATACTGCCGTTTGAATATGCTACCCCCGAATTCGACCCTGACACAGATACTGAACCGGAAACGCCACCGAACAGAATAGGCCAGCAATGGGAACGAGCTCAGTTACTACGAAGTTTAATTCGGGTCGGTCATCTCAATCAAGAGGAAAAAGACAGCGTGAACCAGATAATAGATGAGTACTGTGATGTATTCTTATTACCAGGAGATCCCCTCCCTTTTACTAAGAAGGTGGAACACGAGATACCATTAGAAAATAATGTACCCATACATACCAAACAATATCGACACCCCCCAAAACATAGAGAAGTCATAGGTGATCAACTAAAGAAGAAACTAAAGGATGGTATTATAGAACCCTCAAATTCACCTTGGTCCTCGCCCATTTGGGTAGTCCCGAAATGACCAGACAGTTATGGTAACCCCCGTTGGCGAATAGTTATTAACTTCAGGGAGCTAAATAAGAAAACTATAGGGGATGCATATCCTCTACCCAATATAGCAGATATTTTAGATAAACTAGGAGAAGCAAGTTACTTTACATGCTTCGATTTGGCCAGTGGATTTCAACAGATACCTATGAAATCAGAAGACAAATGCAAGACCGCCTTCACTACTCTAAACGGTCACTACCAATATGTACGCATGCCGGAAGGGTTGAAGAACGCACCCGCTACGTTCCAGAGACTAATGGATAACGTATTAAAGGGACTCCAAAACACAGAAATGCTTGTATATCTCGATGATATAATAGTATACGCAAGAGATTTGCAGGACCATAATAGAAAAGTGAGACAACTCTTAGATCGCCTGAGAGATGCTAGGCTGGTGCTTCAACCTGACAAGATTGAATTCTTACGACGTGAAGTCCCCTTCCTAGGGCATGTGATCAGTGAAAAATGAGTTGAACCAGATCCTAAGAAGATTTCAGCAGTAAAAGACTTCCCAAAACCAACTACTATAAAAAATATTCGACAATTTTTAGGCCTGGTAGGATATTATCGAAGATTCATAGAAAATTTCTCGAAAATTGCAAAGCCACTAACCGATCTTTTAAAGAAAGGTCAGCAGAGTAGTGACTGGGGATCGCAACAAGATGAAAGTTTTGAGCTACTGAAGAAGCGGTTATGTGAAAGCCCTATTTTAATTTATCCGGATTTTGAGAAAGAATTCACGTTGACTACCGACGCCTCTGACTACGCAATTGGAGCAGTACTAAGCCAGGAACTGAACGGATTCGATCATCCTGTAGCATACTTATCAAGAACCCTAAATAAGGCTGAGAGAAATTATAGTACTACAGAAAAAGAATGTTTAGCCGCATTATATGCCATGCACCAATTCCGACCCTATCTACTAGGAAAAAGATTTGTTTTACGAGCAGATCATGAACCTTTAAATTGGATGCATAATAGAACTGATCCTGGGCAACGATTGATGCGATGGATGTTCAAATTCACCGGGTATCAATATACTTTCGAATACAAACCGGGACGTTTAAATAGTAATGCGGACGCTTTGTCCCGCAACCCAGTAATAGACACCACTGAGCAAGCGATCAATGATAAGCTACCGCAACTTAGGATATTGGTGTTGAATAAGGTAGCGTCTCAGCCAAGGAAAGAAAAAAAATCCAAAGCTCCCGGAACAGGAAATCTGCCTGCAGGAAATGCGTCTGGCTCGACAACAGCAAGCCGAGGGCGAGGGAGGCCACCTGGCTCGAAAATTACCAAAGCACCTCCTGTCATAGACCATAGCATCGTAGCTCATAGAACTAGAGCTAAGACTAACCAAAATACAGGAAATGATCTTCGTACCTCAGGAGCGACAACCTCTCAAGCATCAAGGAGTATCCGTAAACCCTTATCCGTGACCCAATCTATTAATCCCCGTACACAGAGGCTTCCTACTAAATCTGTCAATACGCCCAATACAACACATAAACTAAAAGCAATCGGAAGAGATGCAATATCACCAAATCAAGGGTCATTTTCTACAAATTCCCCTACGGATACCGAGATCGGAACCAGCTCGGAGCTAGCATTAAAAAGTACAAAGTCAATTGATATCAACACGGACACAGATGAAGTGCCACCGCGAGCTGATCCTAGGAGGAGCGGGCTGCGGGAAGAAACCACCGAAGAATCGGATTCTGACATCGACACTCAACACTGCCAGGAAAAGGATAAATTACCAATTTGTATGGATGTTACCGCAGACTCAGGAAGTGAGACCGAGGAGGTCACCGCCATAGAAGAAAATCAAGAAGAAGAATCTATTGACGAATCGCAAGTAGCAGGTAGAAGTTCAAAACCTCTAACGTCAAGCAAAAAGTTAGGCGACGAAGTTACGGAAAACGTAGAAACGACCGAAGACTAGAGAAATTTTAACGCGTCTCTGGGAAGGATCTATAACAAGATATATAATCAATATGGCTATAACTCTGACGAACTGCTGAGAGATAGAGACAACACCCTTGGAGGTAAAAGTAATTTCTCTGAAGGAGATATAGTAGATCCCGAATATCAAGAGTACTTAGACACCATAGATCCCTACAACGACAAAACTCTTAACGACGACCTTATGGAACGGCGAGTGGCACAACTGGAACGACAGCCTCCGGTTAGCACAAGGAATCTGACTCCCCTAACCTTGGATAACAAAATTAATTATGGAACAAACAGTGACGCCGACGCAGAAGATTCAGATAATATACATGGGATACAAAGAAAAGCACCTAAACCCATTTCAGACACACCATTCAGTTGCAACCAACAACCACAAGCCAAAAGTACCCCCCTAACAGGGAAAGTAAAGAAACAATTGCGTTTTAGCGAGGCAGTTTGCATTCCCGGAGACTCTAAAGAACCCTCACATAAGACCTTACTCGAAAAAACACCAAATATAAATATAAATTATGACCAAGCGCCCAAACATTCTTTCAACGAATTACTACCCCTGATCTCATTATGCATATCTTCAACCGATTCGTATGAAACTATCACCACCGATCACAGTGACCGAAGTTTGGAAGATACCGACTGCTTAGAAGAACAACAACTCCCGCCTCTACTGATTTCAAGAAATAACATTAAAGCATCTCGACAAAGCCTCACTTATAAAAGAGACAACCTTGTGCACTTCATCACTAGCGATATTGAGAGCATAACGAGTACAACCAGGTTATTGATTGATATACGAGCAATAAATCAAATGAAATTAAAGGAAACCAGACCAAAGGTAGGACAGATCCTGGTTACGCCATATAAGAATCATAACATACTATCAGTAGTTATAAAACATAAGTACTTCGACAGTCTCACTATTCCGAACATAAGGACCGCTTTAGCTAATCTTAGAACTACAATGCATCAAAGAAACCTCACCAGTTTTCGCATTTCACGAAAAGGAGACATGCTGGATGCCCTAGAGGCAGGACTATTAGCTCAGCTGCTGACAGAAACATTTGAAGGTAGCCCAATCAACGTAACCCTGTGTTACGGAAAGGTGAATTGTCCAGAACCAGAGGAAAGAAATGGCATAATACAAAATTTACATGAGAGCTTGATAGGGGGACACAAGGGTGTAAACCAAACATATCAGAAGATCCGAGAGAGACATTACTGGCCAGGTATGAGAAACGACGTTCTGAATTATGTCCGAAAGTGCCGAGAATGCAGTATGAAAAAGTTGGATCGAACTAAGACAAGGGAGCCCATGATTATCACGGACACACCGATCGAACCATTTGATAAGGTATCCATCGACACCGTTGGCAAATTGAGAATAACCCCTCGAGGCAACTGCCACATGCTGACCATGCAATGCAATCTAACAAAATACTTGATAGTTGTACCAATACCTAATTTACGATCTACCACAATAGCCAACGCTCTAGCTAAGCACCTCATATGTCAATTTGGGGCTCCTAAAACAATATTATCAGACAGAGGAACCAGTTTCCTGTCAGATTTGACGGAAACACTTATAAAAATATTTAAGATACGACATCTTACCACGTCAGGATATAGACCCCAGACCAATGGATCATTAGAAAGAAGCCATGCGCCATTAACTGATTTTATCAGAACGTATTCAGAATCTTAAAACGACTGGGATAGATTAATACCTTTCGCAGCTTTCACTTACAACACCAGCTTACACTCTGCCACTAAATTCACTCCTTATGAATTGGTTTTCGGAAGAATCGCAATATTCCCTGAATACATATAAAACTGAATACATATAACACGTACCTACGGGACTTACTTATTCGATTGGATGAAATGAATAACATCGCCAGGGATAATCAGATAGCAGCTAAACTACAATCTAAAACTCGATATGATAGTAAGGAGAAAAAACTAAGAGCCAAAGTCGGAGACTATGTGTATGTGCTCAAGGAAATAAGAACATCAAAGTTCGATAAATATTATAATAAACCTTTGAAAATCGTTGAAATATTGGGTAGAAACAATGCTATATTAGAATTACCCGATGGCAGACGTATTAGAAAACACATGGATAAATTAAAGTTAGCTTCTGAATAAAAGGAATAACCGTTTCAGGAAACCATGCACAAGTCTCTTTGTCTCTTCTACGTGATAATGGTACACGCAGGAACTTCTCCAGACCTCACAGGAAAGAATTTCGAGATAGAGTTAATAAAAGAAAGTCCAGGAATGTATTATGAGCGCATGGAAGTAGTACGATTAAAAAGGGCTGACTGGCAGGTAACAATTCATGTGAACATAAAAGATTTTCTAGAAACTTACGGAACGATCGACAGTTACCAAACCCTACTCGCTAATTGTACCGCACTCATGGAAGAGAACACTTGTAGGGCTATGCTCGGGACAGACCTAGTGGAAGCAAGACAAAACACCCTAATTCAAATACAGACAGAGATAGAAACCATGCTCTCTGATATGGGACAAACCGTAGAAGATCCTATAAAAATTCCAGGAAGCATGAGGTACAAGCGGATGGTGCCTTTAGGTTTCATTGGAAGCCTCAGTAAAAGCCTATTCAGACTAGTCACGGCAGAAGACGTCGACAAGATAAATACCAACATAGACCAGTTGTTCACAGACCAAAAGGAGCTAGTGTACCTAGTAAATGAGAAAGAACACATAATAACTAAATCTCTAGAGGATTTATACAATACTACGAAGGCTTATGCTGAGGTAATAAACCAAATGGAAAAGGACATGGACCGGAAATTCAAATTCATTGTCACTGGAGAAAATGAATTAAGATATCTAATTACCTTAACCATCTACGCTCGTAAGATAGACGTCGCAATGCAACACCTAATAGAAAGTAATCGACGAATGCTGCAAACTATACAGGGACTTAAGGAACGCAAAGTGGACCCTTCCTTCTTCAATAAAGATAAACTAAAACACCTAACAACCGACATAGCAAAGGCAAGTGGAGTACTAGAATTTCCAATACCGGTTCAACATTTAAGGGCAGAAGAAGTCGCAAGAATTGCGCAACTAGACGCGGTTTACAACAACGGGAAGTTATTAATTATCATGCATCTTCCATTAGTAAAACGAGTACCCTGCAACCTCTATGGACTGCATCCATTAGCTGTATCGCAAACAATAAACAATAATTGGATAGGAACAGGATATATAAAGCCAAGCCACCGATACCTAATGATTGGAACGGACCAAAGGCAGTACACGAAAATAAATTATGAGGACCTGCAGAATTGCCAACATACACATTATGCTTACATATGCTTAACCAACGGACCCTTGTCTGAAACCACTATTCAAGAAGATTGCGAGGTATCGATGTTGCTGAGACCCAGAATACAAATAATGAAAACCTGCGATGTAACCATAACTCCCAATAACGTCACTCAATGGAGTTACCTAAAGATGGATGGATCCTGGCTCTATTCCTTAGGACAAAAAGAAGACTTACTTCTAATCTGTCCAGGACAACCAGACCAAAATATACACCTCCAGAAGGCAGGAATTTTACGTATGGCACCCGGCTGTATAGGCAAGACTGACAAACATCTTCTCATAAGTGAAGGAAACCAACGCAACGATTTTCAATATACAAACCAGAGATAACCCTTAATGTAGAGGCCATATTCCCTGACATGTTAAAATATCATCAAGAACTGATCAGCACTCCAGAAACAGAGATCTCAAAAGCCCCTGCACCAGACGTTAAAGGATGGAAAAACCGCGAAGAGTCGATAGAGAAGATTACCCGTCGTTTAAAACAAGTAGGAAATCATCAGAGAAGCATCTCCAACACGCATTATCTAATATACGGTGGAGCTTTGGGCCAAATCCTAATCACCGTAGGACTCATCTTCACTGCCTGGAAGTGTCATACCCGAAGAATGCTGCAACATCAATATCAGACCAAACGCAAAGTTAAAATAATCTCTGACACTACCCCTGCACATCGTATGCAGGAAACACCACTGAGCCCAATTGGCCTACAAAATCAACCAACATACGAAGGCCAGACTTGCACACTACAGATACCAGAACAGGCCTTAGTTCCTGGAAGATGGATAAATCAACCATTAATTCCCCCACAACCCCTGCCCTATCCACAAACATTATCTATTCAGATCCCGGACACTGACTAATCCGTAACCTTAAACTATACAACCGTTCCACGAGAAGGAACAAAGACCCAACGGAACACGTTTCCGTAAGACCACAATTAAAACTATATCCTACTAATAAACCCCAGTTTATTCCGAACCCGGCGTCTATAAAGCCTAATCCACAACCTTAGCTTCCAGAAAACTCAATCCGAAAAGACCATGGCTGGGCGATGCCGAATCAACGTGACTAAAAATCCAGAAGGGGAAGGCAGTTTAGTATTTTACAATCCTTGCACCACCTCCTTATCAGCTGCTGTAGAAAGAGCCGAAGAAAAAGGACTAATAAGAAGTGTTAACATTTGATTAAATGGAGATGGGGATCCAGCCGGAATACTAAAGATAAGGTATTTCAACAAAGAAAATAAAACTAAAGAGCTGCATAAATTACGGAACAAAGCAAAGTCAAGGGCCATACCTACCAGACCCTCTGGAACTAGACTATTCTGCCAATTACCTTGGAATATAACAGAAGAAGAGCTCTTTAAGGACTTTCGAATATTTGGACCGTTAGATTTCATCAAGATCATCCGAAATATTGAAAGACAGGCCACTTGCGGATACATTCAGTTTATTAACGCTAAGGATGCTCTCAAGGCCTTGAAAGAAAGTAAGAAAACGTACCGTGCTATTTTCGCCGATCCCCCGAGGATATCGAAGGCAGATCAGGATAAAAACCAAGGATATGCGAAGACACTGCACTCGAAATGCATGCTCTGGGTAGACTGCAAAACATTTGAAGACCATCTAATTACGTGCCAAATACAGTGTCAAATGAGAGATCGCCAAGGGCATTTAAAAAAAATAAGGAGTGTAATCCAAAAGTTTGAGAGTGAAGAATCAAGATCCAGCAAAGACCCTATTGCAAGACACGAAAAGACTATTAATCGAGTCCCTAGCGCCACGCCAGATTTCAAATCAAAAGCCATGCGCGAAAATAAACACGCAATTAAGCAGACCATTGATACCAGAAGGGACATGAACATCAACCAACACACACATTCATCCTTATCAATCAAGATAAAAGAAGATTAAGAATATATCTAAAAGATTAACACATATAGTATAAAACTGATTCTTATAACCATATCAATATTTAACCA
Organism: Chalcis sispes; assembly: GCA_949987625.1. Classification (NCBI taxonomy): domain Eukaryota; kingdom Metazoa; phylum Arthropoda; class Insecta; order Hymenoptera; family Chalcididae; genus Chalcis; species Chalcis sispes. The sequence continues at coordinate 50,790,629 of OX465094.1, read as the reverse complement.
ATATAATAGAATAAAACTTGTAAAAACAATCCAAACGGTTCCATTTTACCGACAGTCCTAAGAAATTTTTATCATATTAATAAGGGAATCAGCTTGGATTGTTTGCTTATAAATTGTAAAAAAAAAAAAAAAAAAAAAAAAAAAAAGCTAAATTAAGCACCCTTTTTTTATGTAAAGGCAATCTAAATAATTTAATCCTTTCCCTTTTTTGTGGGTTATCATAAATGTTATAAAGTAATATTTAGACTACCTACGACCCTAAGCAAATTAATCAACCTTTATAATACGACACTAACAATAATATAAGGCTAATAACATTTGGCAAGTATGTAATATTAACAAACCATAATATATAGGCTAATAGTCTGTTGTAAGCGCATACACCACGCAGCACGTCCGCTGTTTACCGGGACGGTAAACGTCTTTAAGGGGGGGAGGATGTTACGTGACGAAATTTTAATAATTAAATTGAATAATTAAATTAAATAATAATAATTAAATTAAGAATTTATAAAAAATTAAATCAAAATTAAACGGTTCAATGTACCACTGCAACACATAAATGTGTACGTTTAATGTGTTAAAATGCTGAGCGCGCAGGTTGACGAACTCTGTACAACAGAGTGTTAGAAAAAGGTGGGTGATACTTGCACTCACGCTGCAAATTGACACCTGTGGAAAAAACCCAGGAGACATGGAAAATAAACGTATTCTTACAGTCAGATATTTTTCCCACACACCTTTAGAGAGTTGTGTTGCTCAACTCGCCTCGGCGCACACATTTAAACAAATAAAATGTCTAAGGTTGCAGTTTAGTCGGGAGGCGCGGGGGAGGCTCGGGAGTCCACCGAGGCTCGCGCTGATGCAAAATAAACAAAAATCCCCACGATGCCTCCACCTCAAGGTCTTTAAATATGAGTACAAACGGGCCGCGAGAGAGAGACGGTTAAAAAGAACAGTAGTATCTAAACTCCGCCGTAACGTCGTTTAATTCGAGTCTCCATATTTTATAATTTTTTCTGAACGATTACATTTTTCAATAACTTTTTTTCATCCCGGTTTTCGGCCGCGTGTTGCGTGTGTGAGTGACGTTCAATAATTCCATCAGCGCGGTTGTACAATTTATTAAATAAAGACACTATAAGTGGGAAAAACTGGTGGCGTTAAATATTCTGAACCTCCATTCCTCATCGGACGGGTACCATTGGAAATCCAGGACGCGCTAAGGATCCAGGTAGGTTTTTACTTATGTTTAGTTAATTAATATCATGTCTCTTCTCTGCGGCTGATCCCCACTAAAGAATGGGGTAGAGGAAGTCATAGTTATAGTCCGCGGCAACCTAGGTCCCTTCGGTTCGCGATGCGCGGGCGGGCCCGTACGGGACGCGTTGGCGGGTCCCGCATAAAAATAAATATTAAAATTTCGTGTTGTGCGTGTAGCCCCGCACGTAACAATCAGAAAATTCAAATTAAAATTAAAAAATTCGAATTCAAATTGGAAAATTCAAATTCAAATTAAAAAATTCAAATTCAAATCAGACAATTCATATTCAAATTAAGGAATTAAAACTTAAATTTAAAAATTAAAATTTAAATTAGACAATTAAAATTAAAATTAGAAAATTAAAATAAATTATAAATTTAAATTCAAATCGGAAAATTCAAACTCAAATTAGAAAATTAAAATTCAAAGTAGAAAATAAGAACTCGAATTAGAAAATTTTAAATTTAAATTAGAAAATTTAAATTTAAATTAGAAAATTAAAAATCGATCTAAAAAATTCAAGTTTGAATAAGAAAATTAAAATTCAAATTAGACAATTAAAATTTAAATAGGCAAATTAAAAATAAATTTAAAAAAATTCAAATTAGAAAATTTAAATTTAAATTAGAAAATTTAAATTCAAATTAGAAAATTAAAATTAAAATTAGAAAATTAAAATTAGAATTAGAAAATGAAAATACAAATTAGAAAGTACAAATTCAAATTGAAAAGTTTGAATCCAAATAAAAAATTTAAATTTAAATCAGAAAATTGAAATTCAAATTAGAAAATTTAAATTTAAATTAGACCATCAAAATTAAAATTAGAAAATTAAAAATAAATTATAAATAAAATTCGAATTAAAAAATTAAAACTAAAATTAGAAGATTAAAATAAGAATTAGAAATTTAAAATTCAAAGTAGAATTTTAATTAAAACTCAAATTAGAAAATTAAAATTTTTTAGAATTTGATATGAATTATGAATATCGAACAAGTGCTACCAATATGCCTTCTTAGTTCTTTTAGGTTGGCACGTCCGTACTGTGCACAACTCGCTCTATTCATTATTTTTTGTCCAAATTTTCTCATATATAAATCAGTCTCTATTGAGCAGCTATTGTATTTACTTGTATACAGTTTATAATAAACAAGTTCTTTTCTTAATTATAGGTTGCGTTTATTTTAAACCATTAGAAATCTGTCAAAATTTAAATTAGAAAATTTAAATTTGAATTAAAAAAATTAAAATTTGAATTAGAATATTCATATTAAAATTAGAAAATTAGAATGAAAATTAGAAAATTAAAATAAAAATTACAAAATTAAAACTAAAATTAGAAAAATAAAATTAAAACTAGAAATTTAGAATTAGAATTAGAAAATGAAAATTCGAATCAGAAAATCAAAATTCAAATTAGAAAATTGAAACTCAAATTAGAAAATTAAAATACAAAGTAGAATACGAAAATTCATATAAGAAAATTAAAATTTAAATTGGAAAATTAAAATTAAAAATAGAAAATTTAAATTCAAATTAGAATATTGAAACTAAAATTAGAAAATTAAAATTAGAATTGGAAAATTAAAATAGAAATTAGAAAATTAGAATTCAAATTAGAAAATTAAAATTGAAATTAGAAAATTAAAATTTAAATTAGAAAATTAAAATACAAATTAGAAAATACAAATTCAAATTAAAAAATTTAAATCCAAATAAAAAATTTAAATTTAAATCAAAATTAAAATTCAACTTAGAAAATAAAAATTCAAATTAGGAAATGTAAATTCAAATTAGCAAATTAAAATTCAAATTAGAAAATTAAAATACAAATTTAAAAATTTAAATTCAAATTAGACAATTAAAATTTAAATTAGAAAATTAAAAATAAATTATAAATTTAAATTCAAATTGAAAAATTAAAATTAAAATTAGAAAATCAAAATTAAAATTAAAAAATTAAAAATAAATTAAAAATTTAAATTCAAATTAGAAGATTAAAACTAAAATTAGAAAATTGAAATTAGAATTAGAAAATTAAAATTCAAAGTAGAAAATTAAAACTCAAATTAGAAAATTAAAATTCGAATTATAAAATTCGAATTAAAATTAGACAATAAAAATTTAAATTAGAAAATTCAAATTAGTAATAAAAAATGAAAATTCGAATCAGAAAATTAAAATTCAAATTAAAAATTACAAATTCGAATTAGAAAATTTAAATTCAAATCAGAAAATCCCAATTCAAATTAGACAATGGAAATTAAAATTATATAAAAAATAAATTAAAAATTTAAATTCAAATTAGAAAATTAAAATTAAAATTACAAAATTCAAATCCAAGTTAGACAATTAAAATTGAAGTTAGAAAATTTATTCAAATTATAAAATACAAATTCAAATTAAAAAATTCAAATTCAAATAAAAAATTTAAATTTAAATTGAAATTAAAATTCAAATTAATAAATTAAAAATCAAATTAGGAAATTTAAATTCTAATTAGCAAATTGAAATTCAAATTAGAAAATTAAAATACAAATTTAAGAATTAAAATTCAAATTAGACAATTAAAATAAAAATCAGAAAATTAAAAATAAATTATAAATTTAAATTCAAATTAGAAAATTAAAATTTAAATTAGACAATTAAAATTTGAATTAGAGAATTAAAATTAAAATTAGAAAATTCAAAATAAATTAAAAAATTTTAATTTAAATTGGAAATTAAAAATTCAAATTAGAAAATTAGAAGTCAAATTAGAAAATTAAAATTCAAATTAGAAAATTCAAATTCAAATTAGAAAATTCAAATTCAAATTAAAAAATTAAAACTCAAATTTGAAAATTCAAATTAAAATTAGACAATTAAAATTAAAATTTGAAAATTGAAAATAAATTCAAAATTTAAATTCTAATTAGAAAATTATAATTAAAATTAGAAAATTAAAATAAAAATCAGAAAATTAAAATTTGAATTAGAGAATTAAAATTAAAATTAGAAAATTCAAAATAAATTATAAATTTAAATTCAAATTAGAAAATTTAAATTTAAATTTAAAAATTAAAATTAAAATTAGAAAATTAGAATTTAAATTAAACAATTAAAATTAAAATTAGAAAATTTAAATTCAAAATAGAAAATTAAAATTAAAATTAGAAAATTAAAATTAAAATTAGAAAATTAAAATTCAAATTATCTTATTGAACATCATACCGACGTTAGAAATATTGAAATAGCGCTTACCTTTATACAGTCTGTTATTATTGAAAATAATTGGAGTAAATTGATTACGAATAAATTATAACCCTCGATTATGTCGATAATTAATAACAGATAGTTTTGGAAGTCTCACAATCGAAAAGTACGTCTCGAATTCATACTTTCGCGGACTGTGAGGTCACGAGACCACATGGTGAATTTGTCTTTACCTCCGATGGTAACCTCCTAAGCCGCTAATGAATATTTAATAATTGTCGTTAATTAAAATTAGCTCACTTAATTCTTTTGCCTGAGCAGTTTAAATTAGCTTGATAGCCATCGTTAGAAATGGTTTTTATGAATAAAATGACATTAATCAACAATTTGTTAACGTTGCAATTGTATATATCCATTGTTAATTTTTAATATTCAATATTCTTAAATATAAATTAGTTTTGTTAGTCTTAAGTGATTGTGTTTGCCCTAATGCATATGTGTTACGCTACATTGTGAAGTTTTGGATAATTATTTATTAATAAGTGTTAGTATTTAATTCAAATTCTGCAAGTTTCTCGCCTTGTTTACCTGTGCGCATGCGCACACGGTCATAAAATGCAGTTATCTGCAGTTTTAAATAGTTTTTTTATTTATCAATCAATTTAATATTTCTTTTAATTTTAAATACCTGAGCAGTTTGTATCTAGTTGTGAGCAGTTTATTAATATTTTATTTAATATTTTGTGTTTAATATTGAATGAGAAATCCTAATTTAAATATACAACTGGTTTCACATTTATTGGGAAAAAGAAAGGTGAGTGGTTAAATTTAATGTTTTTAGGCTGAGCTAATTATGTCCTTTAAAAAAAATTTTTTTTTTGTCAAAATGGTAGTTTTGTGGGCCGTAAGCGAGTCGGTAAACCGAAACCGAAACCGAAACCGAAACCGAAACCGAAACCGAAACCGAAACCGAAACCGAAACCGAAACCGTAACCGAAACCGAAACCGAAACCGAAACCGAAACCGAAACCGAAACCGAAACCGAAACCGAAACCGAAACCGAAACCGGAACCGAAACCGGAACCGGAACCGGAACCGGAACCGGAACCGGAACCGGAACCGGAACCGGAATCGGAATCGGAATCGGAATCGGAATCGGAATTGAAATCGAAATTGAAATAATCGAAATTAAAATTAAAATTAAAATGAAAATTAAAATTAAATAGAAAATTAGAATTATAATAAAATCGTAATTCTAAAGATGTATCGGAAATATTTTCATCTTGTATCGTATAATGAGAACAAATATGCAATATGTAAATGTTAAATAAATGGGGAGCTGGCTGCGGGTGGTGGGAAACCCTGCCCACGGCAAATGTGGTCCTTCAGGGTCTAAACATTACCTCACTTACATAACTACGAGTACTACTCAAGTCGGCACGGCCAGGATCCGGTGGCAACTAGGCAACATACCCTGTGGTGCTGGGGGGTCGTATAAACGGATATTCTCCGGCGAGTCATTGACTACTGGGTCAAGGCCTGGTGTAAACTAATGTGCACTCTGTAGTGCTGACCGGTTGGTGGTCCAAAAAGCACTCAAAAAGGGAATGTTGGGGGTGGGGGTGCTGGACCCAGCCTAGTCAGCATGGGAGGCTGCCCCACGCATTGGTAGAGCGCTTCGCTAAATCTCGTCCTCGTAGTAGTGCTGATTGGCGCTCAGATGGGACCCTGCTGCGGAGGGCGAGGGAGGGGAGAACTTATTGAGACGACCGGACTGTAAAAGGGCTTAGTTCTCGGGAAAATACAGGAAGCTTCGCTGTTATTACCACTCGTTGAGACTTCTGACCACCACAGCATATACACTAATTACACTTCAAACATACAAAACAAAAAATGAAAGATACAAACAATATAGCAGGCTCGACAGTACCGCCTGCGACGATTATGGACTCGGAGGAGTCCAGGGTGCAGCCTAGCACCCTCACCGCAGCAGTAGGTAACCTGGCTGTTGCGGAGACTAGAGCGACAGGACACACAAAGAACGTAACGTGCCTCCAGCTAACACGCATACAGACTGCCCTCACAGCCATGGAGGTGTAGACGAAAAGAGAACGCAACGTGAGGGAACCCATTAAGACTGGCATGGCTATCATTCGAGAGGCTGTAGAGCGCACACAGAAAGAATGCGACCGCCTTGACCTCCCTTTGGGCACCGCGGTGAAAAGTAACCTGACGATATAAGCTACAAAACGAAAACGGGAGACAACGGGACTAAGCCCTGAACAGTCGGCTGCCTACCAGAAGGTGGTGGACGACGGGGGCTGGAAGAAAGTTGTCTCCGGAAAGACAGTAGAAGAGACAAGAAAGGAGCGGGGCACGCACCAGCGCAGTGCTTATCAAGCCAAGCGACGGGGTGATTTACGCGGACGCACTCAGACCATTGAAGGCGGGGGTCGACCCTGAATCTACCAAGGTGCAGATTCAGAATTGTCGAAAGACAAAAGATGGTGGGCTTCTCTTCAGACTTAGGAGCAGCGTAACAGAAAGACGGGTCTTCCAGGAGAAGCTCAAACAGACTCTAGGAGACGATGGTACTGTAAAGGACATTACTCCAGCCATCCGGTTGGAGATGCTAAACATTGACAACGTAACGGACGTTACCGACATAATGGACGCACTAGGACGTGAGACGGGCGACGGCTGGGATCTTTGGTCCCAACAAACAGGACATCTGCTTAGCTGTCGTCAAGGTGGGAGAGGGCACGGCTCAAACTCTCCTCCGCAAAGGACGCATAAAAATCGGTTGGACCAACTGCCGCGTCAAACGTAGACTGACGGTACCTAGATGCTACCAGTGCCTAGGATACGGACACTCTCGTAAAGGGTGTAAAGAACCCGATAGGTCGCAATGCTGTTAGACTTGCGGGTAACAAGACCATGACAGCAAGACTTGCCAAACTAAGGACAAAAACTGCTTCCTATGTTCTGCGACGGGGCATAAGGAAGTCGCGCATAGGCCGGGTTACAGGGCGTGCGGGATTTTCAGGGCCGCGCTTGAAAATCTCAAGAAAAAGTCCACAGCATGACGGGGGTGCTACAAGGAAACCTACATCGGTGCCCAGCAGCCCAGCTGCTAATACCGCAGATTGCGACGGAACGAAACGCGGACGTACTAATACTGAGCGAAAAGTACCGGGACCTATGCACTACTGACGGATAGTTTCCGAATACTTCGGGCACTTCGGCTATCTGGGTGAGGGGCGCGATCGACCGTCGGGTACAAGCTTCCTCGTATGGGTTAGGGTCGGTACTATCACCTACGTTAGTGTCCACTTGTCCCCAAACGTCGCAGCGAGGGTCTTCGACGCAAAGATAAGTACACTGGAGGACGCTTTAAGAGATCTCCCGGGTAATCTCATCATTGCAGGCAACATTAACTCTAGAGCGATTAAGTGGGGTATGGCAGCAATAGACAAACGGGGTAGACTGCTGCTGGAGATGGCCGCGAGGCTTGAACTGGTAGTGGCCAACATCGGCCGTATGCCAACATACCTTAGACCAGGGTTTGGGTACTCGATACCTGACGTAACGACAACGTCGGACGTATCTCATCGCGGAGAAGTCGGTGGCGGGTGATCGAAGACTTTACGGCCAGCGATCACCAATACATCGTCTTTGAAGTGTTGAGCAGTACCTCAACGCCACAAAGCGTACAAAGGGGGCGTCTGCAACTAAAAAGGTTCAACTCGCTAAACAGAACCATGACCGTTTTAGGGAGGCGCTGTTGGAAGCAGTAGCGCTTTCCGAGACCGTTCCAGAAGACTTTACGGAAGGCACGGTCACAAGGACTAACTGGATAGTAGAGAAAACTATGCGACTGTACGAGGCTTCCATGCCTTGCAAATGAAACGTACCGGGCAGAAGAGCTATGTACTGGTGGTCAGACAAAATCAGTCTTATCCGGAGAGACTGCATCGCGTGCCGTCGACGAATTATCGGTCGCATATAAGACAGCACGAAAACGACTTACCACGCGATCAAGGACAGTCAGAAACGGTGTTGGCCGAGGTTGTGCGAGGAGGTGGACAGAGTTTCCTGGAGACTGGGTTATGAAATCGTAGCCCAAAAACTGGGTAGTTTTGATCCACCCGAGCGCGAAGACAAAACTACTATGGATGCGATAGTGAGAGGTCTCTTCCCGACCCATCCGGTGACGGAGGAAACCTCAGACTGCCGCGACCTAGTTGTCCCGGAATTCAGCGAGGTGGAGCTGCTCCAAGCTACGTCCTCGCTGAAATCCGGAAAAGCGCCTGGACCGGGCTGCATCCCGGGGGAGATCCTCCGGCATTGTACGTCCGAGACTACTCTTGGACATCTACAATACAAATCTAGGGACCGGGTGGTTTTCAGCGCGATGGAAGATGGCTCGATTGGTTCTCTTATATAAAGGTAAAGAGAAAGTCGAAACACCGTCGTCCTATTGGTCCCTGAGTCTTCTCGACACAGCGGGCAAACTTTACGACGCATTGCTAAAGCCGCGGATAACAAGCATGATAACAGCCACCGAAGGGCTGACCGATAATCAACATGGCTTTCGGAAGGGCCACTCGACGATAGGCGCGATAAAGGAAGTGACTGAATCTTGCCTACGGACAAGGCGGGTCTGCTACAGCACGAGACCACTAGTTCTGCTCGCGACCTTAGATGTAAAGAACGCCTTTAATTCGGCCAGGTGGGGGAATATTCTGGAGGCTCTGCAGGCTTTTAGGGTACCCCTCTATCTGCTGCAGGTGGCGAGAGATTACTTAAAAAATCGACGAATTACGTACGAGACCACTAAGCGTAGGCCGATTACTGTAGGCGTCGCGCAGGGATCAAAACTAGGACCTGACTTCTGGAACGCGGTCTATGACGGCCTACTGAGGTTGGGAATGCCAGAGAACGCCTCACTCATCGCCTACGCCGACGACGTGGCAGTAGTGGTCGTTCAGCGCAATTCAGAATTAGCACAGTTGACATTAAACCGGGTCATGTTACGGGTAGACGGGTGGATGACAAGTCGCGGACTGACATTAGCACTGACAAAAACTGAACTGATCCTCCTCACCGGCAGAAGGATACAAACCGTCATACCGATGACGGTGGGGTCGGTGCGGACATAGACCAAAGGGAAGGTGAAATATCTGGGGGTGACTCTGGATACGAAGCTGACCTTTTGGTCGTGTATACAGGAGACGGCACATAGGGCGGCGATGCGGGTCTCTGCGCTCTCCCGCCTTATGGCGAACACGTATTGACTGAGACCAGGGAAAAGACGGTTGTTTATGGCCACCACCCACTCGATCTTATTATACAGGACGGAAGTCTGGGCCGATGCGCTCGAGGTAAAGAAATACCGCAAGCGACTAACGAACGTACAAAGACAAGGGGCTTAACGAATCGCGTGCGCGTACAGAACGGTCTCAGCGGAGGCCGTCCTGCTGGTAGCGGGCGTAATACCAATTGACCTGCTCGCTAGGGAACGGAAACGGACATACAAACGAAGTGCCGATGTAGGGAGCCCAAACGCGGCAGTTGAGGGAAGGGACAGGACAATGCGTGAATGGACTGGCCATTGGTTAACGGATGCCACTGCTACGTGGACGAGACGCTTGATAAGCTGCCTAGTATCGTGGACCAGACGAGGATTTGGGGAGGTTAATTTTTACCTAACCCAATTTTTGACGAGGCACGGTTACCGTAGACAGTATTTATTTCAGTGTAACAGGGTTAGGTCGCCGTAACGTAAATACTGCGGGTACGAGCACGACGATGCCGAGCACACTTTTTATGTGGGCCGACGATGGACCACAGACAGACTGTCACTTAAGACGAGAACGGGCAGCATCATGCCCGAAAATACAGTGGCGAGAATGCTGCAAGACGAAGACAGTAGGACGGCGATAGCTACCTTCGTACTGTCCTGAGGGGTAAAAAGGCGGACGGGTGTTTGGAATAGTTGGTGGTGGGTAGCATGAGTCGGTGAGAGAATATATATGAAAGGATTGTATGAAAGGAATACGATACAGATACAGGTTACAACGTACCATAAAACGGACTGACGAATAGACAGAACCTGCAGCGGCAAAGCAATATGAAAGTGGTTCAACGCTGCAGGTTGGACAGAAGGTGGATATTCCATCCGCGCTTCATATGTGTACGGTTTTATATCAGACATATGCTGGCATATGGTGGGTTAGACCCCGGGGTTGCCAATGCTCTTGCCACGGATGCACCCGAGCAATTGAGTCCATCCGAGGCCAAAGCTGATGCGACTACGGAACCCGTCACACCAGTGGGTTTCTCCGCGTCTGCAGGTCGACAAAAGAGCCCTTACTGATGGTCTGGTTTAGGCAGGTTCCCCGTTTTTTTACCACCGAAGAAAAAAAAAATGTTTAATAAGTATTGTAATGTGTGATGACACTACGCGCTCTATGCAATGGAACGCCTCTATATGACAATGTAGTGGTTCCATTATAGAAAGTGTAATGCCTGCTACGAAAATATCTAGGAGACATGAAGAATAATATTGTTCTTATAATTTAAGAATAACATTTTGTCAATATACAGGGTGCGTACGGTATTTGAGGACATGCATAAATGTGACTATAACTTCGTGAATTTTTTTTTTTTATTTTTTTTCCTTTTCAGATAAGAAATGGCGGACTACAACATCACTCAAGAAATGAAGAAACAAGCTGTCATCGTCGCTATATGTGCGAACCATACAGATTTAGAGATCTTTAATTTTCTTAATTGCGCCCGTTCATTCGTGCATAAGGTTCGCCGTGAATTGGAAGCATCAGGAGGCGATACAGAATCGATTGCAAAACGCAAAAAGCACGAACAACGTTCTGAAACTGTCTGATCTGCAGAATTTTTAGAGCAAGTGCAAGCGACCATAGACGAGGACCCTTCAAAATCAATGAGGGTCCTTGCGAGTGAGCTTCATGTTTCTGAGCGCCTTATTCGTAGAGTTGTCCACGAAGACCTTCGGTATAAGTCTTACGTGATGCGCAGAGGACAGTTCATGTCGGAACGAACACGGGAACAGAGAGTTCTCCGATCAAAACGTCTTTTAAACAAAATCAAACACCCTGAGGCGCCCAAAATGTTATGGTTTTTTTCCGACGAAAAAAATTTTGACCAAGATCAAAAGACCAATCGCAGAAATGACAGATGGCTATGTTCAAATCCTACGGAGGTTCCTGTTGTTATGCACACAAAATTTTCAGCCACTGTTATGGTTTTAGGTGTTGTCAGCAACGAAGGACATGTTATGCCACCACACTTTTTTACTCAAGGACTTCGAGTGAACTCTGCTGCATACATCGAGGTTTTGGAGACGGTAGTGAAACCCTGGATAGACAATGTAAGCGGAGGCAGACCATACATTTTGCAACAAGACTCTGCTCCTTTACATAAAGCGATGGCGACACAAGATTGGATGGTCGAAAATTTTCATGACCACATAACACCGAACCTATGGCCACCTAGCTCCCCAGACCTTAATCCTTTGGATTATTACGTATGGGGCATAGTTGGGCGTGAGACCAATAAGCGTCCTCATAACACCACTTCTTCGCTGAAGACTGCTATTAATGCCGTTATGGTTAATATGAACAAGGAGCATTTGATTCGGGCATGTAATCGTTTCCGGACCCGGATCGAAGAGGTTACTGCTGCTAATGGCGATTTTATTGAATAACTTTATAGCCACATATTAATTTAACGTTGTATACAAGATTCCTAAAATTTCATTAAATTTTATTAAAAATACAAGCTAATTAATTTCACTCTCAAGTTGTCCTCAAATACCGTACGCACCCTGTATGTATAGAGACCCGAGTAACACAACTTCTATCGGTACACACATTTAGACAAATAAATATACCAAAGTTGCATTTTTATTAGAGGCACGGGGAAGACTCGGGAGTTTACAAAGACTTATGCTGATGCCTAACAAGCAAAAATTTCCATGATGCATCCACGAACGAATCTTTAAGTATTGAGGAAGAGCGGGCCCAAGAAAGAGTTTTTTTCGGCCGTCTGGCAGTGTGTCAATTTAACGAGAGTTTTTGTTCGTCAATTTAAGAGTTTTCTTGGAGAGAGTTTTTTTTCGATTGTTCGCCAGCTCGTGTATTAGGAGACAGTTTTTTCGATTTCGAAATCGATTGAGTGATCGATTTTTTTTAGTATAACAATATTTTTTTTTCCTTTCGTATCGTACTCATCCGTTAGATTTTCGGTGTATAAAAAGTGCAATGTGTTGTGTGGAAGTGCCGTAACTTAAACCGTAAAGTGAATTGTATAAATAAATATATTTATAAAATAAAAAAAACCATATAGAAGAAAATTAGTGTTGTTTGTCGATTTACCCCCGATTCCTTCAACTCATCTTTCTCCCACGCGGGGATCCAAAGCGGACTTTGAGGCTTCAGGAACGACTACTAATCTCAGGTAAGAGTTATTATCAATCACAATAAATTTATATTTTATTGATTACTCCCTTTGCCATGTCCGGGTGCTCCCCTATCCGATGGGGCAGAGGTGTTTTCGTGAATTCCCGTAAGTCATGACAATAAGATCGTTTTCAGATCGCGATACGCGAGCGGGTCTGCATGGGACGGGTTAGTAGGTCCCGCATTAAAATAAATATTAAGGTTTCAGTCTTTGCGGGTTATTCCGCACGTAACACATGCGAAAGGTCTTTAGAAAACCCAGTATTTTGTATTATACTAAAACATAACAAAATTGTAGTTGATTTGTAATTGTTTTCATGACAAAAATTAAGCTGAATTTTTTCGACTAGTAATTACTTTACTATACTGTTTAATTTTTTGATGTTTCTCTACAAATGCTATTCAAAACATATATTGGAGAGGACCAAATTTACGCATAATCATTACACGATAGAGATGATTATGAGATTTTACAAATGAATTAATTTTTATAATGCTTACATGCATTTTTAAATATTTTGAAACTAACATTTTAGAATGAAGTATAAATTCTTCATTAATCACATCTGCTATAACTATATGTTAAGATAAGAGGTGGTTTAAATAAATAAACTATATTATTTATTATTAATTATAATTAAGTATTACATAATTGTAGCTGTGCGGAGTTCTACTCTATACGGCGTCTTGCGATAAACTAAAACTAAAAACGAGCTCTATGTTTACTATATTATATATACCATGCAGCATACACTGTATAGAATAAATGTATTCATAACCCTAACACTATAATTGCAATTTCACGAATAATTTAGTAAAATTTGTAAAGGTTATTACTTTTAACTATAGCATCTCCTAAAAACAGACATACACAGTACGTCGAAAAAGTTCCCGAACTTATTTTGTAGCGCTTGTACGAGTGGTGCCACCTCTTGGACGACACCAGTACTATGTTGCTACATCCCTCTAGAGTGTCTGAGAATTTTTTCACCAGTATCCGTTCATTAGTTGCCAAGATAGACGTGCTTGAGTGAACGTGTGTTTAGTACCCCGGTGCAAGCTCTACGATGGATGAGAAATTTGAACATCGTGGCGCAATTAAAGTCTGTTATAAACTTGAAAAAATTTTCGCGGAAACGAAAAAAATGATCGATTCGGCTTACGGTGAAAGTGTAGTGTCGCGTACAACTGTTTACACGTGGTTCAGTCGGTTCAAGAAGGGTAGAGAGTCGTTAGAAGATGACGAGAGAAGCAGCCGACCGTCAACAGCTGTTACCGACAAAAACGTGGCTCGCGTGCGTGCGCTACTGAAGCAGGATTGCCACATGTCTTTCAGAATATTGGCAGACGAACTGAACATGAGCAAGGATAGCGTCGCGTTGATTTTGAAAGAAAAAATGAACCGCAGAAAGGTCTGCTCTCGATTTGTTCTGCACTTTCTCACACCAGAGCAGAAAGAAACTCGCATCCAATGTTGTCAACATTTTATCGAGACTTGTGACACCACTCCGGGCTTTCTAGCCTCAATTGTGACTGGAGACGAGACTTGGTGCTTTCAATACGATCCTTCCACGAAGCGGCAGTCATCCGCTTGGCTCAGTCCGGGCCGTGCGAAGCCTCAAAAAGTGCGCCAACAAAAATCACGGGTAAAGACGATGCTCATCGCTTACTTTAACTCCAAAGGCCTGATGCACAAAGAATTTGTGCCCCCAAATACCACCGTGAATGCTGCGTATTACGTATAGGTGTTAAAACGTCTGAAGCGCTGGATTAATCGCATCAGGCCCGAGTACAAGGAACCGGGATCGTAGAGTTTGCTGGATGACAATGCGCCTGCTCATTCTTCGAACATTATGCAGCGTTATCTCGACGAAAATCAGATCCCACGCATCAATCACGCCCCATACTCGCCAGATCTGGCTCCAGCCGACTTTTTCCTATTTCCCAAGCTAAAAATGGCCTTGAAAGGACGATTTTTTGAAGATGTACCGAGCATTCAAGCGGCTTGCACCGAGCGTCTCACAGCGATAACTTCAGAGGAGTACCAGAGAACCTTCAAATCACTCATGGAGCGCTCAAATGAGTGTATATCTATGGAAGGGGACTATGTTGAAAGTTAACTGGAATAAATTTCTTTAGATGTAATTTTCGATTTTTTATTTCAAAAGTTCGGGAACTTTTCCAAAATACTGTGTAAATTTATGACTAGATTTGTTATTTCTAATGGTGATAAAATTATTTTTTCACATTTAATCGATTCTTCTTTTGATAAGGATGAAACACTGGAATTTGGAGCGTGATTCAATTCATTCTTAGATTTAAAGTTTGTAGAGTGAAACATTTATCAAAAAAAATTAAAAATTTCAAAATTATAGTTGCATCAACTCTGCGTGTTCTTTTAAACAAGTCATGCATGTAGTCAACTACACTGCTATCAATCACATGATATGTTAATTCAGAATAACGTTAAATATACATTGTTCATGTATCCCAAACGATTTTATGCACAATGTTTAACATAGTTTTTTTTACTTCGTATCAATAGGATAATTTGCTTAAATTGGCAATGAAATTCAGGCTTCTTCGTAATGCAAAATCTACAACAATAATGAGAATTAAAACTTATGACAAACTCTAGTATAGTGTTTAATCCCAAATTATCACCAACTATATAAATAATCATAAAATAAATTTTTAATTTCATCAACATTTATTCTGATTCTGTCCTTTTCAAATTCGATAATTTGTTGTATAATGTTTCAAGTACACAACTTGCAGTATGAAATCTTCATTTTACGAGTCAACTATTAGGAGGTGCACAACTAAGGTTCCTCCGTTTGTCAGTAGATGGCACCAGTAGTAAGTGCTTGTCGATTTCGACATCCAAAACGTCATGAAGCAAGCTTAGACATATGGTAAACAAATTGCTTTGACACATTAGTGATTTTGTTTTGGCGTCATACACTTTGGTTATGTGAAAAAGTCTCATTTTGTGCCAAATAATCGTCATTTGCGGGAAGTGTTGCTTTTTTTCTTTTATCCGAAGAAAACGGCGTCTAAAGCACATCAGGAGCTCCAAAACACTTACGGAGATGCTGCTCTAAGTGCAACAGCGTACCGAGATCGGTTCCGTCGCTTCGAAGACGGTGATTTCAATATTGACAACCGTCCACGTAAAGAAAGGCCGAAAACCTCCGGGGACACTGAATTAAAGGCATTGCTCGACGAGGATCCATGCCAAACCAAAAATAAGCTTGCTTAAGTATTAGGAGTTACCTGCCAAGCCATTTCCAAGTGATTGCATGCGTTGGGAATAAATTAGAAGTAGGGAACTTGGGTTCCTTACGATTTAGAGCCAAGGGACGCTGAGTCTCGTAAAAAGGAAGGGAGAGTTTTCTTCATCGCATCATGACAAGTAATAAAGAATGGATTCATTACAGCAATCCAAAGAGAAGAAAATCATGAGGATTGCTCGGTCATGCTTCTACGTCGTCGGCTCGGCCCAATATTCACGCTGCAAAGGTTGTGCTGTGTATTTGGTAGGACCAGGTCGGTTTTATTTATTATGAGCTATTAAAACCAAACGAAACCATCACTGGGCAGTGGTATCAAATTCAATTAATGCGATCGAGCCAAGCACTACACGAAAAATAGCCACAATACGAACAGAGACACGAAAAAGGTATTCTACTGCATAACAACGCTCGGCCTCACGTTGCCAGACCCGTTAAAATCTACTTAAAAACGTTTAAATGGGAAGTCTCACCCCACCCGCCAGATTCTCCAGATATTGCGCCGTCCAATTATCACTTGCTTCGTTCGATGGCACATGGTTTTGCTAATCAGCAATTTCCCTCATATAAGATTGCTTAAAAATTGGCTTGATTTGTGAATAGCTTCAAAAGACGAACACTCTTACCGTAACGACATTCGAGTTCTGCCAGGAAGATGGGAAGAAGTTGTAGCTAGCGATGGGCAATACTTTCGATGATTCATTTGTCACGATTTTTTTACAATAAAGTTACATTTTTATTAAGAAAAACAGCGAGAACTAGTTGCGTACCTAATAATTAACTACTTCACAAAAAATATTTTTTTATACCAAACAAATGTCTTTTATTTAGAATGAATGAATTTTAAACTAAGTTAGTATATATCTAAGAGAAATGAATACTTTGTTTTAATAAATATTATTTTAGATAACAAAAATTAAACTCATTTACCGCTTTTTCAAACATATTTTTTTACACTAAAAAAATATTTTTTCGTTTAGGATTAAGAAATTTTGAATTAAGTTGATACATTTTGATATAAAATAAATATTTATTCTATCCTGATTAATATTTTCTTGCGTACCAGGCTGTTCAATAAGTTTTGTGGTTCGACAAGAGAGGGTGTTGCTACTAGCCTAAATTTTTTTTTATTATGTTGGTTCACTCTTCATATTAACGTATGTGAAGTTTCATTTTAATCTGTCAATTCGTTCTTTGTTTAGAAGCCATTTAGTATCAACGTGTCACAGTATTTTTTTACAATGGAAAAAATCAAGTATCGTGCAGTGATTGAATTTTTATTTTTGGAAGGTTTAAAAGCAAAGGAAATTTATGAACGAATGTTGAAAGTGTATAAGGACTCTTCGCCTTCAATTAGTACAGTAGAAAGATGGGTTGCTGAATTTAAACGTGGTCGTACAAGCCTTTAAGACGATCCACGTCAAGGACGTCCAAAAACAGCAACAACACCAGAAATCGTAGAAAAAATACAGGATATCGTATTGGAAAATCGTCGAGTGACTAAAAGAGATTTAGTAGAAGCCCTAGGCATATCATTGGGCAGTGTAAGCAATATTTTGACTAAAGTATTGGGTTTCAGAAAGCTGTGTGCACAATGAGTGCCGCATTTGCTAACAATGGAACAAAAACACATTCAAATGCGACTTTCTCAGCAACATTTAGAGCGTTTTCGAAAGGATAAAGTGGATTTTGTGCATCGATTCATCACTATGGATGGGACTTGGGTCTATCACCATGATCCTGAATCAAAACAAGAGGCTGAAGAGTGGTGCGAACCTGGTTCTTCGGCTTCAAAACGAGTGCGTGTCCAGAAATTGGCCATGAAGGTGTTAGCATCAGTTTTTTGGGATGCGAAAGGAATTTTGTTTGTGGATTACTTGCAAACTGGTAAAACAATAAATTCTAAATATTATTGTAACCTTTAGACCAGCTGAAGGAAAAAATTTGTGAAAAAAGACTCGGTTTGCCGAAGAAAAAAATCCTTTTTCATTAGGACATTGTACCGTGTCACAAGAGCATTTGACAATGGCTAAAATCCATGAATTAAAGTTCGAATTGTTGGAGCATCCACCGTATTCACTAGATTTGGCCCCTAGCGACTTCCATCTGTTTCCAGACCTAAAAAAATTTATGCATGGAAAGCGTTTTTTATTAAATGATGAGGTCATAACAGATGTGGAAGCGTATTTTGCAGCCCTTCCAGATTCTCACTTCAGGGATGGAATTCATAAATTGGAATCTCGTTGGAACATGTGTATTGATGTTCAGGGAGACTATACTGAATAACAAAGTGTATTTTAAACCATAAAAATGAGTTTTTCTTATCAAACCGCAAAACTTATTGAACAGCCTGGTATATGATATAAAATATTCCATTTTCCACTTTACAAAATATATTCTTTTGTTCACAGAAAAAAGATTACTAGAACCGATTAAATATTATTTGAAACAAAGAAATATTTAATCACATAGTCGCAATCACATATTTTTTTGATTCGCAGAAATATTTATTTGATTGATTTATTTCAATCAAACAAACTTATAATTGTATCGAAAATTAAAATCATTTCAATTAATAAAATATTTGATTGATATAACACTTAATTTGCTTGCTGTAAAAAAACTTTTATTAATTCAATGAGACATAAAATCATAATTATCGGAAAATGTATTAAAGTCTTAAGTCACTAGGATTTTCATAAAGATTTGGCTGAAGTTTACATGCAATCCTAACGCAAAAGTTTATCTATAGCTTACAGTAACATTGCAAAATACTTTCAAGACAGCTTCCAATTTTTGTTTTTTGAAAGGTTACAGAAGGTTTCGAAAAAAGAAATATTAATTTAATATTATTAATTAAATATTTCTAAGAACTTTTGCAGTGACCTTGCTAAAATATTACGACAAAATATTTCAAGAAACTTCCGTGTATTCTAACGTAAAATATTTTGTAAAGTCTTCCAGCCAGTTTGCTTCAAGTTTTCATTGAAACATTTACCAGAAATTTTGCAGCTACTTTTCTAAAATATTACAACAAAATATTTCAAGAAACTTCCCGGTATTCTTTCATAAAATGTTTTGTAAAATGTTTCAGTAAGTTTGCTTCAAATTTTTGTTGAGACATTTACACGAAATCTTGTAGCGATTTTTTGAAAATGTGTCAACTATATGTTTAAAAAAACTACACAGGAATCTTTCTTAAAATTTTTTGTGAAATGTTCCAGCAAGTTTGCTTTAAGGTTTTGCTCAAAGATTTATATGAAATCTTGCAACGACTTTTTGAAAATGTTTTGACTAGATGTTCCAAAAGACCTCACAGGAATCTTTTTTGAAATGTTTTGTGAAATGCTTTAGCAAGCTTGATGCAAGATTTCTTTGTAAGACTTCAATGTAATGTATTTATTATCTAAAAACGATGTTTCAATGTTATGTTTCTTTGAAAGATATCTGCAAGGTTTTAATATAACCTTTCTACAAGTTTTCACTGCAACCTTACATTGAATCTTTCACTGAAATCTTTCATGCTATGTGGGTAATTTTATATAAAGTATAATCTTTATCTTTAGCATCAATCATTATTATACAGAGCGTAACAAAAGTAACGATACCACTGAATGACTTTCCGGAATCCTACTTTCCGAAAAATTTCCCAGACAAAAGTTGTTGAGTTTAGTCCGAAGAATTGATTGATAATCTTGCCGTTGACCCCAAAGTCATTTCAAGGTTAACTCTTATTTTTCAAATGAAAACCCATATTTTTTACTTCAGAAATGGAAAGAACGGAAAATTTAAAGTCAAGATATGTACTTGACCTTGGCAAAAGTTGTCCCGGAAGGTAATTTGGAAATCATATTTAATTTTTAAGGATGAATCACGTTTCGTAATAAAAAATTTTGTAGACGGAAGTTACAGGTTTTATACCGTACGATTAACTGATGACCTTTACTTTGATTCTAAGGTCATTTTTTTAAGCTATTTAAAGGTCAACTTACTTTTTCAAATGGCAACCCCTAATTTTTATTTTAAAAATAGAAAGAGCGGAAAATTGGCTTTCAACATGACCCAGGACCAACGACGTGGAGGTAGCGAAAACATAGTCCCATTGGGATGCTTGATTAATGTGAGTTGTATTCCCTCTTACGTTGAGGTGCTTGATTAACGTAAGTCCCCTAGCCTCTTACGTTAAAAAGCTGAATTTTCATTACATATGTTCGAAAACATTACCATTAACTGCTTTGTCTTTCACATTAAAATGCTTGATTTACTTGGGAGTTAATTCATTTTTTTTAATGGAACTACGAGGTCCGGCTATTAAATAACGAGACTGGTTACGAAAAAGGGTTTTATTATAAAAATTATTCTACATTCGAATGCTCCCCTTCAATATACTCCCCTTCCCTTGCCACACACCTTTCCATACGTTTTTTCCATTGATCGAAGCAGTGCTGGAAGTCTTCTTTGGTAAGGGCCTTTAGGAGCTCTGCCGTTTTTTGCTTTACCGCTTCCTTCGACTCAATTCGGGTCCCTTTCAAAGCAGATTTTATCTTCGGAAACAAAAAAAATCGCATTGTGCCAAATCTGGCAAGTACGGCGCGTGTTCGAGCACTGGAGTGCGCTTACCGGCCAAACACTGCTTCACAGATAGCGCGTTATGGGTAGGTGCGTTGTCCTGGTGCAAAATCCACGAGTTGTTTTTCCACAACTCGGGCCGTTTCTTACGAACTTTTTCTCGCAGTGTTGCCAAAACTGACAAATAGTAAGTCTGGTTGACAGTCTGACCCTCTGGAACCCATTCAGTCATCACGATACCGTTAATGTCGAAAAAAACGATCAACATTGCCTTGAATTTTGATTTGGACATCTTTGCTTTTTTGATTCTGGGCGATTCAGGCGTCTTCCAATGCATCGATTGCCGCTTTGTTCCAACATCGTATTGGAAAATCCACGTTTCGTCGCAAGGAATAATGTTTTTCATCAGTCTGGAATCTTTTTTTAATTTTTCAAGGAAATCTGAGCAGACCTGTTGACGCAAGAGCTTTTGGTCAGGAGTCAGGTTTTTTGGCACCAACTTCGCACAGACTTTTGTCATGTGTAATTCCTCGTGTAAAATTTGTCTAACCGTTTCTTTATCGGCGTTTACAGCCTCGGCAATCATCCGGATGCTCATTCGACGATCTGCACGCACAATTTGGTTAATTTTAGTCACTGTTTCCGGAGTTGAAACAGTGACAGGGCGACCTGGGCGTTGGACATCTTCAGTGCTCACTCGGCCCTCACTGAAGCGCTTACACCACTTAAAAACACGCGCACGAGATAGAGAATTGTCCCCATAGGCCTCTTGCAACAATTTACAGCACTCAGTCGAAGTTTTTTTCAATTTAACGAGAAATTTGAGATTGAGACGTTGCTACTGTTTTTCATCACACATGGTTTTCGGCACGAGAAAAAAACACGTTCGTTTCAAACTGCTACTGCACAAATACAATAATAGTGACGAGAACGTGTTTTGGTACGTACATAGACAAGATATCTAGATACCCAACGCACTACTCGTTTTTTTCCCCACCCCTCTACGGCGCCCTCTAGGCGCGCAGTCACGTTATTTAATAGCCAGACCTTGTAGGACAACATTAAGTTTTTATGTACTTGATGAAAGCGACCAGAAAGATTTTATTTCAAAGCATGTTAACGAGATTATCATATTTCTTTACTTTTCTCTGAATTTTCAGTCAATTATTTAGAATATTTTTTGATCAAAAAGTTTAAAAGAAGTAAAATATTCTTAAAAAAAACTATCTCTTTTGTTTTGTATACAGTTTTATTGTTAGTAAGAAATAGTTCATTTTTAGATATTTATTTATTTTTAGATGTTTAGGGTGGATATTTTTGTTATAATATTAGTTCTAACGTAAATACTTCAAATAAAAATATCTATAATAATAAATCCAAGTTGCAGTATTATGAAAAAAATTGTATAAGTAAATAATAAAATTGTAGTATTTTAGTTATCGAGAAAGCCATTTCTTTAAGTTTCTTATTTTGCTTAGCGTTTGAACTTACCATTGATTTCCCATAGAAAATGGCTTACTTTCATCTAAGGAAACGAGAGCGAATATCTATCGTTATGATGCGTAGGTAGAGCGATAGGAAAAGATCTCTCAATGAAGTACAACAGCTTTCCAATCGAACTTTTCGCGTAAATGCTACATCTATTTCTAAGATGACTGCAGCAGCATAGCGTAAGCCATATGTCTGTACAAAGAACTTAGAAATTGATAAAATTTTATCCTTATAAAATACACTTAGTGCAATAGTTATTATAAATGATGTCGATCTTGTTCGCCGGATGGAATTTTGTGATAAAATGACGAGAAATATTGAAACGCTAGTAATATTTTTCATAACATCGTTTTTCCGGATAAAGCTACTTTTGAATTGAATGGACATTTTAATAGACATAATTTTCGATACTATTCTGACGTTAACCCTCATTGGATGGTCGAAGCACCTACGCAATATCCTCAAAAACGTCTCGGCAGGTATCTTAAATAGTAGATTAATTGGTCCTTTTTTCATTCATAGTAACTTAAATGCTTAAAGTTATGAAACCATGTTAGGAAATTAGATACTGCCAAAAATAAGATGAATATCAGGTGAAAATTTTGAGAACATTTGGTTTCAGCAAGATGACGTTCCAGCTAATTACAGGAGAGATGTTGTGAGATACTTAAATGAAACCTTCCTTAATCAATGGACTGGTAAATGAGGAGAATTTGAGCAGCCACCGCATTCGCCAAACTTAACGCCACTTGATTATTTCTTTTGGGGATATATGAAAGAAAGAGTTTATTTAACCTAACCAAAAGACTTGGAAGAATTAAGATAAAGAATTATCCAAAAGGCAGTACTTATTGATGCTCAAATGATCAGAAATGTGGCGAATCACTTTTATGAAAAAATTGCTTTCTGCCAAGCAGCTGATGGTAATGTTTTCGATCATATGCTGTAATGAGAATTCAGCATTTTAACGTGAGAGGCAAGACTCACGTTAATCAAGCATCCCAATGGGACCATGTTTACGACACGTTCACGTCGTTGGGTAATGCTGAGAACGAATTTTCCGCTCTTTACATTTTTGAAGTAAAAAATAGGGGTTGCCCTTTAAAAAAACAAGTTGACCTTTATACAGCTTTCAAAAATGACTTTGAAGTCAAAGTCAGGATCATCAGTTAATCGTGCCGTATCAAACCTGTAACTGCCCTCTAAAAGATTTTTCATTATGAAACCTGGTTCAAGATTCATCCTTTTGTTAGAAGTTTTATTCCAGAACTTCTGCCCAAAGTAAAGTACATATCTTAACGTTGAATTTTCCGCTCTTTCAATTTCTGAAGTAAAAAATATGGATTCCCTTTTGAAAAATAAGGGCTAACCTTGAAATAACCTTGTAAAATGACCTTAGGGTCAATGACAAGATCATCAATCAATTCTTTGGACTTTACCGTACAACTTTTGTCCAAGAAATTTTCTCGGTAAATACGATCCTGGAAAATTATTCAGCGGTATCATTACTTTTGTTACACCCTGTATATTGAACTGCATATCATTCTAATTAACATTTTTTCCAATAAAATTGAACATACATATAACTGGTTAATAAAATTATATATAATAGAATCGCTAATCAAATAACAAATTATAAATACATTATGTGCTTATGCATTTCTTCTATTTTTTAAATAAGATTACAGTTTTGAATAAAACTAAGTATTTTTGTTGATGAATATTTACACACCAATGAAACAATTCTCTCAATCACACGGGTTCCTTACGAATTTTTTGAAATATGCAGTAAGGTCCCAGGAAACACGCTTCAACGCATATAGAATTCCAAGAAGTACGATTGTATTAGTATGTATAAAAAATCCTAGAAAATGTCTAACATTATATATATCTAAAATATCCAAGAAAACACGTGTTTACTTAAATTTATCCTAATAGTAAATGTTTATACGATTTCCGTTCGAAGATTTTCTATACGATAATCATAGGTATTAATAAGAAGTATATTTACTGTAAATGCGAAGAATTCTCAAAGTATAAAGTTAACCACAATTTGATTAAATATATCGGCGAATAAAGTGTAAGTATAATTTTAGTAGTAAAACATGAACCTTTATTTTCAATGCTGAAATAGAAAGTAGACTTCGAAAATATTTCAGAAGAAGTTAATTATTTTATCTTTGATAAGTTACGTATCTCATAAATGTTTTGAATATCTGATTTTTAATCGTGACAATCATTAAAAAATTTCTGATTCACGTGATCTTTTGTTAAAAGATAAAATTAATTATATTTTTTTAAATTTAACATTTCGGCCGATCTTAGAAAGTACATTCATAGTATAGTTGCAGTTGGGGCTTCATTTTTTTTCTTTTCATAAGTTTTTAAAATTTTAATTATTATTTTATCTTAATTCTGCAAACGTGACGAACAGAACTAAAAATGGCTGACTATCAGCCTAATGATATTGTTGATATGATAATGGTTCTAGGAAAAAGTCATAATAATTATCGTGCTGCGGCAAGACTGTACACAGAACGCTTCCCTAATAGGAGACATCCTGATCATAGAACAATAAGTCAGTTAACACAAGGAGCTCGTGGTGGACAGCTGGTTCGTCAACGCATACGTCATGAATATGACGAAAATGATGTTCGTGTTGTGACCGTTCTTGCAATCATTCATCTTGACCCTCATATTAGCAGTCGCCGAGTTGAAAAAGAAATCGGTATACCTAGCAGAACCTTCTTGAGAATCTTAAAAGTCCTTAGATACCATGTCTATCACATAACTTTAGTTCAAGAGTTACAGTTTCATTATATTTAACAGCGCATTGTGTTTTGCCAATGGGTTTTGGATATGATAGAAAATGATCCTGATTTTTTCAATTTTGTGCTTTTTTCTGATAAGGCCAAAATTCAAAGTGACGGGCAGCCTAATAGGCACAATTGCCATTATTGCTCCAACGAGAATACTCACTGGCATAGAACAGTCAATCATCAAAGACGTGGAGCCTTATGATATGGTGTGGAATTGTAAATGGGTATTAAATTGGTCCTTACTTTTTTAAAGAAAATGTTGATAGAAATACCTATTTACAATTCATTGGACATCAGTTACCAGTGCTGATGGAAGATGCCGATTTAGAGACGCGACGAAGAATGTGGTTCCAGCACAATGGTGCACCAGCACATTTTGCACTGATAGTACGGAATTTTTTTAATGAAAACTACAATGGTAGATGGATTGGACGAGGAGGTCCTAGAAACTGGCCTGCTTGTTCACCTGATATAACATTCCCGGATTTTTTTTTATGGGGCTACATGAAAAATATTATTTTTGAACAACAGCCTACCACAAGATTAAACATGCAAGACCGCATTAGTCGAGCAGGTGCTGCGATCCCAAGGCAAACTTTGCTTAACACCGTGCGCCATTTTAAAAGACGTTTGCTTTTGTGCCTTGAAGCAGAGGAAGGTAACTTTAAACATTTGCTTCGAGGTTAAATTAGTAATCATAAAACCAGTGAGAGGCGAGGGGACTCACTTTAAACCAGCACCCCGAATAGTGAGAGACGTGGGGACTCACTTTAAACCAGCACCGCAAAGGAAACAGAACTTACTACATGCACGTCGTTGTTTCTGGCAAATGGACCTGTTTGTCCAATCCACGAACCATTGTAATTTTTATCGGAGGAATTTCACATAATCCATGTAAAATGTACTGGTGAACCATCATTCTGGCAACACAAGTTTTTCACTTGCTTAAATCGACATTTTTTATTAGTTCTAGTAACTGATCTCTAACAAACTGTCCATACATATTCCTATTGATACTTTCATCAAAAATGTACGAACCAGTTACATATCCGTTAACAATTCTACATCATACCCATAAGGCTCCAAGGTTGTGGTGATTTACTGTCCTACGCCAGTAGGGATTCTCGTCAATAAGGGTAATTATGACTATTGCTTTCTCAGCCACTTTAAAATTTAGTCTGTATACATAAAATTTAAATAATCGGAATCATTTTTTATCATCTCTAAAGCCTATTTGTAAAACACAATGTGACTTCGAAACGATGAAACTTTAACTCATGGACTAAAATTATGTGATAAGCATGTATCTAAGGACTTTGAAAATTCTCAGAAAAGATCTTAATCGAATAATGGATGGATTTAGTTACTGATAATATCAGGGTCTAGATAAATGATTACAAAAACAGTCAAAATAGGAGTATTGTCATTGTCGTATTTGTGGTAATAATTCAACCCATCTTTACCAACGGATTGAATTTCTAGTAAAGAGCGTGGATAAGCATAAAATTTGAGATTGATGGGGTGATGTTAGGTCGAAGAGGGTTATTAATTTATTTTTCCTTCAAACCACAGTAATGCAGTGAAAATACAAGAAACGGCTTTTTAATATATTCGACCTTAATTTTTGACCTCTTAGAGGTCATAAAAGAAAATTTTGTTAAAAACAAATTTGATGTGGATATTTTTGTTCTTTCCGATTCCGGCATAAAAAATAGGGGTTTCCATTTAAAAGAATTAATTTGATCTTCAACTGACCTTAAAAATCAACTCTAAGGTCAAGCTAATGGTCACTGTTATCTGACCCCTTGTGCCTTCTTCAACTTTTGTCTGTAACTTTTTTCCGTATCTTGCTTAGATTCTGAGATATTTAGGTGGGGAAATTAAAATGGCCCACCCTGTATATGTTATTACTTGCACAGCTATTTAAAGAGCCAGCGTTTGTTTTTACTAGAACTAATCTAATACGTGGAAACAAAGCGCGATTGTAATCGGCGCGCCGCAATTTGCGCGTGTGCTTTTTGTTTTTATAACTGTTCAAAGATTTTGTATTTATTTTCTTGATGAAGCTGATGAATGTTTGCATAGTGCGCGGTTTTTCAGAGTCCAAAATTCATTGCAAATTGCGATTTTTTTAGTGAATCATAAAAGTCTTTATATTTACGATCTCGAACGTTTACTGTTTTTTCATTTTGGATGTTTATTCACAAAAATAAAGAAATTAGAAACGATATACACAGTGTGTCCCATGGAAAACGGAACTTCTTTAAAACATCGATTTATATTAGCGCCACCTATTGGTGGATGTTAGCAATGGAAAGGTCCATTCTTAACTGACATCCTGTCAAAATTGTATGACATTTCGTTCAATGGAAACCAAAATATCGCGCTCAAAGTGACAGTGTGTTTGTGGCATCGGTCGAAAAATGAACTTCGAACAAAGAGCAAATATTAAGTTCTGTTTTAAACTCGGTAAATCCTATACTGAGACGCATAATTTGCTGAAACAAGTTTATGGCGATAATTGTCTATCCCGTACCAGAGTGTATGAGTGGTATAAGCGGTTCCAGGAAGGTCATGAAGACATTTAGGATGGTTACTTAAAGTAACATTGAAAAAGTGCGTGAATTTATAAAAAATGAGCCAAAATCTTCATTGCGATACATGGAAATGGAATTGAATATGTCCAAAAATTGAATTCATCGCATTTTGACCGATCATTTGAATCTACGGAAGGTGTGTGCACGCTTTGTTCCACACAAATTGACCGACTACGAAAAATTGCTCCGAATTCAACATTGTAAGGATTTGATTAAAATGTCAAAAAAGGACCCAAACTTGAAATATTCAATTGTGACTGGTGACGAGACATGGTGTTTTCAATATGATCCCGAAACCAAGCGTCAAAGTGCTGAATAGAAGCACCCAACCGAGCCCAATCCGAAAAAAAGTCGTATTGAAAAGTCAAAAGTGAAGACAATGTTGATGTGTTTCTACGATTCGGAGGGTATTATTCATCGTGAATTCGTTCCACCTGGTCAAACGATTACTGCTGTGTTTTATCTTGGTGTTATGAAGCGTTTGCTCGGCCGTATTCGTCGTGTGCGGCCACAATACCGTGAAAAAGGGAGCTGGCGTTTGTTGCATGATAATGCCCCGTCTCACCGATCGAACTTGATCACGGATTTTTTTATCGAAAATTCCATTTTAACCATCAACCATTCACCGTACTCACCGGATTTGGCTCCGTGCGACTTCTACTTGTTCTCCAAATTGCACTTGCCTATGAAAGGAAAACGTTATGCCAACGTAGAGGCCATCCAAAGAGCGACGACCGACATACTAAACTCGATGGATAAAAATGATCTCAAAAACTCATTCGATTTGTTAATTGATCGTACAAAACGTTGTATTGATGCGAAAGGAGACTATTTTGAATAAAATAAATGTGATTTGCCGGATTATTGAGTTTTTGTCTTTATTTTCAAAAAGTTCTGTTTTCCATGGGACACACTGTGTACGACCGATGCCAATATTTCGATTGTAAAAATATAAAATGAAATGGATTTAAGCTTTTTCGTTTTCTTTCTGACACAGAAAGACAGCATCGATGGATTGAACACTCTAGTAAGTGTTATTTGTTTTTAAATATATAGATTATACAATATAAAGCAGAATCCTATGAATTTTTAAACAAATCAAGATAATTAAATAAATAAGCTTAGAATATTTAAAAAGGTAATAAGTAAATATTTTACTTATTATTAATAAAATTTACAAATATGTATACGGAAGTCTACGGACACATTTCATTCTTCACGGAAAGCTACAGACAATCATAAAACCCCACGGACGTTATTAAATATCTACGGAAAGCTACGAACATCTACGAAGGTCTACGGACACTTATTATCCACGGGAAGCTACGGACAGGTACGGAACCCCACGGATGTTTTTGAATTTCAACGGAAAACTACGGACATCTACGGAAGTATATGGACATCTTTTATTCTTCACGGAAAGCTATGGCTAATGCAGAATCCCACAGATGTTTTTGAATTACTACGGGAAGCAACGGACATCTACGGAAGTCTTCGAACACCATTCATTCTTCATGGAAAGCCACGGCTAATACAAAACCCCGCAGAAGTTTTTGAATTTCTACAGAAAGGTACGGACATCTATGGAATTCTACGGACACCTTTCATTCTTCACGGAAAGCTACGGAGTATCACGAAACCCCACAGACATTTGTAAATTCTTACAGAAAACTAAAAAACATCTACGAAGGTCTACAGACACTTTGTATTATCCGCGGAAAGCTACGAACAATTCAAAACCCCAAGGATGTTTTTAAATTTCCACGAAAAGCTACGACATCTACAGAGGTCTACGGACACTTTTTATTATCCATGGACAGCTACGGACAATTACGGAATCCCACGGATGTTACTGAATTTCTACGGAAAACTACGGACACCTACGGAGGGCTTCGCACACCTTTCATTCTTCACAGAAAACTACGGACACTTACAGACCCCACTAACGTTTTTAAGATGCTACGGTAAGCTACAGACATCTACGGAAGTCTACGGAAACTTTTTATTATCCAGGAAAAGCTGCGGACAATTACGAAATCCCACGGAGGTTTAGAATTTCTGCGAGAAGCTACGGACATCCACGGAGGTCTACGGACACATTTTACTATCCGCGGAGAGCTACGAACAATTACGGAACCCCACGGACGTTTTTTAATCTTTACGGTAAGCTACGGACATTTACGGAACGCTACGGACACTTTTCATTCTTTACGAAAAGCAACGGAGTATCACGGAATCTCTCGGGCATTTTGGAATTTCTACAAAAAGCTACGAACATCAACGGAAGTCTACGGGTACCTTTCATTCTTAACGGAATGCTACGGAGTATCATGGAACCCCACAGACGTTTTTGAAATTCTACGGAAAGCTACAGACATCTATCGAAGTCAACAGTCACTTTTTATTATCTACGGAATGCTACGA
Organism: Chalcis sispes; assembly: GCA_949987625.1. NCBI lineage: Eukaryota > Metazoa > Arthropoda > Insecta > Hymenoptera > Chalcididae > Chalcis > Chalcis sispes. The sequence continues at coordinate 50,760,476 of OX465094.1, read as the reverse complement.
ACAATTACGGATCTCTAGTGACGTTTTTATATTTCGCCGGAAAGCTACGGACAATTTCGGAACCTCACGGAAGTTTTTAAATTCCTACGGAAAGCTACGGACATCTACGGAAGTCTACGAACTTTTGTTGTCCTTCACGGAAAGCTACGGCTAAGACGGAACCTCAAGGATGTTTTTGAATTTCTACGGAAATCTACGGGCATCTTCGGAATTCTACGGACACCTATCATTCTTCACAGGAAGCTACGGAAAATTACGGAACCCCACTAATGTTTTAGTATTGCTACGGTAGTATACGGACATCTACGGTGGTTTACGGACACTTTTTATTTTCCACGAGAAGCTACGGAAAATTTCGACACTTCACAGACGTTTTTGAATTACTACGGAAAGCTACGGATATATACGGTGGTCTACGGACATTTTTTATTATTCACGGAAAGCTACGGAGTAACACGGATCCCCACGGACATTTTTGAATTTCTACGGAAAGCTACAGACATCTACGGAGGTCGACGGTTACTTTTTATTATCTATGGAAAGCTACGAACAATCACGGAACCCCACGGACTTTTTCGAATTTCCACGGAAAGCTACGGACATTTACGGAAGTCTTCGGATATCTTTCATTCTTTACGGAAAGGTACGGCTATAACGGAACCCCGCAGACGTTTTTGAATTCTTACGGAAAGCTACGGACATCTACAGAATTCTACAGACACCTTTAATTCTTTACCAAAATCTACGGACAATTACGGAACCTTTCGGACGTCTTTTAGTTTTTACGGAAAGCTATGAACATCTACTGACGTCTATGGGCACTTTTTGTTATCCATGAAAAGCTACGGTCAATTACAGAACTTAACGGACGTTTTTGAATTTTTTACGGAAATCTACGGACATCTAGAGAGGTCTACGGACGCTTTTTATTAACCACGGAAAGCTACGGACAGTTACGGAACTTCACGGACGTTTTTGAATTTCGGAGGAAAGCTACGGATATCTACGTAAGTTTACGGATACCTTTTATTTTTCACGGAAAGCTACGGAGTATCGCGGAACTTTACGGACGTTTTTGAATTCCTACGGAAAGCTACGGACATCTACGGGATTCTACGGATATCTTTAATTTTTCTCGGAATGATGATAGACAACGGGCAATCTACGAAAATTGTCATCTTCTGAATCAATTTCAGAAATTCTGTACACGGACATTTCACGGTATGGGTCCGTATTGACACTTTTGTAATAATTTCTTACTCTGCCTCAAAAAAGGTAATCGGTTCTAATATGGATTTGTGCTTGGTATTTTCTGTATATAAACCAATTATAACAATTATATCCGATGGAAACCGATTGAAATAATGTCATTAACTGCTACTAATTGAGTTAAATCGAATATAATTGGATTAATTGGTTTAGAAACGGAGAATACCGAGCACATATTCGTATTAAAACCGATTAGCTTTTTTTTAATTTAGTTGTAATCGTACAATATTTGTATTAGGGCAGAAAAAACTATTTTTTATTTATTCATTTATACGAAATTTGTCGGTAGGAAATATCTTTCTGCGGAACTGGACCGCTTCTTCGGTAATATCTTCCAGACTTCGCCGCCTTCATTTTCATGATGATGACTTTGTCGATGATGTGAAGACACGTTTACGCAGAAATCGTGCTCCCATCCATTGGCATAGAGTCCAAGAAGAACAAGCACTACAGCGGGCAGCAGCAGTAAATCCTATTGAAGAAGTAGAACAAGATGAAAGTATAGAAACGACATCTACAGAAGTGATTGCATCGAGTGTGAGTGCGACCTTAGAAAGGCCATCAATTTTGACGTATCCATCTGCTAGGGAAACATTCAGTTTTTTGTATACAGAAACTGATGTTTTCTGTTTAAATTATGAGTCGTGTATTAAATGCGCCGACTTAAACGTTTCTTCACCGACTAAAGATGTTTTGCCAATAACTTCACTTTTGCAACATCGCGTTTCTGAAACTATATTACGGGCAAAATATTACATTCGTAAATTAAAGAGTAAATCATTAATAGCAGAAAATAGAATTAAAATGATGCGCAGAATATTCAGAATGGAGCTAAACAAAAATAGTCGTCTGAAAAAAACGTTTACAAAATATAAAACTAATGAACTTCGCGATTCAGATGATTATTTAGAAACCGACGATATCCCTGCTATAGCTAAAACAATGATGAAGCTCCAATTACATAAACAAAAACAATATAGACACGTGAAGAAAAGGATTTAGCAATACAAATTAATTTTCATTCAGCGGCTTGCTAGCTTAGATTGCGCAACTCTGGATTTGTTCTACTAGCTGAATCGACGGTTCGATCCTGACTGTTAGAATACAATATCAAACCGGGAATAAATAAGGTACTTTTTAAAAAAGTAGAAGCATTTTTAAGTACTCTTCCTCCACAACAGCGATTATGTGCTCTAAAATTTGATGAAACGTCGATTCGCGCGTTCAAAGAATATTCTAAAAAAATGACATTATTAAAGGTTTCGTAGATATGGGAGAACAAAATAGATGTTCGGAAATAGCAAAACACGCGTTATTATTTTGTATCATTATTATGGATGCTAATAATTTGTGGCGTCAATTATTAGCTTTTGGATTTAATGAGAATGGCGCTAGTGCGGAAGAGTTACATGAAATTGTTCTTAAAATTATATTTAAGTTACACAGTATAGAAGCAAATGTTCGCTTAATTGTATGTGATCAAGGTTGTAACAATCAGAAGTTATTTAAATTATTAAATGTTACTTCTAAAAAACGTTTCTTTTTTGTAAATTCGATAAAGATTTTTGCAACTTTTGATTGGCCACACCTAATTAAAAGACTAATAGCGCAATTAAGAACACATGATTCCATATATATTGAAAATGACAAAACAACATCTTGTTCTGATTTAAAGCAAACCTGGGATCTCGATCGATCTCAGGGATGATTAAATTTATTAAGCTTCATATCAGAAAGTCATTTTCATCCAAATAGCTTTGAAGCGATGAAAGTTAAACTCGCTTTTCAGCTACTGAGTAATCGCATGGCTTGCGCTATAAAATTAGCAGACGAAGACAGCCAAGCAGGGTTATCTTCGAATACATTGCAAGCGTCGGCTAATTTTGTCAAAAAAATGAACGCGATCATCGATGCATGTAATTCGTATTCATTAAATAATGTACAAAAGTTAAAGCATCCGCTATCTGACAGAAATCCAGAAATCCAGCAGCGGCTAGAACATTTTATCGAGTGGGCAGAACAATCGGTTATAAAGAAAAATGAGCACTAGTTACTCTGTATTTGGAATTAAAATCATTATGTTCTCACTTTCAATTAGCAACAGGTCTGTGTAATCAAGATTCTGTCGAGCATGTTCATTCAAAAATTCGCGGTAGATGTAGGTTTAATGTAAATCCTACTTGCAAGATGTATCGTTAGGCTTTTAGATTAATTTAGTTTGTTGACCGATTTTATTCATACGAGCTCAAAAGAAAAAAAAAATTGTGAAGAAAGCCAATCTTTACTAAGCCTAGATCGAAAATCACTAGCGAAAAGTACAGAAAAAAATTACATAACCTGATGTTCAATCATCTGAATATAATTTAGACGAAATGTATAAAATATCTACAATTGAAGGGTTGTAAGACTAAAGGGTCTACATAAGTGCCAATTTTATTATTTAGAGATATAACAGAAAAACATTATAAAATGAACAACTCAGTAAAATAATTATTTATTTTAATTTAATTCAATTAAATACATATCCAAATTTCAAAACAAAACTGCACTTAGATCCATTTGGATATGATTAGCCTTGACACTTAGATCGTATTTTTGTAAAAATATTAACTTTGGATTTTTTGGCACTTACAAAGGAACCACCCCAACCCGACCCCACCGATTTTAATAATTTTTGGATATGTTGTAATACTCAAAAAAATATTCGACGCGTGTTTTTTTATCGGCTGACATCCACTTCTAAAGGGTGAAATCCACCCCTGAAAACAACCTCTAAAAATCGTTTTTTTAATATATCTCTGCATCTAATAAATATTTTTAAATAAAATCAACGCCAGAATATTTCTTATAAGTAGGCGCTTCTACTGATATAACTTTAACACCATGGGGTTGCAACCCCTTTTTCTATAGGGGTCAAAGTTCTATTTTTTTTGCTATTTTGCGATTAAAAATCTGTTAAATAAGGTCGAGTGGGTTCAAAACTGCATTTATAATGAGAAAATAAGAAATTAAAATTGACGTATTCGGAGTTTTTCAAGAAAAAATTTTTTGGGGTTGTGTTACCCCTTGAAACCACCTCTACCACATCACAAGCAGGCTAACCCACCTAACCCTGGCCACAGTGCGTCTATTAATTATTTGTTCTGTTATATGTACCATATGACAAGCGAAATATATTATAACCAAGCTACCCCTAACCTCTAGCCCCTAACCTCAAAGACCCAAAAAACCACCCCTATCAAACGACAAGAAGGTAAACCCACGTAGCCCTGGCCACAGCATGTTTATCTATTATTTTTTTAACTAAATATATCCTACATCACAAGCGAGCTATATCCGCAGAAATCCGACCCTTGACCCCTAACCCGCCAAACCCCAAAAAATCTCCCCTACCAAACCACAAGCAGGCTAACCCAACTAATCCCTGCCACAGCATGTTTATCAATTACTTTTTCTGTTATTAAATAAATTCCATATCACAAGCGAACTATATTAGCTAACCCCTACCCCTAACCCCTAACCGTTTAAAATCCAAAAAACTACCCCTATCAAACCACAAGCAAGCTAATCCATCTTAACCTGGCCCCAGCGTATTTTTTAATGATTTTTTTTATTTTAAATAAATATATCCTACATGATAAGCAATTTATGACAGCAAACCATTGTACCCTTAACCCAATGAATCCCTAAAGAAAACCCTTACCAACCCACGAGCAGGCTACCGCCCTCAACCCTGACCACAGCAGCGTTTACCGCTCATTTCTTCTTGAAATAATTGTCAAATCAAAATCTGGGATGAAAAAGTCACGACTATAAATAAGTAGCCAATGTAATACGTGGTCTTATTATTTTCAAATGAACTTTATTAGAAGTTATTCTTATAAAAGACTATATTTTTGACTCATATGTAAATTAAAATGTATTATTTGACATAATTTTCACAGTAATGATAATCTTCAAAGAAGTGCTTGAAACATAATGATTTTTTACACCAACCACAACGTATTACTGCAACATTCTTACATCCTTCTACTTCGCAGTTGACATTACAAGATTCTCCAAAACTAAAATCAACAGGATTAACAGTTTTATCTGGTTTTTGAGTAATATAACCGCTTTTATACCAGGAATATTTGAAAATATCCGTATATCTCGGTGAAGAAAACTGGTTATGTACCAGCGATTGTAATGTTATAATGTTATTTCTTACATGTAAATTCAAGTCATAATCCATCAGCATTACTTGATCTGAAAATTGCCTCACGAAATTGAAGACTCTTCTTTCAATTTACGATAATAGCAAATAATAAATTATGGTGCCACTTCGAAAAATATGTTTGAAATTTTAAAAATTGAGCCTGCTTCAGAATTGTTAGGGGTACCCACACAGCATGAATTAATTCTGAATTAATTTATGATATAATAAAATTATTTCAGAATTAATTCTGTATTAATGCTACTTTCCACTTTTTCCACATTTTTCAAAAAATGTCCACTTTTTGATTCCTTCAAAATTAATTCATAAAATAATTATAAAATAATTCCAAAATTATTGAGGAATCATTTCATAAAATAATTCTGTAATAACATTCGAATTTTATATATATTGTGACGTGGTGTTTTTGCACCAGTCACATGAGGAGGCCAAAGCATAGCTTATGCGCCTCCTCGTAGCTGAAATATCCCCCCTGTTACAATCTTAGCAGCCTCGCAGGACTGCCACGCATGATCCTAACTAACAGCCACGCAGGGCTGTACATACTGTACCTTCCCCAGGTACAGGGGCTTCCAGCTCAAGTAAAACCTGTAGCGAGGAGCTAGTCTCAGGAGCCCTGGTTAGTCTAGGCAGTGCTCGCACACACTGCAGCAGGTTCCATTTCCATGCTCTATCCTATCCTTGTAGTGATCTCCGTACCTGCAACCTCCCAGACAGTAATTAAATAAAGAAGAGAATAATAATAGCAGCTGCACCTTGGAAGGAAGTACAAGCTGCCACACAATACAAAAGGAAAGTGGAAGAGGAGGTTAGAAGGCAGGCAAAACATAGAAGCACAGCATGAGTGCAAGTAAATACGCACCTGGAGGTGTCTGATAGTGCTGCCTCGCTGCCGTTGCAAGCAGGCTATAGCTGTCACCGACACCGCTGCTTCGCTTTCTCAACCGCTCTTCGTCTGAGCCGCAGCTGTCGACCCGCAGTACGACCGCACCTGAAACAGAAAGAAGATAGACAAATTAGTCGACGCCTACCAGCTATGGAACGCGTCGACTTACCTTGATCCTCCGTACATCTGAGGTAGATTCTCGCAGCTCCAGGGAATACACAACAACACTGGCACTCGCGAGCGGATAACCTTAACGCGCGCTGCTGGCGAGCAGTAATATCAACTGCCGACAGCGCTGAGCGCGCGCGGCGGCTGCGTTGCGTAACGTACTTTACACGTACGTTGCGCCGGCGCAGAACGATCATCAAAAAGCCGCGCTCGCAAAAGTGCCACGCAAGAAGCTTCTCTTTCACTCCGTTCGGGTCCGTGTTAGCGAAAAGTCAGTATTAGCCAGCAGTCGCAAACGAATAACTTTTGCAAAACGAGCGAGCGAGCGTCCGGATAGTATCCGTGAGCGAGTTGGAGTATCTGGTGAGTGCCAAGGTGCAGTGGCAGCTGCCAGGAGGCACAGCTTCCCCGAATCGTTCCCGTATCCTTCCCGGCTGCGTGTGCGACCGCGTCGCGTGTTACGCGCCATTTTTGGCCGTTTTGTATGCTGTACGCCCGCGACCGCTCTAACCGTGAGTTAGCCGCGCAGAGTATTTGCCGCGCAAGAAACCGCGCTACACGATTGTAGCTGGCGCCCTGGAATCGCGTAAAAACGCGATTAATTATTGTATTACGTAAATTAGTTTAAATAAACGTATGTGTCCGTGTGTAAAATTTTTAAATCAGTAGTTTACTAGTAAGCAAGCAACCCGCTTCCCCGTTCCCCCCCCCCTTTTCATTTGTACGCCACCCTGATCCCCAGTGGTGTTACAATATATATATACATATATATATATATGTATACAGGGTGCGTACGGTATTTGAGGACATGCATAAATGTGACTATAACTTCGCGAATTTTTTTTTTTTTTTTCCTTTTCAGATAACTAATGGCGGACTACAACATCACTCAAGAAATAAAGAGACATGCTGTCATCGTCGCTATATGTGCGAACCATACAGATTTAGAGATCTCTTATTTTCTTAATTGCGCCCGTTCATTCTTGCATAAGGTTCGCCGTGAATTGGAAGCATCAGGAGGCGATACAGAATCGGTTGTAAAATGCAAAAAGCACGAACAACGTTCTGACACTGTCCGATCTGCAGAATTTTTAGAGCAAGTGCAAGCGATCATAGACGAGGACCTTTCAAAATCAATGAGGATCCTTGCGAGTAAGCTTCATGTTTCTGAGCGCCTTATTCGTAGAGTTGTCCACGAAGACCTTCAGTATAAGTCTTACGTGATGCGCAGAGGACATTTCTTGTCGGAACGAACACGGGAACAGAAAGTTCTCCGATCAAAACGTCTTTTAATCAAAATCAAAAACCCTGAGGCGCCCAAAATGTTATGGTTTTTTTCCGACGAAAAAAATGTTGACCAAGATCAAAAGACCAATCGCAGAAATGACAGATGGCTATGTTCAAATCCTACGGAGGTTCCTGTTGTTATGCACACAAAATTTTCAGCCACTGTTATGGTTTTAGGTGTTGTCAGCAACGAAGGACATGTTATGCCACCACACTTTTTTACTCAAGGACTTCGAGTGAACTCTGCTGCATACATCGAGGTTTTGGAGACGGTAGTGAGACCCTGGATAGACAATGTAAGCAGAGGCAGACCATACATTTTTCAACAAGACTCTGCTCCTTCACATAAAGCGATGGCGACACAAGATTGGATAGCCAAAAATTTTCATGACCACATAACACCGAACCTATGGCCACCTAGCTCCCCAGACCTTAATCCTTTGGATTATTACGTATGGTGCGTAGTTGAGCGTAAGACCAATAAGCGTCCTCATAACACCACTTCTTCGCTGAAGACTGCTATTAATGCCGTTATGGTCAATATGAACAAGGAGCATTTGATTCGGGCATGTAATCGTTTCCGGATCCAGATCTAAAAGGTTATTGCTGCTAATGGCGATTTTATTGAATAACTTTATAGCCATATATTAATTTAACGTTGTATAAAAAATTCCTAAAATTTAATTAAATTTTATTAAAAATACAAGCTAATTAATTTTACTCTTAAGTTGTCCTCAAATACCGTACGCACCCTGTATATATATATATATATATTCGAAATAATTTATTATTTGCTATTATTGTAAATTAAAAGAAGAGTCTTCAATTCTTCGCCATTTAAAAAACGGAATGAGTGTTATATTAGGTGTAGTAGAAAGAAATCCATTATTTTTGCATTAAATTGAAGGTTTTATTTAGCATAGATAGAATGATACAATTTAGGTCAAATATGCACCGTTTTGTTCGATAACTTGTTGCAATTTTGGAGGTAATTTCATAATGCGTCTCTCGTAGAAACCCTTGTCCCTATTGTTAAAAAACTGGGACAGTCGATTTTCACAATCTTCTCTTGAGGCGAATTTTTCACCTGCAAAATCATTCGTCAAAGACAGGAACAGGTGGTAATCACTTGGTGCCAGGTCCAGACTATAAGGTGAATGCATAAGAACTTCCTAACCAAGCTCCCGGAGCTTCTGGCGAGTCACTATCGATGTATGCGGCCTAGCGTTTTCCTGATGGGACACAATTCCTCTCCTATTGGCCAAATCTGGCCGCTTCTGGGCGATTGCTTCTTTCAGACGGTCCAATTGTTGACAGTACAGGTCCGAATTAAGAGTTCGGCTGTAGGGGAGCAGCTCATAGTAGATGATTCCCTGCCAGTCCCACCAAACACACAGCAAAACCTTTCTGACTGTCAATCCTGACTTGGCCACCGTTTGCGCCGGCTCACCGCCATTTAACCACGACCGTTGTCGCTTGATGTTGTCGTAAGTGACCCACTTTTCATCACCAGTAACTATCCGCTTCAGAAATGGATCGATATTGTTGCGATTCAGCAGCGATTCGCAGATGGAAATTCCGTCCATGAGGTTTCTTTGCGATAACTCGCGTGGCACCCATACATCGAACTTCTTTTTGTATCCAGCCTTATTTAAGTGGTTCCAAACGGTTTTTTGTGTAATGTTTAGCTCCTGGGCAATCAAAGCAGTGTTTACGTGACGGTCGGACTCGATGATTTCCATTATTTTATCAACATTTTCGACAATTGGCCTTCCAGAGCATGGTGCATCTGTGACGTCAAAGTTACCGGAACGGAATCGATGAAACCAAAATTGCGCGTGATTGGCTGTTACAGTATCAGAACCATAAACACTATTCACATTTTCAGCTGCCTGGCTTGCTTTTTTGCCTTTATCGAAGAAAAACTGTAAAATATGGCGTATTTTCTCTTTGTTGGTGTCTATCTTTGACGCGTGCTAAAAAAATACTGAGTCAAGCAATCACAAAACTGTAACGGAAGCTTTAGTACGAAATCTTATTTTTCTAACGCTATCTAGTGTAACCCGATCGCACTTTTACAAGGGCAGATACAGACTACTAAAGCCATCTATTGGCAAGATAATGGATTACTTTTTACTGCATCTAATATATCTATGTTTATTCACGCATTATTATATTCTTTATTTATGTATCGCTAATATGTATTTTTTGCTTACTATTGTTATATTTTACTTTAGTATTATCTTCCTTACAAATAAGAATATCGAGACGAATCGAAAACAATGCGACAAAGCGTCTAATGTTATTTTTACGATGTTTGCACTTCCATTTAAACCGCCATAATCAATATATACTTTGTCCTAAAAGAAAAGAGCATCTTTCCTACATTACACTCTATCTGATATCTAATTCATTCCTATCATAAACTAACCCGCAAACATCTGTCCTTTTTCCTTTCCGTTTCTACTATCTCGGACCTCCACTAACACATCTAATACATACTACTTTTATTGCACTTTTTCCTCCGACTCAAAATTGGGAATTTCCCCTCATTAGGAAACCGAAGTATTGTGCTTCAAAAAGGCGACTCTCCAGACAGATTCTTTCGCGACTCAATCGAGAGCATATCGAGCTCCAGAGCAACGTTTGAGTTCAATTGTTTTGTTTCACGTTTATTTTGTTTTTATATAAAATGCATGTGTTGTGTTTATATAATTAAATCCTCGAAGTTAGTTATCCTCAAAGTACATTACAAAACTGGTGTCAGAAGTGGGATAACGTGATTGTGTTTGTGGAAGTGCGTCAGTGCTTTTTATGAAAATTAAAAGAACTGCTTTTCTTCTTCCAACACAAACGCCAGAGGAAAAATATTATGGAAGAAATTACCAAAAGATATATAACCTCTGTTCATCAAGAATTTAAGGACTAAAAGCCTAAAATTAAATCGAACAAGTGAATTTCATGGACTAAGCAATGCACAAAATCCACTGTCTCCTGCAACATCTCTCTGTTTCGCGCTGTGCTTCTCGATCGAGTCAACCACTGTTTCATCGCTGTTTCGTCGCAGTTTCATCGCTGTTTCAACCGCTGTATCTACTATATCATCGCTGTATCTACTATATCGTCACTGCATCCACTACATCGCCGACGAATCTACTACTTCACCGCTGCATTTACCAGATCCTCGCTGCGTCTACTACATCTTCGCCGTCTCATCGCAAGTTTAAATGAAGAACATGATCACTATTTTCATCTCAATGTAAGTCACTTGATTTTAACGCGCAATCGAAGAAAAAATTAATAAATAAAGTTATAAGCGTGCGATAAATATATTTTCGTATTGAATAAATATAATATAAGCGGTATATTATATTAAATTTATTTAACAAATGAAATTAATAATGTGAATCTCACTCGATATCGCTTTTAAAATGCTTACCAACTTCGATGGTGACAAAAGGCATTTATATAAATTTTGTAACAATTGTGACTCCGCGCTTGACTTATTATCGGAACTAAATAAAATTATATTATTTTTAATCATTCAAATAAAAATAACCGGTAATGCAAGAGCAAAAATCAGAAATCATGTTTTTCCAAATTGGACGGTCAATGATAATTAGAATTATTCTCGTGTAGACAAGGTAGAAATGAAGATGTTTTAAGTTATTCATAAAAAGTAGAAAATGTTTATTAAAATTAACAAGTAGTTAAGATGATACACTTCCAGCTGCCGACAGAACCGCGTGCGTAAATCTTCTAAAAACTCAAGCACTTAATGTTTTTATTTGCGGATTAAAAAAGGATATAGCTATCATAGTAAAATCGCAAAAACCCGATACTTTAGAAGATGCTGTACAATATGCAGTTGCCAAGGAAATAGAACAAAAATCTTTAAAAGAAATCAAAAAATTTCTAAACTTAAATATACGCGAAAACAAATTTTTTAATTATTTTAAAAAACCGGGACATTTAGAAATGCACTGCGTCATAAAAACCATACAAAAAATTATAATATAAATCATAATAGATCTTCGAGTCAATTTTATCAAAATCGTTTTAATAATATATCAAAATATTGCAACTATTGCAGTAGAACAGGACATTCAGGATTCGAATGTAGATTAAAAACGCATGTTCGAAATTTTAATTCAAACGATTCACGTAATAAACATATAAATGATTCCGGGTAAGTAAAAATTTGTAACTATTGTAAAAACGTAGGTCACTTGATACAGGAATGTAAAAAGAGAGAATATAATAATAACGTTAAACGACAAAATGCAAACTTAAATTAATCTAATCCGAGTTCACCATCGATGCATAATTTAAACTCCAAACACTCTAAGGTTGCTGCCGAACCGAAGAGAATCACCTTTATAAAGGCAGACACCTAAAGAAAAATTCATAAATTCAAAAATCCTTTATTTTTCAAAAAAACCGAAAACCGCAACGTCAACCGTTAATTTAAAAATAAATGAACTAAATTCAAATATCAATTTACTTGAAGATACAGGAGCCGATGTTTCATTAATAAAACTATCAAATTTTTCTTCAAATACTTACTTTTACGACGATATTAAAGTAAAAATTAGTGGTTTATCGACAGAAAATATCAAAACCTTAGGCTATTCTTATCTAAATATTAATATAAATAATACAAATAATTAAAACAATCTTTGATATAGTAAACGATAACTTTCCTATACCATACAAAAGCATTTTAGGCGATGACGTAATAATAGATTTAAAAATAATAATTAATAATAAATTGAAAACTGTTCAAATTGATAATAACTATATACCCTTAAACATTTCTGAAAATTCTCTAGTAAAACTCGACTCAATCCAATCTAATCGTGATAAATCTGACAACGTTATACTACCGGCGCGCACTGAATCTATCGTGAAAATAAAAATTCTAAATTCAGATTTAAAAGAAGGCGTTATAAACGCAAAATTTATAGATGACGGTATATACATTTGCCAAAGCATTGTAAGAGTAAATTCTAAACGAGAAGCCATAACTTTAATTTTAAATACCAATGAAAATAACGTAATAATTGAAATGCCATTAATTGAACTCGAAGCGTTAACAAACGATTGCAAAATAATGAATTTAAATCATAATTAATTAACGAATTTTTTTTCTCAGAGAAACAGAAATTTAATGGAACAACTCAGACTCGAGCATTTATCTAATGAAGAACGCAATTATATAATTAATCTCTGCAAAGATTACAATCATATATTTTTTCTCGAAGGCGACACGTTGACTTGTACAGATACTATTGCATACAAAATCAAAACGACGACAGACAGACCAATTACTTCTAAAATTTACAGATACCCCAAAATACATAAAGACGAAGTAAATAAACAAATTAATATGCTTAAAAATAACATAATTAAACATTCAAATTCTCCGTGGAACGCACCATTATGGGTAGTGCGAAAAAATGCGACACATCCGGTAAAATCAAATGGTGAATCGTTATAGACTATCGATAATTAAACGAAATAACAATAGGAGACTCTTATCCGATCACCAATATCTCTGAAGTTCTAGATCAAATAAGTAATTCAAAATATTTCACAACTCTTGATTTAGCCTCTGATTTCCACCAGGTAAAGATGGATCCAGATGATGCTAAGAAAACTGCTTTTTCGATGACGACAGGATATTACAAATTTAACAGATTACCATTCGGATTAAAAAATGCACCTGCAACCTTCTCTCGACTTATGAATACAGCCTTAGCAGTTATACAGGGTATACGATGTATGCTTTACCTAGACGATATAATATGCTACGCCGACTCTCTCGAAACACACGACAGAAAACTCAGAGAAATTTTTCAAAGACAAGACGAACATAATTTAAAATCACAACCAGACAAATGCGAATTTCTCAGACGCGAAGTGATGTACTTAGGCCATAAAATTTCAGAAAAAGGTGTATAGGTCCAGAAAAGGTAAAAGCAGTAAATAACTATCCAATCCCTAAATCTCAAAAAGAAAATCGAACGTTTCTAGGCCTCACAGGATATTATAGAAGATTTATAAAGAATAATAGCAAAATCACAAAACCGTTAACTACCCACATAACACTAAAGATTTTTGCAAGGTTTTTGCAAGGTTTCGTAAAAGGTTTAAAACCTCGCAAAAATCTTACGAAAAATGTTTCTGTGATGTATCCATGTCCGCGCATAATCCTCGTATAAACATTTCCTTTAAAATTGAGTAAAGATTTTTCGCTATGTTTATAAAAGATTTACAAAAAAATTGCAGAAACATTTCGTGCAGAATTTGTGCGATGTTTTTTGAAACCTCGCAAAAATCTTACGAAATATGTTATAGTGATGTTTCTGTGTCCGCGCATAATCCTCATATCAACATTTTCTGCAAAGATGAGTAACATTGAATGCAACCTTGCATAAAGCTTCTTATAAGCTTTTTGAATGATTTTTTTAAACTCCCCAAAAGATTAAATTATCTTCCAGGAAGCTTTCACAGAATATTGACGTAATATCAAAATATCTGACTTAAGAAACTGTCAGTTATCTCCCATAAAAGATTCCAGTAACCTTTTACACAATCTTTGTGAAAGATCATTTGTAACCTTTATTGATATTTATTAAGTATTTTATATATTTTAGAATTTTATTATTTATTACGACTATACACATATTTTTAACATCCGCATTACATTTAATCGTTTATTCGCATTGTCGCACATTTTACGAGGCTGTTCAATAAGTTTTGCGGTTCGATAAGAAAAACACAATTTTATGGTTTGAAATACACTTTATTATTCAGTATAGTCACCCTGAATATCAATACACTTGTTCCAACGAGATTCCAATTTACGAATTCCATCCCTGAAGTGAGAATCTAGAAGGGCTGCAAAATACGCTTTCACATCTGTTATGACCTCATCATTTGATGAAAAACGCTTTCCACGCATGAATTTTTTTAGGTCTGGAAACAGATGGAAGTCGCTAAGGGCCAAATCTGGTGAATACGGTGGATGCTCCAACAATTCGAACTTTAATTTATGGATTTTAGCCATTGTCAAAATGCTCTTGTGACACGGTGCATTGTCCTGATGAAAAAGAATTTTTTTCTTCTGCAAACCGGGTCTTCTTTTACGAATTTTTTCCTCTAGTTGGTCTAAAAGGTTACAATAATATTCAGAACTTATTGTTTTACCAGTTTGCAAGTAACCCACAAACAAAATTCCTTTTGCATCCCAAAAAACTGATGCTAACACCTTGTTGGCCGATTTCTGGCCAAGTCGAACTCGTTTCGGAGCCAAAGAACCAGATTCACACCACTCTTTAGCCTCTAGTTTTGATTCAGGATCATAGTGATAGACCCAAGTCTCATCCATAGTGATGAGTCGACATACAGAATCCACCTTATCCTTTCGAAAACGCTCTAAAAGTTGCTGAGAAAGTCGCATTCGAATGCGGTTTGTTCCATTGTTAGCGAATGCGGTACCCATTGTGCACACAGCTTTTTGAAACCCAATACTTCAGTCAAAATATTGCTTACACTGCCCAATGAGATGCCTAGGGCTTCTACTAAATCTCTTTCAGTCACTCGACGATTTTCCAATACGATATCCTATATTTTTTCTACGATTTCTGGTGTTGTTGCTGTTTTTGGACGTCCTTAACGTGGATCGTCTTCAAGGCTTGTACGACCACGTGTAAATTCAGCAAACCATCTTTCTACTGTACTGATTTAATGCGAAGAGTCCTTATACACTTTCAACATTCGTTCATAAATTTCCTTTGCTTTTAAACCTTCCAAAAATAAAAATTTACTCAATGCACGATACTTGATTTTTTCCATTGTAAAAAAATACTGTGACACATTGATACTAAATGGCTTGTAAACAAAGAATTAATTAAAAGATTGAAATGAAACTTCACATACGTTTATATGAAGAGTGTACCAACATAACAAAAAAAAATTTAGGCTAGTAGTAACACCCTCTCTTATCGAACCGCAAAACTTATTGAACAGCCTTGTATTTCAGACATTATTTTACGGAAAAAAACGCAGAAAAATGGTTGACCTACGGTGGGATCGAACCCGGGTCCTTCGCATTATAAAGCAGACGCCCTAACCATTACGCTATGCAACGCTTGTAGAACCAAGATTTAAATTTGAATCATAAGTTGCATGGCAATCTATATATACTTGTATTAATTTTATATTTAAAATTTCTTCTATAGTGTAAAGTATTATTTAAAATTAAGAAATAATAAAAAATTTAAAATATTTAAATACATAATTTCACTCTTGAGATTTTACTACATATACAAGTATAATAAGTTCTAATTGTCGATGTATTTTTATCCAAAATAGATAAATTTTTAAGATAACAAATAGCTCTGCTGCAAGATTACGATTAATATTCAATGCACTTTTCATGGAAGCTAACAACATGCTTACATGAAATTTCATTAAAATCTTCCCGATAAACTTTTGTGGAAGCTTACAGAAATCATTTCTTAAAGATTTAGCTGAAGTTTACATGCAAAATTAACGGGATAATTTATCGATAGCTTACAGTAAAATTGCAAAATACTTTCAAGAAAGCTTCCAGTTTTTGTTTTTTGAAAGGTTACAGAAGGTTTCAAAAAAAGAAATATTTTTAATATTTCTATTTATTATTAATTAAATATTATGAATTAAATATTTCTAAGAAATTTTGCAGTGACCTTACTAAAACGTTACGACAAAATATTTCGAGAAACTTCCCTGTATTCTTTCATAAAATGTTTTGTGAAATTTTCTAGCAAGTTTGCTTCAAGTCTTCGTTGAAACATTTATATGAAATCTTGCAGCGACCTTTTCAAAATGTTACAACTAGATGTTTCAAAAAACCTCACAGTAATCTTTCTTAAAATGTTTTGTGAAATGTTCTAGCAAGTTTGCTTCAAGGTTTCGTTGAAACATTAGTACAAAATCTTGCAGCGATCTTTTTAAAATGTTTGAACTATATGTTTTAAAAAACCTCACAGGAATCTTTCTTAAAATGTTTGTGAAATGTTCCAGCAAGGTTAATGCAAGATTTCTTTGTAAGATTTCCATATAATGTTTTTATTATCTTAAGACGATGTTTTAATGTTATGTTTTTTTGAAAGATTTCTGCAAGGTTTTAATATAACCTTTCTACGAGTTTTCACTGAAACCTTACATGAAATCTTTCACTGAAATCTTTCGAAATCTTTTGTATCGTGTGGGTAGTTTGCTAAAAAAGGATGTTATCACATTGCGTACGGCGCTCTGCTTGCGCGACGCGCTCACAGGGCCCGCACATTTTTGGGCGCTCTAGAAACACTTTATACGATGCATATATTTACTTTTTTAATTCGCATTTGGTAGCAGATATTCACATAAAGTATTCGTAAATATTACTATATATATAAATATTACTTTATAAATATTACTACTATTTTTTAATTAGGGCCTATGTAATAAAATAATTCTTATTATAAATTATTAATAAAAAAACTGAAAATATAAATGATTTTTTAAAAACTGTTTCCTTACAAATTAAAACGAGAACTTTAAAATAATAAAATGCTGTATAACAATAGAACACTTTAAAAGGTATGATGCACAGATATACAGAGCTACCAATATAATGGCTATGCTGACCGACTGATTTTTACGCTCTCAGAAGGTTGACATTCATTTTTTTTTCGCTAATCATTTGTTAAGGGGATACGCAAGACTTCGTTACCCTGGTAACGTAACAAGGAAGTCTGTTTTTAGTTACTTAAATCGTCGATTGAGTCGAAGAAACCTGAAAACGAGATATTTCGTCTCCCGGCCACAACGTTCGGATTGCCAAAGACGAGATATCTCGTCTCCCGTATGCAATGTGTTCAGTTCAATTGAACAAGCTTGCAACAAGAAGCATTCGAAACATTAAAAACTCGACTAACATCTACACCGATTCTTCAATATCCTAATTTTAATGAAGAATTTATAATAGCCACCGACACGAACAACTATGCTTTCGGCGCAATGCTCTCTCAAATACACAATTTTCATGATCTTTCCATTACATATGCGAGCAGAACTTTAAATCGTGCTGAGTCGAATTACTCGACTATTGAACGCGAACTGCTGGCAATTGTTTGGGCAATAAAACATTTTCAACCTTATGTATATAGTAGAAGATGTAAGATATTATGCGATCACAAACCTTTGTTGTGGTTGTTTAATCTAAAAGGTCCAAGCTCTAGACTCTTTCAATGGCGTTTAAAATTTGAATAATATGATTTTATAGTAGAACATAAACCTGAAAAAGTAAATGCGAATGCTGATGCACTCAGTAGAATTCCATCAACAGATTTTAAAGATCTATGTGCAATTATTGTAGTTTAAACAGATTATTCAATAATAATGACTCTCTCAAAATAAAAGTAGATTTGATAAACTCAGAAAATTGTTTAAAATCATACAAAGATTCCATCACAAAATTAAATAAAGTATTATTCTCAATGATAATGTAAAAGAATATTGCGAATCTTTACTTTCAGTTAACGACTATTATGTTATTTGTATTTCAAAAAATTTAATTTTTACTCAAGGATTTTTAAAAGAATTTAATTGAAAATATAATAATATTTAATATCTAGAAGCTCAACAACCGAATTTATGTAACGTTATCACTATAAAAAACAACAATTTTAATATATACTATCTCAAGTTTTGAATTTATATTTAGATATTGGGTGTACAACTTTGCTTCCGCCGTTTTTTTTCCGAAATTCGAGGCTTTATTGTAAAAAACTGATTATACATTTATGATTCAAAGTATTGTCCGTCGCTGGCCACTACTTTCTCCCATCTTTCGGGCAGCATACGAATCCCGCGTTGAAAAAACTGGTCATCTTTTGAATCGATCCACGAATCGATCCAATTTTTTACTTCTTCATTAGACCGGAAGTGCTGGTCAGCCAGGCCGTGTGCCATTGATCGAAACAAGTGATAGTCCGAGGGAGCAGCGTCTGGAGAATACGGCGGGTGGGGTAGGACTTCCCATTTCAAAGTTTCCAAGTATGTCTTGGCCACTTTCGCAACATGGGGTCGAGCATTGTCATGCTGTAAAATCACTTTATCATGTCTCTCGTTGTATTGCGGCCGTTTGTCTTTCAATTCTCGGCTCAAACGCATTAATTGCGTTCGATAACGATCGCCTGTGATTGTTTCAGTCGGTTTTAACAACTCATAATACACTACGCCGAGCTGGTTCCACTAAATACTGAGCATGACCTTGGAACCGTGAATATTCGGTTTGGCCGTCGACGTGGAAGCATGGCCGGGATATCCCCATGATTTTCTGCGCTTGGGATTATCGTAGTAAACCCATTTTTCGTCCCCAGTCACAATGCGATGCAGAAATCCCTTCCGTCTTTGCCTTGCAAGCAGCTGTTCACAAACATACAAACGCCGTTCAACATCTCTCGGCTTCAACTCGTACGGCACCCAATTTCCTTGTTTCTGAATCATTCCCATGACTCTCAGGCGTTCTGAAATGGCTTGTTGCGTCACTCCCAATGATCCTACCAATTCTTGTTACGTTTGACACGAGTCTTGATCAAGTAATGCCTCCAATTCTGCATCTTCGAAAACCTTTTTTCTTCCACCGCCATGCTGGTCTTCGACGTTAAAATCGCCGTTCTTGAAGCGTTGAAACCACTCTCGGCATGTTCTTTCACTAATAGCGGTCTCACCATAAATATTTGAGAGCATTCGATGAGCCTCAATCGCAGATTTCTTCATATTAGAGCAGAAAATTAAAACCTCCCGCAAATGACGAGAGTTTGGCTCGTAAGCTGACATGTTTAATCGAGAATAACTTTATTATGCAGACACAAATTGACTAATATTTCGATGGCGTTATGTTTACAAATACCTAAGCTTATTGTATGACATCTATGATCTATTTATTTCAACTACCACTTGCCGCTACAGCCATCTATTGCAAAACGGCGGAAGCAAAGTTGTACACCCAATAATTATGAGATGAAAAATTTATTTAAATGTTTTAATATTGTAACGTCGGTACATGACCTCCGTTTTTTTTGTCAGCCGATAAGTTTCTTTCCTGCCTTTCCTACCACATTAAAGCCCCCCCCCCACCACTTACTCGACGCACTCTCCACTAACATACTCAACCCAAGCTAAGCCGAGAGTTAAATGCGCGAATGACCTATAAAAAAATAGCCGCTTTCGCTAAACACAAGTTGATTACGATGCAATTTTTACAAACAAAATTATGTAAGATCGAATTATATTGTCCATCGCGCAATCGCATACAAATAAACATAAAATCATGCATACACAACTGAAAACAATGTTCTTCTTTCTAAGTACATCACTAAGCCAGTCAATACGAATTTTATTGACATTCAATTTTTGCAAGGTAGTTCTTTTTTTTTTAGTAAGCATCTATAGCGTAATTTGGGACATCACGCAATAACCTGGAATGTCCTGAATTTCTCTTTTAATACACTCCTAATAATTTTTAAAATAAATAATTTATTAATTAAATAGTAAAAAAAAAAAATAATATATTGCGAGTAAAAATTAGTTCGGTCCGTTTTCAAAAGATGGCTCTAGCTATTATTAATATTTAATAGTAACAGGTGAATTCGGCAGTCTCAAAGAGGTTAGACATCTGTCAATAATATTCAGTTTTTATCACTTCGAGTTTCATGAAAAAATCTTGTTTTCAACTGTGTTAAATATGTCCAATTTTGTGTTAACTGCAGCATTTGCGGGAGGTTTTAGTTTTCTGTTTTAATTGGAAGAAAAATGCAGCTGAAGCACATCGAATGCTTGTGGAAGTTTATGGAAACAATGCTCTAACTGATAAAGCTTGTAGGGAATGGTTTCGAGGTTTCAAGAATGGAGATCTCAGCGTTGAAAACAAGCCTCGCTCTAAACAGCCAAAAAATTCGAAAACAAGTTGGAGGCATTACTCGATGAAGATCCGAGTCAAACGCAAGAGGAGCTTGCAGAATCATTGGAAGTAACTTAACAAGCAGTTTCTGTACGATTCGAATCCATGGAAATGATTCAAAAGCAAGGCAATTTGGTGCCTTATGAACTAAAACCACGAGACATTGATAGGCGATTTTTCTGTTGCAAGCAGCTGATTCAAAGGCAACAAAGAAAGAGTTTTTTATATAGAATTGTTACTGGGGATGTAAAATGGATAATCTATGTTAACCCCAAAAAGAAAGAATACTACGCTATGCCCGGTCAATCTTTGCCATCGACCTCAACATCAACACCAAAGCCGAATACTTATGTTTCGAAGATCATGTTGTGTATCTGGTAGGACCAAAAGGGTGTTGTGTACTATGAGCTGCTACAACCTGGCGATAACATAACAGCTGATTGGTATAGGCTGCAATTGATTTGTTTGAGCCGTGCATTACTAGAAAAATGTCTGGAATACAAGGAAAGATGTGACAAAGTTATTTTTCTGCATGCCAACGCTCGGCCTCATATTGCAAAAGTCGTGAAAAAATATTTGGAAACGCTTCAGTGAGATATTTTGCCGCACCCGCCGTATTCTCTGGACATTTCTCCTTCTAATTACTGATTGTTTCAAGGGATACAGCATGATCTAGCAGGTCATCGGTTCACTTCCTTCGCAGAAATCGAAAATTGGCTCCTAACTTGGATCACCTCAAAAGACGAGACATTTTTTCGAGATGGAATTCGAAAATTATCTGAGAGGTGGAAAAAAGTAGTAACTAGTGATAGACGATACTTTGATTAATCTTTTAATTCTTTTTATTTTCAAATAAATGCATTTTTGACCGCAAAAAAACGGACTAAATTAATTTGTACTCTCAATATATTAAAATAAATAACTAATTTGAATTAATAGGCCTATAAGCAGCTGTTACATGCACCTATTATTTCCTCTAGTTTAAATATTTATAAGTAAAGACTATTATTTGGCGAAATTCGATAATCCTAATTATTAATGGTCTTATATAATATTTTATAGAATAAAATTTTTAATAATCCGCGACATGCTACATTATAAGCGACATTGTACAAAGATAGTTGCGTTAAAACTTACATTTTGTAATTCTTTGTCTAACCGAATAATTACTTTCATATTATTTCCAATATTAATTTACAATCGTACTAGTAAATATTTGGAAATAAAGCTAATTAAACAAGTACTTCTCCAACAGTCTGTAACAAACTAATTAAAAGAAATGATTACTCAAACTATTATTTTACTTTTATTACTTTCTTGCTAACCTAAGGATATCATTTGTGTCCATAGTAGCAATCCTTTTTGTTATTTAAATAATCATTTCTTTTTTTTTTTTTTAACTATGTAAATTAATCATTTAAAATGCGACGAAAAACTTCATTCTTTTTTGTAATATGCGTTAAATTTTAAATAGAATACCATCATACAATTTAAATTAACATAATTTTATCGTAAATAGTAAATAATGAGCCTATGTGAAAATTCCGCAAAAATGGATCATCTTTCTCTCTTTCTTTCTCTCTCTTTCTCTCTCTCTCTCTCTAATTCTTGCTCTCCCTCTCTCTAACCGAGAAGCCCGCCAGGAAGAGGGGGCCCGAAAAACTTGACCTTTCCCCGAATTTTCCGGCTAATAAAGAAATTGCTAAATAGCTTCGCCGACGCGTTTAAATACGGCGCAAAATTTTTACCAAGCAGCAGACCTTAGGCAGCACTCGAGGGCACAACTAATACGAAGCCACTACGACAAGCAGACCTCAGGCAGCACTCGAGGACCCAACTACTACGAAGCAACTACGACAAGCAGACCTCAGGCAGCACTCGAGGGAAACACTTCTAAATAACTACAAAGCATCTACGAACATTGCTACGATAAAACATTATCAAGGAACAAAGTATCCAGAGTCGCACATACATAAACATAAATCAGGAAGAAGACATCGAGGACAACAGTGGGCTGCAGAGAGAGAGAGAGAGAGAGAGAGAGAGAGAGAGAAAGAGAGAGAGAGAGGATTTTCGCGCACCTCTAGATTCTTAAATAAAAACTGAGTTGAATGTTTTAAAATCTTTTCTTCATCTTAAAATCCTCCAACAGAATTATTAGCCGAAACGCGGCCGACTATTCTGTTATCCACTATCATTTTTAGTAGGACCTTATCCAGAGTAGGGTTCGAGGCTGATTCCAATTTTGGAACCGAGCCTCCTGCATCTGCTCAATCCTGAAAACACACACCTTTCTAAAACAAACACTTACAAACTAAATCTTCCGCTGCCCCGAGCCCATAAGCTATGATGTTTAGGCTCAAAAACGGGAAAATGGCAGTGTAGCTAGACCACTGCTAAAAAAGTAATACCCGACGTTACAATATTCTTAAAGAACTTTTAATTAAAGATAAAATATTTTCTATTTCACTACCACAAATATTCAACGAGCAAAACTTATCTATATATGATAATGTAAGAGCAATACTCAGATATTTATTTAAAGATAGCGATATAAATGTAAATATTTATTTAAACATTAAATATACTCCAATAAAAAGTGAAATTGAAACCATGATTTACGAAAATCATTGTACAACAAGTGCAGGACATGCTAGATTCCATAGAACATATAAAAAATTAAAAAAAAATTATAAATGGGAAAACATGAAAAAAGATTAATTAATATAATTTCATAAAATCATGCGAATCTTGCCAAATAAATAAGCTAGTCAGAAATAAGAATAAAAAGCCAATGGGAATAACGACAACTTCTACCAAACCTTTTGAACGAATAGCTCTCGACGCAGTAGAGGTCCACTCACTATCACTGAATCTAGAAATCAATATATATTAACAATACAAGACGATTTGACCAAATTTATCCAAGCTTATGCACTACGTGATCATACACCCGAAACAATTGCTCGAGTATTTACAACAAAATATCTTTGCATATTTGGAATTCCCGACAGTATATTGACTGATCAAGGAAAAGAATTTACTAGTGAACTTCTTAAAGATGTAGCAAAATTATTTAAAATCAAAAAAATACAAACTACTGCATATCACCCTCAGACTAATGAAGCACTAGAATGCACACATCAAACTTTAGCTAATTATTTAAAACATTTTATCAACAAAGATCAAACTGATTGGGATAAATACTTAGACTTTTTCTCTTTCTCTTTTAATACAACTACACATTCTTCTACATCTCATACACTCAACGAACTAATCTTCGGTACAAAAGGAACTTTACCCTCATCTATCACCAAAACACCCGACATTTATTATACAGGTTGGGACAGGGAAGTATTCTTATTTTTGAGATCGCGTTGTCAGTAGAGGGAACGTATTGGAGGAGTGGGAGTAATCTTGAATGACGCTGTGACTTTGGAAGTTTTCGTTAGTGCCGCTGTCAGCAGTAGACATGGCTTGGCCAAACGAGCAACGCGCTTTTGATATGTTCCTCGGGCGATTGATCTCCCGGTATGGTGACATTCCATGGCCCGCGCACCCGCCGGATTTAGCTCCGTGTGATTACTTCTTATTCCACCACAGATGCTTCACAGAGTTATGCAGAACTTCAGAACCAGACTACAGCAGTGTATTGACAATGAGGGACACTACTTGAATGGTGTGTTGTTTAAAACAAAGTCAAACTAACTTCCTGCTTTACCCTTCAGACACCACAATAAAGATTTTTTCTGAAATTTGTTATTTTTTAATTTACATTCAAAGTTAGGGATACTTCCTTGCCCCACCCTGTAGATACGATGACTATCAAATTGACTTAATATACAAGTAAAGAAAAAGCAGAGAAATTGCAAGAGAAAGTGTCATAAAATCTAAAAATAAAAATAAAATTTATTAGGATAAAAAGGTTAAACCGTTTAAATACAATTCCGGAGATAAAGTATATTTAAAAATAGAACAGTTTACAAAATCAAAAAAATTAAGCCCTCAATATAAAGGCCCATACGAAATAATAAAAATCGTTTCACCCTTTAACGTTTGTCACGGAGAGCACTCCGTACTCTGCGCGTATTCGTATTTTGCACGCTTTCGCTGTTCGCGTAAGTCATACAGTATTTCGGTATCGCGACGGTCCTAGACGAGAAAATACGGTACGCGCCAGCATTCAAAGATATGCGTGTATCGTATCGCAGAATAACCAAGCTTAGGCTAGATAAGCTAGTCTTTTCCCGCGTCTGGACAGTCAAGTTCCGCCATTGTTCTTCTCCGCGAGGGGTTTCACCTTCTCACCTTTGAGAAACGTTTTTTGCACGTAGCATTTTCTTTTTTTTTTTTTTTTCAAATATCCCCGGTCGCGCGTGGAGTGACGAAGGACAGCGATGCTGATTGGAGCGTCCCGTGCACTGCCACTTTGCCACAGGGGCGAAACAGCAAGTCTACGTGCCCTGCTACACATCCTCCATCGGCGGTAACGGCGTTCTTGCTTCTCGCAGCTGTTTTTGCGTGCGCGACTGGCCAGCCCTAATTGTAAGTTTTTTTTTTGTACACAAGCGAGCGCGCGTTATATTTAAACAATTTGCGCTGGGATAACCTTCGAGAGGCATTTCTCTCCCACTCCCATGGTTCACCGCGCGAGAGTTACGAGCTCTCTCTCGCAAACGTGGGGACGATAGAGTCCGTTGCGAGAGAGTTGCGGACCCTAGAGCCTAGAGCCCGTTCGCATAGAGTAACGCGCACGAGGTCTATATAGCCCGCCTACTTTAATACTAGAAATATCTGATTGTATACGTCCCTCGTTTACCCTTTTGTTATATTTATTTTATTTATTACTTATTTCTTTTATATTTTTTTCTAATAAACTGTATTATCTATTTTATTTCCTTATTTCTTTTAATTTTCTTTATTCTCTTTTTTTTAATTCTCTATTAATTCTTCCCCTTCTGGAATTTGAATTTAATTATTAGCAGTTTTTTTTATTCATTAATTAATTTTGCTTTTTGACTTTGTTTGTTTTCTATTTTTTTCCCTCTGTTTTTGCTTTTTTTATTCAAACTTAAAATCGATTATTATATTTTATTTTATTTTCTTTTCTTGCCTTTTTTTTTACTTTGGTTTAACGAGGGAACTTTTAGCTTCCCTCCCGAATACCGCCTTCTCCGAGATATCATCTAGCTGGTGAGGACGACGCACAAGCCGCGCAACGACGATTGCGCAGCGTTGTAACGGATAAGCAACGTCTAAAAGACGACTATTCGTGCCCGGACTAAGGAGTAAGGTCGTCCGAGACTTTAACGGTCTAAAAGGGGGCACGGCAGGTGAATTTCGCGCCTCTCGCAAATTGCGCGTCTCCCCAGGTTAATTGCTCCGGTGGTAGTTTACCTCTAGAACTGCAACCCCATTACACGTTACAATAAAACAAAATCGCAAACAAACGGTAGTGCATGTAGATAAGCTAAAACTCGCGCATCAAAAACCCAAATAAATTAAATTATCCTTTTATACTTGAAGTAAAAAATGCACATGAATTTTGAACATAATTTCTTTACATGCGTACTTTATCTCAAATCGACTTATTTTTGTAATTGAAAATCCGTTGGTCACTGAGCCTATTTTTAAATTGTATAAACTTTTACCTTTACCTGTCCATAAATCAAATAATACGTATTTATTTATTCAAATGTCGACGAAATATTTGGCTGTAACAAAAAAAAAATGGATTTATGTTTCACCTAAAATAATCGATGTGACAATAAAATGCCAAAACAAAATGCTGATAAGCGATGTAAAATTAGAAGCTTCAGGAATTTTAGAATTAAAACAAATTTGTAAGGCATACACGCCATCTACGATATTAATCACGGAAAATGCATATGAAAGTTATCATACTTCTTATGTACCAAGATTTTACATTTTAGAAAACGACTGTTGTAAAAATAAAACCGAAAATTCTACGTTCATTCCTTCGTTTCATACAGTAAAATTATCAAATATAAATCATAAAAATTAAGATATTGCAAGTCACAAATTGGAACATTTATCCGATTTAGCTGACAAGATTCTGCAACGTAAACAACAATATAATCAAATTAAGGGGTCTGTCTAGTAACTCACTTTTGAAAAATCGTTTTTTTTTTTTTTACTTTTTTCGAAAGTAAATATATTAAGAAATATTGTGTGAAAATTTTAGAACGATCCGAGAACTCTAACATTATTTTTGAACGCTTCAAAGGTAGGTACCTCTATCTAAGAATTTCATGTAAAAAAAAATTTAAACGCGTTTTTCTCGAAACAACGTTTTTACTCGCCTTGTTGATGAAATTTTCGAAACTACTCGACCGATCCTTATGAAATTTGAACCACATATTCTTTAAACCTATCGCTATGTCCCCTATAAATTTTTTTCAAAAATTTTGAATTTTACTATATTTTTTTTTCAAAAATCGGCGAAAAAAAACCGGTTTTTTGAAAATTTTTTGTTTTTTCTTCACCATTTTTTTATTTTTTAAAATAATTGAATAAAATTCATAGAGGACATAGCCATTGTCATACCAAACCTAAAGCACTTTGATTTTTTTGTTTCAGACAACACAGCTCCGAGATTTTATCAACAAGGCGGACCTACCTACTTTTCGAGGTGTTGCGTTTGGCTGACGTTTTTGGTCATAATACATGTATAAAATAAAAGAAAAAATTTTTATGTATTTCAAGAGTGTATTTACTAAGCCTAATAACTTTTATATCATTACCTTTATCCAGCATCCCAAGAAATAATCACGAAAATCGCGTTTTTTTCGGCGCGAGCTACTAGACAGACCCCTTAATTATGATACTTATTTTATGTACATAATTAGCTTCATAGTGATCATTTGTATAATCAGGAGAATATATAAACGTTGCAACCGACGCAGAAATCGTAACGCATATTCACACGATGATGAGTTTTGTCGCAATAAAATTATAAATTGTCTCATTTCTAATATTTGTGAAAAGAAGAAAATTCCGAAAGAGACAATAAATGTTACTTTTAAGAAAGATGAGCCTGAATCGATTAATGTATCATTAAATGTAATAGAAGAAGACAAAATGAATTTGTAAGACAAACTCGATCGCGAACTAAATGTAACCACGTTCTTAAAGACAATCTCTAAAAAAAAAAAAAAAAAAAAAATTCAATTATTTTTTTTATCGCTGTGTCTTTAATCTTAGCGGGGAGGTGTAACGTCCCTCTCATATACACACTACTATATATTGGGTTATTCGATAATTAATGTCGTTTTTTTCATGTTTTTTAAAGTGAATTTATTTATATTATCAACAAACATTAATCAATGATATATTGACCGTTTTGTTGGATAACCTTTAGCCATCTTGCGGTAAGTTGAAAAATTCCATGTTCGAAGGAGCCTTGGTTTTTAGAAGCGAAGAAAAGGTTCAACTCATTTTTAAAAGCCTGATCGGAATCGAAAGTTTAACCATTTAAATGGTTTTTAAGGGAGCGAAACAAATGATAGTCTGATGGTGCTAAGTCAGGGCTATAGGGTGGATGTGGCATCAGTTACCAATTGAGCTCCATTAATTTTATCAAAGACGAGTTATCGAAGAGGTGTGAGGTCTGGCGTTATCATGATGGAACATCACACCTTTGCGATTGGCCTGTTCAGGGCGTTTTTTCTTGATTTTTTCATTCAATTTCGATAGTTGACGACAGTAGACATTCGTATCAATAGTTTGGTTTCTTAGAAGCAGCTCAAAGTAGACTATACCCATGTAATTCCACCACACGGAAAGCATAATCTTCTTTTGGTGAATATTGGCTTTGAATGTCGATCGTGGGGGCTAATCTTGCTTGATCCATCATCGTTTTCGGACTACATTATCGTACACAATACATGTTTCATCACCCGTTATTATTCTTTTTAGAAATGGATCGTTTTCGTTACGATTCAGAAAAGAGTCGCATATGTTAATGCGCTTGGTGAGGCAGATTTCCTTTAATTCGTAAGGAACCCAAACATCCAATTTGTTTAATGCTCACTTTGATTGTCCATTTTCAACTTAATTTTTAACCAACTTGTTATTCACTAATGACGCTCAGTTTTTGACAGAAGATAGTGTATAGTCTAACCTTTATAATAGTATAGAATAATATACGCCATGCAACCGCTACTACATGAAATATGCAGTTAACGCCATCTATGAGAAAAAAGCGACATTAATTATCGAACTACCCAATATGTTCATTTACGCATTATTATTAGGTTGCTGAAGATGAAATGGCCGATTTAGCAATGACATAAAGTTGGCTGCAATTTTAGTGTACTATGTTGGCACAAGGCAGCGCAAATAATATGACATATTGAAGTATAAATACTGCTACCTTGGTTTATGGAGTCATTTCTGTTTTGCACTTCATAGTGATCGTAAAAACAAAAAGAGAAAGTGAACATGGAAGTGAATCAAAAACGGCTACTTTTACTATACGAATTTAAATTAAAGCACAACGCAACGGAAGCAACGAGGAATATGAACAGCGCATTTGGGCCTGATACAGTTAGCGAACGAACCACTCGGCAGTGGTTCGAAAAATTTCGATCCGGAGATATGGACCTTGGAAAGGAGCCATGTAGACACCCAGGACCATCGATCGATAACGACGAGGTGCGTGCATTAGTAGAGTCTGACCCCCGTCAAACCCTAAAGGATCTTGCCTAAAAATTAAGCGTTCACAATTCGACAGTTTGCCGCCACTTGCAACAACTTGGAAAAGTGAAAAAGCTTGACGAATGGGTTCCGCATGATCTTACCGAGCGAAACATGACGTGTCAAATAAAGATTTCAAGTTCTCTTCTCTCCCGCAACAAAAAGTAACTGTTCTTGCACCGAATTGTGATCTGCGATGAATAGTGAATTTTATACGATAATCGTCGCCGATCGGCCCAATGGCTAGATGCCGATGAAGCGCCAAGACGCATGCCGAAACCAAGCCTTCATCCAAAGAAAATAATGCTAACTGTTTAGTGGTCTGTAGCTGGAGTTATCCACTATTCGTTCCTGCAACCTGGCGAAACCATCAATGCTGAGAAATACTGTGCTCAACTAGATGAAATGCATCAGAAATTGATAGTCCAACGACCTAGGCTTGTCAACAGGGATGGAGTGATACTGCTTCATAATAACGCACGACCTCATGTATCGAGAACAACGGTCCAAAAATTAAACGAGTTGTGCTATGAGACTCTTCCTCACCCTCCGTATTCACCAGACCTCTCACCAAAAGATTACCATTTCTTTAAACATTTGGATCACTTTTTGACACGAAAAAGATTTAATAATGAAGCTGCTGTCAAAAATGCCTTCGAGGAGTTTCTTTGAACCAGAAACTTGGACTTCTACAAAACTGTACTTGTATCTCGTTGGGAAAAGTTCTGTTGCATCGATTGGTACCTATTTTGATTAAATAAATTGTCTTTATAAAAAGTTACAGCTGTTTAAAAATTTATTACTAAATCGGCCATTTCATCTGCAGCAACCTAATATATTCTTCATTTATGTATCGCTAATATGTACTTTTTGCTTACTATTATTATATTTTACTTTAGTATTATCTTCCTTACGAATAAGAATATCGAGACGAACCGAAAACCATGCGACAAAGCGTCTAATGTTATTTTAACGATGTTAGCACTTCCATTTTAACCGCCATAATCAACATATGCTTTTTTTTAAAAGAAAAGAGCGTCTTTTCTACATCACATTCTATTTAAAATCTAATTCATCCCTATCATAAACTAATCCGCAAATAGCAGTCCTTTTTCCTTTCCGTTTCCACTATCTCGGACCTCCACTAACACATCTAATATACCACTTTTATTGCACTTTTTCCTTCCACTCAAAATTGAGAATTTCCACTCATTAGGAAACCGAAGTATCGTGCTTTGAAAAGGCGACTCTCCAGACAGATTCTTTCGCGACTCAATCGAGAGCGCATCAAGCTCCAGCGCAACGTTCGAATTCAATTGTTTTGTTTTACGATTCTTTTGTATATTATTTGTTACACAAGTAAAGGTAAAATATACGTATTGTTTCTTTATAAAATGAATGTGTTATGTTTATTCAATTAAATCCTCGAAGTTCATTACAGAGCTATAAGGATCAAGACTTTATTTTAAGGGCTTTTTATGATAAAAGTGTTTATACTTTATCTTTTACAATCATTTTTCACCTTTAAGCATCTTGATATGTCTACTGAGATATGTTACCTTACACAGTTTATGGAGTTTATTATTTAATTATAAAGTTTAATATGCACTTTGATGGAAGATTTAAGTATAATACAACTTTAAATTATCCTTGGTGTATGTATTATTATAGGTTAAAGAAAAATCATCTACTTTCAGGTAATTCTCTTTTTTTATGTTAATTTGTTTTGACAAATTATTTACATTTTGTTCCTTGTTGTATTATCGTGCATAATTTAATAACATCTAATGTTTTATTGTAAATCAATTTTTCAATGCATGTATTATACTATTATAATCATTAAAATATAATAAAATTGTCAAATGATTCTAATTAATTTCTTCTCTGAGTTGATTTAAATAAATTACAAGAATTTTCAGCTTGTTATTTTAAAGAATTAAGAAGTTAAATTTTTCTGTAATTGTATAATAATGTGGACTATGTATGTATATATGTATGTACATGTATATTGTTGAATTATTTCTTATTACTATGTTATTCGAAAGAATCTGACGTTTGCACTATTACAATGCCAAGAAATAAGTTGTTGATCTAATACGTATAATATTTAGAGCTTTATTTATCTTTAAATTATCATTAAATTTCCAATAACAGCATCTTATTTAAATTACTAATATTGAAACACAAATATCAAATCTAAAATAAAAATGAATTAAAAAATACAAATGTTTTGTTTCGGTGCAATAATTCAATGAGCTAAAAACATGATTTTCTTGGTAAATGTGGCTAACTAATAAAGTATTTTAGATAATGGAACTTATATAAAATTATTAAGCATTCTGTATTGATCAGAGTATTTATAAATATCGTTTCTCATATTTTAATGTACTAATCAAAAAATGTCATAACTAAAACTGATGAATTGCACAATATAATGTAATTGAGGTAATATTAGAATATTGCGTACATATTTCTTAGAGAAAACTTGTAAAATGCCACTTTAAATTATTAATTACATTAAATGTATGACCATAAAGCTAACAAGATACAAATACTGGTCAATAAAATAAAATATTTATAATATAATATATTCACTTTCTAAAGGCAATTGAAAAAATTAAATTTTTTATTTTTAGAAACAATGTCTAAAGAAAAAAGAAAATCTGAATTTACTGAATGTATTGAAAACGATGATTTTGAAGAATATTTTAAAGAATTTGATTTGGATAATACCAGTAATAATTTTTTGTATCATTTGAAAATACAGTTGAAACAAAATTTTTCTTACGAGAACGGTTCAAATTTGATCGAGACAAATGCTCTGACACGCTTATTTACTATTGAAAAAATTTACAAAAATTTACAGTTTTTCTAGGTACTCCCCCTTACAAGTTACGCATTTTGTCTACCTTTCCAGAAGCTTTTTGATGCCGGTATCAAAGAATTCCTTGGGCAACTCGGACAGCCATGTGCGCACGAACTCCTCTACCTCGTCGTCGGTGTTGAATCTTTGACCTCTGAGGGCTTCTTTCAGTGGTCCAAACATGTGGTAGTCGCAGGGTGATAAATCCGGACTGCAGGGGGGGGGGGGGGGTGTTCCAGTACCTCCCACCCCAATTTCGATATTGTATCGAGCGTGAGACGGCAACCTCCAACCGCGTAAATTTTTGCTCGAAGTTCAACAGTTTAGGAACCCATCGCGCCGTTATTTTGCGATATTGAAGGTGTTCGTGGATGATAGACTCTACACTACCAATGCTGATGCCGAGTTCAGCCGAAATGACTCGAACATTCATCCTACGGTCCTCCAAAATCAGTTGTTCTACGCGGCAAATGTTGTCTGGTGTGATGCTGGTTCGCGGTCGACGATCATGTGACTCATTCTCGACGGTTTCGCGACCATCCTTGAATGCTTTGGCCTATTTAAACACAGCACCCCTACTCAGGCACTCACTACCGAACTGATTTTGCAAACGCAGAAAAATTTCCGTGTTTTTAACGCTTTTCCACACTAAAAAACGAATGACAATACGTTGTGCAACGGCGGTCGGAACTTGACGTTCACTCATGGTCGTAGCACGCGCGTGAAATATGCACTCCTGACGAAAACTATGCCACACTATTCGTAAGGGACCCAGCTATCACATACTCAAGCCACGACCTTCAAAACATACATGCGCGCCATCTACAGCGTTTGTTTCCATCATATTTGAACCGCCCTCGTAATTACTATATTTACTGATATATTTTGTAGGTATATTTTTTCTCGTAAATTGGAAGGTGTAATATTATATGACATTCACAAATTTGACTTTTCTGTGTAAAATACATCAAGAATCTCTGGTTAACATAAAAATTCATTAGTTTAATATGTATTTTTTTAAAAATTCTATAATCAAATTTCAAATATTTCTAACTCACAATAGTTTGCATGCATCAATACTTACTCTTAAATATTTTTTTTTGAATTTTGAATTGTTAGATGTTATAGAGGATGAGTAAGTCTTTTTTGTGTGCCTAGATAATATGTTGATTAAGATTAATTTTTTATTTGCAGAGTTTAATGAATATGACTTAGATGTCCAAAATAGTAAATTAATAAAAGAAGATATATATATACATAATATACATAAATGAATCGCA
Organism: Chalcis sispes; assembly: GCA_949987625.1. Classification (NCBI taxonomy): domain Eukaryota; kingdom Metazoa; phylum Arthropoda; class Insecta; order Hymenoptera; family Chalcididae; genus Chalcis; species Chalcis sispes. The sequence continues at coordinate 50,726,792 of OX465094.1, read as the reverse complement.
TTGCTTGCTTTAGAACTAGGCAAATTAAATTATATAGGTATTGTGACGCGATTCTCGTGCACAAAATTATCTTAATAAAAATAAAAATATTAAATTTAAACTCAACAATAATTATAAAAAAAGTTGTCAGCCGAACGGACTGGCACCAAAAATTATACTTAAATGCGAGAAAACACATGTGGACACAGTGTTGGTTGCTATGCAATCAACACAAAAATAAGAGAGACAGAGCGATAGTGGGATAGAAAGAGAACAACTAAAACCAGCAAATAAAAATGATTAAAAACCTACCAAAACTATGTGAAACTCATACTGCACGGGAAGTGCAGAGTCCCGAGGGGCACCATCAGCAACTAAAAGGCTCCAGGACGACGCCGAAGATGACAACGAGCATAAAGCTGTCCGCCAAAGTTATGGTCACTCGCCACGTGGAGGCAGGGCGCCGGGTTTTTGGTACGTCTACGAGTGACCACGCACATTATCGTCAACACAGATGCATAGTGCAACACAGATTTTGATGAAGATTTTGGCCCGGAAATTGTCTGACTTACTGTTGAAATGTTAATAAATCTTGTCACGGAGAATACTCCGTTTTCCACGCGTGTTTATATTTCGCGCGATTCCGCGGTCCGCGAGCCGAGTTTAATTTCGGCTACGTGACGGCCCCGGGCGGGAAAATACGGTACACGCCGATAGATAGAATAGTCGTGTGCCGTATAGAAAAGATAGGCGAGTTTAGGCTAGGCAAGCTAGCTTCTTCCCGCGTTTTCCAGTTAGTTCGTCTTGCTCCGTCAATTAGTACGCGCATATTTTTCGTTTACGGAGTTTCTCACGAGAAGAAGAGTAGTTTTCCGCCATTTTGAAAGGCGCCGAATCCTCGTCGAGTTTTCTCGCACGTGGACAGTTTTTGTGAGGTGCATCTTTTCCCTTGGCGTGCACCGACTGCGCAGGCAGCCAAGGAAGTTTCCGCCGGCCGACGGCGTAGACGTGCATCACCGGCGACCGGGAGCAAGCAGATTCCTGCACGGTGCGACGGCACGCTGTATCGCCGTCTTCGCCATCTTCGTCCTAGCGTCTAGCGTGCGTGGCTGGCCAGCCGACTGTAAGTTTTTCTCATTTAAATTTTTCGCGCGCCTTTTCTTTTTGTATTTATTCGCGTTTGCGTGGGAGCAACCTCCGCCGGTCACTCCCTCCTTTAGTGCATTCGTTTCTTTAGCGGTTCGTGCGAGTGAGAGAGCGCTATCTCTCTTACTCCCGTATGCAGGGTGAGAGAGTTGCGTTCTCTCTCGCACCTATAGAAGCATAAGCGCGCGTGAGTGAGAAAGCGTTATCTCTCTCACGCTAGTGGCAGCAGTGCGGGAGAGTCGCTTTCTCTCTCGCACTTGCGGCACATACGGCGCGCGTGCGAGTGGGAGAAACCTCTATCTCCCACCCGGGTAGGATCAGTGCGAGAGAGTTGCGTTCTCTCTCGCACTCGCATAAGGCTAGGCGCGCAAGAGTGGGAGAGCGCTTTCTCTCTCACTCCTATGGCGCAGTACGGGAGACTCGTTGTCTCTCTCGTACTCGCAGTAGAAGCGGCGCGCAGGAGTGGGAGAGCGTTCTCTCTCTCGCTCCAACGGACTCCATGCGGGAGAGTGTTCTTCTCTCTCGCACCCGTATGTTAGACGGCGCGCGCGAGTGAGAGAGGCCTTTCTCTCTCACTTTTACAGGCGTAGTGCGAGAGACGTTCTTTCTCCCTCGCACTCGTATAGTACGCCGCGCGCGGAAGCCGTTTTCGCGCATTATATCGCGCCTGACCACCTGCGCTCCTCGTACGCGTCAGTTACAATTTATTTTTGTGGTTTTATCTTTGTAATTCTTATTGTTATTTAATTTATTATTTATTATACTTTCTTTTATTAAATTATTTTATTTATTTAATTCATTCTTTTTCTTTTTTTCTATTTCTTTTCTATTGTCCTCTCCTCCTGCATTCTTTTTAAATTTGTTTTTTTTGTTGCGAGTTTCTTTTGCTTAATTCATTTAACTTTTTTCTTTCTTTTTATTTACTTTTTTTTCTTTTCAATTCTCTTTTTTTCTTTATTATTTCTGCAACAAGGAGCTTTCAGCTCTCCTCCCGAATACCGCCCTCTCCGAGGTCAACTAGCCAGGCGAGGACGACGCACGAGCCGCGCAACGACGTTTGCGCGGCGTTGCAACGGGTAAGTTGGGTCCGTAGACCGGCTTCTCGTGCCTGGACCTAGGAGCAAAGTCGTCCGAGACTTTTGCTTCCTAAAAGGGGGCGCAAAGGGCAATTTTGCGCCTTTTGCGAATTGCGCGTCCCCCGAAGCTAATTGCTCCTGTGGCAGGTAACGTTAAATCTGCCACCCCGTTACAATCTACAGAAAAAGTTAAAGCTTCTATATTTTTATTGTTCCTCGAAAAAAGAGTCTCAAATAAAGATAAGAAAATTGGCCGCCACACAGGTTGACTGCCTTGAAGCTCCTTTATTTTTGTGCAAGATCGAGTACAACGTCACAGTATGTTAAATCTAATTTCACAAATCATCAACATACATGAATAATAGGGTCTGTCAAGTAAGAGCGTGGTCGACTTCACCGACAGGTAATGAAAGATTTCGCTCTAATTCCTTCGCGAGCCAATAGAAGGAAGCTTTGTCCTTAATGCATTGTTAACAAAGATTCAGTTGTCGTTGATCTTTTGAAAGAGAATCACGTTAAACGCCATGAGTGCTAAGTACGCGTCGCGCTACGAGGCTGTGTTCCTTTGCATCCACCCGAAAGGTCCCAAAATGTGGCAATCAGCGGCTGCTAAATATATGAGAAAGTCGAAGGCATTTGTACAGAAGTGGATACAGCGATATAAAGTGGCTAAAAATGTCGATGATTTATCAGAACGTGGCTCGATAGGAAAAGTGAACAAAAAAGATGAAAAAAGAATAGTGAATCTGTTTTCGCGGAATCCTGCTTTAACACTGCGGCAAGGACAAGCAAAATTAATGGCAAAAGGTTTAGATATATCCTACGAAACTATCCGAACCCATCTTCGTACTCATTATCTGAAATGGCGCAACACAATGAAGACGCCTCTGTTGACTGAAAAACATGTGACAAAGCGACTCGCTTGGGCGCATGAGAATATTGATAGAGATTTTGAAAATGTCATTTTTACTGATAAATGTTCTATATGGGCATGTTCTGTCCTCACGCGAGCCTGGTCAACTTCCACCAATAGGCTTGTTCAGCGGACCGTAAAACAGGAAATAAAGGTGCATCTTTGGGGCTGCTTCTCAAAGCAGGGATTCGGCACTTTGCACCTCTTTACTGACAACCTAAATGCCAAGAAAATGATCAAAATCTACAAAAAGGCTTCACTGCCATCTGCCAAACGATGGTTCATCACAAAAAATGAAGATTGGATTCTGCAAGAGAACAACGATCCCAAACACCGCAGCAAGCTCTGTACTCAGTGGAAGACTCAATCTGGCATCGTTACATTGGATTGGCCGTCGCAGTCGCCCGATGCAAACCCTATTGAAAATGTGTGGGCATATATTAAACGGAAGCTTCGTGGAGGACGCACATACACTTTGAAGCAGTTGTCTTACGAAATTCGTCGGATCTGGAGATCCTTGCCACTAGAATACACCGTCAAATTAGTAGAAAGCATGCCTTGGAGATGCCAGGCAATTATCGACGCCGGTGGTGACTGGACACATTATTGACCGAATTGCATCATTGTTTGTAATGTGTACAATGTATATATAAATATGAAAGTTTTATCAAATAAATTTTTTTATAAATTAACACGACCACGCTCTTACTTGACAGACTGTAAGTTATTTATCAAACGCTTCTTTTAAAAAAAATTGATACAAGCAATCTATCAAATTTTATTTCACTGAATTTTTAATAAATCAAAGATGAATCTTTAAATGATTAAGAAAATTATGTATGATATTTTTACGACATTCCAGTAAACCATAATTATTATTAACTTACATTTTAGATTAATTCTTTAATAATTATAAAAAAGAAACAGAGAAAGATCTCAAATAAATTGAACAAGTAGAAGAGCAAAAAATTGCATTAAAGAAAAAAATTTTTTATGAAAATTAAATTTTAAAAAATCGAATTAAAATTAGAGTTGATCCGTACTCAAGTTCAGGTATATTTAATATTGTTCCAACTTAATATATTTAATACCTATCAAAATTCTTAATACAGATTAGTTTTGAACTTTAATATTTACGTATGTAAAAATTTTATTTATATCATTGCGTTATAAAAATAATTTTTCAATTACGTTCAAACAAAAATAACACAGGTCAACATTTGATCTACGGAAAAACACTAAAATGAAACTAGTCCTACTAAGGTTTTTGGGGTCGCTGATTACAGTGAGTGGGTTGGTCAACCTCCATCACATCAGGTTCTAGGTCATTTGAAGGTCGAAAACGTATTCAACGACGAAAAAATCTGGAAAAATTCATGCACATGTCTTTAGAGTCCCCAAATACGAATCCGTAGTTTGTTCAACCCCGCGACTTCTTCTAGAGGTCTTAAAGGTCATTTCAAGGACATTTTAAAGTTATTTTTGAATAAAACAGTCAAAAACCGTTAAAAAATCTGAAAAAACTAATATGTATGTTTCTTTCTTACTAATATGTATGGTCGCCAAGTCTAAATACGAGGTTGGCTAACCTCCATCACGTCAGGTTCAAGGTCATTTGAAGGTCAAGTAACAAAATCACCGAGGAAAAAATCTGAAAAAATTCATATACATGTCTTCGAGGTTCCCAAATGCAAATACGTAGTTTCTTTAATCTCGCGATCACTGCCAGAGGTCCTTCAAGGTCATTTAATGTCATTTCAAGGTTATTTTTGAGTAAAACAGTTACAAACCGTTAAAATCTGAAAAAACTAATATGTATGTTTTTCGGTCGCCAAGTCCAAATACTAGGTTGGCTAATCTCCATCACGTCAGATTCATGGTCATTTGGAGGTCAAGTAACGAAATCACTGACGAAAAAATGTGAAAAATTTCATACAGTGTTTTTCTAGATCATTTTTGGGATAAATAATAAGAGTATTACTCCAAACGAGAACGCTTTCATTTCTCGTGGAATGATCTTCGATTTCCTTCTCTTTAATAACATTTACTCGAGTGCTTTATTTGTGAATGGAATAGTCGAGCTCGAGATCAGCATTATATAAGAAAAGACTGGCCTTTGAAGACAGGAATTAGTTCCAGACTATTAGTTGATATCGACTAATAAGGTACTTCTTCTACCTATGCACATTAAATTAGGTATAGTAAAGCAGCTCGTCAAGACCATGAGCCGAAATGAAAGTCCTGCTTTCATATATATTTTCCAAGTACTACCTAAGTTTTCTGAAGCAAAAATAAAAGAGGGCATCTTTACTGGACCACAGATAAAAGACCTCCTGAAAAATGATGCATTTGAGAAAAAAATGAATGACAAAGAGAAAGCAGCTTGGCAAAGTTTTAGAGAAGTGACAGCCAAGTTCCTTGGAAATCACAAAGATCCTGAATACATAAACATCGTTGCAAATCTGGTCCAAAATTACAAAGAAATGGAATGTTTAATGAGTTTGAAACTACATTTTCTCCACTTTTATCTTGATTGGTTCCCAGAAAATCTGGGAACTTTTAATCAAGAACAAGGAGAAAGAATGCACCAGGACTTGAGTGAGTTTGAAAAAAGATATCAAGGTACTTGGAGAAAAAATATGTAGGCAGGCTACTGCTGGAGTCTAAAGCGAAACTCAAGTAAATGTTATAAAAGAAAAGGAAATCGAAGATCATTAAAAAACGATCTAGAGAAACAGTGTATGAAATTTTTCAGATTTTTTCGTCGGTGATTTTGTTACTTGACCTTCAAATGACCTTAAACCTGATGTGATGGAGGTTAGCCAACCTCGTATTCGGACTTGGCGACCAAGAAACATACATGTTAGTTTTTCAAGATTTTTTAACGGTTTTTGACTGTTTTATTTAAAAATAACTTTAAGATGTCCTTGAAATGACCTTAAAGGACCTCTAGTAGAGGTCGCGGGGTTTAACAAACTACGGATTCGTATTTAGGGACTTCGAAGACACGTGCATGAATTTTCTCAGATTTTTTTGTCGTTGAATACGTTATCCGACCTTCAAATGACCTTGAACCTGATGTGATGGAGGTTAACCAACCCATGTCACTGTAATCAGCGACCCCAAAAACCTTAGTAGGACTAGTTTCTTTTCAGTGTTTTTTCATAGACCAAATGTTGACTTGCGTAATTATAATTTCTGTTATTATATATACAAGGTGAGCCATTTTAGTTAATGCATCCGAATTTCTCGGTTTCTAAGAGGTAATACAAGAAAATGGTTCCGACAAAAGTTGTTCAGAATAAAAAGGGGTCCATCTATTTATGCAATTAGTTTTGACCTTGAACTTCATTTTCAAGGTCATCTAAAGGTCAACTTAATTTTTTTAAACGGAAATCCATATTTTTAACTCCAGATTCGAAAAGAGAGTGAACTTTTAAGTTTAAATCTATATTAATAAAATTTATTTGGTGACTTTACGAAGGTCTTTTTAAGATGAAGAGCTAACAAAGCTAAGTGACAGCTATTTTTTTTTAATTTTTTGACGGAATAATCATGGCAAAAGCACCTTTGTGATAAATACCGAATCCACGAATGAAATCTTTTTTGAAACGATTGACCCTAAGATAACTTTTCACGGTCATTTTAAAGCCAAAAAGGAGTTTTTAGGGAAAAATTCCGTTTATGATAATCGATTCAAAAAGAATCAAAAAATTTGACGTTAAAGTTGATATTTCAGTTGTTCTTATTGATTTGACCTTTCGAAGGACAGGTCAGGGTCAAATGATAAAAATTTGCTTACTATCTGTTCATTTTACTTTTTTGATAGAATCTACGTTTTGAAGGTATCTTCAACGGATAGATTATTTATAAAATTATATATTATTAAATACAACATTAACCTTGACCTTGGGGTCAATTTTCAAGGCCAATGATATATATATATATATATATATATATAGATACAGGGTGTCCCATTTTAACTTAGACAGCTGAACAACTCAAAAAATTTCGAAGTAATAAAAAAATGTTTTTTACAAAAGTTGTTAGGTATTGAGAGGCTGACTCTACTATGATCTTGAACATGTCCTTGATCTTTATTTTCAAAGTCATTTGAAGGTGAACTTTTGTTTTTTAAATGGAATTCCCTATTTTCAACCTCGAATTCTGAAAGAACGCAAAATTTTATATCCAGATGAGCTTTTGCGTTAAGAGTCAAAGTAAACTCTACAAGTAATTTCAAGGTCAAATTTCTGTTTCAAGCAGAAAGCTTTTAAATAATAATATTTGACATACATCAGTGACCATGTCCAATGATATATGTACTTTTATTGTGGATGGACTGGGCACTAAAGGACAACGTAATGCCTCCAGTCATGCAGTGCAAACCTAGCCACTATGTAAAAGTCAACACAGATTCAAAGATTTATTGATAAGGAGACCCCTTCTCTGTGATGTTTACACGTGCATATTTTTATGAAACGTGTAAGCACCCCCGGGGCCGACGACGAAGACGTAGTGGGCCTCCCGGCTCCATTTCTTTGGCCCTGAAAAGGGCCGAATTGTGGTTGTGTTGCTCCACAAAGACGAAGCCAATTAAGATCATGTAGTGACCCAACCAGTCAAAACAAGATCGTGTAGAGACCAAGCCAGTTAAGGCAAGAACGTGTAGTGATCCAGCCAGTTAAGGCAAGACCGCATTGTTATCAGCTCTTTCCATATCGTGTAGATGCTCAAAGTGTGTATCATTATTTTCTTAGCACAACAGTAATTGACGGCGAAAGTTACGTTGTACATTTCTAAGCATTTGGGGGGTTATCGCTTCACAAGCTCTTCTTATTCTATCCATTATATTCGATCTTGTCGTTGGAGCTTCACTATACACAGCGTCTTTTACGTATCCCCATAAAAAGAAATCTAGCGGGTTTAGATCCGGTGATTTAGGAGGCTACGCAACTGTTCCACATCTCCCTATCCATCGATTTGGGAATCGTTGATTCAAAAATGTCCGTACAATACGAGCAGAGTGAGCAGGAGCACCATCCTGTTGATACCATAAATGTAGTCTTACTGCAGGAGGAATATTCTCTAGGTATCCTGGCAAATCATTTTCCAAAAATTCCAAATACATTGGACCATTAATGGTACGTTCAAAAAAATGTGGCCCAATTACTTGGCCATTACAAATGCCGACCCATACATGTGAACTCCAACGATGTTGATTAAGCACCTCACGATACCAATGTGGATTTTCTGGTGACCAATAATGGCAATTATGCCTATTGAGGTTACCATTGCTTATGAATGTCGCTTCATCACTGAAACAAACATTCCAAAAAGAATCTGGATTTTGATCCAACATCTCAAGAGCCCATCTATAAAACTGTACTCTGAGTATGTAATCAACCTCACTTAATTCCAAGGTACTCGTAATGTGATACGGATGGTAATTTACTGATCGTAACAATCTGTGAGCCGTAGTGGACGCGGAACTCCCAGTTCCCGTTCTATTTGACTGGTACTAATACGGGGATTTTGGTGAACCATAACCAAAACTGCAAGCAGCCTGGGGTTGTTATTATTCTGAAGTCTATTCCTGTGTCTTTGGCGATGCAGTGGTTTATTGCGAGATCTTCTTTCGATGTTTATCACTTGTTGAACTGTAGAATAGCGGCGATTTTGAAACCGCTCCGCATAAGTTCGGACAGTAAGTCTGTAATTCCTACCACATTCACCGAAAATTATAAGAATACCGACTACTTCATTAGGCGTATAATTTACCATTGTAATGACAAGAATTTTATCAGATTAATTAATGCTCAATTACAAATGTGCAAAAAAATACATAAAAACTAGTGACTGAGGCACTAAATGGATGAAATTTTGTAGAGATACTATAGGAACTCAACCGGATGGGAAGATTAATTATCAATTTTGAAGGTAAGAATTTGTTCTTCGCATATCTATGGAGAACCACGATAACAGAATACAATAAAATAAGGTGTAAGCATCTTGAATATGTGAAACAATCACTAGTCTAACAACACACTGTAGGGTTAGAATTTGAATAAGAAGTTCACGTATTCGATAGTCGATAAAACAATAAAAAATACTATTTTGGTGCCATTATTAAATTTAAATATTAAACGATCTATTGTGATTTTTGTACATGAACATGAGACTGCTGCTTCATTTAAAATCGATCTGCGGAGCATTAACGTTAGAAGTCATGGTGTAACTCAGAAGAAGTTCACATCGTCCCCTAACGCAAAAGCTCAGCCGGACGTACAACTTTGCACTTTTTTAATTTTCGAAGTCGAAAATAGGGGACTTTATTCGAAAAATAAGGTTGACCTTCATATGACCTTGAAAATGAAGTTCAAGGATAGATTCAAGGTCATGGAAGGGTTAGCACTTCGATACCCAATAACTTTTGTTTGAGGCATGGTTTTAAAAAATACGGATTTACCAGCTTATTGCCCCAAAAAGAAATTTGACCTTGAAATGACTTGTAGAGTTTACTTTGACCCCTAACACAAAAGCTTATCTGGATGTAAAATTTTGCGCTCTTTTAGAATCCGAGGTCGAAAATAGGGAATTTTATTTAAACAAAAGTTGACCTTCTAATGACCTTGAAAATTAAGGTCAAGGACATATTGAAGGTCATAATAGAGTTAGCCTCTCAATATCCAATAACTTTTGTCTAAAACATTTTTTTATTACATTGCAATTTTTTGAGTTATTCAACTGTCTAAGTTAAAATGAGACACCCTGTATATATATGATAACTGTGATTCGGTTAAAAAAATGAAAAATGCCATTTGGGCTATGTTTTATCACAAAAGTTTAACCGACGAGAAGCTGCAGCATGATAAGTGTCTACCAGGTGCTGACTCATTGTGCAAATATCAAACGGCGAAGGCAGAGAATAACTTGGCGTCTTTCAAACACGATTACGCTGCCTTGCTGAAAGAAGTTTTAAATGCCATAAAACCGATTTACAGAAATCTTACAAGCGACGAAATATTGTAAAGATGCATTGAAGGATTTACGCAGAATAGCAGCGAAAGCTTTAATCAAAGCATTTAAAAGATCATGCCGAAAACGTTACCTATGAGCCTTACTACCGTCAGCATAGCCGCCTATGTTGCTATCTGCACATTCAATGAGGGTATACGAGGGCTATTATCCATTTTCGACGCGATGGGGATTAAATTGGGACCGCACGCATACGAATATGCGAACAAGGAAGATTTCAATCGATTCGGCTCAGCTAACCGTCATTCATTAGCAAAACTCGGGAAGCAAGAATAGCTTGCTGACATAGTAAAATTACTACTAAGGTCACCACTAAAAAAAAGGAAGGAACATTTTATAGTGCTGGAATAGACGATTCATTGTAAGATAAAAAAAAAATTTTTTATCTGCATGTTCTATATAAATATAAATCCTCTGTTTGAACAAAGAATTTTTTTTTGTGCGATAAATACTTTTTTTATAGCCCAAAATTAGAGTAAAATTTTAGTCAAAAGCAAAATTTTGACTTTCAACATCCGCCATTTTATGAAAAATGAAAATTTCTCAAAACCCTTTATTCAACTAAAGCATTATACAATTATCTAATAAGCCCCTCTTTTATTTTATTTCAGATGATCCAGTCATAAGCAGCGATGATCACCGCAAAACAGTTTTTCTTGTTGACCCTCTGCAAATGTACTATATCTTGCACGTTTTTTAATATTTTGTCATAAAAAAATTATGAGACAGTTAAAATATATATAATTTTTATATGGAAAAAATTTGTTTTTATTTATTTAAATACTTCGCCAAAAAAAATTCCCGAAAAGCGCTTTTTCTGTCGCTCCAAGTATATCTTCCCCCTTAAACCCGATCAAAAAAAGGTAGAAGCCGTAAAAGACTTTTCACATCCTAAAAACGTCAAAATCGTACAGTAATTTTCAGGTTTAGCCGGTTATTATTAATTCGCTAAACACGCAAAACCTCTGACCGAGTTATTGCAAAATAATGAAAAATTCAATTAAACACAAGGGGTAGAAGAGTCGTTTAAAATGCTTAAGGAAACTCTATGCTCAGCCCCGCTCTTGCAATTCAGATGTCACAACTATTTCTTATTATGATTGATGCGTCTGGTTACGTCGTTGAAGGCGTTTTATCACAAGGTAAAATAGGAAGTGATAAGTCTATTGCCTATACTACGCGTGTATTTAGAGGTCTTAAATTAAAATATGACACTTACTAGAAGGAAGCCTTAGCAATGTTACACGCTATTCAAACCTTCATGCCATATACAATATATACGGTCCTAAATTTACTATCGTAACCGACTACCAACTTCTTGTATGGTTAAAATCGGCTGATTTAAATACTCGTGTTCAAAAATGGCGATTCAAACTTACGGAAAACGATTATTCTGTGGTGTATAAGCCTGGCAGGTTAAATAGTAATGCAGACGCACTTTTGAGAAACCCTATCCAAGAAATTTTGGTAAATGTAATGACGCGCTGGCAAAAATTATTGCTCAAAAATAATAATAACGACCAAAACATTGAAAAGTTGAGGATCTCGCAGGGAAAGCGATCGAACAAATGAATAGTAGAACACGAAGAAATTCGAGAGTCATCAGTAAAACGACAAAGAGATCATCCAAAAAGGGTCGCAGACCAAAATGTTACTAACAAACAGAACGTCACAGCTAATCTAACGCTCCGAACCAAACGAACATGAGGTAGCCCTAGGAAAATAATAAAAGACGAACTTGCGAAAAAATAAAAACGACGATAGAAACCAGATTTTTGCAAGTAAAAGTGAAAACTCATCATCCTCATCCGATAAATAATCGTTTCCCTTTGCTGATGATCGAGAACAAGGATGGTTTAAAAATACCAAGCCTAAAGGAGGACTGGAATCAGACGTATCTGACAGATTAAAAATTATAGAAATCAAATATTGTGGAAATCGAAGACTTATTAGTGTACCGTAACGACAATACCGCATATGTTATTTCGTTGCGACGAACGGTAAACCTTGTGACGAAGGCGCCAAAGCCTTGCTGCAAGCCAATAAGATTCCACCTAAGCAAATCTTAGCAATTAGGGAAGTGCAATTTATAAAATGAACAATCACAAGTACCTAGTCGCAATGTACATCCGCAGAAATTATTCTGAATCGTCAAGTACAATTAAAATAAATATAAGTAAGGTTTTAAATAATTTCCGTGAATGTATGGTAGATAAAAATTTAAAAAGAAATTTTAAAAGAAATAAACATTGCGAAGACGGATTTCATAAAAAACCTTCAGTGGAACGTTGTAATATATGTAATAAGCTTGGTATTTACAGGTAATTAGCAAAAGATAATTATACGTAAAGGTACGTTGAACTACGCGTCGGAAGAGGAAAGAAACGCGATATTTCAAGAAATCCATAGTTCCTCTATCGGAAGCCATAGATGCATTTCAAGGACGTTTAGTAGAATACAACAATATTATTAGGAAAATATGAAGCCTGATATTCAACGGCGAATCCAGCAATGCTTAGACTGTAAATTAAAGAAATTGGTCCTAGTAAAAACTAAGCAGCCGATTACGATTACTCCCGGTACTGTACTCGGCAAAATCGCTTTAGACATTGTCGGGCCAGTATCAATAACTGAGAATGGCAAAAAGTATATCCTGACGATGCAGGATCAGTTGTCCAAATATTGAACAGACGTAGCTTTGCCTATCGCTCTAGCCAGTATAAACGATAGCAGACACGTTTATAAAGAAATTCATTTGTATCTTCGGTATTCCTAGAGATGTTTTAACCGATCAAGGTAGAAATTTAGTAAGAAACCTATTCAAAAGGGTAGCTAAAAGGTTCAAAATAAAAAAGGTCAGGACCAACACTTTCCAACCTCAACCAAATGGCTCTCTTGAGAGATCGCACCATGCTTTAAGTGAATATTTAAAACAATACCCTAAAAGTGACTCTGAATAAGACCAATAGATCAATGTCGCATCATTTAATTATAATACATGCATCCACGACGGCACCAAACATACGTCTTAAGAATTAGTCTTCGGCAAACTGGCACGCCTGCTGTCCAACGAACCCTTACGAGACAACGATCTAGTCCCTACATTCTGTACATGTAAAATACATTTGCGATCCGAAACTGCTTGTATACTCTCGAGTGACTCATGCATAGATACGGAGGTAGGATACACGTTTTGGGCGACTCTACCGATCGATAATTGCAAGTTTAGTCGGTATGGTATCTTACACGAAGGCTATGACAATAAAATCATCGATTACAATTTTCAAAAGCAAACCGTGTATGCATGGGAACTTTTTAAAAGAAAAATACTACATAAAATATTTTAAAAATATAAGAGCATATCAAGCTATATTTAAACTATATTCCATAATTTTTTTTATCAAAATATATTGAGAAATGAGTGACTTATGTGCTGTCTTCGGAGGCGCCAAAAAGAAAGTTCCTCCACTGCTGCCACGATTCCAGCCGAATGAGTAGATGAAACCAAAAAAGAAGTCGTTAAACTGGAAGGTATTTTCTATACAATATCGTGGAATTTTTAAAAAATATCAAAATTTAACAAAATGGCGTAGTTATCAAAAAAAAAGTTTTTTTTTTGGTCAAAAATATAGTCGCTTTTTTTAATGTCAAATCGTCAATTTTCATCCAATTAAAAAAATCCTACCTCATTGTAAAGTAAATATATTCAAGAGTACTCAGTTCAAATTTAAAGTCAATCGGATAATTGCTCTTTGAGTTACGATGGCAGCAAATTTGAAAAATGTTATTTCGAGAAAAACGCGTTTTACATGTTGACTGCCGAGTCACCCGTATTTGGATAACACTAGAGTTTCTGATCGGACCACGTCACCCGTATTGGGGTAACGTTTATCAGAATACGCTTCGTACAGCGGTACGCGTGGCCTGAAGGAGATTTCACTGTAAACGCGCGCGGCAGGCAACGTGTTAAAGATTAAACTAACGATTTTTACCTGCAAGCGGCTGCTCTTTAAAAGGCTGCCATTCAAAAAGTATTAGAGATACGGCTTTGAAAATTTCACAGGATACTCTTTAAAGTATAAACTGTCGAATAAGACATAAAAAATATCAATGTTTTAAAAATTTCACACTAGTATAGCCGCTTAAGCATGAAGTAGATTGCTACACAGAACTTCAAGCCTCGAGAGGAAACATTACGTATTTCCTAACACCAAGAACTCATATATTATATATATATATATATATATATATATATATATATATATATATATATATCATTGATAAGAACTCATATATTATATACATTATGTCTATAAGTTCTTACCATATGCGGTACTAAGTATACTCACTCATAACTTCTTATCATATACGACGCTAAGATCGAGTGTAACCAGTTGTTTCCATCGTATTATTACTTAGACAAAAGCTGGTATAAAATTTTGTCGAGACCTATAGAAAACCGAGATCCAGTAATAATCGAACCGCTGATGAAACCCACGTAGACTTACGTGAGTCCTGCACCACTAGAGACTAATAGTATCTACACTGAAAGACCTCAACGATCTCCGTGACCACATCATGTTATGTGACTACACGTGAGAAAACGCCGTTCGACGCCTCTCGGCTTCAATTCATACGGCACCCAATGTCCTTGCTTCTAAATCATTCCTAACACTTATAAACATTTTGAAACCGTTGACTCATCTACTTGTAATATTTTTCCAAGTTCTGCTAGCGTCTGACATCGGTCATGATCAAGTAATTCCTCCAATTCTTTGCCTTCTAATTTTTTCAGTGCGCCATAACGTTCTTTACCTACAAGTTTAAAATTATCATTTTTGAAGCATCGAAGCCAGTCTCTGCATGTCGTATCCGACAGAGCATTGTCATCGTAAGTCTCAACAAGAATTCTGTGTGATTTAGCTGCAGATTTCTTTTGAATAAAATAGTGTAATAAAATTTCCTGCAAATACACTTTATTCGGCACAAAAGTAGACATTTTCAGAACCAATAAAAAATAACTTTGTTAACTACTATGTTTAATATTAATTAATTTAGTTTCATAATAATTAATTTACTACTATGCATTTAATACTATGATAGTTCACTAAAGAGAACTAAAGTGAACTATCATACACTGAAATTTAAGGTTAGATACAGTACTTCCATGCAGGTGCGTCACCATTCGAAAATCCATGCACGGATACTACTACTGCCATTTTTGAAAAAACCGCGAGAACTTATTCAAGGTCCTAATAATATTCTGATACTATTTTTATAGTACGATTTAATCCTTCATACGCTTCAACGATGATATGTAATAATCTCTGTTAATGGTCTGGTCCTTTTCAAGGTAATTGATGAATATTATACCATGTGCATCCCAAAATACTGATGCCATAACCTTGTCAGCCGACTGTTGCGTTTTTCCACGCTTTGAATTCGGTTCATCGCGTACAGTCCACTCGGCTAATTGTTGATTCGACTCTGAAGTGTGGCGATGGAGCCATGTTGCATCCATTGTCACATATTGTCTGAAAAATCGGTCTTTATTACCGTTGAATATCGCTAAACATAACTCTGAATGATCAACATGTTGTTCCTTTTGATCGATTGTGAGCTCGCGCAGCACCCACTTTATATACAGCTTTCGCATGTCCAAATATTCATGCACGATATGACTAACACGTTCCTTTGATATCTTTAGAGTCTCAGCTATCTCGATCAACTTCACTTTACGATCATTCAAAACTATTTTGTAAATTTTTTTGATGTTTTCGTCTGTAATAGCCTATTCCGGACGTTCACTTCGTGCATCGTCTTCGACGCACATTTCGCCTCGTTTGAATTTAGCAAACCACTTCTTAACGATTTATTTCCCTGGTGTAGAGTCCGAATAATGTTTATTAAGTCAAGCCTAAGCTTTAACAGTATTATTTTTAAGCAAAAGGCAATGCTCCAATAACATGCGTAATTCTTTTTTTTTCATTTTTTTCGCAATAACAGAAGTTGCTTCATTCACAATCCTATACCTCACGAACCAAATGCCCAAAAACTCTCAAATTTATACATGTATCGTTTGAAGGTTGATTTTAACTAAAAATCATATAGATTCCATTCTAGTAATGCCATCTATGTGTCAGCCTACGAACTTCTCAACCGATCTGTTAGATGGCTCTAGCAGTAAGTGTTTGTCGATTTTGACATCCAGAACGTCATGAAGCACGCTTAGACATATGGTAAGCAAATCGCTTTGACACATAAGTGACTTTATTTTGGCGTCATATACTTTTGGTTGTGTGAAAATGTCTCATTTTGTACCAAATAATCGTCATTTGCGGGAAGTGTTGCTTTTCTTCTTCCATTCGGAGAAACCGGCGGCTAAAACACATCAGGAGCTCCAAAACGTTTACGGAGATGCTGCTCTAAGTGAAAAAACGTGCCGTGATTGGTTCCGTTGCTTCAAAGACGGTGATTTCGATATTAACGACCGTCCGAATAAAGGAAGGCTACAAACCTTCGGAGGCACTGAATTAAAGGCATTTCTCGACAAGGATCCATGTCAAACGGAAAATAAGTTTGCTTCAGTATTAGGAGGTACCCGCCAAGCCATTTCTAAGCGATTGCATGCGTTAGGAATAGTTCAAAAGCAGGGAACTTGGATTCCTCATAATTTGAAGCCAAGGGACGTTGAGCGTCGTTTCTTCGCTTGTGAAGAACTGCTACAGCGGCAAAAAAAAAAATGGTTTTCTTCATCGCATCGTGACAGATGATGAAAAATGGAATTATTACAATAATCCAAAGAGAAGAAAATCATGGGGACTGCCCGGTCATCGTTTTACGTTGTCAGCGCGGCCCAATATTCACGCTGCGAAGGTTATGCTGTGTATTTGGTAGGACCAGGTCGGAGTTATTTATTACAAGCTGTTGAAACCAAATGAAACCATCACTAGGCAATAGTATCAAATTCAATCGAAGCGGTTTAGCGAAATACTACACGAAAAACGGCCACAATATGAGTAAAGGCACAAAAAAGTGATTCCACTACATTACAACGCACGGCCTCACGTTGCCGGATTCTTTAAAACCTACGTGGAAACGGAAAAATGAGAAGTCTTACCCCACCCATCATATTCCCTAGATATTGTACTATTGATACTTGTTCCGTTCCTTGGCACATGGTCTGACTGATCAACAATTCCGTTCATATAAAGATATCAGAAATTAGCTTGATTCGTAGGTAGCTTTGACAGACGAACACTTTTACGCTAACGGTCTTTGAGCACTGCCAGGAAGATGGGAAACATTTGTAGCTAGAGATGGGCCATGCTTTGAATGATTCATTTGTCACCATTTTTTTATAGTTAAGTTGCATTTTCATCAAGAACAACAGCGAGACCTTAGTTGCACACCTAATAATAATTAAATAATCAAGTAACTTAGAATACGTAATTATTGTAACCGCAGGCATTCTTCTCTTTCTCTCTCTCTCTCCCTCTCTCTCTCCCTCTCTCTCTCTCTCTCTCTATATATATATATATATATATATATATATATATATATATAGAAAGAGAGAGAGAGCTCTTATTTCTACATAAATAAGCTTACTGTCATGGCAATCAAGGGTGTTCAGATAAATAATACTCTCGTACCATTTGAGAAATCTGTGCGTAACCTTGATGTCTACCTTGATGCTAAGCATAACTGGAAGGAACATGTTGCTTACATCTGTCGTAAAGCTAATTCTCTGCTTCACAGACTTAACTTTTTCCGTCAGAGCACTAACTTCGCCCTCCGTAAGCACTTAATTGAGACTCTCTTGTTCCCTATAGTAGACTACTCTTGCGTCGCTTATTGTGATATTTCTGGTAAACTTGATCTCAAGCTGCAGAGAGTCATAAACTCTGGTGTTCGTTATGTCTATGGTGTAACTAGGCGCGAGCATATTGCTCCGTATAGGGTTTCTCTTGACTGGCTTACCTCCTCGGATAGGCGTAAATACTTCATCATCACTCTGCTTCATAAAATATTTAAACATCATGATCCACAGTACCTATTCGAACAGTTCATATGGAACCACTCTGATAGACCCTCTCGGGGTGATGTGAGGCTGTTGGCCATACCGTTATCTACTACTGAGTTCCGTGATAGATCTTTTCTTGTTTATTTGTCTCGACTCTGGAATTGTCTACCTTCTTCTTACTATACTATATTTCCGCTTTAAATCCACTATTTTCACCTACCTTCTTTCCATTGAGAGAGAGCATACAATATCTTTATCATCGAGTCTATAATTTAAATTATAATTTAAGCTCTTTGCTTAAATTGTATGTCATTATGTCTTATTTTTTATTTTATAATTAGTTTATATCTGTTGCATATTTTTATACTACTTTTATTATACTGTTAATTATTAGATACTGTTAATTTAATTTTACTTTTTGTTAATGTTTATTTGTTAATTTACTGTTAATTTACTGTAGTTTCCTTGTACGCTATTTTTGTACAATAACAATTTTATCTATCTATCTGTCTCTCTCTCTCTCTCTCTCCGTCCCTCTCTCTCTTTCTCTCTCTCCCTCCCTCTCTCTCAAATTCCAATCATAAGGAAAAAGTTTTCAATAAGTATCAATTTACAAACCGTGCAAAGGTGAATTGTAAACGCTGCAGCAATTACCATGATCGAAAAATACGGAAATTACAAATTTAAGTATATTTTTCATTCGGAATTTTGGGTGGAAAATGAGGTAATAAGCCTAGTAACGTCTAGAAGGAAGACAGTCTAATAATTTTTCGCAACTTAACAACTATTCTTGACAGTCTATTCAGTATTAATCATCTACGCGATGTGTTCAAAAAATATGGTGGCTTTTCAAATCGCGTGAGCAACGTACATTCGATTATCAATTTTTTTTCGTTACGGTATTAGTACACATGTCCCGAACATATGTTTACAGTTTAAAATTTATAGTATGCTTAGTTTGTTTTTGGCAGATAGAAAGATTAGACGTATTTTAATATGCTTGGCGATTTTTTTATTATTATAAAAAATGGAACGAAGAATTTTTATTAAATTTTGTGTAAAAAATGGAATCAAATGCTTTGAACACTTGAAATGTTGACAGTAGCATCCGGTGAGTCTGCTCTAAGTAAAACTATTTACAAATGGCACAAGCTATTCGAAGATTCCCGAGAAGATGCCAATGACGAACCTCGCTCTAGGCGTCCCAACTCATTAACAACAAATGATAACGTCGAAACTGTGAAGAAAATTGTTTCGGGAAATTGTCGAATTACCATACGGGAAGTTGCTGAGGATGTTAGCATACCGATTGGCTCGTGTTATGTAATTTTTTCAAATGTTTTGGAAGACGTGTGTCAGCAAAGTTTGTCCTGAAACTTCTTAATTTTGATCAGAAGAACCACCGCATAAACATCGCACAGGAACTCTTAAGAGGAGAAATACCTTTAGAAATTAAAAAAAAATCGATATTTTTTTTACATATTTCGAAAGTATGCTATCTTAAGAATATACTGACCAAAGGATAACTCAAAATATTGAATATTTTCGGAATTATCGCATATAGTTTAGAGCGCGGCGACAACATGCGGTCAGATAGCGAGTCGGGAGCTCGGACCGTTAGAGGCCGAACAACCTTTGCTTCACAATGCTTTCTTATTTACCTTTTGTATGGCCAGGCAGGTGTTTCGAGGAATTATTAGAAATGACAGGCCACTCTTTTCATGTGAACGACATTATATATATACATATATATTAATAAAATTGTTGAAATTTCGACATACATTGCTGCTAGGGTATTCAATGATGCATTTTCTTCGATTTTAAGGATTATAAATATGTTGGACATAATTATTGGCACCAACTGCAGAGTTTTCGCCGAAACCTCTAATAAGACGCGGATTGTTCAACAGAACCAGATAAGTTTCTAACACAAAAAAAATTGTGTTCTTTCTAACACAAAAAAGCTCATTCAGCCCAGAAACAGTAGCTAGCGGAAGAAAATCAGTTTTTCGAGGAAGTTGAAAGACCACTGTATGCGCCTGGAATCGCTGATTAATCGGTAAGTCTCTAGAATCAATAGTTTTAACATGTTGAAACTTTAAACGCGATTATCTCGAAACTACTTTTACAAAAACTGCTCGTGTTGCAGTTCAAAAAGTTATCGACCGATTTAGATGAAATTTAGAGAGGTTATATTTTATTTTTTTTCGAATACCGTGGCGTAGTGCATCAGAAGTTTTTATCTCAAGGTCATAAGGTCAATAAGGATTATTACCTTGATGTTATGCGCCGTTTGCATGAAGTAGTACAAAAAAAACGTTTGGAATTGTGGAAATACAATTTATGGCTTTTGCATCACGTAATTTTTCGGCCAAAGAAAATACGACAATCATGCCTCAGCCACCAAAAATTTCAAAATTTTTTTTTGTTTTGTTGGTACACTCGTCACGATCATATGTTCACAGTTTTGACTATATAACATGTGTTATTTTTATGGGAGAGGCATAAAGATTAGAATCGTGTTTGCATGCTCGGCGATTTTTTGCTGTTGAAAATAATGGAGCAAAGAGTTTGTATTAATTTTTGTGTAAAAAATGGTATTAAGTGCTTAAGAACTCTTGAAATGTTGACAGTGGCATACGGCGAGTCAACTCTTAGCAAAAAAAAATGTTTATAAGTGGTATAAGTTATTCCAAGAGGGCCGAGAAAATGTTAACGATGAACCTCACTCCGTTCGTTCTAATGTGAAGATTTTGCTCACAGTTTTCTTTGACTCCCATGGCGTTGTGCATCAAGAATTCCTACCACAAGGTCGTACTGTAAACAAGAAGTATTACCTTGAGGTTATGCGGCGTTTGCGTGAATCAACAAGAAAAAAACGGTTGGAAGTGTGGAAAGAAAATTCATGGATTTTGCACCATGATAATGCGCCTGCGCATGCGTCGTTACTAATGAGTAGTTTTTTGGCCAAAAACAATACTACCATCATGCCTCAGCCACCGTATTCACCAGATTTGGCCCCTTGCGACTTTTTCCTCTTCCCAAAATTGAAAAGGTCCATGAAAGGACGAAGATTTGCGACGATTGAAGAGATTAAGGCTGCATTGCTGAAAGAGCTCAAGGCAATACCCAAAAGTGTATTTCAGAAGTGTTTTGATGACTGGAAAAAGCGCTGGCACAAATGCATTGTATCAGAGAGGGATTATTTTGAAGGGGATGACATAATTTTAGGTGAATAAATGAATATTTTTTATAAAAAATGAAAAGTCACCTTATTTTTTGATCACACCTCACATGTCATAAATATATATAGATGAATGTATACAAATAGTTCTTATATGTATGCGTACATTTTTAAATGTTCTCTATTAAAGATTTTATAACTGATATCAACTCGCATTATTTCATCCTTCCACGTCCACTTGTGTCCATATAAAAGTTAACAACGTCGTAAAATAGAACGTTGCAAGGTTGCATTTACATTTAGATATTCATAGGCGCGTGTATGTGTATATATATTTATATAGCTACATCAATGATAATCAGCTATCGTTAAAAAAATTTATTGATAAAAAAAAATACTCAGCAATATTATTTGATTTCACAACTTTCGATAGTCTAAAATGATGATTCCAAATATTCTTCTTGAATACTTATACTACTCACAGGTGACATGTACTAAAATTCGATAAACAAGTATAGTGAAAATGTTTTTTCTTGCACATATCAACGCAAGGAAATTTTGATTGAGAGGACTTTGCCGCTTAAAGCATTAAATTAATTATAATTTTTAGTATTTTGGATGTACGTGAAGAGTTGAATGAAAAGTAACTTTTTTAAACTATATGTAAAATATTCCTTTTTTTAAAAGGTTGTATTTAGATTTCATAAATTTTGTACAATGAAAATAAAAATAAAAATTAATAAAACATCAATAATACAGGAAGAGAATACTGAAAAATATTTTCAAACGACAACCAATATTTACCATAATTTTCTTTTTTTAAAAAGGTTGTATTTAGATACATTCTACATTATATTATACTTTATAATAAATATTATATGTTAAATAGAAATTCTTATATATTATACTTGTAATCCGTGAAGAATTAAATAATACAATTCCTTTTGTCTGAAAAATGGATGATATAGAATCATCTCTATTTGGCCATCTTCCACATCTTCTGGCTATAATTCAGCAGCAATACCCGTACATGTTTAATAATCATGTTTGTGTAATATCGTTTTTCAAAAGATGCACCTTATTGAAATATACCACTCAGTACTTTATAGTGCCTTCTGTTTATAATCACAGTACTTATAGATGTTCTATTTAAATAAAATCCATTTGCTCTATATAACTTTTTACCCGTATCATCAAATAACGCAAATTTCAAGATTAAAATTGTACTTCTCACAATTACCTGAACTTTTTTCATTATTTGTGATTTACAACTACTATGACATACTTGTTTTGTGTCAATCCAATTTTCAATATTATTATCTAACACAAATTATAAATTATAAGATTTAGAATTTGTTGGAATAGAAAGTATTAAAAAGTAATTATTATTTGTCTCACATCGATTATCACACCGTGAAAATTGTAGTACCGTGCTCACTCTGTTTGTTATAACACTTGGTAAAATTAGTGAATTATGACGTATATCTTGTAAAACATTTGATACATCGTATTGCGTACGATTTTCAATGTCAACACCAACAAATTACTTTTAGTAAGTGAGCATCAACATCACTTGCATTATGTATTGTGACGGGGAATCCATCATAGGCCGTCGACGAAGAGTATATAATGTTGACATTCTTGCTCGACTGTCGCCAGGTTGCCGGTTGGGGAAAGCCCCGTTTAGGAGGACTTTTCGGAAAGCCGGCAACGTCAGAAAATTACGCGATTTTCGAGCTCGCGGCGACGATCGGCGGAGGAATCAGGGTAGGGGAGAGAGGGGAGAGCGCAACAGGCTAGTCTAGCTGTGCGCTCCCGAGGAGTAAGTTGGTTTTAGAGAGCGCTACGCGAATAATAAAAAGAGAAATTTTTGTGACAGCGAAGAGAGAGAGAGAGAGAGAGTCGGAGTGAAAGAGTGCAGCCAAAGGTCGAGGTGTATGTGTGAGAGAGAGAGTAAGAGTGAAGGAGACGAAGTCGAGGGTGCTGCGCGAGGAAGGGAAGTGACGACGGCGGTAAGCACCTTCGCCGAGAGCCGAGGGACGAAGAGGTCGAGAGTCGGCGGGAGGCGACCGGTGGTTGCCACCGCGATCTCAGAAGCCGAGGGTGAGGCGGAGACAGGGAGCATCGAGGCGAGATCTCAGCGAAGTCCAGCGGCCCTTCTCCGGAGGACTAGCTGCAGGAACGAGGTGCAGCGGTGCCAGAGGAAGCTGCCAGGAGCTCAAAGGCTAGCGAACGAGCTTCGTGAATCGCAAGGGTGAGTGCACTCATTTATTTGTGCGAAATAGCAAGAGCGGGAGAGAGAGAGAGAGTGAGAGCGTGTGGTGGTAGGTTTGCGGTGAGGGTGGTGAGGGATTGCCACTTCCCTGCCCTGGGGAAGCGATAGGCCTCCGTCGGCTGGAAGACAGTCGCGGGCGGCCGGCCTGCATCATCGCGACATAAACAGCGGGAGAGAGAGTGAGAGGGAGAGAGTGAGAGAGATTGAAAAATCATTTATTTAGAATATTATATTTTTTTTTTGTGCAAGGCACTCAGGGCGCACGTAGCTAAATCGGCTATGGTGCCTACGTAACAAATGGCGACTGTGACAGGACCCTGGTAATTCCGGGTCCTTGTAGTATACATCGGTGAGCTTTCACGATGTAAACATTGCGCGCGAGTTTCTTACCGATGTACAATTTCTCAAATATTATTTGAGAAAGTGATTTTTCAAGCGGCGTAAGTGCGAGAGAGATAGTCGGCCCACTCGCGTGACGAAGATATGCACAAAGAGGCAGGGCCGACTGCCAGCCTAGAGAGAGAGAGAGAGAGAGAGAGAGTTGAGTGCGTTTGCACTAAGTGCACCCGGCACTTATAGCGAAAGCGCATGTGTTTGAACTTAATCGATTTTTCGATTCGTTCGAACTTGTTTTTTTTGCCGAGGGGACTTAGTCAAAATTTGGCGTTTTCGAACTCAGCTGATTTCCCGGTTGATTCAGAGTTAGTCTATTTTTCGACTAATTCGAACTTAGTCGATTTCTCGACTAGTTTGGACTTAGTCATTTTTCGGCCGAGGGGACTGTCAAATTTTGTGAATTCGGACTTAGTCATTTCTATTTCGACCGAGTGGACTTTGTAGAAATTTTGCACGTTCAAACTTAGCCGATTTTTCGACTGATTCGAACTTAGTTTCCAGTCAAGAGGGGGGGAGGGGTGTTGAGGAGGATTTAGTGGTTCGTTTTTTTTGTGTTGTTTTTTTAATCTCGCTTGCTGCAGGACACCAAGATGGCGGATTACGAACAATTGATGGTTCGTATGTCGAGCAGGTCTCGGGTGGCCCGCCAAGCGAGAAGAGAGATCGGTGCTCTCCCGGTTGAGGACGTCATCTGACGGCTGGAAAAGCGCGGACTTAGGACGAGGGGAGAAGGTTTGGAGTTGCGCGAGCGACTTCTTAAGGCGATTGTACGTGATGATGATCCGAGCGTCACAGTGCCGTGGTATGATGATTACGACGCCGACCCTGCAGCTCCTCCCACGCCGATCCCAATGTCGTATAACCGACTCTGGGAGAGTAGGAAGTGGTCCCGAAGAGGGAGTCGAACAACGCAGAGTACCTCGGAGGATCTCACGAGTAGAGAGTCTGACGCAGGGAATTGGGCGGGGCCGGAGGCACTGAACTCCTTGAGGATCGGTGACACGGCCCGCATTCTTGCTCGGAGCAGTGCGAGGAGAGTTTTGGAGCCAAGGTGGATGGAGAGTGGAAGAGTGGAGGGGCCTTACTGGCCATCCGCCGTGCTGCCGCTCGCGACTACAAGCGCAGCGGCGTCTTTCACTGGCTCTTCGGCAGGATTGGCGTCATTGGCGCACCCGACAGTCCCGGTTTTGACCGTTGCGGCCCCTGCGTCGACGCCACCGCCGAATTCAGGTCCACAGCAACCTGCTACGGTAGTCGTCGGCGCGGAGCAGTGGCAATTCGTCATGAGTCAGCTGACGAAGAACAGGAATGAAATTAAGGAGTTGAAAGAGCTTCTGCTCTCTTTGAGTCTGTTCTCAAAAGCGACTCAGATGCCGACGTCGACCGGGGAGTTAGGGACTGCTTAGAGCAGACCCACCCTGAGTCCAGCGCACCATCAGCCGACGGCACAAGGATTGTGGCGGGCCGCTAGCGTACATTCGAGTACGTCGAGCACGTACGATATGGGCGTTCGGCCGAAGACTCAACAAGAGCTGGGTGTACCCCAGCACTCCGAGGAACACGTGCCGTTATATGCTCGCAGTGGCGGAGCTGCGGCAGCCCGTCGGGGAAGAGGAGAGATGCGTGGCACCTCCCACAGTCAGTCAGTGGACAGACAACAGGAAGATAGGGCCACTGTGGAGCGTGAGCGGTGCTTGAAAGCGATGAAGCAGTGGGGAATGTCGTTCGCTGGCAGAGACAATTAAGATTCGTCCGAATTCGTCACGTTGATGGACGATTTCCGACGCTTCCATTCCTACGGCGAAGAGGCGATACTAAGTGCTCTGTCAGTCGTCCTCACCGATGCTGCACGCTTTTGGTACAGGGGGATCAGAGAAGACATCCACGATTGGCAGGGATTTCTTCGACGTTTCCGTGATCAGTACTGCCCTGAGGTCGAGGAAAGAGCAGTGATGAGAGAGTTGGAGAAGCGTACGCAAGGGAAAGGCGAGAGCGTCACACGATACATATCGTGTTTCTGCGCGATTGCAGCTCGTCTAAAAAATCCGCCGCCTATCCCGCAATTGGTAGAGATGGCTTACGAGCAGTTGCAACCCGAGTACCGGTTGTTCATGGCCGCCACATCGATCTGCAGTTATGATGATATCATAACACACGGGAAACGGTGCGAGAAGAATATGCACATGAACGAGCGTTTTTCGGATCCGCCTTCGAAAGACAAGTCGGTCTTCCAAGGAGCGACCTTCACCGGCACTCCGAAGCGCTCCAACAAGACAGCTGAAGTAAGGAAGACGGAGAAGAAGGGAATGTTCTCGTCCGGACAGCCGGGGAAGTTGGAGAGCCCCAAGGAAACCTCTAAGAAGAAGAAGCGCGGGGGAAAGAGGAAGAATTCGAGTTCCTCGAGCGGTGACGAAGCTGCGGCTGCGCAGTGGGCACGGAGGAGTCCCACGCCTCTGCGGAGCTACGCGGCGGTCGCGCAGACCTCGCCAGCTCCTAAGCCAGCCTTAAAGCAGCTCCCGGCGTCGGTGTCTTGGCAGTCACCAATGAGGTTGTCTCAAAAGAGACCCAGCTCGCCGCCAGAAGGCCCCTCGCCGAGGCCTACGGCGACTGCGCGGGCCGGCAGCCCGTTCTATGGTGTCTGCTATACGTGTCAGCGGGTGAGGCACAGAGCATCGCTTTGCCCCCAGAGGCGGTGCTACGCGTGTGGGCATCTCGGCCACTTTGTGGCAGAGAGCCTTTCGACGCCGAAGGTGCTACTCAAGCGCGGCGAAGCGACTGCTAACTCGTCGCCTGTTACCTGCCAGATATGCGGGACGGCGGGAGTTACTGCTCTCACCTGCCCGCGATGCGCGCCCATGGTCCTGCATATGGAAAACGAGCGAGCAGGATCTCTAAGTTGTCTGGAGGACCCTGCGGTTCGTCGTTAAATGGACCAAGAAGGACGGCAACAGCTATAAACGAGCCGAGGGGAAGTGCGAGTGAAGAGAGAGAGAAGCTCATGCGCAGTGAGTATTTGCACCAGGTAGTGCACGATTTCTTCAAAAGCGTTAAGCCTGGAGACAATCATTCACTTAGCCAGCCGCGAGTTTCAGACGGTGCGTCTGCCCATAAGGTCGACAACCCCACCAACACTTCGCCGTCTCACTCCGTGCCCGGTAGATTTTCGCAAGATCTCGTGGCGGGTGCGGGACGGCGTGCGGTGAACTGTGAGAAGTCGCCAGCGACTACTCCAGTTCAGGGGGGGGGGGGCAGAGGCCGAGTTTGACTCGACCATGCCTAGCCAAGAAAACGGAGATGAATACGCTATCGACGTATGCGCTGAGAATAGGTTTTTTCTACCTGTTTCTCTGAGCGGACGTGTTGCTCGTGCGCTGTTCGACCCAGGTGCCATGATTTCACTTGTGAGCGTTGAGGTTGCGGAGAGGCACAAGGAGAAGTGGCAGCCGTCGCACGTCGTAGCTAAAGGCGTGACCGGCCGAGCTAGTCGAATGAGGCTTGCTCGAAGTATTCATCGAAGTTGATGGGGAACGAGAGATGTTGCAGCTGCGTATAATCGACGGAATTGACCACGAGGCTATACTCGGCATGGACTTCTGTCAGAATCTGCACATCGAAACAGTGTTCGATGAGAGGTTGTGGAGAGTGAGAGGTGGAGTATGGAGAGATTTTCAGCCTGGGGAAGAGAGTGGTGTGGTAAACGCGCGGATTTTTGCCGAATGTGCGGGTCTGAGTCAAGTCGAAGACGAACAGAGGCGGCTGGTCGTAGAGCTGGTGGATAGGCTCATACCGCCGCCCTCGTAAGTCTTAATTTTTACCACGTTGATTGAACACCATATCGAAGTTTAAGACGCCAGACCCGTTCGACATGCGCCTCTTAGAATGGCTCAAAAGATATTGGAATTTGCGCAGCAAGAAGTCCAGCGTATGTGTGAGCAGGGGATAATAGAGCCAAGTGCCAGCGAATGGTGCAGTGCGCCGGTTATAGTTCGATAAGGGGAGGGGAAATATCGATTTTGCGTTGACTTTAGAGATTTAAGCAAAGTCACGCACCATGATCCGTATCCTATGCCGAACTGCGAAAGGCGCAGCTTATTTCGAAAATCGATTTAAAAAAGGCTTTCCACCAAATATTGTTGAGCGAGGCGAGTCGAAAGTATACGGCTTTTGCTGTACCGGGTTCGGGGTTGTGGGAGTTTTTGCGGATGCCTTTTGGCCTCAAAAACGCTCCCATTCTTCTTGTTCGGCTAGTCAACGCGCTTTTCGGGCCACAGTTGGAGCCGAACGTCTTCGCTTACCTCGATGACATCATCGTGGTTACGGAGACGTTCGAGGATCATCTGGTTTGGCTAGAGAGAGTCTTGCGAAGACTGGCCGAAGCTGGCCTTGAGGTGAACCGAGAGAAGTGCGAGTTTTGTTGCTCGAGTGTGCAATTCTTGGGTTTTAGACTGGATCGAGAAGGTTTGCGGCTCGATGCTGATCGAGCTGCCCCCGTCCTCGGATTTCCCACCCCGAAAAACGTCAAACAGCAACGTTCGTTCTTGGGCATGGTTACTTGGTATTCGAGGTTTATTGCACACGAGTCGAAGCTCAAAATAACTCTGGTTAAGTTGCTCCGTAAACAACAGCCGTGGTTATGGGAGGAAGAGCAACAAGAGGCATTTGAGGTTTTAAAAAGAGCTCTGGGAGAGGCACCGGTGATCGTTCGTCCAGATTTTTCGCGGCCGTTCACGGTGCAGAGTGACGCGAGCAAATATGCAATAGGAGCCGTGCTCACGCAAGAGGACGACGAAGGCGAGCATCCGATCGCGTATGTCAGCCGAGTGTTGAATTCAGCCGAAAAGAACTACACGACTACGGAGAAAGAGTGCCTCGCCTTGCTGTGGGCTATCAAGAAATTCCGGTTGTACATAGAGGGTTCGCACTTTACTGCGATCACTGATCACAGTGCCCTCAAATGGTTGCGAAACCTGAAAGACCCTACAGGCAGACTCGCGCGATGGGTCCTGGAGATGCAGCAGTGGGATTTGGAGATAGTGCACAAGAAGGGCGCTTTACATCATGTTCATGATGCTCTCTCTAGGTCAATTCCGGGGGACAAAGAGGAGATAGCCGCGTTCAAGTCAGCCTCAGACCCGTGGTATATCGAAAGAGTGAACGATGTGTGGCGTTATCCGAATAAATTTCCCGGGTGAAAATTAGAGGACGACTTACTTTACCATTACGCCCGCGATGACCTGCTGGATCTGGTGACCCTCGGAGAAGAAGGGTGGAGATTGGTGGTGCCGGCGGAATATAGAGTGAGAATGTTGGAGGAGGCCCATTGTCATCCGTCTACGGGTCATTTCGGTGTCGAAAAGACCCATGACCGAGTGGCGAGCGAGTACTATTGGCTTGGTATATATCGTGACGTTCGAGACTTCGTCTCGGGTTGCGACGTGTGTCAGCGCTATAAGGTGTCTCAGGCGGCCCCTCCGGGCTTGATGGGGAAGAGAATTGTAGAAAGGCCGTGGGCAGTCGTAGCGGCTGACGTAATGGAGTTCCCCCGCAGTAAAAGCCAATTTAAGTACATCTTAGTATTTCAAGACTTATTTACTCGCTGGGTAGAGCTCAAACCCTTACGTTTGACCAATGGGAAAGCCGTCACCCGAGCATTTGAAGAGCTCGTGCTATTCCGATGAGAGACTCCCGACTTTCTGCTCACGGATAACGGGACGGAGTTTGTAAATAAACACTTGACCGAGGTCCTGAGCGAATACGGAGTTAAGCACGTTACGACGCCGCCCTACCATCCACAGGCAAATCCCGTCGAGAGTTCGAACAGAGCGCTAAAGACGCTCTTCGCGGCCTTTGTCGAAGACGATCATCGGCAATGAGACGAATATTTGCACGAAGTGCGGCACGCGATGAACACGGCGGTGCAGTCAAGTCTCAGGGTTTCCCCAGCATTTTTAAATTATGGGAGAAACCCTCGGCCAGCCAAATAGTTGTGGAGAGAGGTAGAGAAAGGTAGCTCAAAGCTGAGATTGGACCCGAATATTTGGGCCGATCGGCTTAAGCGTCTCAGCGTGCTAAGGGTCTTGGTCCGGCGTCACATTAATGAGTCGCAGAGGCGAAATGAACGCTAATATAATCGGGGGCAGCGATTCGCGGTGTTTAGTTCTGGGGATACGGTGTGGCGACGAGAGCGGGTTCTGTCAAACATGGCAAAGGGTGTTTCAACGAAACTCGCGCCGAAGTATGACGGATATTTTAAGATCAAGGAGGTACTGTCCCCGACCGTCTATCTTCTTGAAGATTCGGGTCGTAGGTCCTCGAAGGCGCATATCTCTGACTTGAAGAAGTATGTGCCTCCACGGACCCTTCCCGGAGGGGCAGAGTAGAGGGGGCATTATCTGTATGGTACGGAGTGGGGTAAGGGAGCGGAAGGCGGTAGCAACTAGTAGCTGTCCAACAGCTCGTCGCATCAGTTCACTAATCTTTGTTTGTTGTCGCGTGTGTTATTGTGTTTCAGGTCTTCGATGGAAACACACCCAGCGTTCGAATTTGCCGAATGTGCCGAGGAGATCGAAGCTCAGCGGCTTCGCGAGAGGGAGGAGGAGAGGCGACGGCGTCGAGAGCGCCAGTTACAGCGAGCTGACTCGGGCGAATCCTCGTCGGTTGTGCCCGCGGACACTGCCCTGCTGGTAGAGCGGGCCACGGTGGCAACGGGAGGGCCGATTCCGAGGTCTGTGGAGCAGGACTCTTTGTCCCGCCCTGTTCTCCGGAGTCAAGGCCCTCCCTTCGCTGAAGCGGCCCCCTCCGGTGTCGCGGTAGAGAATGTCGCGTATACGGCCATGGAAGTGGAGGAGAAAAGCCCACTGGAGGGTTGCGGCCAAGAGACGCAAGAGTTGGAGGCGCTTCTGAACAGCGATGGGAGGAGAGATGATGAAGAGAAGCGCCACGACTCCTGCGCGTCGACGGCGAAAGTTTCTGAGAGCTCTGGGTGGCCGGCGGGTTACGCCGATGACTTGAGGCGAGAGGAGGCTGTTCATCAGCGCGCCCTTGCTTCGTCTCGGCCGAGGCGGTAGAGGCCGAATTCTCGCCGACATTTCGAGCTCGATGACTACGAGTCGGGCCCGTCAACCTCTTCGGTGGAGTGCGTCGAGGCGAGAATTAGCGAGAGTCGGCGTAAGGCGATTGGTGGCCTGCGGGTCAAACTTGCCCCAGAGACGAGGGGTGGTAAGGCGACCCCACGCGGAGGAATTTTCTTGTCGGTCAAGGAAATTCCCCGTTGCTGGTCCGTGGATCCTCTTCCTCGGACCTCTTTCAACTGCTGGCAGGCAGGGCACGGACAACGAGAGTGCCCGCGCCCAAGGACGGCCCAAATTTGTGGAAACTGCGGCTGTCGCGGTGTGGCGTCGTCGTCCTGCCCCCGCTGCCGTGATTCCTACAGGGCCTGGAGAAGGACACTGGGCTCGAGGGTCGCCGCACCTGTACCCGAGCCTTAGAGGGTAGAGCCTGAGGGGCCCCAGCCAGCCCCAGCAGGGGAAGAAGAGAAGAAAGAAAGCGAACTGGAGGCCTCCCAAGACGAGAGGACTCGAAAGCGCACTGCCTCCCAGCGCAGTCGGGATCGCCGTAAGAAACGCAGCCCCGTCGCGCCCTCTGCACCGGTGTCCTCCGCGGTCGCAGCGTCTGGTGGAGCCGCTACTTACATCAACCGCAGAATATCGGCCGAGGAGCTTCGGCGAGCGGAAGTGCTGGGGGTTTCTCCATCAGCCATCCAGATGGAGGTCAAGACCGCTATTGAAGCCGACACAGAGGCTCGCATTCGAGCAAATAGGAAGGCTGAGAAGAGGCGGCAAGACCAGAAGAGAAGAGTTCCCTCTGAGAGAACGAGGGCGACTTCCCCGCAACCCGTGATCGCTACATGCGTCGAGGTCTCAGCCCAAGCTGGCCTCTCAATCCTTTTGCCGCTGCCTCCTACAGAGCCGTCGGCAAGCCGGTCGGTGGCCGTTGAGCCCTTCTTTCCCCAAGCTGAGGAGCACGTAGAGTCGGTGGAGGACTGGCTTCGGCTGATGAACAGCCTGAAAGACGTCTCCCCGGAAGTTCGAGGATTGGTGGCCAAGGCTGTGGCAATGAGCACCATTGCCCGCCTGGAGAATCGCCGGGGGAAATGAGGTGAGTTTCTTTTCCTATCTGACTATGGAGAGATTTTCGCGGCCGTCTGAAAGAGAAGGGTGCTATCGTCGACGACTTGTGCTCAACTTTTCCTCCTATAAGGAGGTAGAGTTCAGGGGGGGGGGGCTTTGTGACGGGGAATCCGTCATAGGCCGTCGACGAAGAGTGTATAATGTTTACATTCTTGTTCAACTGTCGCCAGGTTGCCGGTTGGGGAAAGCCCCGTTTAGGAGGACTTTTCGGAAAGCCGGCAACGTCCGAAAATTACGCGATTTTCGAGCTCGCGACGACGATCAGCGGGCGAATCAGGGAGCCGTGAGGGAAGGGGAGAGAGGAGAGAGCGCAACAGGCTAGTCTAGCTGTGCGCTCCCGAAGAGTGAGTTGGTTTTAGAGAGCGCTGCGCGAATAATAAGGAGAGAAATTTTTGTGACAGGGAAGAGAGAGAGAGAGAGAGCTGGAGTAAGAGAGTGCAGCCAAAGGTCGAGGTGTCTGTGTGAGAGAGAGAGAGTAAGAGCAAAAGAGACGAAGTCGAGGGTGCTGCGCGAGGAAGGGAAGTGACGACGGCGGTAAGCACCTTTGCCGAGAGCCGAGGGACGAAGAGGTCGAGAGTCGGCTGGAGGCGACCGGTGGTTGCCACCGCGATCTCAGAAGCCGAGGGTGAGGCGGAGACAGGGAGCATCGAGGCGAGATCTCAGCGAGGTCTGACGGCCCTTCTCCGGAGTACTAGCTGCAGGAACGAGGTGCAGCGGTGCCAGAGGAAGCTGCCAGGAGCTCAATGGCTAGGGAACGAGCTTCGTGAATCGCAAAGGTGAGGGCACTCATTTATTTGTGCGAAATAGCGAGAGCGGGAGAGAGAGAGAGAGAGAGTGAGAGCGTGTGGTGGTGGGTTTGCGGTGAGGGTGATGAGGGATTGCCACTTCCCTGCCCTGGGGAAGCGATAGGCCTCCGTCGGCTGAGAGACGGTCGCGGGCGGCCGGCCTGCATCATTGCGACATAAACAGCGGGAGAGAGAGTGAGAGGGAGAGAGTAAGAGAGATTGAAACATCATTTATTTAGAATATTATATTTTTTTTTTGTGCAAGGCAGTCAGAGCGCACGTAGCTAAATCGGCTACGACGTGGTGCCTACGTAACAGTATATATTGATATAGATTGGAAATCGTTTTTAATAAATCTAAAGTAGTATGTTGTATTAAGGGGAGGTTCTCATCAAGCACGATCAAAAAATCGATTTTTTTTTTTTTTGCTTAAAAAGTTGGCAAATGTCTCGTAGAATACGCTCGTGAAACCCGTTTTGCCGAATTCAATTTATTTTTAAAGTTATAGTCAAAAAACCGAAGTCGTCTTTCTACGTACTAAATCGCGTACTAAAACTTTAAACGCGTTTTTCTCGAAACCATGTTTTTTAAGACGGGCGGCAAGATATCTTAAAAACTATTATAGATATCGAGATGAATTTTTTTTTCATTTTAAAGGTGATTAAATTTGCTGGATCTTGACTTAAAATCATAATTTTACAATGATTATTTTTATTGTTATTGCACTTTTTAGAGCAAAAAAAAGTGCAAGAAAATATTTTTCTTTTTGCAAGTCCGCCATTTTGTTAATTTTTACCTTCCCTTTGTGATTTTAGTTCAAAATCCAGCAAATGTCTTCTAGTTTATAACAAATTTTGATTTTTTGATTTCAGACAAAAATTGGATGAGTTACCTTGCCGCCCGAGGAGGTGTCTTTTTTTTCGATGACTGTTTCTCAATGCATATAACTAATAAACTATTTAGTATTTTTGTTCAAAAAAATTTGTAAAAGTAGTTAATAACATACTTAATAAGTACCAAAAAACTTGACTACTTTATTTATTTCCTTCCATAAGAAAAAAGATCGCGAAAATCACGTAATTTTTGGGTCGCTAGATGAGAACCCCCCCTTAATACTCTCATTACAGTTGGAGAATTAAACTTTGAATACACGCATTGATAATGCATGAATGTTTGTTGATGTTTAACAAGTCAAAAAGTTTCCAATTTTGTTCATCAATATCGTTTAAGTTACTTTGATTACTTTTTGTAAAGCAATTCGTGATCCATTTGTTGTTAAAAACTTATTTATAAGCGTTATTTTTAATTTTATAAGAATGTAAATTTGAGCCATATTATACCTCTTCTTAACTAATATAATTTCTATCTTAACCGATTATATTCAAGAATATCTTCTACGTTTGCTTTGGCTTGCGAAGGATTAAAGTTCATTAAATGCAAACCATCTACTTTAGTAACTCTAGATAAGACGACATACATTTGTCTACACACAAATAAACAATTCCCGGCTTCTACAAATACATTTTCTAAATTTATCCCTTGTCTTTTATGAATGGTATTTTCATAGCTATAAGACAAATAGGAAATGGTTTTCTTATAATAAAAACGTTATTTATAATACAAAATTTATACTATTAATTACAAAGATTATATATTATTTACAAAAGAAATAATTGTATGTGAAATTGTTAAAATTTATTTCAGCCTAGATTCGCTTTCCTAAAGCTTTTTGAGTAATTTATTTTTGTTTTTGTGCAGCTAATTTTTTGGTTTTCTTTTCTTGTTCTCTCTTTTTGGGCAGCTTCTAGTCGTTACTACTTTATTCTGACTAGTCTTGCCAAATCTGCTCAAGCTTCATCTGTTTAACCAGCAGCGTATAGTTTTTGATATTTTGTCATTGCCCTTTGCTTTTCTAACTGTTTCCTGTAAGTTCATAAAAAGAATATATAATACAATTAATTTTTTTGAGAACTTATTCAATATAAGAAATATACAGAATATAAAAATATAAAAGTTATATTGAATTATAAAATTAGATTTTTATTCATATGTATAATACCTATAAATTATGTTAGAGAAAAGCTAAGATTTGATGCTTCTCTTTTAGAAATCTTCTAATGTTTAAAAATGAAAATTTATAGTTATTAATATTTAATAAAAATAGTTCCATAAAAACTAATAAAGAAAAACATAATTAACAAGAAAAATAATCAGAATTTTGAATTTTAAATTAATTTTATATTGTAATAATTATTAATAAAAGTATATATGACTTTACCTTTCTCTTCTAAATAATTCAGGTTTTGAAGAGTCGGCTAGTGCTTCATTCAATTGAGACAATTTTTTTGCTTTTTTTTGTACTCTGTTTGAATTTTCAACTTGGATTAAATTTTCTAATCTTTTTGCTTTGCACTAAAATAATAAAGATAAATATAATTATATTTAATACTTTCGAAATGCAAAAAACCTTATAGATATCTACAATATGACAATCATTCATGTACCTCTGTATCAGAATCAGATTTACGAGGTCTGGCTATTAAATAACGAGACTGGTTAAGAAAAAGGGTTTTATTATAAAAATTATTCTACATTCGAATGCTCCCCTTCAATATACTCCCCTTCCCTCGCCACACACCTTTCCATACGTTTTTTCCATTAATCGAAGCAGTGCTGGAAGTCTTCTTTGGTGAGGGCCTTTAGGAGCTCTGCCGTTTTTTGCTTTACTGCTTCCATCGACTCAAATCGGGTCCCTTTCAAAGCAGATTTTATCTTCGGAAACAAAAAAAAGTCGCACAGTGCCAAATCTGGCGAGTACGGCGCGTATTCGAGCACTGGAGTGCGCTTACCGGCCAAATACTGCTTCACAGATAGCGCGTTATGGGCAGGTGTGTTGTCCTGGTGCAAAATCCACGAGTTGTTCTTCCACAACTCGGGCCGTTTCTTACGAACTCGTTCTCGCAGTGTTGCCAAAACTGACAAATAGTAAGTCTGGTTGACAGTCTGACCCACTGGAACCCATTCAGTCATCGCGATACCGTTAATGTCGAAAAAAACGATCAACATTGCCTTGAATTTTGATTTGGACATCCTTGCTTTTTTGATTCTGGGCGATTCAGGCGTCTTCCAATGCATCGATTGCCGCTTTGTTTCAACATCGTAATGAAAAATCCACGTTTCGTCGCAAGTAATAATGTTTTTCATCAGTCCGGAATTTTTTTTTAACCTTTCAAGGAAATCTGAGCAGACCTGTTGACGCAAGAGCTTTTGGTCAGGAGTCAGGTTTTTTGGCACCAACTTCGCACAGACTTTTGTCATGTGTAATTCCTCGTGTAAAATTTGTCTAACCGTTTCTTTATCGGCGTTTACAGCCTCGGCAATCATCCGGATGCTCATTCGACGATCTGCACGCACAATTTGGTTGATTTTGGTCACTTTTTCCGGAGTTGAAACAGTGACAGGGCGACCTGGGCGTTGGATATCTTCAGTGCTCACTCGGCCCTCACTGAAGCGCTTACACCACTCAAAAACACGCGCACGAGATAGAGAATTGTCCCCATAGGCCTCTTGCAACAATTTGCAGCACTCAGTCGGAGTTTTTTTCAATTTAACAAGAAATTTGAGATTAATACGTTGCTCCTGTTTTTCGTCACACATGGTTTTCAGCACGAGAAAAAAACACGTTCGTTTCAAACCGCTACTGCACAAATACAATAATAGTGACGAGAACGTGTTTTGGTGCGTGCATAGACAAGATATCTAGATACCCAACGCACTACTCGTTTTTTTCCCAACCCCTCTACGGCGCCCTCTAGGCGCGCAGTCTCGTTATTTAATAGCCAGACCTCGTACTTTTGCTTTCACTGTCATCATTACTTGAGTCAGAGCCACCTTTTTTACCACCTGAAGCTTTTGCATCCTCTTCTTCTTCCTCACTTGATGACTCTTTTTTATTTTCTAAGAATTAGGATTGAAAATTAAAAATACCATTTTAATTTATATACAAAAGGTATATAAATAAAATAATTCCAAAAATTGTTTAAATTCAGTAATATCTAAATTTTAAATACCTACTCTCCATTTTTTTTCTCCTCTTCTTGACATCTTTGTTCTTTTAATTCTTCAGGATTGGTAGTAACGATTTTTTAAAAGTTTTTTCTTATTACTTTATTATTTTCTGATATTTCAAATGTAACTTCTTCAAGTTTTTCTTACTATTTTCATTATTTTCTTCTATTTCAAGATTGTCAGTATCACTTTTTTAAGATCTCTTATAATATTTTCTTTATTTTTAACGGGTTACCCCCACTTGCGACTTTGAAGAAATCGATTTTTTGTTAATTGCATTTTTTTGAAGTATGAGTATCTGAGAATATGACCTTGAAATTTCAAATCGATCCGAACAAAATTGACTGAGATATGAGCGTTGAAAGAGAAGAATCCGTTGTGTGAACAACCGGCAACTAAAACCTTAAACGCGTTTTTCTCGAAATGGCATTTCTGAAGTCGGTGACCAAGATTACTCAAACACTAATGAACCGATCTTCTTGAAATTTTGCAGGCTTATTTAATACATAAAAATGTAGTCTTTAATCGTTCGATTTTTTGTTTCAAAAAAAAATGGCCGTTTTATAGCAAAAAAATGGCCGCTTTTTTTCGTTAAAATTGAACCATTAACTTTGACTGTCCGCCATTTTGTGAAAAATGAATATTTTTTTAAATCCTTCGATTAAAGACTAGTTTATACTTATATTTAACTAAATCTATCCACATTTTTTGTTCCAAATAATCCACTTCGCCGCAATGCTGGTCACCGCAAACCGTATAAATAAAAATACTATTTCATTGGCGGCCATTTGCCACTTAACAATGTAATATTTTGCAATAAAAAAATTACTGAAAGTTCTTCAAGGTGTATTCTTTAAGATGATATAATAATCGTTTAAAAAAGTTTTGTAGTTTTCTTTAAAAAAATTCATGAAAAAGGCCTTCTTTGTTGAACTACAACTGGGGGTAACCCCTTAATTTAGTTTTTTTTTCAACTTTGTAAGATATACTTTTGGATAATAAATCTTCTACATTCACATCAAAAAGATCATTTCCATTACCAATAGCTGTAGATTTCTTCATGGACTATCGAGCATATTTTTTTATTTGAATTGTTAAAATTGATTAACTATTAGGTTGCTGCAGATGAAATGGCCGATTTAGCAATGACATAAAGTTGGCTGCAATTTTAGTGTATTATGTTGGCACAAGACGGCGCAAATGATATGACATATTAAAGTATAAATACTGCTACCTTGGTTTATGGAGTCATTTCTGTTTTGCACTTCATAGTGATCGTAAAAACAAAAAGAGAAAATGAACATGGAAGTGAATCAAAAACGGCTACTTTTACTATACGAATTTAAATTAGAGCACAGCCTTTGCCTGTCTTAGGCAAAGGTAGAGAAAGAAGATCGGAGACCCTTTTTTCTTTCTCTGTCTACTCGTTCCTGATTGGTGCTACAATTATGGGCGGAGCAATGACAAAACATAGAGAAGGAAATTAAAACAATAAACTTCCGAGGGGTACAACTTATATATTACAATTTGTATTTAGATTTATGATGATTATGTATAATTTATATTTAGACTTTTTACAATAGCTCAACCGGTAGAGGTATGAGGTTAAAATATCCTAAATAAGTAGTTAGGTTCAAATCCCAATAGTAATTTTTTTTTTCGTTTGAAATATTTTTTTATACGTTTTGTTAGTTACATACATACAATAATATGTTAGAAAGAAATTAAAGAAATTTAATTTTTTAATTTTTTTTTTTAATTTCCACCTTTATTATCTTATATTGTAGTAGCGAAAATTTGAAAAAAAATAACATTTTTTTCGAACAACTATATAGAATTATGTAAAAGCCTCCACAATTCAAAATTAAAATATATTTTATATTTTTTTAAT
Organism: Chalcis sispes; assembly: GCA_949987625.1. Taxonomy (NCBI): domain Eukaryota; kingdom Metazoa; phylum Arthropoda; class Insecta; order Hymenoptera; family Chalcididae; genus Chalcis; species Chalcis sispes. The sequence goes on along the minus strand of OX465094.1, from coordinate 50,687,829 downwards.
TTTAGACAAAAATAATGTTAAATTTTTTTTGCTAAAATCCGTATAAATTTACAACAGGATAAGCAAAATTAATTAAAAAAATAAGTAAATAAATTTTTTATAGTCTTAGTTTATCATTATTTAAAATTTCCTTTTTAATTCAAAATTTAATATTAAAGATTTAATATAAATTAAATATCAGAGAAAATAATGTTTAGAACAAAACATATTGAAAATTTGATAGGGATACTAAATGAATAGATTTTAATGTAAGAAAATTAATTTATTTAACATAATACTATTTTTAACATTTTTCAGAATTACATCTTTGTAAATTTTTACAACGCCTATATAATAAAAAAAATACATTTTTTTACAATATAATTAGTCCACTTTAAAAATAATCAACTTATTATAATGTAATTAACCAGTTCTTTTTTATACCTACTTAATAAACTTAATACAACTAAATAAATAGATTTTACTCTTAGAAAGTTGATTTATTCAACTTTATACTATTTGTTACATGTTTAAATCAGATCTTGATAAATTTTTAATGCAATAGTTTTAACATTATTGCAATATCTATAGATCTATAGATTATATATAACATCTAGATAATAAAAAAATACAGGGTAGTCCGAGACTTCTCAGTAATAATTAAAATAATGAAACGTATGAACTTCTTCTCTTAAGTATTGGATCGTTATGATAATAAAAAAATACATTTTCTTTTAATCAGTCGCTTATAGCTTCCATCCATGCCTTTTTAACATCGTGATTGGCTGGAAATCTATAAAATGAATATAATTAAAATACAAAAGCTTGAGAAACTTCTTTTAATTAAATAATAATGTTATTTCATTAGAAATAAAGGCTCACTTGATCGAAAAACTAACCTCAAAATTCAATGTTTTACAAATTTATCTTTAGATGTAATATTAAACTTACCTGTGAAAACTCCGAGTATTGTCGTAAGCAATACACTTTTTCTGGCATAAAATGCAATATATTGTCATTTTCGTTTATTTGTTGTTTCTCTATGCTCAAAATAAATAGATATGTGTATTATACATAAGCTGATTGCAGAATGATCTTTGAAACTCGCGGGATTTTCCCCCCTCACAGCAGTGCTAGTCGTCAATAACCAATCAAAAGCGAGTAGACCGAGAAAGAAAAAGGGGTCTACGATTTTCTTTCTCTTTCTTTGAGTAAGACATTTCCACTTACACGAGCTCCCATACCTCGCTCACTCTATGTATATTATCTCTATGGATTATTTCTGCTTGGGTGGAATCAAACTTTACACATTGTAATATATATATATATATATATATATATATATATATATACATACATACATACATATATATATATTAAAATTTTTAATTTTATTTATATATTCTTTATTATTATACAATATTTAAATAAAAGAGCTGTATATTTTTTAGAAAGATCTGTATAGAAATTGAGTAAGGTAAAATATATGGAATCAATATGAATAAATGTTTTAATTTTAAAACATCAAATATATTGTTATAAACATTTATTAGTTAATAAATTTTAAATGTAATATAAAAGTAATAAAATGTATAATACTATGTACTCTAATTTTTTACATTAAATTATTTCAGTCAGTAAAATTTAAACACTCGGTTCCATCAATCTTAAATCATTTATTAGAAACGTTTGCACCGAACTTGTGTATATAAATTCGGTAAGTACACTTGCACTCTACTTGTGTATAGTTCGACCGCTCGTCCGTAAGAGGCAGCACTTTCTTGCGCGAAAGACTTGCCACGCTTTTTTACAATGCCTTTAGCGATCTCCCTTTTTATCTCTGCTTCTATCAGATAAAAAGGGAGATCGCTAAAGGCATTGTAAAATAGTGTGGCAAGTCTTTTGCGCAAGAAAGTGCTGCCTCTTGCGGACGAGCGGTCGAACTATACACGAGTAAAGTGCAAGTGTACTTACCGAATTTATATACTTGCACCAGAGATGAATAGGGAGATTGCCAGAAACATAGTAAAAATGCGAGGAAACTTTTGTGCGACAGAAGCTGCTGCCGCCTTACGGTCTAGCAGCGAACCGACGCGCACATTGGAAAGAGACGGAAGATATACGCGCATGATAGAAAGAGAGGGAACGTTTACGCGCATGATAGAAAGAGAGGGAACGTTTACACGTATGATAGAAAGAGAGGGAAGGTTTTACGCGCATGATAGAAAGAGAGAGAACGTTTACGCGCATGATAGAAAGAGAGGGAACGCTTACGCTACTTATGATAGAAAGAGAGGAAGCGTTTACGCGTATAATAGAAAGAGAGGGAACGTTTGCGCGCATGATAGAAAGAGAAGGAAAGTTTACACGCACATTTCGTGTAAACGCAGCAAATGTGTGCAGACTCAGAAGAGCGTTTTAATAGACCACGAAAATTGAGATTTTTTTTTACGAAATCAAAACCAATATCAAAAATTTTTATTCGATATGAAAGAAACTCCCGACAACAAAATTAAAATAAAACAAAACTTCTATTTGACATGAAAATAAAGAAAAAATAAAACGTTAATGAAAAATTTTAATAATAAAAGAATTCTCTAAAAAGTAAAAAATAAAATATTAATTTTTTAATTGAATACTTAAAAATAAACTTAAATTTGAAATTAATATTAAAAATACACCGACATATAATATAAGCATATCACATAAATAATATTTTATTACTATTTTTAAACAATTATTGATTAAATTATTTTTTCGGCTGCAATGGGTAATGTACTTGCGTATAAAACTCCATTTTATTTATTAAAATATTCAATAAAAAGTAATTACAATTAATTTCGAAGTAGCTAAAGTGAATAGAGTTTTCATTTAAATAATATTTAAAATTTTTAATTTATGTCTATATTTATTTAATATACTTGTTCGTTTTGTTCGTGTATATTATATATTATTATAAATTAATATGTATATGTTTATGGTATTTATTTGTAAATATTTAGAAGTATATATATGTATAAAGAATATATCACGGTTATGTCATTCGCGTTTTTGTAATTTATCTTCCTTAAGAACATTTTTTAGTGCAATTCAAGGACTTAAATGAAAGTTAAAACAATAAAGGTAAGCCAATATATTAGATTAAAGAAAATTAATTTTGAACAAATTTACTGAAATTTATTGTTATTGTTTTCAGGTTCTTCTACTTTCAAATGGGGGGTGGTATTGGTTGCCTTCCCGCTGGTGCCCCCTGAAAACAAATGCACTTATCGTTATCATAATGCTAAATTATCGTAAATGATTAACAATAAGTGCATTTGGCTAAACAACCAATGATATGTACTGCTGCAGTCATTAGAAAATTCTTAATACTAATATTTCAATTTAATATTTTTAGATTCGAGATTCTGAAAATACTTTCGAGTTCAAGAGGGTCTTGTTCAAGACAAAGCTACTGACGAAGTGGCCAATATCTATAAAGATGCCCGTCAATAGGCATTGTGCAGCCTACTACCAGGACACCGTAAAACGTTACCATCGAATTGGCTATATCTTAATTCACCCACAGAACATACTTAATTATAATTTTTAATTCATTTATTGTTCAATTATTAATTTTTGCCATGATTTTACTGCTCAATATTGTTAATAAACAATACAATATAGCTTTTTTGTAAAATATTTTGAATTATTTCTAAATAATTTACAAATATTGTTTTACATAAAAATTTTAATTTTAAATAATTGTATTGATTATCAGAAATTGCTCGTTTCACCTTGTGATAAACCTCAATCTCAAGCTTTGTTAAAAGAAAATTCACCAGACCCATTTACTGTGAGTCCTCGTTAGTTAACATTACTGCAACAAACGGAATATTTAAAAAAAAACAGTATTACAATATCTAATTATATAAATAATTTATTTGTGTCTGCAGGAACGCTTTGATACATGAATATTAAATGTTATAAATTTTTTAGACTTTTGGTAATTAAATCAGAAGTGAATTTTTATAAAGAATATTTAAGCTCTGTTACATTATATAAAATGCTCTGTTACATAAAACGATTCTTTCAACAGTAAAATAGTTATTGAAAATTATTTTTGACCCTCAAACATGTCGGGAGATTGCTCAGCAATGTAAATTAATAGTTTAAATTAGCAAACCTGAAAGAAAAAAACAAAATAATAAAATTTTTAATCGAAGTATTATTTAATTAAAATTTTTTACTTCTCGATATTAGAATTTCATTAATTTGAATAACTAAATATTGAATATTGAAGTAAATATTGAAAAAAAAAAAAAAAAAAAAAAAAAAAAAAAAAAATTTACAAGGATTCGATCTGGAATCTTAGGGGTAAAAGGAAATAACTGAATCCGCATAGCTAGCGGAAAAAGTTAATATCTCATTTCAAGAATTGACACTGCCTTATCTGATTTTCCGTAACGTAACTTAGTGAATAATTATTGAGTTAATTGCTAATTATTTGTAATTCCATTATAATAATCAACTAATAAAATATCAACATGAAAACTCTATTCACTTTAGCTACTTTGAAATTAATTGTAATTACTTTTTATTGAATATTTTAATAAATAAAATGGAGTTTTATACGCAAGTACATTACCCATTGCAGCCGAAAAAATAATTTAATCAATAATTGTTTAAAAATAGTAATAAAATATTATTTATGTGATACGCTTATATTATATGTCGGTGTATTTTTAATATTAATTTCAAATTTAAGTTTATTTTCAAGTATTCAATTAAAAAATTAATATTTTATTTTTTACTTTTTAGAGAATTCTTTTATTATTAAAATTTTTCATTAACGTTTCATTTTTTCTTTATTTTCATGTCAAATAGAAGTTTTGTTTTATTTTAATTTTGTTGTCGGGAGTTTCTTTCATATCGAATAAAAGTTTTCATGATATTGGTTTTGATTTCGTAAAAAAAAATCTCAATTTTCGTGGTCTATTAAAACGCTCTTCTGAGTCGGCGCACATTTGCTGCGTTTACACGAAATGTGCGCGTAAACTTTCCTTCTCTTTCTATCATGCGCGCAAACGTTCTCTCTCTTTCTATTATACGCGTAAACGCTTCTTCTCTTTCTATCATAAGTAGCGTAAGCGTTCCCTCTCTTTCTATCATACGCGTAAACGTTCTCTCTCTTTCTATCATGCGCGTAAACGCTTCTTCTCTTTCTATCATGCGCGTAAATGTTCCTTCTCTTTCTATCATGCGCGTGAACGTTCCCTCTCTTTCTATCATGCGCGTATATCTTCCGTCTCTTTCCAATGTGCGCGTCGGTTCGCTGCTAGACCGTAAGGCGGCAGCAGCGGTTCTGTCGCACAAAAGTTTCCTCGCATTTTTACTATGTCTCTGGCAATCTTCCTATTCATCTCTGATAGAAGTAGAAGATGCCATCTTACCAGTTCAATACATTCACCGGTCGTGTCAAGGAATCTTTTCATTTACAACCACTTTATCCTACTGTAAGCAATTGCTTAAAAGTTAAAATTATGTAATAATTGATTAATATAATGACATACTTATTAATTACTTTACTGATGATAAAATGCAATCAAATTTTTATTCGTTATCTATTTTAATTTAAATTAATTTTTGAATTACTTGTCAAATGCTTTTCGTTCTATTGTTATATAATTTTAACAATTAGCAGCACTTGTCTTATTCCTTTTTCAATTTTTAAACATAACTTGACTTTCAATTTTTAAACATCTTTATCTTATTGAATTTTTTACCGCCAGCTTTTAAGTGTAAGGTAATTGAAAAACTTCTCTTAATTGCTAGACTTTATTTGTTATTTACAATATGATATCCCGTTTATGAAATGTTCTTTTAATTTTTAAATCAAAACTTCAATAATGCTCTTTGAAATCTCCAAAAAATATACATTTATTACACTCCCTTATATGTATATTGAGAATTTTTTAGTAATATTCTCAAGTAAAAAATTGAAACCATTTTAATTTTAGTCAATAGGTACTTCAGAAAAAAAAGAACCTCCAAAAATGATTTGGGATAGTATTAAAACAAAAAGTGTAAAATCAGTTTCTTCAACAGCATCATATTCAACTGTAGACCCAAATTTATTGATGAAATATAAAAAATTCCAGGTAAATATTTAAATATTTATATAACTTATTAAAATTTAGGTACTAAATTTATATTTTTATTTTAGGCAAATCTTGAAAAACCAGTATATTTAGCCGGTGGCATGCCAGATAAAATTTTATTTGGACTAACTCTTGGATTAGTTGTTGCAAATTCAATATATTCATTATATCGATTAGCCCAACTAAAATAAATGTACTTATATTTATGTAATTTACAGCATTAAAAGTAGATAAAAATGTTCAAAAATGAAAATAAATTTTCATGAAAAAAAACCTTTTAAATTAAATTTATTTTAATTGTGTTCGATTATTAATAGTTACAGAAATTAAATAATCAAACTGTTATTATTAAAAATATTAAAATAATATAAATTTTAATCAAATCATTATCTTTTACATAAGTCGTATGCATTTAAATATAATATAATACATAATTCGATATTTTTTGTTTCTTATATTTAATATATATGTAATATTTTTTTTAGATGCAAAAATCATTTATTGCTTGATATACAATCCTAATTTTAAACATCATACAAATTAATTATCAAATGTGACGTCATAAACATTAAATAATTTAAAATAAAATTAAAATTAAAATTAGATATAATGTGTTCTATAAAATAAGTATGTAAGATCAAAAATGTATAACTTCATTCATTCACTTGTGGAATCCTTACTATAATCTATCTAAATTTTGTGTACATTTTTAATATATAAATTATTTTTATACATTTTTTGTCTGTAAAATTGCATACGAATAATTCTGCTTATGTTTAAATATTTCTAGAGTAATTAATTTATATAAAATCTAGAAACAAAATTTAAAATTTCGTAGCAGAAAAATTATAGTTTTTTTTTTATTAAAAAAGCTCTTCAACAAACCAGAAAGTCAGAACTGACAGTAGCCAAAAATAAAAACAGTTTGTTGGTATTTCAATAGAAGTTAAATCTATTCCCGTTAGAAGTAAGCGTTGACTGACCCTATCCCAGCCTGTTGAGGTTAAATTAATAATAAAAAAAAATTATGCCAATCGACGTATCTTAAATAACACAATTTCAAAATGGAAGTAAGAAAAATTTCACATTTCTAATTTTTTTTTACAAAATCAGAAAAAATTAAGTCAACATCTCACCAGAAGTAAGATGCCGATATCTCGTTTAATAATGCACCTAGAGACCTGATTTTGGTACCAAAAAGCTTTACGAATTTCAAAATACTTCATGTTCCGTAGTTTTTCCAAAAAGATATTTATTGCAAAAAAAAAATGTTCTTGAAATTGGCACGGACTTGTCTAAAAATGAAAATTTACACATGCCAATTTTTGGCAGTTACAGAAAAATTATATAGATAATTATGCTAATTAAATTTTTGCGCAAACAAAAAATTAGAAAATATACCCAAGCGGAAATGAACTGAATGAAAAAAGAGCTAATAAAATCTAATAAATATTATTATTAGTTTATAAAGTGTGGAATTTGGACTCTAGTAAGAGTTATTTATAGTTACTAACTTTTACTAACATTTCTTAGTCTTTATTATATTTTATTAGCTTTTCAACTTTTGATCAAAAGAATTTTGACTCTTCAGAAAAGCTAATAACTGCTAATAATATTTTAAAAATATTAAATACCCTTATGAAGTATTTATAATTATTATTATTGGTCAATAATAGTAATTAGTACCCAGTAACCTTAGTTCTACAAGCGTTGCATAGCGTAATGGTTAGCGCGTCTGCTTTGTAATGCGAAGGACTCAGGTTCGATCCCACCGTAGGTCAAACATTTTTCTGCGTTTTTTTCCGTAAAATAATGTGTAAAATAAACATGTGCGACAATGCGAATAAACGATTAAATATAATGCGTATGTTAAAAATATGTATAATCATAATAAAAAATAAAATTCTAAAATGTATAAAATACTAAATTAAAGTTTTTATAAAGGTTTTAAAAAAGTATTTTAAAAGGTTTCATCAACTACTTACAATCATTATAATGATTAGCTTTTTGGTTTTTACACGAAAAAGAAATATGTAACCGTTCTAAAAGCTAATAACTATTTATATTCTAGCTTTTATTGCATCTTTGTTTGTAAGGACATTGCCTAAAAATAAAAATCTATAAAAACTAATAAGATCTTATAATAATTTATTAAATTTATAAAATGACGATAAAAACTTCGAAACATTAACATACATTATTGACATTTATTAGAGTCCAAAATCCACGCATTATAAGACTTTAATATTACCTAATAAAAGCTAATAATCATTATGAAGAATTACTTTTTGTTAATAGCATTTATATACACGTGATTATTTCCGCTTGGGTAAAGGAAAATTACGTCCAAATTGGGAGCTTAATAGAAGTAGATTCTTTTTATATAAATGATTATAATTAGATATATTTTTTTTTTTTAAATTGTAGATTTTGTGACGCGCAGCTTCACTAAAAATATTTGCATATATAATATAGGGTAAATGTCCCCATATCCAGCCAGTTAGTAGCACGCACTTAAATTATTTAATTTTACAAGGATAAAATAATATAATTAAAATAAAATCTGCGAGAATTATGGATTACGTGTTACAAACTATCGGTTTGTGACCTTAAAATATTCAAATAATCAATTTTTTAAATAATTTTGATAAAAAGAAAAACTGTTGTAATGTACCAATAGCTAGCCGAGCAAATGATTGACGTCCCAGTGTCTAGAAAAATACGCCCCTATATTTAGCCTTGCTTAACAAAAACAAGCTAACCTAAGAATAAATCAGATTTATTCTTTAAAATAGTCTTAGCATACAGTGATATAAATTGTCACAGAAAGCACTCCGTAATCCGCACATATTTGTATTTCGCGCGCTCTCGCGGTCCGCAAGCCGAGTTAGGTTTCGGTAACGTGACGGTCCCGGACGGGAAAATACGGTACGCGCTAACATTAAATGATAGTCGCGTACCGTATCACAGGAAAAATAAGTTTAGGCTAGATCAACGATCATCTAGCCGCGTTTTTCCATAGAGATAATATAGATAGAGTGAGCAAGGTATGGGAGCTCGTGTAAGTGGAAATGTCTTGCTTAAAGAAAGAGAAAGAGAATCGGATACCTCGTCTTTTATCTTTGTCTACTCGCTTTTAATTGGTTATTGACTACGACTAGCACTGCTTTAATTTTGTAGCACCAATCAGAAACGAGTAGACAGAGAAAGAAAAAGGGATCTCCGATTTTATTTCTCTTTCTTTGACTAAGACAGGATTGAAGCCCGTTCGCTCACTCTATGTATATTATCTCTATGCGTTTTTCGCGAGTCAGGGACTTTTGGTCATTTTGGAAGGAGAGACGCGCCTTCTTCCTGCGAATTTCTCCGTTCTTTTTTGTTTCGCGGAGTTCTGCCTTTTTTGTTTTTTTGCGCGAGTGAGAGGTACACCGCCTGCTGCAGTGCTCCGAGCGCCGCCACCTCGCTGCAGGGAAGCAGCAAGCAGCCTGCGTGCCCCGAACAACGGAATCACCGGCGGCAACCTTTCTGTACAGTAGTAAGAATTCTTATTTTTCTTTCAATATGAATGCATATAAACACTATTTTCTTTCAACGTATACAAAGTATAAAATATAACGGTAAAATCCGTATTGTACACGTATTCATTTAACTTCAAAGGAAAAACCAAAAATAAATATTCGGAAAATAAAACTTCTCGAAAACTCTTACATTATAATATATTATTTCGTTTGTCACGTACACCACGCTTCAACTTTCTTTCATTCTTTTGAGTTTTTCCCTCGCATAGAACCTTTCCTCTAACGTTTTATTACTTGATGACTTTGGAAAAGCAAGCTCTCGAACGTAGAATTACGGTCCCGCTATCCTTTCTGTATTTTCGGGCATATGCAACACAGATGCAGCTCTAGCTTTTACTAAAACAAAGCATTACTGTTCTTTCCCCCTACCATCCTTTTCCGAGGTAATGATTCGATTGACAAATGTAAGAAAGGTCTGTCTACGTTGTAGAGTTGACCGGTCACGATCACTTGCTTCTTGCAATCTTTCACTTACTCTCCGTGAGAATAAAATTCTTCGCATTTACGCGAGCTCTAAATTCATCATTCACATATTATACTACACCGATCACACTTTAACACATTTAAATCATTGTTTATATAAATAACATACATTTCAAGGGTTTTTTATGCCTTCGGGCTTTTTCCCAATTATATTTAATATCAGTTGAATAAATTAAATCTATATTTTTAATTTAAATTTAGTGTCTACCTTATTTTTTACCTAATCACGAGATCTTCTCCATGTTGGAGCAGGTTCCGACCATACACTTTCTGTTGCGGACGGCGTCCTTTTTGCGTGCGCGGCTGGCCAGCCACTCCCGTAAGCTTTTTTTTTATATACATTTAGCGGCGCATAATTTTCTTTCTTTTTATATATTTGCGCTGGGGTAACTTTCGCTAGTTACCCCCTTTTTTCTTTCTTTTTATTCGGTTCGTGCGAGTGGGAGAGCGCTTTCTCTCTCACTCCTACGGGCACAGTGCGGGAGAGACGTCTTCTCTCTCGCACTCGTATCGAGTGCGGCGCGCGTGAATAGGAGAGTGCTTTCTCTCTCACTCCTAGAGCTCGTTGCGAGAGTCGCGAACTCTGGCGCATAGAGCCCGTTCGCGTAGAGTAACGCGCACTTCGGTTACTTATATTCTTTTGTATTTGCGATCCTCGTCTATTCTTTTTGTAATATTTATTTTGTTTATTATTTATTTTCTTTTTTATAATTTATCTTTTGTTGTCTTAATTTATTATCTTGTTCATTAAATTATTTTATTTATTCTATTATTTTTGCTTTCTTATACTTTATTTCCCTTTTTCTCTTTCCTTCTTTTTGCTTTTGATATTTTATTTTTCTCGTGTACATAATATTTTATTTTTATTATTTTATTTATTTTCTTTCTTTTCTTTCCTTTTAACTCTAAATAACGAGGGGATTTCAGCCTTCCTCCTGAATACCGCCCTCTCCGAGATTTTAGCTAGACGGTGAGGACGACGCACGAGCCACGCAACGACGATTGCGCGACGTTGTAACGGGTAAGTTTGGTCCGAAAGACGGCTTTTCGTGCCCGGACCAAAAAGCGAGATCGTCCCAGGCTTTAACGGCCAAGAAAGGGGCGTTGCGGGCAAGTTTTACACCTTTAGCGAATTGCGCGTCTCCCTAGGTCAATTGCTCCGGTGGTGGTTTACCTTTAAAACTGCCACCCCATTACAAAATTTAATAAATAAAACATTTAATGATTTTTTAAAAATAACTCTAACAATTATTAGAAATATATTAAATGTACAATCAATTCTATAATTATAACATAAGGATACTTTAAATATTTAAAATACAATGAAACGATTTTATTTTTTATAAATTTTTTTTATATATACAGTGAAAAATATATTAGTTTCAAATAAATAAACGCTTATTATTATAAAAAATACATATATATTTTAAACATTTAACAAATAGATAATTTAATAAATTAAACTTTTTCTTTTTTAATATTTTGTATTAAAAGTTTTTGTTTATTTTTTAAATTTTCTATTTCATTGCTAATTTTCTTTTTTTCTTCAACAGCCATTTTTTTAGTTTTCTTTTGTTGAGCTTTTTTAAATTATAGTTCTGTTCTTAATTTTTTTCTCTCTTCGATTTCTTTCCTATTTTTAACTTTTTCTTCTTCAAGATGTAAATGATGTTGTTGGTATTGTTCTGAAGTAGGAACATGACTGTTCATTTTTACCTTCTTAGTTTTCTTCTTTCTAATTTTATAGTAGTAAGCCATACTAAAGCTTCTTTGAATGGAGTTGGAAATTTAAAATTATCTTTTACTTCATTTTTAGAACTAGAACTAATATTATTGATTATATTTTGAGTTTTTATCTGCTTTAAAAATTGTCTTACTGTTAAATCTAAAGTTACTCCTTCATCTGTATCACATATTTTATTTTTAGTTATGTTATCTAGAATTTAATTTGTTAACTGGTTAGCAATACTATTTTCATAACCATTCATTCTTTTTCTGTATAAATTAAATCATTTTTAGCAGTATTATCACTTATTAACTTTGCTATTTCATCAGTGCATTCAAATGTCTGAAGTGTTGAACTAGACTTATTACCTAATAATACTTCCATCAAGTGATTTGACTGCTTTTCTATATTCGAATTAAAAACGAAAGATTCACTTACTTTTAAAAGTATTGATTTATTATTATTTCCAGTCTTTAATGGATCAGTTTCAATACTGTTTATATCTACTGGAACTGATTTAATACTATTACTCATTTGTAATGTCATCGATTTATTATTTTTTTGAGTGTTTAATATTTTATTTGATAGTTGAAACTTATTGGATTGATACTATTATTCACATTAATTCTATTTCTTCATTAGTTTCATGAATATTTGGTGGTACGGATGGTACAACATTATCCATATCTTCTTGTACGATACTATTATTTATATAAGACAGTGATATTGCTATATTACTTTCATTAGTAATTAGTGGTACGTATACAATTATATTATTTATATTTATTATTTTATTAACATCTACAGATACAGGTACAACATTGTCTATAATACTTCTATCAATATCTAATGGTATAACGGTTATATCATTAAAATCTGACAACTTTCCTAACACCGATGGTAGAAAAATAAAAAGCGTATATGATTCCTTGGTACATAAAAATCCTATCAAAAAATTAGCGTTAATAAAACGGCTCTGGAACTTACCCTTCAGGGGCATGAAAAGTCAAAATTTACGAAACAAAAATCTGAAAACTTTCCTAATACCGTCGGCACAAAAATAAAAAGCGTATATGATTCCTTGGTACATAACAATTCTATTAGAAAATTGGTGTTCAAAAAACGGCTCCGGAACTTACCCTTCAGGGGGATGAAAAGTAAAAATTTACGAAAAAAAAATCTGACAACTTTCCTAATACCGTTGGCACAAAAATATAAAGTGTACATGATTCCTTGGCACATAGCAAACCTATAAAAAAATTGGCGTTGTTAAAAAAACGGCTCCGAAACTTACCCTTCAGTACTATTCAATATTAAAACATGAAAATTTATTATTATCAAATTTTTAAAGAAAATTGAATTGCATGTGAAAAATTTTTTATTTAAGCGACAAATACGTTTTCAGTGTCAAAGAGAAATCAGTAAACATGAAATTGACATATTTTATAATGTTTAAAAAGTTGTTTATATTTTTTATTGAAATAGAATATTATATTAAAATTTTTATTAACCATTTCTAAAAATGATCTGATCAATAATAAAAAATTTAAATAATCTTCATAAAAAAAAAATTCTAGCAAAATTGAAAATTATTCTGCAATAGTATTTTATTACTTTTCACGTTATTTGTTACAATAAAAAAAAATCATAATTTTACGATAAGAAAAAGTCATTTTTTTATTTATTTTGTTTCATTAAATAATTGCCTTCTTACGGCAAATGAGCGTCTGTATAAATATATATATATATATATATATATATATATATATATATATATATTGTAACGGGGTAAATTTATTTACCCCGCTAGCAACGCAGGACCTTCCTCTGGTCCTGCTTTATCTTGTTTTGTGTGTGTGGGGGCCTTGCCTAAGGCCCCGCGGCCAGTGTTGCTCCCACCGGGCTCGGCTAGTCAGTTTGTGTGCCAATGCTAGATTGGCACACCCGCGGAGGCGGCGGTATTCGGGATAGGGACGCTGTAGGGAAATAAAATAAGAACGCACCGGCTCAGTGCCAAAATGCGGGTTTAATAAATAAAAACAAGCAAAACAATACAAAAATTGATAAATTATCTCGGAGAGGTCCTTTAATGCGAAGAGCAATTAGTATTTCCTCACGCGCAATACTAATTCTCAAGGTGCGCACTGCGCATGCGCACCCTCTTCGCTTCACGCGGCTACACACACACGTGTAGTCTATGGACGGCAGATACAGAGAGAGCAGTTCCCCCTCTATACTGCCGTAGTTCGTGACTGCTCGAGTGAGAGCGTCTCTTACTTTCACTCGATGCTGTAGTCTATGGTTGAGCGAGAGAGCTTGTTCCTCTCGCTCAACTGCGTGCTCGCAGGTTGTACGAGTAAGAGTGGCTTTCTCTTACTCGTACGCTTATTCTATGATAGTGCGAGAGAGAGATCGATCCTCTCACTCGCACTCGCACGGCCTGATTGAGTTTGAGTTACGCGGTCTCGCGCGTAACTCTGTTATATCTATATATGCCTGACGCGATCGCACACGCGTCAGGAAAATTAAATATAATTACTCACGGACTAGCTAATACGATTAACTGGCCACTTACTTTTACTATATTGGATAGCGGAATTGTCTCTCTTAATATCTGCGGAAACGCTGCCGAAAAGTCTTCCAAACTCGCAAAACTTCGTATATCGCGCAAAGCACGTGCGGCTGGTTAAAAAGGCGGAACAAGAAGAAGGCTTCAGGGGAGGGCTCCTCTTCCCCCTCTCGCCTATCAGTTTTCCCGCGTAGCGCTATCGATTCTTGAACGCCGCGGCTTTTGCCGCGTCAAGCCATCGATCGCTTGATCGATGGCGCCGCGTATCGTCGCGCCGCGAACTCTCTTTCTATCGCCTATGGCAGGTGGCTTAGCCTCTATAATCCACCTGTCACAATATATATATATATATATATATATTGTAACGAGGTGGCAGATTTAACGTTACCTGCTACAGGAGCAATTAGCTTCGGGGGACGCGCAATTCGCAAACGGCGCGAAAGTGCCCTTTGCGCCCCCCTTGTTGGAAGCTAAAGTTTCGGACGAATTTGCTCCTAGGTCCAGGCACGAGAAGCTGGTCTACGGACCCCACTTACCCGTTGCAACACCGCGCAAACGTCGTTGCGCGGCTCATGCGTCGTCCTCACCTGGCTAGTTGATCTCGGAGAGGGCGGTATTCGAGAGGAGAGCTGACTGCTCCTCGTCGCGCAAATAATCAAAAAAGGAAAAAATTGAAAAGCAAAAAAAAATAAATAAATTTAAAAAAAGAAAAAAAAGTTTAAATAAATTAAGCGAAAGAAGCTCGCAACTGAAAGAAAAATAAAACAAATTTAAAAAGAACACAGGAGAAAAAAAAAGGATAATATAGAAGAAACAGAAAGAAAGAAAATAAACGAAATATATAAATAAAATAATTTAATGAAAAAGATATAATAAACAATAAATTAAATAAATAAAACAAAAGAATACAAAAGAATAAATCACAATCGACAAGCGCGAGGAGCGCAGGCGTTAAGGCGAATGTAAGGCGCGAAAACGGCTCCCGCACGCAGCGTACTATACGAGTGCGAGAGGGAAAGAATGTCTCCTGCACTACGCCTATAAAAGTGAGAGAGAAAGGCCTCTCTCACTCGCGCGCGCCGTTTAACGTACGGGTGCGAGAGAGAAGAACGCTCTCCCGCACGGAGCCCGTTGGAGCGAGAGAGAGAGAGCGCTCTCCCACTCCTGCGCGCCGCGTCTACTGCCAGTACGAGAGAGACAACGAGTCTCCCGTACTGCGCCGTAGGAGTGGGAGAGCGCTTTCTCTCCGTAGGAGTGGGAGAGAAAGCGCTCTCCCACTCTTGCGCGCCTAGCTTTACGCGAGTGCGAGAGAGAACACAACTCTCTCGCACTGATCTAACTCGGGTGGGAGATAGAAGTTTCTCTCACTCGCGCGCGCGCCGTATATGCTGCAAGTGCGAAAGAGAAAGCGACTCTCCCGCACTGCTGCCACTAGAGTGAGAGAGCGGTAGCTCTCGAGAGAGAGCTACCGCTCTCTCACTCACGCGCGCTTATGCTTCTATAGGTGCGAGAGAGGTCGCAACTCTCTCGCCCTGTATACGAGAGTGAGAGAGATAGCGCTCTCTCACTCGCACGAACCGCAAAAAACTAACTCGCAAAGGGAAGGAGTAACCGGCGGAGGTTACTCCTACGCAAAAGAACAGAAAAGAAATGCGCGCGCGAATGCGTAGTTTTAAACTACTTACGCTTTTCGGCTAGCCAGCCTCGCTCGCTACGCGGAGACGGGGGACAGATTGGGTGACCAAGAAAGGCACCGTCACCCTGATCGGCTTCGCTGGATTTTCTTTCGTCGCCGGTGCTGGGTGCCTCCACCGTCGGCCGGTGATTTCTCCTGGCGACTCACGTGGCTGATGCGCACTGAACTGTTGCACCGCAAGCTTCGCGCGCGAGAAAATCTCCACAAAAAAACCACAAAAAGAAAAAGAACGCGGGAGCACTGGTACGTAGCGCGTCCCAAAATGGCGGATTATAAAAGAAAAACTATCTTGTACGCGTGGTACTCACCAAGGCGATAATTGAACTAACTGCTTAAAAGGCGGGAGGCGGCTTGTCTACCTAGCCTAGCCTCTCCCATACGGCACTCGACTAGCCTATCTCTAGACGCGTACCGTATCTTCTCGTCCGCAACTGTCGCGTTACCCATTTTCGGCTATTTACCTTATCCCGAATACGCGAAATAAGACGAGGCGCGGAGCACGGAGTGTTCTCCGAGACAATATATACATAGATAAACATGTATACACGCAAGGGCAAAGTATCCGCATTTTGGAGCGCGTTCTTATGTATTTCCGATGTCATGTAATACGCTGACGAAAAAATAGCACGCACGATGCATTTAAGCAAGCGAAGCTGTCCGCTGCGCACGCGTATGGTTAAAAGCGCCACGGCGCTTAAAGGGAAATTCCAACATAAAAGTTCAAAATCGAAACACGAAATAAATTCGAGACCCTGCCTATACAATGTACGTATACGCGTGCTTGTATGCGCGCGCTTGTGGCGTAGCCTCGCCTGCAGGCCGCGATTCACTATCCACTGCGCTTCGTTGTCAGTATAGATGGTAAAGCGCACAAAGCTAAGTATGTGTGTGTATTAAACGTAAGACTGAGTGTATTGCTCTACACTCCATTTCGATATACTTAACCACGTATGTAAAAGACGTGTAGAAAAGTATAAAATCACACAGTTAAAAGCGTAATTAAAAAAATTAGTTTAGTTTTTAAAGTTCTAATTGTTATTAAGCTAATCGAAAAATTCAATAATATACCAGTATTTTAGAAATTATTATAACATAAAATGCTACAAAAAATTATTTCTCTTATCAAATTAAAGTAAATTTTGACATTTCATCCGCCTGAAAGATGAATTCCGGACCATTCCTTTTTATGCAAATTTTTATAGATTTCTCATGTTCTCAGAAATCATAGACGCTTTTTATTTTCGTGCAAACGGTATTAGGAAAGTTGTCTGATTTGTTCGTTAATTTCGACATTTCATCCTCCTGAACCGTAAGTTCCGGAGCCGTTTTTTCAACGCCAATTTTTTTATAGGTTTTTTATGTGCCAAGTAATCATATACGCTTTTTATTTTTGTGCCAACGGTATTAGGCAAGTTGTCAGATTTTTTTTTTGTAAATTTTGGCTTTTCATCCCCCTAAAGGGTAAGTTCCGGAGCCGTTTTTTCCACGCCAAATTTTTTATGGGATTGTTATGTGCCAAGGAATCGTGTATACTTTTTTATTTTGTGCCAACGGTATTGGGAAAGTTTTCAGATTTTTTTTTCGTAAACTTTGACTTTTAATCCCCCTAAAGGGTAAGTTCCAGAGCCGTTTTATTAACGCCAATTTTTTGATAGAATTGTTATGTGCCACAGAATCATATGCACTTTTTATTTTTGCGCCGACGGTATTAGGAAAGTTTTCAGATTAATTTTTCGTAAATTTTGACTTTTCATTCCCCTGAAGGGTAAGTTCCAGAGCAGTTTTATAAACGCCAATTTTTTTAAAGGATTTTTATGTACCAAGAAATCATATACGCTTCTTATTTTTGTGCCAACGGTATTAGAAAAGTTGTAAGATTTATTTTTCTTAAATTTTGACATTTCATCCCCCTGAACCGTAAGTTTCGGAGCCGTTTGTTCAACGCTAATTTTTTTATAGGTTTGCTATGTGCCAAGTAATCATATACACTTTTTATTTTAGTGCCAACCGTATTAGGAAAGTTGTCAGATTCTTTTTTCGTAAATTTTGACATTTCGTCCTCCTGAACCGTAAGTTCCGGAGCCGTTTTCTAAACACCAATCATTGATAGGTTCATTATGTGCCAAGTAATCATATACGCTTTTTATTTTTGGGCCGACGGTATTAGGCAAGTTGTCAGATTTTTTTTTTGTAAATTTTGGCTTTTCATCCCCCTAAAGGGTAAGTTCCGGAGCCGTTTTTTCAACGCCAAATTTTTTATAGGATTTTTATGTGCCAAGGAATCATGTACATTTTTTTATTTTGTGCCAACGGTATTAGGAGAGTTTTCAGATTTGTTCCGTAAACTTTGACTTTTAATCCCCCTGAAGGGCAAGTTCTAGAGCCGTTTTATTAACGCCAATTTTTTGATAGGATTTTTATATGCCACAGAATCATATGCGCTTTTTATTTTTGTGCCGACGATATTAGGAAAGTTTTCAGATTAATTTTTCGTAAATTTTGACTTTTCATTTCCCTGAAGGGTAAGTTTCAGAGCAGTTTTATTAACGCCAATTTTTGTAGAGGATTTTTATGTACCAAGAAATCATATACGCTTCTTATTTCTGTGCCAACGGTATTAGAAAAGTTGTCAGATTTATTTTTCGTAAATTTTTTAATTGCATCTCCCTGAACCGTAAGTTCCGGAGCCGTTTTTTAAACACCAATTTTTTTATAGGTTTTTTATGTGCCAAGAAATCAAATACGCTTCTTATTTTTGTGCCAACGGTATTAGAAAAGTTGTCAGTTTTCTTTTTCGTAAATTTTGACATTTCGTCCCCCTGAACCGTAAGTTCCGGAGTCGTTTGTTTAACGCTAATGTTTTTACAGGTTTGCTATGTGCCAAGTAATCATATACACTTTTTATTTTTGTGCCAACGGTATTAGGGAAGTTGGCAGGTTCTTTTTTCGTAAATTTGGACTTTTCATCCCCCTGAACCGTAAGTTCCAGAGCCGTTTTTTTAACACTAATTTTTTTATAGGTTTGCTATGTGCCAAGTAATCATATACGCTTATTATTTTTGTGCCAATGGTATTAGGAAAGTTGTCAGAGATTTTTTTCGTAAATTTTGACTTTCATCCCCCTGAACCGTAAGTTCCGGAGCCTTTTTTTTAACACCAATTTTTGCATAGGTTCGTTATGTGTCAAAGAATCATATACGCTTTTAAAATTTGTGCCATCGGTATAAGGAAAATTATCAGTTTTTTTTTTCGTAAATTTTGATTTTTCATCCCCTGAAGGGTAAGTTCCGGAGCCGTTTTTTAATTGCTGATTTTTTTATAGGCTCCTCATGTTCCAAGAAATCGTATACAGTTTTTATTTTCGTGCCAACGGTATTAGGAGAGTTGTTAGATTTTTTTCAAAAAATTGTGACTTCTCATCCCCCTGGAGGGTAAGTTTCGGACTGCTTTTGTTGACTCCAATTTCTTTGTTGATTTCTTATATACCAAGAAATTATATACATTTTTTTTTTCGCTAGCGTTATTAGAAAAGATGTTGGAAATTCTTTTATGTTCAAACCTTTTATCTTCCTAAAGGGTGAGTTCCGGGCCGTTTTTTCAACGCCAATTTTTTTATAGGATTGTTATGTGCCAAGAAATTATATACAGTTTTTATTTTCGTGCTAACGGTAGTATGAAAACTGTCAGATTTTGTTTTCGAGAATTTTGACTTTTTATTCCGCTCTAAAATTATTTCCGGTAAGGGTTGACAAATTTTTTTTGTTGTATACGGTTTCTGGGACCTTATATATTTCATATCTTACTGTTTTTTTTTTTTATATTATAAAAAACGGTTGTAATACTTGATTTCTTTTCATTCTTTTTTAGGGGTATTTTTGGGGCTGAATTTGCTAAAATTAATGTTAATGATCAAATTTAATACATATTTGTTCATGTCATATCCATTTTATTGAGAAAAAATGAATATCAAAAATTTGGATTTTTCGTTGGAGTCCAACGTTGCAATTTTCAACATCATAAATTTGGAATGTTCCACTCATAACAACTTTTTTGAAATCTTCCAAAACTTCTACATTTAAATCACTTTCTAGATGCTCAAGGTAATTTTTAATTTGATTTGTCTCAACGCTTACTTCCTTATTATTAACATCACTAGGTTTATTAATTTGATCAAAGATAAGTGCTTTTTTTTGTTACTTTTCTTTTTTTAATTTATGATACTCAAATTAACTGCATTAAAATTTAGTGGACTTAGAGCACATGTTCTAAATCGATTTTGTATTATATAATTTCACATAAATTGGAAATACAATCTAAAGTTTTCTTAAGAAGTGGCGCAAAGCTTTCTTTATTTAATTTATTCATTACTATTTATACATCTCCATTCATCTATAACTTCTTTCCATTTATCCTTTAGAGGATGGAAAAAGGCTACATCCAAAAGTTAGAGGAAATGTGTAGCATTAGGTTATAAAGCGATAAGCTCTGTCTGTTTCTTTACAGAATTTTGATGATTCTAAGCTAAGATAGGATACATATCCATCGACAAATAAAATCACAGGAAAAACAATATTATTTTGTACAAGACATGGATAAAACTGAGTATAAGTGATGTAGTTATAAAAAAGTTCTGCGGTCATCCAACCTTTATCTATAGAGTCTGCATTCCATCCCGGAGGTAGTAAACGGATTATAGATGCAGGGATCCTTTCATGCTAATATAATATCAGAGGTGGTAATAGCATACCAGCTGCACTAACAGTAAAGAGAGTCGTAATAGTTTCTTTGTCATTTCCATTCATAATTTTATAAACTTTTTTTAATCCTTCTCTCGTTATAATTTTATCTCCTTTTGGCACTAAAGAGCAGGCACTTACATCTAAATTAAAAATGCGAGAAGAGTCAATATTAACTAAGTTTCGCTGCTGTAAATGTGCTTCAACTTCTTTGAACCAATCTCTTATTTTTTCTTCATTAGCCGATACTCTACTTGTACTTAAATTTTAGACTATTCTTAGAGAAAGTTCGGGGTATCTACGGCAGAAGCCTTGGAACCAATACCTTCCTGGCTTACCATTAGTAAATGGTGTTTTCCTTTTTAATCTAACTACCTATTTTTGCACACTTTTAAGAAATATATCTTTGGTAATTGGTAATCCTATACCATTACAATAAAGCACCCATTCAATAAGTTGTGACAGGTGGCTGATAGAGGTTAAGCCACCTGCCGTAGGCGAGAGAGAAATAGAGTTCGCAGCGCGACGATATGCGGCGCCAGCGATCAAGCGACCGAGGGCTTGACGCGGGAAAAGGCGCGAGAATCCGCGGCGTACCGAAACGCGGCGCTATCGATCAAGAATCGATAGCGCTACGCGGGAAAACCGATAGGCGAGAGGGGAAGGAGGAGCCCTCCCCTCAAGCCTTCTTCTCGTTCCGCCGGTCCGACACACCGCACGTGCTTCGAGCAATCAGCGAATCTACGAGAAGAAATAAGGGACTTTCCGCAGCGTTTCCGCAGTTTTGAAGAGACGATTCCATGATCCACTATTAGTAAAAGTAAGTGGCCACTTATCCGTGATAATTTAGTCCGCAAATATATTATATTTAGTTTTCCTGACGCGTGTGCGATCGCGTCAGGCATATATAGATATAACAGAGTTACGCGCGAGACCGCGTAACTCAAATTCGATTAGGCCGTGCGAGTGCGAGTGAGAGGATCGATCTCTCTCTCGCACTATCATAGAATAGGCGTACGAGTAAGAGAAAGCCACTCTTACTCGTACAACCTGCAAGCACGCAGTTGAGCGAGAGTAACGAGCTCTCTCGCTCAACCATAAACTGCATCGTCGAGTGAGAGTAAGAGACGCTCTCACTCGAGCAGTCACGGACTACGGCAGTATAGAGAGGGAACTGCTCTCTCTATATCTGCCGTCCATAGACTACACGTGTGCGTGTGTAGCCGCGTGAAGCGAAGAGGGTGCGCATGCGCAGTGCGCACCTCGAGAATTAGTATTGCGCGTGAGGCAATACTAATTGCTCTTCGCATTAAAGGACCTCTTCGCGATAATTTATTACTTTTTGTACGGTTTTGCTTGTTTTTATCTATTAAACCCGCATTTTAGCACTGAGTCGGTTCGTTTTTATTTTATTTCTCTACAGCGTCCCTATCCCGAATACCGCCGCCTCCGCGGGTGTGCCAACCGATTGTTGGCACACAAACTGACTAGCCGAGCCCAGTGGAAGCAGCACCGGTGGCGGGGCCTGAGGCAAGGCCCCACACACACAAAACAAGAAGATAAAGTAGGACCAGAGGAAGATTCTGCGTTGCTAACGGGGTAAATAAATTTACCCCGTTACAAAGTAAATTTTTTTCTTGTTCAGATCAATAAGTTGAAGGACCTTTTTTGCATTCAATTGGAGAATAATAGTTAAATTTGGAGTATAAAGTATTTCTTGGAATATTAAACATTGCACTGGCTTGTCTCATTGTTTTACCATTTTCAATTGCTTGTAAAGCTTTATAACTATCATCCTGGCTATATTTTTTAGCATTCTATTCTTTCTTTCTATTTGTTTTAATTTTCGGCATTAATAATATTCAGTTCCGTAATGAATATATAAGTTTCAATAAAAATAAATAGTAATAAACATGAACAAATTTTTGAGGTTAATTATATAAAATTAATAAATTAATTTTTTATAAAGAATAATTATAGGAATATTTATAAATCAAATATATTTTAACTATATACAAATTATTATTATACGTGTTTTAAAGAAATTATACTTACAAATTTAACTAAAATAAGTAAAAATAATATGTACACAGCACTTGAATATAGTGACTAGTTACTAGGACGACGCCTAAGCTCTTTAAAGCGAGCACGGCCGACTAATTAACCGCATGCCTACTAAGGGGGGTACAACTTTATTTTTGCACGAGTAACATAGTTGAACAATAATATTTTCTTTAAATTAATACATTGAAAACTTTTTTTTATACTATTTTTTTAGTATTAATTATTAAATTAATTGATATAGAATTAATATACTAAATTTTTTTTACAAAAAATATTTTAATTGTTAATTATAGACTTAACAAAAATTATCGATTTCTTAACAAAATTTTAAGATAACTATGGGCACTGGCTTATTTCTTAGTTAGTTAATTAAGTAATGGAAATTATCATAATTTAATATAAAGAAAATTGTTTTATATAATTTTTTTTCTTTGTAATGTAACGTCGGTAGCGCTACTTTTTGACTGATTTTAGTCAATACTGCAATTTTTGCCGTTTTTGAGCCTAAGCAGTGAAGCTTATGGGCTCAGGTTTGCAGAGGATAATCGTGAGAGTTCTTACATAGGAGAGGTGTGTAGTGCTGGATTGAGCAGTTGCAAGAGCCTCTATTCCTAAATCGGAAGCAGGCTCGAGCCCTACTCTGGATGAGGTTCTACCAAAGTGACTTAGGTTCAGGATAATCGGCCGCTTTTCGGCCAAAAACTCTGTTGGAGGATTAAGATAGATGTGGAGAAAAGAATACGTAAAGCAATTTTAAAATTAAAACTTACTCTCTTTATTGAAGGTATTAGGCAATGGTGTCCAGTCCTCTCTTTCTCTTTCTCTCTCTCTCTCTCTCTCTCTCTCTCTTGCTGTGGTTGACTTCTCGTCGTGTTCTTCTTATTTCTAAAATTGAATAGTCTGTTTGGCGTAGCTGGTTTGTAGTGGCTTCCTAGTAATTTCCTTGTAGTTGCTTAAGATCTGCTCGTAGTGATAATACCTTGCTTGCTTGTAGTAGTATAACTTGTTCCTTAGTAATGTTCCTCGTAGTAATATTTCCGTAGTAATGTTTCCGTAGTAATATTTCCGTAATAATGTTTTGCGTAGTTCGTGGTCCGTAGTAATGCTTCCCCCGTAGTATTTTGCGTAGTACGTGGGTCCATAGTAATGCTTCCCCCGTAGTATTTTGCGTAGTACGTGGGTCCTCGAGTGCTGCCTGAGGTCTGCTACCTGGTGATCATTTGGTGCCGTATTTAACTGCGTTGGAGAAGCTACTCAGCAAATTCCTTCTTTGACCGGGAGATTCGAGGAGAGGCCGAGTTTTTCAGGCCCCCCTCTTCCGGGCGGCTTCTCAGTTAGAGAGAGAGAGAGAGTTAGAGAGAGAGATGAACCATTTTTACAGAGTTTTTACAATAAAATTATGTTAATGTAAATTGTATTTAAGGTTTAACGCGTATTACAACAGAACGAAGTTTTGTCTAATCTGTGAATTGAGGTAAAAAGTCGAAGGACACTTTGTGTTTAGTCCAGCGACTTTATGGAGGAAATAGTTGATAAATAAAAAAAGATGAATTTAAATTACAATTGAAATTTTATTTATACACATTTTTTTCTAATCACTGTTAAATTAAATAAGGCTCTCTCTCTCTCTATTTAATAAAAATATACGGTAAACATGACGGATTAATTTTTATTTGTTTTATTTCATTTATTTCAGTCTTTCTGTTATTTTTACTGAAATATAATTTGTAATTTTTAATCTAATTGTCGATTTTACTTAGTTTAATTTATTTATTGCTTTAGAATAATTATAATTTAAAAATAATTGCAAGAAGAAAAATATTAGGTGTAGTAAAAAGAAATCTATTATTTTTGCAATAAATTGAAGGTTTTATTTAGCATAGATCGAATGATACGATTTTGGTCAAATATGCACCGTTTTGTTCGATAACTTGTTGCCATTTTGGAGGTAATTTTATAATGCCTCTCTCGTAGAAACCCTTGTCCCTATTGTCAAAAAACTGGGACAGTCGATTTTCACAATCTTCTCTTGAGGCGAATTTTTTACCTGCAAAATCATTCGTCATAGACAGGAAAAGGTGGTAATCACTTGGTGCTAGGTCCGGACTATAAGGTAGATGCATAAGAACTTCCCAACCAAGCTCCCGGAGCTTCTGGCGATTCACTATCGATGTATGCGGCTTGGCGTTGTCCTGGTGGAACACATTTCCTCTCCTATTGGCCGAAGCTGGCCGCTTCTGGGCGATTGCTTCTTTCAGACGGTCAAATTGTTGACAGTACAGGTCCGAATTAGGAGTTCGGCCGTAGGGGAGCAGCTCATAGTAGATGATTCCCTGCCAGTCCCACCAAACACACAGCAAAACCTTTCTGACTGTCAATCCTGGCTTGGCCACCGTTTGCGCCGGCTCACCGCGATTTGACCACGACCGTTGTCGCTTGACGTTGTCGTAAGTGACCCACTTTTCATCACCAGTAACCATCTGCTTCAGAAATGGATCGATATTGTTGCGATTTAGCAGCGATTCGCAGATGAAAATTCGGTCCATGAGGTTTCTTTGCGATAACTCGTGTGGCGCCCATACATCGAACTTCTTTTTGTATCCAGCCTTATTTAAGTGGTTCCAAACGGTTTTTTGTGCAATGTTTAGCTCCTGGGCAATCGAAACAGTGCTTACATGACGGTTAGACTCGACGATTTCCATTATTTTATCGACAGTTTCGACAATTGGCCTTCCAGAGCGTGGTGCATCTTTGACGTCAAAATTACCGGAACGGAATCGACGAAACCAAAATTGCGCGTGATTGGCTATTACAGTATCAGAACCATAAACACTATTCACATTTTCAGATGCCTGGCTTGCGTTTTCGCCTTTATCGAAGAAAAACTGTAAAATATGGCGTATTTTCTCTTTGTTGGTGTCCATCTTTGACGCGTGCTAAAAAAATACTGAGTCAAGTAATCACAAAACTGTATCAGAAGCTTTTTTAGTACGAAATCTTATCCTTCTAACGCCATCTAGTGTAATCCGATCGCACTTTTACAACGGGAGATACAGACTACTAAAGCCATCTATTGGAAAAATAATGGATTACTTTTTACTTCACCTAATATATCAGAATTACCTAATTTCTAAAAATAACGAACGTTCTGTTTGTATGACAAGATTTTGGTTATTGTTTTTTGACATCATATTTTTACATTATACCTTAACGTTAATTATTAAGGATTTAAACAAAATAAACGTTTTAATTTAAAAATGAAAATAAATATACTGTAGCGTGCATAGCTAAGACTCTCGTATATAGATAAAGAAAATGGATCGGCTATTATCTGTATTCGGGTAAGCAGCCTTTTTTTTATATGTACCTTGCGGCTTTAGTAAAAGAGGTTGAGAGCAGCAAAAAAAAGATCCCCAGGGAAAATTTATTACTTTTCCGGTGCCTCAGTGTCGTGCACGTGACAGTCAAGAGCTACTTACGTTGCATCAAACTTTCCTTTTCTAGGAAGGGCAGTCTATTATCTTAAATTTATTATTCTCATATTTATTTTTAAAAATGATTTATTTGACAAATGATTTGAGCTAGGGCTCAAAATTAGAGTCCTAGGGTTTTGTGGGCAAGGAAATTTCCAAGTATAGACCGATCTTCTTTACCCGTACTTCTGAAGTGAGTGCAGGTAATAGAAAACGGAGACCGGTAGAATGACATTACCGAACGTTTTCAAGGCATGTGATTTTGGTGTGTTGCGGGTATATGCATGCAGGTGGCGAAAGACAAAAAGAAAAAAAGAAAAGAAATATATGTATTTTAAATATCAAAACCTTGTACCGACGTTACATTTTCTAAAAGATAAGGCTTTAATTATTTTAATAAAGTTAAAACACATTAATTATAAAAAAACGTACAAATTGTTAATTGTAACGGGTTAATTGGGATATGCACGTGCAAGACTCTTCCTTGCACGTACGCACTGCTGTCGGCCCCGATTTTGGGCCTGACAAGTCGCTAGGTCCACCGATGCGACCTCGAGAGTCGACGGACCTTAGCCGTCGGTACAATGACACTCTCGTGCAGTGCCGGCCCGCTTACAACGCAGGATCCTTCTCGGACCCTGCTTTACTCACGTGTGAGGGGCCTTGCCCTAAGGCCCCACTGCCAGTGCTGTTCCCACCGGGCTCGGCTGCTCAGTTTGCGTGCCAACTGTCGGTTGGCACGCCCGCGCAGGTGGCGGTATTCGGGACAGGAAAGCTAGACAGGATTGGCGATAAATAACGCGCACCCGTTAGGCGCTAATAACTTATTCATTGCTATATATTGACAAAAAAGATACAAAAGTTAGTTATTTATCGCGTAGAGGCTTGTTCTCGATGATCGCAATTAGTGTTGCTCGACGCGCAATACTAATATACTAGGCGTGCACTGCGCATGCGCACCGTCCACTCGTCTTGCTGTATTCACTCTGCAAGACGTGTGAACCAGCCCTAATACACTCGAGCTGGTATTAGACGCGTGAGCCGGCCTTGCTCTTTGGCGCGCTCACTGACGGTTGGTCGCGGTCTCTCGCGGCCAACCGGGAGACTACACGCATGTAGTCTCTCGCGCGTCTACACACACGCACTCTTACAATCTACTATATAGGATAAATGAGAGCAAATCTCTCACTCACCGCTTGCACAAATAATTTAATATAAATTATCGCGATCGCGCGCGTATACGAAATATATGTCGCGGAAAACTACACTAAAAGTGGCCACTTACTTTTTTATCAGCAGGATGCTCGTCCTCTCGAATCCTCTCAAAATCTCTCTCACTAATTCGCAATAGCGGCGGAAAATCATCCTGTTACGGCGTCTAAGCAGCTTGGCGATTAGGAAGAGAAGAAGGCACCTCTTTTCTCCCTCTCGCGTCGTGCCTCTTCTCTTTTCCCGCGTCGCGCCATCGACTGCTTGATCGATGGCACCGCGTGTTGGCACGCCGCGAATTCTCGCGCCTTTTCCCGCGTCGCGCTATCGATCGCTTGATCGATGGCGCCGCGTGTAGTGACACCGCAAACTTTATCTCGCACCGCATGGCAGGTGGCCTAACCTCGATTAGCCACCTGTCAGAAAATAATAACAGAAAAACTACTGGTTCGACACTAGGACATGATTAGCAATAGGGACATTTATCTTATTTATTATAATAAAACATGAAATTTTATTTTACTTCCCATACAGCATGAAAGCTTCCTGTAAGTTTACTTTAAGCATTTAAGAAAGGTTCGGAAGCTTCCATTAAGCTTTCACAGAATGTTACTAAATGATCAAAATGTCCGACTTAAGATACTGTCAACTATCTTTAATGTGTGACGCGATTCTCGCGCACAAAGTAAATTAATAAAAATAAATGTTATGTTTAAAAATTTAATTGATTATTGAAAAAATTATATGCTAAAATTATTAATTATTACTCGCGAGACACTTTACGCGGACGCGATGACGGTTTTATATTAATCAACACGAAAATAAGAGACAGTGCAATGGAGGAAAAGAAAGAGAGAGAGAGAGATAGATAGATAGATAGATAGAATGTTTATTCGTATGTGTATACAAATTATAATACAAAAAATTATTTTAATATTTATAAAAAAAATATTGCACGTGATATCACAGTCAAGGAAACTAAAAACTAATAAAGCTAAAATAAATTTTGTCAATAAAAACAATAAAACAAGTGATATCGCGGATAATTAAATACAACAAATACACATACAATTCCAATTAAAAACAATCACAAACACACAACGCACAATAAATAAATAAATAAATTAACATAAATATAAATAAATTAACATAAATATAAATAAATTAACATAAATATAAATAAATTAACATAAATATAAATAAATTAACATAAATATAAATAAATTAACATAAATATAAATAAATAAAATATAAATAAAATAACACAGAGACGCTACTGATTGAGTTCGAGGTAGTGTCTCTTGACCGCTTTTTTAAACCCACTGAGAGACGAGATGTTACGTATGTCAGTAGGCAGAGAGTTCCATAAATGCGCACCTTGAACTTGGAGAGAGTGCTTTCCTGTCTCAGTGCGCATCAGAGGAGCAACGAGTTCCTTAGTTTCACCCCTAAGAGGTCCCCTGGGCACAAATCTAGAGAAGAGACTCTCTAGATAGTCAGGAACACGCATGCGTATAATTTTGTACATAAGTACAGCCATAAAATAGTGTCTCTTCATATCAGTACGCAGCCAACCCAGAGAGCCCTGATGAAGAGAAACATGGTCGTCCCCCCTTAGACCCTTCACGTATCGAACACAGGAATTTTGTAAGACTTGCAGTCGATTACGTTGCTCTTGAGAAGCATCCAGCAAGACCACCGAACAGTAGTCCAGTTGAGGAAATAGCAGCGCCTCAGTAAGCATCTTACGCAGCTCTTGGGAGGTATATTTCCAAAAGAAACGAAGATTATATAACACTCTATTAAATTTCTTAGTTAAATTATCAACATGGGGTTTCCATGATAATCTTGAATCTAAAATCATCCCAAGGCTGGTTACAGTGTCGGAAAAGGGGATGTAGACACCATCTCCAAGATCAACAACAGTTAGCTTATCACAAAGTTCGTTAACGAATCTTTGGCAACCAAAATAAATAGCCTTAGTTTTACTTGTATTCAGTCTTAAAGAGGCATCCACGGCCCAATCCGAAACTGCTTTAGCTGCCCGCCTTAGCTCTGATATCCCCCCAACAAGACAGTCTATAGAAGTTTGAATATATATTTGAAGGTCATCTGCATACAATATATGCTGAATGCTTCTAGTGTCGAGTGCGTCACGTAAGTCGTTAATATATAAGCAGAAGAGAAGGGGTCACAAGACAGATCCCTGTGGCACACCAAGATTCGTACTCAGCCAGTCGGAGTTGCCAGCTGAGGTAGTGCTAACTGCTTGCCTTATATCTGATAAATAAGAATTAAACCACTTGAGAGCTGCCCTGGAAATCCCCATAGTCTGCAAATTTTCAAGTAGTAGTGTCGATAATATTGTGTCAAAAGCCTTGCTGAAGTCGAATAGAAGAAGTAACGTCACCATTTTTTTGTCGATAC
This sequence comes from Chalcis sispes, assembly GCA_949987625.1. Classification (NCBI taxonomy): domain Eukaryota; kingdom Metazoa; phylum Arthropoda; class Insecta; order Hymenoptera; family Chalcididae; genus Chalcis; species Chalcis sispes. Next base: position 50,657,749 of record OX465094.1, on the reverse strand, counting down.
CTAGTCTGATATCGTCAGTGAGTTTCAGTAGGGCCGTTTGGGTAGAATGAGATGGTCTGAAACTTGTCTGTAGAGGGTCGAGAATGCGAGAAGTTGTCAGATGCCCCCGCAACTGCTCATATGCTAACTTCTCCAGAACCTTTGAAAGAAAGCACAAGATCTCAATCGGTCTGAAGTCCGATGCTGAAGAAGGGTATTTGCATTTATTTAATGGAATAATTTGTGCTCTCTTCCAAGCCACCGAAAAAATACCCTTTAGCAAAAGAGCAATTGAACAGCCGCACAAGGAATTGTCCTATTATTGGAAGGGATTTGACCACAACCGACTGTGGAATACCATCAGCCCCCCGAGCCCGCGATGAAAAGTGAGAAATTGCGAGAATTACATCGTTTAGGTTAATTTGATTGAAGGCAAAGCCTTCTGTCGTTGCATCATTAATAATCCTCTCACGCATTGTCACATCATCGCCACACGGGGATGCCGATACACCCACAAAGTGTTGGTTTAATTCGTCAGGTGTAATGCCATTCAAATCCACTTCATGCCCAGGTAAAAATCCGAGGCTACGTAATTCCTTCCACGTATTATTGTTTGCTAGGGCATCAAACAGTCTGTTGTTATAGTAATTAGTTCTCGCATTCTCCGTCCGTTCGTCTGCTATTAGTCTTATTTTACAAAATTCATCAAATAGTGACTTATCGTTAGTTCTTCTAAATCGACGGTACAGAGCTTCCCGTTTTTTGTACAACCGAAACAGATCCGCATCAACCCATGGAAGCTTACCTTTTTTAGGAGTAACAGTTTTAATGGGAGCTAGTACTTCAATTGCTGCCTTTAAGTTGTTGTAGATACTGTTCAGTGCAACATCAATGTCAAAGTTTATGTTAGTAAAAGACGACCAATCACAGTAAGTTAAAAAAGAATTAAGGTCAGCCGGAGAAATATTTTTGAAATCACGATACATAAAAGATTTTAGAGATTGAGTTTGTATATTGCAGTTTGTAGTAACAGTAATAATATTGTGCTTACTGTGAAAGTTCGCTGGAATACTGGCAGCGTCCGTGACAGTATCGTTGTCGTCCACGAAAATCAAGTCAATCCAGGTACGAGACGTGGGAGTGTAATGAGTAGGACTATGCTGAACCAGCTGTAGAGAGAGTTCCGCTGATAATTTGCGAACAAATTTAGCATCATCACTCTCCCGGAGAAGATCGGCATTCAGGTCTCCCATAATGATTTTATGACTATAGTTAAAACAGAATGTGCGAAGGTCATTCAAAAAATTTTCATTTTTTTGAAATGGTATTTTAGGTGGTCTGTAAATAACTCCTACTAATAAAGGAGAAGATTTAAGAATTTGTATATTACAAAAAATAAATTCAGGAGTGCAAGGTTTGCCCTCTTGTTCAGTGTTCGACACAGAGAGAATCTCACACTTTAGGTGATTTTTAACATAGAGAGCAACACCTCCACCCCTGACATTTCTATCTTTCCTAAATAGATTAAAGCCACCAATCTGAATGACGTCGTCAGGTACATCCGAGTTCAGCCAGGTCCAAGCCACTCCGAAAAGGTCATAGGAGGGATCGTCCTGTAGAAATTGACGGACACTCTCAATGTGAGCTCGCAGGGAGTTCACATTGAGAAATCCCGCTCGCAACTCCCCTTTAACTACCTTTAACTCTCCAGTTGCGCCATTGTGCAATAGTCAATCTGCTCTGCTTGTTATATTTTCCTTTTTAGATGCTTTTGATTTAATTTCAGTTTCTTTGTTATTTTTCTTACTTCTCTTTTTATTTTTATTGTTAATCGGGATATTTTCACTCAACGCAGTACCTTCGTTTTGTTTATTTTTGTTAATTACATTCTCTACAGCTTCTTCGCTAATCTCATCTTTGTTTTTAATTTTATTTTTATATTCGTTTTTATTATTATTGTTTATAGCATCTAAAGTTGAATGTAATGCTTGCAATTCATTAATAGAGGTGACTGAATGCACTCGGTCACCCTCTTTTCTCCTGACAAGAAATCTGCCTTGACGATGCCAAATATACTTGAAACCAAGATTCTTGGCTAGAAATTTAATTTGTTTAAATTCGTTATATTGATTTTTATTCAGATATTCATTGATAAAGATCTTGCAATTCGCCAATGCAGGAAACCTGACAAGAAATGAGGGTTCTAGATCGGTTGTGCTAAAAGCAGTGACTTTGTGTTTTGCCGCCATTATTTGTGTAATAAAGTCGCAATTGGAGAGTGTAACAAGCAAGGAAGAGACACTCCTCGAACCATCTCCGACCTTTCCCCGAGAAATTACATTAGCCGATAGAACATTCTCCGAGGTGATAGAGGGAAGTACCGTGCTAAGAACAGCCACCGCGTAGTCCATAGGATCAATGTTGGCCGTCGTACAGTCTATTGTGCTAGAGATCACGATGCAACTAGACTCAACACGACACTTGTCCCCACCCTCCAGAGAAAATCTACCACCATTTGCAATCTTCGGAGTTACAGTTGTTATTTCAGGGTTTGCTATACAATCATCTGCTTCTGTGCTCGATTCGGAGTCTAGGTCAGCTTGTGTCAGATCGGAGACGGTCTGCACCACGGTCGCCACGCCAACAGTCAGATTATTAAAATTTTTTTGAATGTCATAAAATTCGGTATTAATTTGTTGCAAAAGGTTATTGTGTTGTGTTTTCATGATTTCAGCGACATTTTTTTCAATTTGCAAGAATTTGGTGTTAATATTAGTTACAAGACTATTTTCTAATTTTGTTATTCGCTCATCCAAAGAAGAATTGAATTTAAGTAGCATTGATTGATTTTCTCGAAACTCATTTAATATAACATTTTGATTTTTAATTGTATTTTCAAGATTTTTGACTCCTAGTATTAATTGTTGTATTTGCATTTTCAGGTTAGTTAATTTGTTAATTGGCTCAACTAAATTAAGTAATTTATTTAAAGTTGATTGTCCGGAGTCAGCCAAAGAAGTATTATTGCAAGGAAGTTGATTTTCATTTTTACCTGTTGGCGTGTCAAGCGTGGTGATACTCTTCTGTTTCGATAATACTGGAGTGGAATTTGATATAAGTACACTACCGTTCACTGTCGTGTTAATATTATCATTTTCAACCGTAGAGTCTCCGTTCTTCCGATTTCCAGTTGTATAACAATTCTCGCATATATAAGTAATAGTAAGTTTTTTGTTAATCAAAATATTGCGAGATATTAATTTGTTGCAAATATAGTGATAATTTTTATTACATTTATAGCAGGTATGAAAAATACCGACTTTACGATTTATTTTCCTGCATTTAAGACAGGCTGACGGAGCCATAATGCAGAGTCAGTAAAAAGTCAATATTTTGTCAGACAAGTCTACGTGTTGTCAGACAAGTAGAATAACTCAACAGCAGATAAGTAGTAAAACTAACTACTAGTCAGATATAAGTCGATTAATAAAACACAATAAAAATTTTGTAAAATATATAAATTAATTAAATTAAAAATTAAAATAAATAACTGTGACTAGTATACGACTAGAGAAAAAATAAAATACCTAATTAAACGCCAATCTCTCTCTAGATGTTGTTTAAATAGCCGCGCTTGGTTGCTCAGCTGGTGATTATTTGACAGCTCCTAGTTCCTCAAACTTAAGGCAGATTTCCATGAAATAATGATAGCGATGGAATAAATTTTCAAAATTTAGCGGAGAAACGCCGAATAGAGGAGATAACCTCAAATTTTCAAGTTAGATTTTAAATTTTTCACGGTATTTTCTAGGCAGTCAAATAGATTTAATGTATAAAATATATACATAAATTAATGCCCCGAAAAATACCTTTTTGCTGCAACATAAAACTCACAGAAAAAACGTGAGTAATTATGTAAAATTGTTAAATATTAGAGGAGCGTAAAATAGTAAACAGTGCTACTTACCAGAGAGAGAGAGAGAGAGGATAGAATAGAATAGAGAGACAGAAAGAGAGAGAGAGAATACAATAGAATAATATTTATTGAGGCAACAGGATATAATCCCATGCAGCCCTGAAAAAGAAATAATACAGGTATAAACTTCTACAGTGTTATAGAAAACGATGCATTATAATATTACTTGCTTTAGTAAACTATAGAATACGCTGTGAACATAATATAATAAAATATAATAATAGTATAATACATTCTGTCAAAAAAGTACAGGGAATTGTCGATTTAAATCTGGCGGGGCAATTTCGGCAGGTGAAATTTTTTTTCTAGGTTGGTACAACTGTCCTTAATGACAATGCCAAGTTTGAGCGGAATCTGTCAACGAGTGCGTTTAAAGTAGCTGGTTAAGTCAGTCGATGTCAATCGTGTGTGCCGATTTTTTACAATGGGTGATTACGTTGAACAAAAAATTTGTCTAAAATTTTGTGTTGCGAATGAAATTTCGTGTGCCGATGCATTGAAAATGTTGCAAAAGGCTTTTGGTGATAAAGCACTATCGAAAACTCATGCGTATGAGTGGTACAAAGCCTTCAACGAGGGTCGTGAAGTCGTCGAAGACTTGCCCCGTTCCGGACGCTCATCGACGGCTTCGACCGCAGATAACGTCGATAAAATTAAGGAAATGGTGCTTGAAAACCGTCATACCAGCTTGAGAGAGATAGCACATGAACTTGAGATATCCCACGAGTCCACACGTGCGATTTTAATTAATATTTTGAGCATGAGAAAGGTGGCCGCAAGACTCTTTCCAAAAGAGCTTAATTTTCTTCAAAAACGCTACCGCGAACAGGTCGCTTCGGACATGCTGGATTGCGCCAATTCCGATCCCGCATTGATAGAATGCATCATAACTGGTGACGAAACGTGGGTGTATGAGTACAATATGCAAACAAGCCAGCAAGCATCGGAATGGGTGGGAAAAAACGAGCCGAAACCGAAAAAACCACGCCAAAGCCGCTCAAAAGTGAAGGTGATGCTCATTGTTTTCTTCGATATCCGTGGCGTGGTGTACTACGAATTCGTTCCAGAGGGTCAGACGGTAAACAAAGAGTATTACTTAGGCGTTATAAAACGTTTGCATGAGCGTATCCGTAAGAAGCGGCCAAATTTGTGGGCGAACAACTCGTGGATTTTGCACGACGATAACGCGCCGTCTCACCGAGCTACGATTGTGACCGACTTTCTCGTCAAAAACTCAACGAACACGCTTGAACAACCACCGTATTCGCCGGATTTGGCTCCCTGTGACTTCTTCCTCTTCCCAAAACTTAAATTGCCGCTCCATGGCACCCGTTTTCAGTCGATTGAAGCCATAAAACAAAATTCGACGCGCGAGCTGAAGGCCATCCCGGAAAGTGCCTATAACATACATATATCGATGAGTGCAGTGATAATAATAATAACAACAACAATGCGTAACTTATAATTAATAATTTACAATTTATAACGTAGTTCGTTAAAAGTAAGACTAGATTAGATTAGATTTGATACGCCACAGGTAGAGCTTTGAAACCAAATTTCAACCCGCCTAGTAGTCATCGTGCTTGACTCAGTAATCTATTGAGTGTGATGTCGTGAGGAGCTGGGTTTAATACCATACTTCTATCACGTGAAGTGCGGAAACGTCACTGTGCGACCTCGTCAGACATTAAGAGCTCACGTAGTATCGATTTGAAGGCGTGTGAAGAATGGGAATCAAACGCAGGTAGTCTCGCTGCAAACTGGTTAATGAGTTTTGATGCTGTGATATGGAAAAAGTTTGCCAAAGTTTCCGTACGCGGCGTAGCAAATAACAAAGGCGGTGGGATTCTACGAGCTGAGACCCGCCGGGTTGAGATACTCGAACTCAATGTAAAGAGTCTAGCTAGGTAAATAGATTGACCCGCAGAAATGATTTTAAACGCCAGCAAGGCGACAAAAAGTAAGCGTCTGTTTTCAGCTGATAACCAACCGAGCGAAATACGATACGGTGTCACTGGTGCCATTCGCGGGATACAACCGAATACAAAACGAACACAAGCATTCAGAAGACGCTGAAGCTTTGCATTTTGCTCCTGAGTTAGGCTGCTAAAAACCACACATGCATAATCAAAATGGGGAAAGATTAGTGCCTCAACCAGTCGTTGTCTCAGATTTCGAGAGAGTGCATATCTGTAGAATCTCAAGGCGTAAAGAGTACGCCAAACCCGACATGCAATTTGCCTAACTTGCGCATTCCAGTTTAGTGTAGAGGTGAGACAAACGCCTAGGTCAGACACTTGGCTATAATACTTTATAGAAGTATTTTCGATAAAGATTGGTGGAAGAACATCGGGACCCATAGCTGAGATGTAAGGTTGGCTGCCAAAGATAATGAATTAAGTTTTGTCTGCATTCAGTTTCAGTGAGTTTCTACGACCCCATTTAAAGACCTCCAAGGCATCGTCATTAAGCTTACGCATGAAAACATGAAGCTCGGACGGGCGACAGTGTAAGTAAATACGTGTGTCATCGGCGTATATGCTGTGCTTTGAATACTTAAGAACCTGCGGAAGATCATTAATAAAGATTGTAAAAAGAAGAGGACCAAGTACACTTTCCTGAGGTACTCCCGTAAAGATCTCAACAGTGTCGGAGAGTACACCGTTCTCAGCACGTACTGCTTGGCGCCTACCCGATAGGTAGCTGGCGAACCATCTAATTACGATGTTGGAGCAGTTAAGCGCCCTAAGCTTTCTGAAGAGAAGTTTATGAGAGACCAAATCAAATGCCTTGGAAAAGTCAAACATTGAAAGTGGGGTCACTTCATAGTTATCAATCGCTAGACGTACTTCTTCCGTAAAGCCTAAAAGGGTAGTCTGAGTAGAGTGATGTTTTCGAAAAGTAGATTGGCGTACATCCAACAATTAATGAGCAGTGACATGACTCGACAATTGGTCATGCGTTCTAGCAGTTTCAACATTACTGGCAGTAGGGCAATGGGACGTGTATCAGACGGTGATTTCGGAGAATGAGTTTTGGAGAGGGGGGTTATTGTGGTCAATTTTCAGCTGTCCGGGAAAATGTGAGGGTGGTTCAATAAGTACCCATGTTTGACGACAGAGGGTTCAGTCAGGAACGACGTTCCTGAGGGAAGTTGGTATTATCATCGTGTGCTGCCATCTATCAAACGACGGTAAAACAAATTTAAGACTGATTGATAGGTTAGTTTGGATTTGGCAGCCATTTGAGTAAGACGTGTTTCGTGATTTTCGCTAAGATGGAAAAAGAGCAGTATCGTTCGGTAATTCGCTTTTTGTTTTTGGATGGAAGAAAATGCGAGGAGATAAAAGCAAAGTTGGATGCTGTTTATGGGGACACTTCGCCATCTATGACCACAATTAGATATTGGTTCAACAAATTTAAGCGTGGGCGAACATCCGTTTTTGACGAGGAGCGACCAGGACGCCCGGCAGACGTGGTTACCGAGGAAATCATTCAAAAAGTCTACAACATGATTCTCGCTGATCGAAGAACGAAAGTGCGCGAAGTAGTAGAGGCCGTAGGTGTGTCGACCGGAACGGCAATTAATATTTTACATGATAAGTTGGCGATGAAAAAATTGTCGGCCCGATGGGTGCCGCGATTGCTCACGGTGGACAACAAGCGGATGCGGCTGTTAACTTCGAAGCAGTGTTTGGAGCAATTTAAGCGAGATCCGAAGGAGTTTTTGCGTTGAGTTGTCACCGTTGATGAAACCTGGATTCATTATTATACACCAGAAACTAAGCAACAATCAAAACAATGGATTTCTCCCGGTGAATCTGCTCCAAAGAAGGCGAAGACGATCTCATCAGCCAGAAAGGTCATGGTGACAATTTTTTGGGATGTGAACGGCGTCATCCTTGTGGATTTTTTAGAAAAAGGGAGAACGATCACTGGACAATACTACAGTGACTTATTGGACCGCTTCGACAGAAAATTGAAGGAGACACGGCTGCATTTGGCGAAAAAGAAGGTACTGTTTCACCATGATAACGCACCAGCACATTCATCCGGAGTTGTCGTCGCCAAACTGCATGAATTGCGTTATGAATTGCTGCCGCTTCCCCCGTATTCACCCGATCTGGCTCCCTGCGACTTTTTCTTGTTCCTTAACATGAAGAAATGGCTCGCGGGAAAAAATTTAGCTCAAACGAGGAAGTCATCGCCGAGACAGAGGCGTATTTTGGAGAGTTCGACAAATCCTATTTTTTGGAGGAGTTAAAAAAAAAGGCAGGAACATTGGGAGAAGTGTATCTTTCTAAAAGGGGACTACGTTGCCACCGAAATGTAAATTATAAAGTGGAGAAGCTCGCACTAGGTCCATGTAAGGAGGTGTTTTGGCAAGTGCGAGGCACTCCTTCTCACCGGCTAAATCCAGCAGGGAGTGAGGTGAGCAGAGGGGGTGGGTTCCTTCGTCAACCTTTTATTGGGTTGAATCTAAACTTAATACCCGCAATCTTTTACTGGGTTGCAAATTGGGCGAAAGCACACTTCTTATCTCCTTGGAGAATACTCGATTTACAGGACCTCAGGGTCTTATTCAATTCTCCAAGAGTTGTCCGTAAGTCAAAGTATTCAGTCGAAGAATAGCCCCATTAGTGAGACGAATCTCAATCCACTTGTGGGTTGAATTGCTAATTTCTTTACCGGATATCGTTAAGTCAGTGCGCGTAGTGATCAAGCCGAGTATAAAGTGCCTGGAATGAACGTATAATGAATAATTAGTGCGCTGTAATAAAATTCATCAAAGTGTAGAGTGATTGAATATATATGTTTATCATAAATGATGTGAATAATTATAGTTTCCGTGCCTTAATTAAATTAAAAAGAATTGAGCGGTAAATATCTAGCATTCTGGGGCGACGGAAACTCAGCAAAATTTAGATTATGTATATGAAGCTCACAATAAATGTTAATGTGTATATATAAAATTTATGATATTTTCTGACCTCCCTTCCGTATGTGTCCATACCAAAATAAAAAGGCAAAGAAGCACAACAAAAAGTAACGTTGCAAGAATAGTTTGTTCTATCAGAGTTTTCTTTATATCAATTTTAAATTTAAATTTAATTTTTATTTATTCAATTTATAAATTTGAATTTTTTTTGCCTTGTGACATGGTGTTTTTGCACCAGTCACATGAGGAGGCCAAAGCATAGCTTGTAAGCCTCGTCGAAGCTGCAATACTCCTTCACAATCAAGGCAGTCTCGCAGGACTGTCACGCTTAGCCCTAACTAACAGCCACACAGGGCTGTGCATACAGTACATTTCTCAAGTACATGGATTAGGAGCTCAAGTAAGGCCCCAGCGAGGAGCCAGTCTCAGGAACCCATGGCTAATTGATGGCAGTGCTCGCACACACTGCAGCAGGGTTCCTTCCCAAGCTCTCCCTGTCCTTGTTGTGGTTCCCGAACCTGTAACCTCCCAGACAGTAGTTAAAAGAAGAAGGAAGCAATAATAGCAGCTGCACCTTGGAAGGGAAGTACAAGCTGCCACACAACATCATAGGAAATTGGAAGAGGAGGTTAGGAGGTAAGCAAAGACACTTAAGCACCGCATCTACGTGCAAGTAATGTACCTGGAATTGTCTAGGAGCGTTGCCTCGTTGCCGCTGCTGACAGGACATCGCTGTCCCTGACACCGCCGCTTCACTTTCTCCGCCGCTCATCGTACGATTCGCCTGCTGTTGATACGCCGCACCGCCGCACATGGAAATGAGAGAGAAGAGATAAATTAGTCGACGCCTACCAGCCATGGAACGCGTCGACTTACCTGGACTCCCTGGACATCGGATGTAGATTCTAGCCGCTCCAGAGAAAATAGAACAACACTGGCACTCGCGAGCGGATAACCTAAACGCGCGCTGCTGGCGCGCGGTAATGTCAAGTGCTGATAGCGCTGAGCGCGTGCGGCGTCTGCATCGCGTAACGTATTTTAGACGTGTGTTGCACCGGCGCAGAACGATTATCTAAAATCTGCGCTCGCGAAAGTGCTACGCAGGAGCTTCTCGTTCACTCCGTCCGGTGTCATAGTCGCGATCGTTAGTCTTCGTAGTTCGACCCCACATCCGTTTTTTTTTGCAAACGAAACGAGCGTGTAAGAGCAAGAAAACCGGTCTTGTTGTATTCGAGGCGTGTAGAGTATATATGGTAAGTGCCGAGGTGCAGTGGCTGTTACCAAGAGGCATCCCTTCAACGAATCGTCCCCGTTTCCTACCCGGCTGTGTGTGTGCGACCGCGACGCGTGCTACATCCATTTTGGGAAAGTTTAGCTGTTGTATGCCCGCGACCGCTCTAACCGTAATCTAGCCGTGCGGACAAAATTGCCGCGCACAAAACCGCGCTATACGAGTCTAGCTGGCGGCCTGGGCTCGCGTAAAAACGCGAGAAAATTAGTGTAGCTAAAGTTTAAGTTCGAATAAACGTGTTCGTTTTTGTTCATTTTAATCGGTTGTTTTAACTTGCACTAGCAAGCAACCCGCTCACTTCCCCCTACATTTGTACGCCATACTGATCCCCAGTGGCGTTACAGAATATTGTGTGAAAATTTGAGATGAATCGGAGCAAAACTAACGAAGATACAGCGGTTTCAGAAATCGCGCCAACTGACTCCATGCGTATAAGCCGAGCTGAGCAGCAAGCTGAAAAACAGACTAAAGAAGGCAGGATCCGTCGTAGACAGGAGCAAAAAGATGCTTTAGACATCATGGATGATAGTAACATCCTTTATGGACCTGGCATCGATGATTCTGTGTGAGGTGAGCCGATAAGACTCGCTTATAAACGTTTTATTCCAAAATTTTTAATGTATAAAACTTTAAAGCGTTTATCCCACAACTCACGTTTTCAAAGCAGGTGCCCCTCATAACTTCAAAACTACTGCACCGATCCTTTTGAAATTTTGAACACTATTTCTGTACATAATTTACGAGGTAGCGCTTGAGAGTTTTCTTAAAATTTGTTAATGTTTTTTATTTTACAATAACCAATTAGCCGATTTTTTTCGCAAAAATCGCGTTTTTCACTTCAAAGTGTTCCAAAAAAGTTAAAAATTGAAATTTCGAAAAACCCTCCCAGCGTTACCTGAGGAAAACGATTATCTAATGAAAGAACTTTGATTTTTTGATTTCAGATGATCTAGCACTGAGTTATGAGAGGCACCGCAATTCTACTTTTTTCCGAGACGCTTCCGAATAATTGCTGCCATTGCCGTATTTTTTAATATTTCTTCATGAAAATTTTACAAAATATTTTATGAATGTTATACTTTAATGTACCATTGGTTTTAATAAATAGATTCTAACTGTGTCGTTCAAAAGAATTCACAAAAATGTGCCTTCTTTTGCACGAATTAACGTTACCCCCCCCCCCCCCCCCCTTAAGCAACGAAGCAGATTTTTGAAAGCCCGATTATAGGCTTCATAAGGAGTACAGAGTAACATTCAAGTAGAATAAAAATATCGATCTTTTAAATTTAAAACCAAAAAGAAAGTGGCTCAAAATGAAGCCCTTTACCCAAGGCAAAAAAAATTTTCAAAAAAAAAAAAATGAATTTTTTATAAACAAAAAATCAAAATATAAACGTTACACCAAAAAACCCTGAGGAAAAAATTTTCAAATTGCAAAAGATTTTGTTCTAAATAAACAAACCAAATAATAAGCTGTACAACATACAGTCTAATAAGAGCGTGGTCGACTTCACCGACAGGTAATAAAAGATTTCGCTCTAATTCCTTCGCGAGCCGATAGAGGGAAGCTTTGTCCTTGATGCATTGTCAACAAAGATTCAGTTGTCGTTGATCTTTTGAAAGAGAATCACGTTAAACGCCATGAGTGCTAAGTACGCGTCGCGCTACGAGGCTGTGTTCCTTTGCATCCACCCGAAAGGTCCCAAAATGTCGCAATCAACGGCTGCTAAATATATGAGAAAGTCAAAGGCATTTGTACAGAAGTGGATACAGCGATATGAAGTGGCTAAAAATATCGATGATTTACCAGAACGTGGCTCGATAGGAGAAGTGAACAAAAAAGATGAAAAAAGAATAGTGAATCTGTTTTCGCGTAATCCTGCTTTAACACTGCGGCAAGGACAAGCAAAATTAATGGCAAAAGGTTTAGATACATCCTACGAAACTATCCGAACCCATCTTCGTACTCATCATCTGAAATGGCGCAACACAATGAAGAAGCCTCTGTTGACTGAAAAACATGTGACAAAGCGACTCGCTTGGGCGCATGAGAATATTGATAGAGATTTTGAAAATGTCATTTTTACTGATGAATGTTCTATATGGGCACGTTCTGTCCTCACGCGAACCTGGTCAACTTCCACCAATAGGCTTGTTCAGCGGACCGTAAAACATGGAATAAAGGTGCATCTTTGGGGCTGCTTCTCAAAGCAGGGATTCGGCTCTTTGCACCTCTTTACTGACAACCTAAATGCCGAGAAAATGATAAAAATCTACGAAAAGGCTTTACTGCCATCTGCCAAACGATGGTTCATCACAAAAAATGAAGATTGGATTCTGCAGGAGGACAACGATCCTAAACACCGCAGCAAGCTCTGTACTCAGTGGAAGACTCAATCTGGCATCGTTACATTGGATTGGCCGTCGCAGTCGCCCGATGCAAACCCTATTGAAAATGTGTGGGCATATATTAAACGGAAGCTTCGTGGAAGACGCACATACACTTTGAAGCAGTTGTCTTACGAAATTCGTCGGATCTGGAGATCCTTGCCACTAGAATACGCCGTCAAATTAGTAGAAAGCATGCCTCGGAGATGCCAGGCAATTATCGACGCCGGTGGTGACTGGACACATTACTGACCAAATTGCATCATTGTTTGTAATGTGTACAATGTATATATAAATATGAAAGTTTCATCAAATAAATTTTTTTATAAATTAACACGACCACGCTCTTACTTGACAGACTGTATAACGCCAAGGACAAAAGATTTTAATTGCAAAAGCCACAAATAAAACAAATAAACCGTTATACAAGTCTGTACGGAATAATCCTGGGAACTAAAATTTTCTATTGCAAATGCTTTTTTATAAAAAAGTTCTTTATGTATAAATTAATCAAACCGGTAGCTCTAAACCTAATAATCCTCAAAACGAAAGCATGAAAGTTTCAACGCTTTTTTATGAATAAATTAATAAAGGCATAAGTTGTATACCTAAAAACTCAGAAGAAAAGTTTCAAATTACAAGAGATTTTGTTATAAAACAATTAATCACCTCGTAACTTTTACACCTAATAATCCTAGAGAAAAGTTAAAATTTTTGTTATAAATGAATTAATCATGCCGTAAGCTCTACACCTGAACACCTTGAAAAGAGTAGTTTCAAATAGCAAAAGACTTCGTCTTAAATAAATAAAAATGAACCATAAGCTCTACACTAAATAGCCCTGAGAACAAAAGTTTTATATTGCAAAAGCTTTTTTACATATAAATTAATCCAACCGTTAGCTTTACACCTAATAGCCCTGGGAACGTAAGTTTTAGATTGCAAATGCTTTGTTATGAATAAATTTATTTCTCTAGCTGTTGAAAACTGCTCTTCGAAGTTTGCGCACATTACCGTACGTTTACACGAAACATGCGATTATTGACAACAAAGCATTTGCAATTTAGAAGCATCGTCCCCAGGGTTATTTCGTGTAGTGCTTACGGCATGATTAATTTATTTATAATAAAGATTTTTGCACTATAAAAGTTGCTACCCCAGGGTTTTTGATGTAGTTATCATAATAACTTATTATTTAAATGATAAGATTAAGCGTCATATTATGTGCCAGGTATTATTTTTTATGTAAATTTTAAATTAAAGTCTCATTTATTGTATTTATTTTCATTTATTCAATTTAAAATTTTAAATATTTTTTTACGAACATAAATTTTGTATGGGCCTGAAGTTTGCAACGTTAGAGTACAACGAAATAATTTTTCACAATTAAATAAAGCTGCAAAAAATGTACAAATTATTAAATCCGTATCTGAATATTAGGTTATGTTATAAAACGCTTAAACTAAAAAAATATAAATATAAATTTTAAATAAAAACAGTTTTTAAAAAATTTCGTTGGACTCCAACGTTGGAAACTTCAAACTCGTAATTTTATTATATTTCTTACAAATATAAATTTTCTTCAATTTGCAAATGTAATTTTTCATGTTTTTAATTTCGATTTTGTAACAAATTTTCATTTTTCCTGGTTCTTTAAAACCTCTTTACGGAGTTTGCGCACATTATCGGGCGTTTACACAAAATATGCGGATTTTCTCTTTCCGTCTAGCATGCGTTTACTTCGGCTGCTAAACTACAAAACAGCAGCACCTTCTGGCGCGCAGAAATTGACCCTGGGCCCAAATTTTATATTAAATTGTTGATTTTTATACAGGACAGCAATGCTTTTTATGACTTGCATATCTTGTACAGTTTAGTAATGCTATCTCATAAATTATACTAATATTGATAAAATCGATTTTTGGCATATTTTGCCAAATCAATATGATTTTGTTGAAAAATGTTAAAAAGTAAGTTTCAGATTTTGAATAAATACATCTTCAAAAATAGTACAAACATACTTTTCTAAATAAATGAGAAAGAAGAGATTACATTACTATAAATTACATACGTTATTGAGTGAATATATTAAATTAGAAACTACCAACTACATTTTATGAAAAGATTTACCAAACGTTGGTAAAATAAATTTTTATTATAAGTCGTTTGTAAAAAAAATTAAGATAAAAAATAATAAAGAAATTGTAAATAGCATTCTCAAATTACAATCGTACAACAATACTTTTCTGACATATAAATTTATTTTTAATACTAATAATAACAAAACAGGTTAAAAAGTCATTTATTTTTCTTTTTCCAATGTAAATAAAATGTAACCCGGAAATTATGCAATTATTTCAGGGATGTCCAGGAAAACTATTCAATCATTTCCGGGATACCTAAGAAAAGTACTCAATTATTTCTGGGAGGGCCAGGAGAATTACGTTACGTATACACTTTTTTTGAAAACTCTCGGAAACCAGTAAAAATCGCGGAACTTGCCATTACGTATTAAAAAATCGCCCAAAAACTTGCAATACGTATGTAATACATCGTTCAATAAGTCCCGAGACTAACAACGAAAACTACATTTTTTTTCAAAAATCATTTTTATTCATCAATATAATCTCCTTTTAGAGTGATACAATCTTTCCAACGCCTTTCCAACATTTCTATACCATGTTTATAGAAGGATTTATCCTTTGCTTCAAAATAGGCTTCAGTTTCGGCAATGACCTCCTCATTCAAGCCAAATTTTTTTCTCTGGAGCATTTTTTTGAGATCAGCAAAGAGCCAGTAGTCGCTGGGGGCTAAATCTGGCGAATACGGGGGGTGGGGAAGCAAATTAAAGCCCAATTCGTTCAATTTTGCCATTGTTTTCATGGACTTGTGGCATGGTGTATTGTCTTGGTGAAAAAGGATTTTTTCTTCTTCATGTGCGGTCGTTTTGCTGCGATCTCCTCCTTCAAACGTACCAACAAGTCAATCTAATAATCACTGTTGATCGATTTACCTTTTTCCAGGTAGTCAATGAAAATCACGCCATGTGTATCCCAAAAAACAGACGCCATGACTTTGCCAGCAGACTGCTGCGTTTTTGGATGCTTTGGGCGGCTTTCGCCAGCCATGCGCCACTCAGATGATTGCCGATTCGACTCCGGAGTGAAATGATGTATCCATGTTTCATCCATGATCACGTATCGACGCAGGAAATCCTTCTTAATGCGAGTAAATAGCGATACACAGCTCTCTGAATCGTCGACTCGTTGCTGTTTTTGTTCCACTGAGAGCAATCGTGGCACCCACTTGGAAATAACCTTTTTTATGCTCAATTTTTCATGAAGGATTGTAAATACGCTTCTAGATGATATCTGTGTCATTTCTGCAATCTCACGGACCTTCACTTTGCGATTTTTCATTACAATTTTTAACACTTCACTCACATTTTCCTGTGTAACGGCTTCCAATGGCCTAACCGAACGTTCCGCATCGTTTGTGTCCGTACGACCACGTTTAAACTCAGCATACCAACGACAAATCGTTGGTTTGGATGGAGAGGAGTCTAGGTAATGTTTTTCAAGCCATTGCTGGGCTTCTACGGTGTTTTTACCCATTAAAAAACAATGTTTTATCAACACGTGAAACTCGCATTTTTCCATTTTTCAAACAAATTACAAAGTGACTTTACTCTAACCTCGATAACTCTGCTGTCTGTGATCCGATCGACGTGAAATTTTTACACGTTTCATGTAAGGGTTCGCACTCTATGGAAACGTGGCCAGTTTGGTACTACTAGCACCATCTCTGGGTTAGTCTCGGGACTTATTGAACGATGTGTTATGTACACTACAGTTCAAAAGTTTGGAAACACTATGGTAATTTGAATGTAAACGACAATAAAACACGTAAATAATGATTTATTACACTTAAATCTTAATCAAACGTTAGATTAACATTAAGTAAAAAATATTCAGTACAAATAAATGCAAAAATAATATATCTAATTACCTTTGTGGTCGTAAAACACGTGTGCCGGTCTATTTTCAAGATAAGGAATAACTGGTAAGAAATAAGTAATTTTGTTTATTATTATTATAAGCACGGTCATAATACTGAATGAACTTCAATAATAACGTGTTTATTTAAAGATTTATTTACAATATTTTTTTTAATCTAATAAAAATCGGGTGTTTCCAAACTTTTGAACGGTAGTGTATATACAGGTGTACAAGTATGAAATGCGGATTTTAGACAACAGATGGTGTACCAATGCAGTTTAAGCTGTTATGATTTGACACTGCGCCATTTTGTTGTGTCATCAACAAGTTTAGACGCGCATTAGTGATAGACTAGAAAAGTGTGTGCATCGTATTGTATTGTTGTGCTTAATATATCAAAATTTATACCGATTAAAGAGCATTTGCGGACAGCATTAATTTTTTGTTTTTATTTGAAGAAAACTGCTGCTGAATCCTTTAGGTTACTACGAGAAGCTTATGGTGAACATGCTCCATCGCAAGATACGTGTGAACGATGGTTTCAGCGTTTCAAAAAAGGTGACTTCGACGTTGCAGACAAGGAACATGGAAAACCGCCAAAAAAATTCGAAGATATGAGTTTGCAAGGAGGTTTATTGGACGAAGATGAATAGCAAACACAAAAACAACTCGTACAGCAATTAGGAGTTTTCTAACAAGCTGTTTCCAATCGCCTAAGAGCGATGGGGAAAATTCAGAAGAGCGGTATATGGGTACCACATGAGTTGAATGACAGGCAACTGGAAAATCGCAAACTCACATGTGAAATTTTGCTCGCTCGGTACAAAAGGAAGTCGTTTTTGCATCGAATAGTAACAGGGGATGAAAAATGGATTTATTTTGAAAAGCCCAAATGCAAGAAATCATGGGTAGACCCAGGAGCACCATCCACATCGACTGCAAGACGAAATCGTTTTGGCAGAAGGACGATGCTCTGTGTTTGGTGGGACCAGAGGGGCGTGGTCTATTATGAGCTATTGAAACCTAGGAAAACGGTTAATACTACACGTTACCAACAACAATGAACCGATTTAAACCGTTTGCTGCTTGAAAAAAGGCCAGGATACCGAAAGAGGCAACACAAAGTAATTTTTCTCCATGCAATGCTTCATCACATACGGCAAAACCGGTTCGCGACTCATTGGAAGCACTCAACTGGGAAGTTCTGCCTCATGCGGCTTACTCACCAGATTTGGCTCCTTCTGATTACCACTTGTTTGCATCGATGTGTCACGCACTTACTGAGCAGCGCTTTGATTCCTATCAAGATGTAAAAAAATGGCTCGATGAATGGTTCGCAGCAAAAGGGGAAGATTTCTACTGGCGTGGTGTTCACAAATTGCCCTCAAGATGGGAAAAATGTATAAAAAGCGATGGAGCATACTTTGAATAAAGCACTTTTTATTATTCTACCAAATTTAACGTGTTATTTTTTTTTTTTAAATCCACATTTCATACTTGTACACCTGGTATATACTAGGTGTTCCATTTTAAAAAACGGATGCATATGTCTCAGAACTAAAGATTTTAAGAAAAAAACTTTCAGACAAAAGTTGTTAGATTTTGAAGGGGACGTCTAACTGTGACCTTGACCATGACCTTAAATATGGCCTTCAAGATCATTTGAAGATCAAGCTTGTTTTTTTTAATGGAAACCTCTATTTTTAATCCCGGAAAACGAAAGAGCGGAAAACTTTACGTCCCAATATGACCTTTACCGTGACCTTAAATATGACATTCATGGTCATTCGAGGGTCAATTCAATATTTTAAATGGAAAGCCTTACCTTTGACCCCGGAAAAGGAAAGAGCAGAAAATTTCACGTCAAGGTCATATTAGGACGTAAAATTGTCTGCTCTTTCGTTTTCCGGGGTCAAAAGTAAGTTTTTGTTAAAAGAACCAACTTGACCTTCAAATGACCTTGAAAGCTATATTTAAGGTCATTGTCAAGGTCACAGTTAGACGTCCCCTTCAAAATCTAACTACTTTTGTCAGGAAACTTTTTTTTAAAACGGATATCTGTTTTTTAAAATGGGATACCTAGTATACATATATATACAAGGTGTCACAAAGGTCCCGGAGCGGCAATATTTCCTAAGGCGGGGTATTTCGGAAAATGGTTACGGTCAATCCTTAAGTAGCTCTCAACGAGAAGTTCAATGGTGACCTCTATTTTGACCTTGAAGATGTCCTTCAAGGTCATTTCAAGGTCAGATCATGTTTTTTAAATGAGAACTCCCTTTTTTGACATTGGAAATCGAAAGAACGAGAAATTTTACATTCAAATATGTTCTTGGGTCATAAGGACATGTTGACCTTGAAGGTCAGCCAAGGCCATTTAAACATGAACAAGGTCTGGTCATTAAAGATGAATTAAATCTAATGATGATAAATAATAAAAATAAAATTTGTGATTGTAAATTTTTAATATCCACAACAATACTGTAAGATTGAAAACGAAAAAAGTTAGGTGCATGCAACAGATGATAGTTAGAAGTGTAGAAAGATGCTATCGATATGAAAAAATTGTTATTAACTTAGATGTAATATTCATGCATCAATTATTAAATATATATCGCATGTTTCAACGTTATTGGTTCTCAGTTTTACAAATATTGTCATAACTATTAATAATTTACAATCATATATCTTCAGGATAATCTTCACAGAGCTAGAAGAAATTATTTTATGCTTTTTATTCCATTTTAAAAAAAGTGATACATTAAACATTTCTTTTTATTTAAATACTTACATTCTGTCCAGCAAAATCTTTTAGCTATTTTATACGATTGCTTTTTTGTTATATGGATATTCAAAATCAATTAATTATTACCATGAATTTCTTTTATAATACCATGTTTTAAAAAAATCTTTATCTTTAATAATAATTATTGAAAAGTTTTTCAATCAAATTCAATTTATTTTCAAGAACTATTTATAAAATTCTGTTTGCTTGAATGTTGATTTTTTCATTGATTAAGATTTTTTCTTGACGTTTTCTTTCTTCTTTAAAAAATTGAATATTAATTTTTCTTTCTTTTCTTCTTTCCTATTAAATCAAAATTATTTTTATCTTAATAAAACACGAATATAGTTTATTATATTTTACCTTCCTAAAAATTTTAACAGCAGTTTTTCTTTCTTTTTTTTCTTGTAAATTTTCACTTTTTGATCTTATAATTGATCCAATTGGAAAAGATCTTATATTTTGGTTTAATGATGTTTTTTCTTGGGATGGATTCATAAACTCACATTTTATCAAATTCTTTGTTGTTAATTGGTTTTGATTTTTATAAGTTAAAGGGTACTTCGGTATTCCAGTTTTAAAATTAACTTTGATCTCAGGCAAAAGCTAAACAAAATATGCATTGTTTAATTCAAATATTAAAATTTTGATTAATTCATTATTTATTATATTTTGTTGTTAGATTACTAATTAAAAAATAAAATTACTTTAATTTAACAATATATTTAAAACAAAAATAAAATCAGATAATATTATTGAATTATATTTTAGTAAAATATTGTTGTTTTTAGTACACTATAAGTTTTCTACATTTTTTTTATTATAATTAATTATTTTATTTTACAATTTTATTTTGACCAACCTTTTTTTCAGAAATTAATTTAGGATGATTATAAATATTACTGTAAGTACTGAGAATACTTTCACAATTTGAGTGACCTTTTTTTTTTGTATCAGTTACTAATTTTTCAAAATTCTGATCATAATGACATTCATGAAATATTTCTTGATCCATAATTTTCATTTGATCTTTCATTAATTTGATCACATTGTCAGTCTGTAAATTTTTTAATTTTAATAAATATTGATTTACTTAAGAGTAATATACATGATTTGAATACATACTTCAGAATCTTGTTTTTTTTCATAATTTGAAGCACATTGTAATAACATATCAGAACTTGGTTCTATATATCCTGTAATTTCTTCATAATCTAAAGCCCCAATTTCATTTTCATTGTAAGTTGCAAACATCTATAAAATGATTCACTGTGAATTTTTAAAATAAAAATATTTTAATACATTATACTACGATAACTTACTTTTTCAAATTTATTGTCTAGAATAGTCAGTTGTTCATTTCTTTTTATAACATTACTGCTTAAGGAGTATTCTGAATATTTAGACTTTAAATTTTGACTTCTAAGTGTATATGGACAAGATATCAAACTATCTATATCATCTCTATTATTACAATATACACTTGTACTTTTTGAATCAGAATCTGATTCTATATCACCTAGAATTATTTAAAATGTTTAAGTATTT
Source organism: Chalcis sispes (assembly GCA_949987625.1). Lineage (NCBI taxonomy): Eukaryota > Metazoa > Arthropoda > Insecta > Hymenoptera > Chalcididae > Chalcis > Chalcis sispes. Next base: position 50,636,845 of record OX465094.1, on the reverse strand, counting down.
TAAAAAGTTAGTTATAATTTTTATTTAAATAAAAAATTGAAGTTTGTAAAATATGATATATTGTTCTAGAGGTATAAAATTCTTACTACAGGTGATTTTAGAAAATTCCTTATTATCTTTAGTATTTGCTAATTCAACAAAGTTATCTTCTAATTCATTATCTGGGTTGTTAAAATCAAAATCATCATCTAAAGCAGCAACTACATCTGGATCTAAATTTAATTGTAATCCTGAAATAGGAGCTGCTTTATTGAGAAGTCCTACACTTTCTTTCACATCTGATTCAAATACAGATGAGGGTAAATTGATTTTTGATGTTTTGTCAATTAATGAATTTTTTGTTCCTTTCTCAACATTTTCTTCTGTATCCCAATCAGTTGAAAAATCATCAACATCTTTTAAATGTTGAAGGTAGTTGTAATCATCATCGAAAAAAATTCCATATTTCTGCTGCTCATCTTTACATGCTTTTGAACTTAAAGATTTTCTATTGTATTTAGCAGTTTGTGTTTCATCTATCGCTACAAGTACTCTTTGAGGAGCTGTCTCATCAACAACTAAAGGATCTTTTTGTGATCTATGTACTAAGTGAAAAGTTATCGAATTCTTTTTATCTATAAACTTTTTTACTTTTCTTTTTGACTATCATGAATTAAAAATATTTGTTAATACATTTAAATATATATATATATATACACATAAATAAAAATGAAATCATGTTAAATAAAATAAATTTAAACTTACCATTATATTTATAATATAATTGATTTTAATAAATTAACAATATTATGACAAATTGGAATTACATACTGTACTCAAACAGACTTTAAGAACTTTGATTATATAGCTTCCGTATTGAAAATCTGAATTAAAATCAGAAGTTGTTAGAACATAGAAATCATAAAAAATAACCTACAGAATAAATCAGATCAAATAATTGCTAACGAGAAACTGAATAAAACTAGCTATTGAAAAATACCCAGATAAAACTAAATTCAAAAATATTAAACCAATGTATTTGAACGGCATTCCCAACCTGAATTTGCACAGTTGTTTCTCACCATGAGTCACCTACTATACCCCAGCCTGTAAATTGTGCATTTTGATATAAAAGACCATGCCAAATCACGTTTCTTAATTTGCACATTTCCGATATGCCAATTATTAAATTCAAACACTTATCATATTTTTTATTTTTACAGAAAGCACAAATGGAACGAATGCATTTATGAAAATGACCATATATCTCAAAAAACATGAGCTCTTTTTATTTACGCACCACGTTAAATCATTAATTATTAATCAATTCAATTTGCACACTCATAAAAACTTATAAATTAAGGGGTTACCCCCAGTTGTAGCTCAACAAAAAAGGCCTTTTTCATGAATTTTTTTAAAGAAAACTACAAAACTTTTTTAAACTATTATTATATTATCTTAAAGAATACATCTTGAAGAACTTCGAGTAATTTTTTTATTGCAAAATATTACATTGTTAAGTGGCAAATGGCCGCCAATGAAATAGTGTTTTTATTTATACGGTTTGCGGTGACCAACATTGCGGCAAAGTGGATCATCTAAAACAAAAAATGTGGATAGATTTAGTTAAATATAAGTATAAACTAGTCTTTGATCAAAGGATTTAAAAAAATATTTATTTTTCACAAAATGGCGGACAGTCAAAGTTAATGGTACGATTTTAACGAAAAAAAACGGCCGTTTTTTGGCTATAAAACGGCCATTTTTTTTTTAAACAAAAAATCGAACGATTAAAGACTACATTTTTATGTATTAAATAAGCCTGCAAAATTTCAAGAAGATCGGTTTATTGGTGTTTGAGTAATCTTGGTCACTGACTTCAGAAATGCCATTTCGAGAAAAACGCGTTTTAAGTTTTGATTTCAGTTTATGCTTTCAGTTAATTCTTCTCTTTCAACGCTCATATCTCAGTCAATTTTGTTCAGATCGACTTGAAATTTCCAGGTCATATTCTCAGATACTTATACTTCAAAAAAATGCAATTAACAAAAAATCGATTTTTTCAAAGTCGCAAGTGGGGGTAACCCCGTAATAATTATTATAAAAAGGGAGAGTACAAAGAATTACCAAAATTTTGAATTGCGCGCATGCGCACAGACGTATGTCAACAAGCAAGCTTGAGTTAAAACACGCGACAAGTATAACATTCAAAATTTTCAATAACAAAACACGTTAAATAAACGAAAATAATTGTTAAATCAATTAGCTTTCCATCTAAAAACGTTCGTAAACAATTATTACAATAAGCCCATTGCCCAATTGTTATTAAATATTCATTATTAATGTTTAAGAATTAAATGATTGTTAACAGCTAATCGCACAAAGATTATGTCCCATTTATATAGTGCGAATTATCCCTACACAAATTAGAAATAGTGCAACACGCTAAATAAACGAAAATAATTGTTAAATCAATTTGTACACCTTCTAAAAATGTTCATAAACAATTATTACAATAAGCGCATAGCCCGATTGTTATGAAATCATCATTATTGATATTTAACAATAAAATGATTGATAACAGCTAATCGCACAAAGATTATGTCACGTTAAAAACATGCGAAGTATCCCAATGCAAATAAGTAATAGAGCAACACGCTAAATAAACAAAAGAAATTGTTAAATTAATTTGCACGCCCTCTAAGAACGTTCATAAACAATAATTACAATAAGCACATAGTCCAATTGTTATTGAATATTCATTATCAATGTTAAAGAATCAAATGATTTTTGACAGCTAATTGTACGGAGATCATGTCCCGTTTACAACGCGCAAACTGTCCCTATAAGGTAATAGTGCAAAACGCTAAATAAACGAAAATAATTGTTAAATCAATTTGCATACCTTTAAAAAACGTTCATAAACAATTATTGCATTAAGGACATAGCCCGATTGTTATGAATTGTTCATTAACAACGTTCAACAATCAAATGATTGATAACAGCTGATCGCACGAAGATTATGTCCCGTTAAAAACGTGCGAAATATCCGAATGCAAATAATCAATAGTGCAACACGTTAAATAAACAAAAGTAATTGTTAAATTAATTTGCACATCATCTAAAACCGTTCATAAACATTTAATACAATAAGTACAGAGCCAAACTATTATGAAATTTCCTCTATTAATGATTAAGAATCAAATGATTGTTAACAGCTAATCACACGGAGATTATCTCCCGTTTACAACATGCGAATTATCCCTATACAAATATGGAATAGTGCAACACACTAAATGAACGAAAATAATTGTTAAAATAATTTGCACACCTTCTAAAAAAGTTCATAAACAATTATCACATTAAGGACATTGCCCGATTGTTATGAAATTTTCATTGTTATGTAACGGGTGTGATTGGCTAAGTCCCGTGCGAGATTCTCCCTCGCACGTAGGCACTATGGGCAGGCTCCGGATTGGGTCTGTCAGGACGCTGAATCCACCGATGCGGCCGCGGGTGTCAACGGACGTTAGCCACCGCTGCTATGACACCCGCGTGCAATGCCGACCCGTTATCAACGCAGGATCTTCCACAGATCCTGCTTTATCTAAGGTGTGAGGGGCCTTGCCTAAGGCCCCGCTGCCGGTGCTGCTTCCACCGGGCTTGGCTGCTCAGAATGTGTACCAATCCTCGATTGGCACACCCGCGGAGGCGGTATTCGAGACAGGGAGGCTAAAGGGAATAAAAATAAGAAACACGCACCTGCTGAGTGCTAAAAGCTAGTTTAATATAAAATTAGCAAAAATGATACAACAATAGAATAATTATTGCGGAGAGGTCTGTTACTGTTACCCACTATCCAAGGGTTTAAATTGGGGTGAGGATTACGAGTTCGCGCGCGTCTTGCGAGGCGAAGTCGAAGCGTGTTCTCCCACGCCCGTCGCCTTTCTACTGCCCGATGGCCTTCCCGAGCCTCGCTTAACGCTCGCGCCTACCTCCGGTCGATCCTCGATCGACGGTGGCTCCCTTACATTTGTTGTGGGACGCCTAATGACGCAGACCGTCTTCCGGGGCCGACCGCGCTTTTTGGCCAGCGCAGCGGCCGCGCACTCGCCTTGCGAGTGTCCCCCGCAGGGGACCGGGCCTGCTCCTGGTTGGCTCGCCAGGAGGGGCCCCGCCGCGTCGCGAGTACGGCTCGTCGTACTCTCGTCCTCTTCTGGTGGCGACGGTTGGGCAGCTACGTACTTCTTGAGCTGGCTGACGTGTACGGGACGGATGGTACACTCATCTCTGTCCCTCAGCTCGTACGTATTGCTGCCCAAGACCTTACTGACTATGTAAGGCCCTGCAAATTTAGGGGCTAGATTCCCTGCTATCTCCTGGGCTGTGGAAGAAAGCACCTTGTTCTTCTTCCACACCCAGTTACCTTCTAGAAAGGAGAGCTCTCGGCAGCGCGCATCGTAATAGCGCACCTGCCTCTCCTGCTCTTTGGGGGTGATTTCGGAGGCACGCGCGTGAAGCTCCGGTAGCTTCCGCACGCGCTCTGCCCAGCCCCATATTGCTTCCTCCTGCAATACCTGAGCAAAAGCCTCGCGTGGCGTGCGGGCTTCGCTCCTTGCAGGGGCAGGCTGTCAGCCGTAGTTGAGCAGCGCCGGGCTCGCTCCGACGGCGCTCTGCTCAGCCGTGTTGAAGGCGAATACCACCTCGTTCAGGTGTTCGCCCTAACGGTCGTGCGACTCTTCCAAGCAGGCCACGATCATCGTCTTGATCGTCCTGTTGGCCCGCTCGACAGGATTCGCCTGCGGATGGTAAGCAAGTGTTGTGAAATGATGGATACCGTGCTTCTCCAGGTACCCATCAACGATCCGGTTCTTAAACTCCGTCCCGTTGTCGGTCAGGAGTACTTCCGGCGAACTGAATCGGAGGACGACACGCTCAATGAATGCCTTGAGGACTGCTTTAGCCCTCACCTTCCGCAGCGGGACACATTCGACCCACCTTATGAATAGATTCTGGAAGATCAGGATGTATTCGAAGCCCTTGCGGCTTCGAACGAATGGTCCCATTACGTCGGCAGCTATTACCTGCCATGGCCGCTTAATGAGCCTCCTGCCCATTAAGCCAGCTGGAGCCTTCTGCTCCACCTTGCATTGCTGGAAGACTTGACATCTACGCACGTAGTCTGCCACATAGTCCGCCAGCTTTGGCCAGTAGTACTGCCGCGTGACCCTGGAGTGCATCTTCTCGCGACCCAGATGCCCTGCCGTAGGGTCATCGTGGCACTCCTGGAGGACGTGCTTCCTCCGTTCGGTGGGGACGACGACTTTCCAGGCGTCGTCGTCGTCTCCTAGGGCATCCTCGACGGCTGGGTTGGGGTCATATTTGTATAGTTAACCTCCAACCAGCTTCAAGCGAGGATGCCTTGAGGGCTCTTCTGGCACCTGTTTTACTAGTTGAAGGTACCACTCGTCCGTGGTACCTTCTGCCCAGGTTAAGGCCGCTATGGCTGGCACGTCACCTTCTTCCTCGAACATCCTGGAAACGGCTTCGGGCACGTGATTAAAGGCCCCTTTCCGATATTTGATGGTGAAGCGGTGGCCTTGCAGCTCTAAGGCCCACCGCACCAGCTTTCCGGTCGGGTTGTGGAGGCTATTGAGCCAGCGTAAACTACTATGGTCAGATATTACCCTGAACTCATAGCCCTCCACATACGGCCTGAACTTCTCGATGGCCCAAACTACAGCGAGACACTCCCTCTTAATGACGCTGTAGTTCCTCTCTGCTGGGCTCAAGGTGCGACTCGCGTACTCTAGCGGTCGCTCCTCTCCATCGATGACCTGGAGTAACACGGCTCCGACTCCCGTGTCACTCGCGTCCGTTTGAACGACGAGCTCCTCGTCAAACCTGGGACTTTGGAGGATAGAAGCAGAAGCTAACAAGGCCTTTACCTGCTCGAAGGCAGCTTGCTGATCCTCTCCCCATTCATAGCGCTGGCTCTTCTTTGTCAAGCGCGTTAGCGGTTCGGCGATCGTGGCTAAGTCCTACAGGAACTTGCGATGCCACGACGCCATGCCTAAGAATCTGCGCAGCTGTCGCAGATTCTTGGGTGCTGGGAAGTCGATCATAGGAGCGACTTTTGCTGGATCCGGGCGAAATCCTTCCCGGTTCACCAGCACCCTGAGGTATTTTGCCTTCTCTTGGCAGAACGCGCTCTTTTCGCGGTTGATTGTGAGACTGGCTGCTCGAATGCATTGCAACACGTGCTCGAGCCGTCGCAAGTGTTCTTCAAACGTCTACATAACGATGATCACATCGTCAAGGTAGGAGAACGCGAACGGCTCAAGCTCTGGGCCTATCACCATGTCGATGAACCGCTGGAAGGTCGCTCCAGCGTAGCTCAAACCATACGGCATCCGGGTGAACTGGAGGAGTCCGAGTCCTGGCACGGTAAATGCCGTGATCGGTCTCGACTCCTCCTTTAGCCGTATCTGGTGATAGGCGCTGCTGAGGTCGAGAGTCGAGATATACCTCGCCCTCTGCGGCTTACGCAGGATAATATCCATCCTCGGCAATGGAGAAGCATCCGGCTTCGATACTGCATTGACCTTTCTAAAGTCAATGCAGAATCGGTAACTGCCGTTAGCCTTCTTTATCATAACGACTGGGCTCAACCAGCCGTTATGTGACGGCTTGATGATGCCGCCATCCAGCATCTCCTTGTTTTGGGCGTGCATCGCCTCCTGAATCTTTGGGGAGTACGGGTAAGCCTTTTGCTTGATTAGCCGCGCATCGCCGACGTCGGTGGCGTGCTTGATCCAACCCGTACACCCTACGTTGGCTGACTCCTCTGCCAGCATCCTATCCAGGAGCCCCTGGAGCTGCTTTCGCTCCGAGGGCTGAACGTCAGGCAGGCCTATGGCTGACACGGCAGGATTATCTGCTGTCTCCAGCGTGGGTAACTCAAACGCCAGCTCCCTTCTTGCTTCTTAAATGAGGAGCTGGTTCCTCGCTGAGTTAAGGATGGCCCTGAATCCTCTGATAAAATTGACACTAAGGTAACAATCTGCTGGTATACCAGGCAGAATTGCCACCTCGATGTCCTTCGTCACGCTGGCCACCTCAAAGGGCAGTTGGACGAACCCAACTATGGGAGCGTAATGGCCGTTAGCTACCATTGCTCCCTTACCTAGGCTCGGAGTGACCGCGCGTCCACATGCCGTGGCCATCTGTAAGCCCACGGCGCACATGATGGTGTGTGACGTGCCCGAGTCATACCATGCGCTTAGGTGTACTTTCCTACGCACACGGGTAACCATCACCTGGCACCTTTTGGAGCACCCTCCTCTGGGTAATCCGGAGCATCTCAGACACGAGCTCGGTGCTCACGAGCTCGCTGGTGGTCCCTTCGGGGACTTGGATCCCAGACTCGGAGGGGAAGGGCGCAGGGATCTCGTCTACGCTCTTCCCGAGTCGTTTCCCGAGCACTCCGGGCAGAGCCTCTTAATCATAGTAGGCCTGCCGCAGCCATGGCAGCTAAACTCCTTGGCTTTCTTCGGCTGCTCGGTCTTCTCGTCTTTCTTCTTGTCCTTCTTCTCCCCCCGTTTGGGGGATTGGGATTTAGGACTGTATGTTCCGGAGCGCGGCTTTGCCTGCCTCTTCGGGCTTGCCTTCCGTGGCAGGCTTCTCCTTCTTTCACGACGTCTGTCACCTGCCATAAGGCAGTTGTGCTGCGTGAAGGCCGCTAGCACCTGCTTCAGCATCTCTTGTGCTGTGGGGTCGGCTGTCAGTGCCGACTGGCCGACTCTCGTTGACGCAACCGCTACCTCGGTCGCGCTCACTTTGGAGCTGGCCTTCGGCAGCTCTCTCTTCGTAGTTGTCTTTGGGCGATAGGCCGCCTCCGGGACTATTGCGTGGTTCGGAGGAACGGGCGTTCTGTCACCCCGTTTCCTCTCTAGCGTAAACTCGGCTCTTACCGCACGGTCTATCAGCTCATCGACCGTGCGACACTCCATCCGAGTGACGATCCTCTTGATTTACGGGAGCAGATTATCGTGGAGGCTATCCTTCATCTGCTCCTCGCTCAGTGGTGACGATATATTTATTAGTATCACCTCCAGGCACGTAATATATGTGCGCGCTGGTTAGTCGGCCTGCTGAAAGCGGCGGCTGGCCTCGTCCCATAGCCGCTCCTGTATATTGGCCTTGGATTCCCAGCGCGCACGCGCTGCCTGGCAGAACGCCGCCCAAGTCTGCCATTTATGCTTGTGGCAGCCGTACCACATCTCGGCTAAGCCACTTAGCAGCGCGGGTAGCGATGCCAGCATCTCTGGGTGGCTGATCCCTGACGCGTTCTTTGCTTCATCAACCTTGCGGAAGAACTCGTCGATATTATCGGTCGGTGTCCTCGGAACGTAATGTTCCACCGATAGACAACCCTACCGACGTCCCGAGGGCATGCCATATCGGTGTTGCACCATGCACTATTACTCGGTGCATTGGTGCAACTTTCCTCCCTCCTCCAGGCTCCATTTGAGCCGGATCTAGGGAATGGCGGGCACTCAGCAGTCCCTTGCGAATCTTCACCTTTGCGGGGGATGCTGTGTGTGGACACGTAGTTGCACGTGAACATGTCTTGGAATGCTACATGGCTCGGCGCTTTGCTCTTGCGTCAAGCCTGTGGCGAGAGAGCCGGTCCCGCGGTTTCTCTCTGTGGCAGCCTGGATGAACTTGGCGTACCTTCTATTCTCGTAGACGACGCACTCAGCCTTGGATTCACGTCTTCCTTCCTGTTCCGCGAATCCTGCGCCTCTACTTGCATCGCCTGGATGCATCTGACCAACCCCTCGACGGTTTGCGTCAGACTCTCGATGCACTCATGCATCAAGCGGAATTCTCTCTGTGTTGGTGGCAGTTCGTCCTCGTCTGCCACCTCCTCTTCTCGTTCTTATGTTAGGGACGGGCGGTCCGCCTCGTCCTCTAGCAGCATGGTTAGCGGGTGCGGCTCTTCTCTGTCGTAGTTCGCTGACCCGGCCGTTGTGCCTAACCTCTCCTGGCAGACACGGAGCACGAAGTTTCTTTTTGCTTCTGCTCTCGCTGCCTGGGCAGCCTCGTCTGCCCCTGCGACCTGTTCTTGAAAATTGGCTGCGGTAGGATTTCCCTGCAGCCAATTGTTTATTCGGGTCATCTTTTCCCATCGTGACCATTGTGGCCTTAACCTTAGAGCGTGGAGGGTTTCATTTACCTCCTCGCTCTCCATGGCGATGAGCCACTCTTCCATATTGGAGAAGTTTTCCGTTGCCATGTCTTCTGTGGTCACTTTAGTCCGCACGCTTAATAATATAAAAACTCGAATAGTTGCGATATCGTGGGTATCGCACGCAATATATACTTAACGCTAATTAAATAAATAAATGAATAAATAAATAAATATATATAAAATTTTTTTTGAAGAGGGATTTAACTCGTCAGTCTACCCACGGTACCGCAACTTGCACTGGCGTGGCTGCGGAGAGGTCAGTTCTCCCTGACCTTGTACTTGCTTGAGCCTCGGTGCTACAAGCAAGATAAACTCCAAAGTTGAAATACAAACAACAAAATTAAACGGGAACAAGAACTACAAAAAAAAATTTTGAAGAAAAGCAAATGAATTCAAAATATATGTACATTAAATTATGGAACAAGTGAGGGAAGGTTGGATAAATAAATCAACACAACTTATCTCGCGGGAAAAAGACGACTTGCCTCGGCGTAAAAACTCTCACGGAACAAAGAGAAAAGCCGAGACAAACCAATATTTTTATTATTGACTCTAGAAAATTATATAAAAGAAAAAGAGACTCTAAGATAGACAAGCAAAGAAACGCAATCGTAATTAATCGCAACTCACTGCGAGGAACCTTTCGCACGTTGGAGAGCTCTCCTAACTTTACGGTCGCCAGGAACGTGGACAGCGCGATGTAAAGTCCTGGCTGCACGTGGGTGGGATGCACCTTCCTCGGTCGCAAAACGCCTCGACGCCTCGAGGAAACCAATCCTGGACCACGGGCAGACCTTTCTAGCCCTGCCGCGTACTCTCGATAAAGCATACTCAATGCACGCCGCTCGCAGTACACACACACTCATACAACACGACGCACCGGCTACAGTAATAAAGAGGTCAACCGCCCTGAAAAGGACGTACGTGAAGACACGAGACGCACGATAGATATATAAGATAAAATATCAAAGAGAGATAATGCGCAAAAGTGACTGATTCATCGTGAGGAGTTATCAGAACTAACTGGCATGAAGGTGCAAGCCGAGAAAAGCCGCGCTTAAACCGGGAGAGTCCCCTGGCGGCACGCGCATGCGATCGCCCGCTCTCGCAGCAGCGATCGACGCGCTACGACGCGAATTTCATATTCCCCTCAATGCCGTACATAACCCGAACAAATTTTCTTTTCCATTCCCGTCGCCATGCCAGGAACACTTATTTTTCCGCGCCTTCACTACCTACGCACGCTTACGTGTGTGTGCCTTCGTTGCGCCCTCTGCGCACGCTTTGGACCTCTAGTTCCCTACTGCGCTCGCTCTCTCGCGTGGCGCGACCCTATGCCTAAGACACACGTCTGGGGCGCCAGTTGTAATGAGTGTAATTGCTAAGTCCCGTGCAAGATTCTCCCTCACACGTACGCACTGTGAGCAGGCCCTGGATTGGGCCTGTCAGGCCGCTGAATCCACCGTTGCGGCCGCGTGTGTCAGCGGACGTTAGCCGCCGGTGCTATGACAACCGCGTGCAATGCCGACCCGTTATCAACGCAGGATCTTCCTCAGATCCTGCTTTATCTTAGGTGTGAGGGGCCTTGCCTAAGGCCCCGCTGTCGGTGCTGCTTACACCGGGCTTGGCTGCTCAGAATGTGTGCCAATTCTCGATTGGCACATCCGCGGAGGCAGCGGTATTCGGGACAGGGAGGCTAAAGGGAATAAAAATAAGAAACACGCACCTGCTGAGTGCTAAAAGCTAGTTTAATATAAAATCAGCAAAAATGATACAACAATAGAATAATTATTGCGGAGAGGTCCGTTTAACGCAAAGAGCAATTAGTATTGCATCACGCGCAATACTGATTTGCGACGTGCGCACTGCGCATGCGCACCCTTTTCGATTTGCGCCGCTACACACACGTGTAGTCTATGGTCGTCGAGTGCAAAGAGAGCAGTTCTCCGTCTATACCGACGTAGTCTATGACTGTCCGAGGGAGAGCAGTTCTCTCACTCGTCTGAACAGTCGATGGTTAAGCGAGAGAGCTCGGTCCTCTCGCTCAACTACGTGCTCAATGCTTGTACGGGCGAAAGTGGATTTCTCTTACTCGAACAACTACTCTATGGTCGTGCGAGAGAGTGATCGGTTCTCTCACTCGCACTCGCACGGCCTATACAAATTAGACTTACGCGGTCTTGCGCGTATGTTCGTTTATATCTGTATATGCTCTGACGCGATCGCACAGGTGTTAGGGGAAATAAAAGATACTAAATCGCGAACTAATTATTACGATGAAGTGGCCACTTACTTTATCGCAGTATCAGAAATCGTCCTTTGCTAAGCTGCTTTGGTAACGGCAGAAAAATTGCTATCGGAAAATTGCATAAAACTACTAGCAGAGAAATCACGAGCAGCACGATGAACGGCTCGGACGAGAAGAAGAATCGAGGGGAGGGCTCCTTCTTTCCCTCTCACCTATCAGTTTTCCCGCGTAGCGCTATCGATTCTTGATCGATAGCGCCGCGTTTCGGTACTCAGCTGATTCTCGCGCCTTTTCCCGCGTCGCGCCATCGATCGCTTGATCGATGGTGCCGCGTATAGTTGCGTCGCCAACTCCACCTCGCACTGCATGGCAGGTGGCCTAATCTTGATAAGCCAACTGTCACAGTTCATGTTAAAAAATCAAATGATTGTTAACAGCTAATCGCATGGAGATTGTGTCTCCATTACAACATGCAAATTATCGCTATAAAACAGGTAATAGTGCAACACACTAAAGAAACAAAAATAATAAATAAATTAATTTGCACACTCTCTGTTACGTGCGGGGCTATACGCACATGACGAAATTTTAATATTTATATCATTGCGGGCCCGCCCGCACATCGCGAACCGAAGGGACCCCTGCTGTTGCGGATTACGGAAATGAGCGCCTCTGCTCCATTTTTTACTGGGGATCGGACGCAAAGAAAAAAGGGAAAGTTAAACAATTTAGCATTCATAGTCATTGTAAGTGAATTCTTACCTGAACCTTCGCGTGTCCTGGAGCTTCGAAGGTGCTCGTGCGATGAGGAACTGAACTCCGAATCAGTTACCAACAACAATTATCCTTATTAATTGCCTTTTATTAAATATACACACTGACACCTTTAGTTATAAATGTCACCTTCATTACATACACTATCACACCACGGCACACGGCAGAAACCGAGATGATAGAGACAGAAAATATTAAAATGAAAAACTTCAAAATATATTAAAATATTAAAACTCAAGAAAAGTTAATGATAGTACGACGGAAACTAGATTACTGACTATCCCCTTGGTCACTCTCCCGACTCTCGCTCCGTTTTTTACTCATATTTGAAGACCTTGAGGTGGAGGCATCGTGGGGATTTTTTCTTATTCGGCATCGACATGAGCTCCTGTGGACTCCCGAGCCTTCCTCGCGCCTCCCAACTAAAATGCAACTCTAGATTTCTTAATTGTTCAAATGTATGTGCCGAGACGAGTTGAGCAACACGACTCTCTATAGGTGTATGGGAAAAATATTAAACTGTAAGAATAAGTTTATTTTCCTTGTCTCCTGGGTTTTTTCCACAGGAGTCAATTTGCAGCATGAGTGCAAGTATCACCCACCTTTATTCTAACACTGTTGTATAGAGTTCGTCGAACTGCGTGCTCAGCATTTTCACACATTAAGCGTATACATTTATATGTTGCAATTGTAGTTCATTGATCTACTTGATTATAATTTTAATTTAATTAATTTTTTCCTTTTTTTATAAGTTTCTAATTTAATTTAATTATTTTAATTTTTCCGTCACGTAACATCCTCCCTCCTTGAAGACGTTTACAATCCCGATAAACAGCGAACGTTCTGCGTGGTGTATGCGTTTACAACAGACTCTTAGCCTATATATTATGGTTTGTTAATATTACATAATTTTCGAATGTTATTAGCCTTATATTATTATTAGTGTCGTATTATGAAGGTTGATTAGTTTGCTTAACGCTTTTAAGGTTGAAGGCAATCTAAATATTATTTTATAACATTTATGATAACCCACAGAAAGGGGAAAAGGAACAAAAATTAAATTATTTAGATTGCCTTTACATAAAAAAAAGTTCTTAACCTAGCTTGTTAGTACTGTTTTTTTTTTTTTTTTTAGTACTAATTAACAATCCACAAGGAAACAATCCAAGCTGATTTACTTATAAATATGATAAAAATTTATTATCAATGTCTGTAAAATGGAATCGTTTGGATTGCTTTTACAAGATTTATTTTATGATATTGCCTAAATGTTAATACGGTTATAGATATATTTTTAATCTTCTTTTATCTTGATTAATGAGACTCGATATGTGTTCTGGTAGATGCCCACGTCCCTTCTGATGTTAATGGTCTGCTTAATTGCGTGTTTATTTTCGCACATGGTTTTTGATTTGAATTCTGGCGTAGTGATAGGGACTCGATTAATAGTCTTTTCGTGTCCAGCAATAGGGTCTTTGCTGGGTCTTGGTTGTTCACCTTCAAGCTTTTTGATTACACTCCCAATTTTTTTCAAATGTCCTTTGTGGTCTCTCATTTGGCACTGTATTTGGCATGTAATTCGATGGTCCTAAAATGTTTTGCAGTCTACCCAGAGCATACATTTCGAGTGTAGTGTCTTCGCATATTCTCGGTTTTTATCCTGATCCGCCTTTGACATCTTCGGGGGATCGGCGAAAATAGCACGGTACGTCCTTTTACTTCCTTTCAAGGCCTTAAGAGCATCCTTAGCGTTAATAAACTGAATGTATCCGCAAGTAGCCTGTCTCTCAATATTTTGGATGATCTTGATGAAATCTAACGGTCCAAATATTCGAAAATCCTTATAGAGTTCTTCTTTAGTTATATTCCAAGGTAATTGGCAGAATAGTCTAGTTCCAGAGGGTCTAATAGGTATGGCCCTTGACTTTGCTTTGTTCCGTAATTTACGTAGCTCTCTAGTTTTATCTTCTTCGTTAAAATACCTTATCTTTAGTATTCCGACTAGATCCCTATTTCCATTTAAACGTGTGTTCACGCTTCTTATTGGTCCCGTTTCTTCGGCTCTTCCTACAGCGGCTGATAAGGAGGTAGTGCGAGGGTTGTAAAATACTAAACTGCTTTCACCTTCTGGATTTTTAGTCATGTTGATTCGGCATCGGCCAGCCATGGTCTTTTCGGATTGAGTTTTTCGGAAGCCAAGGTCGAGGATTAGGCTTTAAAAACATCGGGTTCGGAATAAACTGGGGTTTATTAGTAGGACATAGTTTTAATTGTGGTCTTACAGGAACGTGTTCCGTTAGGTCTTTGTTCCTTCTCGTGGAACGGTTGTATAGTTTAAGGTTACGGATTAGTCAGTGTCCGGGATTTGAATAGATAGTGTTTGTGGATAGGACAGGGATTGTGGAGGAATTAATGGTTGATTTATCCATCTTCCAGGAACTAAGGCCTGTTCCGGTGTCTGCAGCGTGCAGGATTGGCCTTCGATTGTTGGTTGATTTTGTAGTCCAATGGGGCTCAGTAGTGTTTCCTGCATACGACGTGCAGGGGTAGTGTCAGAGATTTTTTTGACTTTGCGTTTGTTCTGATATTGATGTTGCAGCATTCTTCGAGTATGACACTTCCAGGCAGTGAAGATGAGCCCTACGGTGATTAGGATTTGGTCCAAAGCTCCGCCGTATATTAGGTAATGCGTGTTGAAAATGCTTCTCTGATGATTTCTTATTTGTTTTAGACGACGGGTAATTTTCTGTATCGACTCTTCGCGGTTTTCCCATCCTTTAACATATGGTGCAAGGGCGTTTGAGATCTCTGTTTCTGGAGCGCTGATCAGTTCTTGATGATAATTCAACAAGTCAGGGGATATGGCCTCTACGTTGAGTGTTATCTTTGCTTTGTACAGTATTGAATTTTTGTATATGTATTAAAATTTGTATATGTATTGAAAATAGTATATGTATTGAAAATCGTTGCGTTGGTTTCCTTCACTCATAAGAAGATGCTTGACGGTCTTGCCTACACAGCCGGATGCCATACGTGAAATTCCTGCCTTCTGGAGGTGTATAGTTTGGTCTGGTTGTCCGGGACAGATAAGACGTAAATCTTCTTTTTGTCCTAAGGAATAGAGCCAGGATCCATCTATTTTTAGGTAACTCCATTGAGTGATGTTAGTGGGAGTTATGGTTACATCGCAGGTTTTTAACACCTGTACTTTGGGCCTCAGCAACATTGATACCTCGTAATCTTGAATGGTGGTTTCAGACAAAGGTCCGTTAGTTGAACATACTACTGTGATCAAAAAGTAAGGTGAAATTGTCATTTAAAACTCCCGGGCATTAGAAAGGCAGGTAAATTTTTTTCCTAGGTTGGTAGGACTTTCTATAACATTTGCCAAGCATCTGTTTATCAAAAGGTTTAATTATCTCTAAGTTACACGTTTTTTTGTTAACAACCAAAAGTGAATTTTTCGATTTTTACAATGGATGATTTTGTTAAGCAAAGAACTTGCATCAAATTTTGTTTGTGGAACGAATATTCTTGTGCGGACACATTAAAAATGTTGCGGAAGGCCTTTGGTGATCAAAATATAGCACAAGAAAACGTTAATAAGTGGTACAACGAGTTCAAAGCGGGCCGAGAACGCGTTGAAGACGAACCGCGCTCTAGACGACTATCAACGTCTACCGACGAGGGCCACGTCCAAAAAATCAAAGATTTCGTGCTTGAAAATCGTCGATTGACAATTGGCTCAGCCCCAACCATTTTGAAGGATGTTTTGTGTCTCAAACGCATCAAGTCTCGATTGGTGCCAAAATCGCTCAATTTTTTGGAAAAAAAGCGTCGCGTTAATGTGTGTGAAACTTTGTTGTCTGACTATCAGGACCACTTGAAATCCATCATTACTGGAGACGAGACTTGGATTTACGCATACGACCCTGAAACTACCGACCAATCCAGCGATTATCGTGCAAAAAGTGAAGCAGGACCGAAAAGACCACGGTAAAGTCGATCGAAAATCAAGGTCATGTTGACAGTTCTCTTTGATTATCGTGGTGTGGTGCACTATGAATTCCTTCCGTCGGGCCAAATTGTCAACAGAAAATATTATTTGAGCGTTATGCGTCGTTTGCATGAAGCTATTCGTCTGAAACGGCCGGAATTATGGGCGAACAACTCTTGGTTCCTTCATCACGATAATGCACCATGTCATACTGCATTGGTTCTTCGCGACTTTTTTACCAAAAACTCGACTCATATCGTTCCGGAACCACCGTATTCACCTGATTTGGCCCCGTGCGACCTCTGGCTATTCAGCAAACTCAAAAGGTCAATGCGGGGACGCCGTTTTGACACGATTCAGGAGATAAAAACCGAATCGAAGAAGGTCTTGAAGGCTATACTGGAAAAGACTATTCCGACTGTTTCGAAGACTGGAAAAAGCGTTGGCGAAAGTGCGTTTTATCAGACGGGGATTACTTTAAAGGGGATGAAATTGATTTGGAAGAATAAATAAAGAATTTACATTTTATAAACAAATTCACCTTACTTTTTGATCACAGTAGTATGTAGGCATAATGTGTATGGCAGCAATTCTGTAAGTCTTCATGATTTATTTTCATGTATTGCCTTTGGTCCTTTCCGATGACTAGGTATCTGTGGCTAGGCTTTATGTACCCTGTCCCTATCCGAAGATTGTTAATTGTTTGCGATACAGCTAATGGATGTAGTCTATAGAGGTTGTAGGATACTCGTTGTACTAATGAAAGATGCATTATGATTAGTAGCCGCCCATTGTTGCACGCTGCGTCTACTTGTGCAATTTTTGCGACTTCTTCAGCTCTTAAGTGTTGAACCGGTATTGGAAACTCTAATGCTCCACTTGCTTTTCCTATGTTGTTTGTCAAGTGCTTTAGTATATCTTTATTTAAGAAGGAAGGTTCCACCTTGCGTTCCTTTAGTCCCTGTATAATTTGCAGCATTCGTCGATTACTTTCGATTAGATGTTGCATTGGGACGTCTATCTTACGAGTGTAGATGGTTAAAGTAATAAGATATCGTAATTGATTTTCTCCACTGACTATGAATTTGAATTTCCGGTCCATGTCCTTTTCCATTTGGTTTATTACCTCAGCGTGGACTTCGTAGTATTGTATAAATCATCTAGAGACTTGGTTATTATGTGTTCTTTTTCATTTACTAGGTACACTAGCTTCTTTCGGTCTATGTTGGTATTTATGTTGTCGACGTCTTCTACTGTAACTAGTCCGAATAGGCTTTTACTGAGGCTTCCAATGAAACCTAAGGGCACCATCCGCTTGTACCTCATGCATTCTGGAACTTGTATAGGATCTTCCGCGGATTGCCCCATATCAGAAAGCGTGGTTCTTATCTCTGTCTGTATTTGAATTAAGGTGTTTTGTCTCGCTTCCACTAAGTCTGTCCCAAGCATAATCCCACAAGTGTTCACTTGTATGAGTGCGGTGCAATTAGCGAGTAGGGTTTGGTAACTGTCGATCGCCCCGTGAGTTTCTAGAAAATCTTTTATGTTTACATAAATTGTTACCTGCCAATCAGCCTTTTTTAATCGTACTACTTCCATACGCTTGTAATACATTTCTGGGTTTTCTTTTATTAGCTCTATCTCGAAATTATTTTCTGTGAGGCCTATGGAAGTTCCTGCGTGTATCATTATCACGTAGAGGAAGCAGAGAGGCTTGAGCATGGTTTCCTAAAACGGTTATTCCTTTCATTCAGGGGCTAACTTTAATTTATCCATGTGTTTTCTAATATGTCTGCCATCGGGTAATTCCAATATAGCATTGTTTCTACTCAATATTTCAATGATTTTCAAAGGTTTATTATAGTATTTATTAAACTTCGATGTTCTTATTTTCTTGAGCACATATACATAGTCTCCGACCTTGGCTTTTAGTTTCTTCTCTTTACTATCGTATCGAGTTTTAGATTGTAGTTTAGCTGCTAACTGATTATCCATGGCGATGTTATTCATTTCATATAAACGAAGAAGTAAGTCCCGTAGGTACGTGTTATATGTAATCAGTTTTTCCTCGACCGGTAGTTTTAGGGGGAATCTTGCGATCTTTCCAAAAACCAATTCATAAGGAGTGAATTTAGTGGCAGAGTGTAAGCTGGTGTTGTAAGTGAAAACTGCGAAAGGTATTAATCTATCCCAGTCGTTATAAGATTCTGAATACGTCCTGATAAAATCAGTTAATGGCGCATGGCTTCTTTCGAATGATCCATTGGTCTGGGATCTATATCCTGACGTGATAAGATATCGTATTTTGAATATTTTCATAAATGTTTCTGTCAAATCTGACAGGAGACAGGTTCCTCTATCTGATAATATTGCTTTAGGAGCCCAAAATTGACATATGAGGTGCTAAGCTAACGCGTTAGCTATTGTGGTAGATCGCAAATTAAGTATTGGTACCACTATCAGGTATTTTGTTAAATTGTACTGCATGGTAAGCATATGGCAGTTGCCTCGAGGGGTCATTCTCAATTTGTCTATGGTGTCAATAGATACCTTATCAAATGGTTCTATCGGTGTGTCCGTGATAATCATGGGCTCCCTTGTCTTAGTTCCGGAACCGTTTTCTTAACGTTGAATTTTTTATAGAATCGTAATGTTCCAAGAAAGCATATACGCTTTTTATTTTTGTGCTAACAGTATTAGAAAAGCTGTCAGATTTTTTCGTGAATTTTGACTTTTCATCCTCCTGAAGTGTAAGTTCCAGAGCCGTTTTTTTTACGCGAATTTTTTTATAAAATTGTTATGTGCCAAGGAACAAATACGCGTTTATTTTTGTGCCAAGGGTATAAGTAAAGTTATCAGATTTTTTTTATATAAATTTTTATCATTCATTACCCTGAAGGGTAAATTCTAGAGCCGTTTTCTTATAGTTGAATTTTTCATAGGATTGTTATGTTTCAAGAAATCAGATACGCTTTTTATTTTTGTTTAAACGGTATAAGGAAAGTTGTCAGATGCTTCGTAAATTTTGACTTTTTATCCACCTGAAGTGTCAGTTCCAGAGCCGTTATTTTACGCCAATTTTTTTATAGGATTGTTATGTGCAAGAAATCATATACGCTGTTTTTTATTGTGCCAACAGTATTAGGGAAGTTGTCAGATTTTATTTTCGTTAATTTAGATCTTTCATCTTCCATAAAAATAAGTTCCGGAGCCGTTTTTTAAAGTTGAATTTTTCGTAGGATTCTTATATTTCAAGAAATCAGATACGCTTCTTATTTTTGTGCTAACGGTATTAGGAAAGTTGTCAAATTTTTTCGTGAATTTTGACTTCTTATCCCCCCGAAGTGTAAGTTCCGGAGTTGTTTATTTTACACCAATTTTTTATAGAATTGTTATGTGCCAAGGAACAAATACGCGCTTATTTTTCTTTCAACGGTTTTAGAAGACTTGCCAGATTTTTTTGTCGTAAATTCGATTTCTCATCCCCCTAAAGGGTAAGTTCCAAAGCCGTTTTCTTAACGTTGAATTTTTTATCAGAGTGTTATGTTTTAAGGAATCATATACACTTTTTATTTTTGCGCCAACGAAATCAGGAAAGTCGTCAGATTTTTTTGTAAATTTTGACTTTTCATCCTCCTAAAGTGTAAGTTCCGGAGACGTTATTTTACGCCAATTTTTTTATAGGATTATTATGTGCCAAGAAATCATATACGCTGTTTTTTATTGTGCCAGCAGTATTAGAGAAGTTGTCAGATTTTCTTTTCGTTAATTTGGATCTTTCATCTTCCTTAAAAATAAGTTCCGGAGCCGTTTTTTAAAGTTGAATTTTTCGTAGGGTTCTTATATTTCG
This sequence comes from Chalcis sispes, assembly GCA_949987625.1. Lineage (NCBI taxonomy): Eukaryota > Metazoa > Arthropoda > Insecta > Hymenoptera > Chalcididae > Chalcis > Chalcis sispes. The sequence goes on along the minus strand of OX465094.1, from coordinate 50,616,741 downwards.
AGAAATCAGATACGCATCTTATCTTTGTGCTAACGGTATTAGGAAAGTTGTCAAATATTTTCGTGAATTTTGACTTCTTATCCCCCCGAAGTGTAAGTTCCGGAGCCGTTATTTTTACGCCAATTTTTTCATAGGATTGTTATATGTTAAGAATTCATATACGCTTTTTATTTTTGTGCCAACGGTACTAGAAAAGTTGTCAGATTTCTTTTTCGTGAAAATTGATATTTCATCTCCCTAAAGTATAAGTTCCAGAGCCATTTTTTCCACGCTAATTTTTTTATATGATTGTTTATTGCCAAGGAATCTAATACGCGCTAATTTTTGTGCCAACGGTATTAGGAAAGTTGTCAGATTTTTTTTTTCGTAAATTTTGACTTCTCATCCCCCTAAAGTGTAAGTTCTGGAGTCGTTTTTTTTCACGCCAATTTTTCGATAGGATTTTTATGAGCCACGAAATCATATACGCTTTTTATTTTTGTGCTAACGGTATTAAAAAAGCTGTCAGATTTTTTTGTAAATTTTGACTTTTTATCCTCCTAAAGTGTAAGTTCCGGAGCCGTTTTTTTTACGCCAATTTTTTTATAGGATTTTTATGTGCCAAAAAAAAAATACGCGTTTATTTTTGTGCCAACAGTATTAGGAAAGTTGTCAGATTTTCTTGTTGTAAATTTTGATCTTTCATCTTCCTTAAGAATAAGTTCCGGAGCCGTTTTTTTAAAGTTGAATCTTTCGTAGGGTTCTTATATTTTAAGAAATCAGATACGCTTCTTATTTTTGTGCTAACGGTATAAGGAAAGTTGTCAAATCTTTCCGTGAATTTTGACTTCTTATTCCCTCGAAGTGTAAGTTTCAGAGCCGTTTATTTCACGCTAATTTTTTTATAGAATTGGTATGTGCCAAGAAATCATATACGCTTTTTATTTTTGTGTCTACGGTATTAGGAAAGTTGTCAGATTCTTTTTTCGTAAATTTTGACTTTTCATCACCCTGAAGTGTAAGTTCCGGAGCCGTTTCTTTTACGCCAATTTTTTTATCAGATAGTTACGTGCTCATAAATCATATACGCTAATCATTTTTGGGCCGACGGTATTGGGAAAGTTCAGATTATATTTTCGTTAATTTTGACTTTTCTTTTCCCTGAACGATAAGTTCCGAAACCGTTTTTGTAACACCGATTTTCTGATAGGATTGTTATGAGCCAACGAATCACATACGTGTTTATTTTTGTGCCAACGGTATTGGGAAAGTTGTCAAATTCTTTTTTCGTAAAGCTTGACTTTTCATCACCCTGAAGTGTACATTCCGGAGCCGTTTATTTTACGCCAATTTTTTTATAGGACTGTCATGTGCCAAGAAATCATATACGCTTTTTATTTTTGTGTCTACGGTATTAGGAAAGTTGTCAGATTTTTTTTTCGTAAATTTTGACTTTTCATCACCCTGAAGTGTAAGTTCCAGAGCCGTTTTTTTTACGCTAATTTTTTTATAAGATAGTTATGTGCTGAGAAATCATATACGCTAATTATTTTTGTGCCGACGGTATTAAAAAAGTTGTCAGATTTTTTTTTGTAAGTTTTCGATTATTATACCCCTGAAGTGTGAGTTCCGGAGCCGTTTTTTGCACGCCAATTTTTTAATGGGATTGTTATGTGCCAAAGAATCATATACGATATTCATGATTGTGCCAACGGTATCAGAAGAGTTGTAAGATTCCTTTTTCGTGAATTTTGACTTTTTATCCCCCCGAAGTGTATGTTCCTGAGCCGTTTTTTTCACGCCAATTTTTTATAGGATTGTTATGTGCTAACGAACAAATACGCGTTATTTTTGTGCCAAGGATCTTAGAAAAGTTATCAGATTTTTTTTATGTAAATTTTTATCATTTATCCCCCTGAAGGGTAAGTTCCGGAACCGTTTTCTTAACGTTGAATTTTTCATAGAATTGTAATGTTCCAAGAAAGCATATACGCTTTTTATTTTTGTCCTAACAGTATTAGAAAAGCTGTCAGATTTTTTCGTGAATTTTGACTTTTCATCCTCCTGAAGTGTAAGTTCCAGAGCCGTTTTTTTTACGCGAATTTTTTTATAAAATTGTTATGTGCCAAGGAACAAATACGCATTTATTTTTGTGCCAAGGGTACAAGTAAAGTTATCAGATTTTTTTTATATAAATTTTTCATTCATTACCCTGAAGGGTAAATTCTAGAGCCGTTTTCTTATAGTTGAATTTTTCATAGGATTGTTATGTTTCAAGAAATCAGATACGCTTTTTATTTTTGTCTAAACGGTATAAGGAAAGTTGTCAGATGCTTCGTAAATTTTGACTTTTTATCCACCTGAAGTGTAAGTTCCAGAGCCGTTATTTTACGCCAATTTTTTTATAGGATTGTTATGTGTTAAGAAATCATATACGCTGTTTTTTATTGTGCCAACAGTATTAGGGAAGTTGTCAGATTTTCTTTTCGTTAATTTAGATCTTTTATCTTCCTTAAAAATAAGTTCCGGAGCCGTTTTTTAAAGTTGAATTTTTCGTAGGATTCTTATATTTCAAGAAATCAAATACGCTTCTTATTTTTGTGCTAACGGTATTAGGAAAGTTGTTAAATTTTTTCGTGAATTTTGACTTCTTATCCCCCCGAAGTGTAAGTTCCGGAGCCGTTTGTTTTACGCCAATTTTTTATAGAATTGTTATGTGCCAAGGAACAAATACGCGCTTATTCTTGTTTCAACGGTTTTAGAAAAGTTGTCAGATTTTTTTGTCGTAAATTTGATTTCTCATCCCCCTGAAGGGTAAGTTCCAAAGCCGTTTTCCTAACGTTGAATTTTTTATAAGAGTGTTATGTTTTAAGGAATTATATACACTTTTCATTCTTGCGCCAACGAAATCAGGAAAGTTGTCAGATTTTTTCGTAAATTTTGACTTTTCATCCTCCTAAAGTGTAAGTTCCAAAGCCGTTATTTTACGCCAATTTTTTTATAGGATTGTTATGTGCCAAGAAATCATATACGCTGTTTATTATTGTGCCAACAGTATTAGGAAAGTTGTCAGATTTTCTTTTCGTAAATTTTAATTTTTCATCTTTCTTAAGAATAAGTTCCGGAGCCGTTTTTTTAAAGTTGAATTTTTTGTAGGATTCTTATATTTTGAGAAATAAAATACGCTGTTTATTTTTGTGCTAAGGAAATTAAGAAAGTTGTCAGATTTTTTTGTATATTTTGACTTGTCATCCTCCTAAATTGTAAATTCCGGAGCCGCTAATTTACGCCAATTTTTGCATAGGATTGTTATATGCCAAGAATTGATATACGCTTTCTATTTTTGTGCCAACGGTACTAAAGAAGTTGTCAGATTCTTTTTTCGTAAAAATTGATATTTGATCTCCCTAAAGTATAAGTTCCAGAGCCATTTTTTCCACGCTAATTTTTTTATATGATTGTTTATTGTTAAGGAATCTAATACGCTTTTTATTTTTGTGCTAACGGTATTAGAAAAGCTGTCAGATTTTTTCGTAAATTTTGACTTTTTATCCTCCTAAAGTGTAAGTTCCGGAGCCGTTTTTTTTACGCCAATTTTTTTATAGGATTGTTATGTGCCAAGGAAAAAATACGCATTTATTTTTGTGCCAACAGTATTAGGAAAGTTGTCAGATTTTCTTTTTGTAAATTTTGATCTTTCATCTTCCTTAAGAATAAGTTCCGGAGCCGTTTTTTTAAAGTTGAATTTTTCGTAGGATTCTTATATTTTAAGAAATCAGATACGCTTCTTATTTTTGTGCTAACGGTATAAGAAAAGTTGTCAAATCTTTCCGTGAATTTTGACTTCTTATTCCCCCCAAGTGTAAGTTTCGGAGCCGTTTATTTCACGCTAATTTTTTATAGGATTGTTATGTGCCAAGGAACAAATACGCGCTTATTTTAGTTCTAACGGTTTTAGAAAAGTTGTCAGATTTTTTTGTCGTAAATTTTGACTTCTGATCCCCCTGAAGGGGGAGGTTCGGAGCCGTTTTCTTAACGCTGAATTTTTCATCGGATTGTTATGTGCCAAGAAATTATATACGCTTTTTATTTTTATGCCAACGGTATTAGGAAAGTTGTCAGATTTTATCGTGAATTTTGACTTTTCAACCTTTTGAAGTGTAAGTTCCGAAGCAAATTTTTTTACGCCAATTTTTTTATAAGAATTTAACATGCTAAGAAATCAAATACGCGCTTATTTTAGTGCCAACGGTATTAGAAAAGTTGTCAGATTTTTTTTTGTGAGTTTTCGATTTTTATCCCCCTGATGGGTTAGTTCTGGAGCCGTTTTTTATATGCCAATTTTTCTATGGGATTGTTATGTGCCAAATAATCATATACGATATTTATTTTTGTGCTAACGGTATTAGAAAAGTTGCCAGATTCTTTTTTCGTAAGCTTTGACTTTTTATCACCCTGAAGTGTGAGTCCTGGAGCCGTTTTTGGCACGATAATTTTTTAATAAGATTGTTATGTGCTTAAGAATTATATACGATATTTATTATTGTGCCAATGGAATTAGAAAAGTTGTCAGATTTTTCTTTCGTAAATTCGGACTTTTTATCCCCCTAAAGTGTAAGTTCCGAAGCCGTTTTCTTTACGCTAATTTTTTTATAGAATCGTTATGTGCCAAGAAACAAATACGCGTTTATTTTTGTGCCAATAGTATTAGAAAAGTTGACAGATTTTTTTTCCGTAAATTTTGATCTTTCATCCTCCTGAAGGGTATGTTTTGGAGCCGTTTTCTTAACGCTTAACTTTTCATAGGATTGTTATGTGCAAGGAAGGTATATAAGCTTTTTATTTTTATGCCAACTGTATTAGGAAAGTTGTCAGATTTTTTCGTAAGCTTTGACTTTTTATCACCCTGAAGTGTGAGTTTCGGAGCCGTTTTTGGCACGCTAATTTTTAGAAGGATAGTTATGTACCAAAGAATTATATACGATTTTTATTTTTGTGCCAACAGTATTAGGCAAGTTGTCAGATTTTTTCGTAAATTTTGACTTTCCATCTTCCTGAAGTGTAAGTTCCGGAGCCGTTTTTTTTACGCCAATTTTCTTATAGGATTGTTAAGTTCTAACGAATTCAATACGCGTTTATTTTTGTGCCAACGGTATTAGAAAAGTTATCAGTTTTCTTTAATGTAAATTTTAATTATTCATCCCCCTGAAGGGTAAGCGCTGCAACCGTTTTCTTTACGTTAAATTTTTCATAGGATTGTTATGTTTTAAGAAATCAGATACGCTTTCTCTTTTTGTTTAAACGGTATTAGGAAAGTTGTCAGATGTTTTCGTAAATTTTGACTTTTTTTCTACCTGAACTGTAAGTTCCGGAGCCGTTATTTTACGCCAATTTTTTTATAGGATTGTTATGTGCCAAGAAATCATATACGCTGTTTATTATTGTGCCAACAGTATTAGGAAAGTTGTCAGATTTTTTTTTCGTAAATTTTGATCTTTTATCTTCCTTAAGAATAAGTTCCGGAGCCGTTTTTTTAAAGTTGAATTTTTCGTAAGATTCTTATATTTCAAGAAATCAGATACGCTTCTTATTTTTGTGCTAACGGTATTAGGAAAGTTGTCAAATTTTTTCGTGAATTTTGACTTCTTATCCCCCCGAAGTGTAAGTTCCGGAGCTGTTTATTTCACGCCAATTTTTCATAGGATTGTTTTGTGCCAAGGAACAAATACGCGCTTATTTTTGTTCCAACGGTTTTAGAAAAGTTGTCAGATTTTTTTGTCGTAAATTTTGACTTTCCATCATCCTAAAGTGTAAGTTTCGGAGCCGTTATTTTACGCCAATTTTTATATAGGATTGTTATGTGCCAAGAAATCATATACGCTGTTTATTGTTGTGCCAACAGTATTAGGAAAGTTGTCAGATTTTCTTTTCGTAAAATTTGATTTTTCATCTTCCTTAAGAATAAGTTTCGGAGCCGTTTTTTTAAAGTTGAATTTTTCGTAGGATTCTTATATTACAAGAAATCAGATACGCTGTTTATTTTTGTGCTAACGAAATTGAGAAAGTTGTCAGATTTTTTTGTATCTTTTGACTTTTCATGCTGCTAAAGTGTAAGTTCCGGAGCCGTTATTTTTACGCCAATTTTTACATAGGATTGTTATATGCCAAGAATTAATATACGCTTTCTATTTTTGTTCCAACGGTACTAGAAAAGGTGTCAGATTTTTTTTTTGTAAAAATTGATATTTTATCTGCCTAAAGTGTAACTTCCAGAGCCATTTTTTTCACGCTAATTTTTTTATATGATTGTTTATTGCCAAGAAATCCAATACGCGCTAATTTTTGTGCCAACGGTATTAGGAAAGTTGTCAGATTTTTTTTTCGTAAATTTTGACTTTTCATCCCCCTAAAGTGTAAGTTCCGTAGTCGTTTTTTTCACGCCAATTTTTTTATAGGATTTTTATGAGCCAAGGAATCATATACGCTTTTTATTTTTGTGCCAACGGTATGAGAGAAGTTGTCAGATTTCCTTTTTGTAAATTTTGACTTTTCATGCCCTTGAAGTGTAAGTTTTGGAGCCGTTTTTTACACGCTAATTTTTTTAATAAGATTTTTATGTGCCAAGAAATTCTATACGCTTTTTATTTTTGTGCTAATTGTATTAGGAAAGTTGTCAGATTTCTTTTCGTAAATTTTGACTTTTTATCTCCCTGAAGTGTAAGTTCCAGAGCCGTTTTTTTACGCTTATTTTTTCTTCAATGATTGTTATGCTCAAAAAAATCATATCCGCTTTTTATTTCTGTGCTAAAGGTATTAGAAAAACTTTCAGATTCTTTTTCATAAATTTTGCATTCTTATCCTCCTGAAGAGTTAGTTTAAGAGCCGTTCTCTGAACGCTAATTAATTTATAGGTTTATGTGCTAAGAAATCATATACGCTGACGATTTTTGTGCCAACGGTATCAGGAAAGTTGTCAGATTTTATTTTCGTAAATTTTTACTTTTTATCCCCTTGAAGTGTAAGTTTTGGAGCCGTTTTTTTACGCTAATTTTTTTATAAGAATGTTGTGTGCCAAGAAATCATATACGCTTTTTATTTTTGAGCCAACGGTATTAGAAAAGTTGTCAGATTTTTTCTCGTAAATTTAGACATTTTATCCCCCTGAAGTGTAAGTTTCGGAGCCATTTTCTTCACACCAATTTTTCCATAAGATTGTTATGTGCCAAAAAACAGATACGCGTTTATTTTTGTACCAACGGTATTAGAAAAGTTGTCAGATTTTTCTTTCGTAAATTTTGATCTTTCATCCCCCTGAAGGGTAAGTTCCGGAGCCGTTTTCTTAACGCTGAATTTTTCATCGGATTGTTATGTGCCAAGAAATTATATACGCTTTTTATTTTTATGCCAACGGTATTAGGAAAGTTGTCAGATTTTATCGTGAAATTTGTCTTTTCAACCTTCTGAAGTGTAAGTTCCGAAGCAAATTTTTTCACGCCAATTTTTTTATAAGAATTTAACGTGCCAAGAAATCGAATACGCGCTTATTTTTGTGCCAACGGTATTAGAAAAGTTGTTAGATTTCTTTTTGTAAGTTTTCGATTTTTATCCTCCTGATGGGTTAGTTCCGGAGCCGTTTTTTGCATGCCAATTTTTCTATGGGATTGTAATGTGCCAAATAATCATATACGATATTTATTATTGTGCTAACGGTATTAGAAGAGTTGTCAGACTCTTTTTTTGTAAGCTTTGACTTTTCATCACCCTGAAGTGTGAGTTCCGGAGCCGTTTTTTGCACGATAATTCTTTAATAAGATTGTTATGTGCTTAAGAATTATATACGATATTTATTATTGTGCTAACGGAATTAGAAAAGTTGTCAGATTTTTCTTTCGTAAATTTTGACTTTTCATCCCCCTAAGGTTTAAGTTCCGAAGCCGTTTTTTTCACGCCAATTTTTGTATAGGATTGTTAAGTGCCAAGGAATCAAATACGCGTTCATTTTTGTGCCAACAGTATCATGAGAGTTGTTAGATTTTTTTCAAAAAATTGTGACTTTCCATCCCCTTGGAGGGTAAGTTCCGGTCTGCTTTTGTTGACGTTAATTTTTTTGTAGATTCCTTAAGTACCAAGAAATCATATTATTTTTTTTTTTTCTTTTGCTAGCGTTATTAGGAAAGATGTTGGAATTTTTTTTATGTTGAAGTTTTTCATCCCCCTGAAGGGTGAGTTCTGTTGCCGTGTTTTTAACGCTAATTGTTTTATAGGTTCTTTATGTGCTAAGAAATTATATACATTTTTTATTTTTGTGCCAACGGTATTATGGAAGCTGTCAGATTTTTTATTCGAGAATTTTGACTCCTCATTTCACTTTAAAATTAGTTCTGGAAAGGGTTGGCAATTTCTTCTTGCTGTGTAGGGTCTTTGGAGTCTTATATATTCTTTATTATACTGTTTTATTTTTAAATCATAAAAAACGGTTGTAATAGTTGGTTTTTTTTTTCATTCTTTCTTAGGGATATTTTAGTGGTTGAATTTGCTAAAATTATCGTTAATGATCACTTTCAATACAAATTTGTTAATTTTATATCCATTTTATTGAGAAAAAACGAATATGAAAAATTGCGATTTTTCGTTGGAGTCCAACGTTGCAAACTTGAACATCATTTTTTATCATGAGCTGTTGAAAACAAACGAAATCATTACTGGGCAACGGTATCGAATTTAATTGATGCGATTAAGTCAAGCACTACGCGAGAAACGACCAGAATACGAGCAGAGGCGATAAAGTGATTCTACTGTATGACAACGATCGGCTTCACGTTGCCTGACTTGTAAAAAACCTACTTGGAGTTGCTCAAATGGGAAGTCTTACCCTATTAGCCATATCCCTTAGATATTGTACCGTCCGATTATCTCTTGTTCTGTTCGATTGCACATGGTCTGGCTGATCAGCAATTCCGCTCATATGAAGATCTTAAAAATTGGCTTGATTCGTGGATAGCTTCAAAAGACGAACACTTTTACAGTAACGGTGAACAAGCTCTGCCAGAAAGATGGGAAAAAGTTGTAGCTAGCGATAATGGGGTGGAGACAATATTTGGAATGATTCATTTGTAACCATTTTTTTACAATGAAGTTGCATTTTCATCAATAAAAACAGTGAGAACTTAGTTGCGCACCTAATATGATTTATTATTTTGAAAATTAAGAAAGTGCGCACAAATTTAGTATCTATAAGATTCGTTTTGTTTTTTAACAGTATAGATAGTTTTTGTGTGATCTGTCCAACGTATTATCTAGGTCTGCTCTAGTAATAAAAGATATAGCGTGAAGCCGTTGAGAACACAATATCTGTCCTTCTTCGGCTATCCCAATATTTTTTGTGTTTGATAAAAAAATAAGCATCGTTAATTGTGTGCATTTTTGTTGCAAGAACATGTAATGCATTTGGCGATGGAAAGAAAATCAAAGAAAAAAAAGAAGAATAAAAAAAATGTATGGAAAATTTTAGGATGATTCAAAGATTTTAGAATAGGCGAGAATGACGTTACATAAGTTTGTAACTATTGGGTGTACAACTTTGCTTTCGCCGTTTTTTTTCGAAATTTGAGGCTTTATTGTAAAAAACTGGTTATACATTAATATTCAAAGTATTGTCCATCGCTGGCCACTACTTTCTCCCATCTTTCGGGCAGCATACGAATCCCGCGTAGAAAAACTGGTCATCTTTTGAATCGATCCACATTTCGATCCAATTTTTTACTTCTTCATAAGACCGGAAGTGCTGGTCAGCCAGGCCGTGTGCCATTATTCGAAACAAGAGATAGTCCGAGGGAGCAACGTCTGGAGAATACGGCGGGTGGGGTAGGACTTCCCATTTCAAAGTTTCCAAGTATGTCTTGACCACTTTCGCAACATAGGGTCGAGCATTGTCATGCTGTAAAATGACTTTATCAAGTCTCTCGTTGTATTGCGGCCGTTTGTCTTTCAATGGTCGGCTCAAACGCATTAATTGCGTTCGATAACGATCACCTGTGATTGTTTTAGTCGGTTTTAACAACTCATAATACACTACGCCGAGCTGGTCCCACCAAATACTGAGCATGACCTTGGAACCGTGAATATTCGGTTTGGCCGTCGACGTGGAAGCATGGCCGGGATATCCCCATGATTTTCTGCGCTTGGGATTATCGTAGTGAACCCATTTTTCGTCCTCAGTCACAATGCGATGCAGAAATCCCTCCCGTCTTTGCCTTGCAAGCAGCTGTTCACAAACACACAAACGCCGTTCAACATCTCTCGGCTTCAACACGTACGGCACCCAATTTCCTTGTTTCTGAATCATTCCCATGACTCTCAGGCGTTTTGAAATGGCTTGTTGCGTCACTCCCAATGATCCTGCCAATTCTTGTTGCATTTGACACGAGTCTTGATCAAGTAATAACTCCAATTCTGCATCTTCGTAACCCTTCTCTCTTCCACCGCCATGCTGGTCTTCGACGTTAAAATCGCCGTTCTTGAAGCGTTGAAACCACTCTTGGCACATTCTTTCACTAATAGCGGCCTCACCATAGGTATTTTAGAGCATTCGATGAGCCTCAGTCGCAGATTTCTTCATATTAAAGCAGAAAATTAAAACCTCCTGCAAATGACGAGAATTTGGCTCGTAAGCTGACATGTTTAATCGAGAATAACTTTATGATGCAGACACAAATCGACTAATATTTCGATGGCGTTATGTTTACAAATACCTAAGCTTATTGTATGACATTTATGATCTATTTATTTCAACTACCACTTACCGCTACAGCCATCTATTGCAAAACGGCGGAAGCAAAGTTGTACACCCAATAAATAAATCAAAAACTTTATTTATCAAAACTACCTATCTATTTACATTAATTTAATATTCTTTAAGAATACACAGAATTAACATGACTTATTAATTTTTCTATGTATTATGATTCATTTACTTATCATTCCAGTCGGAAAATTTTTATCTAAAACTTTTTTATTAATTTATTTCAATAAAATATTATTTTCGCTACCTATTTATCTTTTTGAAGTCAGCGCCAAGCCCAAAATATAATAATACTTTGAAATTTAAAAAGCCTCAGTAATAAGAGAATATAATAATAAAATATCTATACATTTTGTGATTGGTCAAAGACCAATTTATAAATCAATGTGAAACAGTTAAATTATACAAATTTATCACCAATATTACAGTCTGTCAAGTAAGAGCGTGGTCGTGTTAATTTATAAAAAAATTTATTTGATGAAACTTTCATATTTATATATACATTGTACACATTACAAACAATGATGCAATTTGGTCAATAATGTGTCCAGTCACCACCGGCGTCGATAATTGCCTGGCATCTCCGAGGCATGCTTTCTACTAATTCGACGGCGTATTCTAGTAGCAAGGATCTTCAGATCCGACGAATTTCGTAAGACAACTGCTTCAAAGTGTCTGTGCGTCTTCCACGAAGCTTTCGTTTAATATATGCCCACACATTTTCAATAGGGTTTGCATCGGGCGACTGCGACGGCCAATCCAATGTAACGATGCCAGATTGAGTCTTCCACTGAGTACAGAGCTTGCTGCGGTGTTTAGGATCGTCGTCCTCCTGCAGAATCCAATCTTAATTTTTTGTGATGAACCCTCGTTTGGCAGATGGCAGTAGGGCCTTTTTGTAGATTTTTATCATTTTCTCGGCATTTAGGTTGTCAGTAAAGAGGTGCAAAGTGCCGAATCCCTGCTTTGGAAGAAGCCCCAAAGATGCACCTTTATTCCATGTTTTACGGTCCGCTGAACATGCCTATTGGTGGAAGTTGACCAGGCTCGCGTGAGGACAGAACGTGCCCATATAGAACATTCATCAGTAAAAATGACATTTTCAAAATCTCTATCAATATTCTCATGCGCCCAAGCGAGTCGCTTTGTCACATGTTTTTCAGTCAACAGAGGCTTCTTCATTGTGTTGCGCCATTTCAGATGATGAGTACGAAGATGGGTTCGGATAGTTTCGTAGGATATATCTAAACCTTTTGCCATTAATTTTGCTTGTCCCTGCCGCAGTGTTAAAGCAGGATTCCGCGAAAACAGATTCACTATTCTTTTTTCATCTTTTTTGTTCACTTTTCCTATCGAGCCACGTTCTGGTAAATCATCGACATTTTTAGCCACTTTATATCGCTGTATCTACTTCTGTACAAATGCCTTCGACTTTCTCATATATTTAGCAGCCGCTGGTTGCGACATTTTGGGATCTTTCGGGTGGATGCAAAGGAACACAGCCTCGTAGCGCGACGCGTACTTAGCACTCATGGCGTTTAACGTGATTCTCTTTCAAAAGATCAACGACAACTAAATCTTTGTTGACAATGCATCAAGGACAAAGCTTCCTTCTATTGGCTCGCGAAGGAATTACAGCAAAATCTTACATTACCTGTCGGTGAAGTCGACCACGCTCTTACTTGACAGACTGCATAAAGTTTTAAATATTAGTTTTCTAGTGTCTGCTTTCATGCTTATTTTTTGTGCCTTTTTTTTTTAATTTTTAATTTTTTAAGGTTAAGTTTTTTTTCTAACTATAAATATAATTATTGAAAAATGATTAAATTAAATAGAAATAAAAAAATTAATCATAATTAGAGCATAAAATTATTCACTTCTAATGAACATAATTTAGGTAAAAAATAAATATGTTACAAGATCATTACGTTTCAAATATTTAGTTTGATTTTATTAGTGATTTCGAAGGTAAGAAATACCGATAAACGAGATTGCTGCATGATTAGTATGCAATCAGGTTTTTCATTTTAATATCTTACTTTTTAATCATGAATTTATGAAATAGATTAGAACAAAATTTTTATTGTTTTAATTGGTATTTTTATTGAACATTTTGTTATCAAGATGTAATAGCCTATGAAAGTTATATTTTGTAAATGTAATTGTACAGATTGATTCCAGAAATAATTACTTATATTTTTGTATTTCTTTCACTTTATGTGCAAATTAAAAAGAGTGTGATAATAACGACTGTATTCATATCTATACATTTTAAACCATCGTTTTTTCCTATGTATTTACTAAGTTCTTTTTAATCATTAGTATTGTTTTTGCTCCATCGATCCTAAAAATATACAAAACATTAAATTTTATTCACTTATAAATAATAAAAAATTTTGAAATTAGTTAATTTACAACATTAGTAAATTACAAAAAAAATTCTATTAAGATGTTATTATTTAGACTAGGGATGGGCGCATACAAAATTGAAGAGTGACATAATGATTTTTCATGTTACAAGCAATGCAACTGTATTTTATTAGTCAAAAAACTGCATTTATTCGCGTCTGATCAGAACTATTATTGATAAAAACATTAAATCTTTTGCCATTTAAATCAAATTCTTAAAATGATCATGTATGTATTAAGAATCAGATTATAATGAATTTCTTAAATCGAACAAAGGATGGCTCAGTATGGCCATTGATTTAACTAACCAAAACTCTGTAGCTCAAAGCTTATATAGACAAAAGAAAACATTTCTTTTGTGCTATCGCTATCCATACGCAGATACAAAATAAATAAAATTACTAATAAACAAGTACTAAATAAAGATTTATATTAATTCGCACTAATATGAGGACCTACAGTTACCACGATATTCATATCCGCTTAGTTTATACCCATTGCGCTCATAATTAGAATCTTAAATAAATATGAAGGTTTCTACCAATACACAAACATGATAGCAAATATGAGTATTAGGTCTACCGGAAAGTTCTGTTCGTTTTTAGAATAAAACAAAAGAATAAATTTTTCATACATTGAATAAACTTCATTGAATAATATAATTGCCATCATTATTTATGACTTCTTGCCAGCGTAATGGCAATTTGTATATCCCATTTTTTAAAAATGTCTTATCTCTAGAAACCAAAAATTGAACCAGTGCTTGTCTGACATCTTCTTCATTCTTGATCTTTTTGCCGTGTGAAAAATTTTGTAAGGACAGAAACAAATGATAATCTAAGGGTGCGAGGTCCAGGGAGTATGGTGGATGCGACAGAATTTCCCAGCCTAGTTCTGCAACTTTCTGACGAGTCCTCAAAGCAGCATGTGGCCTGGCATTATCATGAAGCAGTATGATGGTCTTCCTATTGACCATCGCCGGCCTCTTTTCTTAAAGTGCTATTTTTAATTTATCCAATTGCTGACAGTACATCTCCGAATTTAGCTTTTCGTTCGGTTTCAAGAGCTCAAAATGAATTGGTCCTCGAATGTCCCACCATACGAGGTCTGGCTATTAAATAACGAGACTGGTTACGAAAAAGGGTTTTATTATAAAAATTATTCTACATTCGAATGCTCCCCTTCAATATACTCCCCTTCCCTCACCACACACCTTTCCATACGTTTTTTCCATTGATCGAAGCAGTGCTGGAAGTCTTCTTTGGTGAGGGCCTTTAGGAGCTCTGCCGTTTTTTGCTTTACCGCTTCCATCGACTCAAATCGGGTCCCTTTCAAAGCAGATTTTATCTTCGGAAACAAAAGAAAGTCGCATGGTGCCAAATCTGGCAAGTACGGCGCGTGTTCGAGCACTGGAGTGCGCTTACCGGCCAAATACTGCTTCACAGATAGCGCGTTATGGGCAGGTGCGTTGTCCTCGTGCAAAATCCACGAGTTGTTCTTCCACAACTAAGGCCGTTTCTTACGAACTCGTTATCGCAGTGTTGCCAAAACTGACAAATAGTAAGTCTGGTTGACAGTCTGACCCTCTGGAACCCATTCAGTCATCACGATACCGTTAATGTCGAAAAAAACGATTAACATTGCCTTGAATTTTGATTTGGACATCCTTGCTTTTTCTGGGCGATTCAGGCGTCTTCCAATGCATTGATTGCCGCTTTGTTTCAACATCGTATTGAAAAATCTACGTTTCGTCGCAAGTAATAATGTTTTTCATCAGTCCGGAATCTTTTTTTAACCTTTCAAGGAAATCTGAGCAGACCTGTTGACGCAAGAGCTTTTGGTCAGGAGTCAGGTTTTTTGGCACCAACTTCGCACAGACTTTTGTCATGTGTAATTCCTCGTGTAAAATTTGTCTAACCGTTTCTTTATCGGCGTTTACAGTCTCAGCAATCTGCACGCACAATTTGGTTGATTTTGGTCACTGTTTCCGGAGTTGAAACAGTGACGGGGCGACCTGGGCGTTGGTCATCTTCAGTGCTCACTCGGCCCTCACTGAAGCGCTTACACCACTCAAAAACACGCGCACGAGATAGAGAATTGTCCCCATAGGCCTCTTGCAACAATTTACAGCCCTCAGTCAGAGTTTTTTTCAATTTAACGAGAAATTTGAGATTGATAGGTTGCTCCTGTTTTTCGTCACACATGGTTTTCGGCACGAAAAAAAAACACGTTCGTTTCAAACCGTTACTGCACAAATACAATAATAGTGACAAAAACGTGTTTTGGTACGTGCATAGACAAGATATCTAGATACCCAACGCACTACTCGCTTTTTTCCCCACCCCTCTACGGCGCCCTCTAGGCGCGCAGTCTCGTTATTTAATAGCCAGACCTCGTATACACAACATTCTCTTATTCAGGCTCAACTTCGGTTTAGAAGAGGAGGGGGCAGATTTTCCGGGTTTATAATATGCCCTTTTCCGTACGATGTTTTCATAGAGAATACACTTCTCATCCCCAGTTATGATCCGGTCCAAAAAGGGTTCGATTTTGTTCCGTGCAAGCAGAGATGGGCATATGATGATTCGATCAGTCAAATTCTTCTCACTTAACTTATGTGGCACCCGTTTCGAATATTTCCACACCAATCCTAGTTTACGAATACGGTTTAAAATAGTTTGTTGAGCAGAATCAAGCCTTTCCGCGATCTCTGATGTTGTCAAAAAAGGATTTTTCTCTAACATGATCTTGACAGTATCGTCGTCGATCACAGATGGTCGCCCAGAGCGTGGCTTAATAGAAACGTCGAAATCACCTACTTGAAATCTTTCGAACCATCTTCTGCATATTTTATCAGAAACTGTACCTTTACCAAACACTTTCAATAAATTTCTACACGCTTCTGTAGCATTTCTTCTTTGTTAGAATTCGTACAAAATACAGTGACGTATTAGGCTGTTCAATAAGTTTTGCGGTTCGATAAGAGAGGGTGTTGCTACTAGCCTAAATTTTTTGTTATGTTGGTACACTAATCATATGAACGTATGTGAAGTTTCATTTCAATCTGTCAATTCATTCTTTGTTTACAAGCGATTTAGTATCGACGTGTCACAGTATTTTTTTACAATGGAAAAAATCAAGTATCGTGCAGTGATTGAATTTTTATTTTTAGAAAGTTTAAAGGCAAAGGAAATTTATGAACAAATGTTGAAAGTGTATAAGGACTCTTCGCCTTCAATTAGTATGGTAGAAAGATGGGTTGCTGATTTTAAACATGGTCGTACAAGCCTGTAAGATGATCCACATCAAGGACGTCCAAAAATAGCAACAACACCAGAAATCGTAGAAAAAATACAGTATATCGTATTGGAAAATCGTCGAGTGACTGAAAGAGATTTAGTTGAAGCCCTAGGCATCTCATTGGGCAGTGTAAGCAATATTTTGACTCAAGTATTGGGTTTCAGAAAGCTGTATGCACAATGAGTGCTGCATTCGCTAACAATGGAACAAAAGCACATTCGAATGCGACTTTCTCAGCAACATTTAGAGCGTTCTAGAAAGAATAAAGTGGATTTTGTGCGTCGATTCATCACTATGGATGAGACTTGGGTCTATCGCCATGATCCTGAGTCAAAACAAGAGGCTAAAGAGTGGTGTGAACCTGGTTCTTCGGTGCCGAAACGAGTTCGTGTCCAGAAATCGGCCAAGAAGGTGTTAGCATCAGTTTTTTGGGATGCGAAAGGAATTTTGTTTGTGGATTACTTGCCAACTGGTAAAACAATAAATTCTGAATATTATTGTAATCTTTTAGACCAGCTGAAGGAAAAAATTCGTGAAAAAAGACGCGGTTTGCAGAAGAAAAAAATCCTTTTTCACCAGGACAACGCACCGTGTCACAAGAGCATTTTGTCAATGGCTAAAATCCATGAATTGAAGTTCGAATTGTTGAAGCATCCACCGTATTTACCAGATTTGGCCCCTAGCGACTTCCATCTGTTTCCAGACCAAAGAAAATTCATGCGTCGAAAGCGTTTCTCATCAAATGATGAGGTCATAACAGATGTGGAAGCGTATTTTGCAGCCCTTCCAGATTCTCACTTCAGGGATGAAATTCATAAATTGGAATCTCATTGGAACAAGTGTATTGATGTTCAGGGAAACTATACTGAATAATAAAGTGTATGTCAAACCATAAAATTGTGTTTTTTAATCAAACTGCAAAACTTATTGAACAGCCTGGTAAATGAACTTTATCAGTAGCCATGGGTACACGATCGCGTCTCACTTAATACTAACATGAATCATCTTCGTTTTAGTTCACCTGCGACGTCAGTGTGTCTACATTGTCAGCGATCAAAAGAGAGAGCCAAATATGCGTTACATAAATATGCGCAAGTTGTTGAAATTTGTTGTAACTAGAACGGACAGAACTTTTCGGTAGACCTAATATTATCGACAAAAAGGTGATTGATGAAACAATTGATTTCAAAGGTGTAGAAATCTCAGTCTCGGTGCCTTGCTTCATTAAAAATTAGAACTTAAAAAAGTGCATGAAATAATTATACTTAAATGTTCTTATTTGAATTTGAAAATTGATATGACTGCCTAAAAAATTTTGAAAATTTGATATCTCTTAAATTTTTTGTTTGCATGAGATAAATATTGTTTTACAATAAAATTATTAGAGAAAGAGAGAGCAAAATGGAACGCTTCACTTTGAAACCTAATAAAACGAAAATGATATAATTTCAATCAATTTACTTCAATTAATGTCTAAATAGAGTTAGAAAATAACCCTAGCTGGGTTCAATGAGGTGAATCTCAGGTAAACGTGGCTGCGTTAAGTGAGAGGGAAAAAAAAGTACGGACGGATGAGGGTAAAATAAACATAAGGAAATGCCAGCGTAACTTTTAACTCAGTCGGTAGAGCAAATTCGTCACGGTTTCAGTAATAAATAGTTTTGGTCTAATTTGCGGGGGCGAGAATGCGTGGTGTCGAGGATTCCTATTGCAGACGCGATACGGAAACAGCTCGAAAAATTACACGGTCACGGATGCGACGCCGTGACGATTCGAAGAAAAATAAAAATGCCCAGTCACGGACTCTGCTCTACTGCTCACTGTCAGGTTTCCCGACGCAGTTTCAAGCTTACCTACAGCAACGGTTGTTGCCTTCCTTTGTTCGAGCGGACGTGGTCCGCTATGAGCGAGATAAAAGGTTAGCTCTCTCGACTTATGGTTAGACGCAGGCGCAGGAGCGGGTCCGCACTAAGTGACATCATAGGTCGAGGCCTATTTTGCCTAAGCGACTTTCGCTGATAGCGCATTGGAGAGGGCAGGTCGTAAAGTATTTGAAAGACTATGTCGTCAACTGACTCTTAGTTCGCTCTTCCGCGAGCTCGGCGGAAAGCAATAAGTGCCGGAAGCACGATGGTGAGGGCTCGACGCGGTGAGTCGCAATTGGTTCATGCTGTCGCGAGACTCTGTTGAACCAAGGTTCGGGACGGTGTCGCGATAGTGGGAGAAGAGCTTGCACGAAATTTTGTGCAAGTTCACGCATGTCACGAGAAAGAGACGAGAAAATAAAAGAAACAAAAAAGTATGTTGGGCGCTGGCTAACATCAAGAAGTTATTGAAAATTGAAAGAAGTTTTTTAAAATCTTAAGAAAATTGTACAAACATAGTATTTTATAGAAGTTAGTTATTTTTCATCTTACCTTTAAATGGCGGACAAAACGAAAAGCCCCTGCGGGCAAAATGGAAAATTCTTTCAAAATAGATTTTAATCCTAATTTTTGCAATTTAGAATATCAAGCATTTTCTACATCTTCATAGTTAACAGGTCCAACTATTTCATTGCTAACACTATACTAATCTTCTATGAGAGGATCTAGAAACTATCTGTATGTAAGTAAGGAAA
Source organism: Chalcis sispes (assembly GCA_949987625.1). NCBI lineage: Eukaryota > Metazoa > Arthropoda > Insecta > Hymenoptera > Chalcididae > Chalcis > Chalcis sispes. The sequence goes on along the minus strand of OX465094.1, from coordinate 50,597,632 downwards.
GCTTTCCATTTTGCTCTTATACAAAATTTTTCATCTTGCCTGTAGAAGACTAAATTGATACATAATATTATCATGTATACAGTAAATTTAGCTCATAAAGTTGAGAAAATCAATACAACATTGATCCTATTATGCTTGATATTGAATTACAATTAAAATTCATCTGCTTTCTATTAATAATAATAATCTGAATATCTCATTTTTTTTTTTTTTTTTTTTTTTAAGATGAAATTTAAAAAAGAAATATAGGATGATTCATTATGAGGTTTGGTTTTTAATTTTAAATAAAAGGCATAAAGTTGAATTCTATAGCAAAACTTTTATTGTGAGTCGAAAGAAAAATCTATGACATTTAATTTTTAAAGATTATCTCATTTAAATGTTGACTGCGACTACGCCGTAAATAGTCTATCCTGAGGGTTCAATTTTAGACGACGCGTTCCAGCATAGCGACCGGTATCTCGCGAATGACACGAGTAATGTTGGCTTGCAAGGCGTCTATTGAAGCTGGTTTATCTATAAAGACCAGAGACTTCGTGCAACCCCAAAGAAAATAATCTAAAGGTGTGATATCACACGATCTAGGCGGCCAATTTACTGATCCAGAACGTGAAATCAGGTTCTGACCAAAATGATTTCTCAAAAAGTCCATTGTTTTTCTCGCTGTATGCGAAATAGCGCCGTCTTGTTCAAACCAAAGTTCACCGATACCACGGGATTTAATTTCAGGTAGCAAAAAATCCGTTATCATGGTGCGATAGCGGTCGCCATTGACGGTTACATTCTGACCGGACTCATTTTAAAAAAAATATGAACCGATGATTCCACCAGCCCATAAACCACACCAAACTGTGCATTTCTGTGGCTTTAGTGGTAGCTGTTGAAGCTTTTCAGGTTATTCATCAGCCCAAATATGGTAATTCTGCTTATTGACGTATCCATTGAGCCAAAAATGCGCCTAATCACTGAACAAAATTTCGCGATAAACAGCGGATTTTCATTAAGCTGATTCAGAGCCCATTCATCAAAAACACGACGCAAACCTAAGTCGCCCGGCTTCAATTCTTGCACGAGTTGAAGTTTATATGCATTAAAACCAAGATCTTTACGTAAAATACGCCAAGTTGTTGCGTACGACAAACCAAGCTGTTGAGAACGACGCCGAATCGATTCGTCACGGTCTTCAGCCATACTCTCAGCTACAGCCGCTATATTCTCTTCACCACGTGCTGGATGTGATCTAATCGGTTGAGTGTCATCCAATAATGTATGCTGAGTTTCAAATTTACGGATGGTATTGGTTATAGTGGTATCGGTAGGTCGGCGATGCACACCATAAGTTGCTCTAACAATAAGAGCACAAAGAACATTTCTCACAGAACGCTGATTTTCGTAATACAGCTGAACAATTTGGACACGTTGTTGCGGTGTAAGTCTTTTCATGATGATTCGTCAAACAATACTGAATAAAAATTACATTACAGTTTGACAGGAGTCACGCACGATCTGTAAAAAAAGCCTATTGAAAATCAAACCTCATAATACATCACCCTTTACCTACGCGTGCGGAAACCATGTGAGCTCATTTATATTTTTCCGCAATTATATATTTGTCCGTCCGTCTGTCCCTCTGTCTGATTGTCTGTCCGTTTGTTACACGTCACACACGCACGCACGCACGCACGCACGCAAGCACAGTCTGTCCGATCGTCCGTTTGTCTGTCCGACCGTCCGTCTGTCCGTTTGTGTATTATATCTGTCTGTTCGTCTGCCTGTCTGTTTGACAGTCTGTTTGTCCGTCTGTCCGTCCGTTTGCCTGCCTGTCTGAGTACTGTTTAAAGGCTTCTGCACTTTTGGAACACAGTTTAGTACCAGGTATTGCCACCTATGTTTTGCAGCTAAAGCACCTAACTGTGGTATTAGGTTATGCGGTTACTGATCAGGCGACCTATCTGTGATATTAAGTTTTGTTACTATTAGGTTGTTTGGTCTGACGGCGTCGTTAAATTGAGTGGTTATTTATTCGGCTAACTAATTGCGGTATCACGTCTATTAGCAAGAGAGAGGCTGAAAAACAACAAAGCTGCAAGAAGGTATCGCCCTTGACGTGACATTTCAATGTTTACACATATAATAAACGAACTATGATTTTTCATTTTTGTCATTAAAACATATTTTCCAAAAGATTTATTTGCTCTAGTTCCAGTTGAAAAGTGAGAATTTGCGTATTTCGTCAGATTTTCACGAGAAAAACTATTTCTACTTACATAAGGATCTTAGTTGGAATGTTTTTTTGTAAGTTCTTTAGCTAGTTGTTAACGAAAATCTAAAAATTTATTTTCGCTTACATGAGTAATCTTATATACAATAAATGCATTGAAAATTGCAATGTCAATTAAATGAAAAAAAATTTAATATACCATTTTGTCGATTTTCTTATAATTCCATTAGAAGTCGTACATTATTTGGATTAATCTATACCATCCATTTTACAATAAATATTAAAATTTAACAATGTGCATGTCGCCCAGCACGTAAATATTAGGTTGCTGCCGATGAAATAGCCGATTTAGCAATGACATAAAGTTGGCTGCAATTTAAGTGTATTATGTTGGCACAAGGCGGCGCAAATGATATGACATATTAAAGTATAAATACTGCTACCTTGGCTTATGGAGTCATTTCTGTTTTGCACTTCATAGTGATCGTAAAAACAAAAAAAAAAGTGAACATGGAAGTGAATCAAAAACGGCTACTTTTACTATACGAATTTAAATTAGAGCACAACGTAACGGAAGCAACGAGGAATATCAACAGCGCATTTGGGCCTGATACAGTTAGCGAACGAACCACTCGGCGGTGGTTCGAAAAATTTCGATCCGGAGATATGGACCTTGGAAATGAGCCACGAGGACATCCAGGACCATCGATCGATAACAATAGCTGCGTCCATTAGTGGAGTCTGACCCCCACCAAACCATAAGGGATCTTGCCGAGAAATTAGGCGTTCACAATTCGACAGTTTGCCGCCAATTGCAACAACTTGGAAAAGTAAAAAAGCTTGACAAATGGGTTCCGCATGATCTTACCGAGCAAAACATGAAGTGTCGAATGGAGATTTCAAGTTCTCTTCTCTCCCGCAACAAAAAGGAACCGTTCTTGCACCTTATTGTGACCTGCGATGAAAAGTGGATTTTATACGATTATCGTCGCCGATCGGTCCAATGGCTAGATGCCGATGAAGCGCCAAGACACATGCCAAAACCAAGCCTTCATCCAAAGAAAATAATGGTAACTGTTTGGTGGTGCTGAGAAATACTGTGCTCAACTGGATGAAATGCATCAGAAATTGATAGTCCAACGACCTAGGCTTGTCAACAGGGATGGAGTGATACTGCTTCATGATAACGCACGACCTTACGTATCGAGAACAACGGTCCAAAAATCAAACGAGTTGTGCTATGAGACTTTTTCTCACCCTCTATATTCACCAGACCTCTCACCAACAGATTACCATTTCTTTGAATATTTGGATCACTTTTTGATCGAAATCCAAAAAGGAAAAAGATTTAATAATGAAGCTGCTGTCAAAAATGCCTTCGAGGAGTTTCTTTGAACCAGAAACTCGGACTTAAACAAAACTGGAATAAATGTAGTTGTATCTCGTTGGGAAAAGTGTGTTGCATCTATTGGTACCTATTTTAATTAAATAAATTGTCTTTATAAAAAGCTACAGCTGTTTAAAAATGTATTACTAAATCGGCCATTTCATCTGCAGCAACCTAATAGTACATCGTGCGTGCTATGTTTTAGTCTGCGTATCGCGTGACATCGGAAATACATAAGAACGCATGCCGAAATACGTATTCTTTTCCCATGCGTGTATATACGGGGTGGGCCATTTTAAATTCCTCACTTAAATATCTCAGAATCTAAGTAAGATACGAAAAAAAGTTTAAGACAAAAGTTGAAGAACGCATAGAGGGTCAGATAACTGTGACCTTTAGCTTGACCTTGGAGTTGACCTTTAAGGTCAATTGAAAGTAAACTTTATTTTTTTAAATAGAAACCTCTATTTTTTATGTCGGAATCGGAAAAAGCAAAAAATTCTACATCAAATTTGTTTTAAACAACATTTTGTTTTATGACCTCCAAGAGTTCAAAAATTAAGGTCGAATATCTTAAACAGCCGTTTCTTGCATTTTCACTGCATTACCGTGGTTTGTAGAAAAATTAATTAATAACTCAATAACCCTCCTCGATCCAAAATCACCCCATCAATCTCAAATTTTATGCTTATCCACGCTCTTTACTCGAAATTTAATCCGTTGGTGAAGATGGGTTGAATAGGTTATTACCACGAATACGACAACAATACTCCTATTTTGACTGTTCTTCTAATCATTTATCTAGACCCTCATATTATCAGTAACCAAGCAGTAGCCAAATCCATCCATTATTCCATTAAGATCTTTTCTGAGAATTCTTGAAGTCCTTAGATATATGCTTATCACATAATTTTAGTTCATGAGTCAAAGTTTCATCGTTTAGAAGTCACATTGTGTTTTACAAATAGGCTTTAGAGATGATAAAAAGTGATTCAGATTATTTCAATTTTATGCTTTCTCTTTGATAAGACTAAATCTTAAAGTGGCTGAGATAGCAATAGTCATAATTACCCTTATTGGCAAGAATCCTCACTGGCGTAGGACAGTAAATTACCACAACCTTGGAGCCTCATGGTTATGATGTAAAATTGTTAACGAATGTGTAATTGGTTCGAACATTTTTTATGGAAGTGTCAATAGGAATATCTATGGACAGTTTGTTAGAGATCAGTTACCAGAACTAATAAAAAATGTTAATTTAGACAAGTGACAAAGATTGTGTTGCCAGAATGATGGTTCAACAGTTCATTTGTCTTGGATTATGGGGAATTTCTCGGATAAAAATTACAATGGTTCATGGATTGGACAAACAGGTCCAGTTGCCAAAAACGACGTGGACGCAGTAAGTTCTGTTTTTTTGGGGTGCTGGATTAAAGTAAGTCCCCTCGTCTCTCACTATTCGGGGTGCTAGTTTAAAGTGAGTCCTATCGCCTCACACTATTCGGGGTACTGGTTTAAAGTGAGTCCCCTAGCCTTTTACTATTCGGGGTGATGGATTAGAGTAAGTCCTCTCGCCTCTCACTGGTTTTACGATTACTAATTTAACCTCGAAGCAAATGTTTAAAGTTACGTCCCTCTGCTTCAAGGCACAAAAGCAAACGTTTTTTAAAATGGCGCACGGTGTTAAGCAAAGTTTGCCTTGGGATCGCAGCACATGCTCGACTAATACAGTCTTGCATGTTTAATCTTGTCGTAGGCTGTTGTTCAAATATAACATTTGTTATGTAGCTCCATAAAAAAAGATCCATGGACGTCATATCAGGTAAACAAGCAGGCCAGTTTATAGGACCTTCTCGTCCAATCCATCTTCCATTGTAGTTTTCATTCAAGAAATTCCGTACGATCCGTGCAAAATGTGCTGGTGCACCATCGTGCTGGAACCACATTCTTCGTCGCGTCTCTAAATCGACATCTTCCATCAGCACTGGTAACTGATCTCTAATGAACTGTAAATAGGTATTCCTATTGACACTTTCTTCAAAAAAGTAAGGACCAATTAAATACCCATTTACAATTCCACACCATACCATAAGGCTCCAACGTCTTTGATGATTGACTGTTCTATGCCAGTGAGGATTCTCTTCGGACCAATAATGGCAATTATGCCTATTGAGCTCCCCGCCGGTTTGAATTTGGGTCTCATCAGAAAGAAGCACAAAATTAAAAAAATCACTTTCTATCATATCCAAAGCCCATTGGCAAAACACAATGCGCTGTTCAAAATTATAAAACTGTAACTCTTGAACTAAAGTGATGTGATAGGCATGGTATCCAAAAACTTCAAGGATTCTCAAGAAGGTTCTTCTAGGTATACCGATCTCTCTTTCAACTCGGCGTCTGCTAATATGAAAGTCAAGATGAATGATTGCAAGAATAGTCACAACACGAACATCATTTTCGTCATATTCATGACGCCTGCGTTGACGGACCAGCTGTCCACCACGAGCTCTTTGAGTTAACTAACTTATTGTTCTATGATCAGGATGTCTTCTATTAGGAAAGCGTTCTCGTACAGTCTTGCCACAGCACGATAATTATTATGAATTTTCCCTAAAACCATTATCATATTAACAATATCATTGGGCTGATATTCAGCCATTTTTAGTTCTGTTCATCACGTTTGCAGAATTAAGATAAAAAAATGAAGCCCCGACTGCAACTGTATTATAAATACACTTTCTTAGATTGGCCGAAATGTAAAATAAAAATATAATTAATTTTGTCATTTAACAAAAAGTCACATGAATCAGAAATTTGTTAACGATTTACACGATTAAAAATTAGATATTCAAAACATTTATCAGATACGTAACTTTTCAAAGATAAGATAATTAACTTCTTCTAAAATATTTTAGAAGTCTACTTTCTATTCTAGCATTAAAAATAAAGGTTTTTATTATAAATCATAATGTTAATTTTAAAATAACCTGAAAAGTTAGCTCAAAGGTCAAATTAAAGTTTACCTTTATTTTTATTGTCTTTCTTATCTTGAAATCTACCGAATAATACCCTATTAAATAAATTTTACTAGCAGATTGAAATTTGGGAAAGTAGAGTAGTGGTAGATAGTAAGGATAAAATTTGAGATGTGCAGGGTACACGTAGGTGAAATGGAAGATTAGCGGTTTGGGAAATAGAGTTTGATTCCAGAATCGATAAAAAATGATTTTATCTCAAAATGTAAAGATGACCTCAAAATAATTGTGAAAGTCAACTTCGACGTCGACTTAAAGTTCACACTGATCTTTATTTCTCTTCCCACCGCAAGCTTTACCCGCAAATGCCCTACTCACCTCTCCCTACAAGCGAGTAGAACTTTGGGTAGGCAGCGTAGTGATAAATAGTATTAGAGTCAATGAGGTGTAAGGGTGATGAAGAGGAAATGAGTGTGTGCATGTTTTCCTCATGATATTTGAAAACGAAATGGCCGTGTGATAGCTGATCTTCCAAAGCGCCTTAAAAAAAAGGTGAATTTCGGTGGAAAGTTTCCCAATAGTACCACGCGACCTAATGGCCTAATTTGTGTGTAAATATGTTCAAAATATGTTTATCTAAATGATCTCATAGGGGTATTTGGAAATTTTATTTTTTTTTCCAAATTATACAGTTTTAAAGTCAAAAACTGTTTTTTTTTCGCTAAAACATTCGAATTGAAACACGTGTACAAAATTTGAATTTTATTATTCCTAAAAGTCACGTTTGCACAAAAACGCCTTTCAAGGTATTTGACCTTGATTTTCATCTCTTGGAGGTCACAAAATAAAATTTTCTCTAGGACGAAAATAATATAGAATTTTTCTTTCATTTTGATTCCAGCATCAAAAATAGGGATTTGGAGGATGAAACTTGACATTGAACAGTTATTCTTAAGAGAAAGGGGATTGTGGGGGGGGTGAAGGGGGTTGTCAGGACGGGGGGGGGGGAGGGAATATGTAAAGGTCGGATTTAGGATTAGTAAGGTTAGTATTGATAATGCTATAGATTAATAATAGATTAGTTTAGTTTTTCTAAAAACCACGGTAATGCAGTGAAAATGCAAGAAACGCCTTTTTAAGATATTCGACCTTGATTTTTGACCTCTTGGAGGTCATAAAACAAAATTTTGTTTAAAACAAATTTGATGCAGAATTTTTTGCTCTTTCCGATTCCGGCATAAAAAATAGGGGTTTTCCATTAAAAAAATAAAGTTGACCTTCAACTGATCTTAAAGGTCAACTCAAAGGTCACTGTTATCTGACCCCTTATGCCTTCTTTAACTTTTGTCTAAACCTTTTTCTGTATCTTGCTTAGATTCTGGGATATTTAGGTGGGCAAATTAAAATGGCCCACCCTGTATATATATATATATATACCAGGCTGTTCAATAAGTTTTGCGGTTCGATAAGAAAAACACAATTTTATGGTTTAAAATACACTTTATTATTCAGTATAGTCTCCCTGAACATCAATACACTTGTTTCAACGAGATTCCAATTTATGAATTCTATCCCTGAAGTGAGAATTTGGAATGGCTGCATTCCCACGCATGAATTTCTTTAGGTCTGGAAACAGATGGAAATCACTAGGGACCAAATCTGGTGAATACGGTGGATGCTCTAACAAATCGAACTTTAATTCATGGATTTTAGCCATTGACAAAATGCTCTTGTGACACGGTGCATTGTCCTGATGAAAAAGGATTTTTTTCTTCGGCAAACCGGGTCTTTTTTCAGGAATTTTTTGCTTTAGCTAGTCTAAAAGGTTACAATAATATTCAGAATTTATTGTTTTACCAGTTTGCAAGTAATCCACAAACAAAATTCCTTTCGCATCCCAAAAAACTGATGCTAACACCTTCTTGGCCGATTTCTGGACACGAACTCGTTTCGGCACCGAAGAACCAGGTTCACACCACTCTTTAGCCTCTTGTTTTGACTCAGGATCATGGTGATAAACCCAAGTCTCATCCATAGTGATGAATCGACGCACAAGATCCACTTAATCCTTTCGAGAACGCTCTAAATGTTGCTGAGAAAGTCGCATTTGAATGTATTTTTGTTCCATTATTAGCGAATGCGGCACCCATTGTGCATACAGCTTCCTGAAACCCACTACTTGAGTCAAAATATTGCTTACACTGCCCATTGAGATGCCTAAGGCTTCTACTAAATCTCTTTCAGTCACTCGACGATTTTCCAATACGATATCCTTTATTTTTTCTACGATTTCTGGTGTTGTTGCTGTTTTTGGACGTCCTTGACGTGGATCGTCTTCAAGGCTCGTACGACCACGTTCAAATTTAGCAACCCATCTTTCTACTGTACTAATTGAAGGCAAAGAGTCCTTATACAATTTCAGCATTCGTTCATAAATTTCCTTTGCTTTTAAACCTTCCAAAAATAAAAATTCAATCACTGCACGATACTTGATTTTTTCCATTGTAAAAAAATACTGTGACACGTCGATACTATATAGCTTGTAAACAAAGAATGAATAGACAGATTGAAATAAAACTTCACATACTTTCATATGAAGAGTGTACCAACATAACAAGAAAAAGTTGAGGCTAGTAGCAACACCCTTTCTTATCGAACCGCAAAACTTATTGAACAGCCTGGTATATATATATATATATATATATATATATATATATATATATATATGTAAGTATATACACGTAACGGAAAAGGAAACGTATTTCGGCGCGCGTTCTTATGTACTTCTGATGTCATGTGATACGCTGACGGAAACAGCTCGCACGATGTATTCAAACAAGCAAAGCTGCTACATACAGCTATACGCGTGCCTGTAAGTTTCGTGCGCGCGCTTGTGTGAGTAAACTGGCCTGTAGGCAGCGCTTCCTTCTCGACTGCGCTTCGCTTTGAGTAGAGATGGTAACACGCATAACGCTATATTTTTGTGTGTATTTACCGTATGGCTGGGTGTATTGTTCTGCACTTCATTTCGATATACTTAACTATGTATGTAAACAACATGTGGGACGTTCCAATGAATTCTTAGTATGTTTCGGAGTCGAGTTTTTTTTTTTTTTGCAAAATTTGTCAACTTTTAGTTTATATCAAAGTAAGATATCATGCCAAGTATTAACTCAAAATATTAATTTTTAAAAAAGTTATATTTAAAAATAAATTAAAAAATTTTTTTTTAAATATATTGTTTTAAAAAAGAAGGAGTAAAATGTTTAAACTGTTATATCTCAAATACTATCTATCGGAATAACATAAATTTTTTTTTAATTACACCAATAATATTGAACTTATAAAATATATTGTGACGTGGTGTTTTTGCACCAGTCACATGAGTAGGCCAAAGCATAGCTTGTGCGCCTCCTCGTAGCTGAAATAACCCCCACTTTTACAATCTTGGCAGTCTCGCAGGACTGCCACGCTGGAGCCTAACTAACAGCCACGCAGGGCTGTGCATACCTTACCTGCCCCAAGTACAGGGGCTTCGAGCTCAATTACAGGCTCTAGCGAGGAGCTAGTCTCAGGAGCCCCTGGCTAGTTGTGGCAGTGCTCGCACACACTGCAGCAGGGTTCCTTTCCAAGCTCCTTCCTATCCTTGTAGTGGTCCCCGTACCTGCAACCTCCCAGACAGCAATTAAACACGGAAGAAAATAATAATAGCAGCTGCACCTTGGAAGGGAAGTACAAGCTGCCACACAAAATCATAGGAAAGTGGAAGAGGAGGTTAGAAGGCAAGCAAAAACACATAAGCACAGCATTTGAGTGCAAGTAATTACGCACCTGGAAGTGTCTAATAGCGTGGCCTCACTGCCACTGCGAGCAGGCCATCGCTGTCCCCGACACCGCTGCTTCGCTGTCTCCACCGCTCATCGTTCGATTCACCAGCTGCTGATCCGCCGTACTGCCGCATCTGAAAAGAGAAAGAAGAAACAAATTAGTCGACGCCTACCAGCCATGGAACACGTCGACTTACCTGGACTCCCTGGACATCGGAGGTAGATTCTCGCCGCTCCGGAGAAGAAACGCAACAACACTGGCACTCGCGAGCGGATAACCTAAACGCGCGCTGCTGGCGAGCAGTAATGTCAACTGCCTACAGCGCTGAGCGCGCGCGGCGGCTGCGTCGAGTAACGTACTTTACACGTACGTTGCGCCGGCGCAGAACGATTATCTAAAAGCCGCGCTCGCGAAAGTGCCACGCCGGAGCTTTTCGTTCACTACATTCGGGTCCGTTTTAACGAGCAGTAGCGAGATTAGCGAGCAGTCGACATTCCGTTCAGTGCGATAGTCGAGAGCATTAGCATTAGCAGTTCGACTCCGTATCCGTCTTTTAGAGTAAAAACGAAACGAGCGTGCGAGAGCGGGAGAACCGTTATTGTAGCATTCGAGGCGTGAATAGAATATCTGGTAAGTGCACCCAGGTGCAGCGGCTGTTACCAGGAGGCATCCCTGAAACGAATCGTCCCTGTATCCTTCCCGGCTGTGTGTGTGCGACCGCGACGCGTGCTACGCGCCATTTTTGTCTTTTTGCGTCTTGTAGGCCCGCGACCGCTCTAATCGTGAGTTAGCCGTGCAACGTATTTGTCGCGCACGAAACCGCGCTACACGAGTGTAGCTGGCGCCCTGGGCTCGCGTAAAATTGCGATCATTTCTTGTATTTAGGTAATTTTAAGTTGAATAAACGGTGTTGTTCAGTTTTGTTTTAATTCGTAATTTTTACTCTTTGCTAGTAAGCAACCCGCCCGCTCCTCCTTACATTTGTACGCCACCCTGATCCCCAGTGGCGTTACAATATATAATTTAATACAAATTTTTTTATAAAAGAAAGTTACAATTTTTCATAAAGAAATTAAGTTTTTAATCAAGGGGTACACACGATTCTCAATTTTTTGTATGTCAAATTAAAGCCTAATTTTCCTTCTTTAATTTGGTAATAAAAAAATGGTTTTCGACAATTCATAAAAAAAAAAAAAAATTAGAGCTATTTGAAGCGGACGCTCGGTGCTTCCCACCATGTATGCACTGCATCATACGGCGGTTGCTTACGGAGCCCTTTGTTCACTTTTTCAAGCTTCTTCCTTATCTCAAAGTATATTGATTTTTTTCCATGGAATCAAAATTGGGATTATAATATTCATTTTAACATATTTTATTCCATAATTTATTTCTTTAGTATCTTAATAAATAGTGTCTTATTATAAAAAAAAAAACCTTTTTATTGATTCACTGAAAGCAGTCTTTATTTAGTTACAACAATTAAGTACATTATTTACATTTGATATATGTTCAACAATAGCTTATATTTGTATCACATTTTATAATTAGTAATTAGCTTAAAAACTAAGACTAATACTTTTTCTATTTATTTTGGCTTTTCTTTAATTAAAAGTAGATCAATTGATAACTTTAATATTTTGTAATTATTTAAGTCCTATTAAATTGGGTCGACTTATAAAACATTACAATTGCTATTTATAAAAAATATGTTACAAAAGAACTATTACTATCTATTTATAAAAATTATACTAACCTATCAATTTATAAAACATGACATATAATATAAAAGTTTTTTCCGGATGACCTAAGATTCATCATAAATTATCTTTATCGATTTTTTACTTATTACGCTTAACAAGAATTATTAATTTATTATTTACTTTATTCTTAAACAATTTTCTTTTATTTGAAAGTTTAAAGAGTTCGAATATAATTTTATTTTAAGTTCTTACACATTTTCTTTACTTACTAGTAGAAAGGCGTGATGACTTAAAGTACCAGTTATTGTTTTTACTTTTGCAAATTTTTGTTGAATTTTATTTTTAAAATGATTGATTTTTGTACCACTGCTCTTATAAATATCATATCTATCTATAAGTATTTAGTTTTTTCAAGAAAACTTATAACGTTTTAGTTTCCAGGAAATATTGAAGTCATTATTAATTATGACTCCAAATAACAAAACTATATTCTTGTGACATCTGCATAGTAGCCTATATAATTTAATATAATTTACAAAGCAATACATTTAATTATATTATGGGCTCCAGTTACATAGGTAGAATAGTGTAGCATATGTATCTTAGGGAAGTAAACAAAATAATCAGAACAGGTGAAATTTTTTGGTATTATAACTAAGTCCCATTTATTAAGACGATAAAAAGAAGTTATGTAATAAAATATGAAAAAATAGATGTTAAGATTTCCATTTTGATTTCACAAAAAAAGGAGGTGAACAAGTCGAGCGTCGGCTCGAAATGGCTTTAATTCTTTTTTTATGATACGTCGGAAAAATTTTTTTTACGAAATTAAACAAGAAAGATTAGGCTTTAATTTGACATGAAAAAATTGAAAATCGTATGTGCCCTTTGATTCAAAAACTTTATTTGTTTATACAAAATTGTTGTAACTTTTTTTTATAAAAAAATTTTGTATTAAATTATATACATTTTATAAGTTCAATATTATTGGCGTGATTAAAAAAAGAATTTACGTCATCCCAATAATTAGTATTTGAGATATAACAGTTTAAAAATTTTACTCCTTTCTTTTCTAAACATGCATAAATTTTTTAAAAATTAATATTTTGAGCTGATACTTGGTATGATATCTTATTTAGAAATAAACTAAAAGTTGACAAATTTAAAAAAAAAAAAAAAAAAACTTGATTCCGAAACATACTAAAAATTCATTGAAACGTCCCATGTACAAAAGTATAACATAAAACTGTTAAAATAGTGATTATGAAAGGAATTTAAATTCGAATTTATGAAAAATAAGAGAACAGTTTCGCCACCATAAATTTTTTCTTATATGTAATTTATAATTACATATAAAATGTAGATACCATAAATATTTTATCCATTTAATTTTATGATAGAAGAAACAAATAATAGACTAAAAATCAATTGTTTAATAATACTTGTGAATTTTACAATATAGATAGTATAAAAATGTTTATATAATTTTATATTTTTCATATTCCGATTCTCGATGTATACTAATTCATAATAATACTCTTAATGAACATGTATAATAAAAAATTAGTTAAGAATATCAGAATATTATAAAAGTACTTAAATCGTTTTTGTTACCAGGTGTACAAGTATGAAATGCAATTTTTTCATAAATTTCTTATGTACCATGAAATCATATACATTTTTAATTTTTTTGCTAACGGTATTAGGAAAGATGTTGGAATTTTTTATATGTTTTAACCTTTCATCCTTATGAAGAGTGAGTTCCGGTCCGCTTTTGTCGGCGCCAATTTTTTCGTAGACTGTTTATATACTAGGAAATCATATACATTGTTTATTTTTTTGCCAACGGTATTATGAAAGCAGTCAGATTTTTTTCTCGAGAATTTAGACTTTTCATCCTCTTCTAAAATAATTTCCGGAAAGGATTGACAATATTTTTCGTTGTATACGGTTACTGGGGTCTTGTATACTTCTTATTATACTAAAATTATTTTTAAAATTATAAAAAATTTTTGTAATACTTTTTTTTTTTCATCCCTTTCTAGGGGTATTTTAGGGGTTGGATTTGCTAAAATTAATGTTAATTATTAATTTTAATACATATTTGTTCATTTCATATCTATTTTATTGAGAAAAAAAAGATATGAAAAATTTTGATTTTTCGTTGGAGTCCAACATTGCAAAGTTCAACATCATATTTTTTACATAAATATGAATTTCGTATACATTTTCTGATACTAAATCTATCTCGCTTCTAATAATTTGATAATGATATTTTATTCCTATTATAAACTCTTTACAGTGTACTAAATCTCTCTTTTTAATGAACTGAATATTTTACTTTCTGATTGCTACGGTTTCATGATGTTTCTATATGAGTTTATCCATAGTGCAACTTTGTTTAACAAGGACTCAGAAATATCACGTTTTTTTAGGGTTTATATTGGAAGTACAAATTAATTAGGTCCGTTTTTTTGCGGTCAAAAATACATTTATTTCAAAATAAAAATTAAAAGATTAATCAAAGTATCGTTTATCGCTAGTTACTACTTTTTTTCTACCTCTCAGGCAATTTTCTAATTCCATCTCAAAAAAATGTCTCGTCTTTTGAGGTGATCCAAGTTAGGTGCCAATTTTCGATTTCTGCGAAAGAAGTGAACCGATGACCTTCCAGATCGTGCTACATCCCTCGGGACAACCAGTAATCAGAAGGAGCAATGTCCGGAGAATACGGAGGGTGCGGCAAAATATCCCGCTTGAGCGTCTCCAAATATTTTTTCACGACTTTTGCGACATGAGGCCGAGCGTTGTCACGCAGAAAAATAACTTTGTCATGTTTTACCTTGTATTCCGGCCGTTTTTCTCGTTATGCACGACTCAAACGAATTAATTGCAGCCTATACCGATCGGCCGTCATGGTATCGCCAGGTTGTAGCAACTCATAGTACACAACACCCTTTTAGTCCCACCAGATACACAACATGATCTTTGAACCATGAATGTTCGGCTTTGGTGTTGATGTTGAGGTCGATGGCAACGATTGACCGGGCATAGCGTAGTATTTTTTAATCTTGGGGTTATCAAAGAATATCTATTTTTCATCCCCAGTAACAATTCTATGTAAAAAATCCTTTCTTTGTTGCCTTTGAATCAGATGCTCGCAACAGAAAAATCGCCTGTCAATGTCTCTCGGTTCCAGTTCGATGTGATATTAGGTAAAAGGTAGTTTGCCGAAACTCAGGCTAAGTCTACCTTTGGGCGAATATAGAATAGATAAGAGTATATACAATAGAAGAAAAAGAAAACAAAATATACCATACAAAATTTTAATTTCTCTCTCTCTCTCTCTCTCTCTCTCTTCCTCTCCCTCTCCCTCTCCCTCTCCCTCTCCCCGTATTTTTAGCTGTAGTATGCATGATTTTGATTACTTGTGTGTGATTGTTTGTTAAAAATCACAATCAATTGCATCGTAGTCAAATTGAGTCTAACGAGAGCGGCTATTCAACTCTCGGTTTGAGTTTAGGTTAATTATCACAACGGTCTATGTCAGTGGAGAGTGCGTCGCGTAGGTTGTGGAGGGAGCTTGATCGTGGTAGGAAAGACAGAGAAGTAACTTATCGACTGACAAAAAAGAAAAAACGGAGGTCATGTACCGACGTTACATTTCAATTAAAACAGAAAACTAAAACCTCCCGCAAATAAAAAAAAAAGTTACAGTTAACGAAAAATATCTAATGTAAAAAGGAAGGATATAAAATAATTGAACTGAAAAATTAAAATAAAAGAATAATTAAATAAAAAAAAAAAAAAAAAAAAAAAATAATAATGTATCATGGAACTCGAACGGTGTCTGTTCCCTTCTCTCTATCGGGTGGCTTTGACAGGAATTTAGGCAGCCTCTCTTATCAAGATTTATCTGTTTTCATGGCTTTAGAGATGCGGACAACATGAAAACAGTACTCTGACAGCCACGAGAAGACGAAGCTGAAGAAAAGCCCAGCCAGCAGACACCATACAGCGGACGGGTGAGTTAGATGGCAGTACACATCACTTACATCACGTACGCTCACACACGCACACTTATGCACGATCCGCGGATATTACACCGGCGACGTTACGTATGCACGTACTACCAAGGATGGTAGTTTCCCGGAAGGCCGTGACAAGCTCGCTTGAGCGGCCGCGGGGCACGTATGCGAGGTTAAAGTCGGACGAGTGAGTGAGAGGGAAGATCGAAGCACGCAGCAGTACGCGCATATAACGCGTCTCACGGCCAAGCAAGCACGCAAAAATATGAATTGCAATTGTAAGGCTGCGTGATCGATTGGAGCAAGTGTCACGCATCATAAAATGACATCTTGTGATTATGCAAATATAATCTTGAAAAATACGCATGCGCTCGAATGAAAATAATGAAATAAACCAATAAGTCGATCGATTCACGGTCAATATGCTGATAATGCATTGGATAATAATAGAGGATACCGAAAATCGACTAACGTAGTCGTGGAGAATTAAAAAGGCGGAAGCGAGTTTGAACGGTTTGAACGGAAGCGAATTTGAGACAGTGTGGCTAGTTAACAGTCGCAGTCGTTCGTTCCGCACGGAACCATCTTTTTCTTGACATACCACCACCGCGCGGAAAGAGAAAGTAAAGGAGAAAAGAGAGAAGATAGATTGGAGTAGAAGGCGATAGAGTTAGAGACAACGAAGCGAAGAAAGATATAGAAGGAAGGAAGCCAGGAGGAGATTAGAAAAAAATTTGTCGGCAGCACACGGTGGGTGTTAGAAACGGCTCTAGCGCCACTAATTAATTCGAGGCTCTTTGGCGGATGTGTTGCTTTCCTCAGATAGTATCGGTTACGCGGCGGTTTAGGAAGAGCGGGTTTCATGTGCGAGTAATTGGCGAGATTTCGCGAGTGAGTGTGTGTGCGCGGACGCAACGCAATATCAATTGTACGGTTTTTTTTTTGTTAAAAGGAGACAGCAGCAGCGGATCCAGAACCAGGGAGTAGTGACGGTTGAGAGGCAGTGAGGACGCGAATCAAAATCGAATTTCTTCGTCTTTGTGAGAAATAGACGCGTTTTTGCTCGTTATAAGATGAGAGGCCTCTCAGTGCCAATCGATACTGAAAAAGATCTTGTAAATTTTTTAAACATGATTGTACCTACCACCGCCAGGATTCAGCCTGCAATGTCCAGCTAGAAAACCCAAGCGCCACTACTGTACAGGTGTGCTCTCTCTCTTCATCTACTTCTTTTTCTCCCTCTCTTCATACTTTATCTCCTCTCTCTATTTCTCCTCATAGTTTGAAGCATTGTGCCAGAGAGGCTGGTCTTCGAGTCTGCCATTTCAATGCCAACTCGATTTGAGCACACATGTTCCTCGACGCACGTCTGGACTACTCGGCCTGGGCTACCTGAATATCTATTTTGCGAGGCAAGATCGTCGTCTTCTCCTGCCATCTTCGTGGGAGTGGTTTATCGACCACATGCTCCATTTTTGGCAAATAGTGACTTTATACCCTCACTCGTCTCTGTTATACACAATTATAGCACTAAAATATTGCTGGGCGACTTTAATACAGATCTTTCTGTTTACAGCGATGATGCCAAATTCCTGATGAGCCTATTAAATGAGAACTGGCTATTCTATGTACCTTACGGGAATACACATCATACTGCTACATCAGTATCATGCATTGTAGATGCCAACGACGTTGTCCTTGATTACTGGACGACAGTTTTACCATTTATTAACGGACATAACTTGATTATTGCTACGTTTCTCTGTCACTAAACCACCATTACAAAATTTCACCTATCGTGACTTTAACTCAACAAACATTACTGCTTTACTGACATACTTACGCACAAACGACTGCTCAACCTGTGCTGGTGCGACTCCTTTGGAGGATTGCTTATCCTGCTTTTACTCACATCTCAATGATGCAATCGCATTATTTGTTCCTGCTAAAACCGTCGGTCATAGAAGTACCCACCGGCCTTGGTACAATCCTGAAATATATAGACTACTAAATGACAGGGAAAGACTCTACAGACTTTTTAAACGCTCAAGACTATTGTCAGACCTTCATAGTTACAGGACAGCTCGTTCTTCTGCTTCAGCCTGATTATATCAGCTAAACAATGCTACTATCATGACAGGCTTTCTCATATCACAGACTCGAGAGCCCTATAAAAGGAGCTTCGCCATCTTGGTATTTGTGCGCCTGCTACTGCGTCCTATCAGCCTTTTTCAGCTTCTGAGCTCAATGAATATTTTACGGTTGTGGCCCATGATCCAAATGCTCTTTCAATTGACGAATTTGTTTTTTCTCTCAGCTCCAAACCTACCTACAAACCACTATTTACTTTTAATCCTGCCACCCTGGTCGAAGTACGCAGTGCAGCCTCTCACTCCACATCCCAAGCTAGAGAATTCGATAGTATCCCACAAGCATTCATCATGGATACCTTCCCCGTACTTGGACCTACAGTCTGTCAAGTAAGAGCGTGGTCGACTTCACCGACAAGTAATAAAAGAGTTGGCTCTAATTCCTTCGCCAGCCAATAGAGAGAAGCTTTGCCCTTGATGCATTGTCAACAAAAATTCAGTTGTCGTTGATTTTTTGAAAGAGAATCATGTTAAACGCCATGAGTGCTAAGTACGCGTCGCGCTACGAGGCTGTGTTCCTTTGCATCCACCCGAAAGGTCCCAAAATGTCGCAATCAGCGGCTGCTAAATATATGAGAAAGTCGAAGGCATTTGTACAGAAGTGGATACAGCGATATAAAGTGGCTAAAAATGTCGATGATTTACCAGAACGTGGCTCGATAGGAAAAGTGAACAAAAAAGATGAAAAAAGAATAGTGAATCTGTTTTCGCGGAATCCTGCTTTAACACTGCGGCAAGGACAAGCAAAATTAATGGCGAAAGGTTTAGATATATCCTACAAAACTATCCGAACCCATCTTTATACTCATCATCTGAAATGGCGCAACACAATGAAGAAGACTCTGTTGACTGAAAAACATGTGACAAAGCGACTCGCTTGGGCGCATGAGAATATTGATAGAGATTTTGAAAATGTCATTTTTACTGATGAATGTTCTATATGGGCACGTTCTGTCCTCACGCGAGCTTGGTTAACTTCCACCAATAGGCTTGTTCAGCGGACCGTAAAACATGGAATAAAGGTGCATCTTTGGGGCTGCTTCTCAAAGCAGAGATTCAGCACTTTGCACCTCTTTACTGACAACCTAAATGCCGAGAAAATGATAAAAATCTACAAAAAGGCTTTACTGCCATCTGCCAAACGATGGTTCATCACAAAAAATGAAGATTGGATTCTGCAGGAGGACAACGATCCTAAACACCGCAGCAAGCTCTGTACTCAGTGGAAGACTCAATCTGGCATTGTTACATTGGATTGGCCGTCGCAGTCGCCCGATGCAAACCCTATTGAAAATGTGTGGGAATATATTAAACGGAAGCTTCGTGGAAGACGCACATACACTTTGAAGCAGTTGTCTTACGAAATTCGTCGGATCTGGAGATCCTTGCCACTAGAATACGCCGTCAAATTAGTAGAAAGCATGCCTCGGAGATGCCAGGCAATTATCGACACCGGTGGTGACTGGACACATTATTGACCGAATTGCATCATTGTTTGTAATGTGTACAATGTATATATAAATATGAAAGTTTCATGAAATAAATTTTTTTATAAATTAACACGACCACGCTCTTACTTGACAGACTGTACCATATTTAGTATCGTTAATGACTCTCTAAAAGACTCTATTTTTCCTTCCATCTGAAAAAAATCACTCGTAACTGCGCTGAATAAGACTGCGTCGCTTAAATGTATGAGTGATATTCGCCCCATTTCGCTGCTGTCGCTTTTCTCGAAAATTCTTGAGCGCCTTATCCACCAACAGCTCTACAACTATTTGAGAACTCGAAAACTGTTTGATCCTTTCCAATCTGGATTTCGAAAGGGACACAGCACTCACACAGCACTTCTCAAATTGACAGATGACGTTAAAGCAGGAATGGATAAGCGCTGTGTTACTTTGCTACTCATGTTTAACTTTAGCAAAGCCTTTGATAAAGTTTGCCATGTTAAACTGCTGCGTAAGCTACTTGCTCTGGACATATCACCGGATGTTGTTAGGTGGTTCCTACCTCTCTGAAGGAAACAGGCATTGTTGGACGCTAATGACTGCCCTTCCTCATTACTGTCACTCAATACAGGAGTCCCTCAAGGTTCTGTACTCAGTCCTCTACTATTTCTTATACAGCGTGTTTAAAAAGTCCCAATATGGCTGAATAACTTAAAAAATAATAGTCCTGGAGAAAAACTTTCAATACAAATTTTTTAAAAAATTTCTGTGGCTATCCGGCGGTGACCTTGGCTTTGACCTCAAATCGGACCTTCAAGGTTATTTGAAGGTCAAAATAATTTTTTTTAATGGGAACCCCTATTTTCGACACTGGAAATAAATAAAACGGAAAATTTTACGTTCGAATATGTCCTTGATAATTTTTAAAATTTGATCTTGAATCGTCGTAGTGAAGGTCAAATGTGGAAATAATGGTGCTATTCTAAAGATGGTTACGGTAATGCGAAAAAATAATGCCTTAACTTTTATTAGCGACCTGATGATAACCATGGGTTTGATCATGACCCTGACCTTGAAGGTCGTTTGAAGTCAAGTCAATTTTTTCAAACGAGACTCTATACTTTTGAGACCGGAAATGAGTAGACTGAAAAATTTTACGTTCCAATGTGTCCTTTTTAAGAGCTGACCTTGAGCAGCCATAGTTTTACGTACAAGCACGTCCTTGTCTATTTAGAAAATTTCATCTCGAACACTTACGATTCGGCTGGGCATGATATCTCCTTGCCTTAACTGGCTGGGTATATATCTCCACCTTCCCTCAAAGTTAAAGACAAGGTTAAACCCATGGTCATCATCAAGCTGCTAATAAAAATTAATTCGTTATTGTTTCGCATTACCGTAACCGCCTTTGGAATAGCTCCATTATTCCCGAATTTGACCCTTACCATGTCCATTTGAGGTTAAATTTTAAATAGTCCAGTCAAATTAGTCCTCAAAATAGAAGTAAGATTACAAAAATTCCCATAGAGCTAAAAACCTGTATGAATGTTCAGAATACTATTATAAATGAATTGTGAGAAGTCCCCATCAATCCCCCTTGTGCAAAAAATTTTATTGATGGTGAAAGTTTGCAAAAATGGGTTTTTCGCGTTTTTCAGCTAAACAGTGAGTTTTACAGCAAAAATAGTTTAAACAAAAATTGTAGATCATCCGATTCTCTACAAAAAATGTATCTACACTTTTTTTCATAAGTATTGCCATTTCCGTGATATAGCGGTTAAAAGAATTGAAAAAAATATTTTATTCGTAATATGCACGTTAATGTACTTTTATATACATTTTTGAAGCGTTATACGAGTAAAAATATGAGTTCCTATGTCTTATACATACAAATTATAAAATTCTTAGAACATAAATGAACGTCAAAAACTCCGCCCCTATTTTCATTTAGTCGCATGGCCTTGAGTAACGTCTGTCTTCCATTCAATTGTCAGCGTGGCGATGCTCGTATACCTGCTCCGTTTCGAGGGTCTCATACTCAACAAAATACTGTTAGTCGTAAGCATTCCTTCGTAGTGACAACTCGTGGCTATCGCTTATATTTTGTAACAAAATTTGTGCATTTTACTGTTTTTAAAAAAAAATGTCGCAACTCTGCTTTATTTGTAGTCAACCTTTGACTGAAAGTGGAGTTGTTACTGTTGATCGCGGCATGAAAGCATTAATTGATGCAAGTATTGAAAGAGGTGATGAGTTTTCGGAGTACCTGAAAGACCAGACATCTATAAAAATTCATGTGCAGTGTCGAAAAAATTATACTCGAAAAAGTAGCATTGATGCCGGGAAAAGACGGCGCCAAGAAGAAGAAGCTGGTTCATCAAAAATAAGTCCTCCTCGTACTTACTGCTCGAACTCCAACAGAAAAAAATATTTATTTCTTTAAGCCGGGAAAGACTCAGCAGCAATCGGAAATATATTCATCAAAAAGTTTCTGTGCTTTTCCAAAATGCCAAAATCATATACTTTTTCTACACGCAATAACTGGCTGCGATACAACATCAGCATTTTTCAAGAGGGGCAAAACAACGGTTTTGAAATTGTTCGAGAAACAAAATTTAATTAATTGTGCTGAAGTTTTTAAAGATAGTAACTCTACTCCAGAAGTTATAATCACTAATGGAATTCGCTTTCTTCTTTCTATGTACGAAGCTCCAAAAAAAGTTACCTGCTTGGATAAACTCCGATACTTATCTTTTGCAAAAAAAACTTATAATAAAAACAAGTGCAATTAGCTTGTCTTCCCCCAACCTCTGCTGCTGCTCAACAACATCTATTCCGGGTATATTATCAAGTTCAAGTGTGGCTTGGTAATAAAATGAATCCAGAAGACTGGGGTTGGAAGTTAGTTGACAATGCATTGGAACCAATTCATACGTTACTCCCACCTGCACCAGAAAAACTCCTTAACACAATCTTTTGCAATTGTAAAAAAGGTTGCAATGCTAAATGCGGCTGTAAAAAGGTTGGACTGTTTTGTTCTTTAGCATGTACCAATTGTCAAGGACAGTCGTGCTCCAATGTTAAATCGATACTAGATGAGGATAATTACGATATCAGTGATGAGACATATGATGCATCACTTTTAGAACATATTTGTATCCAGGAATATGAAGAAAAAGAAGATGAAGAAATAGAAGAAGAAGAAAACGAAGACAGTACACTAGAAGTTCAATTGGATTATTATGAATCCGATGAATAATTTTTCCAAATTATTTTTTCATTTACATATTACATAATTTACACAATTTTTATCATTTTCAATACTCAATTTGAATTCAATAGGATCACAATAGATCGTGGAATAGGCCTACCGGGGAAACCACGTTAAAAAAAAGCGCCAAGCACAGTACCTCATAGGTGGTGTGGAAACGTGTGCATATTACGAATAAAATATTTTTTTCAATTCTTTTAACCGCTATATCACGGAAATGGCAATACTTATAAAAAAAAGTGTAGATACATTTTTTGTAGAGAATCGGATGATCTACAATTTTTGTCTGAACTATTTTTGCTGTAAAACTCACCGTTTAGCTGAAAAACGCAAAAAACCCATTTTTGCAAACTTTCACCATCAATAAAATTTTTTGCACAAGGGGGATTGATGGGGACTTCTTACAATTCATTTATAATAGTATTCTAAACATTCATACAAATTTTTAGCTCTATGGGAATTTTTGTAACCTTTAAAGTCTTATTTGACTGGACTAAAAAATAATCAAGGACATATTCGAACGTAAAATTTTCCGCTCTATTCATTTCCGGTGTCGAAAATAGGGGTTCCAAATAAAAAAAATCATTTTGACCTTTAAATGACCTTCAAGGTCCGATTTAAGGTCGAAGCCAAGGTCATCGCCGGATAGCCAAGGAAATGTCTTAAAAAATTTGTACTGAAAGTTTTTCTCCAGGACTATTATTTTTTAAGTTATTCAGTCGTTCTAAGACTTTTTAAACACGCTGTATATATCAATGATGTTGCAGTTGGCTTTGACTCCTTAGTTAGTCATCTCATTTATGCGGATAACCTCCAGATTTATTTGACGTTTCCTCTGTCTGATATTGTAACTGCGACTCAACTAATGAGTAGTCAAGCGCAGCTTGTCTCTGAGTGAGCCGATGCAAACAACCTTAGCCTGGACGTTCACAAAACTAAAGCTATAGTGTTCGGATCTTATTATTACATTAACATACTCTCGTGTAATGAACATCCATGGAGTTATTGTTAGAGGTTCACTTGTTAATTTCGAATCCTCAGTTCGTAATCTTGGAGTGCACCTTGACTCTAAGCTCAATTGGAATGAGCATACGACATATGTGTGGCGCAAAGCTAACTCGCTGTTATATCACCTCAATTATTTCCGTCAAAGTACAAATTTTCTAATAATAAAACACCTCATTGAAACGCTACTATTTCCATTGTTGGATTATTGTAGTTTACTTTACTGTGATATTTCCCAGGAACAAGATTTAAAACTTCAAGAGGTCATCAACTCTGGTATACGTTACATCTATGGTTTAACTGGGCGTGAGCACATCTCCTCGTATAGAATCTCCCTTAGATGGCTCACCACTAGAGAACGAAGACAATATTTTACAGCTTTTGCTCCTTTTCAATGTTCAAGGATTTGGCTCCTTCTTATCTCGTTGAGAACTATCAGTGGACCCAGGTGGGGAGGCTACTCGGAGGGATTTGAGACCGTTGACCCTTCCTCTCTTGGCTACAGTGTTCTTCGAGAAATCCTTCACTGTTTCCTACTCTCGATTCTGAAATAGCCTCCCTTTGACCTTCTATTCTATCTCTTCCTACTCTATCTTAAAATCTTCTGGTTTAACATTTTATCTTTCTCTTAA